>CM060368.1:122659602-123992102 GCA_030545235.1 Helianthus tuberosus
TTTCCATCGGCAGGATTGGTAGTATTCTGAAATGCTTTCCTTAATACCATATCACCAACTTGAAATTTCCTGATCCTGACATTTTTGTTGTAGGCTCCAGCCATCTTTTGTTGATAACTAGCCATCCTTATCCTTGCCAAATCCCTGATTTCTTCTATAGTATCCAAGTCTTGAATCAAGTTTTCAGCATTTTCTTCAGGATCACGAATGCTTGTTCTTGCAGTTGGAACCACCATCTTTGTAGGGATCACTGATTCTGCCCCAAACACCAAAGAAAATGGAGTTTGGCCAGTAGTATTCTTGGGAGTTGTCCTATCAGCCCAAAGTACATAAGGTAGTTCTTCTGCCCATTTTCCTTTCTTGGATCCAAGCTTCTTCTTCAAATTATTGATGATGATCTTGTTGGATGATTCTGCCTGACCATTAGCTTGTGGGTGGACTGGTGTTGATGTTATCATCTTAATCCCCCAGCTGTCACAAAAGTTAGTAGTTCTATTCCCAATAAATTGGGATCCATTATCACAAACAATTTCAGAAGGGATACCAAATCTAGTAATAATATTTCTTTTAATAAAGGATATAGCTTCCTTTTCTCTGACTTGAGCAAAGGCTTCAGCCTCTATCCACTTAGAGAAGTAATCAGTCATAGCAAGCATGAATACTTTTCCACCCGGTGCTTTAGGAAGCTTTCCAACTATATCTATTCCCCATCTCATGAATGGCCAGGAAGAGGATATAGGATGCAAGAGCTCTGCTGGTTGGTGAAGGATATTACTATGCCTTTGACAAGGATCACACTTCTTGGCATACTCCACAGCATCCTTCTTCATAGTGGGCCAATAGTATCCTGTCTTCAGGATCCTTGAGAATAATGCCCTGCCCCTAGTGTGGTTTCCACAATCTCCTTCATGGAAATCCTTTAGGACTTCTTGGATTTCAGGATCCTCAATGCATCTTAGATATGGTCCTACAAGAGATCATTTATACAACATATTATTCAATATTGTAAATTGAGATACCTTAATTTTGAAAGCCCTAGGGTTTTCTCCTGTAGGAATCTCTCCATGTTGTATGTATCTCATGATTGGGAGGATCCATGATCCTGAATGAGATTGAGTATCATCACTAGGTATGATTGCAGAATCTGCTCCTATCTCCATAGCTACATGATCCTCGATAGCAGGGGTCAGGATATGGATAATAGGGATTCTTATATCCTCCGGGATCTTCAAGGATGATCCTAGATTGGCTAATGCATCAGCTTCTTCATTCTCTTCCCTTGGTACCTGTGTCAAACTAAAGGATACAAAAGAGAGTGCCAATTCTTTGACTATCTCCAAATATTTGATTAGCTTTTCACCTTTAACAGCATAGGATCCATTAAAGTGATTAGTGATTAATAATGAATCTACATGTACCTCAAGATACCTGATCCTCATATGCTTAGCAATTTGCAAACCAGCTATCAAGGCTTCATACTCAGCCTCATTGTTGGTAGTTTGAAATTCACAAGCTATGGAGTGGGGTATTATGTCCCCCTGTGGCGATTTTAGTAGTATTCCAAGCCCTGTTCCTTTTACATTAGAGGCTCCATCAGTGAAGAGTATCCAAGGATCCTTAGTTTCTTCAAGCTGTTGGACTTCTAACTCAGCTTCCTTTTGCAAATCACTACTAAAATCTGCCGCAAAGTCAGCTAAGGCTTGGGATTTGATGGCAGTCCTTGGTTCATATCTTATATTATATGCACTCAGCTTCACTGCCCACTTAGCCATCCTTCCTGACATTTCAGGTTTCCTGAGAACATTCTTAATTGGAAAATTAGTCTTAACAATAATGGCATGAGTCTCAAAATAATGTCTTAATTTAGTAGATGCCATAATTAATGCAAGGATAAGTTTTTCTAAATGTGAATACCTGGATTCAGCATCAAGTAAGCTCTTACTTACATAATAAACAGGATGTTGTGTACCTTGGTGATCCTTAACAAGGACCGCACTTACTGCTTTTGAGGATACCGCCAAGTATAAGGATAACACATCCCCTTTTTCTGGTTTCATCAAGGCTGGGGCTGAGGATAGGTAATCCTTAAGAGCTTTAAGGGCACTTTCATGCTTCTCAGTCCATTCAAATTTCTTGTTCTTCCTCAGGATGTCATAGAATTCCTTGCACTTTTCTGAGGATTTGGATATGAATCTGTTTAAGGCTGCGATCCTGCCTGTCAATCTTTGCACATCCTTAGCATTGGCAGGAGATTTGATATTCACAATAGCCTTGATTTGCTCTGGACTTGCTTCAATGCCCCTCTTTGTCACCATATAGCCTAAGAATTTACCTGCCTTAACACCAAAATGACACTTGGAAGGATTTAGTTCCATATTAAATTTATCAAGGATATTGAATGCTTCCTCCAAGTCTTTAAGGTGATCCTCAGCATTTTTGGACTTAAACACCATGTCATCTATATAGACTTCCATAGTGTGTCCAATTTGTTCCTTGAACATCATATTGACTAGCCTTTGATAAGTAGCACCTGCATTCCTTAGTCCAAATGGCATAGCAATATAACAGTATATACCAGTTGGGGTCATAAAGGCTGTATCCTCTTGATCAGATGGTTCCATCTGAATTTGTTGAAATCCAGATGAAGCATCCATAAAAGTCAACAACTCATGACCCGCGGTAGCATCCACCATGGAGTTAATGTGGGGTAATGGGAAAGGATCCTTGGGACATGCCTTGTTTAAATCAGTAAAATCGACACATACCCTCCACTTTCCATTTTTCTTTTGAACAACAACCACATTGGCTAACCATCTTGGATACTTAACCTCTCTTATCATACCTGCCCGAAGTAGTTTATCTACCTCTTCCTGGATAATAGCATTCCTTTCAGGTGCAAACTTCCTCCTCTTTTGATGAATCGGCTTGAATGACCTGTCAATGCCAAGTTTATGAGTAATTATATCTTTAGATATACCTGTCATATCTTCATGTTTCCAGGCAAAGGTAGTTTTCCTTCTTTTAAGGAAGGATACTAGCTCCTGTTCAATGTCGCTAAGGATCCCTGATCCTATGAAGATCTTAGATTCAGGATCATCAGGATCCATGAGGATTTCTTTCAAATCCTGTTCTCTCGCCTCCAAGACATCTCTTGAAGGATACTTTAATTGCTATTGCTCCCTTGGTCTTGAGGCTGGCTTCATTGATGAGGTATAGCAATTTTTAGCCTCTTGTTGATCACTCTCAATTTTCACCACTCCCTAAGGACTTGGAAGCTTTACACATTGATGATAGGTAGATGGAACTGCCTTCATATCATGTATCCATGGCCTGCCAAGGATAACATTGCAACATGATAAGCAATCTATAACACAAATTTTTTGATAAGAATGCAATCCTTTAATATAGATTGGGAGTTTGATGTCCCCCAATGTATTCTTAGTTTCTCCACTGAATCCCACAAGTACTGAGGATCTTGGGATGATATCAGACTCCGGGATATTCATCTTCTTGAGGACATCAAGCTGAATGATGTTCACAGAGCTTCCTCCATCTATAAGGATCCTGCGAACAAAGTATTTAGAAATAAACAATGTAATTACAAGACCATCATGATGAGGATCCTGGACATCAAGACGATCGTCCTCATCAAAAGTTATGATCTTATCCTCGGTGACAGTGGACGTCCGGATGGGTCTATCTCCATTATCCATCTTGGTTTCCTTGGCATGTCTCTTGGCCGCTGAAAAGGAAGTACCACAAATGTCTGATCCGCCGGATATGAAGTTTATGACTTGTGCATCTGCTGGAGGAGCAGGAGCCCTTTCCGGGATCCTTTTAGGATCCTGGATCCTTGACTTCTTTCGTCCCAAAAGTTCTTTCAAATGCCCCTTGCTCAACAAGTAACCAATCTCCTTTCTTAGTGCAATACACTCTTCAGTGAGATGCCCAAAATCCTCATGATATGCACACCACTTGGACTTATCCTTTGTAGCAGCTGGTTTATCACTTTTCCTTGGCCACCTAGCTTTCTCACCTAGATTCTGCATTGCAAGGATTAGTTCATTGTTATCAACAGAAAAACAGTATTCAGAAATAGGAGGATAATCCTCATCATCCTCTTCTTGTTCCACTGCATGCACATTCTGGTTATCAGATCTATTGTAGGACTTTGATTTGTTGTTCCTGAAGTAGGATCCTTGTTTATCCTGTTTTGAGGATCCTGTTAATCTATCCAGGATCCTTTTGTCATCCTCTAGGCAGATGAACCTAAGGGCCCTGGTTCTTACTTCATCAAGATTCCTGCAAGGTGTCATAACAAGATCATCATAGAATAATGAATCCCTAAGCAATCCCATTTTAAAGGCTTCTACAGCCGTAGCAATATCCAAATTAGGAATATATAAGGATTCTTTACTAAATTTAGTGATATAATCTCTAAGTGATTCATTTTGACCTTGTGTTACCCTATATAGATCACTAGTTAATCGTTCAAACTTTCTACTACAAGAGAATTGACTATTAAACAAATTAACTAGATTAGCAAATGAAGTAATAGAGTAAGGGGGAAGACTTAGCAGCCATTTAAGAGCAGACCCTGTAAGTGTGGATCCAAATCCCTTGCATAGACATGCTTCTTTTAACCTTTCAGGAATTGGATTGATCTCCATCCTCTCCCTGTACTGAGCTACATGCTCTTCTGGATCCGTTGAACCATCATATAGCTTCATAGATGGTATCTGGAACCTTTTAGGTATCTCAGCATCACATAAAGGTGGTGCAAAACGAGATATCCTATGGCTACCATCTGCAATTTCAGGAATGGGTTTAACCACTCTTGGTACACTGGATATCATATCCTTAAGCTTCTGTAGCTCTCTAGCCATAGCTTGATTGATACCTGTATCCTGCATAGAGCCATGGTTAGTATTATATGAATTATTAAAAGTGTTACCTCCCGGAGGATTCGTGTTTGGAATTCCAGATGTGTATCCATATTGACGAGACTCTGGCATGATTGAAGGACCAGAGGATGTAATGGTTTGCATTGGTATGAAGTCTCCTTGATGAACGTCCGAGCTCTGAGGCTGCATACTTCTCAAGAATCCTTGATCCTGAAGGACGTTGGATCCTTGAAGTTGAGGTGATCCTTGAACCTGAAAGGATCCTGGAACCAGAGAGGATCCTGGGACAAGGGAGGATCCTTGGACCGGGAAGGATCCTTGGACCTGGGAGGATCCTTGGACCCGGGAGGATCCTTGGACCCGGGAGGATCCATGGACCCGGGAGGATACATGGACCCGGGAGGATCCTTGGACCTGGGAGGATCCTTGGACCTGGGAGGATCCTTGGACCTGGGAGGATCCTTGGACCTGGGAGGATCCTTGGACCTGGGAGGATCCTTGGACCTGGGAGGATCCTTGGACCTGGGAGGATCCTTGTACTGCATGCATTCCTAAATATCCTCCTGACGTGAAGTATCCCTGATGCTGAGAAGAGGATCCTGATGGTTGAGAAGAGGATCCTTGGGGCTGGAAGTGAGAGCCAAATGCCTGACTCATAGTTGCTGTTCCGTAACGCCTTCCTGGTAATTCACCCAAGTATTGCACGTCCGGAGCTGCTGAGTGTTGGGAAGTTATGACTGGAGTGTCGAAGTTCAGCGACCTTGGCATCAGAGGTGAGTGATCCTCCACTGATTTCTTCTGTTTCTTGATCTCATCGATCTCCCGGAGGATCCTTTCGTTGGTTTTGTCCTGCTCTTGTGCATGATTCCTCATCTGCAAAATCAGAGCATAAAGATCATTAGTAGTAGGATTAGTTGAAACAGAAGAAGTTGGTGGTTTTTGGAAAATGGGGGTTTGTTTCTTCGCAGCATTCTCAGCATTCTTCTGGGATCCAGAAGGTGGTGGAGGCAAAGGAGGAACGCCTTGTGAAGAACTGAATGAGGGCATCAAACTTGAAGTATTCTTCACTGAGGAAGCCATCTGCTTGGTTGTAACGAACCGAAATGACCACAAAAATACGAATCTTTTTAGGAATGAAGCACCAATTGCCCCACGGTGGGCGCCAAACTATTTTGGTCAAAAATCAAGCAATGATAATGCAACCAAACTTTCTGTTGTGAGGTATGATGCTTGAATCAATGAACAACACTAAGGATCACTCTGAAATGTAATGAACAAGTGACACAAAGATTTATACGAGGAAAAAGCCCTTGATCAATGAATGATCTCCGGCATAAAAAACCTCGGGTGATGGAAACTACCGATCACCAACTCAAATTCAACAAGAAATGTGTTACAACTTCGGATGATAGCGAGCTAATTACAAGGATCACTATAGTGTTACGCGCAAAAGGTGTATGAAAAGTGTATGAAATTGCTAAGCGAATTGCCGAGAGCTGGTGAGAGCAGTTGCTAGTGTGTGTGTAGCCAAAAATAGCCAAGTGTTTCTATTTAGCTCGCTATCCCGTTTAAATATAGAAAATATCTACACTAACTAACATTCCGCAATTCATGCAAGTCCTCCACGAACTCCATAACGTCCACTTTTAGCCATGCACGTGCGGAATAAACATGGAATATGCTCCAGGAATATCGCCAAGACCAAGTCCAAGCTCATACTCCTGCAAAACAATTTCGAATTCAAAGTAGACAACCGTTAGTACAAGGATCCTTATGATGATCCATGATCCTGATCCTGCAATACTTCTGAGGATCACCAATTCAAACAGAAGTAAGGATCACTAAGCCCAACAGCAATTGAGGATCACTGATCATTGAGAAATCCACCCCTAACAATACGTATGAACACGTATATATAAATATGCCAACATAACCAAAACAAAGAATTTTTGAGAAAATTCTCAAAGTTATGTGAAAATTCTAAGTATTGGAGAAACTTAGTTGTTTGTAGAATAATTGGTTATTAAATCATTCCTATTTAAATTAGGATATGTAGATTCAATTTGAGGGATTGCGATAAAATATATGTAAGTCCCAAAACGGATCTAACAATGATATCAAACTAACACCAAGGATGGGCGGAATCCAAACTTGGTGTGATTCAAGAAAAACACGAAAACACAAAACAAATCACTTTCAAACTTGCACACTATTCTATTACTATTGACTAGCAAAATCGTCTGGTACAAGTTGACAAAAACACCAAATCGCCTCCCCTCTCTCTGACTAGAAATTGTGTAACTTGGAGGCTCCAACCCTAGTTTGTGAAACAAACTAGTTTTTAAACCTGTGGAAGCCCAAACCCCACATGGGCTCCCCTTGGGCCTGCCTGGCCCACACGGCCATAGATAAGGCCCAATCACATATTAATGGCCCAAAACCTAATATAAATGTGTTTGATAAAGACAAGCGTAAACCTACTCAATTTTACGGCCTTACAATAAACGCACCCAAAGGTGAGTGTCACGAGAAGCCCTCTTTTATTGTTTTTGTATACTGTTTTGGGGGAAGAACACGTCGTTAAATAGGATAAATATACGTTTTTGTATAAAATATGCCTTTGAATTATCTAAAAGTATATTTTCATGGAAAATATGATTTTTGAATGATATGATATGTTTTATGGAAAAACATGGATTTTGGAAATGTGTATTATTTAAATTGTTTTCGTGTAAAACGGGATTTGATTGATAAATATGTTTCGGGAAGAAACGAGGAAAGATTATGATGTTTTGGGTAAAACAATTGTGAGAAATTAATGATATTTTGAATTTTGGTTGGGTCAAATTTACCGGGTCACCAGGATGTAAGTAGCAAGTCTAGCTTACATTGCATGGGGGATGGCAGAAATTTGTGCAACATTGGATATTAAATTGTTATCTACTAGGTTATATATATTGATGCAATTGAGGAGGGCACACATATGCATCCTTGCCGTTTTTAATCATTAAGTATAGAACACGTGGAATTGTTGATAGATATATCGGGTTGACAACCCCGTCGTGACCGGTAGCTCCGTGTTCATATAGCGGAGAATTTTATTCTACAATTGTCTAGTATTGATTAGAGCCTCAATCATAGTATATAGCTCGTAACGTCTTGCAAACTTACAAAACTGAAAGAATGATAAATATTTAATATTGAAACCATGGGTATAAATTTTCTTAGGAGATTTTTCAAATAAACAATTCCGGTGAATCGCCCTCAGATTTTTACGAAGGAAACAAAATTAACTTTCTTAAACATATATGGATGTTTTGTCATTAAAAATCTATAAAAAGAAAGTTTTTCCTTAAGCAAATTGTTACGAATTTGGATATGTGAACTCACCCTCCATTGTGTTGACACTTGATTTTTACGTGTTCTTCAGGTACATGAGTTCGGCTTCGAGGATTTTGTCTTGTGTTGTCATGTGGTTGTGTGATGCGATTGTAATTAAATAATGTTAGGACATTTTTAAACTACTTTTGGGACCGTGTGTAATAAGACCCTAATAGGTCAAACAACTATGATGTGGTTGTGACGTACATTTGAAACTTAAAACTTATGTTTAAAACAAACCAAATGTCCAACATAAATATTGCATCGACCACTAAGACATTTATGGGTACCAACCTCCGTAGCTACATTTGTATTTCCGCTGCGACGTTTTTGGGGTGTGACAAATATAACCTAGTTAAGATCATCAGTTAGTAAGTAACAATGCAAATAGAGAAAGTAAATAAAGTTCCTAAAACATTGATCACATATATCTTCTCAAGAAAAAGAGATTTCATATCTTGCCAAAATCTTTGCAAACAAGAACTGCAACAAAAACAGATGTCAGTGACAACAGTACCTCAACTTTTAGATTAATTGGTTTGAGAACACACCTGCAAGGTTTGTTTAAGCTGTGATTTGACCTTTGGACATCTTTTTCAGTTGTAATAACTTCATTGTTACAAACAACATGATTTTTAACTAAGATACACGAAATACAAAAGTCAATATTCAAAATCAGCATAATAACTTATGACCTGCTCATATAGACAATTAAGGAAAGAAGGAAATGGCACATGAAATGGAAAGTCAATAACCATTCGAGGAGATTTGAGTGGAAGAGAGATAAATGTACCTGACAGTGGATGTGGATGACCTGAAGAGCGGCGATTAGTGACGGATCCAGGAGTTTTTGTCAGCGGGTGCCAAAATTGTCTTTATTATAATGGGTCGGCGAGTCGGTTGAAACAAGTTAAAGCGAGATAGTTAAAATACAATCCTATTCCTAAGAATGTAGATACCCTATTAAGAATTTAAATAGATAAATCACAAATTGGAAAAGAACGTTATATACTTGTATGCATCGTACTCACAGTTGCAAAGTTGAGGTATGGGTACAATCCTAGTTTTTTAAACTTCAAACTATTCAACCTGACAAATTTTGCTTTGAAGATGTTACTTTTACTCTTGTTAACTCAAGTAATTAGAACCAATAATGAAATCATTGAAGACTTCACAATATAATACCTTAAACATACTTCACAAATTTTAAAAACAATATGTAATTAGTTCCCTGGTTTGTAACCACACAACAAACAACCACCAAATTAAGAAATTAAAATAGAACCGAAGAATGGAAAATAAAACCTATTACGATGATTAACGCTTTATGGAAAATAGAACCTCTCTAAGGTGCTGTTTGTTTTTTCTGAGGTAAAACGTCCGCAGTCTGCGGACCACATCTGCAGACATCTGTAGCAGAAGTGCTGGACCAAATGTCTGCAGTCTGCAAGAAGAAGACTGTTTGTTTTTTTACTTCTACAAACTGCTGAAATAAACTGAAATATAAATAAACTGATTTATTAAACTTAAAAGAGTTTTTCAACATTCAAACTTAAATAATAGTTATACAATACTTAAATAATATTCATAAAAAAGACAATAACATTTTTTTAAATCATTGTATCCGTGCTTTGCATTAACTGCTCAACAATCTCATCTCGTAACTTATTCATATATTCTCTATCCGATGCAGTACCATGTGCTTCAACCTCGTCTTCATCAGCATTAACGTGCACTTGCCTATTATGCACCGAAACATTGGGTTGATCGTATTCTGTAAACAATTCATCGCTCAAACCCTCTTTCCTTATAAAATTATGTAGCGCGAAACATGCAATGGTAATGTTCCTTTGTGTAACCAATGGAAATGGTGCCATCCTCTTCAAAATAGGGAATCTTGCTTTCAAGACACCAAAAGCACGCTCAATTACGTTCCGAAGTCTTGCATGAGCATGGTTAAATTTCTCTTTATTAGTTAATGCACGTCTTCAGCGAAAATCTCCTAGCCAATACCTCACATTACGATACGGAGCCATAAATCCCCGTATGTGTGCATACGCGGCATCACAAAGATAATACTTGTCTGTAAAGATATACAATTATTTTAGAAAAGTAAACCAAGTGATAAATATCTAAAAGAACATAAACATACCTTGTGGTGGAAACAGGGCTACACTATCCCAGGCCCCAGCCGGCCACGACGAACGTAAAAATCATGTTGAAGTCACAAATTGCTAATACGTTTTGATAACAATCTCCTTTTCCTCTTCCTCTACATAAATCTTGTTTACTAGTAGGGACAACAACATATATTAAAGTTCCATCTAGTGCACCAACCGCTCCTTTAAAAACCCGTCGTAGTCTCTTGTTATGTCCCGGTATGTTTGGATTAGGATTGAAAGAAGTTGGTACTATCATTTCTTTGGCAAAAAGCATCATTTTATCCAACACTTCATAAAAATATTTATGAATTGTTTGCTTTGAGTGTTGAAAACTACGCTTGATAACTACATATCGTTGATTATGACTGATTATCATAAAAACATAGCCATCTTCTCCTCAACCGATACATGTTTACTATCCTCTAACGAATAATTTACTCTAAAATGTGCACATAGTCGGAAAAATGATTCACGAGACATACGTAGAAGATCAATGCATTGTTTGGGATTTCCTGTCAATAACTCTAACGTGTATTTATGTCCCGTCATACGCGAATCATTGTCTCGCACTCGTTTTAAACCTCTCTTCCAAAAAAACGGGACATACAAGTACATAAGAATAACGAGAAGTAATTTCTTATTATAATCCATTATGAACCTGTTTTAACAATTATAAACAACCAAAAGCATAAGCATAAACCAAAGGATACAATCATAAACCAAAAGCATGCAATGTCAAACATAAAACCATACCATGTCTAAAACATAAACGAAAAGCATACAATGTCAAACATAAATCAAAAGCATAAAATGTCTCCAACATAAACAAAAGCAATCAATCTCTCAAACATAAACCTAGCAGTCGTGTTAAGCATATAAGGTCTTCACTACTTTATCAGGCCTAAACTTTTTGCCGTCATTCCGATCCACCCTCTTAAGACCTCGGGAATTTCTGGCAATGCCATCCACACTCTCTCATGTCGGAGGACACCCCAAAAATGTGAAAAGCAGCTAAGAATATAGGATCTACCGGGTCTAACCCAACCAACTTTAACTTCTCAGAACACTCAAGAACTGTTGGCCCTTCTTTGCCTTTAATCAAAACCTGTAGAGCCTTCTGTATATCACGTGCTAAATCATCATGGTTAATAGATGATTTTGAGGTTTTGGCCCTTTTGTTTGGATTAGGCTCGGAAGTGGGCTCGGAAGTGGGCTCAGAAGTGGGCTCTGGAGTAGGCTCTGGAGTAGCCTCAGAAGTGCCGGCATCATCTTGTGTGTCATGATAATGGGTGTCCATAATCATAAGCGATTGGACACGATGACATGAGGATCCAACCCCGGATGTTGTTTGGGTTGAGGTCCACTTGCAACTTCCAGTGGCAGTATTTCCATCAAACAATTCTGCACAAAGTTCTGGAAAAGGCAATGGAACTGTCTTCAATGATGCAGCCTTCGGATGCCCCTAAACCCAAAGTAAAAAATAAATATTGTTATAAACTTTTTTTTTAGGATTATGTTTAAAATTTATATAAATGAACATACCTTCTTAAATTCTTCTCATTCCTCGTTCGTTAAGCTAAAAGTATTTGTTTGAGGGTTGTATATGTTGCCGGTTTTGTTTTTCAAATACACCCAACCTACGTATTTGGCTTTTAGATTATCATATGCATTCTTCATTTGTTTTTGTGTTAAATCCAAGCCAAACTTTTCCTCAAGAATTTTTCCTAATTTATTCCACGAGTCTTTATGCAAACTCAAGCCTTTTCTACCCACCGTGTGTATCTCTTCAATGCAAGTCTCTAATAAGCATTTTAGATGGTCGTTTGACCATTGTTGTTTCTCTCCCATTTCTACTAATCATGTCAATCCAAAACATAAACAAAGCGAAAGCGAAAGCGAAAATTATATTCAAACAAACAAAATCCTTAATTAAACAATTCATCAATAAGCATCTATGTACCAAAACATCTATAAGCATAACCGAAATTCAGCCAAGAACTAACTTTAATACATCTTGTAGCATATTTAAGTTGATGTAATCAGAAAATACTGGATCAAGTGTTGTATTTGTTTTCTTTGGACATTAACCGGTGAATTCAGATGACCAATTACCATTACTATTAGAGATGGATCGATTACCAGTCAGTATTCCCCTTTTAATAAACCTAATATCTCAATCATAAAACTACACAAACTATTACAATGAAATAACAAAAAATTGAACAAATTACCTTAGATGTTGGAGGAGGAGTGGAGATACAAGGTCTGTGGCAGTGGAGGGGGTGGAGATCGAGGGCTGCGCTGGACCAGGGGGTGGAGCACGACTGCTGGAGAGGTTCATATCGGCTGGATGGGGTGGAGATCGGTAGAGGGGGGTGGAGAACGAAGGGGTTGCGGCTGTGGAAGGGGGAGGTGCTCGGCGGTGGAGAACGACTACGGCGAGAGGTGGAACGACTGCTGGAGGGGTGGAGGGCAGCGTGGGGGCGGCTGGAGACGGTGTTGCTCGGCGTGGCAGCGGCTGGAGGTGGAGGAGCAGAGGAGGTCGGCTGAGGAATGGAGAAGGGAACTAGGGTTTTGAGAGTTTTGTGTTTGGAAGAGGTTGAAGAGGTATGTGAAGAGGTAAGACAAGATCTGCCTGAGGAAGAGCTGCTGAAGAGGTTTTTTAATGAATTGTCTTCTGAATAACAAACAAGCTGCAGACCCTTATGTCTGCGTGTGGTCTGCTTGGTGAAGACAAAAGAAGTCGTGAAGCTCTTTTAACAAAAAACAAACAACACCTAAGTCTCTTTGACTTTCTTCGCTCTTTAATATACCTTCAGGCTTCATCTTCTACAATCTACACCCATTTCTCTCAGCCCTTTTCTTCCGCTTCTGGACCATCCATGTCGAACGGCTTATTTTTCCTTTCTAATTACCACCACTTTAGAAAAGCACCCTGGTACCAGATCTAAAAGAACACATAACTTTACACTAATTGGGCTTGTTTGAGGGGTTTGCCAAGGCACCCCCTAACCTCCACATGAATCCGCCCCTGGCGGAGGTTGTGGTTGGAAACCCTAACATTTACACCTCTACATCTTAATATATAAAGAGAACAACCAAAAACGTCAAAAAATCGCTGTAGATCTGAGGAAACTTTGAGTAGAAAACAAATAGAGTAAATTGCCATTTTGTTCCCTGAGGTTTGGGCAGTTTTGCCACTTTAGTCCAAATTTGAAACCTTTTGCATCTGGGTCCCTATGGTTTCATTTTTATTGCCGTTTTGGTCCAAAAGCAAAATCAACTCAGATTTTTCAAAAAAACCCTGCTATTTTGTCATTTTCCTCAGGGGCAAAATGGTTATTTCTGACTTTTATTATAACAAATTATTAACTAAATTATAAAATTAAACTCTACCACCACCTCCTCCGTCTTCACATCCTGCAACCACCTCCACCCCCACCACCACCTCCGCCTCCGCCATCTAATCACCTGCAATTCTCTTCCTTCTCGACCATAACAATACTCTCCAAAACCGTTGACGGACTTCCATGCCGCCGTTTCTCTGGCAAGCCTTTACTTACCGAAAAAATCTGATTCATATTCACAACAGTCCGACGGCTCCGGTCACTGGATTCACAGGCCGGCCGCAGATGCAGATGTAAAATTGCAGTGATTGAAATACAGCTGCAGATGCAAAATTGGAAATCATGAACGCATCGATTACAAACCCTAGCATCTGGTTAATCAAAATTGATGAAATCACACACTAGTTTGATTCAATAACACACAAACACACACTGAAACACGCACAATCACAAACCCTAGCATCGAGTTAGTGATGAAAACGATAAAATTAGGTACGGCGGAGATGATGCTTGTAAAGATGATGCTTCCATGGCTGCCCACCTTCACTGTTCTTGAATCTTGATCACTGTTTCACCTCAAGATTACACCTTTTGAAGTGGGTATGTTTTAGGACTCTAAAGAGGTGGTGCTTGTGGGGGTGGTTGTGGTGTGGGGTGGGGTGGGTGTTGATGGTGGCAGTGGTGAGAAGGGGGAGGACGTGGCGGTGGTGGTGTTGCTTGTGGCGGCAGAGAGGAGAGAGGGGGAGAGAGAGACACAAGGGTGGTGTAGTGGTGGTGCGTTGGGGATGGTGGTGGTGCAGTGGTTGTGTTAATGGAGGGGGGGAGGAGGTGGCGGTGGTGAGAAGGGGGGAGAGAGTGGCAGTGGTGGTGTTAATGGGGAAGATTATATGCTTTTATAGGGTGATTTATTTAGTTTTACTATTTTTAATTAATAATCAGTTATAATAAAAACGAAAATGACAAAATTACCCCTGAGGAAAAGGACAAAACATGAGGGTTTAATTTGGAGATTCTGGCCTGATTTCACTTTTGGACCAAAATGGCAACAAAATTGAAACCACAGGGACCCAGATGCAAAAGGTTTGAGATTTGGACTAAAGTGGCAAAACTGCCCAAACCTCAGGGATCGAAATGGCAGTTTACTCAAACAAATATAAAACGTACCTGCGCCGGTTTTTCTCTCATGCTCTATCTCTCTCTCTCCCCCTCTCTCTCTATTTGTAAGTTGTCTAGAAAATAAAAATAGGAAGGGTACAAAAGGGGATTAATGGTCGGGAATGAATGAGAGCACTAATTTTAGGTTATTTCAAAATTCAAAAGCTTCTGAAGATGGATCCAAATTTGATTAAAAGAAATTATTTTATAAAAGGAGGTGATGTAATAATGAGATAAGAAAAGCATTGTTGGCGGAACGTATGATTGACACATAAGTAAAAACGATGTCAGCGTCTAGTCTCCTTTAATAGAAAGGGGAGATGTGCAAATATGTTAGTTCACTAAAATAAAATTTTATTACCTCACCATCATAATATTAATTACTAATTGTTTATCATGATTCTTCCGAGTCTAGAGAGAGAAGGCAATCAAAATATTAAGAGAAAGAAAGTAATTTCAATTAATTATACTAGCAGGATGCCAGCGTGATGTAGCGGGAGCGACACATTGCATTGCTATACTCGTTTTTGGTAGTTTTCTTATTCATATAATATTTATTGTAGCATCATTGTGATAGATATACGCCAAAAGCATAGTAATCGGGTAATCCATTTCATTGTGCTGTGAATGGTTCAGTTATTATCCTCAACCGAAGCCGAAACCGAAGTCATCGGTTAGTCTATTTTATTAACCAAACGGTTTTCGGTTAATCACTTCGGTTTATTCGGTTAGATTGACAGTTTTTTGTTGGTTCATTTAATTTCTTTTAATAGCAAAAACCAAACTTGGGCTTAAACTTTTTCTTAAAAATATATTAAATTGAGTTACAATATATGAAATAAAAGTATAAATATATGAAATGAAGATATAAAATATGAAATATATAAACTGGAGGTAAAAAGCTAGAAATAGATGAAAATATGAATGATTTGGTTCGATTCAACTAATCTTGGTTAAACGAGAGTACAAATAAAATTGATCATTAGTTTTTGGTTAATTTGGTTTTCAGTTGTTTTTGGTTGATTTCGGTTTCGTTTGTTTTCAGTTTGGTTTTGGTTAACGATTTAGTTATTCCTCACCAATAACCGATAGGTGCACGCAAAATGCAACGGGAAACACACACATTGCCACAGTGTGCATTGTTCAGTTTGTTAGATTATTATCATCAATCGAAATCGAGGCCATCGATTAATTTATTTTATTAAGCAATCCGTTTTCAGTTAATCGGTTTGGTTTATTCAGTTAGATTGACAATTTTTGGTTTCATTCATTTAATTTCGGTTAATAGCTAAAACCAAACTTAGGCTAAAACTTTCGATTAAAAATATATGAAATTTAGGTATAAATACATGAAATGGATATATAAGTACATGAAATGGAGGTATAAAAATATAAAACGGGGCTACTATAAAAGCTAGAAATATATGAAATATGAATGGTTCGTTTCAGTTAATTTTGGTTAAATGAGGGTATAAAAATCGATAACCGTCTTGGTTAATTGGGGTTTCGGTTCGGTTTCCATTAACGATTCAGTTATCACGCACCCTTAGACATTATTAATCACGTAACATATCAAATTTATTAATTAAAAAACTATAGTAATACTATACTAAAATTAAAGAAAATAAAATACTCGTTTATATGGTGTAATTTTAGAAAATATTAACGTACAAAAAAGTTATGACTGTTTAAAAACCGGGGGGGGGGGGGGTTAGTTTTTTTTATAAGGGGATAAAGTGTAAACAATAACTAATTATCTATAATTTTGTTAAAGATGAAGATTAAAGTGTAATCTAGATGAGATGATTAAATTGGCGGTATTTAGTCACTTGACATTCTGTAGCTATTAAATATTATGGGATAATGACTAATTACGTTGGGCTTTAATCACCGACCAAGACAACTATCGAAACGTCGACAAAAATGAGTAGGTCGTCGCGATACTTTTGGATTTTTTTAAAACATTATAGTTTATAAGATTTAACAAGAATACGTAAAAAAATTATAAGTTTGTTGTAAAGAGAGAAAAGTGTAACTAATTAACTATAATTATGTTAAAACTCAGGGATTTTGGTGTAATAAAATAGGGGGCTAAAATATAATCATTGTTTAAAAGACCAGTTTACCCTTATTTTAGTAGTACATTTATAAATTAAGAGTGAAAAAGTTCTTGTTTTTTTTTTTTTTTTGAGTATTTTAAAATGCCCATCACTTATGGATTATAATATATTATAGATATTTGTTCTTTGTCATGGGAGTTTATTTGATTTATTTTATGTAATGACTCTCATTCATCATTTTTTTAACACACATGTCTGGTGATTCCTTGGCTATGAGTCACCTATCAATCATACTAACCGTTATTGTACACTTGTTAGGGGTCTGTTTGGTATGGGGTAATGTAATGGACGAAGAAATGGAATGGACGAGGGAATGCAAAGGATCATTACCATTCCATCTCTTGTTTGGTTACCATGTGAATGAAATGAATTATTATTGTGTATTGTTTGGTAGGCAAGAAAAACGAAGTAATAAAATTAGCGGTGAGTGGTGATGGTGGTCGGTGGTAGTGATTGTGGGTGGTTATAGGTGGTGGTGGGTGTTGGCGGCGGCGATGGGTGGTGGTGGTGGCGGCGAGTGGCGGTGCGGCAGTGACGACGAGTGGTGGTGGCGACAAGGTGGCCGTTGGTGGTGGGTGGCAACAAAGGTGGCGGTTGGTGGCGGCGGCTGCGGTTGGTGGTGGCATCAACGATGGTGGCGTCGACGATGGTGGTGGGCGGCGGCAGCGAGTGGCGTTGGCAGTTGGTCACAGCTGTGGGTGATAACGGTGACGAGTGGGTGGCGGCGGCGGCGGTGGCTGTATGGGTGAGGTGGTGGCGGGTGGCGGCGATGGCGTCGGTGGTGGGTGGTGGTGGTGTTGGGTTGTGGCGAAGGTCGTACGTGGGTTGTGGTGTTGTTAATGAATGGTGCAAGTGGGGATGGAATGGAAAAAAAACATGGGGGTGGAAGGAATGATTTTGAGGGAATGGAATGCCTTTTGGAATGGGTGATTCCATTCCATTAACCAACCAAACACTCTTTTTTTCATTCCCTCGTAATCACTCATTCCATTCCACCTCTCATTCCTGCATACCAAACACTACCTAGGTGTTTCCTTGGTTGTGAGTCACCTCCTAATCACATTAATTTTTACTGTAGCTAAGGCCTTGAGCTACTAATTTTTACTGTACCCATGGCATTATAGCCTAGTGGTATCTTGGTGGTGGGATAAGGCTTATGACCATTAGGTCATGGGTTCGATTCCCACAAAGGGGGTTTTCCCAAATTTATTGGGTTTCCTCCTGAATTGGTGTATAGGCATTATTGCCTAGTGGAGATGGATATGATCGAGTGGTTCTGCTGGTGGCACGATGTTACTCCAGTGGTCCGTCAGTGATCCAAATTTGCCGTTCAAAAAAAAAGTACTAATAAAAGAACCAAGTTAATGTCACATTCTCTTCTTAAATTTATCTTAATGCTATGTAACATTCTCTTCTTTATTATCGTTATCGTTACCGTTACCGTTACCGTTGCTGTTGCCGTTACCGTTACGTTACCGTTATCGTTACCGTTACCGATAAATTGTTGTTGTTGTTGTTATTATTATTATTATACAATTTATTAATCTATACACAACACATATATACATATTGTTATTATACCATATTAATATATCTAATTTATTAATCTATACAGAACTATAGATAAATACGTAATACATAAAAATATTTGTCTTATATCATTATTTTATTTATTTATCTTTACTTTCATATGTGACATAAAGTTTTTAGTTTTTAATTATTGCGGGTCAAACCAAATTAGGTTGTATACTTGTAGACCAAGATTGTCTAATCTAATCTAATAATTAGTTTGCGAATAACTACACATAGGTGTCTCTTAATTTAGCAATATTATTTTATTAATAATATATTAGATTAATATCCAATTTTTATTATTAATATATATAACACATGTACATGTGGTGCCCGATAAAAATACTTTGTTGCGAATATAACTTTGTATTCAACGAGTATTATACCGTTACGTCGATAAACCTATAAAAATATGGTATATAGTTTAAAATTTAAATTATATTTTATATAATTTAGATTATATTTTAATATATTTGTAATTTAAAATCAACAATAATTAAGTTAAATCTCATTATTGTAGAAGATATTTACATAACTTCTTAAGTTCATATTTGATCGGTGATATAAATTAATGAGGTGAGTTTTATTTGGATTTAAAAAAATAATAAATTAAATAAGTAAAAAAAATACCGCTCATTGACTTTTTTGATGAAGTTTATAGACTGGATGAAAATGACAAAAAATGCAAGCCTTATGGATAGATGAAAAAAATTGTTATTGCTATTGTTATTATTTTTTATTTGTAATTATTATAAAATTATGAATTATTATCTAAGTCACTTGTTTGTTACACATGTTTATATAAGATATTGTCTTTATTTAAGGTGTGTAATACGCGGGTATATAATAAAACTTTCTGGTTTACCCGTCACAAAAAAACGAATAATGTTAGGTTCTGGTGGCCTACTATGGTTTAATTCAAGTGGTAGTAACTTATCACTTACAAACGTTTGCAAGTAATAATTATCTTTCTCTCTGCATCATGGTTTTAGTAGAAGAAAAGGATGTAACAGCTGAACTTCTACCCTTCCTCCGTGTGCATAATGACGGTAGAGTGGAGCGACTATACAACTCACAATTAGCACCACCATCGTCACTGGTGGATGGCGTGCGGTCGAAAGATACCGTCATATCACCTGAGGTCTCCGCCAGGCTCTACCTCCCTTGCAACACGACCGAGAAACTCCCCATCTTGGTGTACTTCCATGGTGGCGGTTTTTGTATCGAGTCTGCTTTCTCCATCCTCTCCCACCAATACATCAACACCATCGCGTGTCAAGCCAACGCTCTCGTTATCTCAGTTGACTACAGGTTAGCATAGGCGGAACCATAGGGTCAAGAGGGTCTGCTCACCTAGTCATTAGAATTTGTTGGATATTATACATAAAATCTACTTTTTTGTTTTAAGGAAAAAAAAACCTCATGATCATACTGACTAAAAATTTTTGGTTCCGCTGCTGCAGGTTAGCTCCAGAACACCCTCTCCCGGCAGCTTATGAAGATTCATGGACGGCCCTACAATGGGTTGCTACACATTCGATCGAAGGACTCAATGAGAAAGACGAACCATGGCTAATCCAACACGGAGATTTTAACCGTCTCTATATAGGTGGCGATAGCGCAGGTGCGAATATTTCACACCACATTGCCATGCGAGTTGGGACCGAAGAATTACATGGCGGGGTCAAGATTCTTGGGGCGTTTCTATCGCACCCGTACTTTTGGGGATCCGAACCACTTGGATCGGAGCCGGTTACTAGTCGTGAGACATCTCTTTTGTACAGAACATGGATGCTTGTTTATCCTGGTGCACCTGAAGGGATTGATAATCCACACATCAACCCGTTTGCAAAAACCACGCCTTGTTTAGCTGGAATCGGGTGTAGGAGGCTGATTGTGTGTGTTGCTTCGCAAGACGAGCTAAGAGACCGTGCGGTTCACTACTACAACGCGATGAGGGAGAGTGGATGGGAGGGGGAGTTATCTGTGTTTGAGGTTGAAGGAGAGGGTCATGGTTTTCATATATTCAATCCTAATACTAAGAATGCAAAGGAAATGTTCAAAAGATTGGCTGGATTTCTTCAAGTTTCTTAACATTTTTATATAAAATGCACATTTATGTATTATTATGTCAACTGTTGTAATGTTTTATTATGTAAAATCGCCTAGGGTTGTCCAACTACTTCAAACTTTTATTTTTGGTTTGTTTCCTAGTTTCAAATATTTTATCCCAATATGTAATCAAATAGTTGCGGGTTTTAAGGCTTAATCCAAGCATATTGTTCCAAAATACTTTTTGATAAGGAACACATGGTACATTATATAAACGAAAAAAAATTATTGATTTTGTTCCATACCTTTTTTCTAGTGGCATCCGTTGACCACCTTTTTTTTCTTTATGATTAACAATATATATCTGGTCATATGGGTCTCTTCAACAGGCTACTTTTTTTACAAGTAAAGGTGACACTACATCAAAATAGTTGTAGTATTGTGACGTATAAAAGGTTGTCGAAAATCGATTAAACCGTTTGTTTTCTAAACGATGATCCATATAAAAGGTTAGCAGAGAATAAAAACATCATTGTTCACCAGGTTTTAAAGCACATTGTGGATTCTACGTTTTAGGCACGCGAAATGTATCAGGCTATGTATTTTCTTCCATTACAATTGTATCTTCTTACATTTTGAATAGGAGTGAAGAACGAAGAGTAGAAGGTTTTTTTTTTTTTTTAAATTCCCCTTCTATGGAGTCTCGATCAAGAACCTATTTAACTAGGAATCCAAACACTAACATATAAAAATGTATTCCGACCTATACCATAGAATTAGTAACCTATTTATCTAAAGGAAAAATTACAAGTTTTGTCCTTTATCTTTATACCACTTTTCAGGCGGTGTCCTTTTTAACGAATGTTGACAGGGGTGTCCTTTACTAGGTATTTTGTTGCAAGTTTAGTCCTTTACACCCAACCCAGTTAAAAAACACTGTTAATTATTGGGTGTAAAGGACTAAACTTGCAACAAAACACCTAGGTAAAGGACTAAACTTGCAACAAAATACCTAGTAAAGGACACCGCCTGTCAACAATTAACAGGGTTGGATTTAAAGGACTAAACTTGCTACAAAATACCTAGCAAAGGACACCGCCTGTCAACATTCGTTAAAAAGGACACCGCCTGAAAAGTGGTATAAAGATAAAGGACAAAACTTGTAATTTTTCTTTATCTAAATGTGTTATGTGGATTGATGGTTGTAATCGGTTTGTTGTCACAATATGTTTGGCGTCAATCTACCATATTAGTTTTTTGATGTCTAATCCACATATATATCACCACTGCTCTTGATTTTCTTGACTATATATCTCTTAAATGTCAACATATACACGTGTGATTTAGTTTACGAATATTTTTCAATGCCGAGAACCTCGATCAGAGAGTAAAAAAGGCGTAAAGTTCACAATGGTGTAAAACTAAAATGGGATATATCGGGCTAGGATTCGAGTTACAGGAACAAGGGCCAAACCAACCACCCAATAATGGAATCGTCGAGCGAAAACACTTGACAACCTCCTAGAAGCAGCTTTTCTTGCCACCAGACATTTCTCCATCAATTAGAAATCTGATGCCGTCAGTAAACACATTCCTTAAATTGTAGCCATTTTTTGAGTGTTTATCTTTTGGTGTCTAATCCGCATATATATCACCATTACTCTTGATTTTCTTGACTATGTATCTCTTAAATGTCAACATATACACGTGTGATTTAGTTTACGAAGATTTTTCAATGCCGTGAACATCGATCATAGAGTAAAAAAGGCCTAAGGTTCACAATGGTGTAAAACTAAAATGGGATATACCGGGCTAGGATTCGAGTTACAGGAATAAGGGCCAAACCAACCACCCAAGAATGGAATCGTCGAGCGAAAACACTTGACAACCTCCTAGAAGCAGCTTTTCTTGCCACAAGACCTTTCTCCATCAATTAGGAATCTGATGTCGCCACTAAACACATTCCTTAAATTGTAGTCATTTTTTGAGTGTTTATCTTTTGGTGTCTAATTCGCATATATATCATCATTGCTCTTGATTTTCTTTCCTGTAAATCTCTTAAATGTCAACATATACACGTGTGATTTAGTTTACGAATATTTTTCAATGCCGAGAACCTCGATTAGAGAGAAAAAAGGCGTAACGTTCACAATGGTGTAAAACTAAAATGGGATATACTGTCACACCCCGACCACGTAAAACAACAAATCGTGGCGGAAACGTCGGGGAGTGTTGTAACAAAATTATTGTTTCGAAACCATGTATACAAAAGAGTCTCGTTTTATTTATTCATTAACATTGTCTTAAAGTTAAACAAGCAAGTCAAACATAGTCTATCATCGTTATTGAATCACTAAGGCCTCGTCCAGTCCTAAGTGAGCATGCATCCTATTCGCAATCAACATTAAGCAACATCACCTGAAACATATGTAAAAACAAAGTCAGCAAAGAAATGCTGGCGATCACATAGTTTTTGTGTGAGTGTCAGATTCATGGCTCGTTTACATGTTGAAATATCTCGTACAACTTCGTTAATTGATATTAGAAAACCTTGTTTTGTAAACCATTTGTATTGTAAAATGAATAACCAAGTCAAAACAGATTGGTTAAAATTTATAAACCTCGATGCCATGAATCTTAACCCAAAACATTTGTTTAAGTAACCAAATCGTAAATCGTTCTCGTAATAAAACTCGTATGGTTCATATAGTTTCGTAAACATCGTTGTGTGACATCGTTTAACTCGTTCTCGTTATAGCTCATCGTTCATTTGTTTAAATCGTTCATAATCGTTCAAAATCGTACAATCGTTTAATATCGTTCTCGTTCCAATCGTTCTCGTTTTAATTGTGAAAACTACTTTTGGTCGTCTCGCTAATAACATTCAAACCTTCGTGACTCGTTCATCGTTCAACTCGTTCAACTCGTATTAACAAACCACAAAAGGGTAAGTTAACAATCATCAGGTTCAGTCGTTACCCACTTAACCCACACATAACCATGGGTGCAGTCTGATAACGGGATTTGTCGGATCCTATGGTACCATAACCTAATACTGGTCGGTTCGGCCAAAATTAATGAATGTCATTCGTTATGTAACTACAACCAACAAGTTCGTTCACATTGTCGAAATCGTTATTAGTTTAGTATAAACAATCGTAATCGTTTTTGAAATCATCGTAAAATATCGAAATCGTTTTGATACATATGAATCACCCCAAAACAATCGAAAACATGTAAAAGAGGGGATCTATGTACTCACCTTTGGGTGCGTTTTTATAAGTTAACACAATCCCTCAAATTGTTTATTCGTCCTAAATTAAATAAGAATGATTTAATAATCAAAAACTCACAAAAATACATAAGTTTCTCTGATACTTAGAATTTTCACATAACTTTGAGATTTTCTCAAAAAGTTATTATTTTTTATTATTTCGTAATTCACATAATCTTGTCAATACTAACACATCATCATACACATATTGCAAAACACATAGCACATTGTAACATCTAAAATTTACCCATGAACAACCCATTATAGTGTATGTCGAAAAACACTTATTTTAGCGATTCGGTAACATTTTTGGGCGCCGGAAGTCACGTATGACTAATAAAACACCAAGTAAACTTAATATAAGTTAAAATACTTATTTTTATATCAAAAATATCGGTTTACTTACTGATCTAAAACAGTTTTATAAAAATCCTCCGAAAAGGCGATTTTTAACCGTTTTACCGCATAGTTTTGCATCAAACGTTACCCGAACCATCCCAAATCGAAACGACTTGAAATTTTAACATAACCCATGTTATTTACTGAATAAAATAGTGGTTATACTCATGATAGTGCAGGTCTTACATAAAGCACATAAATCATGCAAATTTCACATAATTTACCACCTTTTAAGCTATATGTACAACATGCAAAGCTATCAATCCTATGTCAAAGTTTCATGCCATTATAATACATCAAATAATATTATTTTTAGTGTTTATAACCTGATCTAAAACATTTTTGTCATACAACCCTTTTTTACCATTTCTTGAGCTTTAAATCAACATGTATCTTCATGTACAAGTGCCTAAAGCATACTATCATAGCAACATCATTTTATATGAGTTTAAAAGCATAAAATATGCAACTTATTCATGTTTATTTGCTGATGTAATTTACATTTATCATATCATGCATAGATCATTAAACACTTGCATTTTAACTATCATTCAAGAACAAGCAACAACATTAACAAGTACTTATCAAAAAATCAAACTTCAAAACTCATACACCCATACATATATGTACGGTTATATATACATATATATCACCACCATTTTTATTTGTATCATGACCCATTTCATTTTAGATTTCAAGTTTGTGAAAATCCTAAGATTCAAGAGAAACTTCAAATCATCAAGAACAACCAAGAATCAAAAGTATGATTTAAACATAAATGTTATACCTTCAAGATTCAAGTAAGTTGTTGAATGAGATTTTGATGATAGAAAGCTTGAAATCACTTGAAAGCACCTTGGAAACACCCTTGGATCTTCACACCAACTTGAAGTTTGCTAGAAATGGAGCTTGATTCACTAGAACAAGGTTGAAGGTTTGAAGATGGAGAGAGAGAGAGAGGTGTGGACGGTTTGGGAGAGAGGAGAGAGAAGGATTTTGAGTGATCTTGTGAAGATATGGAGTGATACTTAGAAAGATATAGGAAGATATATGGGGATATGGAATGAAGCATGCAAATACAAGTGTCAAAACAAGATCCATTAAGATATTGAGAAATCTAACAAAATTTGGTGGGGTCACCATAATATGTGACCGTAAATATAGGTGGGGGAGGGGGTCCATGTGTAATTTTGATGGTAAATTAGATAAAAACAGCTATTTAGCTGGATACCGGGTATTTTATCTTGCGTTTAAATCCCGGTTTATGGCATTCTAAATTATTTTTATTATTCTATAAAAATAAACTCGCCAAAATATTACTGAAATAAATTTCAGTTGCCAAGACTGGCTGCGTTGTCCGTGTTTTGCAGTAGAAGCACTGTGTCGCGCAGAAACACGCGGTACGCGCTTAAACTTGAAAAATAACGTTTTTAAGCGTTTCAATTTAATTTTCAACACGAACCTGATTAAAAATAAAATTTTAATCATAACAGAATATTTTTGGGATTTAACTATTATCCGGGTGGTCACCAACGTTTGTTTCGCAGTTTTGTCGTAATTAGTTCTTTAGTTCAAACAAACATGTTTTTGCCATACTGAATCCATCGAAACTTATTTCTAAGTTATGTAAAGGATATTTAGGGTATGTTTGGCTTATGTCACAGTTCCGGAGTGTACGTCGCGTTAAACTGATTGCGTTTATGCACCAGTTTGCGTATAACCTTCCAGAAAGCGATTAAAGCTTGAAATCGGAATCGAATCAAATTGTAAAATCATCAAACACAATTACACATATAATAACACCAAAGCACATTGTTTTATTGATAATCAACATTGTTTTACATTATACGATGATTACAGAACACAGTTGTCACAGTCTCCCCTACTTTAGGAAATTTCGTCCCGAAATTTTATTTAGAGGAAACTTGCGAAAACAAATGTGGATATTTCGTCTTCATCTGGTCCTCACATTCCCAAGTAAACTCGGGGCCACGTTTGGATTCCCAGCGAACTTTGACCAATCGAATCCGTTTGTTCTTCAACTGTTTGAATGTACGGTCCACTATCTCCACAGGTTTCTCGACAAAGTGCATTGTTTCATCTATTTGAATCTCGTTGAGAGGAATGTGAAGATCAGCATCAGCTAAACACTTTCGCAAATTGGACACGTGAAAAGTCGGATGAATATTTCCATGCTCTGGGGGTAGCTCTAGTCGATAGGCAACCTTTCCTATTCTTTCAACAATCTTAAATGGTCCAACATATCGTGGTGCAAGTTTTCCTTTCTTTCCAAATCTCACCACTCCCTTCCAAGGTGACACCTTGAGTAGGACACGGTCTCCGATTTGAAATTCTAAGGGCTTGCATCGCATATCTGCAAAACTCTTTTGACGGCTTCTAGCTGTCACAAGATTATCGCGGATTTTCTTGATTTTGTCTGTTGTTTCCAGAATGAGCTCAGGTCCAGTAAGCTGAGCTTCACCGATCTCATTCCAACATACAGGTGAACGACATTTTCTACCGTAGAGAGATTCGAATGGTGCCATATTAATGCTAGCATGATAACTGTTGTTGTAAGAGAACTCGATCAGTGGAAGATGAGAATCCCAATTACCACCAAAATCTATCACGCATGCTCTAAGCATATCCTCCAAAGTTTGAATCGTCCTCTCAGATTGACCATCTGTTTGGGGATGATAAGCAGTGCTTAGATTCAGTTGGGTTCCCAAAGCAGATTGCATGGTCTTCCAAACATGAGATGAAAACCGAGCATCACGATCGGAAATGATATCCAAAGGAACACCATGTCGTGATACAATCTCATCAACATAAATCTTTGCAAGTTTATCAGCAGATAGATCCTCGCGAATCGGTATAAAATGAGCTGATTTCGTTAATCGATCGATAACAACCCAAATAGCATCTTGACCTTTAGATGTACGTGGTAACTTAGTGATGAGATCCATTGCAATGTTCTCCCACTTCCAAACCGGTATCTCTGGTTGTACAAGCAAACCAGAAGGTCGTTGATGTTCAGCCTTGACTTTGAGACAAGTTAGGCATTTCGATACATACAGAGCAACATCCTTCTTCATACCAGGCCACCAGAACTGAGTACGAAGATCCTTGTACATTTTATCAGCACCAGGATGGATAGAATATCGAGACTTATGAGATTCGTCCATTACCAAGGTGCAAAGATTGTCTTGTTTTGGAATCCACAAACGATCCTTGAAATATAACAACCCATCGTTCTTCGTTTCGAGTTTAAGTTCGAGTTGAAGCGGTAGCTCATATTTCAATAAGTCTTTGATCACACAAGATCGTTGAGCTTGAAGGACACGAGATTGAATATCAGATAGAGTTTGAACAGAATGAAGCTTGACTCGTTCCTTTCGACTAAGCGCATCGGCTACGACATTCGCCTTACCAGGATGGTAGCGGATCTCGCAATCATAATCGTTTAAAAGTTCAACCCAACGTCGTTGCCTCATGTTCAGCTCCTTCTGATTGAGAATATGCTGGTGACTTTTGTGGTCTGTGAAAACCACACACTTCGTTCCATAGAGGTAGTGTCTCCAGATTTTAAGTGCGAAAACCACAGCTCCTAATTCAAGATCATGAGTCGTATAGTTCTTCTCATGAATTTTCAGCTGTCTAGACGCATAAGCTATGACTTTACCTCGTTGCATAAGAACGCAACCAAGTCCTAGATTCAACGCGTCACAATAGACAACAAAATCATCGTTTCCCTCAGGTAGAGATAAAACATGAGCATCACAGAGATTCTGTTTAAGCGTTTGGAATGCTTCTTCTTGCTTAGGTCCCCACTCAAAAGGCTTATTTTTCTGAGTCAAAGCAGTGAGTGGAACCGCGATCTTTGAGAAATTAGAAATGAATCGACGATAATAACCAGCAAGACCAAGAAATGATCGAATCTCTGTAGGTGTCGTCGGTGTATTCCAATCCTTAATAGCTGCTATTTTGCAAGGATCCACATGTATACCCTGCTCGTTGACTATATGTCCCAAAAATTGAACTTCTTTAAGCCAGAATTCACACTTGGCGAATTTAGCAAAAAGTTGTTCCTTCTTTAGGAGTTCCAATGTCAAACGAAGGTGTTGCTCATGATCGGCTCGAGACTTTGAATAAATGAGAATATCGTCGATGAACACAATGATGAACTTGTCTAAATAAGGTTTACAGACCCTATTCATTAAGTCCATGAAGATAGCTGGGGCATTCGTCAAACCAAAAGGCATGACAGTGAACTCATAATGCCCATATCTCGTACGAAATGCAGTTTTGGGAATATCTTCTTCGAGAACACGAAGTTGATGATACCCAGAATGCAGATCGATCTTTGACAAGCATGAAGCACCTTGCAGCTGGTCGAAGAGATCATCAATTCTAGGTAGGGGATATCGATTCTTGATGGTAAGCTTATTAAGCTCACGATAATCGATACACATTCGAAAAGATCCATATTTCTTTTTCACAAAGAGGACAGGAGCTCCCCAAGGCGAAAATCTCGGACGGATGAATCCTTTATCAGACAACTCTTGAAGTTGTTTCGATAACTCTTGCATCTCCGACGGTGCAAGACGATAAGGTGCTTTCGCAATCGGGTTGGCATTGGGTACAAGGTCAATATGAAACTCGACTTGATGAACTGGAGGCAAACCAGGCAGTTCATCGGGAAACACTTCTGGATAATCCCGAACAATCGGAATATCCTGAATACTCTTGCTCTTGCCTTTCTCCTCGGTGACATGTGCCAGGAAAGCAACATATCCTTTTCGTAAATAACTTTGGGCCTTTGTACACGACATAAGCTTCAAACCACAGATGGCTTCTCGCCACGAACTTCCAGAACATCGCCAGACGGAAGAGGAATATGAACAATCTTATCGAAACAAACCACCTCAGCATGATGTTTGGTTAGCCAATCCATCCCCACGATAATATCGAAACTCCCAAGTTGCATCGGCGTGAGGTCAATGGGAAAAAGATGGTTATCAAGGTTTAACTGACAATCACGAATAACAGAATCCAGAACAAGAGGTTTACCAATAGCAACTTCGACAGATAAGGGTTTCCTCAGTTTAGTTCTAGGTATCGCAAGCAAAGTTTCAAAAGATAATGAAACAAAACTTCTATCGGCACCAGAATAAAAAAGAATAGATGCAGGTCGATTGTTAACAAGAAACGTACCATTAACCACCTCGTTGTCAGCCCTCGCTTCGTTAGCATTCAGATTGTACGCTGGCCCACGAGCGGGATTCACATTTGCATTGACATTTGCGTTTGCATTTGCATTCGCCAACCTCGGACAGTTGTTGCGGAAGTGACCAAACTCTCCACAATTGAAACATGAACTCGGTGGGAATCTAGCAGCATTCCCCTGAACTGGAGCTTGATTCTGAGCAGCTTGATTCTGACCCAAACGATAGACGTTGGCCAGATGCCCAAGTTTACCACACGTTGTGCATTTCCTACAAGCTTGTTGTGCAACATGATGACCGTTGCAACGAGCACAATGAGGTGCGGTACCAGCATACGCTTTCTTCGCAGGTGGTTGAGCTGGTGGGTTCTGAGGGTTCTGAGCAGTAACTGCTAAGTTCTGAGCACCCTTTCGCTTTCTCGACTTCTTCGACGACTCACCTTTCTTACCCTTACCCTTTTCCTTGACAGATTCGGTTGACTTCTTCTTATCACCCTTGCAGGTAAGTTTACCCTTCCTGACTTGTGACTCAGTCAGGGTAGCAGATAACTCGATCGCGTGACGAACAGTAGTAGGATTAACGCCAGTCACAATATCCTGTATGGAATCGGGTAAACCATCGATATACCTCTCTATCGCTTTCTCCAACGGGGTAACCATAGTAGGACACAAAAGACTGAGTTCCTCAAATCGATCCGTATACGCACGGTGTTCTCCCCCATCTTGTTTTAGATCGTCAAACTCTCGTTCCAAGGCTCGAATTTTGTGACGGGGACAGAACTCTCTCATCATGAGAGCTCGAAGCTCTTCCCATGTCTGTGCCAATGCCACTTCGGCACCCCTGTCGCGCATCACTCCGTTCCACCAAGTAAGAGCACGCTTCTCAAACACACTTGATGCAAATTCAACCTTATGCCCATTCGGACATTGCACATGTCTGAATGTGTTCTCGATACTTTCGAACCATTGAAGGAGTGCAGTTGCTCCTTGCGACCCAGAAAACTTTAGCGGCTTAGCATAATTGAAATTCTTGAAATTACATTGTGCATTGTTATTATTATTGTTGTTGTATAGCTCGTGGATTTGGGTTACAACGCCTGGAAGCACAGCAGCCATTTGTTGAGAGACAAGGGCTGCGACTTCTTCAGCAGTAAAAGATTGTGCATCACGTCGAGGAGGCATTGTCTAACAAGGAAATATGAGAAACGAGTGAGGTCGACAATTAGGAAAAACAAAAGAGGTATTGAAAATATCGACGAAACATAAGGAAGGCGATCATTTGTTCGTTACCTCGAACAAACAAACGACACGCAGTGACTAATCAAAGTTATGAATCAAAATAATGTATCGCGAAGACATGCTCGCCTATAAGTGAACACTCACCCCAAGAGTTGTGACAACTCGAGTTTCCAAGATTTCCATCTTCGCATTTAGTGCACGTTAATTTTTTTTTTAAGTTGTTTGTTTACGCGACTAGGTGGTTTCGCAACACTTACATTTGTAAAACGTTAAATCGTATTGCGATTGATATTTTATATTTGGGATGCATAATATTTATTATATAATAATAAGGTTTTGTATTAATTAACATGTTATAAACAAAATGGAACCTTACTGAAAACTAGTACCTATGAAAACACTATCTAGTGAAAACACCTTATGTGTTTTCGTCCAGTAAGAGGTCAACGAAAACCAAATGGGCTTTGGGCCCATTCATGACTAGATAAATGAGTGTTCCTTATCCTTATCCTGTACATCAGACTATTATTTTCTTTGGCAAACCCCAAATACATCGTTCTTTCTCTCTCGCTCCCTTGTGAAATCCGACGGCACACAACATCGATCGAAGTACCACCTTGCTACTTAGGACTTGACTGATTTCTTGTGAGCACATAGTTTAGCATACCGAGCAAACCAAGGTGAGTTCACACTCTTTCTAAGGCATGGGATTCCCGGTGGTTTGGGAATGGGTTAAGAAACTAAAATGGAACCTACATATTCTCCTTGGGTAGGATATGTACCGCCATCCTCCATAGGTAGGATGCCAATATTAATCATGCGTATTCTCCTTGGGTAGAATACGTACATTCGTCCTCCTTGGGTAGGATATGTACCGCCATCCTCCATAGGTAGGATGCCAATATAAATCCTGCGTATTCTCCTTGGGTAGAATACGTACATTCGTCCTCCTTGGGTAGGATATGTACCGCCATCCTCCATAGGTAGGATGCCAATATTAATCCTGCGTATTCTCCTTGGGTAGAATACGTACATTCGTCCTCCTTGGGTAGGATATGTACCGCCATCCTCCATAGGTAGGATGCCAATATTAATCCTGCGTATTCTCCTTGGGTAGGACAACAACCTTAACGTGCGTAAAACCTACGTACACTCATACTCGCTACGGTCCTTGGATCAAGAAGGGCACGTACAAATACGACTAGTCTACACATGGGAAGCCCCCACTAATAATCGCACAGATGCCTGGATTGGCCGCGATGAGGATTAATACGATACATGGTTTACAAAACGAACATACGATTTATGAAATGAATACTATAACTAAACAACCAACTGTGAACTCGCTCAACTTTGTTGTTGATTCGTTGTTACATGCCTTGCAGGTCATTAGGTACCCATGGAGCTTGCACAGGGAGGAACGGTCGTTGTGGGACATGGCGATGTGTGCCATGCTTTAAACATTACTTTATTTCATGCTTAATACTTGCTATGGGTTTTAAAATTATGCTTCCGCTAATCACTTAACTATGCTTTGGTTTTTGGACACCTTTCATATTGTTGGTTGAATTATGTTTACTTATATGCTTGTTCAATATGATTGGTGGCTTGATCCTGGTCAGTCACGCCTCCAAGCGGTGATACTCCGCGTGTGGATTTTTGGGGGTGTGACAGATTGGTATCAGAGCCATTGGTTATAGAGAACTCGGTTTTAATAAGGGGAAAACGTTTTTATTAAAACCAGACTATAACCAGAACAGTGCTCAACGATGCACAACGACGCCTCGCTCCACGTGCAAGACTCAACATCCTAGGTAATAAGGTTTACGTTTATTGCCTACATGCTAGAATTACATAGAACTTTGCTCGTGGTATGCTTAGATTACATTGCCTACTATTCATTACTGCTTGAGAACACTAGTGTGCTTACTCTCTTCTGTCATCGCACTATTCGCGAACCTCTCTCACATACGTTGCATTGGCTATCAAGATCATGAGTGGACGCGTTAACCTAACTCAAGCCCAGTTGGCGGCTTCGATCACTGAACAAGTTACTGCAGCACTCGCAGCTGCCCAGGCAGGAGGTGTAACCTGCCATCACCACTTACTCTAGGATCTTTAGATCCTACTTGAGCAGATCCTACTCTCGTAAACCAACACTCTTGCTCAAGTATGTTTACTCTTACGCACACGACAGGTCAACACGCTCAGTCACCTGTGTGCACGTTCCAAACTTTCATGGACTGTCGTCCTACTACTTTTAGTGGCACTGAAGGGGCCGTTGGACTCCTCCATTGGTTTGAAAAGCTTGAGTCAGTATTGAGATGTGTGAATGCCCTGAGGCTCGCAGGGTGAAGTACGCCACTGGTATTCTAGAAGGCATTGCGCTGACTTGGTGGAAGGCGCAAGTTCAGATGTTAGGGTTGGCAGTTGCTAACGCCACACCCTGGAACGATTTCAAAGAGACGATCAAAGAGAAATACTATAGCCGTGATGACATTCACAAGCTGGAGGTAGAGTTCTACAATTTACAGATGACGGGATCGGAAATTGAAGCATATACGAAACGGTCAAACGAGCTGGCCATCTTGTTTCCAACTATGGCGGACCCTCCAATCAAGAGTATTGAACTGTATTTCAAGGGACTAGTGCCAGAGATTCAAAGACATGTAACCTCAGCGAATCTTGACACCATTCAACAGATCGTCAAGCTAGCTCATCGCCTCACCGATCAGGCAGTGGAACAGGGCGGGCTGCCTAAACGTATCAGCGCTACTACTACTACTACTACCACTACTTCAACTACTTCTGCTACCCCCAGTGACAACAAACGAAGGTGGGATGGAACCTCCAGCAAGGGTTCGACTTCAGTTCAGTCCCAGGCACAGCAGCGAAAGATCGATGACAACCAAAGTCCTGGTCAGCAACCTTTTAGTAGTCACGGGCATGGTGGATACAGGGGAAACCACCCTAAGTGCAAACGATGTAACTTGCACCACAGCGGGCAGTGCAACCGAAATCATTGCCAATGATGCAACAAGCTTGGTCATGGAGCCCAAAGATTGTAGAAGCTCACTTCCTGCAAACCAGAACCGACAATAGCAGTCACAAGCTCCACAGAATCAGCAGCAACAGCAGGGTAACAAGGGATGTTATTCATGTGGTGCTGAAGGTCACCTCAGGAGACACTTCCCACAGTTGAACCAGAACCAGAATTAGAACCACAACCAAGGAAACGGGAACAATAGTGGAGACAACAACGGGGGTAATAATGACGGCAATGGTGCCAGGGGTCAAGGGTTCGTGATTGGTCAGGATGATGCTAGGAATGACCCCAACGTTGTAATGGTTTCGACATCGATATTGGTATGGATTGGCTACCTCAACATCGAGCAGAGATTCTTTGCAAAGAAAAGATCGTCCGCATTACTCGTGCTGGTTAAGAACCTTTGGTAATTCATGATGACAAGCTCCTAGATCCGCACCTATAGCTCGCGCACCGTATCGCTTAGCTCCATCAGAATTGGAAGGACTATCGACGCAGCTACAAGAGCTCTTGAAAAAGGGTTTCATACGTCCTAGCTCTTCGCCTTGGGGAGCTCCAGTATTATTTGTGAAGAAGAAGGACGGTACCTTCCGCATGTGTATAGACTACCGCAAACTGAACGAGGTGACTGTGAAGAATCGCTATCCACTTCCACGCATCGACGACTTATTCGACCAGTTGCAAGGGTCGAGCTATTACTCGAAGATTGACCTGAGGTCAGGCTATCATCGATTGAGGGTCCGGGATGAGGACGTCTCCAAAACAGCATTCAAAACTCGCTACGGCCATTATGAGTTTTTGGTCATGCCATTCGGGTTAACGAACGCGCCTGCGGTTTTCATGGATCTTATGAACAGGGTGTGCAAACCTTATCTTGACAAGTTTGTTATTGTTTTCATCGACGACATCCTAATTTATTCGAAGAATCGGGAGGAACATGAGCAGCATTTACGACTTATTCTGGAACTCCTTCGGACGGAACAGCTGTACGCTAAGTTTTCAAAATGCGACTTCTGGCTTCGTGAAGTCCACTTTCTAGGCCACGTGGTGAACAAGGATGGGATTCATGTCGATCCATCCAAGGTAGATTCGATCAAGAACTGGCCTGCACCTCGCACACCGACAGAAATACGCCAATTCTTGGGTTTGGCGGGTTATTACAGACGGTTCATCAAAGACTTCTCAAAGATTGCACAGCCGCTTACATTACTGACACAGAAAGGTGTTGCTTACCGTTGGAGTGATACACAGGAAACAGCGTTTCAGCACTTAAAGGATAGACTTTGTAGCGCACCTATCCTCTCATTGCCTGAAGGCACGGACGATTTTGTAGTCTTCTGTGACGCATCTATCCAAGGTCTTGGATGTGTGTTGATGCAGCGGGATAAAGTCATTGCTTATGCTTCGCGCCAACTTAAGATCCACGAACGGAATTACACTACACATGATTTAGAGCTGGGAGCTGTTGTTTTTGCACTCAAGATATGGCGACATTACCTGTACGGCACCAAGTGCACCATCTACACCGATCACAGGAGTCTTGAGCATATCTTCAAGCAGAAAGAATTGAACATGCGACAACGTCGATGGGTCGAGTTACTGAACGATTACGAATGTGCTATAAAGTACCATCCGGGCAAAGCCAATGTGGTGGCTGACGCCCTCAGTCGAAAGGATACTACACCTAGGCGTGTACGAGCATTGCAACTCACTATTCAGTCTAGTCTTCCTTCACAGATACGAGATGCTCAGGTAGAAGCATTGAAACCAGAAAACGTCAGGGCTGAAGCCCTACGCGGCTTAAGGAAACGGTTAGAACAAAAGGCAGACGGCGCCTATTATGTAACCGGACGCATCTGGGTCCCACTCTATGGTAATTTACGCAAGCTTGTAATGGATGAAGCTCATAAGTCTCGCTACTCAGTACATCCTGGTTCGGATAAGATGTACCACGACCTCAGAACTACATATTGGTGGCCTAGCATGAAGGCCCACATAGCAACTTACGTTAGCAAGTGTTTGACTTGTGCGAGAGTCAAAGCGGAATATCAGAAACCATCAGGCCCACTCCAACAGCCTGAGATACCACAATGGAAATGGGAACAAATTTCCATGGATTTTGTTACTGGTCTACCTAGATCTCAACGTGGAAATGATACTATTTGGGTGATCGTGGATCGACTCACAAAGTCTGCTCACTTCTTGGCTATCAAGGAAACGGATAAGTTCTCCACTCTAGCAGACGTATACCTTAAAGAAGTTGTCTCGAGGCACGGAGTGCCCACCTCTATTATCTCTGATCGTGACGCACGTTTTACTTCAGAACTGTGGCAAGCAATGCACAAATCTTTTGGCTCTCGTTTAGACATGAGCACAGCTTATCATCCTCAGACAGATGGGCAGTCTGAGCGCACTATTCAAACTCTAGAAGACATGCTTCGGGCGTGCGTAATTGACTTTGGCAATGGCTGGGAAAAACATCTGCCACTTGTGGAATTTTCATACAATAACAGTTACCACACCAGCATTAAAGCTGCTCCATTTGAGGCATTGTACGGGCGTAAATGCCGATCACCTCTTTGCTGGGCAGAGGTGGGTGACAGTCAGATCACAGGTCCAGAAATGGTAGTTGATACTACTGAAAAGATTGCTCAAATACGACAACGCATGGCGGCAGCTCGTGACCGTCAGAAAGCATACGCCGATAAAGACAGGAAACTACTCGAGTTCCAGGTTGGGGATCGAGCACTACTCAAAGTTTCACCCTGGAAGGGTGTTGTTCATTTTGGAAAAAGGGGCAAACTTAATCCATGATACGTTGGACCATTTGAAGTCATAGAGAAGATAGGCAAAGTGGCCTACAGACTGAATTTACCAGCTGAACTCAGTGCAGTTCACAACGTCTTTCACGTGTTGAATCTGAAGAAGTGTCTGTCAGATGAGACCTTCATAGTTCCTTTGAAGGAGCTCACTATCGACGAACAGTTGCATTTCGTCGAGGAACCAGTTGAAATCACGGACTGCGATGTTAAGGTCCTCAAGAACACCAGAATACCTCTTGTTCGAGTTCGTTGGAACTCCCGTCGTGGCCCAGAGTTTACCTGGGAACGCGAAGACCAAATGGAACTCAAATATCCCCAGTTGTTCGAAAACAATGCAACTACTACTGAGGCTGAAGCTACTACAGAAGTTCGGGATGAAATCCCAAATCAACGGGGGGATGATGTGACACCCCAGGAAAACCAGTAAACGATAACTTACCTAGCTTCCTCAGTAACTGCATGCTAAATTTCGGGACGAAATTTCTTTCAAGTTGGGGATAATGTGACAACTCGAGTTTCCAAGATTTCCATCTTCGCATTTAGTGCACGTTAATTTTTTTTAAGTTGTTTGTTTACGCGACTAGGTGGTTTCGCAACACTTACATTTGTAAAACGTTAAATCGTATTGCGATTGATATTTTATATTTGGGATGCATAATATTTATTATATAATAATAAGGTTTTGTATTAATTAACATGTTATAAACAAAATGGAACCTTACTGAAAACTAGTACCTATGAAAACACTATCTAGTGAAAACACCTTATGTGTTTTCGTCCAGTAAGAGGTCAACGAAAACCAAATGGGCTTTGGGCCCATTCATGACTAGATAAATGAGTGTTCCTTATCCTTATCCTGTACATCAGACTATTATTTTCTTTGGCAAACCCCAAATACATCGTTCTTTCTCTCTCGCTCCCTTGTGAAATCCAACGGCACACAACATCAATCGAAGTACCACCTTGCTACTTAGGACTTGACTGATTTCTTGTGAGCACATAGTTTAGCATACCGAGCAAACCAAGGTGAGTTCACACTCTTTCTAAGGCATGGGATTCCCGGTGGTTTGGGAATGGGTTAAGAAACTAAAATGGAACCTACATATTCTCCTTGGGTAGGATATGTACCGCCATCCTCCATAGGTAGGATGCCAATATTAATCCTGCGTATTCTCCTTGGGTAGAATACGTACATTCGTCCTCCTTGGGTAGGATATGTACCGCCATCCTCCATAGGTAGGATGCCAATATAAATCCTGCGTATTCTCCTTGGGTAGAATACGTACATTCGTCCTCCTTGGGTAGGATATGTACCGCCATCCTCCATAGGTAGGATGCCAATATTAATCCTGCGTATTCTCCTTGGGTAGAATACGTACATTCGTCCTCCTTGGGTAGGATATGTACCGCCATCCTCCATAGGTAGGATGCCAATATTAATCCTGCGTATTCTCCTTGGGTAGGACAACAACCTTAACGTGCGTAAAACCTACGTACACTCATACTCGCTACGGTCCTTGGATCAAGAAGGGCACGTACAAATACGACTAGTCTACACATGGGAAGCCCCCACTAATAATCGCACAGATGCCTGGATTGGCCGCGATGAGGATTAATACGATACATGGTTTACAAAACGAACATACGATTTATGAAATGAATACTATAACTAAACAACCAACTGTGAACTCGCTCAACTTTGTTGTTGATTCGTTGTTACATGCCTTGCAGGTCATTAGGTACCCATGGAGCTTGCACAGGGAGGAACGGTCGTTGTGGGACATGGCGATGTGTGCCATGCTTTAAACATTACTTTATTTCATGCTTAATACTTGCTATGGGTTTTAAAATTATGCTTCCGCTAATCACTTAACTATGCTTTGGTTTTTGGACACCTTTCATATTGTTGGTTGAATTATGTTTACTTATATGCTTGTTCAATATGATTGGTGGCTTGATCCTGGTCAGTCACGCCTCCAAGCGGTGATACTCCGCGTGTGGATTTTTGGGGGTGTGACAAGAGTTCCCAGGAAAGAGTGACTGGTCCGATTATGTGGATTTGTACGAACACTCTAGCCTTAGACAGAACACTCAGGGTACTGGCATTCACTCTTCCAGTTTGCACGTGTTCACATTATTTAGACCCAAACTTTGACGAGATTTTGAAAACTCAGAAGGCACGAAGCCAAAGATGAGTCAAACTGGAAGGGTTCAAAACCTTACAACAGAGGGTTGAAAACCTAGTAATCAATCATCCTAGAACGAATGATTAATTTTCGAAGCAGATTCGGATTTGGCTTTAAAAATCTAAACGCAAATCAACTTGCGTTGGGGTCCTAGAAAGTTATAGTCTAGGTCAAAACATTACTAATAACCTAATTCTCTATAACCATTGGCTCTGATACCAACTCTTCTTCTGTCACACCCCGACCACGTAAAACAATAAATCATGGCGGAAACGTCGGGGAGTTTTGTAACAGAATTATTGTTTCGAAACCGTGGATACAAAAGAGTCTCGTTTTATTTATTTATTAACATTGTCTTAAAGTTAAACAAGCAAGTCAAACATAGTCTATCATCGTTAATGAATCACTAAGGCCTCGTCCAGTCCTAAGTGAGCATGCATCCTATTCGCAATCAACATTAAGCAACATCACCTGAAACATATGTAAAAACAAAGTCAGCAAAGAAATGCTGGCGAGCACATAGTTTTTGTGTGAGTGTCAGATTCATGGCTCGTTTACATGTTGAAATATCTCGTACAACTTCGTTAATTGATATTAGAAAACCTTGTTTTATAAACCATTTGTATTGTAAAATGAATAACCAAGTCAAAACAGATTGGTTAAAATTTATAAACCTCGATGCCATGAATCTTAACCCAAAACATTTGTTTAAGTAACCAAATCGTAAATCGTTCTCGTAATAAAACTCGTATGGTTCATATAGTTTCGTAAACATCGTTGTGTGACATCGTTTAACTCGTTCTCGTTATAGCTCATCGTTCATTTGTTTAAATCGTTCATAATCGTTCAAAATCGTACAATCATTTAATATCGTTCTCGTTCCAATCGTTCTCGTTTTAATTGTGAAAACTACTTTTGGTCGTCTCGCTAATAACATTTAAACCTTCGTGACTCGTTCATCGTTCAACTCGTATTAACAAACCACCAAAGGGTAAGTTAACAATCATCAGGTTCAATCGTTACCCACTTAACCACACATAACCATGGGTGCAGTCTGATAACGGGATTTGTCGGATCCTATGGTACCATAACCTAATACTGGTCGGTTCGGCCAAAATTAATGAATGTCATTCGTTATGTAACTACAACCAACAAGTTCATTCACATTGTCGAAATCGTTATTAGTTTAGTATAAACAATCGTAATTCTTTTTGAAATCATCGTAAAATATCGAAATCGTTTTGATACATATGAATCACCCCAAAACAATCGAAAACATGTAAAAGAGGGGATCTATGTACTCACCTTTGGGTGCGTTTTTATAAGTTAACACAATCCCTCAAATTGTTTATTCGTCCTAAATTAAATAAGAATGATTTAATAATCAAAAACTCACAAAAATACATAAGTTTCTCTGATACTTAGAATTTTCACATAACTTTGAGATTTTCTCAAAAAGTTATTATTTTTGATTATTTCGTAATTCACATAATCTTGTCAATACTAACACATCATCATACACATATTGCAAAACACATAGCACATTGTAACATCTAAAATTTACCCATGAACAACCCATTATAGTGTATGTTGAAAAACACTTATTTTAGCGATTCGGTAACATTTTTGGGCGCCGGAAGTCACGTATGACTAACCAAACACCAAGTAAACTTCATATAAGTTAAAATACTTATTTTTATATCAAAAATATCAGTTTACTTACTGATCTAAAACAGTTTTATAAAAATCCTCCGAAAAGGCGATTTTTAACCGTTTTACCGCATAGTTTTGCATCAAACGTTACCCAAACCATCCCAAATCGAAACGACTTGAAATTTTAACATAACCCATTTTATTTACTGAATAAAATAGTGGTTATACTCATGATAGTGCAGGTCTTACATAAAGCACATGTACAACATGCAAAGCTATCAATCCTATGTCAAAGTTTCATGCCATTATAATACATCAAATCATATTATTTTTAGTGTTTATAACCTGATCTAAAACATTTTTGTCATACAACCCTTTTTTTACCATTTCTTGAGCTTTAAATCAACATGTATCTTCATGTACAAGTGCCTAAAGCATACTATCATAGCAACATCATTTTATATGAGTTTAAAAGCATAAAATATGCAACTTATTCATGTTTATTTGCTGATGTAATTACATTTATCTCATGCATAGATCATTAAACACTTGCATTTTAACTATCATTCAAGAACAAGCAACAACATAAACAAGTACTTATCAAAAAATCAAACTTCAAAACTCATACACCCATACATATATGTACGGTTATATATACATATATATCACCACCATTTTTATTTGTATCATGACCTATTTCATTTTAGATTTCAAGTTTGTGAAAATCCTAAGATTCAAGAGAAACTTCAAATCATCAAGAACAACCAAGAATCAAAAGTATGATTTAAACATAAATGTTATACCTTCAAGATTCAAGTAAGTTGTTGAATGAGATTTTGATGATAGGAAGCTTGAAATCACTTGAAAGCACCTTGGAAACACCCTTGGATCTTCACAAGAACTTGAAGTTTGCTAGAAATGGAGCTTGATTCACTAGAATAAGATTGAAGGTTTGAAGATGGAGAGAGAGAGAGGTGTGGACGGTTTGGGAGAGAGGAGAGAGAAGGATTTTGAGTAATCTTGTGAAGATATGGAGTGATAGTTAGAAAGATATAGGAAGATATATGGGGATATGGAATGAAGCATGCAAATACAAGTGTCAAAACAAGATCCATTAAGATATTGAGAAATCTAACAAAATTTGGTAGGGTCCCCATAATATGTGACCGTAAATATGGGTGGGGGAGGGGGTCCATGTGTAATTTTGATGGTAAATTAGATAAAAACAGGTATTTAGCTAGATACCGGGTATTTTATCTAGCGTTTAAATCCCGGTTTATGGCGTTCTAAATTATTTTTATTATTCTATAAAAATAAACTCGCCAAAATATTACTGAAATAAATTTCAGTTGCCAAGACTGGCTGCGTTGTCCGTGTTTTGCAGTAGAAGCACTGTGTCGCGCAGAAACACGCGGTACGCGCTTAAACTTGAAAAATAACGTTTTTAAGCGTTTCAATTTATTTTTCAGCCGAACCTGATTAAAAATAAAATTTTAATCATAATTAGTTCTTTAGTTCAAACAAACATGTTTTTGCCATACCGAATCCTTCGAAACTTATTTCTAAGTTATGTAAAGGATATTTAGGGTATGTTTGGCTTACGTCACAGTTCCGGAGTGTAAGTCGCGTTAAACTGATTGCGTTTATGCACCAGTTTGCGTATAACCTTCCAGAAAGCAATTAAAGCTTGAAATCGGAATCGAATCAAATTGTAAAATCATCAAACACAATTACACATATAATAACACCAAAGCACATTATTTTATTGATAATCAACATTGTTTTACATTATACGATGATTACAGAACACAGTTGTCACATATACCGGACTAGGATTCGAGTTACAGGAACAAGGGCCAAACCAACCACCTAAAAATGGAATCGTCGAGCGAAAACACTTGACAACCTCTTGGAAGCAGCTTTTCTTGCCACCAGACCTTTCTCCATCAATTAGGAATCTGATGCCGTCACTAAACACATTTCTTAAATTGTAGCCATTTTTTGAGTGTTTATTTTTTGGTGTCTAATCCGCATATATATCACCATTGCTCTTGATTTTCTTGACTGTATATCTCTTAAATGTCAACATATACACGTGTGATTTAGTTTACGAAGATTTTTCAATGCAGAGAACCTTTATCAGAGACTAAAAAAGGCGTAAGTTCACAATGGTGTAAAACTAAAATGGGATATACCGAGCTAGGATTCGAGTTACTGGAACAAGGGCCAAACCAACCACCCAAGAATGGAATCGTCCAGCGAAAACACTTGACAATCTACTGGAAGCAGCTTTTCTTGTCACCAGACATTTCTCCATCAATTTGTAATCTGATGTCGTCTCTTTTACGCATTTCACCTAATTAAGTTATCGATGAGAATCTGCTAAGAAATGTGATGCAGGTAAATCATATTAAAAGTAGGAGATGACATAACAGATGGGTCATGGGAAGGTAGGTTTAGTAACATCTAATAAAGTTTGGGTTAAAGTCTATGATAGGGATGGTTTGGTCTCCAATCTTTTTCCAAGTTATTTTTCAAAATAACTTTACTTTAAAACCATTATCATTTAAACATATAAGGCTATATGGTGCTAGAAGGGTTTTATCACGTCATTTAAACGACATGTAAACAGAGGATTTTATTGTTAACTAACTTGCATGATATGGATAAAGTCCCTTATAACTATATTAAAAAAAAAAGAAAAAAAGAAATTAATTAAGAAAGAAATCTGATGAGTCTAGTCAAGTGCCCCCCTCATTTTCTTCTTCTCACGCCTATTGTGGCTACGACCAGTGTTGTAAGAATCGCTAGGCGCTAGTCGGGCGGTGGGGTACCGACTAGCGATTAATCGGGATTAATAGGGATTAATCAGAATTAATCGGATTGAGATTTTTATATGTAATTTTTAGTTACATATATACATACACATTTTTATATGTAGTTTTTTAAAGTAGACATGTTTTAACCCCTCATTAACCCATTTTTTTAAGTAATTGGAAGGAATGTATAAGGTTTGATCAAAATTTGGTCGGCATCTAGCCAAAATTTGGCCAGAATATGACCGCCATTGACTGCCTAGCTATAAATCGGCCATTAATCGGTGAACCTCCGATTAGTGATTAATCGGCGACTAATCGGAGACTGGTCGAGATTTTTACAACCATGGCTACGACAGAGGGCATGTATGGCGCCCCTTTTGGCATTGGTAGGGTGGTGTTGGGGGTGCCACCCCACCACAACCTCCAGCTTAATGATTTTGTTGACCGTTCAAAAATACATTAAAAAAATAGGATTCTAATCATTTTAATATATTTTAGAATAATTTTGGTTCGTTAACTCATTTTATTAGTAGTTAAATCTATGCATTTCCTTAGGCAACTTATGTGGCAGACGTACGAAATATGCACCAACAACACGCGACAGAACCCTGTTGACAGCAACTTCTGAACAGCTTCCAGCTCAGTTCCTGCTGTTTTCCAGTATTGTGACGTATAAAAAGGTTGTCGAATATCGATTAACCCGTTTGTTTTCTAAACGATGAAACATATAAAAGGTTAGCAGAGAATAAAAACATCATTGTTCACCAGGTTTTAAAGCACATTGTGGATTCTACGGTTTAGGCACGCGAAAGGTATCAGTCTATGTATTTTCTTCCATTACAATTGTATCTTCTTACATTTTGAATATGAGTGAAGAACGAAGAGTAGAAGGGTTTTTTTTTCAATTATCCTTCTATGGGGTCTCGATCAAGAACCTATTTAACTATGAATCCGAACACGACCATATAAAAATGTATTCCGATCTATACCATTGAATCAGTAACCTATTTATCTAAATGTGTTATGTGGATTGATGGTTATAAAGGGTGACCAGTGTCCCATCAGATTTACTAACATTTTCTCTCTAGTATACTCATAGCCACTCACAATCACATACAACTACTTTTTATAAAATTAAAAGCCCCTTAACTAGAGATTAGAGGTGAATGCTCTTGGTTCTCATATTCTTAGCTTTCTTATTATAGTTGCTCTAAAGCATACACCTAAAAGAGAAGACGCCATGGAAAGCTTTTACATATTTATTAATATTCTTTATATTAATTTACTAGTATTAAGCCCCTGCGTTACAGCGGTTGTTATAAAACTAAACCATTGTCAGCGAACACCAACACCAGAAAAGCTCGTAAAAGCAAAATAAATAAAAACGGGAAAAAATAACGCCGAGCGAAAAGCAGACATAAAATCTTTGAATTACGCACGCTCGTTGCTGAGAAATTAAACCGAAACGTAAAACATAGAAAAAAATAACTAAGTCCATCCAGGACCCGCGTGTTGGACGAACTTGTCAAACGCAGAAAAATAGATGTGACACGACGCAGGGGCGGACATAGCATAGAACAAGGGGCAACCCCCGTTGCCCTTAGACGCTCCGGCGGTAGTGTAAATTTTGGAAAAATTTGACGTTTTTTCGATTTCGTTGCCCTTTTTTATAGAAACGTTTCCCCTTTATGTTTTTTTCTAGATCCGCCACTAACACGACGGGCCAGTCAAAGGGGAAAAAATATACGAAAAATGTTGAATCCCACACGCACGCACGTTGCGATGCGTTAACTCACAAAATTTAGAACGAAACGAAAACTTGGGAAAGATGAAAAGTATGGTGGACCAAAATTGAAAATAAAAAAGAGTTGGGATTAAATTGTAAAAGATGAAAAACTTTGGATTAAAAGTAAAAAAAAAAAAAGGGTTTAAATTGCAAGTTGAAGTTATTTATTAATTTTAGATAAAGATAAGGATAAAAATAAGTAATATCTTATTAATTAATTTTAATATTAAAAGAAATTTATTAAACAAATATAAATAAAATTTAGGAGGTTGAAGGAGAGAATGACATGTGTCATTATTTAGAGTTTTTTATTATAAGTTAGATATCATTATATTATATTATTATATTATACATACATATATTAAAAACCCAATGGAATGAATATTATTTTTAAGATATTATAATATAACAAAATATAGTATTTTAAATATATTATAATATAATAAAATATTATATAGAGTTTTTTAATAGTTTTATTATTTTAATATTATAATCATTATTTTTTTTTCTTTACTTTTTAAGTTTGATAAGTTTGGTGTCAACCGGTACTTGTATCGAAAATACTAGTTCGGTACATGATAGGAAAAAACAGCACCAGCCTGGTACATAAAACGCCAAAAGTAGGTACCGGATTGAGTTTGATAATTTTTTAGTTCGAGAAATTTGGTACTGCTACCCAGTACCATTTGCTCATCCCTGATCACGGGTACCGTACGAACAACAACGGTATCGTACAACTTTTTTTTTAGTTTCAGGGGTAGGGATGAGCTCGATGCGAACTGATACCGAATCGGTATTGGTACCGAAAATACCGGTTACGGTACCGGTATATAAAGGTAAAAACTGGTAGCGAACCGGTACCAGAAACGCCAAAAGTCGGTACCGAACTGGTACTTAGGATCTTTCGGTTCATGAAATTCGGTACCGGTACACATTACTATTTGCTCATCTCTAACTACGGGTTTCTACCGAACAACATCATTACCATACAATTTTTTTAGTAGATTTTCTTACAGTTATTTTTTAGTGTTTTTTTCTGCATTTTCTTTTTATTCTTGTCAGCGGTTCCGTGTGCAATGTACTCATAGTGATTTCAAACACATATAAACACAGACTAAATAACAAAAAAAGTTCGCCGCAACGTGGCAACGGTTTTTATAACTAGTTTGAATGAATAATACTTTCTTTTGTTTTTAGTAGTTTTGTTTTTATATTTTTTTGCATAATAAATTTTAAAGAGTTTAGTTATTGTTATTAAATTTTATATTACGTTCTTTTTCCATATTTGGTCGTCGCTCAGTTGTTATTTATCACTGTATTTGCTGATCAGATTTGGTCTCACAGTTTCTTTAACTCCTTCAACTTTCTAATACGTGTCAATATAAATTTCACTTTGTCTATGTTTTACGTCATGCGAGTCACTTGGTGTTAACAACTCGTGCTTTTGTTTTTCGACGTTTTCTGGTTTTGTCGTCGTTCGGTTGCTACTTAACACAATTTTACTTCCCCACTCTGCAACGCTGCTTGTAGTGGCGGAACTATCCCATTAATTTATGGGTATCCCAAAAATATTTTTTTGCCGAGCAATCATACAATAATAAAAAAGAAATTTATGTTGGGGCTTGGGCTATGTTTATCAATTAGGATTCTTTCAATTATATTATACTTAATTTGTGCTTAATTATTATACAAGTTTGGTTTTGTAAAAGGTTCGTGCTTATAAAAATTTGGAATTTTAATAAATTAAAGTATCCTATTTTTTTAGGGGTATCCCCGTATTTGTTCAGGGGTATCTTTTATATAAATTACGAAAAAATTTACACTACGAAAACGGGGTTGAGTCGTAGCCCGTGGTACCCCTCATTATATTATAAGTCCGCCACTGGCTGCTTGCACGGTTTTGCGGCACCCGTTTGCAACGCATGCGCTTAAGACTAGGTTGAACTTGATTTTTGTAAAAAAAGTTGTATTGAATTTGATGTTGTAAGTATATATCGATGATAATTATGTTTTTCCATAATGTGTTATATCTTTTATAGAATTGTCCTACTTTTTAAATTCTTTTATTTTATATCATTTTTAACATTATTTTGATTTGTAAGAAGAATATAAATATAAATCTTCTATCTACTATAATAAAAGAAATCATTTTTTGGACACGTGTCATTCATTAAAGGTATCCTCAAATCTATACTTGTCTTATCTTAACTATATAAATAATAAATTAATATTAAATCTTATCATACTTTAATAAAATATTATCCTAAAATCTAAATTGTTAATTTAATATATTTTTAAAACAAATACCTCTCTTTCCTACTTATCTTATATTAAACTAGGTTAGAACCCTGTGTAATACACGGGTTGAATAAATATAATTTTATATACCAAATAATAATAAAATACATCTTTAAAACCTCAAACCTCGTTTATTACACGAGTTGAATAAATGTAATTTTATATACAAAATCATAAAACAATATATCTTTAAAATTCTGGTTTATTACAAAGGTTGAATAAATATAATTTTATATAATAAATAATAAAAATTATGTCTTTAAGAACCTCATGTATTGTACGGGTTGAGTAAATTTAATTTTATAAATTAAATAATGAAGAAAGTTACATTTTTAAGAACCCCATGTATTGTATGGATTGAACACATGTAATTTTATATACCAATCAATAAAAAGTTATATCTTGTTATATCTTTATAAACCATGTGTATAAATCTAATTTTATATACCACACAATAAAAAAGTTATATCTTTAAAAACACGGCATATTACACGAGTTGTATAAATGTAATTTTGTATAGTAAATAATAAAAATATTACATCTTTAAAAAACTTCGTTTATTACACGGGATGAATGAATCTGATAAAAAAATTATATCTTTAAAAAAACTAACGGATATACTCGATATATGATGGATGGGATAATTATGGTGATGATTCTTATAAATGTCATGTAAACATAATGAATACCGTATTTGAGTTGAGAATTGAACACGAAAATAAAAATATAGCACCAATAAACATCGATTAATGTTTTTGTTTACCCCTTATAAAAATTTATAAGATAGGTTCTACCCTTAACTACTTTAGTTTATTAAAATAAATAAATCATAAGTGGGCAGGAGTAAGATAGGTTCGCTAAAGGCACAATTCCCAGCACTGTTTCAACTTGCAAGAAGGAAGAAAGTAATGGTAAAGGACTGTTATTGGGAAACCAACGGTGGGATTATATGGGACTGGTCGTGGGTAAGGGCACCGAGTAGTGTCCTCGAGAAACAGGATATGGAAAACTTGAATGGGTTATTGCAACACCAACATTTAACGGCAGCTAGCGATGTATGGTACTGGAAAGAATCAGAGCAAAAGGATTTTACGGTAAAAGACGTCCGTAAGACTCTAAGTTCAGCAATAGATCTCAATGAGACGGCGGATGAGTTCGTTTGGAATAGATGGGCTACAAGCAAAAGCATCATGTTTGTTTGGCGGGCAATAGCAGACAAGATACCATCGGCGGTGGCTTTAAGAGATAGAGGAGTAAACATCCCTGATGTCACTTGTAAAATCTGTGGTGCAGCGGATGAAACAGCGGATCATATTCTTTTAAAATGTAACTATGCAACAAGAGTTTGGGAGAAGGTAACCAATTGGGTCAAAATACCAATGGTCAACACAGATGGAAACTTGAAAAACTTACAGAAGGATCTTAATGAAGTCCATAGAAATTGGAAAACAAAGAAAGCTATTCATGCAATTGCAATCCAAACGATGTGTGTGACACCCCAGGAAAACCATGCAACTTAACTAGCTTCCTCATTGAGTACGTGCTAAATTTCGGGACGAAATTTCTTTCAACTTGGGGATAATGTGACAACTCGTGTTTTAGAAACTTCTTTGTACTTTGATGTAACTTGTTTGAACGATATGTGATTATGTTATATGAGATATTAATTGAAATGTTATGTTGTTATGATTATGTGATTATGTGTAACGAACGTATGTATGTAACTGACCCGAGTCGCACAACAACAACCCGAACGCACAAGCCTTTGGGCTTTGGTTCCTTACTACTCTCGGCCCACATTCTTTTGTAATTGAACCGTATGGGCAGCCCATTGTGTTGGGTTCGGCCCACCTCTCACACGCATAACCTCATGAGGAGGTTAACACTTCTCATTTGTTGCAAAACCTCATAACACACAAACCCTAGCTCTCTTTCTCTCTCTCAAACCCGACAGCAACACCTCCATCTCTCTAAGCTTTCTATTCGGATCAATCCTTGTTCTTTCTCTAACCGGTTAGTGTTTTAACTATTGCTTTCATGATTGTATGATGTTGTGTTATACATGATGATGTAAGGATGATATATGATTAATGGTTATGAAAACTGTTAATGTTGATGTTCATGATAATCGGCTCACATGTGTACTTGATGATATTCATATGATTAGGATGGCATGATCTGGATTTAGAACCGAATATATATAATCGACTCATAGGTGTAACATGATTTGAATTGTTTAGAGTTGGTAATCATGTATGTGAAATCGGATTAGTTGTATGGTCGATTTTGAAGTGTTATTTGATTATTGTTCATGTTATGATTATGTTAAGGTTCATGAGAATGGATGTTAAAATCCTTGTTTGATCGAGAATTGCATGTATGGAAACTGTTAATTGGGTCAAACGAATTGATTTGGAATTGGTAAATGATTGCATGAAATTAGGAAATTATAACTGATCACACAAGTCTCTTGATCGCACAAGATCTTGGGCCTTACACAATGTTTGGACTAGCATATTATTGGACCGAATGGCCCAAAATCTCAGTCGCACAAGATGTATCGGATCGCACAAGTCGACCGGATCGCACAAGATTTATTGGACCGCACAAGATCAACGTGTTGTATTATTGGGCTGTGTATATATATGTTTGGGCCGGGCTTATGTGGATCGCACAACATGTTGTGGATCGCCCAAGGCTGTGCTGAACGCACAACATGTTGGGCCGGGGTATTTTATTGGGCTTCTAATTGAGTCGCACAAGTTGGGCATTGTGTGGACTTGACTGTTAAGTGATTTCGTGTTTGCCATGATCATTGTGTGATTGTAACCTGATAGTTTATGTGTAAACATACGTGCCTTATTTGAACCTAGACCTGACTTGTATGGTAACCATGTTAGGACGTGGTTGACCCTAGCAGCTCGATTGACCTTTTGTTTATCTGCCGAGCTAACCTAAGGTGAGTTCACACTTTCTATAAAGCATGGGATTCTGATGTAGCGCGTGATATGGAAACGAAGATCAAACACGTTGATTCAAAGAATACCCGTGTGTTCTTCCCCAACCCCCAAATTGCAACCCAAAGGCCACGGAATTTGAAGTGAAAAATTCAATAGTTTCAAAATTCAATTCTAATCATTCATATTACTAGAGGGACATATAAATAGAAACCGAAATTCGAAATGGGCCTAAAAAAGATAACGGGCCAAACACACGGCCTAAAACAAAATGCCCAAAATAGATAAAAAAAAACATAAAAATGCAAATAAGTAATAGAAATAAGCTTTTTTGGCCCGGACGATGACCCAAACCGCCATAGGCGTTTGCAGCAAGATGGAGCTCGTTCTCACGTTCGTTTCGCCTGGTCGCACGCCCAAAACGGACCCTCGTAGCCCAAGTTAGAGCCATTTTAGTGAAGCCCCTTTTGTTACGCGGTCTTGGGCCTCCAAATACAAAATAGCCCGTTCCTCCACACTTGGGCCTGCATCAGATTCCCAAGGGTTGGGAATGGGTTAAGGAATATGGATTCCTCGTCCTTCTTGGGTAGGACAGTACGGGTTCAGGAATATAATTCCTCGTCCTCATGGACTGTTAAATTTCACTAGACCAAAACTCTATCACGAAGTCCCTCCCTTTTATATATCGACTTAATCGCCGGGCCAATGGCGAGCGGGTCATTAGTTAGATAGCGCTATTTAGGCCTGACAAGCCTCACACCGTACCGCAGAGGACGGGCGTGAACTAATGGATCAGGGCACGTCAATGATGATAGACATTGACAGTTCAGGGCACATAAACATGACTACAGTCAGCAGTCGATATGGTAACGAGTCTAGTAGTATATACATGGGGTAGCCCCCACGGCCAAGGAGCCAGATAATTAAACATGGGGTAGCCTCTACGGCTGGATTGCCAGAGTAAACGGGAATAAACAAAACACGTTTTCAACTATGGGGTAACCCCCATGGCAGGGGTGCCAGTTAAAGGAAACCGTTTTCGAAACAACTTAAAACAAACACCCAACTGTGAACTCGCTCAACTTTGTTGTTGACTCGTTACTACATGCTTTGCAGGTCACTAGGTACTTAGCTGGAGCTTGCATGGGGAAGAGTCGTTGTGGGACATGGACAGCTGTGTGCCATGTTAAACTTTGAAACGTCTAAACTTATGCTTTGGTTTTAAACATTATGCTTCCGCTTGCAACTTAAACTATGTTGGTTTGGACACCAATTGTATTGGTTGGATTTTATAATTTCTTACATGCTTGTTCAATATGATTGGTGGTTTGATCCTGGTCAGTCACGCCTCCAAGCGGTGATACTCCGCAGGTGGATTTTGGGGGTGTGACAGATTGGTATCAGAGCCATTGGTTATAGTGAACTTGGTTTTAATAAGGGAAAACGTTTTGTTAAAACCAGACTATAACCTGTATAGTGCTCAACGATCCACAACGACGCTTCACTCCACGTGCAAGGCTCGACATTCTAGGTGATATGATTTATGTTTATATTGCCTACTTGCTAAATTACATAGAACTTTACTCATGGTATGCTTAGTTAAACGTAGCAACTATAGATTGAAAACACGTGTGTGCTTACTCTCTTCTGTCATCGTACTTTCGTGAACCCCTCTCACTCATGTTTCCTTTGATATGAAGATCATGGCTGGACGCATTAACATGACTCAAGCCCAGTTGACGGCTCTAATTAACCAACAAGTTGCTGCGGCACTTGCAGCCGCACAGGCAGGAGGTATATCCTGCAGTCGAAACTTACTCTAGGATCCTTAGATCCTACACTCGTGAACCAACCTTTGTGTTAAACTTTGTCCTTTCTTACTCTCACGACAGGTCAACCTGCACAACCTCCTGTGTGCACTTTCAAGACCTTTATGGACTGTCGACCTAGTACCTTTAGTGGTACCGAAGGAGCGGTAGGTCTCCTCCACTGGTTTGAGAAGCTCGAATCTGTTTTCGAGATGTGTGAATGCCCTGAGGCTCGCAGGGTGAATATGCTACCGGTACTCTCGAGGGTATAGCGCTCACGTGGTGGAACGCTCAGGTCCAAATGCTGGGGTTGGTTGCTGCTAACGCCACCCCATGGAACAATTTTAAGGAAATGATTAAGGAAGAGTACTGCAATCGTGATGACATTCACAAACTGGAGGTAGAGTTCTTCAACTTAAAGATGACGGGGTCAGAAATTGAAACTTATACAAAAAGATCGAACGAGCTGGCAATTTTGTGTCCTACTATGGTGGATCCTCCCATCAAACGCATCGAACTATATCTTAAGGGTTTAGTGCCAGAGATTCAAAGTCATGTGACTTCAGCAAACCTCGCCACCATCCAGCAAGTTGTTCAATTGGCTCACCGTCTCACTGATCAGGCGGTGGAGCAGAACAGGTTACCAAAACGTATTAGTGCTACAGCTACTTCAGATGCTCCTAGTGACAACAAACGTAAGTGGGATGGAACTTCTAGCAAAGGTTTAACTTCTGTTCAGTCCCAGTCTCAGCAGAGGAGGACTGACGACTACAAGAGCCCTAGTCAGCAATCATCTGGTAGTCAAAGTCAAGGTGGGTACAGGGGAAATCACCCCAAATGTAATCGCTGTAACCTACACCACAGCGGGCCATGCACCAGGAGTAACTGTCATCGGTGCAACAAGCCAGGCCACTCCACAAAGGATTGCAGAAGTTTATACCCCGCAAACCAGAATCGTCAGCAACAACAAGCCCCACAGAATCAACGTCAGCAGCAGCAGCAAGGCATTAACAAAGGGTGCTTTCAGTGTGGAGCTGAGGGCCACTTCAAGAGAGATTGTCCCCAACTGAACCGGAACCAGAACAACAACAACAATAATAACAACCAGGGGAATGGAAACAACGGGGGTAACAACGGCAATGGTGCAAGGGGTCGTGTGTTCGTTATTGGGCAAGGTGAAGCGAGGAATGATCCCAATGTTGTGACGGGTAAGTTCCTTCTCGACGACTTTTACGTTACAGTTTTATTTGATTCGGGTGCCGATACTAGCTACGTGTCCTTAAAAGTTAGTCAAATGCTTAAGCGTACCCCAACACTGTTGAACACCAAACACACTGTAGAGCTAGCTAATGGTAAGAGTTTAGAGGCCACACACGTAGTCAAGGGTTGTAATCTTGTTCTTGCTGATCACACCTTCTCTATCGACCTCATTCCTATCGTTCTGGGTAGTTTCGACGTTGTCATTGGGATGGATTGGTTATCCCAACACCAAGCTGAGATCCTTTGCCACGAGAAGATTGTCCGTATTCCTCGTTCGGGTGAAGAACCTCTTATGATTCGTGGCGACAAGAGTGGTGCTGTGGTGAGCATCATCTCTTTCCTTAAGGCCCAGAAGTGTTTTAGAAAGGGTCACACTGCTATTTTGGCTCTCGTTACTGACACCTCGAAGAAAGAGAAGAAGATAGAAGATTTTCCGATCGTACGTGACTATCCTGAGGTATTCCCTGAGGAATTAACTGGCCTTCCGCCTCATCGTCAAGTCGAATTTCAGATTGAACTGGCTCCTGGAGTCGCACCAATAGCTCGTGCACCATATCGTTTAGCTCCATCAGAGTTGGAAGAACTCTCTACGCAACTACAAGAACTCTTGGATAAGGGTTTTATTCGCCCTAGCTCTTCGCCTTGGGGAGCTCCAGTATTATTTGTGAAGAAGAAAGACGGTACCTTCAGGATGTGCATAGATTACCGCGAACTAAACAAGGTGAACGTGAAGAATCATTATCCTCTTCCACGTATTGATGACCTGTTTGACCAGCTGCAAGGGTCGAGCTTTTACTCGAAGATTGATTTGAGATCAGGTTATCACCAGCTGAGAGTCCGAGAAGAGGACGTCTCCAAAACAGCTTTTAGAACTCGTTATGGGCATTATGAGTTCCTGGTTATGCCTTTTGGGCTGACAAACGCACCTGCGGTTTTCATGGACCTTATGAATCGAGTGTGCAAGCCTTACCTAGATAAGTTCGTTATAGTTTTCATTGACGACATCCTGATCTATTCTAAGAGTCAGGAGGAACACGAGCAGCATCTACGACTTATTTTGGAACTCCTACGAACAGAACAGCTTTATGCAAAGTTCTCGAAATGCGACTTCTGGCTCCGTGAAGTCCATTTCCTAGGCCACGTGGTAAACAAGGATGGGATTCACGTTGATCCATCCAAAGTAGACTCGATTAGAAACTGGTCTGCGCCCCGTACACCAACAGAAATCTGCCAATTTTTGGGTTTGGCAGGTTACTACAGAAGGTTTATCAAGGATTTTTCCAAGATCGCGCAACCTCTCACCTCACTAACACAGAAAGGTTTCACCTATCATTGAGGTGATGCACAGGAAACTGCGTTCCAACACTTAAAGGATAGACTTTGTAGCGCCCCTATCCTCTCATTGCCTGAAGGCACAGACGACTTTGTGGTTTATTGCGACGCATCCATTCAGGGACTTGGATGTGTGCTGATGCAACGTGACAAGGTCATTGCTTATGCGTCACGTCAACTTAAGATTCACGAAAGGAACTACACTACGCATGATTTGGAACTGGGAGCTGTGGTTTTCGCACTCAAGATATGGAGACACTACCTGTACGGTACCAGGTGCACCATCTACACCGATCACTGGAGTCTCGATCATATCTTCAAGCAAAAGGAGTTGAACATGCGTCAACGTCGATGGGTCGAGTTATTGAATGATTACGAATGCGCGATCAAGTACCATCCAGGCAAAGCCAATGTTGTGGCTGACGCCCTCAGTCGGAAGGACACTACGCCTAGGCGCGTGCGAGCACTGCAACTCACCATTCAATCTAGTCTTCCTTCCCAAATACGAGATGCTCAGGTAGAAGCATTGAAACCACAAAACGTCAGGGCTGAAGCCCTACGTGGCTCAAGGCAACGGTTAGAACAAAAGGAAGATGGTGCTTACTACGTAACAGGATGCATTTGGGTCCCACTTTATGGCAACCTATGAGAGCTTGTGATGGATAGCCACATAGCAACTTACGTCAGCAAGTGTTGGACTTGTGCGAGAGTCAAGACTGAATACCAGAAACCCTCAGGCCTACTTCAACAACCAGAGATACCACAATGGAAATGGGAGCAAATTTCCATGGATTTCGTTACTGGCCTGCCTAGATCTCAACGCGGAAATGATACTATTTGGGTGATCGTGGATCGACTCACAAAGTCTGCACACTTCTTGGCTATCAAGGAAACGGATAAGTTCTCCACTCTAGCAGACGTATATCTTAAGGAAGTTGTCTCGAGGCACGGGGTGCCCACCTCTATTATCTCTGATCGTGATGCACGTTTTACTTCTGAACTGTGGCAAGCAATGCACAAATCCTTTGGCTCACGTTTAGATATGAGCACAACTTATCACCCGCAAATGGATGGGCAGTCTGAACGCACCATCCAGACCCTTGAAGACATGCTTCGTGCATGTGTTATCGATTTTGGCAACGGTTGGGAAAACATCTGCCACTAGTGGAATTCTCATATAATAACAGTTACCACACCAGCATTCGGGCCGCTCCATTTGAGGCATTGTACGGGCGTAAATGCCGATCACCTCTTTGTTGGGCAGAGGTGGGGGATAGTCAGATCACTGGCCCAGAACTTGTGGTAGACACAACAGAACGAATTGCTCAAATACGACAACGAATGGCGGCAGCTCGTGACCGTCAGAAAAGCTACGCTGATAAGGGCAGGAAACCACTCGAGTTCCAGGTTGGGGACCGAGTGCTACTCAAAGTCTCACCCTGGAAGGGTGTCGTTCGTTTTGGCAAACGAGGCAAACTTAACCCACGATACGTTGGACCGTTCGAAATCATCGAGAAAATAGGTAAAGTGGCCTACAAACTAAACCTACCAGCAGAACTCAGTGGAGTTCACAACGTTTTCCACGTGTCGAATCTGAAGAAGTGTCTGTCAGATGAGACCCTCATAGTTCCTTTGAAGGAGCTCACTATCGATGAACAGTTGCGATTCGTCAAGGAACCAGTTGAAATCACGGACCGGGACATTAAGGTCCTCAAGCGCACTAGAATACCTCTCGTTCGAGTTCGTTGGAACTCCCATTGTGGCCCAGAGTTCACCTGGGAACGCGAAGATCAAATGAAACAAAAGTATCCCCAATTGTTCGCAAACAATACAACCACTACTGAGGCTGAAGCTAGTGCGGAATTTCGGGACGAAATTCCAGATCAACGGGGGGAGGATGTGACACCCCAGGAAAACCATGCAACTTAACTAGCTTCCTCAGTGAGTACGTGCTAAATTTCGGGACGAAATTTCTTTCAACTTGGGGATAATGTGACAACTCGTGTTTTAGAACCTTCTTTGTACTTTGATGTAACTTGTTTGAACGATATGTGATTATGTTATATGAGATATTAATTGAAATGTTATGTTGTTATGATTATGTGATTATGTGTAACGAACGTATGTGTGTAACTGACCCGAGTCGCACAACAACAACCCGAACGCACAAGCCTTTGGGCTTTGGTTCCTTACTACTCTCGGCCCACATTCTTTTGTAATTGAACCGTATGGGCAGCCCATTGTGTTGGGTTCGGCCCACCTCTCACACGCATAACCTCATGAGGAGGTTAACACTTCTCATTTGTTGCAAAACCTCATAACACACAAACCCTAGCTCTCTTTCTCTCTCTCAAACCCGACAGCAACACCTCCATCTCTCTAAGCTTTCTATTCGGATCAATCCTTGTTCTTTCTCTAACCGGTTAGTGTTTTAACTATTGCTTTCATGATTGTATGATGTTGTGTTATACATGATGATGTAGGGATGATATATGATTAATGGTGATGAAAACTGTTAATGTTGATGTTCATGATAATCGATTCACATGTGTACTTGATGATATTCATATGATTAGGATGGCATGATCTGGATTTAGAACCGAATATATATAATCGACTCATAGGTGTAACATGATTTGAATTGTTTAGAGTTGGTAATCATGTATGTGAAATCGGATTAGTTGTATGGTCGATTTTGAAGTGTTATATGATGATTTGAAACCCCTAGATGGATATGTTTAAGTTTTTTGATTATTGTTCATGTTATGATTATGTTAAGGTTCATGAGAATGGATGTTAAAATCCTCGTTTGATCGAGAATTGCATGTATGGAAACTGTTAATTGGGTCAAACGAATTGATTTGGAATTGGTAAATGATTACATGAAATTAGGAAATTATAACTGATCACACAAGTCTCTTGATCGCACAAGATCTGGTGGGTCGCACAAGATGGTGCCGATCGCACAAGATCTTGGGCCTTACACAATGTTTGGACTAGCATATTATTGGACCGAATGGCCCAAAATCTCAGTCGCACAAGATGTATCGGATCGCACAAGATTTATTGGACCGCACAAGATCAACGTGTTGTATTATTGGGCTGTGTATATATATGTTTGGGCCGGGCTTATGTGGATCGCACAACATGTTGTGGATCGCACAAGGCTGTTCTGAACGCACAACATGTTGGGCCGGGGTATTTTATTGGGCTTTTAATTGAGTCGCACAAGTTGGGCATTGTGTGGACTTGACTGTTAAGTGATTTCATGTTTGCCATGATCATTGTGTGATTGTAACCTGATAGTTTATGTGTAAACATACGTGCCTTATTTGAACCTAGACCTGACTTGTATGGTAACCATGTTAGGACGTGGTTGACCCTATCAGCTCGATTGACCTTTCGTTTATCTGCCGAGCTAACCTAAGGTGAGTTCACACTTTCTACAAAGCATGGGATTCCCAGGGGTTGGGAATGGGTTAAGGAATATGGATTCTTCGTCCTTCTTGGGTAGGACAGTATGGGTTCAGGAATATAATTCCTCGTCCTCATGGACTGTTAAATTTCACTAGACCAAAACTCTATCACGAAGTCCCTCCCTTTTATATATCGACTTAATCGCCAGGCCAATGGCGAGCGGGTCATTAGTTAGATAGCGCTATTTAGGTCTGACAAGCCTCACACCGTACCGCAGAGGACGGGCGTGAACTAATGGATCTGGGCACGTCAATGATGATAGACATTGACAGTTCAGGGCACATAAACATGACTACAGTCATCAGTCGATATGGTAACGAGTATAGTAGTATATACATGGGGTAGCCCCCACGGCCAAGGAGCCAGATAATTAAACATGGGGTAGCCCCCACGGCTGGATTGCCAGAGTAAACGGGAATAAACAAAACACGTTTTCAACTATGGGGTAACCCCCACGGCAGGGGTGCCAGTTAAAGGAAACCGTTTTCGAAACAAATTAAAACAAACACCCAACTGTGAACTCGCTCAACTTTGTTGTTGACTCGTTACTACATGCTTTGCAGGTCACTAGGTACTTAGCTGGAGCTTGCATGGGGAAGAGTCGTTGTGGGACATGGACAGCTGTGTGCCGTGTTAAACTTTGAAACGTTTAAACTTATGCTTTGGTTTTAAACATTATGCTTCCACTTGCAACTTAAACTAAGTTGGTTTGGACACCAATTGTATTGGTTGGATTTTATAATTTCTTACATGCTTGTTCAATATGATTGGTGGTTTGATCCTGGCCAGTCACGCCTCCAAGCGGTGATACTCCGCAGGTGGATTTTGGGGGTGTGACAATGTGGACTTTATGGAGAGCAAGGAATGATAAAGTATTCAAAGGAAAACAAGGACCTATACAAACTACGGTGGAGTATATAAAGGAAATCTCTTATCAAAGGTTGAAGATGAAAGCTAAGTTCAATAGTATTACGCAAAAGGAATGGTGGGATTTTAATGTATCAATGTATTTTTTTCTTTTTCTTTGATCTTGAACTTGTATGGACTCCCCAGCTTCTGGCTGGGGGTCAGTTTTTATAGTTGATTAATGAAGCGTTTCGTTTGCCATTCAAAAAAAAAAAAGTTAAGATAGGTATGTAACATTTGAAATATCGTCATCCACCTCTGATATTACATTAACCTACATGTTATTAAATGTAATTAACACATTTTAGTTACGTGAAATAACTTGAAAGCAGCAAAGAAGAAAAAACAAATACTAATGGAATGCTTTAAATGTGCGCAAATTGTTGGTGCATAATGTCTATAGCCTATGTCTACAGTCTAGGTCATGTCGGTAGCTTGTAGTAGGGTTTAAAGTGTTAAAAATGTAATTTTATGTGTGTTAGAAGTCATTTCGCACGAAATAGCATTTGGCTATTTCGTACGAAATCAAAGTTTACTATTTCGTACGAAATAGCATGTTGCTATTTCGTGCGAAATCAGTTGCCTATATATAGGCAGTGTTGGTTTTTCATTTGGTACGAAATAGGTGAACATGTAACGAAGTGCTGCCCAATTTTCACCGTGTAATCAAGTTGAATATCAATGGAAAACCTGTTTTAAGTATAAATCTCTGTTTCTACACCATTCTATCACTGATTCTCAGTTGTTTGACTGTTTCCGCCTTTCAAACAGCTTAGTTTTGACTCTGAACGACTCATATTGGTCACAAAACGATCCTACAAGTGGTATCATAGTAAAAGTTGGTCAATTTGTCAAAAATCATGTCCGATCGTGTGAAATAGTGTGACCTCATCATTCATTTCATACGAAATAGAAACCCATTTCGCACGAAATGCTCTATTTCGTATGAAGGTTGACTATTTCGTTTGAAAAACTTGTCATTTCGCACAAAATTAGTTTCATTTCGTTTGAAACATATCATTTCGTACGAAATAAGATTTTATATCGCGTGAAAGGTCTATTTCGTTTGAAAGTGCTTATTTCGTTTGAAAGTTTGTCATATCGTGTGAAACAGACATTTCTCGTGAAACATATCATCGAACCATGTGCGTTGACTGAATAAAGTTGAGAGGTCCAATAGAATTGTAGATCAGATTAAAAGGTTGTCGAACACATCACGTGAACTCATAAATCAATTTATTGCATTATAGAATTGGCCCAATCATGTGCATATAGTGTCAGAAGTTTATTAATAAGTGCATGAGAAGAATCAAATTGAGTTGAACGATATTGTTTGTCGGCCATATTACATGTGAATTGTCAGTGATTTTAAGCAATATGTCTCGGCCCATGTGATCTAATCTTGAGGTCCAATCCAATTGAAATTGCATGTGTGTCAGTCCACTATATGAATACCTCGGCCCAATTATCCATAATAACGGCCCAATAGAATCGAATTTGATTGTTGTGTGAGTCGGTTAAGTGGTCATTAAAGTCAAATGAAAATCAAGTTAGTAACCTTGAAATTGTCGGACATCATCTATATTGCAAACAAAAGTCACCATCTATATTGTAAGTTCATTAATTGCAATCGGTGTGGTTAAAAGAAAGTTGTCGGCTGATAATCTTGAAATTGATAAGTCCATCACGTGAATGTCTGATTTGTGTTATTTGAACGGCCCAATGATCATATTAAATTCAAAGTAAATAATGTGAATTGTATTGTTGCATGTGTAGAGATATAGATTGACGGTTCATTTAAAACTTGCATGTGATAAGAATTTGTTTTTCAATAAAGAGTGTCAGTGCATTAATTCTCGGGCCAATAAAATAAATTGTGTCATCACATGTGAGCATTATGAGTTGGCGGCCATTAGAAGCTTATTAATTGTTGATTATGTGTTCAAATTTGCTGTCAGCACATGTGATAAAGTGTAGTGGTCATTTTAATTTTGTGAAGTATTGTCAAGACTTGGATTGTGACACGATCAGATCACAATCTGATTCAAAGGATCTTGTTTTGTTCAAGTTTAAAGTGCAACAAATCGAGCGGCAATCCAAACGAGTTGCCACCCGATCCTAATCAGTTCTATTTGTCTGTGTTTCAGGTGATTTGTCAAGCATCGGATACTCGCCCGAGCGAATCCCCACTCGATCCGTTGTCACCTGATTTTTGTCACTCAATCGGATATTCATCCGATTCAGTGGTTTGATAAAGTGATTGAACTAATCTTAGATTGAGTGAATTTTCGTATCGTTTGAAAATCTGTCTTCATGAATCTTTCAATACTGAAACATGGATTCTGAGTTCTATAACTCGTCTTTCGGAAATGGTATGTTTGTTCAGATTCCAGCAAGTATCAAACAGAAGTTTGATAGTTTTACAGCTATCAGGGGAGAATCTACAAAAGAGTTGATCGAAAGGTATTGCAAGTTATATGTAGAGATGAAGCGTTTGAACATTAGCAAAAGAGATGACGAGTGGGTTGACAAGTTGGCAAATGCTTTACCGTGTGATGAGTGGGGCACATATCTGTTGATTTGGAAGCAAAATTTGGAATATTTTGGATTCAATTTGAGCACGTTCATTCAAAAGATTGAAACTCAAGAAATTGAACTCCAAAAGATTAGAAAATTGAAGTCTGATTCAGGAGAGAAGAATCATAAAGCAGCAACTACTGAAGAAAAAAAATCTGAAGAAAATGTTCAAGTAGTAGAGAAGCAGGTTGAAGAAATTTCAGCTATCAAGGTTGAGAAGAAAGCTGAAGCTGAAATGATGTCCGAGAAGTGCTTAAGCTGTGATAAATCTGAAGCAAACAATGTCAAACTCTTGAAAATGTGGAGAGTTTGACATTGGAAAACAAAAATTTGAAAGAAAAAGAAAAAGATTTTCAAGATAAAATAACATTTTTGGAAAATGAAAAGTTAAAAATTGAAAAAGATTTTGAAAATAAAATAAAATCTTCAGAAAATGAAGATTTTTGGATAAAATTAGAAAACAAAAATTTAAAAGAAAAAGAAACAGAATTTCAAAGTCAAATAAAAGTTTTAGAAAATGAAAAATCTGTTCTTGAAAAGAATAAAATTGAAAATGAAAAAGCAATAAATTCTCATCTTGAGAAAATCTCTCAACTTGAAAAAGAAGTTGAGAGTGCTAGAAATAAAATTGATGATCTTGAAAAGAAATTGAAAGGTTTTGTGACCTCATCAGCGATACTAGATCAATTATGTCCAAAAACGATCAATGAAATTCCAATAAGTGACAATGTCACAAATTATGACGATGTCATAATTGAGGATTGTGATGATAAATCTGATGATGAAAATGATAAAAAGAAAATATTTTTGAAATTAAAAGAAAATTTTCAAGAAACTGTTTTACAATCTACTGAAAGAGGTGAATGCTCAACGCATAAACCTTTTAAGAAGAAGGTAGAATAAAAACAAAATGTTAAAAATTCGAAAAATTTTCAAAACAACAATAAAAGATCATCAGTTCAATCATTCAATCATTATAAAAAACCACAAAAAGTTGAAAATTTAAACTCACAAAAAGTTGGTAATAAGTGGTGCAGGTTTGACCACAGTGCTCAAAAGTCAAATCAAGATTACAGGAGAAGTCATGATTACAACAAGGCCAAACAATGTTATGATCTAAATGTTTGGATTGATAGTGGAGAATGGTATGATAACAGAGTGTGTTACAAATGTGGTTTTCAAGGACACATTGCTGTTAACTGCCAGAATCAGAGATTGGAGACGAGGAGATGCTATGGATGTCAAATTAAAGGTCATATTGCCAGAGATTACCCAATGAGATCAAAGGGAAGATCGAAGGCTGAATCTCATGGAATGGTAAAGAAATCAGTCAAAAACGAAGAAAAGCCCAAAGAACTGAAAGTGAAACTTTCACAAGGGCAGAAAGACAGACTGAGAAAGAAAAGGAAGAAAGCAAGAGAGTATCTTGAAAAGATTTTGTCCTCGGGTACAACTGGTGATTCAGATAATAGTTCTGATGAATCGATTTGCTCAAAAAAAATGGTCAGTCAAGCAAAACGAATTCATCATATACAAATCTGAGGACAAAAGAGGGAATAAAGAAAGAAAAAGTGGTTAATCAAACAGTTCAAAAATCAAAGAAAGTTAAATTTTCAGATAAAATTTTTATAAAGGTTTTTGAATATAAAAGAAATTGTGAAAAAACTTTTATGACAAATGTTGATGAATTTGGAAAACCTAAATCAAGTGTGGATTGGGTTCCAATAAAGGTCGACGATGAATTTGTTTCTTCGGAAGCAAAAGAGCCACATTATGGCGATGATTCTGATTCATCAAAATCAGAGGAGCCACAAGTTGAGCTCAAAAGTGAAAATTCAGTGCCGCCAATGGATGACGTAAACTTTCCACTATTGCGAGCTGAAAATTTTAAACAAAAAGTTGACAAAGTTGAGATTTCAAATCAATTTTTTTCTGAAAAGAAAGATTTTGATGTTGAAAAAGCCTTTAACCCCAATGTTCTAAACATTTTTGGAAAAATGGTTGACGGAAAAGTCAAAGGGGTAAAGGAATTTTATGAATCAAAGAGGAAAACTGGTCAGGCTTGGGTGTCACCATTCTTTGAATGAAATCCTGACTTGCCGGAACTCCCAGGTTGGTAATTGGGGAGTAGGAATCGGCATCTTTCTTGAGAAATTCACATCTGTGATATTTCGACTTACAAGTGGTTAATCAAGGACATTAAGTTGTACTTGATTTAACTATCTTACAAGTGGTATGATTATTGGAAATTGTTTTTGTGATAAACCTACAAGTGTTAAAGTTTTTACAAGTGGATTGTGAAAGGACAATGTGATGAAAACCCCATGTTTGTGAAACGTCTAACAAAACTAATTTTCCGGAAAAACCATTTTGATTAAAACAAACTTAAGTGTTTTGAAATCATAATGGGAAAATAGTTTGTTGTCAGGGGGAGTTCTGATTGTTTAAGCCAAGTGGATGGCGAATTGAGGCAATTCTCATCAGTTTGTCATTTTATTTGTACAGTCTATTGTTTTCAAATTTTCCCAGAAAATCAAAATTGAAACATATTTTGATTTTAGGGGGAGTAAGAAAATTTCAGAAATTTTGAAAATTTGAAAAATTCAAAACCATGATAAAAATTCAAAATCCAAAAACATCGGAAAATCAAAAAGAGTTTTGTGTAAAAAGAGGAAATGATAGTACATCAGTGGACTATCAGTGCACGCTAGAGAAATGAAAAGTTTTATAAAGTATTAAACAGTCTCACTAGGGATGTGTCGATAGGCTCAGCTAAGACTAGTAGTTTTGTGAAAACGATACAAACATAACGCAAAATGCCTAAGTCTGGTGGGAAACACGGTCGAACGCATAGTACTTAGTTTTGTCCTTCTTGAATGTGTGCCTGCTCGGTAATTGTTGATTGTCTTAGGACATAAAACCGGTTAAGTTTGTGAACTATCACAACTTTGCTGAAAAGTCACTGTGATTTTGTGTTTTCTTTTTGCAAAAATTTAAACTTGTTTGATTTCTTTATTTTGATTAAGCATTGGACATCCTCTGCGTATACGTGAGTATCGACCTGGATGTTATTGCCTAATTGTTCTGCTTTAGTTTCTTTGGTGTTTCGTTTAAGCTTTGGATCACCTCTGTGTATACGGGAGTATCGAACTGGTGGTTAAAGCCTAAACACTTTCAACTTGTTTTATTTTTCCTTATTTTACTTAAACATTGGACGATCTCTGCGTATACGGGAGTATCGACCTGATCGTTAATGTTTAAGTGTTCTGAGTTAATTTTTACACAAATCACAGTTGATGAAAGTTTAAAGGCATTACGTGAGTTAGTGTATTGCATGATGTGGGGATATGCTAAGATCGTGGGGCACATAAGACTTTAGTGCTATCTAATGTACCCTAATCGTATCAGTAAGCATTACGAACATCCTAGAGGAGTTTAAGTGGACCACAATATCGATGATCTAAGGTGAATTGTTTAAAATCTTTAAGTGGTAAATTTTAGATCAACGGTGCAGCTGATGTGTCTCAATAAACTGATATGATCCTCTAACGCATACTCACAAAAATATGTCTGTAAATATTTCTTTACTGTTTTTCATTAAAAACAAAAATCCAAAAAGAATGTGTTTTAGCATAAAATTTTGAAAAATCCAAAAAGATTTTCGACAACTGATGTTGGAGAGCTGATATTCTAAATTCTAAGTGCTAAACAGGAAGAACAGAAGTTTGGGAAAGTTTGTTGGAAATGTGAATTGTTTTTTAAATGACTAAATGGCTCATTAATTTGAAACCAATTTAATCATTTTAAATACAAGTGGTAAACATAAAGTTAAATCTTTATGTTGGTTAGAGTTTGTGCAGATCCCCGTGTCAAAGTCTATGCAGAGTTAAAGCCAGGTTTCCGATACAAAACCTGTGAAAGTGCTATATCAGATTACGATCCCGGAACAACTTAAGGAGGAGTCTGTTAGCAAAGGGGAGATTGAAGAGTGAAAGAGCCAGATTCAGATTATGGAAGAATAGCTGATAATGGTGAGAAAAGAGAAAGAGAGAATTTGAAGAATGCTTCAGCGTCAAATACTTTGGAAATGGTATGAAAGAGAGAGTTTGAAGGATGCTTCAGCGTCAAATATTTTGGAGATAGTAAGAAGACTGATCAAGACTGAAGTTTTGACGTACTGACGTCTCGTACTGAAGACTCCGTCAACATCCAAGGGGGAGACTGTTAGTGCATATGTCTGTTGACTTCGTCTTTTATCGAGTCTTGTAATAGAAATGATAGATCTAGGGCACGTAGTACGAGGAAAATGGGAAATTGGCTGAAAAAGTCATTTCACACGAAATAGCCATTTCGTGCGAAATAGCAAGTGACAGTTTCGTGCGAAATAGCAAGTGCCAGTTTCGTGCGAAATAGCAAGTGACAGTTTCGTGGGAAATGACTTGGCTATAAATACTAGGTCTGATCATTTCATTTGTAACTTCGGATTTTGGTAGCGAAGCTCTGCCGGAGTGTCTCTAGCCTTGTAAACGTTGTGAAATCAATACAAGAGACTGTTAAAGTGTATAACAAGCTGAACGAAGACTAAATCAATGAATTCTGCCTCTGATTTAGTCTGAGAACTCTTCTGAACGACTCGTTTTGGTCGTGCAAACGATCCTACACAAATTAAGATGTGGCAATATATTATTTAGTAAAATTTGACATCTAGATGAGATGAAATACCCCTTCAACGATGTACTCGGTAAGTGCAGGATAAATAATTTTGAAATATAATAAGTATTTCAAAATATTATATTATCTCCTATACGAATTGTTTAAATTTATATTGAATTTAATTTTATAATTATCTTTTAATTAATACTAATTATCTATAACTAAGTAGGATAGAAAGGAAAAAACTAAAAGATAGATGGCTTCTATGAATGACATGTGTCCTTTATTGGTTTCTTTTATTATATAGTACTAGCGGTAACACCCGTGTGCAAACACGGGTCGTTTCTTAGAAAACCATGCATAACACATATTGATAGAACATATAGATATGTGTATAGATATTGTACCAAAACGTGTTATCTATTATAGCTAAAAGACAACGATAGACATGCATCATTAGTTAATATATAAGATACATATGAGTATTTCCATTGTCCTATCCACACAAAAAAAGTAGCACCCACCCATTGACAATGAAACCTGTTATAGACATAACTACATATAGAACATGTCTAAGAAGCAAAATTAGTACCACCAACGAACCAAATGTACAACCACAAACAATCATGACATGAAACTAAGAGGACTTTATTGTCACACCCCGACCACGTAGAACATCGAATCGTGGCGGAAACGTCGGGGAGTGTTGTAACATAATTAATTGTTTTACAACCATGGCATACAAAGTTATATTTTATTTATCAGAACGTAATTAAACTAGTTCTATCTTTATTTTATGTCTCTAAGGCACAGGTCCGCCCTAGTGTCACAATCATCATCCTAAGCAACAGCTCCTGAAAACACATGTGAAAATAGGTACCTCAGCATAAAAATGCCTGTGAGATACATAGGTTTTGTGAAAATAGGATTCATGACTTGGGTTTTTAGAAGAAAGGTTTAATAAAAATTAGTCATGAATCTTGTTAAGTGTTTACTTTTATGAATCATATGAAAACTCGATAAGAAATCCGATTATATAAAAGAAAGGTGTATGGTTAATGAAATAACCCAGTAAAACGAGTTGTATAAAACAATGTCTTGAAAAATATGTTATTTGTGTAAAATGTAATATGTCTATACTGAAATGATGTAAATAACGCAACGATATGTAATATTATACAAGCACTTATATATAGGAAGTACCAGCGGCGTATCCACCATGTTTTTATCGTATTACACGTTGCCTCGTTACTTAAATCACTTACCCAAACAGCCACCAAGATGAAATGTTTAATCAATTGTAGAAATGTTTATGTATGGTCAAATACAGTTCACACGGTTCAACAGTTACAAACGGTTCATATAATCAAATGGTTACAACGGTTCACATAGTCAAATAGTTATAAACGGTTCAAAATGTAATATAATGTGTTCATATGCTGGATGAGCATATGCAACAAAATGTAATGTAAAACAATGTGTCCATATGTTGAGTAAACATATGCAACTAATGTAATGTAAATCAATGTGCTAGCATGCCCAGTCAACATACATAGCAAAAATGTAAAGTAAAACAATGTACTAAGTATGCTAAGTAAACATACATAGCGAAACAATGTAATGTAAATCATGTACTAATAGTGTACTAATGAGCATAGCAAGTATATGATGTGGAAACATGGAAAACATGAAAGTAACAAGTAGGCACATGTGTTTCACCCCAAAACAGTTTGGAAAACAGTAAAAGAGGGGTCTATGTACTTACTTGAGATTGCTTAGTAGTCCTTGAGTAACAACCAAGCAATGCTAGAGATCACGGATATCAAACGGTACCTAATATAGGTAACTACATTAATACACCGGACCTAAATTGGAGGATCGGATAGAATGAGGGTTCGTAAACCAAACGAGTATGGAAACTCATGTAGTATGGTTTAACAAGGCCTTCATTCTAAAATGAAACCTAACCTAAGTGCTTACGACCCATTACGACCCGTTTAGGTAGCTTATGCTACTTTAACGCGTCGTTCGCGTAAAACACGTTCGGAATGCCTAACTAGTCCTATGATAAGTAAAATATGCCTTAACATGTCTAATATTGTTACCAAATCAGTTTAGATACCAAAAGTTATGTTACATATGCTTAAAATGAATTTTGGCGTTCAAAGGGCATTTTGGTAATTTACCTAAGGCATATATACTACCTATCATACAACTACTCAAACGATGTGACCATAAGGTATAACCTCGGAAGGTTATTCCCTATACAACTATGGTCATCTAATGTGTTTGGTCGGATCCTAATGATCGACCAAACGGGTCGGGTTCGAAAGTATAAGCGATTGTTTAGATCGCTTACCTTACGACCCTATATAAGCACTAAACTAAAAGTGACGAGCTAAGCATGTTAAAACATGCTTAACTAAGTTTAGAAAACAGGTTTGGTATAAAAAAAAACGGTTTTGATACCTATAAGTAGCTTGGTTACAAAATACGCAATAACACGTATTTTGGCCGAAACTACGACTCGTCACTGAGTCTAGATAACGTGGAAATCAGTAGGTATAGTCACTAGGGACTATAACCATCGTGATCACGCTCACGTTATGAAGTTTAAACGAACTTCGCATTGACCATAAACTGGTCAACGCAGAAAGTCAAACAAAGTTTGACTTTAACGCTAAAACGAATGAAAAGAACGAAAGAACACTTACAAAGGGTCCCCGAAAGCTTTGATCTCCAAGTAATCTCAGGTAGGAAGTGTATGAACACAACCACTTAGAGAAAAACTCAGATTTCAAGTGGGTTTTGAGTTGTGAATCAAGGGGTATTTATAGGATTCTTAGAACAGTTAGGATCGTTTATCGAATAACGTGCTTTGATCTTGTCCCTACACTTGTTGCAACCTTGTGGTAACTCAAAATGGCCCCTCATGAGCAGGAAAGGGCAAGTGTGGGTGAGTTTTGAGTGGTTAACAGCTGTAAACAGCTGTTAAAACTGATTAATCTGATTTGGGAGCCTGACACGGGCGGCGTAAGGGACACACAAGACTCACGCGGGCCGCCTGGCCCTTCTGGTCAGAAACAAACTTTCAAAAATGACAGTTTTGGTCCCTGTTGTGTTTTAAGGCCATTTCCGACATGTTTAAGGCCCGTTAAGCCAACTTTAAGGCCCTAAAATGATGCCTAAACATTGTGGACATGAAACATGCTCAAAAATATGTCGGGTGTTGGTTCGTTTGGTCGTACGATCGCGATGTTCGCTTAATTACGACGGAATGCGCATAAGCGCGAAAAACGATCCAAATGGCGTGACGAATGGATTTTTCTCATGCCAAACACTAAAATAAAATATTTTAGTGCTTACATAAATTTTTTGGATGTCCGGATGTATTCAGAACGTAAGTTATGCGCGAAAGTGCAAACTTATGCACTTTTTGACACTTTTAGTCCCTGAATGACACAAAAGTTTATTTTAGCACACCGAACCCCTCAAAGCCTATTTCTAAGCTATGTAAAGGATATTTATGGTATGTTTAACTTATGGTCATGTTCCGGAATGTCTGTTCTAGTACTAATCATCATACTTTTGCAGTTTGTCAAATTTAGTCCCTGTAGGCGAATTAACTTGTTTTTGCCATACCAAAGCCTTCAAAACTTATTTCTAAGTTATGTAAAGGTTATTTAAGGTATGTTAGGTATATGTTGATGTTCCGGAGTATTTTTCGTGTTAAACTGAGTATGTTTACGCACTAGTTTGCGTATAACTCTCCAGAAAGCGATGTAGAGTTTGAAATTGAATAAAAACCAAAACATGAAAAATGTCAAACATAAACAAACAAACATTGGGGTCAAATAACGTTTTTTTATTGATAGCTGAACTGTTCACAATGATTACAAGCACAGATGTTACAGTCTCCCCTACTTGTGGAAATTTCGTCCCGAAATTTATTTAGAGGAAACTCATGGAAAAAGATGCGGATATTTCGCCTTCATTTGATCTTCGCGTTCCCAAGTAAACTCGGGTCCATGTTTAGATTCCCAGAGAACCTTGACCAAAGGAATGCGCTTGCGTTTGAGCCACTTGACTTCACGTTCCATGATTTCCACTGGCTTCTCAACAAATTTCAGTGTTTTATCAACACGAATTTCGTCAAGCGGTATGTGGAGGTTCTCATCAGCTAAACACCTCTTGAGATTGGACACGTGAAAGGTTGGATGAACATTTCCAAGTTCAGGAGGTAACTCAAGTCTGTAGGCTACCTTACCGATTCCTTTGACGATCTTGAATGGTCCAACGTATCTAGGTGCAAGTTTTCCTTTCTTTTCGAATCTGATCACACCTTTCCAAGGTGAGACCTTAAGTAATACACGATCACCGACTTGAAAATCCAAGGGCTTGCGTTTTAGGTCCGCGTAACTCTTTTGACGGCATCTAGCTGCCTGAAGGTTATCACGAACTTTCTTAACCTTATCAGTTGTCTCTAAAATGAGGGCAGGTCCAGTAAGCTGAGCCTCACCGATCTCATTCCAGCAGACTGGTGAACGACATTTTCGACCATAGAGAGCCTCGAAAGGAGCCATGTTGATGCTGGAGTGATAACTGTTGTTGTAGGAGAATTCAATCAACGGAAGATGTGAATCCCAACTACCACCAAAATCGATCACACAAGCTCTAAGCATATCCTCCAGAGTCTGGATTGTTCTTTCAGATTGACCATCCGTTTGCGGATGATAAGCTGTGCTCAGATTAAGTTGGGTCCCCATAGCAGATTGCATGGTTCTCCAAAAATGAGAAGTGAAGCGAGCATCTCTGTCAGAAATGATGTTCAAAGGAACACCATGTCGAGCTACAATTTCATCCACATAGATTTTAGCAAGTTTGTCAGCAGAAAAATCCTCACGGATTGGCAAGAAATGCGCTGACTTAGTAAGACGATCAACAACTACCCAGATGGCATCATGACCTTTCCTTGTGCACGGAAGTTTGGTAATGAGATCCATAGTAATGTTTTCCCATTTCCAAACTGGGATCTCTGGTTGCACCAATAAACCAGAAGGACGTTGATGTTCAGCCTTAACCTTAAGACAAGTAAGGCATTTTGATACATATAAGGCAATGTCTTTCTTCATACCAGGCCACCAATACGGAATACGAAGATCCTTATACATCTTATCTGAGCCAGGATGAATAGAATAACGAGACTTATGGGCTTCATCCATAAGCAAAGTACGAAGATTATCTTGGCTTGGGACCCCACAAACGGTCCATGAAGTAATACGATCCATTGTCCTTTAGTTCCAGATTAGGTGTTATGTGATAGGGAAATTCCTTATCCATCAAACCTTGTGAAACACAAGTGTGTTGAGCCTGAGAAATGCAGGCTTGGATATCGGATCGAGCTTGAATGTTAGATTGAACACGAACACAATGAAGCTTAGTACGTTCCTTACGACTCAATGCATCGGCTACGACATTCGCCTTACCAGGATGGTAGCGAATTTCGTAGTCATAGTCGTTTAGAAGCTCAACCCAACGTCGTTGCCTCATGTTGAGTTCTTTCTGATTGAAGATATGCTGAAGACTTTTGTGGTCCGTGAAAACCACACATTTTGTACCGTACAAATAGTGTCTCCAGTTCTTAAGAGCGAAGACAACTGCACCCAACTCAAGATCATGAGTGGTGTAGTTCTTTTCATGCACCTTCAATTGTCTTGATGCGTAGGCTATGACTTTGTTCCTTTGCATCAGAACACAGCCAAGACCTAATTTAGATGCATCGCAATAAACGACGAAATCATCATTGCCCTCAGGCAAAGTCAGAACAGGCGCGTCACAAAGCTTCTGCTTCAAGTTTTGAAAAGCTTCCTCTTGTTTGAATCCCCAATCAAAGGGCTTGTTCTTCTGAGTTAGAGCAGTTAGAGGAATTGCAATCTTCGAGAAGTTTTCTATGAAGTGGCGATAATAACCCGCTAGACCAAGAAAAGAACGAACTTCAGTAGGAGTAGAAGGTGTATCCCAATCCTTAATCGCACTGGTCTTGGAGGGATCTACATGAATACCTTGTTCGTTGACAATATGTCCTAAAAATTGAACTTCTTTAAGCCAGAATTCACACTTGGAGAATTTGGCGAAAAGTTGCTCTTTCTTTAGGAGTTCCAAAGTAAGACGAAGATGTTGCTCGTGATCAGCTCGCGTTTTAGAATAAATCAAGATGTCGTCAATAAAAATAATGACGAACTGATCCAAATAAGGCTTGCAGACCCTATTCATTAAGTCCATGAAAACAGCAGGAGCATTAGTCAAACCGAATGGCATGACTGTGAACTCATAATGCCCATAACGAGTGCGGAACGCTGTCTTGGGAATATCTTCTTCATGCACACGAAGTTGATGATATCCAGATCGCAGATCAATCTTTGAAAAATAAGAAGCGCCCTGTAACTGATCAAAGAGATCATCGATGCGAGGTAGGGGATATCGATTCTTGATGGTAAGCTTGTTAAGCTCACGATAATCGATACACATCCTAAAAGATCCATCCTTCTTCTTGACAAAAAGAACAGGAGCACCCCAAGGTGAAAAGCTAGGACGGATAAAACCTTTGTGACAGAGCTCCTGAAGCTGCTTAGACAACTCTTGCATCTCAGACGGTGCAAGATGGTAGGGAGCTCTGGCAATGGGGTTTGCACCAGGTACGAGGTCAATACGGAACTCGACTTGGCGTGCTGGGGGTAAACCGGGTAACTCTTCAGGAAATACTTCAGAATAATCCCGAACAACAGGAATATCTTGAATAGACTTACCTTTGCCCTTATCTGCTACAACATGTGCCAAAAAGGCCACATAGTTCCTTCGCAGATACTTCCGAGCTTTAAAACAAGACATGAGTTTGAGACCACCTGTAGGTTTCTCACCACAAACCTGTAGGATCTCACCTGTCGAAAGTGGCACACGAACGATCTTCTCAAAACAAACTACCTCTGCGTGATGCTTGGCTAACCAATCCATACCCACTATAACGTCGAAGCTTCCAAGTTGCATAGGCGTGAGGTCAATAGGAAAAAGATGGTCGTTAAGGTTCAACTGGCAGTTGCGAAGAACAGAATCAAGAACAATGGGTTCACCACTAGCAACTTCTACTGTCAAAGGTTTACCTAGTTTCGTTCTAGACACGCGAAGTAATGGCTCAAAAGATAATGACACAAAACTCTTATCGGCACCCGAATAAAAAAGAACAGATGCAGGCTGATTATTAATAAAGAACGTACCGTTCACCACTTCATTGTCTGCTTGTGCCTCTTGCGCATTCATGTTGAAGACTCGACCTCGAGCCTGAGCCTGATTCTGATTTGGATTAGCATTCACCAATCTTGGACACTGATTACGGTAGTGGGTCAGATCCCCACAATTGTAACAAGAACCTGGGGGGTAGTGTGGTCATGCAGCTTGACCCTGTTGCTGAGCAGGAGGTTGAGCAACTCGTTGAGCCGGGTTCTGAACTGCCTGATTTTGAGCAAAACGACAAACACCAGCTAGATGACCTGACTTCCCACAGTTAGTATAGAAACGGCACGGAAATTGCGGCTGATGGTGACTGTTGCATCTATTGCACAAAGGTGCATTTCCTGCATAAGGTTTCTTCGCTGGAGGCTGTGCGGGTTGGTTGGGAGCTGCCTGGTTAGCTTGGGCAGTGACAACAAAATTTTGGGAAGCCTTACGCTTCCTTGACCCCCTTGAGGAACCAGAATCCTTTCCCTTCTTGTTTTGACCTTTCTTGCTATCTTCTTTGTCAGACGCCTGCTTCTTACCCTTGTCACCCTTTTTGTGTAGCTTTCCCTTTCGAACCTGCGACTCAGTCAATGTCGCTGCTAACTCGATCGCCTGACGGAGTGTGGTAGGGTTACTACCAGTAATGATGTCTTGTACTGAGTCAGGTAGACCATCGATGTACCTTTCGATAGCCTTGTCGAGTGGGGTGACCATCGTTGGGCATAGCAAACTCAGCTCCTCAAACCTATCCGTATACGCCCTGTGCTCGCCACTGTCTTGTTTCAAGTCATCGAACTCTCTCTCCAAAGCTCGCAGTTCATGACGAGGACAAAACTCCCTCATCATAAGAGCTCTAAGTTCAGCCCATGTTTGCGCTAAAGCAACTTCTGCACCGCGGTCTCTCATAACCCCGTTCCACCACGTAAGAGCCCTCTTCTGAAACACACTCGAAGAAAACTCGACCTTGCGATTGTCAGGACACTGAATGTGACGAAAAGTATTCTCAATGCTCTCGAACCATTGAAGAAGCCCAGTCGCTCCCTCAGAACCACTAAACTTGAGTGGTTTAGCCGAGTTAAAATTCTTGAAATTGCATGGAGCGTTGTTGTTGTTGTTGGCTTGGTTCCATTGAGCAAAGAGGTTTGGGAATGCAGCAGCCATTTGTTGCGCAATGATTTCTGCCAGTTCGGCAGTCGCTATCTGGTTTTCACGTCGAGGAGTCATTCTAAAAGAGGAAAACATGAAAGGAAACGAGTGAGATGATTGGATGGAGAGAATGAGATGAAACAAAATCAACAAAAGCACAGGTCCGCCCTAGTGTCACAATCATCATCCTAAGCAACAGCTCCTGAAAACACATGTGAAAATAGGTACGTCAGCATAAAAATGCCTGTGAGATACATAGGTTTTGTGAAAATAGGATTCATGACTTGGGTTTTTAGAAGAAAGGTTTAATAAAAATTAGTCATGAATCTTGTTAAGTGTTTACTTTTATAAATCATATGAAAACTCGATAAGAAATCCGATTATATAAAAGAAAGGTGTATGGTTAATGAAATAACCCAGTAAAACGAGTTGTATAAAACAATGTCTTGAAAAATATGTTATTTGTGTAAAATGTAATATGTCTATACTGAAATGAATTAAATAATGCAACGATATGTAATATTATACAAGCACTTATATATAGGAAGTACCAGCGGCGTATCCACCATGTTTTTATCGTATTACACGTTGCCTCGTTACTTAAATCACTTACCCAAACAGCCACCAAGATGAATGTTTAATCAATTGTAGAAATGTTTATGTATGGTCAAATACAGTTCACACGGTTCAACAGTTACAAACGGTTCATATAATCAAATGGTTACAACGGTTCACATAGTCAAATAGTTATAAACGGTTCAAAATGTAATATAATGTGTTCATATGCTGGATGAGCATATGCAACAAAATGTAATGTAAAACAATGTGTCCATATGTTGAGTAAACATATGCAACTAATGTAATGTAAATCAATGTGCTAGCATGCCCAGTCAACATACATAGCAGAAATGTAAAGTAAAACAATGTACTAAGTATGCTAAGTAAACATACATAGCGAAACAATGTAATGTAAATCATGTACTAATAGTGTACTAATGAGCATAGCAAGTATATGATGTGAAAACTTGGAAAACATGAAAGTAACAAGTAGGCACATGTGTTTCACCCCAAAACAGTTTGGAAAACAGTAAAAGAGGGGTCTATGTACTCACTTGAGATTTCTTAGTAGTCCTTGAGTAACAACCAAGCAATGCTAGAGATCACGGATATCAAACGGTACCTAATATAGGTAACTACATTAATACACCGGACCTAAATTGGAGGATCGGATAGAATGAGGGTTCGTAAACCAAACGAGTATGGAAACTCATGTAGTATGGTTTAACACGGCCTTCATTCTAAAATGAAACCTAACCTAAGTGCTTACGACCCATTACGACCCGTTTAGGTAGCTTATGCTACTTTAACGCGTCGTTCGCGTAAAACGCGTTCGGAATGCCTAACTAGTCCTATGATAAGTAAAATATTCCTTAACATGTCTAATATTGTTACTAAATCAGTTTAGATACCAAAAGTTATGTTACATATGCTTAAAATGAATTTTGGCGTTCAAAGGGCATTTTGGTAATTTACCTAAGGCATATATACTACCTATCATACAACTACTCAAAAGATGTGACCATAAGGTATAACCTCGGAAGGTTATTCCCTATACAACTATGGTCACCTAATGTGTTTGGTCGGATCCTAATGATCGACCAAACGGGTCGGGTTCGAAAGTATAAGCGATTGTTTAGATCGCTTACCTTACGACCCTATATAAGCACTAAACTAAAAGTGACGAGCTAAGCATGTTAAAACATGCTTAACTAAGTTTAGAAAACAGGTTTGGTATCAAAACAAAAAGTTTTGATACCTATAAGTTGTTTGGTTACAAAATACGCAATAACACGTATTTTGGCCGAAACTACGACTCGTCACTGAGTCTAGATAACGTGGAAATCAGTAGGTATAGTCACTAGGGACTATAACCATCGTGATCACGCTCACATTATGAAGTTCAAACGAACTTCGCATTGACCATAAACTGGTGAACGCAGAAAGTCAAACAAAGTTTGACTTTAACGCTAAAACGAATGAAAAGAACGAAAGAACACTTACAAAGGGTCCCCGAAAGCTTTGATCTCCAAGTAATCTCAGGTAGGAAGTGTATGAACACAACCACTTGGAGAAAAACTCAGATTTCAAGTGGGTTTGAGTTGTGAATCAAGGGGTATTTATAGGATTCTTGGAACCATTAGGATCATTTATCGAATAACGTGCTTTGATCTTGTCCCTACACTTGTTGCAACCTTGTGGTAACTCAAAATGGCCCCTCATGAGCAGGAAAGGGCAAGTGTGGGTGAGTTTTGAGTGGTTAACAGCTGTAAACAGCTGTTAAAACTAATTAATCTGATCTGGGAGCCTGACACGGGCCGCGTAAGGGACACACAAGACTCACGCGGGCCGCCTGGCCCTTCTGGTCAGAAATAAACTTTCAAAAATGACAGTTTTGGTCCCTGTTGTGTTTTAAGGCCATTTCCGACATGTTTAAGGCCCGTTAAGCCAAATTTAAGGCCCTAAAATGATGCCTAAACATTGTGGACATGAAACATGCTCAAAAATATGTCGGGTGTTGGTTCGTTTGGTCGTACGATCGCGATGTTCGCTTAATTACGACGGAATGCGCATAAGCGCGAAAAACGATCCAAATGGCGTGACGAATGGATTTTTCTCATGCCAAACACTAAAATAAAATATTTTAGTGCTTACATAAATTTTTTGGATGTCCGGATGTATTCAGAACGTAAGTTATGCGCGAAAGTGCAAACTTATGCACTTTTTGACACTTTTAGTCCCTGAATGACACAAAAGTTTATTTTAGCACACCGAACCCCTCAAAGCCTATTTCTAAGCTATGTAAAGGATATTTATGGTATGTTTAACTTATGGTCATGTTCCGGAATGTCTGTTCTAGTACTAATCATCATACTTTCGCAGTTTGTCAAATTTAGTCCCTGTAGGCGAATTAACTTGTTTTTGCCATACCAAAGCCTTCAAAACTTATTTCTAAGTTATGTAAAGGTTATTTAAGGTATGTTAGGTATATGTTGATGTTCCGGAGTATTTGTCGCATTAAACTGAGTACGTTTACGCACTAGTTTGCGTATAACTCTCCAGAAAGCGATGTAGAGTTTGAAATTGAATAAAAACCAAAACATGAAAATGTCAAACATAAACAAACAAACATTGGGGTCAAATAACGTTGTTTTATTGATAACTGAACTGTTCACAATGATTACAAGCACAGATGTTACATTTATCTTTGTCACGATATGCACAACTTTTTTTAACTTCAGCAATTGAGTAGACTTGTGAAACTCTAACGAAAGTTCATCACCAAAAGCAATATTGCAAGATCTCAGATAAGAAGACCATCCAACAACAGCGTAGTTGAATCCAGTATTGGTTTTTTGAGATGTTGTAAACAGTTCCTTGACTTCACATTTGAGATTCTGGATCTTGATAGGCTTAGGATTGTCAGTATGCAGATCCAACACAGAAGATACATCTGATGGCAGATGCTAAAAAACAGAAAACTGAATAGTGAATTTTATAAAATATTGATATATAACTGAAATTGTTGAAATAACGAAACAAAGCAATGACTGCAAAAGCTTACAAGTCTGTCTTCAGCATGTATGGTGAAGTGTAAGACTGATTCTGAAGTAGATTGTAACACCCAAAAAACGGGTTTGGTAATCAAACCACGTTAATAGTAAAGACGGGTAAAATACCGTTAGTGGTAAAAATTAACCCGGTAAATATTGAGATTTAAATAGATAAACTTTATGTTAATTAAAAAGGAGGATAATTACTTTGAGAAAACAAAGTATATAGAAGGACCGAGTTAACGGGACTTAAAAATAAAACGGATTATGACTTTTCTGAAACCACTAAGTAACTAGGAATATCAACCTAGTTAGTTAAGTGTGGTTAAAACAATAATGAAAACATGAATTAGTTAAACCTTTATGAAAGTTAAAAACTTGATGAAGTTGAGGGGCCAAATATGAAAAACTGAAAACTAGTTTTAATTAAATAAAATCCTACACCAAACACACACATTAAGTGTGTGTTCTGGTCAAGACTTCCAGAAAGGCCAGGAGCTCTCACCTTCAAACCCTAGATTGCACAAATTGATCAAATTGAAAGGCTCAATCAGTCCCAAATCGAAATCCAAGCTTATATTAATGATCACCTAAGTGAGGGGATCACAAGGTATGTTAAATTTTGTCTTTTGATTACATCTTGAAATTCTGATGAACATTAGAAATCGAAATCTGAGCTTGATTGATTGATGCTTAGATGAAATTAGTAATGAAAAGATGTTTAGGAGTAAACCCTAGTCAATAACTTGTTGAATTAGTGTTAAATTATGAAGTTCATGATCATCCATTATGTGTATTTAATGGGTTTTGTAGAAACATGATGAACACTAGAATCATGACTATCAAACTAGTGTTATTTGAACTCTATGAAGTTAATCTTGACATTGAACCATGAATTAGATGATTATTTAGTAAAAGATGTTGAAATTGGCAAGATAAGTAATCATGGAGTTTGATTATTAATTTTATAAAATTATGCTCATTAGGTGTTTGTTAAAATGCCTAAGAGAAAACTAAATGTTGAAATTCGGAACAAAACGCATATTTGAATGATGTTGTGAATTATGCGTTATATGACATCAATAGAGTGCTAAACGAACCGTTGATTGAACTCTATAGACAAAGAATCGAGTCTCCAAGCGGATAAGCCGGAGCGGACACACGCTTGAAGGGAATGCTTTAAAGGTACGCGACTTATCATCTCGTTACATTTATGTAGACAAGCTTAGTTAAAATATGTTTAAGGTTGATATAGCGAAAATGGTTGAGTTGGTATGTCAATGAAGTGGAATTCACTTGACAACCAAATGGGTCAAGTTAATGGTTAAAACAATAGTGATCAAAATAAAGACACCATTTGGTAAAAGTTATAACGGGTCGGACAATCTAAGGAAATATCTTTTAAGTAGTAAAAAAACTCACGGTGCGAACCGGAATTGGTCCAAGGGACATGATGGTATTAATATACCATCATACGTTGATAAATGGGCATGTCGACTAAACGGGTCAAATGGCGTGTAAATACCATTTGACAATAATAACTGACGACTACTTGCTGAGTTTTGTGATTACAGGAAATATCATATGTTGCGTTGCTTTAATTAGAAAATTTAAAGCAAGAGGTATGTAAACGGGTCAATGCTATGACCCGATCCAGGTACATATAGTTAGATTTATAGTTAAAAGTGGTATTGTGGTCAATTAATTAGGGGAAGTCCCCGTCGTAAATTGAGGGACTAAAACTGACCAAAAAGCCCTTTCTGGGTATATTGGGCAAACGACCTGTCTAGGTGTTTGGAAACTTGCATTATGATTATGAGATATAGGTAGATACCTTGGATGCGGAATTATGAAGTGTGAAAGGAAAATAACGAGTTCTAGACTAAAATGCTTAATATTCTCTAAATGGGTCGAAAGGGTTTTATGTGCATACGTAAATCATAATAAAATTTCAAACCCGAGCAAAGGACTTTGGGTTAAATACATTGGTGTATATATTTTGTTACTTAAAAACCAAATGGGTGGCTTTAAATACAAACGGGTCAAAAAGTGTCAAAACTGAATTTCAAGCCGAGAGCTTGAAATCTAAAATTTTGTGATTTCAGATATCGGGTTTCAACTCCATGTGATGGGGAATCCAATTACAATCGCATAGGAAAAAGAATCGTGTAAAACGGATTAGTAGATAAAAAGTTATGACACGTTGAAGTTCGTTTTCCTATTAAAACTATAGCTGGGCATCTGCAGCTCAAAAATAAGAACATTTCTGTCGAAATGGAGGCGTGGCGTCGCGCGACGCCCAAAGGGGTTTACCGTCGCGCGTGGCGACGGCGTAAAACTTGAAATTTTTGTTTATTTTGATTATTTGACCCATTTATCTTGTTGTACTTGTTATTTAACCATCAAAACTAACTTTTAAGTTGGTTTTGATCATAGGTGAATGTCGAGAGTCCCGGATGAAAATCAAGCGACGAACAAGAACCGAACACACGTTAAATGAAGCTTCCGCGTTAAACCTTGTTTTGTTATAATTGAATTATGTAAACACTTACAACTATGTCTTGAAACGTTTTTAAAACATATGGGAATGTTGGCATGACAAGTTTTTGTAAAGTCGCATTTTTAGTATTAAAATGCGTATTTTAAAGTTGTAATCGTGTAAATTTCCAATGTGGGTCTTACATGGATGATACTAAACGAACCTTTTGAACTTTACACGGTCTATCAACAGCTTGGTTATCCTCTACAATTGTCTTGCCACGAAGTTTGTGCATCTTATCCACCTAAGTAAATTAATTTAGAATATAACAACTCTAAATTCTTGAAATTTTATAACTTTCTTTATCAACACAAACTATCTTCTCAACTCAGCTTTGAAGTTTAAGACTCAATCATACAGAAGAATATCAATATATTGAGACAATAATAAAATAGGCAGTATAAAACTAATAAACACTTACATTAGATACAACACTTGAAGAGGCAGAAATGTCACGAACAGGAAAATCTTTAGACTGTAGTTGAGGATCGTTAACATCATCAGCTATTTTTATAGAATAATTTTCAGGCTACAACAAAATTAAAAAAAAACATTATTATACAATAAAATATATGCGTAGAAAATTATAAATTTACAGCATTTTTAACATCTGACTCATCAACCAGACGCGCAATCTTTGAATCAAATAGTCCATCATCAGCAAACTATATTTATAAGAAGGATCATATATAAGAAACCATATTTTAAATCATAACAATATATAAATATTACATGTGTATATATACATTAAAAATATCCTCAAAACTCGTAAACTGCTTAGAATTACCAACCGAAGCTCCAGTATCCTCATCATCCAAAGCAACTTCCCCGGAATCCAGAACATGTTTGTGTTTAGCCTACAAAATGAGATTTCAAAAGTTATTAGCATAATATAATAAAAGTTAATTATCACCGTCATGTTATCAAACAATGTATTTTATCATCAAAATTTTATACCGCAGCCAATAAATCAAACCCATCATCTCCATAAACTGAATCATCCAAAACAACTACATCAGCTTTCTTGAAGGAAACCTCAGTTCCAATCTCGGAATGGAAAACGGAAAGCTCAAACGTTTTAGATGCAATCATGGTGAAAATCAACCAAGATTCAACTGCTATGGGAACTTCTTCAATCAATTTTAACCATCCACCAGAAAATCCGCATCCATCAGTCCATCCTTTCATCATCACATTCCAAAACCTTTCGCCAACATAGATAGTTGCCATCCCATACTCGTAATTTTTACCATAGAATTGTTTCCAAAATTTGTCAGCAATTAGCTATAGAAGAAGCAAAGGAATATTTAGTGCAGATTTACAAATTTGATATGAACTAATGAGCAACAGAAGTTACAACGGATTAGTCAACAAAAGTTAAAATGAAAATTACTCAACAGGGTTAGTCAACAGTAGTTACAGTATTTACACACAACCTAACCACTGTTTGGCTATCAACTATTACATACCTCTGTTGCTATCCAACAGAGGTTTCGTAACAACTGGCATCCATTATATCTAGCAGAGGTTGCAACGTGGACAGATCTTAAATATCAGATGTTAGTCAACCGAGGTTAAAAGACTTAGTCAACAGAAGTTAAAAAGGTTAGTCAACAGATGTTAAGATTATAAGGAAACAGACGTTAAAAGGGCAAACAGATGTTAGCAAGTTGTTGAGCTAGCAAAAAATGTTTACAGTAAGTAACAAAATAATATATCGTTACTTACAGTCATGCCAAATTCAGGTCTAATATTTGCTAAAATGTAAGAGTTCTCGTAGACATTTTCTTTAAAACATGAGACAACGAATGACAAACGTCCAATAGCTTTCACCAATACAACATCTTTCGTTTTCAAACAACAATCTCTAACAAACTTTGTCCATCCATCCGTAAATATACAATGATCATCTCTCTTCCTTACTCGTACTAACCATGATTTGTCACCATCAAGTAACTCTACAATTCGCCCATACGGGACCTCCTTGCCCCACAATAGAGTCTCAAAATCAAGTGGTACATTCTGCAACAATAGTTAACAAACATCTTACATCAAAAATTAACGTAGAATCCTAATAGTAGCAAGAAAGTTAAAAAACATACCAAAAATATAAAATCATCTTCATTAAGGAATTGTAAAAAGGATGGTGTTTGATTGGATAGATTCATATCTGCAATAAACAATTTAAACTTACAAGTTATAAAGATGAACAACATCCAACAAAAGTCATAGACAAACAACATTATAAAATAGACATCACTAACATCCCTTAAACTAAATCAGCACTTAAAAAACAAAAGTACCAAATATTAACCGGACTATTTGTATAATCACACACTTAAGGTATTATAAAAACAAAGCACAAAACGAAAATCATCATCTCTCACAACAGTTAGCAAATGAGCATCAACCAAAAAGTATATGGTTGATTTATCAATCGTAATGTAGAAAACAACATCACGAAGATGCATGCACAAATTGTGACAGAGAATGTTATCGGTAACTTCATTTAAGTTAATGCAGTACTTAATCGATAAAAATACACCGGATTACAGCAACTATTATTTGCTTCAAGAAAGAATATTGTAAGTCCCAAACATCCCAAGATATCACTCAAAGGTTTAATAAAACGCGGGATATAAGATCAAACCACAAGAACAAAAAGAAAATATATTATTACCAAACTTTGTGCCACTGATTCGATCGCACACGGTTTCAATGAACCGTCTGGTACGATCTCTAAGAAGATTGCACACGCTCTCTAGGAACGTCTGGTACAATCTCAAAGAACCTTGCACACAATCTCTAGGATTGTCTGGTACAAGGTTCTCCATGGGGATTACATGATTACAAAATGAAAAAATAAGAGAGACCTCTAACAATAAACTAGGCATGACAATATATAGAAGCCTTTAACCAATTGGCCCACATGGCCTAGCCCAAACCCAAGTCCTAATCTAAGCCCAATAAACATAAACGTGTACAATAAAGATAAGCGTAAAACTATACAATTTCTGGGCATTACAATATCCCCCTAGTTTTATGCTATCTTTATTACGGCTTAGAAAAATAATGTCTTCAGCTGTGATGATCTTCAATCTTGGGTCTTTTCTTTAGTGGTACAATAGTAAACAGGCCCACTCTCTATAAACCTTTCGGTCCAACAAAGAAACTTAGTCAGCCCATAAGACCCGAAATAGAGGAGATCCACCAAAAAAATTCATATCCTTATTCGTTTAAACCGAATAACCAAATCCTAATTTTCAATTTCAAAACTGCCGACTTCGCCTTCTTTGTTTCAAACTATCGTGGTGACTGGTGGATGAGCGGTGGTTAACGTCGACGATCAGGTGATGGTGGCCAATGACAGTTATCCACAAGTGGCTTAATATGGAAACTTCCAATTCTGATGATCCTGACAAGAAGCGTCCTCATCTCAACAACAACTCCAATATGGCACGTCACCCTATTCCTTCTCCCGAAAACGGCACTGTTGATGCAAAAGTGCTACAATATCAAAATCAGAAACTCATCCAACAATTAGATATCCAGAAGCAAAAGTTGCATGACGTGTAGTTATTGATGCTCTTCATGTTAAGCATAAAGAAGATGCTGATATGATTCAGAGTGATGATGATCGATGGCGAGGTGTGCAGTGAAGAGTGGGTGTCGTGAACGGAGTTGGTGATTGAAAAGGTGAACGGTAACAGTGATCGGTATTGATCGGAGAAGACGGTAACGGTTAAACGATGATGGTGTAGTGTGACGGAGAAGATGAACGGCTGAGATGAAGATGATAAAACGATGATGATGACTATGGTGTTGTTCGATGTGGTGATTGACGGTGACCGGAGATAACAGAGAAGATATGGTGACGAATGAGTGGTTAACGAATGATGATGGATGATGAACTGTGAGCGGTGATGAATGACAGGACAAAACAATGAACGGTGAAATGGATGTAGCTCTTATGATGGTTAGAGGTCCGATGGTGGTGACGATGTAAGTGCACGGTGATGATAAACTAAGGCAACCGGAGGTGAAGAAGGTGATCAGAGTTGTGTGACGATTCAGGTGTGCGGGTTCGGACGAGATCTTTCGTTGAGAAAACGAGATGGTAGATGTGTGATGATCGACGGGTTACGGATACAGAAACGATGTTGATGATGACTGCAATGATTACAATCAAAACAACAGTTGTGTTATGTAAATCCTGGAATTGCCGGAGTTGATGATCTGAGGGGAGCGACGGTGATCAAGAAGATGATGGCACTTGCGGTGGTCGGAGACGTTTGATGATGATGATGTCTTGATCGCACAAGATTTGTTGGATTGCACAAGAAGACTAATCGCACAATATTGAATGTTTCAATCGCACAAACCAAATGAATTGAAAATGATGATGATAAACTCTGATCGCACAATTTGAAATAATATCACACAAGATGTCGGTCGCACAATATCTTTGACTTTGTAAACAATCCACCAAACTTCAATTTTAAATTATATTGTCGCACAAACTAACTTTATCAATCAAATCCCAAAAATAAGGAAACAAATCAAAATTCAAAAATTTTGAAATCTTTCCATCATTGAACTCCTAGAAATCAGCAAACACAACTTTCAAACCACCAAAAAGATCAAAACGTAAGATTCAAGCTGTTCTTGATGATCTTCAAACTATTCTTCGAGTTCTTCATTTTTTGTACTCTCGTTCTTTGATCTTTCAAATCATACACATCTAGTTCAAATCATGATTCTCAATAATAAGATAAACTATTACCTTGTGAACCGGAGATCTCCCTTTTGACGAACATACATCCCCCGTTACTGTGCAAATCCTTCTTCTTGTTCTTCGAGTGATCTCAAAACCGAGCCCTTGAATGGCTTCAATGGCTCTGATACCACTTGTAAGTCCCAAACATCCCAAGATATCACTGAAAGGTTTAATCGAACGCGGAATATAAGATCAAACCACAAGAACAAAAAGAAAATATATTATTACCAAACTTTGTGCCACTGATTCGATCGCACACGGTTTCAATGAACCGTCTGGTACGATCTCTAAGAAGATTGCACACGCTCTCTAGGAATGTCTGGTACAATCTCTAAGAACCTTGCACACAATTGTGACAACTGGCACAAACCGGTAATTTCCGTACACTTTAATTATTATTTAATGACTGCAATTATGTGCTTAATTGTCAGCAATGTCTGAACACATACTAAACAAGTGAATTCATGCACGTTGTATACTACAAAATATTGCTTTATGCATAAACGAGAGCGTTGCGTCAGAAATATTAGTAAACTCACCGGTAGGACACAATGTGTCAACAGAACTGCAGAAAGCAGTCAGACATTAGAATTGAGGCCTAGGTGTAGGTCCAACGACAAAAGTACATTAAAACCCAAGAGTACATACAAGGGTTTAATATATATACTATACGAAAGCAAAAATAAGCACTAAAAAGCACCCGAAACGCACTTTAAGTGCAGGAATTTATACAAATCAGCTATAATTCAGCTTTTAGCACATGAATATCACGCAGAAATTACGTTTTGTTATCCAGAATACTTCCCAAAGTGTCAGGAATTCAGTATGTCACTAAAACAAATATTAACGACACTTTAAATGCTTATTTAGCACTTTAACGGATTAATACACAACCGAATGACCGGACTTTACCCGGAACCCAAAAATATTGTCCATGACATTGTTTTCTTTTTTCTGAGCTAGTTAGGGTACCCGGACACCCTAACACCCGTTACAAAACACTACACTCTAGTAACTAATTTAAAGATACCTAATTAACTAACTAGCTACTTAACTTATTAGTTGAAAGTGAACCAATTACCCCACCCCCATTGATCCGATCGGTCCCATAGGGGACACACCCTTACACTTTGATTATTTTATTTGCTTATGTTTCATATCTAATATACATATTATCCCATGGATAATTAGAATGGATGGATTATATAATCACATGCATGAGCACAATCCACTTACCTCCACACTTTACAAAAAAAATTGATCTTTTTTTTTCCCTTGGCTACTCTCGGCCGAACTCCCACACCAACATCCATCCAACATCAAATTCTTGCTTAGCCATTTTACACACATACATAGAAGCTAGAGTTCATTCGAGGAGACCCGGTGCATACGGAATCGCAAGGACCTCTCTACGACGCTATTAACCACCCATTTTTCGTCTAGTTTCTTCCCTAGCCTCGAGCTAGTAGTAAGTGTCTCTAAACATTCTCTTGTTCATGTTTAACATGGTTAATAATAGATTTAACGGATAAAAATTATGAACACTAGAGATCAAAGTTTAAAGTCTTGTAAAGAAGATGAACTCGGTGGTTAAAGACTAACTAATAGTGTAAAACTTATGAAACTTGTTTTGTTGTGATTAATTTATGTTGTTTGATGCTAGTAGTAGAAATATTTCGTCATCTAACCGGACTAGGTCATGTTCATGAAACATGAACTAGTGTTATGTAAAGTGTAAAAATGGTAAGATGATGAACTCTACTACTTGTGAACATGAACTTGTGTAAAAGTGGTTTTTCTTGTGAAGTGGAGTTCAAAACTAGTAGATCTATAGATCTACGAGTGGTATTTTCGAAGAACCAAGTGTAAAATGAAAATCATGTTTTAAAAGACGAGTCTTTCATAAACTAAATGTATTTTAGTAACTAAACAAGTGTGTAAAACACTTGTGTAACAAAAGATTTAACAAAGAAATATTTTCGTAGATTTCGACTAGAAGTTGTAAAACTTCAAATTCCTTAAAAGTAAAGTTTTTAAGAGAACAAAGTTATTTTTAAAGATAACGAGATCTACTAAAAGTGTTGGAAGATTACTACGTGTTTTCACACAACTTGCAAGTTCATGTGATTGCGATATATGTTTATGTTGGACTAGTTTGATGATGATTGGAAATTGATTGGTTGAATTTTTAAAAGAAAATGTTACGCTAGTAAGCGTGGCCGCCTCCAGTTACAGTGGAAACTCTGGCGAAATTTTTCCAGAAAATAACACTTAGAATATTTTTGGTGACAAGTGTTATGAATATATTTTTGACTTGTTTTCCAAACAAACTTCGCCATGACTTTTATTACAAAATTTCCAAATACCGGAGGTGGATTTTCATAAATAAAACTTGTTAAATATATATTTAGAATATATATTTATCGCTTGTGTGATTATGTGATTATTTTGTGAACTAGGTATATATTATTTTTAGAGTAAAAATAATATGACTTGGAGATACTCGTAACGAGTAAAAATACAAAAGAATACACATGCAACCTATTTAGACAAAATACATAATTCGGGTGCAAAGTGCAAAACACAAAAGCTTATATTTATTTTTGAGAAAATAATATAAGTAAGACACTTAGTTAAAAATATAAAATATTTTTAACACAAGAATATGTACACGAAAGAGAGTGACTGTACTTGTGCGACACAAGTCTAGTGACTAACGTTAAGAAAACGCGTATAGGTTACGACGTTAATTAAGCAAATCCGGTGAAGTTTACGACGCAAGGAACGCAAAGTTGTGAGTTCATGCACCCCCTTTTCTTTAACTGTTTTCAGTTTTTTTTAATTTCGGGGGTGAAATACATGTACAGATATTACTATGTTTATTAATGGTATGATAATAAGAAGCACACTTGGTGAGGACGAGTACCAAGTGTGACGAGATATAAGAATACAAGAAGCACACTTGGTGAGGACGAGTACCAAGTGTGACGAGATATAAAAATACAAGAAGCACACTTGGTGAGGACGAGTACCAAGTGTGATGAGATATAAGAATACGAGAAGCGTACTTGGTGAGAACGAGAACCAAGTATGAGGCATTATGAGAAATGATGCGAGAAATCGTGTCACGAATAGGGTACAGAAGCACCATTAATCAACAATATACCTAGACCACAGAACAAAAGGTTAGATCTAACGGGTGCCGGGCAGCCACACTCTCGGTGAGGGCGAGTATCAAGTAGTGCTTTTGTGTCTCAGAATATACCAATTAAATGCCTAAGGTTTGGTGACTTCCTATGTCGTGTCACATGTTAATGGCTTTGCAACCCATTAACAATCCTGATACTTACAGGAATACTTTATTTACATAAAATTCATACCATACTAAAACTTGAATTAAATTTGAGTATGTGGGGTACTCAAGGAGATGGGAATTAAACTTGAGTACGTGGGGTACTCAAGAAAAACTTGAATTATACATGAGTACGTGGTGTACACATAAATACTTGATTTATATATGAAAACTTGATTTATACATGACTCAAACTATGTTTTCATATAAAGTATACAAACGTGAAATACAAAAACTGCATGAATTCACACCAACATTATGTTGACGTTTTTTCCAAAACTCACATGTTTTTCAGGTAACTAGGATGGATGTGCGCGCGGTCTTGCTTATGCTCTTGGATGTCGCTTATGTTTATCTTTGAATAAAGATGTAAACTTTTTAAGACAATGTTTTATGCTATCTAGCGATGTAAACGCTAAACTTATGTTTTCAAATTATGGTATTTGATGTTTTTACGAGCATATAGCATGTTTACCCCTCGTATGCAATGAGAACCTTTCATGATCACACCTCGTGCTTCCGCCGCAGAAAGGGGTCTGACAGATTGGTATCAGAGCTGCGATTGTAGTGAACCAGGATTCCTTCTCGAGTCTAGTCTACAATCTCTAGGATCCTTTCACGAAAACAATTTTCAAAGAGTTTTCATTGCATAAAACGTTCCGCGACATCCACTGCCTGAAACTGTCTACATGAGTCTAGAAAAGACACTACGAGACTTAGAGTGCACTTGAGTAGCACTTGTCATTGACTAGAAATTACTTGCAATTATGTGTGATAATTAGCATGTACTAGAAGTAGAATGTCACGAGTATACGTGACTTTATCCGAAAGCGATGGCCTATCTGAAGGAAGAAATACGAGGATGAAACGAACTGTGCGGACTATGCAAGGAGTTACGTAATTATGGATGCATACATAATTATGGAATTCAGTGCACAAAAACCACAGCAAGTCTTGTCACGTATAGATTCCCTCAGTGCAAGCCTACTAAGTACTCTGCTAGAGTAATAATTGTTTGATGTCACTTATGTGGTATATACCTGTGAATATATATACTACTACTGTCTAGTATGACGACATCAAACAAATGTTTAACCCTGCTGTGTTATGTTCTGTCAGAACATGGCACCCGGGAAAGCTGTGAATGCTCGCAATGATGATCAACCTCCTCCTCCCCCACTGCCAAGAACTGCTGAAGAGCTGAACGCTCTACTGGAGGAAAGGATCTCCGCTGCTATCGCCCAGTACGAGGCAAACCAAACTCAAGACAGTGGCGGCCCAAGCAACGCTAGACGTAATGGGAACGGAGATTCATCTGGAGGCAATGCAGCTCCAGGCTGCACTTTCAAGCAGTTCCTCGACTGCAAGCCGATGAACTATGACGGCACAGGAGGTGCAGTGGCATTTGTGCGCTAGACGGAGAAGACTGAAGCTACTATCCGCATGAGCAAGTGTACCGCGGATCAACAAGTCACTTTTGCTACTGGGTTGTTTGTCGATGAAGCTCTGACTTGGTGGAACTTGCAGGCCCAAACTCTGGGTGATGATGCCGCTTATGGCCTAACTTGGGAGGAACTGAAGGAAAGAATGAGAGAGAAGTATTGCTCTCGCGATGAACTCCAAAGGCTGGAAACGGAGTTCTGGCACTTGACTATGGAAGGTGCTGACATTAATGGTTATACTCGAAGGTTCCACGATCTGTCTAGAGTGCTTCCCTACATGGTGACTCCGGAATTCAAGCGCGTTGAACGCTACATTTGGGGACTGGCCCCAGAATTTCGTGGCATGGTGACGTCGGCCAAACCATAAACGATCACCGAGGCTGTAACTCTGGCTGTCAGCCTGACTGAAGATTATGTTCGTATGAAGAAGTTATCACTGAACCCCACTGAAAAGACCGAGACGCATGCTGAGTCGTCCGGTGACAAGAAAAGGAAACATGCAAATCTGAATCAAGCAACTCGTAACAACAAAGGTTTCAACAACAAGAAGCATGACGCTAACCCGCCTCAGGAGGCGAAAACCCTTGCAAACAAAGGATACCAAGGCACCATGCCTAAATGCCAGAAATGTAAATTTCATCATGAAGGAGCTTGTCGCATTCCAAGGTGCGACAAATGTGGTAAGTTGGGTCATCAAGCAGAAGACTGTTGGGGAAAAGGAAAGAACCGGAATGGAAATGGTACTGGGAACAAGAATGGTAACGGGAAGGGGCGGAACCAAGGATGCTTCATTTGTGGAAGCAATGATCATTTCATGAAGGACTGCCCAGAAGGAAACAATGCTCAGGCTCGAGCATTTGTGATTGGAGCCAAGAACGCATGCGAGGACCCTAACGTGGTCACCGGTACGTTTCTAATTAACAATCACTTTGCATCCATATTATTTGACACTGGCGCCGATTATAGCTTCATGTCTGTGGAATTTAAATGCATACTTGGAATAGAAGCTAGTAGATTAGAAATTCCTTATTCCATAGAACTAGCCAATGGTAAACTTGTTGAATCGGGTGAAGTTGTTAGAGGCTGCACACTAGAGCTTGGTGAACGAAGATTTAGCATCGACCTCTTACCTATTCAATTGGGTAGCTTCGATGTGGTGGTCGGAATGGACTGGCTGTCCAAGAACAAAGCTGAAGTTGTATGTCATGAGAAAATCATTCGCATCCCTCTAACGGATGGTGAAACTCTCATCGTGCATGGAGAAAAGCGAGACGCACCTCTTCGAATCATCAGTTGTATGAAGGCACAGAAGTGTTTAAGGAAATGATGTGTTGCCTTCCTAGCACACGTGGTAGACAAGAAGGCTGTGGAGCCGAAACTCGAAGACATTCCTGTGGTGAAGGAATTCCCTGATGTTTTTCCCGAAGATCTACCAGGATTACCTCCACAACGACAAGTCAAATTCCGTATAGACTTGGTTCCAGGAGCCGCTCCTGTAGCCAAGGCTCCCTATCGGCTTGCACCATCCGAAATGCAGGAATTATCTACACAACTCCAGGAGTTGTTGGATAAAGGATTTATAAGGCCAAGCTTCTCACCTTGGGGAGCTCCAGTATTATTCATGAAGAAGAAGGATGGAACACTGCGGATGTGCATCGATTACAGAGAACTGAACAAGCTCACGATCAAGAATCCGTATCCACTACCGAGGATTGATGACTTATTTGATCAATTGCAAGGATCAAGCTACTATTCCAAGATCGACCTTCGATCTGGATACCATCAGCTGAGAATCCAAGAGGAAAGCGTACCAAAGACTGCATTCAGAACACGATATGGGCATTACGAATTTCTTGTGATGCCATTCGGACTGACGAACGCACCAGCGGTATTTATGGATCTGATGAACCGCGTATGCAAACCATATCTCGATAAATTCATGATTGTATTTATCGATGATATCCTGATTTACTCGCGAACGAAAGAAGAGCACGAGCAACATCTCAGAACCATCTTGGAACTACTGAAGAACGAGAAGCTTTATGCAAAGTTCTCGAAATGCGAATTCTGGATTCGCGAGGTACAATTTCTGGGTCACGCGGTGAACGAGAAGGGCATTCATGTGGACCCATCCAAGATAGAAGCAATAAAGAATTGGGAAGCTCCCAAGACCCCAACCGAAGTTCGACAATTTTTGGGCTTAGCGGGCTATTACCGATGTTTCATCGAGAACTTCTCAAAGATAGCTCAACCGCTAACGACCCTTACACAGAAAGACAAGAAATACGACTGGGGTCACAAACAAGAAGAAGCCTTCCATGTGACAACCCTCACTAAACCAGGTATCCGTACGACTTAATTAATAATTAATTACTGCTTAATTACTGTGCTTACTTGAAATTGTGGATAAACTGTTACTTGAATGCTGATACATGTACTTACTTGCATCATACTTTACTTGCTGTCACTCCATGTTTTGCTTACAGCACCTTTGTGACAACCTTGATGCACCAAAAGCACAGTAGCACAATGAACGGATAACCTATTAAACGTGCTGTCATAACTAGCACCAGGAAGGTACTGCCTCTAAGGCCTGTAAGAGCCTGAGATAGTTTGCTACACTAGTGGTGAGTGTAGGGATATAAGGGTTGTAGAACTGCGTCACTAGGAATGAGATTACAGTGACCGGATGTGCCTAAAACGTACTCTAGGTACAAAATTCAGCACTTTAAATAATAATTCAGCATCTAGCTAACTAATAAAGTGCCAAAACATGAGAAAAATATTACTAGACACTTTCCAAAGTGTCGGGAATAAGTTGTGTCACTAAAAGTAATAATAACGACACTTTAAAGCTTTGTTAAGCACTTTAACGGATCACTATCCAACCGAACAACCGGACTATACCCGGAACATAAAAATATTGCCATCAACACTGCTTTTCTTTTCTGAGCCAGTTAGGGTCCCTGAATACCCTAACACCCGTCATAATGCATGACACACTAGTAACCGGGTTAATCCCTAAACTAACTAAATTAATCTAACTAATACTTAATGCTTAGTTGGAAATGAACTAGAACCCCCCCCCCCTCCAACAAATTCGGTCCCCTTGGGGGACACCCATGTCCTATTTTGATTATAATAATCACTAGTGTCTAATATCTATTAGACACATAATCCTTTGGATAATGATCCTATCATTTGCCTATAAGTTCATGACATAACACACTAACACTTCACCACAACTCACAACACTTGAGCACAACTCTCTCCCTCTCTTTGGCTCTCGGCCGAACACACACACCCACACCCATCCATTTTCGAGTTTTGATCTTGCCATTCCAAGCTTGCACAAGGGTTAAGGATCTCATACAAAGGAGCTCGGTGCATTCGGAACGCGAAGGACCTCTTCTCATTGCTTTTATCCACTCATTTTTCGACTAGAATCTTCCCTAGCCTCGAGCTAGTAGTAAGTTGCTTGAAACACACTCTCGATCTATTTTAAAGTGGTTAAAACGGTATATGATGGTTAAAACTCATGAACATACAAAATGATATGAAAAAGTCTACTAAAATGTTAAAAATGTTGGTTAAAAGCTTGATTGTTGTGTAAATCATGTAGGATTTGTTTTGTGTAATTATTTAGTGCCGATCTATGTTGTGGTAGCTCGGATCATTGTTTAACCCGGATTGGTCATGATCATGGATCATGACATAGAGCTTGTTTAAGTGTAACAAGGGTTAAGTGATGAAACTCTACCACACGAGAAACTTGAACTTGTGTAAAAACGATTTTACTTACGAAATAGTGTTTAAAACTAGTAGATCTACGGATCTACAAGCGGTATTTTCAAAGGACCACGTGTCAAGAGAAAACATACTTTTAAAGACGGATCTTACATAACCAAAAGTGCTTTTGTAAACACACAAGTGTGTAGACACTTGTGTAACACAAAGTTTTGACGAAAGAACTATTTTTGTAAATGTTGACAAGAAGTTGTGGAAATTTATTTTCTTTAAAAACGAGACTTTTACGAAACCGGGTTGATTTATACAAAAGATCCACTAAAAATAATGGAAAGATACTACATATTTTGGAAAAACCACAAGTTCATGTATTTTTGCGATTTACATCTATTTTGACTAGTTTGACGGTTTGAATAATGTTTATTGATTGAATGAGAAAATTGTTGGTTTGATTTGTAAAAGAAAATGATACGCTTGAAAGCGTGGCCACCTCCAGTTACAGAGGAAACTCTGGCGAAATTTTTCCAAAAACCTAACACTTAGAAATATTTTCACTACAAGTGTTAGAAATACATTTTTAACGTGTTTTCGAATTATAGATTTCGCCATGACTTTATTACAAGATTTCTAATTATCGGAGGTGGGATTTTCACAAAATAAAAACTTGCTAAGATATATATTTAGTATATATTTAGTAACAACACTTGTGAATTTTTATGATTATTTTGTGAACTATACAAATATTATTTTTAGGGTAAAAATAATATTACCAAATGATAACGATCCCAGAATAATACGAACGCACATGTAATAAATCCCCCATCCTTGGGAAGGAGAATAATTACCAAGTATTTACAAAAATATAAACACGAAATAGTTGTCTAACTATTTCCCAAAAACTTAAACCTTAAGCTAAGGCACGGCCGTCCGTCTAATAGACTTAGTACGTGTAGGTCGTCGCACAGCTGCTTGATCAGGAGATATACTTGGTAGAGACGCACCACTGTGAGTTCATGTCCCCCTTTTCTCTAACTGTTTTTAGTTTTCTAAACTGCGGGGGTGAAATACATGTTACTATGATTACGAATAATTCTTACATGGTATGCTTAGCGTAAGGAGGGTTATTATTATTCAGATCATGTGAGTGGGTAGGCAGAAACTTGAGGCCATTAATCCTCAAGGTAGGACCGAGGGGCAGGAGCGGTAGATCTATTTGGGTGTAGCGAGCCCAACCCCAGGCCCAACACAGAACGGACCTCGGGGTGACTTTGTACCCAACGCATAAATCTGCTAGGTTTGAGTCTTCCTACTTGCACTTCACACATATCAATGGCCTTGCAAACCATTGGTGATCTCTTTTTCCTTATTTGCTACATACCAGGATTTTTATACATACACAGGTTTACTTACTCACTTACACATGAACTCGCTCAACATTATTGTTGATTTTTTTCAACTTACATGTATTTCAGGGAATTAAAGATCTGGCGCGGTATGTTATGTTTTCCCGCTGCATATGGGTTCCGAGGTCATCCCGGTTTAGGAAATGTGACTTTTTCCTGGACGAGTCACAAATCTTAAACTGCGTTTTATTCATGTTGATGTTTATGTCTTTCAAAACAATGTTTTATGTTATGGTGTTGTAGTCCCTAAGACAATGTTATGTTACTTCGGTTTTAAAACTTAAATCTATGGATGATCTTGCATGGTTTTATTATCATATAGCTTTGTTATGATTAAGCTATGGTATTAAGAAGTCACACCAAATTAACCACGCTTCCGCAAAGCCAGGGTGTGACAGCTTGGTATCAGAGCTCTGATCATAGCGAACTAGGATTCCTTCTCGAGTCTAGACTATGATCACTAGGGCTCTCACGAAAACATTTTTACACTGCATACCACTCAAGTCCAGATCCAAAACTTTTTTTTACAAACAAATGTTGAGCACATTTATTTATTATTTATAGGCTCAGTCTGAGAGGCTGAGGCTCGGTCTGGAGGACCGAGGCTCGGTCTAGGAGACCGAGGTAGTTGCCTAGTAGGACTAGGGAGAGCAGTCTGAGAGGCTGGGAGAATAGGCTAGTGGGACTAGGAAGAGCAGTCTGAGAGGCTGGGAGAATTTGGCTAGTAGGACTAGGAAGAGCAGTCTGAGAGGCTCGGAGGCTAGTGGGACTAGGAGAATTATTTGATTTATTACTTGGTGACTAATGTGCTTATCTGATTGTATGATTGATTATTTGTACATATTTGTGTTTGTGTTACAGACACCATGGACTCACCCGGCACAGGTGATTCAGACACCACGGGCCCTAGACCCATAGTATCAGACGACTTAGAGTCTTCGGAGCACGAGGTCCACACATCAGATGTTACCAGCACAGACGAGGACGACTTTCAGCCCTTTGCGCTGCCCGACGCTGTCGATGAGCCCGCTGATGGTCCTTTTGCTGGGTACCTACCACTCGTAGAGATCCCTGCTCCCATACCTTTGGCCGTTTATCCTGCTTACGATATGCTCCTCGACGCCGACGTTGACGACGACGTCGATCTGTTTGATGATGAGCCCCTGGAGGACGATGTTGAGGGCGAGACCCTTCTAGCTGACGGTGGTCTTTTGTTACTCGCAGATGCTCCAGCTGAGGAGTCACCTGCACACTCACCCGCTCCAGACTCCTTCGAGTCTGTGGCCTCCGCACCGTCACACACTCGGAGCGCACAGCACTATTCACATGGTTCAGATCCTGACAGGGCATCATCTGCTGCCTCTGCTTCTAGATTTGCTTTCGATCACGACCTCGATGAGGATTCAGACCCTGTTTTTCCCCTTGGATACGACCCGGACCAGGAGATAGAGTTCATCCACTTGGATCAGCCTATGGTTGACCCAGTAGACCCAGTTGACCCTGCATTCGCTGATCATGCAGATTTTGATATGGAGTTCGTTGATCCCGAGCCTGCCATGGCCCTTGAGCCAGTAGCTGCTCCTGACCCAGTGCTTGAGCATGACCCTGCTCATGCTGGCATACCTATTGATCCTGTGATTGCTGACCCACCCATTGATGATCACCCTGCTGATGCACCACTACTGGAGGGTGACCATGTTATTGCTGCTGATCATGTTGATCCCCCACTTATCGCTGATATACCTGCTGACCCTCTTGTTGCACCTCACCTTGACCCTATGCCTGTACAGTTTGATCGAGCACTTTTTGAGGCACAGATTGACCCACGAGATGAGCACGCCCAGTGCGGGTGGATTCCTGCGGATGATGAGATTCCACCTATTCCTCCTCATACCACCGATGCACGTCACGTTGATTTCTCTTTTTCATTTGCACAGTACACACCTCCAGCTCGACCTGGAGAGGGTTCCTCGGCTCGTCCCTTTGGACATGTGCCGACATATATTCCAGTTCTGCCACAGTCTTCATCTGCTTTTCCCCCTGCACCACCATTCTTTGTGCCACCTTTTGATCCAGCCAGCGAGCCGTTTCTCTGGACGTCACCTTCTGTTATGCCATCGACCGACCCCTACCATCCTTTCCATATGGGGTATACTATTGAGGACGTTCTGATGTCGTTTGTTGTCCAGCAGGAGGCACTCACACGGCGCATTCAGGAGCTTGAGAGAGCTCAGCCACCGCCGTGCCAGTGTCAGGGTCAGACCCACCCTGCTTCTTCGCAGCACCCTCGACCTTTGTTACCTGACTATGTTGCACGCCTTTTGGCACTTGAGCAGCAGGTTGCTTCTTGGTTGCGTACCCAGAGAGCCATGGAGGAGGACTGGCTCCATTTGCGACGTTTGTTCTACACCCATTTTCCCCCTCCTCCACCACCATCAGTTTAGGGCATCTTTAGTATAGCATGGGTAGACGTTGGTGAGAAGACGGCGATTGCTCCGACCACACAGCATTTTTGGAGACTGCATTCTGATTCTGACTTTTGTTGATCATGTATATGGGATGTATTGACACTGATTTGATATTCTTTTGGACTGGGGTGATGTAGCCCTTAGTCGATGATGATGTATGACACTATTATGTATTGTACACTCTACCATGTGGTCTCGAGTTTGGCAATACAATCGCAGTATTCTCATCATATGTGATGTTTTGATTGATTATTTATGTTTTATAACATGGGATGTTGTGTGATTGATATGATTATAACATGAGATGTTATGTACTATTACTATCATTATATACGTACGCTTTATTTTGGCCTGACCGACGTGAACCCATCTTTTAGAAGATGCCGCCGAGACGTCAAACGTCGATGCCTACCAATGAGGCAGAACTCCAACAAGTCATCGCTGCTGCCATCGCGCAATACGCCGACTCGCAAGGAGGACCCAGCGGAAGCAGCTCAAACAACAATGGCAACAACAATCCACCTCATGGTAATACTAAGTCATTAAGACGTACCATGATCTAATTGGATATCTCTAGCAAGGATGCTAATGCCGTTCATATGTTGTAACATATGTGCAGGGTGCACCTACAAGCAGTTTCTAGACTGCAAGCCTGTCAACTTTGATGGCACCGGAGGTTTTGTTCGTTGGGCCGAGAAGACTGAATCTGTTCTCCGCATGAGCAAATGTGCACCGAACCAGCAAGTCACCTACATTTCTGGGCTATTTCTGGATGGAGCCCTATCTTGGTGGAATTTGCAAGTACAGACACTTGGTGAAGCTGCTGCCTACGCACTAACATGGACCGAACTGAAGGAACTAATGCGTAAAAAGTATTGTTCTCGCGCTGAAATCCAAAGATTGGAAACTGAGTTCTGGCATTTAAAGATGGAAGGTCCGAAGATCGCGGAATATGTTCAGAGGTTTCACGACCTATCGCATGTGGTACCCTATATGGTCACTCCAGAATTCAAGCGGATTGAACGCTTCATTTGGGGATTAGCTCCTCAAATCATAAGCATGGTGACCTCCTCCAAGCCTGCAACAATTACTGAGGCAATCGATTTGAGCGTAGCTCTCACTGAGGAGGCTATCCGCCTGAACAAGTTTGGTGAGATCGAGACGAAGAAGAAAGAGACTCACGTCGAGTCATCCGGAGGTAACAAACGAAAGTTCTCGAACTTCAAACAAGGCACTAGTGGTGTTGTTAAGAAAGGAGAGCCAAACGCGCCAGCTCAGGTTACAGCTGGTGGTGGAAAGAAAGGAAAGGGATATATGGGCACCCAGCCCAAGGGCAACACCTGCCAGCGTCACCATTCTGGCCGATGTGGTTTGAAGGTATGTGAAGCGTGTGGGAAACCTGGCCACTTGAAGGATTCTTGTTGGGCCACTATTGGTCAGGGAGGCCAAGGAGGATTTGGAAACAGAAACAATAACCGGGGTGGAATTGGAAATCGCCCACAAGGAAACAATGGAGGTAATGGGAATCGAGGCAACAATGTGAATCAAGCGGGCGCTATAAATCATAACCAAGGGAATAACCAAGCTGGAAATGGAGGCGGAAACGGGCAAAGACTTGGATGCTTTAACTGTGGTGATATCGGGCACTTTAAGAGGAACTGCCCAGAGTTGAACCAAGCCCGTGGAAGAGTGTTCCACATCGAAGCGAGGGAAGCGCGCCAGGATCCCAATGTCGTTACTGGTACGTTCCCTGTAAACCAACGCTATGCATCCGTTTTATTTGATACTGGTGCCGACTATAGCTTCGTATCATTAGAATTTAAGAATATGCTTGGTTTAGCCGCTAGTAAGTTAGATATTCCCTATTCAATCGAATTGGCTAATGGGAAGTTAGTAGAAGCCAATGAAGTGATCAGAGGTTGTGCAATCGAGTTGGGAGAACGTGAGTTTACTTTGGATCTACTACCAGTCCGGCTGGGGAGCTTTGACGTAGTAGTAGGAATGGATTGGTTATCAAGCAACAAGGCAGAAATCGTTTGTCACGAAAAGGTCGTTCGTATCCCGACCGAAGATGGTGAAATGATTGTGGTTCATGGCGAAAAGCGCGATACGCCATTAAGAATTATCAGCTGCCTCAAAGCGCGAAAGTGCTTGCAAAAAGGGTGTGCTGCCTTCCTGGCACACATTGTAGACAAGAAAGCTGCAGAACCGAAGATCGAAGACATCCCTGTCGTGAGGGAGTATCCGGAAGTCTTCCCGGAGGACTTGCCTGGACTGCCACCTCAGAGGCAAGTGGAGTTTCACATCGATTTAGTCCCAGGCGCCGCGCCTGTGGCTAAGGCACCCTATAGACTTGCCCCGTCTGAGAACCAAGAATTGTCGACACAACTTCAAGAGTTGTTAGAAAAGGGATTTATCCGACCAAGCTTCTCGCCTTGGGGAGCTCCGGTCCTGTTTGTCAAAAAGAAGGACGGTAGTTTTCGAATGTGCATAGACTACCGGGAGCTGAACAAGCTGATGATCAAGAATAGATATCCTCTGCCAAGAATTGATGATCTGTTTGATCAACTGCAAGGTTCAAGCTTTTACTCAAAGATCGATTTGCGATCTGGATACCATCAGTTAAGGATACAAGAGGAGAGTATCCCGAAGACAGCCTTCAGAACTCGTTATGGACACTACGAGTTCCATGTTATGCCGTTTGGGTTGACAAACGCACCTGCAGTCTTTATGGATTTGATGAATAGAGTTTGCAAGCCGTACTTGGACAAGTTCGTGATTGTGTTTATCGACGACATCTTGATTTATTCAAGGACAAGGGCTGAGCACGAACAGCATCTAAGAGCTATTTTGGAGCTGCTGAAGAAAGAACAGCTGTATGCCAAATTCTCTAAGTGCGAATTTTGGCTACGTGAAGTCCAATTTCTTGGACATGTGGTAAATGGAGATGGAATCCATGTGGATCCGACCAAGATCGAAGCGATCAAGAATTGGGAAATGCCAAAGACGCCAACCGAGATTCGAAAATTCTTGGGTTTGGCTGGCTACTATCGAAGGTTCATTGAGGACTTTTCGAAGATCGCTCAACCATTGACGCTCCTCGCCCAGAAAGATAAGAAGTTTGATTGGGGAATCAAACAGGAAGAAGCGTTTCAGCTGTTGAAGGATAAGCTCTGCAATGCGCCAATCCTAGCACTACCGGAAGGTACTGACGATTTCGTGGTATACTGTGACGCCTCGCGTCAAGGATTGGGTTGCGTGTTGATGCAACGCCAGAAGGTTATTGCTTACGCGTCACGTCAATTGAAGGTACATGAGAAGAACTATACCACGCACGATTTGGAGCTAGGCGCAGTGGTATTTGCTTTAAAGATCTGGAGACACTACCTATATGGTACGAAATGTACAATTTTTACAGATCATAAGAGCCTACAACACATATTCAACCAGAAGGAGTTGAATATAAGACAAAGACGATGGGTTGAGTTGTTAAATGATTACGATTGCGAGATAAAGTATCATCCAGGGAAGGCGAATGTGGTTGCCGACGCCCTAAGTCGAAAAGAGAGGATCAAGCCCATAAGGGTTAGGGCTTTAGAAATGATTATCCAAACTGATCTTTCCTTGCGCATTCGTGCCGCGCAGAAAGAAGCTCTTAAGGAAAGAAATCTTGAAGAAGAATATCTCCGTGGGATGGAGAAGCTATTGGTGCCAAACGAGGAAGGAACGTTATGTTTTGAGAAAAGGATTTGGGTTCCTCTGTTTGGTGGTTTAAGGAAAGTTGTTTTTGATGAAGCTCACAAATCGCGGTACTCTATCCATCCAGGAGCGGATAAGATGTACCAAGATCTCAAGGCTTACTATTGGTGGCCTAGGATGAAGGGTGATGTTGCTGTTTATGTGAGCAAGTGTCTAACGTGCGCTAAGGTGAAAGCGGAATACCAGAAGCCTTCAGGACTTCTGCAACAACCTGAGATTCCCAAGTGGAAATGGGAACAAATCTCCATGGATTTTATTACAAAGTTGCCAAGAACGCCAAGAGGCCATGACACTATTTGGGTAATAGTGGACCGATTAACGAAGTCAGCGCACTTCTTACCTATCAAGGAGATGGATAATACGAGCAAGTTGGCTGAAATTTACATGCGAGAAATCGTCACGCGCCATGGAGTACCTCTCTCGATCATCTCTGATAGAGATGGACGTTTCATATCAAGGATTTGGCAATCCTTCCAAGAGGCTTTTGGCTCACAATTAAATCTGAGCACTGCATTTCACCCTCAGACCGACGGTCAAAGCGAGCGGACTATTCAGACCTTGGAAGATATGCTGAGAGCATGTGTTATGGATTTGGGCGGTAGCTGGGATAAGCATTTACCATTGGTTGAATTTTCATACAACAACAGCTACCACACCAGTATTGGAGCCGCGCCATTTGAAGCTCTTTACGGACGCAAGTGTCGATCACCCCTATGTTGGGCTGACGCAGGTGATAGGCAGCTTGTTGGTCCCGAAATCGTCCAAGAGATGACAGACAAGATTGCGAAGATTCGAAAACGCATCGAAGCAGCTCGCGAAAGACAGAAAGCCTATGCAGATCCAAACCGGAAACACTTGGAATTCCAAGTTGGAGATATGGTTTTATTGAAAGTTTCACCCTGGAAGGGTGTGGCACGCTTCGGAAAGCGTGGGAAGTTAAATCCGCGCTACATTGGCCCTTTCAGAATTTTGGAAAGAATAGGACTAGTAGCATACAAGCTGGACTTACCTGCCGAGCTGAAGGAGTTCACGATACATTTCATGTATCCAACCTGAAGAAAAGTCCAACTCAAGATACCATTGCCATTCCCACCGACGAGATTCATGTTGACGACACGCTCCACTTCGTTGAAGAACCTGTTGAGGTTACGGATTGGAAAGTAAACAAGACCCGCCGGAGCAGTGTCAAGCTCGTCAAAGTTCGTTGGAATGCTAGACATGGTCCTGAATACACCTGGGAGCGTGAGGACCGGATGAAAGAGAAATACCCCCACCTATTTCCCAAGAACCCTGCATCTACAAGCAGAACTTAAAATTTCGGGACGAAATTTTTCTAACGGGGGGAGAATGTGACAACCCTCACTAAACCAGGTATCCGTACGACTTAATTAATAATTAATTACTGCTTAATTACTGTGCTTACTTGAAATTGTGGATAAACTGTTACTTGAATGCTGATACATGTACTTACTTGCATCATACTTTACTTGCTGTCACTCCATGTTTTGCTTACAGCACCTTTGTGACAACCTTGATGCACCAAAAGCACAATAGCACAATGAACGGATAACCTATTAAACGTGTTGTCATAACTAGCACCAGGCAGGTACTGCCTCTAAGGCCTGTAAGAGCCTGAGATAGTTTGCTACACTAGTGGTGAGTGTAGGGATATAAGGGTTGTAGAACTGCGTCACTAGGAATGAGATTACAGTGACCGGATGTGCCTAAAACGTACTCTAGGTACAAAATTCAGCACTTTAAATAATAATTCAGCATCTAGCTAACTAATAAAGTGCCAAAACATGAGAAAAATATTACTAGACACTTTCCAAAGTGTCGGGAATAAGTTGTGTCACTAAAAGTAATAATAACGACACTTTAAAGCTTTGTTAAGCACTTTAACGGATCACTATCCAACCGAACAACCGGACTATACCCGGAACATAAAAATATTGCCATCAACACTGCTTTTCTTTTCTGAGCCAGTTAGAAATATTTTCACTACAAGTGTTAGAAATACATTTTTAACGTGTTTTCGAATTATAGATTTCGCCATGACTTTATTACAAGATTTCTAATTATCGGAGGTGGGATTTTCACAAAATAAAAACTTGCTAAGATATATATTTAGTATATATTTAGTAACAACACTTGTGAATTTTTATGATTATTTTGTGAACTATACAAATATTATTTTTAGGGTAAAAATAATATTACCAAATGATAACGATCCCAGAATAATATGAACGCACATGTAATAAATCCCCCATCCTTGGGAAGGAGAATAATTACCAAGTATTTACAAAAATATAAACACGAAATAGTTGTCTAACTATTTCCCAAAAACTTAAACCTTAAGCTAAGGCACGGCCGTCCGTCTAATATACTTAGTACGTGTAGGTCGTCGCACAGCTGCTTGATCAGGAGATATACTTGGTAGAGACGCACCACTGTGAGTTCATGTCCCCCTTTTCTCTAACTGTTTTCAGTTTTCTAAACTGCGGGGGTGAAATACATGTTACTATGATTACGATTAATTCTTACATGGTATGGTTAGCGTAAGGAGGGTTATTATTATTCAGATCATGTGAGTGGGTAGGCAGAAACTTGAGGCCATTAATCCTCAAGGTAGGACCGAGGGGCAGGAGCGGTAGATCTATTTGGGTGTAGCGAGCCCAACCCCAGGCCCAACACAGAACGGACCTCGGGGTGACTTTGTACCCAACGCATAAATCTGCTAGGTTTGAGTCTTCCTACTTGCACTTCACACATATCAATGGCCTTGAAAACCATTGGTGATCTCTTTTTCCTTATCTGCTACATACCAGGATTTTTATACATACACAGGTTTACTTACTCACTTACACATGAACTCGCTCAACATTATTGTTGATTTTTTTCAACTTACATGTATTTCAGGGAATTAAAGATCTGGCGCGGTATGTTATGTTTTCCCGCTGCATATGGGTTCCGAGGTCATCCCGGTTTAGGAAATGTGACTTTTTCCTGGACGAGTCACAAATCTTAAACTGCGTTTTATTCATGTTGATGTTTATGTCTTTCAAAACAATGTTTTATGTTATGGTGTTGTAGTCCCTAAGACAATGTTATGTTACTTCGGTTTTAAAACTTAAATCTATGGATGATCTTGCATGGTTTTATTATCATATAGCTTTGTTATGATTAAGCTATGGTATTAAGAAGTCACACCAAATTAACCACGCTTCCGCAAAGCCAGGGTGTGACATTCCAGTTACTTAAAAACAAGCTCTGCGATGCACCAATACTATCATTACCTGAAGGCACAGAAGACTTCGTGGTATACTGCGACGCCTCACGACAAGGCTTGGGTTGCGTGCTCATGCAGCGCCAAAAAGTCACCGCTTACGCTTCAAGACAATTGAAGGTTCATGAAAGAAACTACACCACTCACGACCTGCAGCTGGGAGCAGTGGTATTCGCCTTGAAGATCTGGCGACATTATTTATATGGTACTCGATGTACAATTTTCACAGATCACAAAAGCTTACAACACATATTTGATCAAAAGGAATTGAATATGCGCCAGCGGCGACGGGTCGAGCTGCTAAATGATTACGACTGTGAGATCAAGTACCATCCTGGAAAGGCAAACGTTGTAGCGGACACGTTGAGCCGAAAAGAAAGGGGTAAGACCCTAAGGGTTCGAGCGTTGGAAATGACTATTCGAACGAACCTCACTGCACGCATTCGTGATGCACAACAAGAAGCTCTTAAAGGAGAGAACCGTAAAGCTGAATACCTACGGGGTATGCTGAAATACATGGTGCCAAACGAAGAGGGAGCCTTATACCTCAAGAAGCGTATTTGGGTTCCACTCTATGGTGGCATACGAGAAGTCATCCTTGATGAAGCGCATAAATCGAGATACTCGATCCACCCAGGGTCGGACAAAATGTATCAAGACTTGAAGGAATATTACTGGTGGCCGAGACTTAAAAGCGACGTTGCTGTCTATGTTAGAAAATGCCTAACCTGTGCTAAGGTTAAGGCAGAATATCAGAAACCGTCCGGCCTACTACAACAACCAGAGATTCCTGTGTGGAAGTGTGAACAAATCTCGATGGACTTCATAACGAAATTACCCAGGACCCCGAGAGGGCACGATATGATATGGGTAATAGTTGATCGGTTAACGAAGTCTGCGCATTTCCTACCAATCCGAGAAAAAGACAGCACTGGAAAGCTTGCTGATATATACTTAAAGGAAATTGTGGCACGACATGGAGTGCCAATCTCAATTATTTCAGACAGAGATGGACGCTTTGTCTCAAGAATCTGACAATCATTTCAGGAAGCCTTTGGATCTCAGTTAGATCTGAGCACGGCATTCCATCCGCAAACAGATGGCCAGAGCGAACGGACTATACAAACGTTAGAAGATATGCTTCGCGCATGTGTCATGGATCTAGGCGGCAGCTGGGATACTCATCTACCTTTAGTTGAGTTTTCCTACAATAACAGTTATCATACGAGCATAAAATCCGCGCCGTTCGAAGCTCTGTATGGCCGCAAATGCCGATCGCCCTTATATTGGGCAGATGCCGGAGATAAACGTATGGTTGGTCCTGAACTTGTACAAGAGACAACCGACAAGATTGCGCAGATCCGAGAGCGCATTAAGGCGGCTCGAGATCGACAAAAGAGCTACGCTGATCTGAAAAGAAAACCAGTAGAATTCGAGGTGGGAGACAAAGTGTTGTTAAAGGTCTCACCTTGGAAGGGCGTAGTCAGATTTGGAAAGCGTGGAAAACTGAATCCACGATACATCGGACCATTCAGAATATTGGAAAGAATTGGTACCGTGGCATAAAAATTGGAGTTACCGGAAGAACTTAATGGAGTACATAATACGTTTCATGTATCCAACCTGAAGAAGAGTCCAACACAAGAAAACGTGATCATCCCGTTCAGGTTACCGACTGGAAAGTCAACAAGACCAGGAGGAGCACTGTTAAACTTGTCAAAGTACGTTGGAACTCTAAGCACGGACCCGAGTACACATGGGAACGCGAAGACCAGTTCAAAGAAAAAGTATCCCCACCTATTCAAGAAGACTCCAGCGAGAGTTGGTTCAGCCTGAATTTCGGGACGAAATTCTTTTAACGGGGGGAGACTGTGACAACTGGCACAAACCGGTAATTTCCGTACACTTTAATTATTATTTAATGACTGCAATTATGTGCTTAATTGTCAGCAATGTCTGAACACATACTAAACAAGTGAATTCATGCACGTTGTATACTACAAAATATTGCTTTATGCATAAACGAGAGCGTTGCGTCAGAAATATTAGTAAACTCACCGGTAGGACACAATGTGTCAACAGAACTGCAGAAAGCAGTCAGACATTAGAATTGAGGCCTAGGTGTAGGTCCAACGACAAAAGTACCTTAAACCCAAGAGTACATACAAGGGTTTAATATATATACTATACAAAAGCAAAAATAAGCACTAAAAAGCACCCGAAACGCACTTTAAGTGCAGGAATTTATACAAATCAGCTATAATTCAGCTTTTAGCACATGAATATCACGCAGAAATTACGTTTTGTTATCCAGAATACTTTCCAAAGTGTCAGGAATTCAGTATGTCACTAAAACAAATATTAACGACACTTTAAATGCTTATTTAGCACTTTAACGGATTAATACACAACCGAACGACCGGACTTTACCCGGAACCCAAAAATATTGTCCATGACATTGTTTTCTTTTTTCTGAGCTAGTTAGGGTACCCGACACCCTAACACCCGTTACAAAACACTACACTCTAGTAACTAATTTAAAGATACCTAATTAACTAACTAGCTACTTAACTTATTAGTTGAAATTGAACCAATTACCCCACCCCCATTGATCCGATCGGTCCCATAGGGGACACACCCTTACACTTTGATTATTTTATTTGCTTATGTTTCATATCTAATATACATATTATCCCATGGATAATTAGAATGGATGGATTATATAATCACATGCATGAGCACAATCCACTTACCTCCACACTTTACAAAAAAAATTGATCTTTTTTTTTCCCTTGGCTACTCTCGGCCGAACTCCCACACCAACATCCATCCAACATCAAATTCTTGCTTAGCCATTTTACACACATACATAGAAGCTAGAGTTCATTCGAGGAGACCCGGTGCATACGGAATCGTAAGGACCTCTCTACGACGCTATTAACCACCCATTTTTCGTCTAGTTTCTTCCCTAGCCTCGAGCTAGTAGTAAGTGTCTCTAAACATTCTCTTGTTCATGTTTAACATGGTTAATAAGAGATTTAACGGATAAAAATTATGAACACTAGAGATCAAAGTTTAAAGTCTTGTAAAGAAGATGAACTCGGTGGTTAAAGACTAACTAATAGTGTAAAACTTATGAAACTTGTTTTGTTATGATTAATTTATGTTGTTTGATGCTAGTAGTAGAAATATTTCGTCATCTAACCGGACTAGGTCATGTTCATGAAACATGAACTAGTGTTATGTAAAGTGTAAAAATGGTAAGATGATGAACTCTACTACTTGTGAACATGAACTTGTGTAAAAGTGGTTTTTCTTGTGAAGTGGAGTTCAAAACTAGTAGATCTATAGATCTACGAGTGGTATTTTCGAAGAACCAAGTGTAAAATGCAAATCATGTTTTAAAAGACGAGTCTTTCATAAACTAAAAGTATTTTAGTAACTAAACAAGTGTGTAAAACACTTGTGTAACAAAAGATTTAACAAAGAAATATTTTTGTAGATTTCGACTAGAAGTTGTAAAACTTCAAATTCCTTAAAAGTAAAGTTTTTAAGAGAACAAAGTTATTTTTAAAGATAACGAGATCTACTAAAAGTGTTGGAAGATTACTAGTGTTTTCACACAACTTGCAAGTTCATGTGATTGCGATATATGTTTATGTTGGACTAGTTTGATGATGATTGGAAATTGATTGGTTGAATTTTTAAAAGAAAATGATACGCTAGTAAGCGTGGCCGCCTCCAGTTACAGAGGAAACTCTGGCGAAATTTTTCCAGAAAATAACACTTAGAATATTTTTGGTGACAAGTGTTATGAATATATTTTTGACTTGTTTTCCAAACAAACTTCGCCATGACTTTTATTACAAAATTTCCAAATACCGGAGGTGGATTTTCATAAATAAAACTTGTTAAATATATATTTAGAATATATATTTATCGCTTGTGTGATTATGTGATTATTTTGTGAACTAGGTATATATTATTTTTAGAGTAAAAATAATATGACTTGGAGATACTCGTAACGAGTAAAAATACAAAAGAATACACATGCAAGCTATTTAGATAAAATACATAATTCGGGTGCAAAGTGCAAAACACAAAAGCTTATATTTATTTTTGAGAAAATAATATAAGTAAGACACTTAGTTAAAAATATAAAATATTTTTAACACAAGAATATGTACACGAAAGAGAGTGACTGTACTTGTGCGACACAAGTCTAGTGACTAACGTTAAGAAAACGCGTATAGGTTACGACGTTAATTAAGCAAATCCAGTGAAGTTTACGACGCAAGGAACGCAAAGTTGTGAGTTCATGCTCCCCCTTTTCTTTAACTGTTTTCAGTTTTTTTTAACTTTGGGGGTGAAATACATGTACAGATATTACTATGTTTATTAATGGTATGATAGTAAGAAGCACACTTGGTGAGGACGAGTACCAAGTGTGACGAGATATAAGAATACAAGAAGCACACTTGGTGAGGACGAGTACCAAGTGTGACGAGATATAAAAATACAAGAAGCACACTTGGTGAGGACGAGTACCAAGTGTGATGAGATATAAGAATACGAGAAGCGTACTTGGTAAGAACGAGAACCAAGTATGAGGCGTTATGAGAAATGACGAGAAATCGTGTCACGAATAGGGTACAGAAGCACCATTAATCAACAATATACTTAGACCGCAGAACAAAAGGTTAGATCTAACGGGTGCCGGGCAGCCACACTCTCGGTGAGGGCGAGTATCGAGTAGTGCTTTTGTGTCTCAGAATATACCAATTAAATGCCTAAGGTTTGGTGACTTCCTATGTCGTGTCACATGTTAATGGCTTTGCAACCCATTAACAATCCTGATACTTACAGGAATACTTTATTTACATAAAATTCATACCATACTAAAACTTGAATTAAATTTGAGTACGTGGGGTACTCAAGGAGATGGGAATTAAACTTGAGTACGTGGGGTACTCAAGAAAAACTTGAATTATACATGAGTACGTGGTGTACACATGAATACTTGATTTATATATGAAAACTTGATTTATACATGACTCAAACTATGTTTTCATATAAAGTATACAAACGTGAAATACAAAAACTGCATGAATTCACACCAACATTATGTTGACGTTTTTCCAAAACTCACATGTATTTCAGGTAACTAGGATGGATGTGCGCGCGGTCTTGCTTATGCTCTTGGATGTCGCTTATGTTTATCTTTGAATAAAGATGTAAACTTTTTAAGACAATGTTTTATGCTATCTAGCGATGTAAACGCTAAACTTATGTTTTCAAATTATGGTATTTGATGTTTTTACGAGCATATAGCATGTTTACCTCTCGTATGCAATGAGAACCTTTCATGATCACACCTCGTGCTTCCGCCGCAGAAAGGGGTGTGACAACAATCTCTAGGATTGTCTGGTACAAGGTTCTCCATGGGGATTACATGATTACAAAATGAAAAAATGAGAGAGACCCCAAATAATAAACTAGACATGACAATATATAGAAGCCTTTAACCAATTGGCCCACATGGCCTAGCCCAAACCCAAGTCCTAATCTAAGCCCAATAAACATAAACGTGTACAATAAAGATAAGCGTAAAACTATACAATTTCTGGGCCTTACAAATATGAAACGCCGTCAGTGACAAATACATACTCATAACATCAAATAATGATTAATCTAACATATATAATACAAACAATAAATTCAAAGAAACGATACTTGATTTAATAGCGTGTAATCTATATTATGCAATAGAACCTTGCCGATTTTGATAAGAAAGTTATTTGAGAAAACTTCCGAATATGTTTTCTGGAGCTTATATTCAATAATGGAGATGAAAAGTATATTAAATGGAGTTAATACAGATGTTACATTTACACTGGTTGGTTGAAATTAAGTTTTGTAAAATTTATACTTTACCCCCTTTTACTTTAAAACAGGGCAATTTTTGCACAGCAATAACCACTGCTTGACTATAAATTTAAAATGTTAAATACGAAAAAAATTATCTATTAATTTAATATATTTATATAATTAAAAATAGTTTTTAAATCCCGATATTAAAGATTATTATAAGTTAAATAAATAAACAATTACAAGTTAATAGATAAATATCTTATTTTCAACAATCCCAATACAATCTCACCTCTTCTTCTCCGGCGAAAAAACTCTACAGTTTCTTCTTCTTCAGACTTGACGATCAGAAGTTTAAAGTTTTAGATCAAGTATTTTTTTTGTTCTCTTGTGTATTTTGCAGGTATGCTTTGACATGTTCCTTTCAGTTTACTCATTTCAAATTATATAAACATCAAAATCATAATCTACTGATGTTAAAATAGATAAACTTATATGAACTTGTTTTCTTTATTTTATAATAAGATTTATATCAACCTATTTAGTTACATTTTGATTCATTCCATCTAAATAACAATCTGAAATATTATTGTTTCATAAATATTTGGTTGTAAATTTTACGACTGGTTTTAGAATTATTGTTAGAACTGCCATGTAGTGTTGATACATTTGTTCTATCAATATTAATTTGATAAAATATTCTGCAATCAGTTTATAGTACTCATATGTCTGATTTGTAAGTGAATATAGCATTGTCTGCTGAAAAAAACTGAAGTTTGAAGTTGACGCAAACATGGATATTTGAAAACTTTATTGCCATATAATACTTTTTTATTATACAAGAATATAAATTTGATCTTACACAGTGTTAGATTCATATTGTTGGTTGTAGGGACCATATTGAAGTACACAATGATGTACGCAAAATGCAACATATAAATTACATCAAATGTGGCATTAAACTAACCCTTTTTTAGTACTAATGTTGGAAAAAGTGTGTTTTTGTCTTCCTTTTGTATTTTCAGGATTAAATGAGCTCAAATGAACAAAAGAAGCAAAAAGGCAGCTAAATCTAACATAAATACAAGAAAAGGAATAAACGTGGCATGCCCGACCCCCCGACAGCATCTTCCCAAGCAAAACAAGAGAACAGAAGGCTGAACACGCCCCGTGCTCAATGAGCACGGGGGCGTGCCCAAGTGTCTGCAGAAAAGACAAAGCTGTAGAAGCTTCAATCACCTACCACGGGGGCGTGCCCAGCGGACACGGGGCCATGGTCAACTCTAAGATTCGCAGAATCTAGGGAAATCTTGATAGTACAGATACGCTTCTGCACACGGGGTCGTGCCCAGCGGACACGGGGGCGTGGTCAACTAATGCAGACAAACTGCAATTAATGAAGAAAGAGAAGATGGGTGGACACGGGGCCATGTCCGGGCTTCTGTGTAGACTATAAATAGGGGTGCTTGGCTCATTTGAAAACCATCCCTTGGCAAACCACCTCTCTCACACTTCACCCACCCACCACCACCATCACAACCCACATCCACCACCATCATCCATCATCCATCATAGAGTGTGTGAGTAGTTTCGGGATCCAAGATTGATCGTAAGAGTTCTTGACAATCAAAGGCCATGTTTGCCTAAGTCTCTTACATCACTTGGTGAAGATAAGTGTTTAGTGTAATACTTTTTATTTTTAATCTTTTCGCACTTTTTATTTGGTTATGTGTTAATGACTTTAATAACTAGTTTCTTATGTTGAAGGTGAGTCTTCCTTATCGTTTGTCCGTGGTGTCTTGGCATTATTTTACAGTCTATATAAAATAAAAGATTTTCACCATTCATATCTCCACGGTCTATATGGAGGTATGTTGGCTACCTGGTAGGGGGTTAAGGGAACGGTTTGGTAAGAGTCTTGCCTTGTTCAGTGTATAGATCTTGCAAGGACCTGGGTCAACTTTAGTAGAACCTCCTTCAATACCCACTGGTATTGGATGGCGGGGGTCCGAACTCCTTGATTCCCTCATATGTAAACTACTATTAAAACTTTAACCCGGCTACTTAGGACTGTATCCCTGCTGACTCAGACTACTTAGCCGAGGGTAACGTCACCTCCAGAAGAGGGGCCTACCACAATATGCATTAATAACTTAATTAATTATCTTTCAATATTCCAACCCTTTAGGATTGTATCCTTGCTGAGTCAAACTACTGGGTTGAGGGTAACGTCACCTTCAGAAGAGGGGCCTACTACAATAACTAAGATAATCTCTTAAAAAATGCAAAAGTGTGGAAATAATCAAAGGTTACACTAAACACGAGTCGGATCCAAGTGATTCATCTTGTCTATCTGTTTTTATTTTATTTTATTTTTCAGCATTTTAGTTAGTTTTATTTTTTTCTAGTTTAAAACTTTTTTCTAAACTTTTGATTTGATTAGACGTTGATGATAAACCGGTATTAAAATCTCTTGTGTCCTTGGACGACCTCGGTATCTTACCAACACTATACTACGCTCACGATGGGTGCACTTGCCCATATGTGTGTTTAGTGTTTGTAAATATCGTGTTTTATAAATTTAAAACTTGGCTAAAAAGTGTTAAAGGGCTTAAAATATACATTAAAAATTATATGACACTTCACACGCATCACACAACATATAAGTTTGGTCATACAGAGTGTTGGATATTTTTTTATACCTTAAATAGAATGCTTATCAGATACAATTGATTTTATGTTTTAGTATTTAACTGTTATTGTATTTTTTACTTTCAGATGGAGTTTATGATAATTATCAACGTCTCTGAATTGGCATACCTAAATGAGGGATTGGTAAGCTATATTCTTAGAACAAATTAGCTCAAGTCACAATTGTATGCTAAAAACTGTATTTATAAAATTAAAGATATATTAAATGTTGTGTATTTTATATACATAGGTACTTTCAAGGATAATGAGTAACCAATTACCAAGAAAGTGTGAAGTAATAAAGTTGGTTGATTATACGGGTTTTAAGTATAAGATTGCAGTACAGAGCATCGGTCATAAAAGTAAGAGGATAAACGGCCAGAATGGACTCGGTTTGTTGAAACTTATAGAAATAACAACATAGACAAGCTGTGTTTAAAAAAATTGAAGGAAACAAAATTTGAGATAAATGTTTTGAACAATGAGGGATTGGAGATTAGAAATGATGGTTCGAACAGAGATTATGTTCATGGTTGCTTGATACAGCCTGAAGAAGAAACATACTGCTAGCAGGTTAAAAATTGCTACCTTATTTTTATATATTGCTAGTGTATCTTTTGGACTGTTAGAAAAACTTCTAATTTATATTTTGTATCCTATATAAAATCTAATATGACATTTCTGAAATGTATGAAAATTATAGCATTAACCACACGATTTGCTGAAGCTGTTGTCGGAGAGGAGATTAAAAATTGATAACTTGGTTGCAAAAGTACATGGACTAAAGCAGAGTAGTAAAGTTTATGTGTATTATGTTTTCTCTCCTGAAAACAAAAAGGGATTGGCTGCTGGTTTTATGGGACCAGGATGGACAACTTTTTGCTTCGAAAATGACATTGAGGAAAGCTGCCAACTGCTGTTTCAATGGATGGGAAGTACTGCTGAAGACGACTTTAACTTCACTGTGAAGGTTTTTAACAAAGCCGGGATTTGACTTCACGGGGAGACTAAACATCACTGGACGACTTTGTGGTTTTACCTTTTTATATTTTTCAAGTAAACATTACAATATTTTGCATCTTGTTTTAGAGATACACAGCTTGGTATTTACATATCTACTTTTAATATGGTTGATTTTACTTATAATGTTGGATCTATCTGTTATTACTTAAAGTATATGCTGTTTTGAATGAATAACTAAAGAAAGAATTTTCCTTTACAGGCAATACCGAAGAACTTTGTTCGAGAACACCAGCTAAATGATTACCGTAGAGCTGTGCTGTCATTTGGTCATGTGAAGTTTTTGGTACAGTTGGTTGATGTGCTAAAAGTGGTCTAATTAAATTAACTAAATTAAACCCTAAACTAGACTCTCTAAGTTTTAAATTTATAAACTAAGACTCTCTAAAACCTAGACCACACAACCGACAAGTGTACCGGTCAATGCAGTATAGCCTAAGTAAGTCCGAGTATCGAACCCACGAGACTCTCTAATTACGTTGACTAGACTCGACTAACTTAACTGACCAAACTGAATTACTTGTTTTTATTGTTTTGGGGGGTTTTCTAACAATCCTAAAATTGCAATTAAATTTAAACTAATTAATTAGACTAACTAGACGCGACTTTGGACGAAGACTTAACTCAGTGATGATGAAGGCTACCTAGGCTAGACTCATGTTCAACTAGGAATGAATTTCTATTTGAAACTAACATGGTATGGAACCGGGATCTTTTAATACTAAACCCTAAGAAATCCCTACTAAGACCTCCCGACCCTTCTCAGGAAGAAACTTGTGAGACTCTACAAGGCTGTTACGACTACCGGTTGTTATATTTCCTTACAGTCCTCTAACTTCTTGAAAAGTGCCCTAATATGACAATCTACCTTACAACGCGAAAGTCTAAGGCAACTATGGATTTTAGCTTGGTTTAATAGGCACGAGTATGATTAGGGAACTAAGACCGATTTCTTACAAAACCTAATCCTAGCTATATACCAAACCGAGACCTATTAATAACCTCGAGCCTCACAGCGACAAGATTAGTAGAACACTTGATTTTATAAGATTACCGAATATTACTTCTAAGGTTAGTTACGTAATTTCACCTTAAAGAGTTAAAGATTTATTATGTGATATAGACACTCACCTAAATCTAGAACCCTAGCATGACTCTATTATGTGATAAAGACCGTCACCAAGAATCATACGAAGTAATAATTAATATTCAAACAATATCAACCACGCATACACACCAAATTAAAGGTTCCAAAGTCGTTTACTTTTCAAGAAAACCCATAACCAACATTATTATAGAATAAAAATCCAAACTTTGTTAAACAATTAGCCTAGGTAGTTAAAGGTATTTAGCCAATAATCATTGTGTCAAACATCATAGCAATCATAAACAAAACAGAATTCATCAAAGTTAAAACAAGAAACTATAAAATAAAAGAAATTGTAAGGTAGAACCCGTAAATTCCTTAACTTCCAAGCTTCCCGTTCCACTCCAAATATTCTAGACTTGATTTCTTGCTAATTGCTCTCTCTAAAAATTCCAGCCGTGTTTGATCGTCCAAATATATCAAGTCGATGTGATGTCCTCCTTCGTGAATTATTATGTGCGGCTCCCCCCTCTCAAATATGCCGCCTCCTATTTGTTATAATATATGACAATATATTCCCTCTGTTTACGATAGTCGCCGCCTTCTTTTTTATTTTAATGATCTGTGTCTTCGAAAATAATAAAAATACAATTCATCCCTTGTCTGATCATGCGTCCAAATACAATCATGTTTCTTAGGGTTTTGAATTAATGGATCAAAAGTCCACAAGTCCCTTTCATCTTTGCCTCCAAGATTTGTAAATATGTCTCATCACCTCTTTTTTTTCATTAGGAATCTATTAATAATGCATACAATACATGTAGAAGGCCCATAACCTCTAATAGATAACATAGAGATAGCGGGTTCGGCCCACTTGAGAAAAATAGTGGCAATTTTATTTCGGTCACTGGCATCCTATTCTGCTCAACTAGCTGGATATATCTTTATTACTCATTTTTGCTCCATTTGCACCAGGACCTAGCCAAACACAAAATAATATAATATAATACTAAAACTAAAAAAAACAAATAAAACTTATACAAAAATTATACAATTTACACGGGACAAATATGTGTATTTTACCAATTATCACTGGTTGTTAGGAGAGATCCTAGAAGACCTGACGACAACAACCATCTAGTGATGCATACAAACTGGCAGCATATCATGGATGAAACGGGAATATCTGTGGGGAAAAAGCTGAGGTTTGAGATAATCGAAGAAAAAAGTGTAACGGGAGATAAAATACACTTTGAAGTTTGTTGACATAGTCTTTGAACATCTTTTCAGCCTTTAATAATTTATGTTTAGTTGACATGTTTGATGGACAAATTTCTTCTTTGAAAACTAACTTAAGAATGAAGTTATGTAGTCTTAGTATATACTTTCAAAACTTTGTGGTTTTACCTTTTTATATTTTTCAAGTAAACCTTACTATATTTTGCATCTAAACATTACTATTTTCCATTACATTTCCCGGTCACTCAACAAAAAGAAATATAAGACTCAAAATTAATAAAATAGTATACAACTTGTAATTACAAATAACAGTGTTTTAAAAATCTGCTCCTACCAAAGGGACAAACTCAACATCTGTTTCGCTAAACTTTGCAACCTAAAACGTCTGTTGAAGACAACCACTATTGAAAGAAGTCTGTTACTTAAACCAAACAACCTCAGCTCATGAGCCAAACAAACTCTGCTGATGAACCAAAAGGTCTGTTAAGACAAAGACTGCTGAAGCAAAGGTCTGCTAAAGAGAACCTCTGCTGATGAAGCAAAATGTATGATGAACCTAAGTTCTACTGTGCACCAACAGATATTACACAATTCAACAAAAGATCTATAATATAAGATCTTTAACAGATGATGATCAACAGCTCATAAGGTCTATTGAAGCACGCTATAACAGTGCTTAGCCTTTAACAGATCTTTAATAGTGCTTAGGGGTTAACAGATGTTAGCACGCTATAACAGTGCTTAGCCTCTAACAGATGTTAATGTATCTCAGACCCCAACAGTTTTCCGACTAACCAATTGATTAAATTTTCATTCATCAATCTAACAATAATATACAACCCTACTACTTATCCAGTCCATCAATATCAAAAAAAATGTATATAATGTATAATAACAATATTATATAACAAACAAAAGGTTAACCTTACTTGATATTCAAACCGTAGACATTACATACCATATTCATCATTGTAGCCCTTACAAACCAAACTTTTAACCACAGTTTGTTAAAACAACAGTTAACAGACATAAATAAAAACCACAAGGATTCTTCAAAAATAAGTGGTTTCTACTTATCTCTCATAAGAATTGTTTTTTCATAAGCATCTAATTGTTAAGCTTAGTCAGCTTCTTCCGGGTTCTTCTCACATTAATGGATAGCTCACCAACGTTGACAACATCAGCATCTTGAGCCATCCGCTTTCCATTGGGACTTGATCCAGAATCCTTTTCAACTTCAACGGCTGAAGAGTCGGCCGTAACAGAGACAGCATCCTTGCAACAAATCACAAAACAACTATTGATCTCATTTAATAAAATAATGAACTCTTTTTAAACATACTTTAAAAATAAATACTCACCCTTGAAGTTCGTTCAGCAGACACCTGGGAAGATTCTGAAAGGTTAACATCTTTAACGTCAGCTACCTCTTGAGTAACCTAAAGGATCATAATATATGATATCATATAAAAAAGTGAAGAATCTAGTGTTTAAAACTCAAAAGAAAAATAAATAGATTGAAAGAGTAATTTTATATGCTATCTCATCAGTATTTTCATCACCATTACCATCTCCACCAACCAACTCAGCAATTATTATTGGATCATCACATGTTTTTTGCACAGTATAAACACGATAGTCATTTTTAAGATTGAACTCTGAAACATCAATCTTAAAAGCAGCCTTCTTATCAACCAATCGAAATATCTCATGAAGGAATCCAGTATCATTGGCCTTAACCTGCCTCTCTCTGATGTCACTCGCCGCTAATCCAAGAAGCTTCTGAACATCTCTATCAAACATAACAAAAGAAAAACTACCACTCTCATCCTGCACCCGCACTTGCACCTTGAACCTGAAATATAGACAACTAACTAAGTAAAATGCAAAACTATATTCAAATATCAGTCTTAGAATGTTACTTATATAAATATAACGCTAAATAATCATCATTTCTTACTTTGTGGTGATCGATGTACATTCACTATGACATTTGGGACAAACCAAAGAAGTCGCAGGTAATCGAACAATATCATCTGAAACATTTTCAACATTCTGCAAGTATTCACTTTTACCCATCACCTTCTTGAAACACTTACGACAAGCAGCATAAAACCAACCATACTCTTCTTGCACAATCTTAATTGTCGCAACCACAACACAAGACATTTCCTGTAAAAATACAAGACACTTCCTGTAAAAACATGCAGGTGACAAACCAAACAAATAACCAAACTATATAAAAAGATGTGAAACCTTTTCTATCTCACTAATCTCATCAACATGTTTCTTCACACCATCAGTTACAAATTCTTTATGCAATGGAAAAACACTCTGAGACGATAGTATTGTTTGAGAAGTAGAACCACTCCCTTATCCAAACTTCAGTATAAGCCTTTTGAATACCACAAATGATTAGAATTAGTATACAAATAACATGAAACCAAGTATTTGACTTGAACATCTATATATAATAGAAATTACATTGACAAATTACCTCCTCCTTAGCTCATTAACTTCATCAATTTCTTCATTCAGAAAAATTCGTGTTACAAACTTATCACTTTGAACAGTATATTTACCTACATGGAAAAGTATATAGATATTTAATGTATACCTATCTTTATATTGCCAGAAATAAACAGTATAGCGGGATTTGCAGAAAGAAACAAAAATACCTTTCCATTCCTTACACTTTCCATGTTGTATAACAGCCATCACATGCTCATGAGGTGGGATTTTAGAAATGAAGTCCTTAATCTGCAGAGCATAATCATTCCACACAGTACACCGCAAAACCTTACCCCTACATGAAAAAAATATTCATATGACGATATACTAAAGACTAATTTATGACCATTTCTTTACAAGTCTCTAATATCAAAACAAAATTGAATGAATAAAAACAGAAAATCAAAGGAAAATTATGACATTTATTAAAGTAGCAAATGAGCCATAAATTAACTACCATATTCACTAAGAATAAACTGTAGACCTCATTTATTACCATGATTCAGCATTACATACAAACACTATAGATCTCATTTATTACCATTACCATGATCCCACATTAAATACCAACATTCTTCATCTTATTTATTAACATCATTAAATACAAACAACGATCAGTACATGACTGCACATGTAAACAACAACTTACTCCAAGTCTTCAATATCGAAATTCATCTTCTTAGTCTCCTTTGGAGGTCGATCAAAGATTCAAGATCTCCACAACAAATCACAGATCCAGCAACATCTATATGATCACATTATACAAGAATATAAGTAAAACTCTCAATATTATACAAGCAAGATATGATTACAAAAATATACACTACCAACACTCAAAGCGTTTATCGCCTCTCCTTGAAGAATATCTTCATAAGCTCTGAAGTTGAAACCATACTCAACACCTTGTCAATCTCTCACAGGAGTAACAGTTGTGCATCTATAAAAGTTGATCTTATAAGGCTGCACTATTACTTTATATAAATTTGTATTCTCACCAACACCAAATTTCGACAGAATCACAACAGCATCTTCTTGAAGTTGTCCATCAAAAACAGGTATCAGATGACTCTTAACACCTGCTTGAATCTTAGCACCCGGAAGAACATTTAAAGAAAGTATCTTCTTAGCATACAACGCTACATTCTCTAATAAAACGAAAAAGCAGAGATACAAATTACCTTTTCATCAATGAAGATGAGATCCATCTTGTAACCCTGATTCCATTTTCGAATAATTCTCGCTTTCATGTTCCACATATCTCTCCCAGGATTCAAATCGTTAACAAAACTAAGATTGTTACTGTCAACTGATATTGACATGCTTCTAATTCGGAATTCGGATTGTGATTAAATTTCAAATTTCAAAATCAGAGAAGATGAAAGTGTGATGAAATATGAAGAGGGAAATGAGAAGAAAAGCCTTATATAAGAAGGATGACTGACAGGAGTTTCTGAGTGACATGCATTAATTGCTAATTACTTATTCCCATGCATTTTTGAATTTGAATTTCTCGGTAATTAGCCTTAAACATTTACTGATCTAAAAGCATTACGGAAGATAACAACAACTGCTGCTAGGTATTAAAGTAAAGTCACATATAAATGAGCAGATGTTTACCCTGGCAGAGGTTTAGACCGAATTTTAAAGTGATTTATATATTAGGCTTTATGATGTAATAATGACATAAGAAAAACTTTGTTGGACAGTCTCTCCTGCTGACACATCAGCTTTTCTTATATCATTGGGATTTCTCCTTTTATAGAAAGTATAGATAGATATATAAATTAAAGATTAATATTAAATGTTATCAAAATTTATTAAAAATATAACTTTTTTTATTATTTACTATACAAAGTTACATTTATATAACCCGTGTATACATGAACTTTTTAAAGATATAACTTTTTATCATTTGCTATGTAAGATTAGATTTATTCAACACGTGTAATACACGAGATTTTAAACGATATATTTTTTTATTATTTAGTAGATTTTTCGACCCGACTATACACGGTTTTTTTTTAAAGATACGACGTTTTTAGTATTTAATATACACAATTACATTTATTTAATATGTGTAATATACATGGTTTTTAAAGATATAACTCTTTTTAGATCTATTCAACACGTGTAATATACGGGGCTTTTAAGGATGTAATTTTTTATTATTTGGTAGATTTTATTCAACCCGATTATACACTGGTTTTTTTTTTAAGATACGACGTTTTAAGTATTTAGTATACAAAATTACATTTATCTAATCTGTGTAACACACATGGTTTTTAAAGATATAACTTTATTATTATTTGATATATAAAATTACATTTATTTAACCCGTACAATATACGGGGTTCATAATATATCTTTTTATTATTTAACTAGGTTAGAACCCCGTGTATTACACGGGTTGAATAAATGTAATTTTATATACTAAATTAAAACAGTTATTCTTTAAATATCTCGTTTATTACACGAGTTGAACAAATGTAATTTTATATATTAAATAATAAAAAAATTATATCTCTAAGAACCCCATGTATTGTACTGAATAAATGTAATTTTATATACCAAATAATAAAAATCCGTGTATTGTACGGGTTGAATAAATCTAATTATATATACTAAATAATAATAAAAATATATCTTTAAAAACACTGTGTATTACACGGGTTAAAGAAATGTAATTTTGTAACCTTGTATACCACAAGCGGGGCAAATATATACTAAGTAATAAAAAAAGTTATATCTTTAAAAACACCATGTATTACACGGGTTAAATAAATGTAATTTTGTATAGTAAATAATATGCTATTGGATTCGTTTAAAAAATCATAAATTTGGTTCGGTTTAATTCGAATCAAATCACAAATTTGGTTAAGTTTAATTCGAATTGATTAGAACCCCAATTTGAAAAATCAAAAACAGAATTATATTATTAGCTTCTCTTCCTAATTAGTGTTTTTTTTTTCAAGTTTGATCTAATGTCTAATAAGTTATTTTGTATATTTTGTTTGTACTTTAAATTTTTTATATGAGCGTATTATTGTTTTTTTAAGTTTAAGATTATTGTTTTGTGTTATTATTTAAAAAATATCTTTAATTTATAACTTAAATTTGAAGATAATATATTATTAGAAAAAATAGAATGATTCTATCCGACATTCAAAGTAAGATAAGATTTAATATTAATTGATTATTTATTATTTAATTAATTGATATAAGATAAGTATGAAAAAACAGGAAATTACAAATGTAGACGTCTTCAATGAATGACACGTGTCACTTATTGGTTTCTTTTATTATATAGTATAGATATAGATATAGATATATAAAATTACATTTATTCAACCCGTGCAATACACGGGGTTCTAACCTAGGGGGAAGGATCTACTAAAAAGTGGATTTTGCCTAAGTAGCCTAAGAAAGATTGTGATGATGACATGTGGCACTCCTAATAAGTAGGAATGAAGGGTATTTTGGTCCTTATAAATAGGAGTGAAAATGACATGTGGCACCTCTTTTGTTTTTTAAAAATACAACAAAAAAAATCTAGTACAAAAAAATCTAGCACAAAAAATATAATACAAAAAAATATAGCACAAAAAATGTAGTACAAAAAAATATAGCACAAAAAAATCTAATACAAAAAAATATAGTACGAAAAAATTCAATAAAAAATGTAGTACAAAAAAATCCAACACAAAAAATTGAGAAAAAAAAATTAAGACAAAAAAATTCAGCACAAAAAATTTAGCACAAAAATATAGTACAAAAATCCAGCACAAAAAATGTTATAGAACATATAAATACAACACATTTTAGTAGGTTTTTTTAGTCTTCATATTTTATATAGCAATATGGTACTCAAATTAAAGATAAAAAGACGCTCGATTTTACGGTGAAATTTTTATGAAACAATAATGTCGTATAAAAAAGTTATGAACGTTTAAAAAATGAGGGTGGAATATTCATGTGCCTTGCATGTGGAGAGAGAAAGTCTATAAATAAGATTTTCCCAAGATACCCTTACACTTCTCATTTATCATACACTTTCATCTTAACATTGTTTTGAAAAATGAATGGTTATGATTCATTTTCATCCTACTTAGGCAAAATAAACTTTTTATTTGATCTTACCCCTCTAACCTAGTTCTTATATATAATAAAAACTAGGTTATTGCCCCGTGTAATACACGGGGTGAATCATAATTATAATATGAAATAAAAAAAAATATGTTCATAATATGATCAAAGTATATATGATATAGAGTAATATGCAGACCAAATACGAAATAAATATTGAAGTTTCTATAGCCATTCATAATAATATGATCTGTTATTTGTTTTAGGATTTGTCATAGGAACTTAAAATTTTGTACCACTACTAATATTTATTGTGACATTTTCTTGTTCAACGGTAACGTGTTTGATTTTGTCTGATAATAGATTATTCTGACGGGTTAATGTTGGCATAATATTATATTTTTTGCCATCCAAATATAGTTTCCTCACTTTCGCTATCATTAACATTAATAAAAGGTATGCTCGTATACAAAGCTATAAACCAATATGAATTGTACGAAATGATTACTTTTATCACAATTAGTAAGGAAACCAATGAAAACTATTGATAATGTAATATGTCCCATACCATTTGAAAGTTCTGAAAATGGACTTGTAGACAGATAAAAGTAATGTAAATGAATAGACAAAATAACTATAGTTGAGAAAATACTGTGTATAGTTTAATACTTTACATGTACAATTGAACCAATGAAACATATATATAAGTGAAAAAAATAAAAATAAAGACATGAGACACCATAAGTAAATCTAAATTAAAAAAAAAAAAGTTATGACATTCCGAATGTAAAGATACCTTTCACAGACCTCTACATCTTAGTTACAATTGAAAAAAATATGTATGTTAAGAGTTTACCTTGTTTTAAAACACATATATCTAACTTATCTAAAAATACTTGATGTTTTCTATGTGACATAGATAATATGCATATTACTTATTTGACATGGTAAACTTATCTAAAAAAACATGATGTTTTCTATGTGACATAGATAACATGCATAGCATATGAAGAGTAAAAAAACATACCTAATATTTAGAATGAAGTGGAGTTTACAATAAATTACCTTTATTCAACTCGTGTAATATATGTGGTTTTAAAGATATAACTTTTTTCTTTGATATATAAATTACATTTATTCAACCCCATGTAATACGTGGGGTTATAACCTAGTTTTATTATAATCATAACTACAATGGAAAATTTCCTTAAAGTATAGCAATATTAGAAATTATAAAACATCGATATGATGAAATTTAATCATTAAAAACATACGAAACTAAGACGGTTAAATAAGTGGGTTAAGCTTGGTTGGTTAAACACAATCCAGGTTAAATAAGTGGGTTAAGCTTGGTTGGTTAAACACAATCCAGATCGAATAATTTATCATATCAATAGATTTACAATCAAAATAAAATTCTAATATAATATTTAAATCTTTTTAATTTAATTTTAAAATTTATCAATAAATTATTGATACCCTCATTGATGACATGTGTCCCAAATCAGGTTTCTTTTATTATATAGTATATAGATAGATTTTCAACAAAAAAATATTATTAGTGAATTCGACAAGCTCTACCTAACGTCAATGATACATAAATATTATCGCTTTTGATTCCCAATTATGTTATTTTTTATTAAATAATATTGGATTAGAAAGGTAAATCATTATTTTCAAAACAATGGTTTAAATCCATAAATTATAGATTAGATTTAAAACACATTTTAGAGTTTAGATTCAATCAAAATAAAATTCTAATATAATATTTAAATCTTTTTAATTTAAAATTTATCTATAAATTATTGATGCCCTCATTGAATGACATGTGTCCCAAATCAGGTTTCTTTTATTATATAGTATAGATTGAATTACATGGATGGTAAGGGTATAACACGATTTTGATCCTTTTTTTTTCTTGAAATTATCTTCGCATTGTTTGGCAACAACAGGTTTGCCTGTTTGCTTGCTGATAAACGTTATTGGTAGTGATAAATCTAAATGAAAATAACCCCTAGCCCCTGGGCCGGCCCAATGGGCTATTGAGGTTAGGCAAACACCTAAAGCCTCTAATAGAATGTTTATATATATAGCATCTGGAATTGGCCCAAAGTAAAACTAGTTTTAGTTAAAAGGGTCCACAGAAAGAAGCTTTACTAAAATCCAAACTCCAGTTAATAATGCGTTAACTGGCCATATCACGTTCATTAGCCTAAAATCCCTATCAAATTATGAAACCGTATTGTATATGTAGCATTCTGCTTGCAGGGATCATAAACTTTCTAGTTTATAATTATGTGTCCCTAGCCCGGATAAAAGAGGAGGGTTTTTAGTTGTTTGCATATCTTTATTTTGGTTGTGTATTAGGTAGTTGCCAGTTGGAAACAAGGTCCAGATTAAAAAGAAGACTGATGCTTTGAACAAGTTGGCGCTTTAGCATATTGGGTGTTGCTTACTCTAAAGACTAAAATAATGCTATAATGTTCATTTAGTTTTTCAACCAAAGTATATGCATGTTCTTTTTTTTTTTTTTTATAAATTACACAAATTCAAAGGGTCTTCACTTTCTATTTCGCTCAGGGTCTTCAAAAACGTTAGAACGACCCTGCCTAGCCCCCACCACAACTTTATAGTATTGTGCGCCCATGGTTACCATCTCCTTCTTGTGAGTGTTGCCCCCTCTCAATAGGTCAATCAAAGGTGGACTTAGAGTATTATTAGGGGTAGCATGGGCTACCCCTCAACCCCGTCTCCGTAGTGTAAAAATTGTTGGATATAATGTTCAGTTGTCGATTAAAATTCAACGTTACCGTCAAGGTACGACCCAAAGAGTTACACTTTTGGGCAACGAACATTTAACGGTGTTTTAATCGTTAATCACCGGATCACGAAATAATAAGCGTAATGAAAGAAACAGGTAATTATTTAGAATAGTTACGGAGAGCCGGATAATATTATAATTAATTTGTTAATTATAATAAATTACATATATATATATATATCTATTATACTAAATGAATTCTCCTTAGCCACAAGGGCTATTCTTAGCCAATCATTTTGATGATGTGGACACCCTCTTTGGCCAGAGAATTCATCTTGGGCGCCATTCTCTTTTCCTCTATTTTCCTTTCACGCGGCTTCTTAGACACGCTCTTCATCCATATCATTCAAAAACCCTAATTTTTCTTTAATCCTCCTGAACATCTCTCCCTAACTCTTTCGTTTTCTTTCATGGAGATATCATCAGTATCATTCAAAAACCCTAATTGTCATATAGGTGAGGTGATTCTCTGGCGATTTCATACATATGTGATTGTCTTATACACTGATTAATCTCTAGCAGAGGCGATTCTCATCAAAACAATTAATGGAATCCCTAAAGTGTAACCAGTGGAATTGAATCCAGGTATGTTTATTGTTTTTTACATCGATTATTTAAGCTTTTAATCTTACAATCCTATGAAACTTGTGGTGTTGGTTACTCTCCTTCCTTTCAGCCGTCCATCGAGAAACCCTAAAATCTTTAGAAAAGTTTGAAGCTTGAGAGAGAGAGACAATGGAAACAAGTGGTGGTTGGAGCGATCCATCCAGTGGTGATGTTTGGGTTCCGATTAGAGCACTGGCGACGTCGGCGACGGCTAGCTTTCTTTCACTTGAAGGTAATTTCAAGGACTTATGATACTTTTATATGATCTGTACTTGAATTTTGTAAATTAAATTAAGGTTTTAAGGGGATTCTTAAGATTCGTGAATATTAGAGATGGTAAAGGGGCAACACCTTTTCATTTGGCTGCCCGTAAAGAAGTTATTTATTTCCGATTTTTTTGAATGATATGCTTTTGATTTTTCGCATTTAACCAGCCCCAAATTTTTGTCAGCAATAATCCATAATGGAATCAAGTTTGTAATCTTTGGATTTTGTTTGTTATTTATTATTTCATATATTTCATATCATACGTTGTACTTTATGTGATGGGTCTGCTCGCCGATTATTTCTAAGCAATCTGGTTAAACACACCCACCAACTATTTGTTTATATGCTATGAGCTGGTTTGGTACAATGGAACTCCGTTTTCTTAACCGTGTATTAATTGTAGAGCCGAAACTGTTGGAAAGGTAATATTTTATGCGTGCTTTTCAATATATTTTAGTTATCCCTTTGTGTTGACCTCATTGAAGTTATGTTTGATTTCAGTATGAAGCACTTGGTTGGTTATGTGGTAGATTGGGATTTTTGCAATCTTTGGATTGATGGCTACTCTGAATGATAAAGCTTCTAAGATACCATTTGTAAGTACACAACTTTTATACCAAATTTAGAATGATGGAGCTTAAAATGGTTCTTTGCTGTTTGTAACCAACCAATGTAATGTGAGTTTCTTAAGGCTCATACAGGTTTATCATATTATGACTTTTATCCAGATTGCATCTGTTCTATTGTGTTATGTTCTGACATTGCATCTGAATCATTCAGGCCTTGAAAGAACTAGAGAAAGCGATTGTCTTATCACTGTTGAGTTTGAATTCTAAGGTGGTTGATTACGGCTATTCGTACTTAACACACTAATCTGATTTTCAAATTTTAACATGTGGGATGAAGCTTTTTTTTTGTTTGTAGTTTGGTTGTTAATGTTTTTGTGTATTTTTTTTTTTTAAATAAGCAACATAACCACAAAGAGCATATGAAGGTGAGATAGTTTTCAGTAGTGATGCTAATTTCTGAACTAATTTTAGCAATTTGCATATCTTGAAAGTTTAAGGTGTGTACTTAGGGCCGTATGCAAAGTGGGTTAAGTAATAAAGGAATGTATAAATCTTTGTGAAGGTACTGGGGAAACTGGGTTGGTCATGCAATTTGGGTAGCAGGTCAGATGGGATAATTATAAACACGGCTTGCCAACACTTTTCTCTTTTGTTTATTGTAATTGAGGGGGATTATGTTGGAATATACAAGTTTGACTGAACATACCAAACTATTACTCGATCGCAACTTGACTAAACATACAAGCTATAGTTAGCAGCCTAAAACGCATAAAGTTGATTTTTAGATTATAAAACAATGTTTGTTTAATATTTTATTTGTTTTATAGGATGCACCTGCAGATTTAGAGTTTGATTTTGACAATGACACCCAAGTCAAAACAAAGATTGAATTGATAAAGGTCGTGGAGAAAGCTTTTGCTAGGGGTTTACCGGTACTTCTAACCCTTATCTATATTAACCTTTATGCAAAACTAATATAATCTATAAGTAGTTTGATTTAGATTCTTCACCAAATTATTAGAAATGACGATCTTGAGTAAGTACGGGAGTTAGGATCTGGTACATATGGAGCTTTTTATCACAGGAAATGGAAGGGTTCAGATGCTGCGATCAAAAGAATTAAAGGCAGTTGTTTTGCTGGCAAACCATCTGAGAGAGAGCGTTTGATATCACCGCATTAATGCACTTTTTCTGGTAATAATTTGTTGATTTTGGACACAAATTTTAAGTTAACAATGGTTAAGTGTTTAATTTGAATTTGAGAGGATGCTTCAGTTGCCTAAAAATTTAGTCTAAATGGGTTTTGATCCATTACAGAACTAGCTAGACCATTCGTTTTGTCTTCTTAAACAAATGGCTTAACAAACATTTGGTATTCATGTTTCATTTTAAAACCTTATTATGTAAATGCGAAGAAAGTTGGCATTGCTCACTATAAACACTTTTTATTTTTATAATTTTGTTGTTTACACCAACCCCAAGTTAAATGAACCTTTTTTTAATCTTTCTTCATTATATCTTTGTTAAAGTTAATGCAGGCATGGCAGAGGTTACACTAATAGTTCCATATATTTCGAATTACAAAACGGTTTTGAAGGTATGATTACATCTTGGATGAATTTCAGTTGTTTTTTATAAACATAGCCCTATTCGATTCATATATAGGTAAATAGATCAAATTTGTCATATTAAATATGGGTCGGGTTGGAAACGCTTAAGAAATATCTAATTTAGATGTTTAGGAAAAGATAGTTAATTGGGCGCTTCTGTGAGCATCATGTTAGCCGGAGACAGTTAATTTTATAGCTGCAGGTAAGTCTATTTTTGTTTGATTTTGTTGACTTAGTCAACTCTTTAACTCTTTTTAAATATTTCCTGAACTTGATATTGTAATGTTAGATCTTTAGATCGTGTTTTTCTTAATGATGCTTTTCTTTATTAATGTTTGCACCAGACCTTAACACTTACTCAGTCGGTGAAGATAGATCTTTGTAGAAGCATGGACTACTAAATTGATCTTTGTAAGTTTATTGTTTTTTTTTTCTTATGCTCAATTCTTAAAAATGTAGGTTGAGTATTTGAATGAATATAGATTATATGGTAGAGTTTAACAAGGATTTGAATGAATATTGATTAGTATATGATGCATTTGTTGTAAAACAGTTTGAGATTGATTGTTATATGTTTTAGACTAGATAACCACAAGAATTACAAAGATTCAGTTCATTTAAAATAAAAAAATAAAGGCATAATTTGAATGTTTGGCCTGTTTTGCTAGAGTTGTTTAGGTCTGGAGAGAAGGCATGACGCCTCATACAACCAAAAGTTCCATCATCTTCTTCATTAACTCAAGTACTAAACCACACATAATCTTTCAATCTCAATTGTCCGTTTCACGTATCAGCTTGGAATAAAGTATCAGGTTCGCTCTCTCATGTTTTTTACCAAATCAATGAATTGATGCGTGATTTAGTGTTCGAATGATATGCTATTCATATCGAAAACTTTGATTCATCTTCAGTTCGCGCGTTCTACATAACTATGTGTTCGTGTAGCAGGCGAGTTGTGGTTTTGTTTCTTAGAATTGTTTTTTTTCCATTGTTGCCTTAGGTTTAATTCAATATTGATATTCAACTTAAATTGATATGGGTATTAAACTTTTTAACATTAACTTTCTAATTTTTACGGTTCTAATGGAACGTAAATGACAATACGAAGCCACTTGAATTTTTGTTTGTTAGTGGATTCAATAACAAAGAGTCCATGATGAAGTATAAGGTATGTATCAGTGTTTTCAGTTTCTTTTTTGCGGCGTTGGTGATGTCTGGAAGACCTAGTAGCCGCCTCTTCAATGGCGGATAAGGTACTGGTGATCGGTTTTGATACGTCTTAGAGGAAAATAATTATTATATAGTTATGCTTTTAAGTGATACTTAAGATCTTTGCTTCTTTAGAAACCTTTTGGCTGTATTTTTTTTAGATTTCACAATTTCATGTTATTATTTGAATAATTTGTTGATTTTGGACACAAATTTTAAATTAACAATGGTTAAGTGCTTAATTTGAATTTGAGAGGATGCTTCAGTTGCCTACAAATTTAGTCTAAATGGGTTTTGATCCATTAACCGACTTAACAAACATTTGGTATTCATGTTTTATTTTAAAACCTTATTATATAAATGCGAAGACAGCTGGCATTCCTCACTATAAACACTTTTTATTTTTATAATTTTGTTGTTTACACCAACCCCAAGTTAAATGACTGTTTTTTTAATCTTTATTCATTATATCTTTGTTAAAGTTAATGCAGGCATGGCAGAGGTTATAATCGTTAAGTTTGAGTGTAAACGTTTGCTTGCTTTTTTGTTTCATTAAGACGTTTGGTGTAATTTGCTGATGCCAAAGGATCCTAATGCTACCATTATAATGGTAAGTAACAATTTTGATAATAGTTCATACTTAATATTTTACCTTTTATTTTGTGGTTGACATGGAGCAAAAGAAGAATAATTTGTGATCCTAAAATGTTGTTTCATTGCAGCTTGCAACAGGAACTCGGATTGCTCGATTCTCCTCATTTATGTGGAAAATGTTCTTTGGGAAGCATGAAGACTATCAGGTACCTGCACTTGAATATATCATGTTGACTACATGTAATAAGGGTGAGTGTTTTATAAACAATGGGAAAAGGAAAGAAATGAAGTAAAGAGTTTTGTGAGTCAGTAATGTTTATGTGTCTAGCTCAGTTATTAGAAGAATAATATCAGTTAAAGCTTTTAATGTATCACTTAAGTTATATAAGCAAGCTCACGTGGAGTTTTAACCGGTTCCTAATGCTGGCATGGCGGAGGTTACACTAATAGTTCCATATATTTCGAATTACAAAACAGTTTTGAAGGTATGATTACACCTTGGGTGAATTTCAGTTGTTTTTGATAAACATAGCCCTATTCGATTCATATATAGGTAAATAGATCATATTTGTCATATTAAATATGGGTCGTGTCACGGCCCCCGACCCGGTTTGACCCGGTTTAGGAGCCGCGGGACAGAAAATCCCGTGGTATTTATTTAATTAAGTTGACAGCGGAAGACTTTAGCAGGATCTTTTTAAAACTGAAATTTTCCGATTATTTTATTTCACAATTTGGGATAAACCCCCGGTAGTTTACAATCATATGATTTCCCTGAGAAATCTTTATTTTACAAAACATGTTTCTTTATTTTATATTGAGCCACTTCCTTAAGCTTGTAGTGCTTCACGACACTTTTCCTGGATCACAACAGATCACCTGAAACATGTTGGAAAAAGGTTTTGTCAGCGGGAAATACTGGTGAATCATTCTTTTTACTAAAACGACGCGTTTGTTATAATTTACAGTATTAAGAGCGATTACAATGTTTCCATATATCAACCAACTACCCACAGTATTTGTCACTCGACCATCCATTGGTAACCTCATAGTCCAATGGTGTCTGTGACTATGGTCATATCACCCCTTGGCTAACCCGTTGTCCAATGGTGAAGGTTATCAAGTAATGTATACAAAACCCCACATACCGGCTGTAATTTGGTGATTACAAAGACTTAATCCCTGTAATTATAACCTTGAAAATAAACATGATTTTGAAAGTAATTTGATAAAAAGAGAATGACTCACATTGCAGATTTAACACGGGTAGAGTCTAGCTTATTGATTAGCCTTGTTAACCTAGTTTAAATAACAATGCACACAAACTAGGTTAGTAACTAATACATCATTTACGATAACTTACGAGATTAAACCCTCACAACGAATGACAAAGTGCGATACTTAAACATCCATCGTATTCACGACGAATGACAAAGCATAACCCTAATGTGGGCAGCACTTAAACATCCATTGGATAGTTTTAATCGATTGGACATTGAATCGTAGCAGCGATCGAGTTATTACCCTGTTTTAGCGGCAGCGTTTCGTATCTGTGTGTGTTTTTGTAGTAATTGGACAATATCTCAACGTACGTATTGAGTTTGAATGTCGAACTAACGCAGAATTGCAATTGCCAACCCCCTCTATTTATACCTGAAATTGGGCTCCCTCGCGTGGCGCGAGGCCCTGTCGCGTGGCGCGAGGGACACCCTACTACCATAGGGTAGCCTCGTGTCCAGGTAGCTCAGGTGAGTTGGTCATGCATTAAAATTCGTTATACACGTAAAACTGTCAAGATAATATCAACTAGGGTTTACCCCCCCCTGAGTTTTAGGGGCCCTGATCCTGATTCCGACTGTTCTGAAAATTTTAAGGTTTATGCAGAATCACTTGGGTGTCTTAATTAGGGTTTCCTATTGGACAATTAAAATAATATTTAAGACTTTTGATGAGAGTTGTTACATCCTCCCCACCTTAATAAAAATCTCGTCCTCGAGATTTACTAGAATAAGTGAGGATACTTTCGCTTCATCTCCGATTCCAGCTCCCAAGTGTATTCAGGTCCTCTCTTTGAATCCCACTTGTCTTTGACTAGAACTAGTCGCTTGTGCTTGAGAAACTTGATCTTTCGATCCTCGATTTGAAGAGGTTTTTCAACAAATTTCAATTTCTCATTTACCTTTATATCTTGGAGAGGTACTACCAAAGATTCGTCTGATAGGCATTTCTTGAGGTTGGATACATGAAATACATCATGTACTCCAGCTAACTCCTCTGGTAGTTGTAATCGATAAGCAACTGGTCCTATACGTTGGATCACTGGGAATGGTCCTACGTATCTTGGACTTAGCTTTCCTTTCTTACCAAATCGAACTACTCCTTTCCACGGTGAAACTTTCAATAATACTTTGTCTCCAACTTGAAACTTGAGTGGCTTCCGTCTATTGGCTACATAACTCTTTTGAAGATCTCGAGCCGTCTTTAGTCTTTCCTTGATTTGAGTAATCTTGTCAGTGGTTTCTTGTACTATTTCAGGACCTGATAATTGACTTTCTCCTATTTCTGCCCAACAAACTGGAGTTCTGCACTTTCGTCCGTACAGTGCTTCGAATGGGGCAGCTTCGATACTTGCATGATAACTATTGTTATAGGAGAATTCAATTAAGGGTATGTGATCATCCCAGTTTCCACCAAAATCTATCACACATGCTCTAAGCATGTCTTCCAGAGTTTGGATCATCCTTTCCCTTTGTCCATCTGTTTGAGGATGATATGCAGTGCTTAAATTTAGGCGAGTTCCCATAGCTTCTTGGAAACTTTTCCAGAAGTGGGAAGTGAAACGACTATCCCTATCTGATACAATGGAGAGTGGAACTCTATGTAAGGATACAACTTCATCTACATACAACTTTGCCAACCTTTCCATGCTAAAGGTTTCTTTCATAGGTAGGAAATGAGCTGATCTGGTTAATCGATCTACAATTACCCAAATCGTGTCATCACCCTTTCTGGTTTTGGGTAACTTAGTAACAAAATCCATTGGTATGAGTTCCCATTTCCATACAGGCATTTCTAGTTGTTGTAGTAGACCTGAAGGTTTCTGGTGTTCTGCCTTGACTTGTGAACAAGTAAGACACTTAGAAACATATCTAGCTATGTCATTTTTCATTCCTATCCACCAGAAATTATTTCTTAAATCTTGGTACATCTTATTATTACTAGGATGCATGGTATACCTAGATTTATGAGCTTCTTCTAAAATCTTATTTCTTAAATCTCCTTGCTTAGGTACCCAAATTCTTTTCTTATGGAATCTCCAAATTCCATCATTTCCTTGCTCTAATTCTTTTATTCGTCCCTTCATTCCTTCAGCAGCATCCTCTATTGCTGTCTCTTGAACATTTTTCAGTTGCTCCATTAAATCTAATTGTAGATTTAATCTGAGAGCACGAACTCGTCTTTGGTTCTCATGATACTTACGACTTAAGGCATCTGCAACTACATTTGCCTTTCCTTCGTGATATTGGATATCACAGTCGTAGTCACTTAGGATCTCCATCCATCTCCTTTGTCTCATGTTCAACTCTTTTTGCCCAAATATGTACCTTAAACTTTTATGATCTGTATAGATAGTAAATTTACTTCCATATAGATAATGTCTCCAAATTTTAAGGGCAAAAATTATGGCTCCTAATTCTAAATCATGAGTCGTATAGTTCTCCTCGTGCTTTTTCAATTGTCTTGAAGCATAAGCAATTACCTTTTTGCATTGCATTACCACACATCCAAATCCTAGTTTTGAAGCATCACAGTATACTTCAAAATCTTCAGTTCCTTCTGGTAAAGCTAAGATTGGGGCATTTGTTAACTTATGCTTTAGAATCTTAAAAGCTTCTTCTTGCTTAGGTCCCCATTCAAACTTAACTGCTTTACAGGTTAGCTTAGTTAATGGTACAGCTATCTTGGAAAAATCCTTAATAAATCGTCTATAATATCCGGCTAAACCTATAAAACTTCTAATTTCCATTGCGGATTGCGGAACCTTCCATTTGGTAATTGCCTCTATCTTAGCAGGATCTACATGAATACCTTCGTGATTCACCATGTGTCCTAGGAATTGCACTTCTTGCAGCCAAAATTCACACTTCGAGAATTTGGCATAAAGCTTTTCTTTTCTTAACAAAGTTAAGAGTGCCTGTAAGTGCTGACAATGCTCGTTCTGACTTTTGGAATAAATAAGTATATCGTCGATGAAGACAATTACAAATTTATCCAAGTACGGTTTACAAATTCTATTCATCATGTCCATGAATGCGGCAGGTGCATTCGTTAACCCGAATGGCATGACTGTAAACTCGTAATGACCATACCTAGTTCTGAAAGCAGTTTTAGGTATGTCTTCTTCTTGTACCTTCAATTGATGGTATCCGGAGCGTAAGTCAATCTTAGAAAAATATCTAGCTCCTTGAAGTTGATCGAAAAGATCATCAATCCTAGGTAATGGGTATCGATTCTTAATTGTAACCTTATTCAATTCTCTATAATCAATACACATTCTCATTGATCCATCTTTCTTCTTTACAAACAACACTGGTGCTCCCCAAGGGGATGAACTAGGTTGTATGAATCCTTTACTTAGTAATTCATCTAATTGATTTTTCAATTCTAGCATTTCAGTAGGTGCTAACCGATAAGGTGCCTTGGCTATCGGTATAGTTCCAGGAATTAGATGAATTCTAAATTCTACTTCCCTATCAGGTGGTAATCCAGGTAGTTCTTCTGGGAATACATCTAGGTATTCTGAGACTACAAGAATCTCCTTAAGTTCTTTACCCTTAGTGCTAATGATTACTGAAATCATATATACTATTCCTTGCTTTCGTTCATAACTAGCAACTTTCATTACTGATATGAACTTCATGGGTTTACGTGGTTTATCTCCTGTAATCATGATTACTTCCCCAGTAGGTGCCCAAATTTCTATAGAGTTTTTATCACAAAGGATTCGAGCATGGTTGGCTACTAACCAATCCATTCCTAACACAACATCGAATTCAGCTAATTTCATAGGCAATAGGTTTGCAGAGAATTTATGATCTGAAAGTTCTATATTTTCTTTTTGCAAAACCTTATCTATTTTAACTGAATTCCCATCTGCCGTTTCGACTGTAAAAATCTGCCTAATGTTGGTTAAAGGTAAGTTAAGAGCTTGGCAGAATGAAGTATTGATAAAACTTTGGTTTGCACCAGAGTCAAATAATACTTTTGCATACACGTTGTGAACTAGGAACGTACCAGCTATCACATCAGGGATTAGCTCGGCCTCCTGAGTTGTCAACTGGAAGGCTCGAACATTTTTCTGGGTAGCTCTATCAGCTGGCTTGGCTTTATTGTCTGCTGGTTTAACCAATTTAGGACATTCTGTTTTGAAATGCCCAGCTTCTCCACAGTTATAGCAGATCCTTGTTTTCTTTCTGCAATCTTCTTCACGATGTCCTACCATTTTGCAAAAATTGCAGGTTACATTACATCTTCCATAATGTTTCTTTTTGCAATTCCTACAGAACGGCGGAGTTGAGGATTGCCCTGTTCCTCTTCTCTTGAAGTTGCTATTATTACCCGTACGAAATCCTTGAGTAATTTTCTGAGCCAGTTCTTTTTTCCTGTTTTCATCTCTTGTGCGTACCAGTTCGTCAGTTAGGGTGTTAGCTAATTCCACTGCATCGTCAATAGTACGAGGTCTCGCAGCTTTAACGATATTGCGGATTTTGCCAATCAATCCCCAAATATAACGAGAAATAAGCACTGATTCTGGCGAAGCCAGGGTTGGTACTACTCTCGCATACTCGAAGAATGTCGAAGTATATCCTCGACAATCTACCCCCACCATCCGATGGTTCAGGAATTTATTTGTCATTTGTTCTTTTTCGTATTCGGGACATAATTTTCTTTCTATTAAATGCTTAAATTCTTCCCAACTCATGGCGTAGGCTATATTTCTTCCTTTGGCTTGAAGTACTGTATTCCACCATTCTAGCGCCCCTTCTTTGAAAAGATTTGAAGCGTACATGACCTTGTCGTCCTTGGCACATTTACTTATTGTAATTACTGCCTCAGTTTTCTCTAACCAACGCAGTGCCGCAGTCACTCCTTCATTGCCTGCAAACTCAGATGGTTTACAAGCAAGAAATTCTTTGTAAGTGCAACCAGGCGTTGCAGCTTTCATTTTCTTAGGGAGCGGAGCCTGCCGTGGATCATTATTGTGATTAGTATGATTACCGCCTCCGTTTACGCTATTACTGAAGTTATCTTCAGAAATATGTTTGCTAGGAATGATTTGTTGAGGTTCAACAGGTTTCTGGGCAGCAGCAAGGATTGCTGGAATAGCATTGGCTATCCCTTGAGCAACGATATTTTCTATATCTTGCCTAGTCATAAATTGATTCTCCGGTTGTTGCTCAGATTGGTTAACCTCGTTAACTGGTTCATTATTAGCGTTTTCCATCTGATAATTAATTTATATAAATTATTAGTATAAAATAATTAATAGCCATACACAAATAATCACAAAATTTCATAACACATGGATAGCCAAAATTATCGATTTCTCGATTCCCATTTTATATATTATAATATGCATCAATACACATCATTATCTTACAATTTTTATTTGTAGTTATTTTATAAGATTATATTTTACTATTATTATTATTATTATTATTATTATTATACAATCACAGTTTCATAACCCCACTATCCCTTGTCAGTTGGTATTTCAGTAACGACGTTCCCTTTCGTCGTACTTCCAGGAGATCTGTTCTCCTACTTCCCGAATCCTATTTCCTGAATCCATAAACTCTTCGCCAAAGTGGCGGAGTTCAGCTAAATTCTCATTGCTCATTGGTGGGTTTGGTATTGGTTCCGGGTCGAACTGAGGGAGAAAGGTATAAGGATTGTTGAGCAAATTTTGAAACTGCCAGTCATTAGTCCACCACTCGTCCATTCCTAAAGGTTGGGTGTGGATTATAAGTTCTGGGATTGTTGGTTCCAAGTTTATTGGAAGTTGATTTTCAGCAGGATAAGGGTAAAGGTTATTATTAATAGGTCTGATGATATCACAGCTCTCTAATGCACGATCCAATTCCTCCTGAAATGGCAACTCCTCAATTTGCCTAGAGCTTTCCCCAACTTCCATCTTTGTTTGCCTAGAACCTTCCCCAATCTCCATTTCTATCTGCCTAGAACCTTCCCCGATTTCAATACTCTTTCCTTTGTCTATGGGATTTTCTATTTTTGGAATCTTCCTAGTTGCGGGTTTCCTCCTGCGCACACGCCTCCATCCTACAAATCTTCTCCTTTTCTTAGGCTTGGGTTTTCCGGAGGTGGAGCGTTAAATTCCATGGGTTCCTCTACATCGGCTATGTAACCCGTAAAGTCTCTAGAAACTTCTATTTTCACCGGATAAAGGTTGAGATTCTGAAGGGCTTCAAATAACTCATTCATGCTGTTTAGCATATATGCAAAATACACACAAAAAGGCTAAGTTTAATTTTATAATAAAATTTCATAGATAAGCTTTAAATATTATTGCATACCGTGTGACTAATTTAATACAAAGGACGACTGACAACTAAAACATATCAGGGTTTACTGTAACTTATTTATTTACTGGGTAAAGTTTCTGGTTTGTAGGTGATAAGGGTACTAAAACTTGAGTCAGAATATTTAAAGATTTGCATTTACTGCTACAGTGGCTAGCATATAGAGATCTTCCCATTTTGCATCTAACTTGTCTTCCCATGGTGGGTTACTATCTAGTTCTTGGGTTTTCTAATTAACTCTCTTTTCTTTTGGTTGTGATTTCTTTATTTTCTCCTGACTTTTCTTAATAATCAAACTTCTTTTATTAGGAGAAAGTGGTTCCTCATACTGTGCCTTTCGAACAAATATTTCCTCCTCACTATCTACTGAGTATCTTGAGGATTTTGTTTGGGATGAACTTCCCTTCTCTTTTGGTGAACTATCTAATTTAAGATAGATGTTCGAAAGCTTTTGCTTACCCATACTGTAATTAACAATTAATCAGTTAATAAAACACATAATCACAAAATGGTAATCAGGAAAAATTAAGTATTTTAAATACTTAATAGGCTTAATTCAGTGGCTCTGATACCACCTTTTTCTGTCACGGCCCCCGACCCGGTTTGACCCGGTTTAGGAGCCGCGGGACAGAAAATCCCGTGGTATTTATTTAATTAAGTTGACAGCGGAAGACTTTAGCAGGATCTTTTTAAAACTGAAATTTCCTGATTATTTTATTTCACAATTTGGGATAAACCCCCGGTAGTTTACAATCATATGATTTCACTGAGAAATATTTATTTTACAAAACATGTTTTTTATTTTATATTGAGCCACTTCCTTAAGCTTGTAGTGCTTCACGGCACTTTTCCTGGATCACAACAGATCACCTGAAACATGTTTGAAAAAGGTTTTGTCAGCGGGAAATACTGGTGAATCATTCTTTTTACTAAAACGACGCGTTTGTTATAATTTACAATATTAAGAGCGATTACAATGTTTCCATATATCAACCAACTACCCACAGTATTTGTCACTCGACCATCCATTGGTAACCTCATAGTCCAATGGTGTCTGTGACTATGGTCATATCACCCCTTGGCTAACCCGTTGTCCAATGGTGAAGGTTATCAAGTAATGTATACAAAACCCCACATACTGGCTGTAATTTGGTGATTACAAAGACTTAATCCCTGTAATTATAACCTTGAAAATAAACATGATTTTGAAAGTAATTTGATAAAAAGAGAATGACTCACATTGCAGATTTAACACGGGTAGAGTCTAGCTTATTGATTAGCCTTGTTAACCTAGTTTAAATAACAATGCACACAAACTAGGTTAGTAACTAATACATCATTTACGATAACTTACGAGATTAAACCCTCACAACGAATGACAAAGTGCGATACTTAAACATCCATCGTATTCACGACGAATGACAAAGCATAACCCTAATGTGGGCAGCACTTAAACATCCATTGGATAGTTTTAATCGATCGGACATTGAATCGTAGCAGCGATCGAGTTATTACCCTGTTTTAGTGGCAGCGTTTCGTGTCTGTGTGTGTTTTTGTAGTAATTGGACAATATCTCAACGTACGTATTGAGTTTGAACGTCCAACTAACGCAGAATTGCAATTGCCAACCCCCTCTATTTATACCTGAAATTGGGCTCCCTCGCGTGGCGCGAGGCCCTGTCGCGTGGCGCGAGGGACACCCTACTACCATTGGGTAGCCTCGTGTCCAGGTAGCTCAGGTGAGTTGGTCATCCATTAAAATTCGTTATACACGTAAAACTTTCAAGATAATATCAACTAGGGTTTACCCCCCCGAGTTTTAGGGGCCCTGATCCTGATTCCGATTGTTCTGAAAATTTTAAGGTTTATGCAGAATCACTTGGGTGTCTTAATTAGAGTTTCCTATTGGACAATTAAAATAATATTTAAGAATTTTGATGAGAGTTGTTACAGGTCGGGTTGGAAACGCTTAAGAAATATCTAATTTAGATGTTTAGGAAGAGATAATTAATTGGGCGCTTCTGTGAGCATCATGTTAGCCGGAGACGGTTAATTTTATAGCTGCAGGTAAGTCTATTTTTGTTTGATTTTGTTGACTTAGTCAACTCTTTAACTCTTTTTAAATATTTCCCGAACTTGAAATTGTAATGTTAGATCTTTAGTTCGTGCTTTTCTTAATGATGCCTTTCTTTATGAATGCACCAGACCTTAACACTTGCTCAGTCGGTGAAGATAGATCTTTGTAGAAGCATGGACTACTAACATTGATCTTTGTAAGTTTATTGTTTTTTTTTTTTTTTTCTTATGCTCAATTCTTAAAAATGTAGGCTGAGTATTTGAATGAATATATATTAATTTAACTAAGAAAACATAAGTAAATATTTAATGTGCAAGTTTGTTTGCTTCTGGAGCTGATCTCAGTTGTGTTGGGCGTGTTGCAGCCAAACTGGAACTCTGCTCCAGTGTTAAAGACAGTTTTGTTTATAGCAAGATCTCAAATGTTGAAGCAAAAGGGATCATAACATGGATAGGTTCATAATCGTGCTTTTAACTTTATGGTTTGAAGATAAACATATGTGGTTATAAGTATTAAATGGATAGTAGACAGTTTAGTCTAGATTTTATTATGATTCAATTAAATTTTGTACCTGACCAGTTATGAACGCCTGACCTGTTACAACGTGACTCATATTTGTCTCCCAATGATGAAAATCTTGGATCCCCTACTACTGCTATGTGTGCTTTAATGTAACCTCCATGTTTGCAAAGGTGGATAGTATTATATAATGTTGAATTATTTTAGAATGGTTTTTATATTGAAGATTTCAATAAGGATTTTTATATTGAACCGAATGTAATGTAAGTTCCAATTTGCTCATTTGTGAAACTTCTATCTGAATTGGTTGATAGATCTATTTGATTTTCATGTATGTACTTAAAACAAGTTGATGTGGATTCTGGGCTATACATTATCTTTGATGGGTCAAATAAAATAGTTACTCGAAAGGTAATGGGTCAATTGGGTTGAACATACCAAAGTTGCCAGAAGGTTTTTATTTGCACTACATGCATACATCCATATAAATACATACATGTCTGAATTGTTATGCATAACATGTTATGAGCACATGCATAGGGTAATAAGATATACGAAAGAGATTATTAGGCAATCAATCCACCTAAAAGTTGACTTATCAAGCTATATCAAGATTATTCTTTGACTAAATAAATTTAAGGGCAACAAAAACAAGGTGGATTAGTTGGCATTGTTGTAAATTGTTTAATGTATGAGCCTTTGAATATATCAAACTATTGTGTTTCAGTAATTATGTTGCGTGTCTTGATGAGTTCGCGGTGATACCAAAATGAATATATACCGAAACAAATCTTTCAATAAAAGATTTATGAAAACACCATTAAATAATATTTTTTTTTAGGCCACCCATGTAACACACGGGGTCTTAAGCTAGTATATATATATATATATATATATATATATATATTGTTAATTATTAGATAATTAAAAGTAAAGAGATCATTGTTATAATTATGAGATAATTATGTGGAGTTGTGATTAGATTACAATTCTAATGTTGGTTTTAAATAAAAGATATACATTTTATATCTTTAACTACTTCCTCTTTAATCTCATATGCATCCAATATAGAGATAATAGATCTCTAATTTTGGGCCACTATCGTTGCAAATAAAAGGGAACAGAAGGTTCCATAGTTTTTTTTGGGGGGGCTGTGGTCGAACAAGAATAACAAAATCACAAAAATCAAGTTGTTACTTCTTGCATCAAAGGAAGCATAATCGGAGTAACTAAATTCAGGTAGCGAGTACAAGTGAACGTGATTGTCTCATTGATTAGGCAAAAAGGTAAGTAAAGTTTTTGAACTTTATTTTTTTTAGTTTAAAGGTTTCGTTTGAAATCGTTTCAGACGAACAAATATGATTCCGTGGTCAACGATCATCTAGCGAGATCGTTTGTTGAACCAAGGTGTCTTTCTTGGATGTCACGATTCTTTAATTTTATTATAAACTATTTTGATTGTAATGAGATCACTGGTGGAAACGGTTTAGAACCGAACCTCGTGTACATGTTTTCCGCTGCGTTCAGTTTGTTTGACAAATTGACTAAAAATTATTTTCTAAAAGTTACACGAAAATTCCAACAGTGGTATCAGAGCCACCTTGCAAATCAAAGTAGGTTTATTTTATAAAATAGTTTATAGGATTGCATGCTTAAAATCGAGTAGATTTGGCATAGGAATTTGTCACGTGTAATAGTTATAGGCAAGTTTTATTAAGGCCAAACATGAACACTTGTCAAAGTCCTCTTTGACAAAATACTTGGCCTTAACCTATTTCGTTTAGCTTAATGATCGTACGATGCAAACCCGGTAAAGATTTATTTTTATAACACGCGTACTAAATTAGTTTTTGGAGCTACGCGCGTTAAATTAAAGAAAATATGAAATATTAAAATAATGATTTTATTATAATCAAACTTAAATTAAGAAGTATAAATCGTAACAAACTTTATTTTGAAAATAAAGTTTAAAAGTTTTTTTTTTCTTTTCGTTTACAGTTTAAAGGAAATTTAGTTTTTTTTTATATATTAAAGTTTATTTCTTTAATAGGATTGGATCCATGATAAAGTGGGAGCACAAAAGCGTTTGTGCTACACTTAATTGGCACGGTTCATGTTCTTAGGCTCGAACGAACCCAACATAATCTGAACCCGGAATTGCATATTTATTTATTTTATTATGCTTTTTGCCATGAGATGTTTGTTACGTACATAAAATTAATAATTAATACACGATCATTAAAACGACAATTTTAATAAAAGGTTTATTAAGTATTGGATAGGTAATTAAAATAAACATTTTATTTTAAAATACAAAAATCAAAATTGGCTTTTCAAAAATTAAAAGTTAATTTGAAAACCGTAGTTAATAAATGTTATTAATTAAAATAATTTTGCGACACGACCAACTTAGATTAAATAGGGCATTTAAAATTAATCGATCGAGTGATTGAAAGGTGTTTCTATTCGTCACAAATTAAAACGTAAAATTGATTTTTACAAAGGAATTGTATAGCCTATGTTCATGCCATAGGCCGTACAAGTATTTTAAAACGACCCAAACTGGTAATTTTAAAATATAACCCAAATTAAAATCGATATTCTACGCTACCCTAAATTAAGAACACCCGAACTGATATATCCGAACCCCTGGTGCTAGTGTTTACCCTGCATCCAGGCCTACGGTTTTGGTTAGGGGTAGTTCCGCGATTTCCATGCTTACATGGGCCGGGCTACAGTTCTGATTTGAGGACAAATATCACTTTTGCGACATGAGAGCAAATGTTAGTGTTTACCCTGCATTTGTTTTCTACGGTTGCGAAAGTGGGCGTAGTTGGGGTTAACGTACCAATTCTTGACAATACTCGTCATGCGACCCCAAACCGAGAATTGTGTAGTCGACACAATTGGTGATCGTCACCTACCCTTCAATCTATGCCAGTGAAGAGTGCTAAGTCCATTCACTGAGTTATGGGGAGATGGGATCTCATCCTAATTCCTAAAATTTTGTAAATCTTGGGTCATAATTGAATTAGGTTAATGCATGAAAATTACTAATAAAATTTTCTTCTAAATTCTACAGATGTCTACAAACAATTCTGATAACACCAAATTCTCGCTTAAGTCCAACCTTGAAAAAGCTAAACTTGATAATTCTAACTTCACGGATTGGTATCGCAACCTGAAAATTGTTCTCAGGGCGGAGAAAAAGGCTTATGTCCTTGAAGGACCAATTCCCGAAGCACATGCTGCTAATACGGGTGTAGCCCGTAGGACATGCGAAAAACATGTTGATGATTCCCAAGATGTGACATGTCTTATGCTTGCTATGATGATTCCAGAACTTCAGAAGAATCTGGAAAACTTGGGAGCATATGAGATGAGTGAGCAGCTAAAAGACATGTTTCAGCAGCAAGCTCGTCATGAGCGTTTTGAGGTGATGAGATCTCTCATTACATGTCGCATGCAGGAAGGTACGTCGGTCAAGGCTCATGTACTGAAAATGAAGTCTTTCGTTGATCAACTGGAGCGTCTGAACGCACCCCTTAGTAATGAGTTAGCTACAGATGTGATCCTTAACTCGCTACCCAATTCATATCATCAGTTCTTTTTGAACTATAGCATGATTGGGTGGGAAAGAACGATCCCAGAGTTGCATCAGATGCTAAAAACTGCTGAGATAAACATCCCAACTAAGGGCAATCCAGTGCTGGCGATCAGGGAAGGAAGAATTACCAAGAAAAGGTCATCCAAGGGAAAAGGCAAGGCGAGTAAGCAAGACAAGGGCAAAGGCAAAAAGGTTGCCACTCCGAAGGCAAAGCCTCATAAAGATGCCAAGTGTTTTCACTGTGATGAGATCGGGCATTGGAAGAGGAATTGTCCCAAGTACCTGGCTGAGTTGAAGCTTAAGAAGCTGCAGATAGGAGAATCCTCAGGTATACATGTTATTGATCTATTTTCCTTTTCGAGCAAATCTTGGGTGTTTGACACTGGATGTGGTTTTCACATTTGTAATGATTTGCATGGACTAAAAAGGATTAGGAAGCTGAAGCATGGTGACTTAGAGCTGCACGTTGGGAACGGGCATAATGTTGCTGTGAAGGCAGTTGGAGAATTTATTATTGAATTACCTTCTGGATTGTTTATTACTTTAGATAATGTTTTTTAAGTTCCTAGTTTGACTAAGAATATTATTTATGTTTCTGCTTTATGAGAACAAGGTTTTAATTTTGCTTTTGATATTGTTAATGGTAGCATTTCTGCATTTTTAAATGGTGTGTTCTATTTTGAGGCTAAGCCTCACAATGGTGTCTATGAAATAGATACTTCTATCAATAGATCAAACAATATTGTATGCTCTCTTTCCTCTAAATGTGTTAAAACTAGCTTTAATCAAACATATCGTTGGCATTGTCGTCTTGGCCATATTAACATCAATCGCATGAGGAAGCTCCAGACCACAGGGATTCTAGAATCCACGGGTCAAGAGACTTATGCTTTATGCGAATGTTGTCTAAGTGGCAAGATGACTAAGGCCCCTTTTACCGGAACTAGTGAAAGGGCTAAAGACCTGTTAGGACTCATACATACTGAAGTATGTGGTCCATTCAGAACTATGTCAAGGAATGGGGAAAGATACTTCGTTACATTTACTGATGATTATAGTAGATATGGATATGTTTATCTTATGAAGTTTAAACATGAAACCTTTGAAAAGTTCAAAGAATTCCAAAATGAAGTACAAAATCAACTAGGGAAAACGATTAAGGCACTTCGATCTGATCGAGGTGGTGAATACATTAATCAAGAGTTTGATGAACATCTCAAGAAGTTTGGGATTATATCCCAACTAACTCCACCTGGAACACCACAACTTAATGGTGTGTCTGAGAGGAGAAATCGAACCTTATTAGATATGGTTCGATCAATGATGTGTCGTACAAACTTACCACACTCCTTTTGGAGTTATGCTCTTGAAACTGCTACACGTCTTGTGAATATTGCTCCTACTAAAAAGGTAGAAAAGACACCATATGAGATGTGGCATGGTAAACGACCTAAAGTCTCTTACCTTCGCATATGGGGATGTAACGCTTATGTTACCAGTGAGTCTTCGGACAAACTTGATCCTCGCGGTGAAAAGGTTGTTTTCATTGGATATGCATATCCGGTTGGTTATTATTTCTATAATCCTGCTGAAAATAGAGTTTTCACTAAGCGTCGAGGAACATTCCTAGAGGATGAGCTTATGGCGCGAGGAATTGGAGATAATCTTATGGATCTTGAGGAAATTCGAGAACCACAAATTGATCAACCAATAGTTGAATCTACCTCTCAACAAAATATTGTTGAACCTGAACCTGAGAGGATTCAGGAATCTGATGTAACACTAGGCATCCGCAGAAGTACGAGGGATCGTCATGGACCTGATAGGTACGTCTTGGTAATTGATCAAGAAGAGCCCTCAATCTACAAAGCTGCGATTTCAGGTAATGAATCTGAAAAATGGCTCGAAGCCATGGGCGTCGAGATGCAATCCATGTATGACAACCAAGTCTAGGATTTGGTTGAATTTCCTCCCGAATGTCGGACTGTAGGAAGTAAATGGGTTTTCAAGTTGAAAACAAACATGGATGGAAACGTGCAAACCTATAAGGCTCGGTTGGTTGCTAAAGGTTTTACTCAGACTCAAGGAGTTGATTATGAGGAAACCTTCTCGCCAGTAGCCATGCTTAAGTCTATCAGGATTCTACTTGCCATAGCTGCGTATTATGACTACGAGATATAGAAAATGGATGTCAAAACCACGTTCCTAAATGGACACCTTACAGAAGATGTCTATATGGAGCAGCCTGAAGGTTTTGTAGATCCTAAGAATCCTGAGAAAGTTTGCAAGTTAAATAAATCCATTTATGGATTGAAGCAAGCATCTCGAAGCTGGAATCTTCGTTTTGATCAGAAAATCAAACAGTATGTAGATCCGTGTGTTTACAAGAAGGCAACTGGGAGTTCTATTACTTTTCTAATCCTGTATGTAGATGGCATACTTCTCATTGGAAACAATATCCCGATGCTGCAGGACGTTAAATCCTGGCTTGGTAAATGTTTCTCAATGAAGGATCTTGGAGAAGCTGCTTATATTCTAGGAATAAAAATTTATAGAGATAGATCTAAGCGGCTACTTGGACTTAGTCAAAGTACATATATTGATAAGGTCATTCGACGTTTTTCAATGCAAGATTCCAAGAAGGGTCTCTTGCCAATGGCAAGTGGAACCGTATTGAATAGTCATCAGTGTCACACCCCGAAATATCAGAGCTTGGCGTGACTGAACCGGTATCTTCATTGCACAGCGGAAGCAAATAAAGCTAAGACTTCTAGAAAATCGAACGCCCACTAAGTACTCGAGTCTCCAATGGTTCTCCTATTCCAACCGTGCCATAATTTTGAAATGTAACATGAGAAAGAAACATGCGAAAAATCAACATAAAGTTGAGCGAGTTCATAGTTTGTTTGTAAAAGATTTGAAATAAATCTTTTTGATAACCGGTTTGTGAAATATTATTGAGAAAACGAATTTAAAAATCATTTTCTTGTCAAGTTATATGGAAACTTTGTATTTGTAACGCATTATGTTCGTAGAACCATGTATTTGTAAGCTCTTGTATTTGTAAAGTTTGTATAACCGTCAATGCCCACCCTGACTTTGACTTCATGCCTGCATAATTCTATGCTTTGAATTTGTATAAAACGTGGTATGTAATTTGTATGAAACATGTATTTCTGTAAATATAAGGAAATCGAGATCGCTAATGGTTTGCAAGGCCATTAACATATGACACGACATAGGAAGCATCCAAACCATATGCATTTTTCGTTGTCGATTCACGACTAGAGACACAAAAGCACTGCTTGGTACTAGTTATTACCAAGAGTGTGGCTGCCTGAAACCCATTAGATCTAACCTTTTGTTCCGCGGTCTTAGTATGTACACGATTAATGGTGCTTCTGGTACCCTATTCGTGACATGATCTAAAGTATCATTCCTTAGTTTAATGTACCTCTTTGTACTTGTATTTCCCGTAGTTTAGAAAACTAGAATTCGTGTGTATGCACATTTCGAAAAATACGCTTGTTTGAAAAACCGGTATAAAACATAAGCTTTTCGTAAACCATTTGTGTCAGTTAAAACTTGCTTGTAAAATGGTTTAGAAATATGTAATTCTTGTATGCTTTGCAAAAAGCGCATGTCTTTCCACCCCGAAAACATTTAGAAAAATGTAAAACTCTAAAAAGGTGGGGTTATGAACTCACCTGGATATTCCTTGTGCAAAGCTAGCTAATTATGACTTCGTGATGTCGTTTCCAAGACGAGACTCGCTAGCGTGCATTCTACAATATTCCTAACACGGAATATCTTATAAGTTTCTAATTAAACGTAGCTGAACTACGTGTCACCGAGCTCTACCAAATCGTTAACTGAACGATTCGACGTAAGTTGTTAACTTAACGAAAATGATTAAGTTATACTCGTTTACTTTCGCTCAATGTCGTTAATAGTTTACTAAGTCTAGAAAGTACTTAGTTTTCGAGAAATTCGAATATATAGGTATTTATACAAAAATATAAATATTTTGGTAAGATAGTGTTAGTCGTCCGCGAAGTCGTTTGTGTATATAGAAATGTTCGTATGATACGATATTTGAAATAAATATAAAATCTATATTTATTTTTATAAAACGAATTCGTGTCGTTTGATAGTCGAAATAACATATAAACTATATTTAAGTTTATAAACGAATCGTCAAAATTTCGAAGTTTAGAATAAGCATAAATACTATATTTAATATTGTAAATAATATTAGGATCGTTGTTTTCGTATATCATAAAATGTTATCGAAAATTATACACTTGTTTTTACTTTTATAAAAAGCGTTTGTAGTTGATCGGCTATATTTTTATATTAAAACGCGAATCGTTTTACGGACTTTTCTCGAAAAACGGGCAGAGTTTCCTCTGTTTTTGGACGCCCCCCGACAATGCAAGTTGTCGTTATTTTTATCAAAATTCAATCAATATACTCAATATATAAGATTTCATCAAATGTGTAAAGATTTAAAGTATACTTTAATAGATCGGTTCGAGCTCGTTTTTCACGTATTTAATTAAACTATAAATATAACGAAATAAACGCATCGTTAATCTTTACCAAGTCTTCCGTCAAAATGTGGAGCCGCTTGACTGAGTTGACCGGGTTGGACCGAGTTGACTTGTCGACCCTAAACCCGCACTTGAATCTGACCGAGTTGCACCATATCATGACCCGAGCCACAAATCCAAACCCGAATAATTCCGTTGACTACTATTGACTAGTTTGACTGTGCTGACCCGCTGTTGACCCGAGTTGACTCGGGTGTTGACCGAGTCAACTGTGTTTGACCCGAACCCGAACACGAAATCCGAACTGAAGCCGCACGCATCTGCCTCCCTTGTAACCCGAAACCAACAGTGAAACTTGAACTGGGATAACCACCACCACAGTCACCGCCGTCCGCCACCGTCGCCGCCGTGAGCGGCGGCGCCACTTTTTCTCTGTCGTCCTTTCTCTCTCTCTTCTCATCGTTTCTCTCTCTCTGTCTCCTGCTTTGTTACCGTGCCAGCTGTTGCTCACCACCACCACAATGATGGTGGTGGTGGTCCGTATCATACATCGCAGGGGGGGTGTCGCCGATGACTGGCTCTCGTGTGTGTGCGTCGGACTTTAGAAACGATAGGGAGAGAGGGTTTTAGGGGGGTGCTCGTCGGGGGTGCCTAACTGGCGCCGGTCCGGTTTGTCGCCAGAGATGAAGGAACAAGGGAGGGGGATGATGGTGTGTGTTGTTTGTATGTGTAATCAAGAGAGAGAGGGTGATTATGAAGATCAGTGGGTATGTTTAGGGTTTTCTAAGAAAATAATGAAGGAGAAATGAGAATGCAGAGTGTTTGTGTGAGTGTTTTTCTGCACAATTCAAGAGTAAGGGACGGGGTATGGACCCTTATAACGTTGTTAGATGAAATCTTGTAGAAATCTTATGGAGATTTGAAGAGATTTTATAAGATTTGTAGAGATTTTGCAAAGATCTTCAAATCTTGTAGAGATCTTGATAATATTTTGTAGAGATTTGATAATATTTTGTAGAGATCTTATAAGATCTAATATATCATGTGCAGGTTTAGGCTTGCGGGTTTTGGGCTTGGGCCCAGGGCCCACAATGTCACACCCCCAAAATCCACAAGCGGAGTATCACCGCGTGGAGGCATGACTGACCAGGATCAAGCCACCAATCATATTGAACAATGTATTTAAAATAAATAAAATCCAACCACACAATATAATTGGTGTTCAAAAACCAGTTAACCAAGTTCAAGTTAAATAGCGGAAGCATAAAACGTAAAACCAAAATAAAAGTTCAATGAGTTTAAATGTAACATGGCACACAACCGTCCATGCTCCACAACGACTCCTCCTGCTCGTGCAAGCTCCAAAGATACCTAACGACCTGCAAGGCATGTAACAACGAGTCAACAACAAAGTTGAGCGAGTTCACAGTTGGTTGTTTAGTTTTAATGTTTGTTTCGAAAACCATAAGTTGTTTCGTAAACCACGAGTTAACCAGTATCTTTGTTCCCCAAACCATATCCATAATCAGTGGGGGCTTCCCCATGTGAACCACTAGACCCGTTTACCATATCGACCACTGACTAAAGTAAGTTGGTGCCCTGACGTCAATGTCTATCATCATTGACTAGTGCCCAGATCCATTAGTTCACGCCCGTCCTCTGCGGCACGGTGTGAGGCTTGTCAAACCTAAATAGCGCTATCTAACTAATGACCCGCTTGCCATTGGCCTGACGATTAAGTCGATATAAAAGGAGGGACTTCATGATAGAGATTTTGGTCTAGTATCCGTGTTGTCACCCTTCAATAAAGAGGGTGTGTACGAAATCCCCAAACCAGGAGATTACGTAGGTTTCAATTCAATTCCTTGTCATGTGTTGTCACCCTTCAATACAGAGGGTGTGTACGTGTTCCAAACTAGGATATCACTCAGTTTTAGTTTAAATCCTTTACCCATTCCCATCCCTTGGGAATCCCATGCCTTGTGGAAAGTGTGAACTCACCTCGGTTTGCTCGGCAGGTATTTCACTTGATAAAATTCTTTAGTCAATCACGTCCTATTATAGTTACCATGTTTCATTAGGTTCGTATTCGGTTAACGGCACATATACATGTATTCAACACGTAGCACAAACATCACGTATTCATATCCACATGGCATACACATACTGCACATTGAGTTCAATTAGCTATCCACAGTGTGCAATCCAATTTAGTTAGTGGCCTAATGCCAGCGTGCGGTTCATGTATTCGTGAGTTAACCTTAGTTATGTGGTCCATACGACTAGATGGATCAGTGCAATTAACCTATTTTATGCACGGCTCAACTTTTATCACGGCCCAAACACAAAACTCTATTGGCCCAATACTCCAATTAATTCATTTAGCGCATTGCACAGCTTGTATTTCAAATCCATCATTTAACAACTTCCTAGATTTCATATAATTGACATTATTAATAACACAACATAACCCATCCCTTATTTCAAATTAATCGGCCCAAACAGTTTATATGTCCGGACTGAACTTTGTTCAGTTTTATGCGGCCCAATTCTAGAACAAAAACCTATCCTGAATATGATCTATAGCCCCTTATCATGTTAATTGGTCAATTAATTGCCATCAAAATTCATAAACATTACCACATGCAATAAAGAACACAGGCCGACAATTTACATATATACCATCACATGCAATTAAGAACACAGGGCCGACAATTCACATATATATACAATTCACATATATACAATCATAAGTTCAATAAGTGGCCGACAATATCAATGTTTTGCTTGCAAAATTTCAGAAGTTTGTAAATAATATACTGACTTATGTTCAACTTATTCACATGCTAGCACTATGCCCATCACCTTCATTAATTTCCCATACATATTCTTACAATAATTCAAGCATCAAAAGATAGCAACCATGAGTCAAAGCTTTAACAACAAAACAAACGGATTTTGTGAATTTTATAACATACTAACCGAAGTGTAGGCGATACAACCAACAGGCCTTGATGACGAAGAGGGGGGGGGGGTCTCCTGTCGCACAAACTTTTGGAAGTGATAGGGTTTGCTTTGTTTTAGAGTTCTTATCAATAATACCATATTACGTAACATATATAACTACAGTTTGGGGCGGTTCCTCATTAGCCTAGGTAATGGGCTTAAGCCCAAGTTAAATGTCAGCCAATTAAGGATCAAGGGCTCGAATTGGGCTCTACAAAATCTGTGGATCAAAGTGAAAGCAAATAGAGCTATGATTGGGGTCGAGGACTTTATGTGCGGCCCTTTTAGTGAGTAGTATGGTATCCGGCCCAAATTTTAGAGTGTGCAAGGTATAGTTGGCCCAAATACATGGGATACCGACACGTTTACGCTTGATAACTAATCGTACCAAAATTGAAAGAGGAAAAACAAGGAAACAAAATTTCAAGACTAACCTTGGAAATTCGGGTTGTCACATCATCCCCAACTTGAAAGAAATTTCGTCCCGAAATTTAGCGCATGGTTGCTGAAGAAGCTAGTTATGTTGCGTGTTTTTCTGGTTTTCCTAGGGTGTCACATCATCCCCCCGTTGGTTTGGAATTTCATCCCGAAATTCCGTAGTAGCTTCAGCCTCAGTAGTGGTTGCACTTTTCTTGAACAACTGGGGATATTTGTGTTTCATTTGGTCTTCTCGTTCCCAGGTAAACTCTGGGCCACGACGGGAGTTCCAACGAACTCGAACAAGAGGTATTCTGGTACGCTTGAGAATCTTAACATCTCGGTCAGTAATCTCTACTGGTTCCTCAACGAATCGCAGCTGATCGTCGATAGTGAGCTCCTTGAGAGGAACTATGAGGATCTCATCTGACAGACACTTCTTCAGATTCGACACATGGAATACGTTGTGAACTCTGCTGAGTTCTGCAGGTAGATTCAGCTTGTAGGCCACCTTGCCAATTTTCTCAATAATATCGAAAGGTCCAACGTAGCGTGGATTCAACTTGCCCCGCTTACCAAAGCGAACTACGCCCTTCCACGGTGAGACTTTAAGTAGCACTCGATCCCCAACCTGGAACTCGAGTGGTTTCCTGCGTTTATCAGCGTAGCTTTTCTGACGGTCACGGGCTGCCGCCATTCGTTGTCGTATCTGAGCAATCTTCTTAGTTGTGTCTACCACAAGCTCTGGGCCAGTGATTTGGCTGTCACCAACTTCGGCCCAGCAAAAAGGGGATCGGCATTTACGTCCGTACAACGCCTCAAACGGAGCGGCCTGGATACTGGTGTGGTAACTGTTGTTATACGAAAACTCCACTAACGGAAGATGTTTTTCCCAGCCGTTACCAAAGTCGATCACACACGCTCTAAGCATGTCTTTGAGGGTTTGGATGGTGTGTTCAGACTGCCCATCCGTCTGTGGATGATACGCTGTGCTCATGTCTAATCGAGAGCCAAAGGACTTATGCATTGCTTGCCACAATTCAGATGTAAAACGTGAGCCACGATCAGAAATGATGGAGGTTGGCACTCCGTGCCTTGATACTACTTCCTTTAGATAGATGTCTGCTAGAGTAGAAAACTTATCCGTTTCCTTGATAGCCTATAAATGTGCAGACTTGGTCAGTCGATCCACGATCACCCAAATGGTATCATTTCCGCGTTGAGATCTAGGCAGGCCAGTAACGAAGTCCATGGAAATTTGCTCCCATCTCCATTTCGGTATCTCTGGTTTTTGAAGTAGACCCGATGGTTTCTGATATTCGGTCTTGACTCTCGCACAAGTCAAACATTTGCTAACGTAGGTTGCTATGTGGGCTTTCATGCTAGGCCACCAATAGGTAGTCTTTATGTCGTGGTACATCTTATCCGATCCAGGATGTACTGAGTAGCGAGACTTATGTGCTTCATCCATCACAAGCTCGCGTAAGTTTCCATAAAGTGGGACCCAAATGTGCCATGTTACATAGTAAGCGCCGTCTTCTTTTTGTTCTAATCGTTTCCTTGATCCCCGTAGAGACTCGGCCCTGATATTCTCTGCTTTCAATGCTTCAACCTAAGCTTCTCGTATCTGAGTTGGAAGGCTAGATTGGATGGTAAGTTGTAACGCGCGAACCCGCTTAGGTGTAGTCTCCTTTCGACTGAGGGCATCGGCCACAACATTGGCTTTTCCCGGATGGTACTTGATCGCGCATTCGTAATCATTCAAGAGCTCGACCCATCGACGTTGTCGCATGTTTAACTCCTTTTGCTTGAAGATATGCTCGAGACTCCTGTAATCGGTGTAAGTGGTGCACTTGGTACCGTACAGGTAATGTCTCCATATCTTAAGTGCGAAAACAACAGCTCCCAGCTCCAGATCGTGTGTAGTTTAGTTCTTTTCGTGAACCTTGAGTTGCTGTGATGCATAAGCAATGACCTTGTCACGTTGCATCAACACGCAATCAAGTCCTTGGATCGAGGCGTCGCAATAAACCACAAAATCGTCTGTGCCTTCAGGCAATGAGAGGATATGTGCACTACAAAGTCTATCCTTTAAGTGCTGAAACACAGTTTCCTGTGCATCACCCCAACGATAGGTGACACCCTTCTGAGTTAGTGAGGTGAGAGGTTGCGCAATCTTTGAGAAATCCTTGATGAACCTTCTGTAGTAGCCCGCCAAACCCAAGAATTGGCGGATTTCTGTTGGTGTACGGGGTGCAGGCTAGTTCTTGATCGAGTCTACCTTGGATGGATCAACATGAATCCCATCCTTGTTTACCACGTGGCCTAGAAAGTGGACTTCACAAAGCAAAAAGTCGCATTTTGAAAACTTAGCATAAAGCTGCTCTGCTCGAAGAAGTTCCAAAATAAGTCGTAGATGATGCTCATGTTCCTCCTGACTTTTAGAATAGATCAGGATGTCGTCGATGAAAACAATAACGAACTTATCCAGGTAAGGTTTGCACACTCGGTTCATGAGATCCATGAAGACCGCATGTGCGTTTGTTAATCCGAAAGGCATGACCAGGAACTCGTAATGCCCGTAACGAGTTCTGAATGCTGTCTTGGAGATATCCTCATCTCGGACTCTCAGTTGATGGTAGCCTGATCTCAGATCAATCTTTGAGTAGAAGCTCGACCCTTGCAGCTGATCGAATAAGTCATCAATGCGTGGGGGAGGATAACGAGTCTTCACGGTCACCTTGTTGAGTTCGCGGTAGTCGATACACATTCTGAAGGTACCGTCTTTCTTCTTCACAAATAATACTGGGGCTCCCCAAGGCGAAGAGCTAAGATGAATAAAACCCTTGTCCAAGAGCTCTAGTAGTTGCGTGGACAGTTCTTCAAGTTCTGATGGAGCCAGACGATAAGGTGCACGAGCTATTGGCGCTGCTCCAGGAGCTAGCTCGATTTGGAACTCGACTTGTCGATGAGGCGGGAGGCCAGGTAATTCCTCAGGAAATACCTCAGGAAAGTCACGTACGATCGGAATATCTTCTATCTTCTTCTCTTTCGAGGATGCACAGAAACGAGGGCTAGGATAGCAGTGTGTCCCTTTCGCAAACACTTTTGGGCCTTAAGGAAAGAAATGATGCCCACAACAACACCACTTTTGTCGCCATGAATCACTAAAGGTTCTTCACCAGAACGATGAATGCGGATGATCTTCTCCTTGCAAAGAATCTCTGCTCGATGTTGAGATAACCAATCCATACCAATAACGACGTCGAAACTACCAAGAACGATGGGGATAAGATCGATAGAGAAAGTCTGACCAGCTAAGACAAGATTACAACCCTTAACTATGTGTGTGGCTTCAAGACTTTTACCGTTTGCTAGTTCTACCATGTGCTTGGTGTCCAAAAGTGTTGGGGTACGTTTAAGCATTTGACTAACTTTTAAGGACACATAACTGGTATCGGCACCCGAATCAAATAAAACAGTAACAAAGAAATCATCCAGAAGAAACTTACCCATCACAACGTTGGGATCGTTCCTTGCATCACCCTACCCAATCACGAACGCACGTCCCCTGGCACCATTGCCATCATTGTTCCCCCATCATTGTTTCCGTTCCCCTGATTGTTGTTGTTGTTCTGTCTCTGATTCAGTTGGGGGCAGTCTCTTTTGAAGTGGCCTTCTGCACCACACTGAAAACATCCTTTGTTGTTACCCTGCTGCTGTTGTTGCTGCTGACGCTGATTCTGTGGAGCTTGCTGTTGGTTCTGTCATCGCTGATTTGCAGGGTAGAGACTCCTGCAATCCTTGGCCGCATGGCCGGGTTTGTTACACCTCTGACAAGTGCCCTTAGTACACGGTCCGCTATGATGGAAACCACAACGATTTCACTTGGGGTGGTTCCCCTTATACCCACTCTGCCCTTGACTACCAAAAGATTGCTGACTAGGGCTCTTGTAGTCATCAGTCTTTCGCTGCTGAGACTGAGACTGAGCTGATGTTGAACCCTTGCTTGAAACTCCATCCCATTTGCGCTTGTTTTCGTTGGGGGCATCAGAAGTGGTAGTAGTAGTACCAATGCGCTTGGGCAGCCTGTTCTGCTCGACTGCCTGATCAGTGAGACGATGAGCCAAACGGATGATTTGCTGGATGGTGCCAAGATTAGCTGAGGTCACGTGACTCTGAATTTCTGGCACTAAACCTTTAAGGTACAGCTCGATGCGCTTGATAGGAGGATCTACCATAGTAGGACACAAGATTGCCAGCTCATTTGATCTTTTCGTATACGCTTCGATTTCCGACCCCGTCATCTTTAAGTTGAAGAACTCTACTTCCAGCTTGTGGATATCGTCACGATTGCAGTACTCTTCCTTGATCAAATCTTTGAAGTCGTTCCATGGGGTGGCATTAGCAGCAACCAACCCTAGCATTTGGACCTGAGCGTTCCACCATGTGAGCGCTACACCTTCAAGTGTACCAGTAGCATACTTCACCCTACGAGCCTCAGGGCATTCACACATCCCAAAAACTGACTCGAGCTTCTCGAACCAGTGGAGGAGGCCTACAGCTCCTTCAGTGCCGTTGAAAGTAGTAAGTCGGCAGTCCATAAATGTTTTGAAAGTACACGCAGGAGGCTGAGCATGTTGACCTGTCGTGTGTGTAAGAAGAGACAAAGTTAGGCACAAGTGTTGGTTTACGAGAGTAGGATCTAAAGATCCTAGAGTAAGTTGCAATGGCAGGTTATACCTCCTGCCTGAGCGGCTGCGAGTGCTGCAGTAACTTGTTCATTGATCAAAGCCGTCAGCTGGGCTTGAGTTAGGTTAACACGTCCACCCATGATCTTCATATCAAAGGAAACATGAGTGAGAAAGGTGTCGCGAAAGTGCGATGACAGAAGAGAGTAAGTAGACATGTGTTTCAAACAATAGTTGCTACATTTATCTAAGCATACTATGAGCAATGTACTATGTAATTAACAAGTAGGCAATATAAACATAAATCATATCACCTATAGTGTTGAGCCTTGCACGTGGAGCGAAGCGTCGTTGTGGATCGTTGAGCACTGTACAGGTTATAGTCTGGTTTTGTCAAAAAAAAGCTTTTCCCCTTTTTAAAACCAAGTTCACTATAACCAATGGCTCTGATACCAATCTGTCACACCCCCAAAATCCACAAGCGGAGATATCATTCCTTTTTTTTTCAAAACCCTAGAGCCGACACCCCCAACCACACAATATAATTGGTGTTCAACCACACATTCAGGAGATATCATTCCTTTTCTTTTCAAAACCCTAGAGCCGACACCTCCTTTTATCGGCCTTTTCATCTTTGTTCAACATACACAAAGAAATCCAAGGATGAAGAACCTTCATTCAAAATTTCACAGGTTTATCTCCTTCATGATTATTCCTTCTTCGCAACTAAGTCCATCCATGCTATTTACCTTGAACTAGATCGCTTCTTATTGTGACGACACTCGGTTTGGACGTGATACCAGTTGTTACACATGTGCACAGGATGTTATCTCTCGGTTTTATTAGGGTTTTGCATAGAGTGCTATGTCGTGGGAAAGAGATGAAGACGGTGTTTGGCGGAGGAGATAGGTTGTCACGGTGAACAGATGTGGTTGAAGTGGTGACGAGATGTGGTGATGATTATGGTGTGGGATGGTGATGAATGGGTTGAACGATTACGGTGGTCGGGTTTCGGATGACTACGGGGGATGTTGAGGATGGGGTTTGGTTGGCATGGTACGGTGATGGCGTGGATGGTGTTCGGTGACACTACTAGAAAAATGGTTATTTGTTACGGAAATTTTCAACGCAAAAAAATGCGTCACAAATTCCTACACCTTTGCAACGCGTTTTTGACGAAAGAAAACCCCAAGTTTTTTTAAACAAAATTGTGACACAATAGTAACAAAAACAAAAATAATCCTAATTGTGTTACAATTTTGTTACAAATGTTGCTGGAATATTTTGTTATAATTATTAACTTAATTAATTTAGTCCTTAAAACTTTGCTCCTTTATAGTAAATAAAGAGTAAACTAAAAAAGAATAGTGAGGGAGAAAGTAGAAAAAGCATCAGTACGTACACTTCATCATCTCATTCATCGATACACTTCATCATCTCCTTCAGCGTATCCACCACGGTCACCACTCGCAACCTAGGGTTTCGAATTCTTCAGGTACACTTCCAGATCTGATTCACCTTTCTCTCTAACCCTATCTCAAATCACACTTCGATTTCATGAAATTGCGTTTGGATTTGAATCATTTGATACAGATCTGATTCAATGTTATTCAAGGTACACAACCGTATCCACCACGGTCACCACCACGTAGGGGATTAAAATCAGCTTTCTTCAAAATTTGTCGGCAACTATGATATAGAATGATTAGCATCTTATGATACAGAATGATTAGCAACTATGATACAGAATGATTAGTATCTTATGGCATGATGATAGTTTGGTAGTCTATGTGTTCTAATGCAAAAGAAAATAGTTAATTTGTTAAGATTCGGTATGATCAGAGTGATAGGTTCTAGCCTTTTAGGTTTATATCATGAATGTCCCTTTGGTTGAGTTTATGCCTGCAGTTAGTCATTAGTGTTACTGATCTTGTTCAAGTGTAGTCAAACCTTCTTGATGAGGTGCAACCTACGATATGGAATACACTTTCAAGTGTTAAAGTGTGGCTTAGATCGGGTTGGGTTGGGTTGAGTTGACTTAAAAGATTTTTCTCAAAAGTAAATGTCTTATAAATAGTAATTTTTGAATGAAAAGTATTGTTTTGACCCGTATAGTATAAATAGCACGTTTCCTTTTAAGATTTGTATAAACTGAGAATGATTTTCTTTTATAAATAGTAAATCTTATATAGATAGACCTTTTTTATTATGTTTTTAGTGGATGAAGTATTATTATTACTGTTACTATTATTATTCTGATTATTAATTTCAATATTATTGTTAGTTTATTTAGTTATAGATCAACAAAAATGTTGCCTAATAGAGATTGGATGTATACGAAGAGAACCACTAGTAATGGTTTTTTTAATCCGACATTTCAACTATATGTCAATGATTTCTTGGATTTCGCATTCACCAACGCACCTAACATTCAAAAAGAGCTTATAGAAGGGGTTGAGGTTTTTAAAATTAGATGCCCTTGTGCCAAATGCCAAAATCTCCGTTTCCAGAGCAGAGATGTGGTTGAGGGTCATTTATATGAAAAAGGGTTCGTGGAAGATTATAAGGTATGGTATGTGCATGGCGAGTCATTTCGTACACAAGACATGGGTCGATGTTCAAACCCAGTATCGTCTCAACATGTGGGTCAAGACAATGTTGAAGATGTTGGTGAATATACCGAATACGAGGAGATGGTTATGGAAAGCATGCACCAAGACCCAAATGAAAATGCCAAGGCATTTTATACCATGTTAAGTCAAGCCAATCAGCCTTTGTGGCCCGGTTCTGAAAACGCTAGCATACTCTCTACTGCTACGAGGTTATTGAACTGGAAATCAGATTGTAATGTCTCCGACTCTACATTCGATAAACTACTACTGATCATTAAAGATATTCTACCCGACGGTGCAAAGCTACCTAGAAAATTTTATGAGACCAAGAAGTTGTTGAAGCTACTAGAGTTACCGTCACAACGGATTCATGTATGCGAAAACCATTGCATGCTATTCAATGGAGATAATTCTGATTTGGATTATTGTACAGTATGCAATGAAAGTAGATACAAGGATAAAGGGAACAAGGTGCCTAAGTTGGCGATGACCTACATGCCTGTTGGACCAAGACTTCAAAGACTATTATATTCAAAGAAAACGGCCCAACATATGACTTGGCACGCATACCATCGTAGGAAACCTGGAAAGATGAGTCATCCTAGTGAAGGTAAGGCGTGGAACCATTTTGACTCGGTGTTTCCCGATTTTGCACAAGAAAACGCAATATTCGTCTTGGGTTGTGTACTGACGGGTTCAATCCAAATAATACAACGAGGAAAGATTATTCATGTTGGCCGGTGTTTATTACGGTTTACAACCTACCTCCTTGGTTGGCCTTGAAAGTGCGATACATACAACTTCCGGTGCTCATTCCTGGGCCAAAGAATCCCGAACACAATTTGGACGTTTTTCTACAACCTTTAGTACATGAGGTAAAACAATTGTTCACAGATGGCATTGTAACTTATGATGCCCATCAAAGGGACAATTTCCAAATGAAGGCTGTACTACTATGGACAATTAGTGACTTCCCTGCTTATGCGATGTTGTCCGGATGGAGCACACACGGTAAGTTAGCTTGCCCATATTGCTCGAATAAATCAGGGTCATTCCAAATGTCGTTTGGAAGTAAAGCATGTTGGTTTGACTGTCATAGACAACATCTCCCTCCCAAACATTGTTTTCGAAAAGATAGAGTTAACTTTTGGAAAGACATCATGGTGTTGAGGGAAAGACAAATTCCGGAGCCAACTGGAGAGGAAATATGGGAGACCATCATAGATTTTCCCATAGTTTACGAAGGTACCCCCTATCGTAAGGAAAATAGTAAACCGAATGGTTTTGGAAAGACACATAATTGGGTAAAAAGAAGCATATTTTGGTATCTTCCGTATTGGCGTAAACTATTGATACGGCACAACCTTGACGTGATGCATATTGAGAAGAATGTTTTCGACAATCTATTTCACACTATTATGGGCACCGACAGATCCAAAGACAATATGAAGGCAAGGCAAGACATTGAGCTTCTTTGTGACCGACCTCTTTTAAACCCCATCCATGATAATAATGGGAAGATGACCAAAGTTAAGGGAGACTACACTTTGCAAAAAAAAGACGTTAAAAAAGTTTGTGTGTGGTTGAAAAAGCTGAAATTTTCAGATGGGTATGCGTTAAACATAGGGAATTGTGTAAACATCAAAGAGTGTCGTTTTTACCCTTTCAAAAGCCATGACTGTCACGTGTTTATGCAACGGTTGCTTCCACTTGCTATAAGAGGTTTTGTTTCAAAAGAGATATATGAAGCTGTTACTGAGTTGTGCATGTTCTTTCGGGTTTTATGCTCGAAATCGTTGCATGTAGATGACTTGGTTAAAATGAAGCGCACTATTGTAACAACTATATGCAAGTTGGAGAAAATATTCCCTCCTGGTTTCTTTGATTCCATGGAACACCTCGTAATTCATCTAGCTGATGAAGCTCTTCTTGGTGGTCTGGTGCAATATAGATGGATGTATCAATACGAGAGGTAATCGCACTATTTGTAAACTGTAATCATATAAATCACACATTTTTAAACTTCTGTTAAACATATAATTTCTAAACGTAGGAAGCTTGGATTTATGAAAAGAAGAATCAGAAACAAATCACAGGTTGAAGGTTCAATCGTGAGGGAACACCTAGTTAGTGAAATTGCTACCTATTGTTCTCTATACTTTGACCCAACAGTTGAAACACGCCATAATCGAGAGCCATGAAATTTCGCACCGGAACAACCTAGCTTTTCGAGTAGAGACTTTCAATTAAGCGTCTTTATCAGTTGAAACCGATCCAAAGAAGTATATGTAAGTTATCCTTTTTTATTTTCTTACAATTTTCGTTTAAACATTTAGTACAATAAAAACTGCACTATTTTGATATATTTCAGGGGGGGTACTTGGAGGCGATGCATGATATTCATGGGTCGGACCTCACTGATTGTCCCGATGACCCTGAGGTGTGGGCTCGTGTACAGGCAGGAGGTCATAGGACCACACGGGTATTTGGGGTAGGATCTTCAGATTTGCATTACATGGTGAGTGGGACATCATCATCTTCTAGTGGGTGTGCACCATCATCTGTTGAGTACCAACGGTCCGTAGAAGAGGTATCATGTTCAATTTCAAGATATTTGTTATGTTGATCTATTTGTTTTTTAATGTATATTTGAGATAAGGTTTTGATTACTTTGTTAAGAGTATAGATAAAATTAGGGCTAGAAGCTGTACTAAAGGCCATAGAAGAGGTATCACCACATTCTCCTCTATCCCCTTTCATTTTCACCACCTTTTACTTAGAAGCTTATCTGGTTAGGAGCTTTATGGCTTTGCCCTTGTACTTAGAAGCTTATCTGGTTAGGAGCTTTATGGCTTTATGTTCTTTTAGAATCATTAACAGTGTTTTTTAGTGTTATTCACTCATTCCTATTCTGGGTTTTAGGGGTGCTTAGATATGTTATATGAAATTGATTATATGAATATTGTGACTTTAAGGCGTAATAATCACTTTCAGTGTTTGTTCCTGGATAAACCATAAAGCTTATTTTGTAACCGTTTCTGACCCAGTGCAACAGGAAGTTATATTTAGTCTTGTTTTTTGACCTTATTTTAAACACTTTTCAATTTTCATGTTCAGTTTGACATTTATTTATTCTGTTGTGAAAAAAAAATAATTGTCTTGTGCTTCAAACGGCTAAGTACATCCAAACACTGCAACCTGTTTCGAAACACACATCCAAACACTTCTTTAAAAGGAAGACGAATCCGTATCAAATTTATCAGCTGTAACTTGTTTTTATTTTAATTCAAATTCGCTGAATGTTGGTTATTAGAGATCCTTGTATTTTGCTGCATTGAATTGTGAAGCTGTTTGCTTTATTCAGAAAAGATGAATATGATGTGCATCAGGCATGTGGACTTACCAAGATCAGGTTAGGTAAAATCATAATATACTAAATTGATGATCAAAATGGAAGGTTGAGTGTCCTTAAAGATCACTTAATATACTTCTTAAATTAGGGATTTGCAGTTAACGACTTATAACGACTAGCCAAGTGTTTTTTGTGTTTAATTTTTTTATGAAATCAATATTGTGACCCCGTGAATGTGTGAGTTTGCATTTGGGTATGCATTGGTTGCGACCCCTTGTACTTAGAAGCTTATCTGGTTAGGAGCTTTATGGCTTTATGTTCTTTTAGAATCATTAAGATCTTCCCTTTCATTTTCACCACCTTTTACTTAGGAGCTTTACTTTGATTGATTGGTGAAACAGTATATTTGTAGTGTAAGGTACATTTAGTTTACTGATATTAGTAATTGATGTATTGTTTATTATTTAAATATACATTTGAACAAATTTTTAGGCTCACGCAATGCGAACACAACTGGCAAAGCTTGAAGCTCGCCTCGAAGCTGAAACGAAGGAGAGGGAAGATCTTAGAGTTCATCTTGAAACCGAGAGAAAAGCGAGAGAAGACCTCCAACAACACATGAAAAGAGAATTACAAGACTTTATGAAGAATTGGCATCCTCCTAATAATTAGTTCGCATTTATCTTTTTAGACATACACGCACGTTAAACGTTTGTTAGTTTTGTGGTTTAGAAACACTAGAAATGGCGTAATGTACTGTTTTCGAGTACGGTCATTTTAAAACAGGTTTATTAATATTTTCTGTGTATTTTTTTTTTGCTGATTTTTATGCAATTTTTAGAAGAAAAAAAAACAGGTTTTTTTCAAAAAAAAAAATTTCCAGTTTTTTTTTATTTTTTTATAAATATTTCGTTACAAATGCGTTGCAACTTGTTTAGGGGATGTGTAGGAAATGCGTTGCAAATAATTTTTTCATGGAATTAGGGAATCGTAGGAAATGCGTTACAAATTTCCAACACAATATTTCCGTTGCAAATAAGTTGAAATTTGTGTAGTAAATGCGTTGCAAAAAGTTTTCCACGGGGCTTTTTCCAACATTAGGTTTTTGTTACAATTGCGTTGTAAACTCAGTTTTACAACACATTTGTGACGGAAAAACATGTTAAAAAGTTTCATTTTTCTAGTAGTGTGATGGCGGAGAGACGGAGAACGGTGACGGTGTTTACGGCGGTGTAAGTTGCTGGTTGCGCTGGTGTGTTCAGTCATGTGGTGCTCGGTTGTTGATGGCAACAGTGATTATGGATGTTGATGTGATTCATGGAGCTGGTGGTTTGCGGCTTTGTGGAGGTGATACACGAACGATGGCGATCGGGATGGCGGCCTGCGAGGTGGCCGGTTGCGGTGAGAACGGTGTGACGATTAGAGGTGAAGGGAGTTACGGGCTGGATTGTGATTGATTATTTGAGAAAGATGTGGATTGAATGTGAACATAACATGGCTGGTTCTTTTAAACCATATATAGGTTTGAGTTTTAATTAGAGTTTTGTTGTTTGCATGGGGATTGTCATGAAATTGTTTTGAAGAATGAGCTGGTACGATGCATGGGTATGGTGATGAGTGTAGGATGTGCATGACTTTAGTGGCAATGCATGGGAGCCGATCAGTAGTTATGGTTTTCTGTTGGAAGATGATCATGGGGACTAAGTGTTTTCATGTAAATGTATATAATAAATTGAATTTGAAAAGTGGGTGCTTGCGAACAGAATGTGACGTGAAGATTTTGTATACTAAAACCAAGCTAGCTAGCATCTTAATTAATTAAGCTTGCTAGCTAGCACCTCTTTTCTCTCTCATGCATTTTCATGAATTCTCATCATATTTACCTATAGTCTTAAAGTACAAAGTCGGTGGCAAAGGCCACCGACAACTCTCTCGAATTTACAATTTTATCCTTACTGGCACCCTTCAATTCAGATCTTTGTCTTAAATTACAGAATAACCCTTCAAATACTGTTTTCACACGGCGTTTTTTTGCCGGGCAACTTTCGTGATACACACAACCACCGTCTTCACGCACCGCACGACATCGGATTTCACAACAACTATTAAAGCCACTTCATCGTTGCTAAGAAAATCCCTGCTACGACGGGAATGTCTTTAAAATCCGGAAAAAAAAAATTTGTAGCTAGAACATCGGAAAAGAGGTCGAAAGCTTACTGTGAAACCCTAGCCGACACAGACCGGGTCGAGAAAACCACATGCAATGCTAGATCGGGACTGTGGTAATCCAAAAATCAATGCCGGAAATGGCCTACGCCATCGCCGATTCGGGCGATTTGGTGGTTCGCCGGTCGGACAAGTTCGGCGCTCGGACCGGTAAGTACATAAATTCACCCTTATCTCATCTCCGACGTCTTCTCATTCAAGCCGTCATCATTGGAGGTTGTTGTTGTAAACACCGGAGCCACTAGAACCGCCCTCGCCGTTGCAAACGATGGCTTCGCGGTGGCCGACGATGGAGGTGGCGTTGTGGTGGCTGTACAAAAGCTTTAACTCTTTACATGAATGCTTTAGAATATTTGAAGACCCATTTGAAATATGAGAACCGTTCAAAACCCCAACCACTATTATCCTCATGCGCTGTGATTTACGGAAAGATGAAGATGAAGACGATGGAGGTTTTCTGGTGGTGTTTTGTGATTGTAGTCTTTTGTGGTTATGGTGTTTTGTAGTGGTGGCATTATTGATGGCGGTTGTAGACACTAGAGAGACTTAGTAGACTAGAGAGAAAACCCTGGGTTTGCATTAATGCCCATAGGTTTTCTTTGAAGAACACAAAAGATGGCACGTGACATGTATTTACAAAACTTGAACTTTTAATAACTTTAAAATTGAAGCAGCTACTTCAACTATTAATTATAACATAACTATTCCAAGTAGGTTCAAATGAAATAGATAAAAAAAACAATAATAAAAAGGTAAAAATCAGGGGCACGTGTCTGTGTGTAAGAAAGAGTGAAAAGTCAGGCATGCGTTTCATTTATCGATGCACTACCTCTGCACGTGTCACGGTCTTCGTGAATCACTTTCTTTCTTTTTGCCACTTATACCCCCTCAAGTATAAAAACATCAATATTATCAGACCCCATAGTTACAACAACTATAAAATATTGGTGTTCTCATGACTGGTGGTGGTTGTATACATAGAGACAGAAAACACATGGTTTTGGAATGAGGATAGTGTTAAATTTTAAACAACTTTTTAAGTAATTGTAATTTCAAAAATGCCAACAATGTTACAGCTGTATTTTGAAGTAATTGAAATTTCATAAATGCCATCATTGTTACAACTATATTATTGCTATTAAATTTATTAAATAATATACTGAAATTGTTAAAGTAAGATATACTTACTGAGATTAATTTGCAACAATACAATTTTACCTTTATGTACCTGTTGATATAAATTCGAGTTGCTTTATATTACGATGTAAACTTTTTGAGAATGCGTCAGTTCAAATCTAATACATTTTTATGCTTATTTTATAATTGTTTGGTACTTTTTGTTCTGAATCGAGTGAAGTCAAATTGTGTTTTTTTTTCCTTTTTTAAAAATTTCTAATTAATCTCTTTTGTTTACACGTGTTTGTTTCTCCTTATACCCGCTACGTTTTATATGTATGATTCGGATCATATAGAATACATTATAATCGTATTGTATAAATTCGATTTGGTGTAGTTAACGCAACACATAACGTTTGGATCCAATCGCAATGCTTATATAGGTTACATTAAGTTCAATCGGATACGTTGAAACATGCGTTTTCGTGTGGTTAACGCAACACATAACGCTTGGACTAATTCATTCGATGTTTGCGATGTACCCGCGCCGCAACGCGCGCGGGCATTATTACTAGTTTGTAGTAAATACATGCGTTGGTGTATGCAATGCATGGGCGATGAACACTAATTACTTGATAAGTTGGATCTGGGGTCGGGTAACGCGATGGATACCTTTTTGGTTCGTAACCCTGACTTATTCGGTTAAAGGTTTTGTTTGAGGACGCAGTTCGAGACGGTAAGCTTGTGGACTGGAAGCTTTGCAACTGGTGAGTTCTTGAGCCCACTCTTTCAATTGTTTTCAAATATTTTGGGCTAATGTGCATGCTAAACTCGTATGATTATTTTTATGAAGGAAGTTGTGAAGTTTGTTACATACGTATGAAATTCATGTTTACTTGTATGGTTTTTAAGAATGAAAAATAAATAGGTTTAAATATTTTTATATACCTATTTGTGTGAAGGCAAGCATTAATTATACTTATATATACATATATTTATGTACTCTAGTCTATGAAGGGAAGACATATATGTATACAGTGTAGAGGTACCAAAGACATATGATGATTTAAGCATATCTATATATTTATATATATATATATATATATATATACATAAATGTACACACACATAAACGTATGCATTTATGTGTGAGCTGATGATGCCCTCTTTAAACTTTTTCAAAGTTAAGGGCGAACACGCATGTTAGATGTATTACTTGGATGAAGATTTTTTTTTATGAAGTTGTATAGTTTATTTGTACTTACATACCAACTATACATGAGGATTATTTGCTTGCCCTTTTATGTGCTTGCGTGTGATGTGTTGGTTCATGCCACAACCAGGTTGAACAGAGGAAGTCCCCTAACAGTTTATCTGTCCTTGGGGCAAGAGGAAGTCCCCTAGCAGTTTATCTGCCCTTGGGGCAAGAGGAGATGAAAAATTCCTTTATCCCCTACTTTGTGTTTGGGATTTAAGGTGAGGAGATCTGTGTTGTGTGCTTGACTCATTAAAAGATGAATTTTAAATTTTGAGGATAAAATAAATATATTTTTTTATTTCCATGATGAAGATGTTTTACAAGTGTTTATTTGTTAAATTATAAACTTGAATTCACTCAGCCTAGCTGACTTTTGCATGCATGTTAGATTGATTTCAGGTTAGCTGGATGAACGATGACCTCTTGGATGTTGCATGAAGCAACCCGGTATATGAAGTTGGCATTTCTAGTTGAAGACGATGCTTTAATAAATAAATTTTAAATATTAAATTTGGTATTTTTAGGTTGGATGTTTCCCATGTTTTGAGAATTTGACTTAAATGTTTTCCCCTGCGTATTCTATTATTTATTTAAAAAAAATAATTTAGTGTTTTAGATTTTTATGCAATAATGTACCGATTGTGAGACACCCGGATTTTGGGGTCTTACAAGTTGGTATCAGAGCTATAGTTCAAGAGATTCAGGCATCCCTTAATGCCTGGACTTGAACTGAGAATGGAATCAAAGCTAGAAATGCCAATACGGGTAGCCGCACGCCAAGAGGTACTTTTTACTATATTGAAGTTTGGTTAGATTTTTTCATTGATGCTTAATGAATTGAGGGGATAGGTGGGAGGTTAATGCTATATTATGTGATTAGTTTGGAAATTTTACTATTGAGTGCCTAAAGGTATAATAAGATGGAATGTTAATGCCTTATGCTCAGGGGTGGGATGGAATTAATGTTTTCTTTAATCACTCGACGTGCTAGATGGAATCTTTACTCTTTTTTTTGGGTACGTTAGGTTGTTTTTCCTTTGAATGCCTAAGGGCATGATGTGTTAGGTAAAATTCTAGTACCTTCATGCTTTTATGTATGCATTGATGTTTCTCATTGAGTGTTTAATTGCACCATATGGTAAATTGAATGTTAATACCATTGTGTTTTGGAGGTAGGACATGATGCCTTCCTTGTATAGTTAATTTTCTGATTCGTCGGATAGAATGTTAATGTATTTATGCTTGAGGTATGGTAGGATGTTTTTCTTGAGTGTCTATGTGTGCTACGTGGAAGGTAAAACACTAGTGTGATCGTGACAGGAAATGTTTAGAACGTCTGCGGTGACACGGACAACCGATAGCACTTGATCAACGTTGTTGGCAGTCTATTGTCACTTCTCATGTTCTGAATGATGTCCAGTAATGAATCATGCGAATGTTTGCCTTGGGTGGGTTGTTAGTCATGGGTTTGGGATGGCGTTATGCTTCTACACAAGGTTTCTTGTTACATGCACCCGGTGATTTAGATGTTTGTGAATATATGTGGTTGTTGTTGGATTATGTGTAGTTATACGTGGCCATGTGGCAACACTCAAATAGCCTGAATTTGTATTAGCATGATCTTTGTTGTGGTATAACAGTCATTATCGACCAATTTTGTGAATAGACTAGTATAGACATAGTTTGTGATTCCTCTATACTTATGGTCTAGATGGCGCTTTGCGCATGTATGAATGTTTGTGATGATGTTATGCGTACGGTTACTTTAATGTAACCTACATAAATGTTAAGACGTGTCTAGCCTGGGTATGATGTTTAGTATGATGATTAGTACAACTTATGGTGGGTGCGACCGTGTGAATTTTATACAATTATGTGGTTGACGGTTGGCGGTAGCCATGAAATGTGATAAGTATATTTACCCAGGTTTAGAAATTGAGTGTATCACGTAGGAAGGCGGTAGTTGGGGGTACTATAAAGTGAACGTTTTATGCTTTGTTATTTTTTTTGTGTTGTGATGGTATTGTCTAGCATTATTAGTCTTGCGTAGGACGTGTCGTGTTTGTGCTTGATAGAATACCCTTATCTTATTTGACATCTTTCTTGACGAACGATGTGGTGGTAAGACACTAGGCGTTCTGATGTCTTTCTGGTGGTGTGACGGTGATATGCACTATATAGGCGGCAAATTATGAAGTCCGTGGTCGAGGTTACAAGGGTCGATGCATTATGCGTTTTTTTTTCCTACGCGCATGGTCTTCTAGGCAACTATGATGAAATGATAGCGATGAGAGCGATGCTAAAGAATCCAGCATAAAGTAATAATGCGAGGTAGTGATTTTCTGGAAAAGCTTTTAGTGGAAGATTTGATCGACGCATCTTCTTGGGACTTAGAAAGTCAGTGAGGCTTGTGTTCGGATGAGGTGACTGACAAATGTGATATACTACGGAAGTTGTGCTTTAGTGTTTTAGTAGGAAATGTGAACGACCAGCAGACTTCGTATTCGTACGCGACAACGGCAATATGGTCGTAGTTATGGTGTTCATGTGAAAGGTTATGTACCAGCTACTACTCGAGGTTATCAATTGAGATGAAAATGGTGTTTACACTAGTAGACTAATGGGAAGTTATGGACAGACTCCTGAAAGTCATCAGTAGAGTTGAATGGATTGCCTTGCAGAGATTACGGAGAGGTGTGTATGGATTTTTGGAATCATCGAGGGTCCATGATCGTAGTATCAGTTAAGAACGAGGTGTGATGTGTAGTAACAACAAAATGAAGAATGTTTTGACTTAGGAGTGACATTGGATTTGCGATCGATGGCAGCCATTTGGACAATGAGCCCTCGGGGCTATTTGAGATACGAAGATCGACATGTCAATGAGGTAAGGGTGAAAGCGAGGTTTGACATAATGGAAAATGTTAATGATGATGATATAGGAGATGACATTGGGGACGATACATACGATGACGAAGACGATTGTTTATTTATGGAACCTTCATGTTAAGGTCAACGGGTTGAGATATGGATGCCTCGCGTCGAACAATATGTTGTAAAAAAAATGATTAAGTAAATGATGTGAACCACGCGGTTGAAAGCAGGCGGTGTAGAATGTTCCATTGACAACCACATATGATATTTTGAGCGGAGATAAAATTAACGAAGATGATTTTTATAGTGATTGGGTGTCACATAGAAACACAATTGTGTAGGAGTGAGGTTGAAATATAAATGGTCTTTGACTAGCGGGATTCGAGGACGAATCCTCTTTTAAGGGGGATAGACTTGTAACATCCCAAATATTACCATTCTAATGAAGTGATTTAATCGATTATCTAGATTGTTTTAGTGGACCGGTTAACAGGTTTTGGCGTGTAAGGTTGTATTTAGCGGATTGGAAGGAATCGGTGTATCGTCATACAAATAATCTTGGAGACAAAACGCACAAAACAGATTTGCGGGACCCTATTGTCCAAGGGCGTAGCTTAAGAGGGGCCGGGAGGGGCGCCCGACCCCCCGAACTTTTCGCTCAGTAGTGTTATATATGTAGTTTTCGTATAGAAATTTTTTGGTATATACGTTTTCGACCCCCGGGTTCTATAGAAATTTTTGGGTATATACGTTTTCGACCCCCGCGTTTTCATGGTCAAGCTTCGCCACTGCTATTGCCATTATCTAAAGTGTGTCTTATTTATTTGGGATGGTTTTTCCTTATGAACGGAACAAGAGGGACTTTGATGCAACAAGCGGTTATTTCACTCTTTCTTTAAAACCTTTCCACGCCAAACATTCAGGAGATATCATTCCTTTTCTTTTCAAAACCCTAGAGCCGACACCTCCTTTTATCGGCCTTTTCATCTTTGTTCAACATACACAAAGAAATCCAAGGATGAAGAACCTTCATTCAAAATTTCACAGGTTTATCTCCTTCATGATTATTCCTTCTTCGCAACTAAGTCCATCCATGCTATTTACCTTGAACTAGATCGCTTCTTATTGTGACGACACTCGGTTTGGACGTGATACCAGTTGTTACACATGTGCACAGGATGTTATCTCTCGGTTTTATTAGGGTTTTGCATAGAGTGCTATGTCGTGGGAAAGAGATGAAGACGGTGTTTGGCGGAGGAGATAGGTTGTCACGGTGAACAGATGTGGTTGAAGTGGTGACGAGATGTGGTGATGATTATGGTGTGGGATGGTGATGAATGGGTTGAACGATTACGGTGGTCGGGTTTCGGATGACTACGGGGGATGTTGAGGATGGGGTTTGGTTGGCATGGTACGGTGATGGCGTGGATGGTGTTCGGTGACACTACTAGAAAAATGGTTATTTGTTACGGAAATTTTCAACGCAAAAAAATGCGTCACAAATTCCTACACCTTTGCAACGCGTTTTTGACGAAAGAAAACCCCAAGTTTTTTTAAACAAAATTGTGACACAATAGTAACAAAAACAAAAATAATCCTAATTGTGTTACAATTTTGTTACAAATGTTGCTGGAATATTTTGTTATAATTATTAACTTAATTAATTTAGTCCTTAAAACTTTGCTCCTTTATAGTAAATAAAGAGTAAACTAAAAAAGAATAGTGAGGGAGAAAGTAGAAAAAGCATCAGTACGTACACTTCATCATCTCATTCATCGATACACTTCATCATCTCCTTCAGCGTATCCACCACGGTCACCACTCGCAACCTAGGGTTTCGAATTCTTCAGGTACACTTCCAGATCTGATTCACCTTTCTCTCTAACCCTATCTCAAATCACACTTCGATTTCATGAAATTGCGTTTGGATTTGAATCATTTGATACAGATCTGATTCAATGTTATTCAAGGTACACAACCGTATCCACCACGGTCACCACCACGTAGGGGATTAAAATCAGCTTTCTTCAAAATTTGTCGGCAACTATGATATAGAATGATTAGCATCTTATGATACAGAATGATTAGCAACTATGATACAGAATGATTAGTATCTTATGGCATGATGATAGTTTGGTAGTCTATGTGTTCTAATGCAAAAGAAAATAGTTAATTTGTTAAGATTCGGTATGATCAGAGTGATAGGTTCTAGCCTTTTAGGTTTATATCATGAATGTCCCTTTGGTTGAGTTTATGCCTGCAGTTAGTCATTAGTGTTACTGATCTTGTTCAAGTGTAGTCAAACCTTCTTGATGAGGTGCAACCTACGATATGGAATACACTTTCAAGTGTTAAAGTGTGGCTTAGATCGGGTTGGGTTGGGTTGAGTTGACTTAAAAGATTTTTCTCAAAAGTAAATGTCTTATAAATAGTAATTTTTGAATGAAAAGTATTGTTTTGACCCGTATAGTATAAATAGCACGTTTCCTTTTAAGATTTGTATAAACTGAGAATGATTTTCTTTTATAAATAGTAAATCTTATATAGATAGACCTTTTTTATTATGTTTTTAGTGGATGAAGTATTATTATTACTGTTACTATTATTATTCTGATTATTAATTTCAATATTATTGTTAGTTTATTTAGTTATAGATCAACAAAAATGTTGCCTAATAGAGATTGGATGTATACGAAGAGAACCACTAGTAATGGTTTTTTTAATCCGACATTTCAACTATATGTCAATGATTTCTTGGATTTCGCATTCACCAACGCACCTAACATTCAAAAAGAGCTTATAGAAGGGGTTGAGGTTTTTAAAATTAGATGCCCTTGTGCCAAATGCCAAAATCTCCGTTTCCAGAGCAGAGATGTGGTTGAGGGTCATTTATATGAAAAAGGGTTCGTGGAAGATTATAAGGTATGGTATGTGCATGGCGAGTCATTTCGTACACAAGACATGGGTCGATGTCAAACCCAGTATCGTCTCAACATGTGGGTCAAGACAATTTTGAAGATGTTGGTGAATATACCGAATACGAGGAGATGGTTATGGAAAGCATGCACCAAGACCCAAATGAAAATGCCAAGGCATTTTATACCATGTTAAGTCAAGCCAATCAGCCTTTGTGGCCCGGTTCTGAAAACGCTAGCATACTCTCTACCGCTACGAGGTTATTGAACTGGAAATCAGATTGTAATGTCTCCGACTCTACATTCGATAAACTACTACTGATCATTAAAGATATTCTACCCGACGGTGCAAAGCTACCTAGAAACTTTTATGAGACCAAGAAGTTGTTGAAGCTACTAGAGTTTCCGTCACAACGGATTCATGTATGCGAAAACCATTGCATGCTATTCAATGGAGATAATTCTGATTTGGATTATTGTATAGTATGCAATGAAAGTAGATACAAGGATAAAAGGGAACAAGGTGCCTAAGTTGGCGATGACCTACATGCCTATTGGACCAAGACTTCAAAGACTATTCTATTCAAAGAAAACGGCCCAACATATGGCTTGGCACGCAGATCATCGTAGGAAACCTGGAAAGATGAGTCATCCTAGTGAAGGTAAGGCGTGGAACCATTTTGACTCGGTGTTTCCCGATTTTGCACAAGAAAACGCAATATTCGTCTTGGGTTGTGTACTGACGGGTTCAATCCAAATAATACAACTGGGAAAGATTATTCATGTTGGCCGGTGTTTATTACGGTTTACAACCTACCTCCTTGGTTGGCCTTGAAAGAGCGATACATACAACTTCCGGTGCTCATTCCCGGGCCAAAGAATCCCGTACACAATTTGGACGTTTTTCTACAACCTTTAGTACATGAGCTAAAACAATTGTTCACAGATGGCATTGTAACTTATGATGCCCATCAAAGGGACAATTTCCAAATGAAGGCTGTACTACTATGGACAATTAGTGACTTCCCTGCTTATGCGATGTTGTCCGGATGGAGCACACACGGTAAGTTAGCTTGCCTATATTGCTCGAATAAATCAGGGTCATTCCAAATGTCGTTTGGAAGTAAAGCATGTTGGTTTGACTGTCATAGACAACATCTCCCTCCCAAACATTGTTTTCGAAAAGATAGAGTTAACTTTCGGAAAGACATCACGGTGTTGAGGGAAAGACAAATTCCGGAGCCAACTGGAGAGGAAATATGGGAGACCATCAAAGATTTTCCCACAGTTTACGAAGGTACCCCCTATCGTAAGGAAAATAGTAAACCGAATGGTTTTGGAAAGACACATAATTGGGTAAAAAGAAGCATATTTTGGTATCTTCCGTATTGGCGTAAACTATTGATACGGCACAACCTTGACGTGATGCATATTGAGAAGAATGTTTTCGACAATCTATTTCACACTATTATGGGCACCGACAGATCCAAAGACAATATGAAGGCAAGGCAAGACATTGAGCTTCTTTGTGACCGACCTCTTTTAAACCCCATCCATGATAATAATGGGAAGATGACCAAAGTTAAGGGAGATTACACTTTGCAAAAAAAGACGTTAAAAAAGTTTGTGTATGGTTGAAAAAGCTGAAATTTCCAGATGGGTATGCGTCAAACATAGGGAATTGTGTAAACATCAAAGAGTGTCGTTTTTACCCTTTCAAAAGCCATGACTGTCACGTGTTTATGCAACGGTTGCTTCCACTTGCTATAAGAGGTTTTGTTTCAAAGAGATATATGAAGCTGTTACTGAGTTGTGCATGTTCTTTCGGGTTTTATGCTCGAAATCGTTGCATGTAGATGACTTGGTTAAAATGAAGCGCACTATTGTAACAACTATATGCAAGTTGGAGAAAATATTCCCTCCTGGTTTCTTTGATTCCATGGAACACCTCGTAATTCATCTAGTTGATGAAGCTCTTCTTGGTGGTCTGGTGCAATATAGATGGATGTATCAATACGAGAGGTAATCGCACTATTTGTAAACTGTAATCATATAAATCACACATTTTTAAACTTCTGTTAAACATATAATTTCTAAACGTAGGAAACTTGGATTTATGAAAAGAAGAATCAGAAACAAATCACAGGTTGAAGGTTCAATCATGAGGGAACACCTAGTTAGTGAAATTGCTACCTATTGTTCTCTATACTTTGACCCAACAGTTGAAACATGCCATAATCGAGAGCCATGAAATTTCGCACCGGAACAACCTAGCTTTTCGAGTAGAGACTTTCAATTAAGCGTCTTTATCAGTTGAAACCGATCCAAAGAAGTATATGTAAGTTATCCTTTTTTATTTTCTTACAATTTTCGTTTAAATATTTAGTACAATAAAAACTGCACTATTTTGATATATTTCAGGGGGGTACTTGGAGGCGATGCATGATATTCATGGGTCGGACCTCACTGATTGTCCCGATGACCCTGAGGTGTGGGCTCGTGTACAGGCAGGAGGTCATAGGACCACCCGGGTATTTGGGGTAGGATCTTCAGATCTGCATTACATGGTGAGTGGGACATCATCATCTTCTAGTGGGTGTGCACCATCATCTGTTGAGTACCAACGGTCCGTAGAAGAGGTATCATGTTCAATTTCAAGATATTTGTTATGTTGATCTATTTGTTTTTTAATGTATATTTGAGATAAGGTTTTGATTACTTTGTTAAGAGTATAGATAAAATTAGGGCTAGAAGCTGTACTAAAGGCCATAGAAGAGGTATCACCACCTTCTCCTCTATCCCCTTTCATTTTCACCACCTTTTACTTAGAAGCTTATCTGGTTAGGAGCTTTATGGCTTTGCCCTTGTACTTAGAAGCTTATCTGGTTAGGAGCTTTATGGCTTTATGTTCTTTTAGAATCATTAACAGTGTTTTTTAGTGTTATTCACTCATTCCTATTCTGGGTTTTAGGGGTGCTTAGATATGTTATATGAAATTGATTATATGAATATTGTGACTTTAAGGCGTAATAATCACTTTTAGTGTTTGTTCCTGGATAAACCATAAAGCTTATTTTGTAACCGTTTCTGACCCAGTGCAACAGGAAGTTATATTTAGTCTTGTTTTTGACCTTATTTTAAACACTTTTCAATTTTCATGTTCAGTTTGACATTTATTTATTCTGTTGTGAAAAAAAAAATAATTGTCTTGTGCTTCAAACGGCTAAGTACATCCAAACACTGCAACCTGTTTCAAAACACACATCCAAACACTTCTTTAAAAGAAAGACAAATCCGTATCAAATTTATCAGCTGTAACTTGTTTTTATTTTAATTCAAATTCGCTGAATGTTGGTTATTAGAGATCCTTGTATTTTGCTGCATTGAATTGTGAAGCTGTTTGCTTTATTCAGAAAAGATGAATATGATGTGCATCAGGCATGTGGACTTACCAAGATCAGGTTAGGTAAAATCATAATATACTAAATTGATGATCAAAATGGAAGGTTGAGTGTCCTTAAAGATCACTTAATATACTTCTTAAATTAGGGATATGCAGTTAACGACTTATAACGACTAGCCAAGTGTTTTTTGTGTTTAATTTTTTTATGAAATCAATATTGTGACCCCGTGAATGTGTGAGTTTGCATTTGGGTATGCATTGTGAAGAGGTATGGTCCCAATTCCTTGCCAACATGGCAAGGACCATACCACTTTCTCCATCCTACATGGCGTTGATATCAACCGTATCATCCAGAAGCTTCTAGAAGCTTCTGGAAAATATCCAGGTGACACCAAAGATGCTCCATCCGACATAAAAGACAACACATGTCACCAGCCATCAAGCGCCAAGTGGACCTGCAACAGGTCAGGGAGCAGCCCGACAACATCAGTACGATGTTTCCAAATTAGACAAATGCAGGCGCGCCACGTGTACCACTACACTGACCGCAGCAGAGGAGACCAAGGGGATATTCCCCTTGGTCGGACAGCTGGCGCGCGTCTACAGCTGGCATCGCTGCTCCTCCCTTTCTTCACCCTCCGGCTATAAATAGGACCCTTCACCATCCAGGTTGATCATCTTGCTCTCTCCATTCTCACACTTAACACACACTGTTTATTATCCCTCAGAACAGTACTTATTCTCACGCCGGAGCCTGGTTAAGAGGGAAACCCCCATATTCCCCTCTTAACGAGACTAACGGTGTTGTTGTTTTGCAGGAACCGAGCCATTTCCAGCGAGTAAAGAAGGAGATTGAACCCACTATTGAAGTAACCCCGCTGATTAACCGTAGCGTTAATCAGTGTTTCATCATTGGCGCCATCCGCTTTTAGCAAAAACCACTCTCATCTCTTTTTCTTTTTGAAAAACTCTCGTCCAAATGGCTGAACAAAACCATCCTCACCCGGCAGACGGAGACGTTTCTTCCTTCGAACTCATTTCGGACAACGTACACGTCCAAAGAGATCAAAGGAACGAAATCATCCAAGAAAGGCCGACGAACAACGAGTTTCCCAGCATCTTTGGGAGTACATCCAGGATTGCTACTCAAAACGCACCTGGTGCTGCTTTTCAAACTCCACCCAGAATCATCACTCAGACCACAAATGGAGCTACGTTTCAGCCTCCGTCAGAGGTAGTCCAACCGACACCACCAGTGCAAACTCAGAGCGATGGAGCTGGCCCCTCAGTTCCATCGGACCAAGCACAACTAAACTTCTCAGCGTTATTAGGGCTACCCGAAGGAAAAACTCTAGCTTCCTGGTATGCCGAGCAAGTGGCGTCGATAAACCTTGTTTACACACAACTCAGCGCGCAGCAAGCTTTGCTTCAAGCACAAGCTCACCAGTCAGCATTTGTCACTCCACCGCAAAGGCCTTTGAGCGCTCCTATGCCTCAACAGGCCAATGCATACAACCTGCGTCCTGAGTCAGTACCTCCACCGCATGTTAGAAGGCCAAGCGCGCACGACACTCGCGATACTTACGGTGAAACAGAAAGCAATTACGTGCAGTACTCTCAACCACCGAAGAAGCCAATACAAAGCCGTTTAGGCCCGCGCAACATCAACGACGAATTTGACGATGACAACGACACAAACACAGTGTTCAGTAGGTTACCACCAGAGCATGAAGCGTACAAACCGCGCAAGCGCGCAGGTTATGATCCAAAAGCTGAACATGATTACACTCTAAGCTATCGTCCGGACGACATGGCTGAGAATTCAAAGTTTATCCGAGAGATCGCCACGGCTGCCATAGACAAAACCAAATTGCCACACAACGTGGGCAAATACAACGGGTTGACAGACCCAAACGATCATCTCCAAGTTTTCAACGGTGCGGGAGCAACAGGTGGATGGAACTTGCCAACCTGGTGTCATCTCTTTGCTCAAACCTTCGTAGGCGCGGCGCGCATCTGGTTTGACAGCTTACCAGCAGGAAAAATCAAATCATGGATCGATTTCCGAGAGAAGTTCCTGGCACACTTCTCACAACAACGACGACACACCAGGGATCCAGCCGATTGCTTGAACACATGGCGCAAAGACCACGAAAGCGTAGAAGATTTCATTACTCGGTACAACAAAGAATGTTTGGAGATCGGCGACGTAGGCGAGAAGATGATGCGTGCACACTTCATGCGGGCAGTCAAGTGCGATGATTTAATCAAGCGTGTAAAAGGCAGAGACGGAGGACCCAAAGATTGGGAAACCTTCATTGAGGCAGCCAAAACTATCGCGCAGTCGGACCGACAGTTGACCGGCGATGATCACCGTCAACGCAGCTACAACCATAACGACCGGCATAGCAAGAAGGGCAGGAGCCAACCTTGGAAGGCGTCCGGTCACAGAGAACGAAGCCCGGTAAGAGAGGATGCGCGCCACACGATCAATCAAATAGCCCACCGGAAAGAGGCGAAACGAGAAAACAGGGAGAAACAGTGGACACCCTTCACGAAAACCCCTTCAGAAGTCTTAGCAACCGAGAACCACCAGTTCAAGCCACCACTACAGATGCGCAACAAAAGGGGCCAAGACCCGAACCTTTTCTGTGAATTCCACAAGGACACCGGCCACTTAACCGATGATTGCTTCAGCCTTAAACAAGAAATCGAAAGGGCCTTAAGAGACGGAAAGTTAACTCACCTGGTCAAAGGTGGAAGGCGTGATTACCGTCAGATTCAAAGAAGAGAAGAAGGGCCGGATAATAAAAAACTCCGGAAATTAGAAACTCACATGGTTCAGGGGGGTCCACGGAGGCAAAAAAGAAATTATAACAAGCGTGCGCAGGACGACTCATGGCGCGAGAAACAAGTTGTCTTCCCTGTTGTACGAGGAGGCCCACGAGAATGAAGACCCATAGTCATCTCAGGCGTCATAGGGCATTACCAAACAGATTACATCTTCATCGATCCGGGGAGCACTGCGGACATCATATATGAACAGTGTTTCAATCAGTTCGATCAAGAGGACAAAGCGCACTTAGAACCAGTTGATTACCCACTCACTGGCTTCTGCAACGAAGCCGTTTTTCCTCTGGGACAAATATCATTCCCAGTGCTGCTCTCAGACGGAAGAAACTCAAGAACAGAAGACGTCACATTCATGGTACTGCCAGCACATTCAAGACACGATATTCTGTTGGGACGAGAATCCCAAGGCGATTTCAGCATGATCTGCTCTGGCCCACACTCAGCAGTGGGATTCCCAACAGAGACAGGAGTAGCCATCATCTATGCAAGCAAAGAAGTATTAGCGACAGATGAGCTAAGACCTGCAAAGACAAGGAAACCAGAAGCACGCCAAGAGGCAGAAAAATGGGTGCTAAACAGCGCATATCCGGAACAGACAGTAACCTTGGGACCTGCAATGTCCGATCTGACGCGCGCGGCGCTAAAAAAACTGCTGTTCCAAAATATGGATGTCTTTGCCTGGACGCCAGCAGACATGGTGGGCGTTCCACGGCACATAGCTGAACACCGCCTAAACGTCTCGGAAGAAGCCAAACCGGTGGTACATGCTAAGCGCCATTTGGGAGACATAAAGCACGACGCCATGAAAGAGCAAGTCATAGAGCTGTTAAACGCAGGAATCATCAGGGAGGTCAGGTACCAAACATGGGTGGCCAGCCCAGTGATGGTCCAAAAGAACAACGGCAGCTGGAGAATGTGCGTTGATTACAAAGATCTGAATAAGGCATGTCCACGCGACTGCTACGCCTTACCAGACATCGATGAAAAGATCGATTCACTTGCCACATTCCGATGGAAATGTTTCCTTGATTGCTACAAAGGGTACCACTAGGTACAGATGGCCGTGCAGGATGAGGACAAGACCGCGTTCCGCACTCCAACAGGGCTATACTGCTATACCAAAATGCCTTTTGGTCTAAAAAATGCGGGCGCGACTTATCAAAGGCTCATGAACGAAACGTTCCACGACGCCATCGGCAAGTACATAGAAGTGTATATGGACGATCTGGTTATCATGAGCAAAAAGGAGAGTACGATGCTGCTGAACATCCAAAAGACATTTGACACTCTGCGCGGAGTCAGCATCAAGTTAAACCCAGCGAAATGCTCCTTCGGCATGGAGGAGGGGAAATTCCTGGGTTTCATCGTCACGAAAGATGGTTTCAAGGTGAACCCTGACAAGATACAAGCAATAGAGCGCATGCCGTCCCCGTCAACGATTAAGGAAATGCAAAAATTGGCAGGTCGGTTGGCAGCACTCAACCGCTTCCTGGCCAATCACGCAGCTAAATCATTTCCATTTATAAAAACTCTACGTAACTGCATGAAGAAGAGCCAATTTCAGTGGACTCCGGAAGCTGAAAGCGCGTTCCGCGAGATGAAAGACTGTCTCATCAAACAGCCAACACTAACCGCGCCAGTCAAGGGCGAACCTCTGGTACTGTACTTATCAGCCTCCGACAGGGCAGTAGGGGCAGTGTTGCTTGTAGATCGGCAGGGTGTCCAGACGCCAGTCTACTATGTGTCACGAACTCTAACCGACCCAGAAACCCGGTACGCAATCATGGAGAAACTAGTACTCGCACTGATTCATGCATCAAGAAGGCTGCGCAGGTACTTTGCAAACCACGTCATTCACGTGCTAACAAACTACAACATTGGCAACATACTTGCAAGGCCGGAGATTTCAGGGAGACTAGCGAAATGGGCAATAGAGCTCGGAGGTCATAATGTAGTGTTCAGACCCAGACCGGCGATCAAGGGCCAAGTACTTACGGATTTCATGACAGAGGTACCGGACGACAAAGATCGAGAATGCAAAGCGATGGAAAAAGCCGAGAAACAGCAAGTGGAAGAACCATGGCTACTATACATAGATGGTGCATCTAACGAAGACGGCGCAGGTGCTGGCCTCCGGCTGGTGAGCCCTGACAAACACGAGTTCACCTACGCCATACGCCTGGATTTTAAAAGCACCAACAACGAAGCTGAATACGAAGCCTTCCTTGCTGGTTTAAGGTTGGCAATCAAAATGGGAGTACGACACATCGAAGCGCATGTAGATTCCATGTTGGTGGCAGGGCAAATCAACGGGGAGTACGAAGCCAGGGGAGATACAATGGCACTATACCTGAGTCAAGCAAAGGCACTGCTACAAACCTTCTACTCCTATAAAGTGCACCACATTAATAGAAGCGAGAACAAGCCAGCAGACGCGCTGAGTAAACTCGCCTCTACAAGCTTCCAACACCTAGCCAAGGATGTGCGCATAGAAGTTTTGAGCAACCCGTCAGTGCCCCTGCGAGAAGTAAGCGTCGTTCAACTAGGGACAACGTCTTGGATGACTCCAATAATCACATACCTCCAATCTGGAATACTCCCGGAGAACAAGGCAGAAGCAAGGAAAATTCAGTACAAATCCGAACACTACCAGATGGCGGACGGGATATTGTACAGAAAATCATACCTCGGACCTTTGCTAAGATGTGTCGATCTTGAAGACGCAAGGTATTTGATCAGAGAAGTGCACGAGGGAATCTGTGGCATACATGCCGGACCAAGAATGGTGGTAGCAAAGGTCATGAATGCGGGGTATTACTGGCCCGGAATGCATCTGGATGCGGTCAAGGAGTTGCGGAAATGCAGCGGATGTCAAAGACATGCTCCCAAAACGATGCGCCCCAAAAACGAGTTGGTGCCAGTCACCACGGCGTGGCCCTTTCAACAATGGGGAATAGACATGGTCGGACCTTTTCCCGAAGCCCCAGGTGCGGTCAAATTCATAATAGTCGCAGTCGACTATTTCACCAAATGGGTAGAGGCGAAAGCTCTCGCATCAACCACAGCCACCGTTGTCAAAAAATTCATTTGGGAGCAGATCATATGTCGCTTTGGTTTACCCCTCAAGATCATCACGGACAATGGAACCAACTTTGCCGAAGACAACCTCCAACAGTGGTTTAAAGAACTACACATCGAGCACACCTTCTCCTCGGTCGCACACCCGCAGGGGAATGGTCAAGTTGAAGCCGTCAACAAAAGCATCGTCGATGGAATCAAGGCAAGGTTAGGAGAAAAGAGAAGAGGCTGGGTGGACGAACTACCTAGCATTTTGTGGGCACACAGGACGATGCCCAAAACAAGCAACGGGGAAACACCGTTTAGCCTGGTTTACGGGTCAGAGGCAGTAATACCAGCAGAGATAGGACTGCCGTCACCCCGAATGCTCTCGATGAACATGATCAACAATGAAGAAGAAAGGAGGATCGACCTTGACCTCCTAGAAGAGAGAAGAGAGATGGTAGCAATCAATGAAGCCAAATATAAATCGAAGCTGGAAAAATATTACAACTCCAAAGTCCGAGTCTGCATCTTCAACCCGGGAGACTATGTCCTCAGAGACAACGAGGCCTCAAATGCAGAGAGGCCCGGGAAGTTGGCTCCCAAGTGGGAGGGCCCATATGTCATCGACACCGTGCTCGGAAAGGGAGCCTATAAGCTGCGCACCATCGACAACAAAGACGTTCCTCGCACATGGAACGCCCAACAGCTGAGAAAATGTTACCTGTGAAGGAAATTCTTGTAATAGCAATGGCCAAGTCGCCAACACGTTTATGATAATACAAGAAGTGGTTGGCTATCTTTCTATCAGGCAAATTTCTTTGTCATAACTGCATATATTACTTTGGGCATACACGAAAACATCAATGGCTCGACCATTAGGAAACGTTGTAGACCTCCAAGGCCTGTCACAAACGAGTGCACAGCCGGGTCAGACACACAACTAAAGCCTAACAAATGCCAAAGAAATACTTCGTGCCCACATAAACACGAAAACATCGAACACAGGACAAACAAACATTGTAAGCACCCCCAAGGCTGAGCACAGCCGGGTCCACACAATAACCTGTAGATTCGATCACTTCGTAGTCACGAACCAACTTGCGCACATAAACGACAGAATAAAACGTTGTAATAAACACAACACAGCCTGTCAGCGCCATCATTCATTCGTGATACCTGAATCAAAGTAATTTACATGCACATATTATGACGATAACAAAATTCGCAACGACGCGAAAGCATATATTAATATATCAAATGTCAAACATACCAAATTATCCAATAACACGACCGATAAAAGAAGTTATAATTGTTCACAAACATTTCAACGATTACAAGACCAAAGCAGGTCGTACGCGGCACGCAGGCCGGAAACCTTCATTCTGGATGACTAGAGCCAGCACCTCCGGTCGTACCACCGTCATCGCCAAGCGCCTTCTTTAACAACGCGACACCGTCCGATCTTCTAGCCAATTTGCTCGCAGCCTTAACCACAGCAAACTCCAAAGACGAAAACTCTTGTCTTTTTTCAGCATAAGCCGCACCACAGTCCTCCTTCCATAGCTCAAAGCGATGCTCTTTCTCCTTATTAGCAGCCGCAGCTCTGCCCTCGATATAACCATCCTTACGCCCGCTATTATAGCCCGCTTGCCCCAACTCAAACATGTAGTTGGCCAGTTCATGTGACTTGACAATGCGATCAGCAATCTACAATGAACACACAAATAAGGGACAATTCACTAAAGTCACAAATAAAGTGAAAGAGATTACCAGAGGCACAGCGCGAGAGAGCAACCACTTGCAATCGGCCGACGTCTCCTCAGCAAGGACCTCAGAAGCTCTGCATTCGACAGTTTTCTCTTGCAAAAGACGGTCAGCAGTTTCATATTGCCTGGCAAGCTCTTCCAGTTTAGCAATACGCGCAAGATACTCTGTCTCCTTCTTTTCAAAGGCAACACGCGCCTCTTGGGCCTCATCAGCAGCAGCAGCCTTCTCCCCGGACAAACGAGTAATAGTATCATGCTGAGATCGAAGCTCTGCATTGGTACGTTCGCACGCAGCCTCCCAGTTCTTCTGCTTCTCAGCATTTGCTTGCTTTTCCTGAGCAAGTTTCCCCTCAGCATCAGCAAGCCTCCACTCCAACCCTTTTTTCTCAGCGTTGAATTTCTCCCTCTCTTCCGTAAATAGTCTCTTATCATTCTCAAACTCCATTGTGTCCTCCCCCATCTGCTTCCACTCACGGACAATCTCCTGAGTAGTAGAGAAAAAATTAACCCCGGCTTGAACATGATCATCTAACAGTTCAAACCGACGGCGCTTTTTCTGAAACATCCTTTCAGCTAGGGGGAGGGACAACGAGTAAAAGTCATGACAATTTTCAAGATTATCCATCCTAGAACCTTGGGTCAAATTCCAACGGGGGACGTGCGGGAGATCGTCACAAGCAGGGTTCGTTGTATCAAAGGAATCCGCATGAATTTTTCCAAACTGGGGGCTGCGGACAGCACCTGAGGTTGCACCACCACCATCACCCGGGGGGCGCTTTGTATACACCGTTTGGTGAGGCGTAGTTTGACTCACCTCTACCTCAATCTCAACATTTTTACCACGATCAACACCAGCAACACCGCCCGCAGCACCACCTACATCACCGCCACCTTCCGCAACTTGCTCAACATCCGCAGTCTTTTTCTGCCCGTCAGGAGCATCATGAGGGGGAGACAACCCGAATGCCCTCGACGGCGGAGACTCAGGAGGAGTAATCTTAGAAATATCAATCTTGTGCCCACTTTGGGCTGTTTTGACACCTGCTCCAAGACGAGCAGCACATTCAGACAAAAGGGGAACAAAATACAAATACAAGACAAGCAAAAATAAGGAGATATGCTGAAAACTGAAAAATCGAGTACCAGAAGCTTCAAAAATCTTCTGCAGCAAATCAGAGGGTTTTTCAGCAAAAATACCCATGTCAATCTCTGACTCAGAAGGGGTAGGAGGATCCTCTTTTCGAAGTTTAATTTTCTTCGATGCAAGCACAGCAGCAGCCTGCTCATCAAGTTTTCGCTTCCTATCCTCAAACATTTTTTTCTGCATAATCTCAGTTAAAGTTGCGCGGTCCTCGGGGTCCGACTCAGGGCGTTTCTCTTCAACCCCTAAACCGGGCAACGTGTCAGAAACGACAACATAATCAAGGACACGAGGAGTGTAAGGACGCTTACGAGGGGTGCCAGATGCAGTTCCCTCAGCTTTCTTCCCTTTCCCTTCCGGCTTATCAGCTTTTGTTTTCCTCCTCGTCTCCAACGGGTTAACAGTCTCGACCGGAATCTCCACATCTTCCTCAACAGGCTCGTTCACCGGTTCGTGCACAACCCCCTGCGCCGGACCTGCACGCGCGGAAGGAGAGGTTAGGTCTCCCAACGATCTGCCAGAACCATCACTCGAGAGAACGATAACTTCCTCTCGAATGGAATCAAATGAAACATCCTCATTTTCAACCTCCTCACCTAAGGCAGTGTTCACGTAAACAGCGAAACTCTCATCACTCGGATGCAGAAACCGATGGCGAATCTGATCCAACCAGGGTCGTTTTTCAGTTTTCTGTATCGCCTCAACCATTGCACCTGGAGCATCGGGATCCAAAACATTCATCAATGTGTACCCTACTGCAAAAAAGGAGGAAATAAAGCACAATACAAAAATAATACAACCAAAGGAAAAACAAAAGGGGGATATGGAACAAACGTACACTTGCCACCATAACCGTAAACCGGAACACCCAGAGGATTTTTAGGAACCCACTTCATACTCATCCCGGCACCAACCAACGCCATCTCCTCAAGCTGAATTATCGGAGTAGCCTTCCGGGTCAACTTCTTATACCAGTCCTGATTAGCAAAGTCTGCAACCACATCAACCTTTGGGATACCCTCATCCACAGATCTGTAATGCATATCCACAGGAACAACCCCCCGGCGAATAAAGAAAAACTTCTGTTTCCAGTCATGTATACCCTTTAACGGCACAGAACAAACTGGCGACACGCCGGTACGAGCACTAAAGGAGTAAAAACCATTTGTATACGTAACAGTGTAGAAGACGTTGAACATCTCAAACGTCGGATCTAACCGGTTGGCCATATAAACGAACTCAAAGTGGGTGATACGGGGGAGCCCGATGGCATTGATTTGAGAGATATGGAGACCATAACCCCTCAACACGTCAGCAGTGAATCGAGTCATCGGAAGCCTAAAATTACCCTCCCGGAAAAAAGCATCGTACAAAGTCATGTACCCGGGAGGAGCTTCCATGGCGGTGGAACCAGCAATAGGATATTGAGCACCCCAATCAGGGAGAAAACCCATCTCCCTTACTAGATTCTGAAATTCCTCTTCTTTCCAACCAATAACCGCCTGATCTGGGCCGGGAGGGGTTTTACCCTTGTTCCTCTTTTTCTTCGAAGAAGGATTCGAAGTAGACATCGTGAAACACGGAAGGAGAAAGCAGATGAACTCAAAAGTTGAAAGAGGAAGATAAGGGAAGAGGAGAGAAACCTGGAATTCAAAATTCGAATTTTGGGAAAGTGTTGAAGAAAGAGAAACCACCATATATTTATACCCATCGCATTTAATGCGATGGGTAGTGGAGGAGTCAGGTTTTGAAAAAGCAACCAACAGGAGAGAGACACGTCAGAAGAGAGAGAAGGCGGCACCTCTTTTTCCGGAAGCAGGTGAACAGACATCTGACATGTCGCCGAAAAAGCAACTGATGTGACTGAAAAGGCGCCTGTTCGCCTGACATCAGACAGTCACGTCAGTCACTCCTCCCCAAGACAACAAAGCTTCTTCCTGAAGACAACACTCATAGAGCGCCAAAACCCATGCGCCATGCGTCATGCGTCCATTTGACTCACTTCCGCAAGGAGTCAAAACCCATGCGCCATGCGCCATGCGTCCATTTGACTCACTTCCGCAAGGAGTCAAAACCCATGCGCCATGAGCCATGCGTCCATTTGGCTCACTTCCGCTAGGAGTCAAAACCCATGCGCCATGAGCCATGCGTCCATTTGGCTCACTTCCGCAAGGAGTCAAAACCCATGCGCCATGAGCCATGCGTCCATTTGGCTCACTTCCGCTAGGAGTCAAAACCCACGCGCCATGAGCCATGCGTCCATTTGGCTCACTTCCGCAAGGAGTCAAAACCCATGCGCCATGCGTCCGTTTGGCTCAGTTCCGCAAGGAGTCAAAAACCATGCGCCATGCGTCCTTTTGGTTCACTTCCGCAAGGAGTCAAAACCCATGCGCAGGACTCCATGTGCCGTGTCCTAATCAGGGGCAAATCTGTGAGAAAAACCATAAAAAACCCCACATCATAACAAACACTACCTTCATAAGTCCAGAATCCCTCCTAGATGATCAACTCACCTAGAAGGCACACTGGACTGGGGGGACTTGAAGAGGTATGGTCCCAATTCCTTGCCAACATGGCAAGGACCATACCACTTTCTCCATCCTACATGGCGTTGACATCAACCGTATCATCCAGAAGCTTCTAGAAGCTTCTGGAAAATATCCAGGTGACACCAAAGATGCTCCATCTGACATAAAAGACAACACGTGTCACCAGCCATCAAGCGCCAAGTGGACCTGCAACAGGTCAGGGAGCAGCCCGACAACATCAGTACGATGTTTCCAAATTAGACAAATGCAGGCGCGCCACGTGTACCACTACACTGACCGCAACAGAGGAGACCAAGGGGATATTCCCCTTGGTCGGACAGCTGGCGCGCGTCTACAGCTGGCATCGCTGCTCCTCCCTTTCTTCACCCTCCGGCTATAAATAGGACCCTTCACCATCCAGGTTGATCATCTTGCTCTCTCCATTCTCACACTTAACACACACTGTTTATTATCCCTCAGAACAGTACTTATTCTCACGCCGGAGCCTGGTTAAGAGGGAAACCCCCATATTCCCCTCTTAACGAGACTAACGGTGTTGCTGTTTTGCAGGAACCGAGCCATTTCCAGCGAGTAAAGAAGGAGATTGAACCCACTATTGAAGTAACCCCGCTGATTAACCGTAGCGTTAATCAGTGTTTCATCACATTGGTTGCGACCCCTTGTACTTAGAAGCTTATCTGGTTAGGAGCTTTATGGCTTTATGTTCTTTTAGAATCATTAAGATCTTCCCTTTCATTTTCACCACCTTTTACTTAGGAGCTTTACTTTGATTGATTGGTGAAACAGTATATTTGTAGTGTAAGGTACATTTAGTTTACTGATATTAGTAATTGATGTATTGTTTATTATTTAAATATACCTTTGAACAAATTTTTAGGCTCACGCAATGCGAACACAACTGGCAAAGCTTGAAGCTCGCCTCAAAGCTGAGACGAAAGAGAGGGAAGATCTTAGAGTTCATCTTGAAACCGAGAGAAAAGCGAGAGAAGACCAACAACACATGAAAAGAGAATTACAAGACTTTATGAAGAATTGGCATCCTCCTAATAATTAGTTCGCATTTATCTTTTTAGACATACACGCACGTTAAACGTTTGTTAGTTTTGTGGTTTAGAAACACTAGAAATGGCGTAATGTACTGTTTTCGAGTACGGTGATTTTAAAACAGGTTTATTAATATTTTCTGTGTATTTTTTTTGCTGATTTTTATGCAATTTTCAGAAGAAAAAAAAACAGGTTTTTTTCAACAAAAATAAATTTCCAGTTTTTTTTATTTTTTTATAAATATTTCGTTACAAATGCGTTGCAACTTGTTTAAGGGATGTTTAGGGCAAAATCGGAATTATATTTTGAACAGAAGGCGAAATCATGATTTTAAACCGAGAGCAAAATCATAATTTTGAGCTAAGGGGGAAAACATAATTTTATTTTGAACCGTGGGAAAAAACGTAATTTTGAGCTGAGGGCAGAATCGTAATTTTGAGCTAGAGGAAAAAACAACATTTTATTTTTAACTGGGGGTAAAAACGTAATTTTAAACGGAGGGCGAAACCGTAATTTTAAAATGGGAACAAAATTAAAAAAGAGTTTTTGAACCGAGGGCAAAAGCGTATTTTGAGCTAGGGCAAAATTATAATTTTATTTTGAGCTGGGGGCAAAAAAGTAATTTTAAACGAATAACGAAAGCGTAATTTTAAACTGGGAATAAAATTAAATAAAAAATGAGTTGGTCCAATAAGGAAGTAAAAGGCAGCTAATAATTTTGAGCTTAGGGGGAAAACATAATTTTATTTTGAACTGGAGGCAAAAACGTAATTTTGAGCTGAGGGCAGAAACGTAATTTTGAGCTGAGGGCAGAATCGTAATTTTGAGCTGGAGGGAAAACAACATTTTATTTTGAACTGGGGGCAAAAACGTAATTTTAAAAGGAGGGCGAAACCGTAATTTTAAACTGGGAACAAAATTAAAAATCAGTTTTTGAATCGAGTGCAAAAGCGTAATTTTGAGCTAAGGGCAAAATTATAATTTTATTTTGAGCTGGGGCGAAAACGTAATTTTAGCGAGGGACAAAATTATAATTTAATTTTTTAGCTGGGGGCAAAAACGTAATTTTAAACGAAGGACGAAAGCGTAATTTTAAACTATGAATAAAATTAAATTAAAAATTTGTTGGTCCAATAGGAAAGTGCCAGGCAAGCTGCCTGCCACTATTTCTTTTAGCTTGTATATGTATATGTACTAGTAGATGCCCCCGCCCGCGTTACGGGGCGATGGCCGAATAATTCTCAACCAATTAAAAAAAGACTAATATAATTTTGCTAGGGAAAAAAAACAAAAACGATGATAAGACCGTAGTAAACCAATTAAAACAAAAAACCTTTATAGTTTTGGTAAAAAAAAAAACTAAAACGATTGGAAAAACGTAATTTTTAACTGAGGGCGAAATCATAAATTTAATTCGGGGATAAATTGCAAATTAAATGGACCAACGGGGGAATGCCAGGAAGTTGCCGACACGACTGTAATTTTACACTGGGGGCAAAATTATAATGTCACCAGGAAAACAAAACAAAAACGATAGGGAAAATGTAAAGTTAAGTTGAGGGTAAAATCGTAACTTGGTTGTGAGAAAAAAAACTAATGGCGAAAGTATCAATTTATACGGGGCAAAATCGTAATTTTTAGCCGATGGGAAAATTACAATTTTTAGCCGGAATAAAAGCGTAAATTTATTTTTAAGCGTGGGCAAAAGCATAACTTTGAACTGATGGCAAAATCGTATATTTAAGGGAAAAAAAACTAATGGCAAAACTGTAAACTTAAACGGGTCAAATTCGTAATTTTTTACCGGGGGCAAAATTGAAATATTTAGCTGGGAGCATAAGCGTAAATTTATTTTTAAGCGGGGGCGAAAACATAATTTTTAACTGATGGCAAAATCGTAATTTTAAAGGGTGATAAAATCGTAAATTTGTTGGGCCAATAGGGGAGTGCCAGGCAGCTGCCTGGCACTATTGAAGTTGCCGCCCATTTTGCCCAATAAAGGGCCTGACCTATTGAATTATGACGTCATCAACTTATGTTTGTAGTAGTTGATAATACATGCGTTGGTGTATGCAATGCATGGGCGATGAACTCTAATTACTTGATAAGTTGGATCTGGGGTCGGGTAACGCGATGGATACCTTTTTGGTTCGTAACCCTGACTTATTCGGTTAAAGGTTTTGTTTGAGGACGCAGTTCGAGACGGTAAGCTTGCGGACTGGAAGCTTTGCAACTGGTGAGTTCTTGAGCCCACTCTTTCAATTGTTTTCAAATATTTTGGGCTAATGTGCATGCTAAACTCGTATGATTATTTTTATGAAGGAAGTTGTGAAGCTTGTTACATACGTATGAAATTCATGTTTACTTGTATGGTTTTTAAGAATGAAAAATAAATAGGTTTATATATTTTTATATACCTATTTGTGTGAAGGCAAGCATTAATTATACTTATATATACATATATTTATGTGTATATATATATATATACGTATATATATTTATGTACTCTAGTCTATGAAGGGAAGACATATATGTATACAGTGTAGAGGTACCAAAGACATATGATGATTTAAGCATATATATATATATATATATATACATAAATGTACACACACATAAACGTATGCATTTATGTGTGAGCTGATGATGCCCTCTTTAAACTTTTTCAAAGTTAAGGGCGAACACGCATGTTAGATGTATTACTTGGATGAAGATTTTTTTTATGAAGTTGTATAGTTTATTTGTACTTACATACCAACTATACATGAGGATTATTTGCTTGCCCTTTTATGTGCTTGCGTGTGATGTGTTGGTTCATGCCACAACCAGGTTGAACAGAGGAAGTCCCCTAACAGTTTATCTGTCCTTGGGGCAAGAGGAAGTCCCCTAGCAGTTTATCTGCCCTTGGGGCAAGAGGAGATGAAAAATTCCTTTATCCCCTACTTTGTGTTTGGGATTTAAGGTGAGGAGATCTGTGTTGTGTGCTTGACTCATTAAAAGATGAATTTTAAATTTTGAGGATAAAATAAATATATTTTTTTATTTCCATGATGAAGATGTTTTACAAGTGTTTATTTGTTAAATTATAAACTTGAATTCACTCAGCCTAGCTGACTTTTGCATGCATGTTAGATTGATTTCAGGTTAGCTGGATGAACGATGACCTCTTGGATGTTGCATGAAGCAACCCGGTATATGAAGTTGGCATTTCTAGTTGAAGACGATGCTTTAATAAATAAATTTTAAATATTAAATTTTGTATTTTTAGGTTGGATGTTTCCCATGTTTTGAGAATTTGACTTAAATGTTTTCCGCTTCGTATTCTATTATTTATTTAAAAAAAAAATAATTTAGTGTTTTAGATTTTTATGCAATAATGTACCGACTGTGAGACACCCGGATTTTGGGGTCTTACATCTGTGGATCAAAGTGAAAGCAAATAGAGCTATGATTGGGGCCGAGGACTTTATGTGCGGCCCTTTTAGTGAGTAGTATGGTATCCGGCCCAAATTTTAGAGTGTGCAAGGTATAGTTGGCCCAAATACATGGGATACCGACACGTTTACGCTTGATAACTAAGCGTACCAAAATTGAAAGAGGAAAAACAAGGAAACAAAACTTCAAGACTAACCTTGGAAATTCGGGTTGTCACATCATCCCCAACTTGAAAGAAATTTCATCCCGAAATTTAGCGCATAGTTGCTAAAGAAGCTAGTTATGTTGCATGTTTTCCTGGTTTTCCTAGGGTGTCACACACAAGCCCATCTCATGTGTAAGTGGCCCGAGACACGTTTTTAAAACCGAAATTACCGTAGCCTAGTAAAATAATGTTTCAGAGTTAAAAACGTGTAAAAATAATGTCGGTATCCGTCGTAGTCGCGTTCGTGCGTTGATAACGGTAATAATCGTGAAAAATTACATCGTCTCCGTCTTTAATCTGTATTTTTCGGCGTTGTCAGTATTTCGTACGGTTTCGTTCGTTGCCGTTTAATATTCCGCAGATTTCCCGCAGACCGTCATACGCGTACTATAGAACCGCATAGGCGTTCCTAAGCTTACTGAGGGACTAATTAAGTTAATTTGCGTTGTAAACACTATTTATTGTCGCGTTAATCTCCTGTTAATCATGTAATTAAGAGCCGTAAATCACCGGTTGTCACAATCAGTGTCCCAAATTGGACAAAGATAAAGAGGATATGAAAAAGGTTCCATATGCCTCTGCTATCGGTTCCATCATGTATGCCATGTTATGTACTAGACCAGATGTATCGTTTGCTCTGAGCTTGACTAGCAGATATCAACAGAATCCTGGTAAAAGTCACTGGATTGCTGTGAAAAATATCCTAAAGTACTTAAAAAGAACTAAGGATATGTTTCTGATATTTGGCTGTTTGGAAGAAGAGATGAAAGTAAACAGTTACGCTGACGCAAGCTTCCAAATGGATCATGATGATTCACTATCTCAGACAGGCTATGTTTTTACTTTAAATGGTGGTGCTATAACTTGGAAGTGTTCTAAGCAAAGCATGGTGGCCCAATCGTCCACTGAATCAGAATATATAGCGGCTTCAGAAGCCGCTAAGGAGGTTGTTTGGATGAAAAAGTTCATTGCTGATCTCGGAGTTATACCAAGCATACAGAAGCCTATCGAGATATTTTGCGACAATACAGGTGCAATTGCTCAGGCAAAGGAACCAAGGTCGCATCACAGCACGAAGCATATTCTCAGAAAATTCCACTACATACGGGAAGTTTTGGAAAGAGGAGACATCGTAGTAGAGAAAATACGTACTGATCAGAATCTAGCGGACCCGTTTACTAAGCCTATGCCTCAAGTGAAACACGAGAAGCATGCAGATTGTATAGGTGTTAGATATGCTAGACAGTAGGTCTGATTTTGTAATTTAGTAATTTGGTGCATTTTGAACTGTAAACAGTATTTTTATGTTTATTTGAATTTAACGGTTGAATGTCTTTTAAACTATTATATCTGTGTTCAAATATTAGTACATTAAGTATCTATGAATATTGTATTCTAAAATGTCCGTAGTCTATCAGATTCATGAGAACCAATCTGGTAAAAGACTGTTGTGAATTAGATGGTTGATCTATAAAATGGATACTCAAAGTGTTGAGAACCATATTCAATAATATGATTAGTTTAATCATATTGGGCGTAACTCGTTTCAAAATGATCTTCATGGATCTTAGTCATAAGACATTTTGAATAGGTACGATCATTGTATCCTTAGACCTGCGGTGCATACTAGAACTAACCTAAATGAATGGTTGCTCTTTGATTCTATCTAACGCTGTACGTAACTGGCAGTAATAAGGATAGTTTGGGAATGATCTGAAGTTTAGTGGGAGTTGTTTGTAGCCAAAGGGATCTGTTCTTCTATACTTAGAAGAGGAACACTCTGGCGCCTTTCGTTGATTTGAACTGGTGTTAAACGCGTGGCCACGCTTGAACTAGTAATAGCTTGATAAACCACTTCAAACCAGGAACGAAATTAGAAATGGTTGAATGATATATGATATATGAGAATGAATTGGATCCATGTCTCATGTTCAACAAGTGTTCAATACCGAGGGATAAATGAGTCGATAACCGGGGCTATAGTATTTTCATAACCAAAGAATTAATTAGTGCAAAGAATTAGTTGACATAAATTTGTCATACCTTGCCGGGGGCAATATGATGCAGCTAGGCACCCACTATTGTCTACATTGAAACTTAATCGGCCAATCGACCAAGTGGGAGATTGTTAGATATAATGTTCAATTGTCGATTAAAATTCAACGTTACCGTCAATGTACGACCCAAAGAGTTACACTTTGGGCAACGAACATTTAACGGTGTTTTAATCGTTAATCACCGGATCACGAAATAATAAGCGTAATGAAAGAAACAGGTAATTATTTAGAATAATTACGGAGAGCCGGATTTAATATTATAATTAATTTTTGTTAATTAGAATAAATTACATATATATATATATATATAGGGTAAGGATATATAGAAAACCACTTTTATTGAGAAAACCCGGGAAACTCAAAGCTCCCGACTTTTTTTATTTTTGAAAAAATTACCACACGTAATATACATGTTTTTAAGAGTTTTGGGCAAAAAAAATCGAAAAAGCGCCGAGTAGATATTTTAAAAAATAAAAATAAACAAGTTTTGGTGTAACATATGTTCAGCGAATGTAACATATGTTACACCAAAACTTGTTTATTTTTTTTTTAAATATCTACTCGGCGTTTTTTCGATTTTTTTTGCCCAAAACTCTTAAAAACATGTATATTACGTGTGGTAATTTTTTCAAAAAAAAAAAAAGTCGGGAGCTTTGAGTTTCCCGGATTTTCTCAATAAAAGTGGTTTTCTTTTTATTATTAATTATTAGATAATTAAAAGTAAAGAGATCATTGTTATAATTACGAGATAATTATGTGGAGTTGTGATTAGATTACAATTCTAATGTTGGTTTTAAATAAAAGATATACATATTATATCTTTAACTACTTCCTCTTTAATCTCATATGCATCCAATATAGAGATAATGGATCTCTAATCTTGGGCCACTATCGTTGCAAATAAAAAGGGAACAGAAGGTTCCATAGTTTTTTTTTGGGGGGGGCTGTGGTCGAACAAGAATAACAAAATCACAAAAATCAAGTTGTTACTTCTTGCATCAAAGGAAGCATAATCGGAGATCCTAGATTCCGGTAGCGAGTACAAGTGAACGTGATTGTCTCTTTGATTAGGCAAAAAGGTAAGTAAACTTTTTTAACTTTATTTTTTTTTAGTTTAAAGGTTTCGTTTGAAATCGTTTCAGACGAACAAATATGATTTCGTGGTCAACGATCATCTAGCGAGATCGTTCGTTGAACCAAGGTGTCTTTCTTGGATGTCACGATTATTTAATTTTATTATAACCTATTTTGATTGTAATGAGATCACTGGTAGAAACGGTTTAGAACCGAACCTCGTGTACATGTTTTACGCTGCGTTTAATTTGTTTGACAAATTGACTAAAAATTATTTTCTAAAAGTTACACGAAAATTCCAACAAAAATACCCCTTAACTTCATTTTCGTAGTGTAAAAATATCCCTCAACTTCGTTTCCGTTATATAAAGGATACCCCGAGCCTAAAAAAAAGTTATGATACCCCTAACTTTTTGGGCTAGTTCCGCCACTGAGTTCAATAGATTCGTCAATCAAGGGTCGGACAAGGGAGGAGTGAGATTAGTCCATGGGTTCCGCATTCAAAGCTTGACTGAAAAAAAGTCATGTTACAAAGGAGGAGGAGGTGTTACATAAGATTTGTCCTTGTATTCGTTATTATGGTGGGGGCAATGTGTGGACAGTGGGGGACCCAGGATTTTATTTCAATGGGGTCCATTTTCGGGTCGGTCCTCGTTCGGGTCGAGTTAAAGTGAGGTTTGAACTAGATTTTTTAAAAAAATAAGAAAAATGGGCTTATCAAGGATTGAACCCATGACCTCTTGGTGGAAAAGAGGGAGATTTACCACTACACCAATTTTCCTTTTATTTCTATGGTGTCCACCTAATTGTATTTATGGGGTCCATATACAATTTAATATACCGAATCTACTATTTTTTTTAAAAAGATTGGGGTCCGGGGACCCCGGTGGCACCAATGTGGGTCCGCCCCTGTGTGTGGAAGATGTAGGATATTTGGCTGGCAATTGCAATTCAACGAAACCGAGAATAGGAGTCAAAGAGATGGTGAACCCAAACAAAGAAGGGTGGGTTCGAAAAAAGAAGAGGGTGGGTTCGTTCGTGTCTTCAAAGAAAAAGACATGGAACAAAAAATATTTTATTTTGAGGGGATAATAATCATTCTCTTGAATATAAGTAATATTTCCGTCATTAAATGTAAGAATCATTCTTGACTGAACAACGAAATACAGATATGCCGTTTTTTTCTTTTAACAAAACCCAATCATGGTGTAATCAACTTTTTATAAATTAACTGGTAGTATTAAGCACCCCATGTTATGGCATGCTCATTAACACTAAATTTGTGGCGTGTTGTGACAACTCGAATTTTCAAGATTTCTGTCTTCGCATTTATTGCGCGTTAAATGTTTAAGTTGTTTGTTAACACGAATTGTTTGTTCACAACTGTACACGTGTGTATTATGACAAATCGTATTGTAATTTATATGAGGTGTATGATTTATATGGTGTGTGAATTAAATGTGTTTGTAGTGTATGTTAATGAGGGATCTTGTGTAAATTGGTATCTTATAATTAAATATGGATTTTTGGGCTGGAAACCCCACCCACGAAATCACCCCAATTTGATAAATGGGCTTTGGCCCAGTTGTGATTTGATAAATATCTGATTTGTTAAATATCTGTTTTAACCTTTATGTGAACATTATTTGGTAAACCCCAATCACAACTCACACACTCTCTCTCTCTCTCTACCCTTGGAACTCAACGGCAGCCCCCTCTCGGTCGAAGCCAAACCCTCCTTGTTCGATCTCTGGTTAGTGATATACATGTTCTGTTGACTTAGGATGCTTATCGTATGATCATGATATAATCTGTTTTAGATGATTTGGCACTTAAGGATGTTTATGTGGTTGTTCACGAACTGTTATATCTAATCGAATGATTTAGCTCCTGTTTGACCGATTGTTAGTATAAATGGTTGGACCTGATAAGTGATGATTAAGATTTGTTATTTGTTACGCAACCTGCTGTTGTTGTTGTTGATGATAATACTAACGAAATCCCCACCTCACGAAATCCACACATCAACGAAATCACCTGAAGTGATTTCGGCACTCATGTGATTTCGGCCCAAGAGTCCGGCCCAAATGTGATTTCGCCAACTTAGGGGATTTCGGCCAAGGGTTTTCGGCAATAAGTGTTTTCGGCCCAAGTTGGATTTCGGCCCCAATGTGTTTTCGGCACAAGGTCTGTAACCTTCATATAGTTTTGTTAAGTGTAAACTCAGTTATTTACGGTTCAGTTAGAAGTCAATTCTGTTAAAAATACTAACTCTGTTAGGCATATAAACCCCTGTTATGTTGTTAAGTTGTTAACTCTATTTATTTAATTAACACTGTTAGTTATTAAACTTGTGTGTAAGTAACTCTGTTTGTTCTTAACTACATTAGGTTGTTAATCCAGTTAAATGTGTTAACTCTGTTAAGAATGTCAATTGCTGTTAAGTATAATTATGTCAAGCATCTTAACTCCGTTAAGTGTGTTACTTTTGTTAAGTATATTAATGGATGATATGGATGTAATGGACTGAGTAATCAACTATGTGAATCATGAATTATGTGATCTTGTTTGACTGTTGTATGATGCATGACGTTAACGGCCAAACACTCTGTGGTATTGATTGTACATGAAACCTTACGAACATGAACTAATTGAGTATACGTGCATACTATAGGACTTGATTGATTATTTGCGAGCACATAGTTTAGCATACCGAGCAAACCAAGGTGAGTTCACACTAGCCAAGGCATGGGATTCCCAGGGGTTGGGAATGGGATTGAATAACTACTCGTACAACTATTTCTATTAAACAAATTATTACTGTCCTCGATTGAAGGGCACGTACGTAAAACCTACGTACAGTTATACTTATTACTGTCCTCGATTGAAGGGCACGTACGTAAAGCCTACGTACATGATCTTAAGACCATCACCTCTATCAAAGGAAGTCCCTCAATTATCGACTTAATCGCCGAGGCCTAGGGCGAGCGGGTCATTAGTTAATAGCGCTATTAGGTTTAACAAACCTCACACCGTGCCAGTCGGACGGGCGTGTACTAATAGACTATGGGCAAAGGGTCAATGCTGATAGACATTGACTTAGGGCACCTCTTACATTTTCGTAGCAATCGATACGCGTGGTCTAGTAACACATGGGAAGCCCCCACTAATCATCGCACAGATGCCTGGATTGGCCGCGATAAGGATTAATACGATACATGGTTTACAAAACGAACATACGATTCACGAAATGAATACTAACCAAACAACTAACTGTGAACTCACTCAACTTTGTTGTTGATTCGTTGCTACATGCCTTGCAGGTCATTAGGTACCTATGGAGCTTGCACAGGGAGGAACGGTCGTTGTGGGACATGGCGATGTGTGCCATGCCTTAATCATTACTTTATTTCATATTTAATACTTGCTATGGGTTTTACAAATTATGCTTCCGCTAAACACTTAACTATGTTTTGGGTTTTTGAACACCTTTTATATTGTTTGGTTGAATTATGTTTACTTATATATTTGTTCAATATGATTGGTGGCTCTGATACCAATCTGTCACACCCCCAAAATCCATACAATGCTGATAGACATTGACTTAGGGCACCTCTTACATTTTCGTAGCAGTCGATACGCGTGGTCTAGTAACACATGGGAAGCCCCCACTAATCATCGCACAGATGCCTGGATTGGCCGCGATAAGGATTAATACGATACATGGTTTACAAAACGAACATACGATTCACGAAATGAATACTAACCAAACAACTAACTGTGAACTCGCTCAACTTTGTTGTTGATTCGTTGCTACATGCCTTGCAGGTCATTAGGTACCTATGGAGCTTGCACAGGGAGGAACGGTCGTTGTGGGACATGGCGATGTGTGCCATGCCTTAATCATTACTTTATTTCATATTTAATACTTGCTATGGGTTTTACAAATTATGCTTCCGCTAAACACTTAACTATGTTTTGGGTTTTTGAACACCTTTTATATTGTTTGGTTGAATTATGTTTACTTATATATTTGTTCAATATGATTGTGATGGATGAGGCACACAAGTCTCGCTACTCAGTACATCCTGGTTCGGATAAGATGTACCACGACCTTAGAACTACATACTGGTGGCCTAGCATGAAAGCTCACATAGCCACTTACGTTAGCAAGTGCTTGACTTGTGCGAGAGTTAAAGCGGAATATCAGAAACCATCAGGCCCCCTTCCACAACCTGAGATACCACAATGGAAATGGGAGCAAATTTCCATGGATTTTGTTACTGGCTTACCCAGATCTCAGCGCGGAAATGACACTATATGGGTGATCGTGGATCGACTCACAAAGTCTGCACACTTCCTGGCTATTAAGGAAACAGACAAGTTCTCTACCTTAGCAGACATCTACTTAAAAGAAGTGGTTTCAAGGCACGGGGTGCCAACCTCGATTATCTCTGATCGCGATGCACGTTTTACTTCATAACTGTGACAAGCAATGCACAAATCTTTTGACTCTCGTTTAGACATGAGCACAGCTTATCACCCTCAGACGGATGGGCAGTCGGAGCGCACTATTCAAACTCTAGAAGACATGCTTCGTGCATGTGTAATTGACTTTAGCAACGGCTGGGAAAAGCATCTGCCACTTGTGGAATTTTCGTACAATAACAGCTACCACACCAGCATTAAAGCTGCTCCATTCGAGGCATTATACGGACGTAAATGCCGGTCACCTCTCTGTTGGGCAGAGGTGGGGGATAGTTAAATCACAGGTCCAGAACTTGTAGTTGAAACTACAGAAAAGATTGCTCAATTACGACAACGCATGGCGGCAGCTCGTGACCGTCAGAGAGCATACGCCGATAAAGACAGGAAACTACTCGAGTTCCAGGTTGGGGATCGAGTGCTACTCAAAGTTTCACCCTGGAAGGGTGTTGTTCGTTTTGGCAAAAGGGGCAAACTCAATCCACGATACGTCGGACCTTTCGAAGTCATAGAGAAAATAGGCATAGTGGCCTACAGACTGAACTTACCAGCAGAACTCAGTGCAGTTCACAACGTCTTTCACGTGTCGAATTTGAAGAAGTGTCTGTCAGATGAGACCCTCATAGTTCCTTTGAAGAAGCTTACTATCGACGAACAGTTGCGATTCGTCGAGGAACCTGTTGAAATCACGGACCGGGATATTAAGGTCCTCAAAGCACACCAGAATACCTCTTGTTCGGGGTCGTTGGAACTCCCGTCGTGGCCCAGAGTTCACCTGGGAACGCGAAGACCAAATGAAACTCAAATATCCCCAGTTATTAGGAAACACTGCAACTACTACTGAGGCTGAAGCTACTACAGAATTTCGGGACGAAATTCCAAATCAACGGGGGGATGATGTGACACCCCAGGAAAACCCGTGAACATCTAGCTCCCTCAGTAACCGCATGCTAAATTTCGGGACGAAATTTCTTTCAAGTTGGGGATAATGTGACAACTCGAATTTTCAAGATTTCTATCTTCGCATTTATTGCGCGTTAAATGTTTAAGTTGTTTGTTAACACGAATTGTTTGTTCACAACTGTACACGTGTGTATTATGACAAATCGTATTGTAATTTATATGAGGTGTATGATTTATATGGTGTGTGAATTAAATGTGTTTGTAGTGTATGTTAATGAGGGATCTTGTGTTAATTGGTATCTTATAATTAAATATGGATTTTTGGGCTGGAAACCCCACCCACGAAATCACCCCAATTTGATAAATGGGCTTTGGCCCAGTTGTGATTTGATAAATATCTGATTTGTTAAATATCTGTTTTAACCTTTATGTGAACATTATTTGGTAAACCCCAATCACAACTCACACACTCTCTCTCTCTCTCTACCCTTGGAACTCGACGGCAGCCCCCTCTCGGTCGAAGCCAAACCCTCCTTGTTCGATCTCTGGTTAGTGATATACATGTTCTGTTGACTTAGGATGCTTATCGTATGATCATGATATAATCTGTTTTAGATGATTTGGCACTTAAGGATGTTTATGTGGTTGTTCACGAACTGTTATATCTAATCGAATGATTTAGCTCCTGTTTGACCGATTGTTAGTATAAATGGTTGGACCTGATAAGTGATGATTAAGATTTGTTATTTGTTACGCAACCTGCTGTTGTTGTTGTTGATGATAATACTAACGAAATCCCCACCTCACGAAATCCACACATCAACGAAATCACCTGAAGTGATTTCGGCACTCATGTGATTTCGGCCCAAGAGTCCAGCCCAAATGTGATTTCGCCAACTTAGGGGATTTCGGCCAAGGGTTTTCGGCAATAAGTGTTTTCGGCCCAAGTTGGATTTCGGCCCCAATGTGTTTTCGGCACAAGGTCTGTAACCTTCATATAGTTTTGTTAAGTGTAAACTCAGTTATTTACGGTTCAGTTAGAAGTCAATTCTGTTAAAAATACTAACTCTGTTAGGCATATAAACCCCTGTTATGTTGTTAAGTTGTTAACTCTATTTATTTAATTAACACTGTTAGTTATTAAACTTGTGTGTAAGTAACTCTGTTTGTTCTTAACTACATTAGGTTGTTAATCCAGTTAAATGTGTTAACTCTGTTAAGAATGTCAATTGCTGTTAAGTATAATTATGTCAAGCATCTTAACTCCGTTAAGTGTGTTACTTTTGTTAAGTATATTAATGGATGATATGGATGTAATGGACTGAGTAATCAACTATGTGAATCATGAATTATGTGATCTTGTTTGACTGTTGTATGATGCATGACGTTAACGGCCAAACACTCTGTGGTATTGATTGTACATGAAACCTTACGAACATGAACTAATTGAGTATACGTGCATACTATAGGACTTGATTGATTATTTGCGAGCACATAGTTTAGCATACCGAGCAAACCAAGGTGAGTTCACACTAGCCAAGGCATGGGATTCCCAGGGGTTGGGAATGGGATTGAATAACTACTCGTACAACTATTTCTATTAAACAAATTATTACTGTCCTCGATTGAAGGGCACGTACGTAAAACCTACGTACAGTTATACTTATTACTGTCCTCGATTGAAGGGCACGTACGTAAAGCCTACGTACATGATCTTAAGACCATCACCTCTATCAAAGGAAGTCCCTCAATTATCGACTTAATCGCCGAGGCCTAGGGCGAGCGGGTCATTAGTTAATAGCGCTATTAGGTTTAACAAACCTCACACCGTGCCAGTCGGACGGGCGTGTACTAATGGACTATGGGCAAAGGGTCAATGCTGATAGACATTGACTTAGGGCACCTCTTACATTTTCGTAGCAGTCGATACGCGTGGTCTAGTAACACATGGGAAGCCCCCACTAATCATCGCACAGATGCCTGGATTGGCCGCGATAAGGATTAATACGATACATGGTTTACAAAACGAACATACGATTCACGAAATGAATACTAACCAAACAACTAACTGTGAACTCGCTCAACTTTGTTGTTGATTCGTTGCTACATGCCTTGCAGGTCATTAGGTACCTATGGAGCTTGCACAGGGAGGAACGGTCGTTGTGGGACATGGCGATGTGTGCCATGCCTTAATCATTACTTTATTTCATATTTAATACTTGCTATGGGTTTTACAAATTATGCTTCCGCTAAACACTTAACTATGTTTTGGGTTTTTGAACACCTTTTATATTGTTTGGTTGAATTATGTTTACTTATATATTTGTTCAATATGATTGGCGGCTTGATCCTGGTCAGTCACGCCTCCAAGCGGTGATACTCCGCGTATGGATTTTGGGGGTGTGACACGTGTTAATACGAATAATTTAGACCAAAACGTAAAACATAGAAAAGAATAACTAAGTTGATAAAGGACCCGTGCGTTGCGACGAACAAGTCAAACGAGAAAAAATAGACAACGTAAAAACATTGAACCACACACACGTTGCGCTGTGTTAACTCGCAAAATTTAGAAACGAAACGTAAAACGAAAAATTTGTATAAGATGAAAAGTGTAGGAGAGCAAAGTTGAAAGTAAAAAAATTGTAAGATTAAATTACAAAAAATGAAAGTTTTGGTGTTACAAGTAAAAAAATTACTTTTGGATTAAAAGTAAAACTAGTAATAAGGCCACGCGCGTTGCAGCGCGGGTACATCGCAAACATCAAATAGATTAACGCAAGCGTTATGTGTGTCAACCATATAAAAACGTTTGTTTTGACGTATCCGATATAATCAATGTAACTTATATAAGCATTTAAATCGGATAACAAAATCCAAACCGGGTTGGTTCATTTAGTGAGGTTCCACCTAATTACTACAGAACTCTTTTGTGGCATCAATACGCATAGTGACTCGTATGTCAAATCATAAACCAACTAAAAACGTACATAAAAATAAGCACGAAAATGTATTATATTTGTCCATGTTCATTAACATGAATTTATATTGACATGTACATATAAAATGAGCATGTGAGAAAATAAAGTGTTTACATCAAAACGTACAACAACCTAAAACATACATAAAAATAGGGTTGAAAACGTATTATACTAGACCCGATTCATTTTTAGGAAAACTTTAGGTTGAAACTTAAATGTGTACTGTAATCCAATGCCGATACATGAATATTGTCACGACCCCCGACCCAGTTTCCTGGTTCGGATGCCGCGGGACAGAAAACCCGTGATATTTAGTTTTGGCAGCGGAATTTTTAACAGGATCTTTTAAAACTGAAAACACCCTATTATTTTATTTCAAGTTTCGGGATAAACCCCGTAATTTACAATAGAGGAATTTTACTAGGAAATTCCCTGGTTACAAAAACATGTTTATTTATTTACTGAGCCACTTTATCCAAGCTGGTAGTGCTACGCGGCACTTTTCCCTGGTTCACAGTAAATCACCTGAAACATGTTTAAAAAGATTTTATGAGCGGGGAAATACTGGCGAGTCATTCAATTTTCATAAAACGACACATTGTTATAAATTACAGTATTAAGAGCGATTACAATTGCCTCTATCTTATAATTAGCTGGTTCACTTGTCACTCGACCGGATCTATGACTGTGGTCATATCACTATTGGGTCCTTTCACCCAAAAGTGACGTGTATCACTATTTAGGTACTTTCACCTAAAAGTGATTAAAACAGTAGTCATTGTGCACAATACCCCACTTACTGCCAGTAATTTAAGATAACAAAGACTTAATCCCTGTAACATATAACTGGAAAACATTTAGGTATTGAAAAGCACTTTTGATAAAAAAAAAAAAAAAAAAGAATGACTCACATTGCAAGTTTAATTGGACGCAGCACTTAAACATCCATCGGATCGGTTTCAATCGATCGGACATTATATCGTAGCAGTGATCGAGTTATTACCCCGTAATCGTAGCAGCATCTCGACCCTTAAACACTCGATTTAAGCAGAAATTTGACGTTTTGGAAAGTGAAATTCGAACACAGAAGAAAGGCCATGCAACGTCCAATTTATAGTTGCAATTTGAGTCTCTCGCGGCCCACGTAAACTCGATGGGGGATCCTACGCGGCCCGCGAGGGCCACCCTAGCTACGGCTAGGGCTGCCGTGTCACACCCTAGGTCTGCCACGTGTTTGACACATGGCCTAAAGCTTATCCGAAGAACTATCAAGCTGTCGCGCCTCGCGTAAGCTTCCCTTAAGTCTTACGCGGCCCGCGACAGAATAAAAAAAATTGAATTTCTTGATTTTTCACAAGGATTAGGGTTTTAGGGGTTCGGGTTTCTACTTACGGAGTGTTGTGGGATATTTTTGTAGGTCCTTACATCCTCCCCACCTTATTTAAAATCTCGTCCTCGAGATTTACTGAAATAGGTAAGGGTACTTCCGCTTCATTTCCGATTCTAGTTCCCATGTATACTCAGGTCCTCTTTTTGAATTCCACTTTACTTTGACTAGCACCAGTCTCTTGTGCTTGACGAATTTGACCTTTCTGTTTTCTATTTGGAGAGGTTTTTCCACAAATTTCAACTTTTCATTTACCTCTATATTTTGAAGAGGTACTACCAGGGATTCGTCAGATAAACATTTCTTGAGATTAGATACATGAAACACGTCATGTACTCCAGTTAGCTCTTCTGGTAGTTGCAAGCGATAGGCAACAGGTCCTATCCGCTGGATCACTGGGAATGGTCCTATGTACCTTGGACTTAACTTTCCCTTCTTACCGAACCGAACTACCCCTTTCCAAGGAGAAACTTTCAAGAGTACCTTGTCTCCAACTTGGAATTCTAACGGCTTACGTCGATTATCTGCATAACTCTTCTGGCGGTCTCGAGCCGTTTTCAGTCTTTCCTTGATTTGAGTTATCTTGTCGGTGGTTTCCTGTACAATCTCGGGACCTGATAACTGACTTTCTCCTATTTCTGCCCAGCAAACTGGTGTTCGGCACTTTCGTCCATACAGTGCTTCGAATGGGGCAGCCTCGATGCTTGCATGATAACTATTATTATAGGAGAATTCGATTAAGGGTAGGTGGTCATCCCAGTTGCCACCAAAATCTATTACACATGCCCTGAGCATGTCTTCCAGGGTTTGGATCGTCCTTTCACTTTGTCTGTCTGTTTGGGGATGGTATGCAGTACTTAAATTCAACTGTGTCCCCATAGCTTCTTGGAAACTCATCCAGAAATGCGAAGTGAAGCGACTATCCTTATCCGACACAATGGAGAACGGAACTCCATGTAAGGATACTACCTCGTCTACGTATAACTTTGCTAATCTTTCCATGCTAAAGGTTTCCTTCATTTGTAGGAAATGAGCTGATTTGGTTAATCGATCTACAATCACCCAGATTGCATCGTTACCTTTCCTGGTGTCACACCCCGACCGCGTAAAACAACAAATCGCGGCGGAAACGCCGGGGCGTGTCGTAACAGAATTAATTGTTTCATAACCATGGTATTCAAAGTTGTATTTTATTTATTAAACAAGGGTGTTACATTGTCTTGAACAGTAAACAAAAGAGTTTATAACATAATTAAACAAGTCTATCTTCGTTTTTAGTCTCTAAGGCACAGGTCCGCCCTAGTGTCATGATCAACATCCTACGGAAAAGCTCCTGAAAACACATGTGAAAATAGGTACGTCAGCATAAAAATGCCTGTGAGATACATAGGTTTGTAAAAATAGGATTCATGACTTGTATTTGAGAAAATGTTTAGTCATGAACCTTGTAATTTTCTTTGTCTTGTAAATCATTTGAAAAACGATAAGATCAGTTGATATGTATAAATAAATGTAAGGTTAAATGAATAACCATGTAAAATAAGTTGTATACAATAAACTGTTTTGTAAAACAATGTCTTGTGAAAAATATGTTATTTGTATAAAATGTAATATGTCTATACTGAAATGGTTTAAATAACGTTGTGCTATGTAATATTATACAAACACTTATATATAGGAAGTGCCAGCGGCGTATCCACCATGTTTGTATCATATTACACACACCTCGTTACTCAAATCACTTACCCAAACAACCACCAATGTAACTTGTTCATGTACAAACCAATTGTCAAGTGTTATTGTGTAAACCATATCAAAATGTCTATGTCCAATGTAAATCACCAAATGTGTATATCAATATCAAAATGTTTATGTTCAATGTAGATCATATAATGTGTAACCAAAATGTCATGTATGGTAAGTGAAATATATCAACTAAACCATATGTAAAATGCACAAAACAAGGTATTGAAGTAAAACATAGTTTAAATCAAAGTTATGTTTTGTGTAACAAATGCATGCTATACTGATACAAACATTTATGCGGTATTGTTAAAATGCATACATCCAAGCCTTGAGACTGTGGCGATAAACCCTTAAACAAATTAAAGGTTTATCTAAGTTATGTATATCGAATTCGGTCATTCCTTTCATCCCCATACCCAGGATGTCCGGAATGGGAGTTGTCAATTCCTATGGTACCACTACCTACTAACGAACGGCATGATCGGTGTTAATGAATGTATTGTTCCATGTTAAACAAACCAAATGTCATACCAAAAATGTAAGCATGTGAAAACGATGCACTAAGTATGTAATCAAATGAACATACGTAGCGTGAAATGTAATGTAAAACGATGTACTAAGTAATGCACACAATGGGCACACCTAGCATGAAATGTAATGTAAAACGATGTACTAAGTAATGCACACAATGGGCACACCTAGCATGAAATGTAATGTAAAACGATGTACTAAGTAATGCACACAATGGGCACACCTAGCATAAGATGTAATGAAATCATGTACTATAATGTACTAACGAACATAGCAGGTATATGATGTGAAAGATTGAAAGTAACAAGTAGGCACATGTGTTCCACCCCAAAACAGTTTGGAAAACAGTAAAAGAGGGGTCTATGTACTCACTTGATATTACTCAGTAGTCCTGGAGTGACAACCAAACAATGATAAAGATCACGGAATCAAACGGCACCTAATATAGGTAACTATGTTAATAACCGGACCTAAATCGGATGATCGGGTAGCATGAGGGTTCGTAAACCAAACGAGTGTAGAGACTCGTGTCATTTGGTTTAACAAAGCCTACATACTAAATGAAACCTAACTTAAGTGTTTACGACCCATTACGACCCGTTTAGATAGCTTATGCTACTTTAACGCGTCGTTCGCGTGAAACGCGTTCGGACCGCCTAACTAGTCCTATGACAAGTGTTATATGCCTAAACATGTTACATAATCAGTTATGTGACAAAAGTTTAGGTTACATATGCTAAATTATCAATTATACATGAAAAGGGTATTCTGGTAATTTACCTAAGGCATATAAACTACATATCATACAACTACTTAAACGATGTGACCATAGGGTATAACCTCGGAAGGTTATTCCCTACACTATGGTCACCTAATGTATTTGGTCGGATCCTAATGATCGACCAAACTGGGTCGGGTTCGAAGGTATAAGCGATTGATCAGATCGCTTACCCTTACGACCCTAGACAACGTGGTAATCAGTAGGCATAGTCCAAAGGACTATAACCATCGTGATTACAATCACGTTGCGAAGTTCAAACGAACTTCGCATTGACCATAAGCTGGTCAACGCTGAAAGTCAAACAAAGTTTGACTTTCGGACTCGAAAAGCAATAAAATAAGGAAAAGAACGAAAGAATACTTACGAAGGGTCCCCGAATGCTAATCTCGATTCAAAAATCTCAGGTATGAAACAAAGGTTTCAACTTAGAGTTTCTCAAATCAAAATTCTAGTGATTTTGAAGCATGGGGGGTGGGGTATTTATAGTATTCGGTCCACCGTTAAGATCGTTTCATGGAAAACGTGCCTTAATCCCACCCGTACAAGTGTCGGGACCTTATGGTAGCTCAAATTGATCCTTATCAGCTGACTAAGCATTTTAGAATGTGTGGTGATGGATCAACCAGCTGCAAACTGCTGTTAAATGCAGTTAATCTGGTCAGGAAGTCGGACGCGGGCCGCGTGAGGATGTTCAGAAACTGAGGCGGGCCGCCTGGCCTGCACAGATCAGAAATATGTTTGCAGAATTACAGTTTCAGTCCCTGTTGATGTTTAAGGCCATTCTCGACACTTCTAAGGCCCGTAAAGCCAACTTTAAGGCCCTAAAATGATGCCTAAACATTGTGGACATGAAACATGTTCAAAAATATGTCTGATGACAGTTCGTTTGGTCATACGAACGCGATGTTCGCTTAATTACGACGGAATGCGCACAAGCGCGAAAACGATCCAAATGACGCAACGAATGGATTTTTGGCAAGCCAAACACTAAAGCATAAAATAGTCATGCTTACATAAATTTTTGGATGTCCGGATGTATTCAGAACGTAAGTTATGCGCGAAAATGCAAACTTGTACACTTTTTGACACTTTTAGTCCCTGAATGACCCAAAAGTTTATTTTAGCATACCTAACCCCTCAAAGCCTATTTCTAAGCTATGTAAAGGATATTTATGGTATGTTTAACTTATGGTCATGTCCCGGAATGTCTGTTACAGTTCAAATTGGCATACTTTCGCAGTTTGTCAAGTTTAGTCCATATAGGCGAATTAACTTGTTTTTGCCATACCAAAGCCTTTAAAACTTATTTCTAAGTTATGTAAAGGTTATTTAAGGTATGTTAAGTATATGTTGATGTTCCGGAGTATTTTTCGCATTAAACTGGTTACGCTTACGCATCAGTTTGCGTATAGATCTCCAGAAAGCGATGTAGAGTTTGAAATTGAATAAAAGTCAAAACATGAAAAATGTAAAACATAACAAAACAAACATTGGGATCAAATAACATTGTTTTATTGATAATAGAACTGTTCACAATGATTACAAGCACAGATGTTACACCTGGTCTTGGGTAACTTGGTAACAAAGTCCATTGTTATTAGTTCCCATTTCCATATAGGCATTTCTAATTGTTGAAGTAAACCTGAAGGTTTCTGGTGTTCTGCCTTAACTTGCGAACAAGTTAGACATTTAGATACATATCTAGCTATGTCCTTTTTCATTCCTATCCACCAGAAGTGACTTTTTAAATCTTGGTACATCTTATTATTACCAGGGTGCATGGTATATCTAGATTTATGGGCTTCCTCTAAAATTTTATTTCTTAAATTTCCTTGCTTAGGTACCCAAATCCTTTTCTTATGGAATCTCCAAATTCCATTAGTCCCTTGCTCTAATTCCTTTATCCGTCCTTTCATTCCTTCAGCATTATCCTTGATTGCTGTTTCTTGAACATTCTTCAGTTGTTCCATTAAATCTAATTGGAGATTTAATCTAAGAGCACGGTCTCGTCTTTGTTTTTCATGATACTTACGACTTAAGGCATCTGCTACTACATTTTCCTTTCCTTCGTGGTATTGAATATCACAGTCGTAGTCACTTAGAATTTCCATCCATCTCCTTTGCCTCATGTTTAATTCTTTTTGCCCAAATATGTACCTTAAACTTTTATGATCTGTATAGATAGTAAACTTACTTCCGTACAGATAATGTCTCCAAATTTTAAGGGCAAAAATTATTGCTCCTAATTTTAAGTCATGAGTCGTATAATTTTCCTCGTGCTTCTTCAACTGCCTTGATGCATACGCAATTACCTTTTTGCGTTGCATTAGCACACATCCTAATCCCAACTTAGAAGTATCACAGAAGACTTCAAAATCTTCAGTTCCGTCAGGCAAGGCTAAAATTGGGGCATTTGTTAATTTTTGCTTTAAGATCCTGAAGGCCTCTTCTTGCTTAGGTCCCCATTAAAACTTAACTGTTTTACAGGTTAGCTTAGTTAAGGGAACAACTATCTTAGAGAAATCTCGTATGAAGCGCCTATAGAGGAAACTTCTAACTTCAGTAGCTGATTGTGGGACCTTCCAGTTTATGATTGCTTCTATCTTGGAGGGATCTACGTGAATGCCTTCGTGATTCACCATGTGTCCTAAAAATTGTACTTCTTGTAGCCAAAATTCACATTTCGAGAATTTGGCATAAAGCTTTTCCTTTCTTAATAGGGTTAAGAGTGCATGTAGGTGCTCACAGTGCTCGTCCTGACTCTTGGAATAAATAAGTATATCGTCGATGAAGACAATTACGAATTTATCCAAATATGGTTTACAGATCCTATTCATCATGTCCATAAATGCTGCAGGAGCATTAGTGAGTCCAAATGGCATGACTGTAAACTCGTAGTGACCATACCTAGTCCTGAAAGCAGTTTTAGGTATGTCTTCTTCCTGTACCTTCAACTGATGATATCCGGAGCGCAAATCTATCTTGGAGAAATATCTAGCTCCCTGAAGTTGATCGAAAAGATCATCAATCCTAGGTAATGGGTATCGATTCTTAATTGTAACCTTATTCAATTCCCTATAATCGATACACATTCGCATTGAACCATCTTTCTTTTTCACAAACAACACTGGGGCTCCCCAAGGGGATGAACTAGGTTGTATGAATCTTTTGCCTAGCAATTCATCTAACTGCTTTTTCAATTCTAACATTTCGGTGGGTGCTAACCGATAGGGTGCCTTAGCTATTGGTGCAGTTCTAGGAATTAGATGAATTCTAAACTCTACATCCCTATATGGCGGTAATCCTAGTAGCTCTTCTGGGAATACATCCAGGTATTATGATACTACAGGAATTTCCTTAAGTTCCTTACCTTTAGTGTTAATGATTACCGAAATCATATACGCTATTCCTTGTTTTCGTTCATAACTAGCAACTTTCATTACTGAAATGAACTTCAATGGTTTACGGGGCTTATCTCCTGAAATCAAAATTACTTCTCCTGTGGGTGTATGAATTTCTATGGAATTCTTATCACAGAGGATTCGAGCATGGTTGGCTACTAACCAATCCATTCCTAGCACAATATCGAATCCAGCTAAATTCATAGGCAGCAGGTTTGCAAAAAATTTGTGGCCGGAAAGTTCTATCTTTCCGTCTTGAAGAACCTTATCTATTTTAACAGAATTACCATCTGTTGTTTCTACCGTATAAATCTGCCTAAGTTTGGTTAAAGGTTGCTTAAGAGCTTGGCAGAATGAAGTATTTATAAAACTTTGGTTTGCACCAGAGTCAAATAATAATTTTGCATAAACGTTATGCACAAGAAACGTACCAGCTATCACATCCGAAATCAGATCGGCTTCCTGTGTAGTCAGCTGGAAAGCTCTTGCATTCTTTTTATTAGTTCCTTTAGCTGCTTTTGCCTTGTTGTCCGCTGGCTTGACCAGTTTAGGGCATTCAGGTCTAAAATGCCCAGCTTCTCCGCAATTGAAGCAGATCATGGATTTCTTTCTGCAATTCTCCTATTGGTGCCCCGGGATTTTGTAGAAATTACAGTACCCCTTACATTTTCCAAGGTGTTTTCTCTTACAGGTACTGCAGAATGGAGTAGTAGAGGATTACCCGGTTCCCTTTCTCTTGAAGTTACTAGCATTACTACTCCAACGGAAACCCTGAGTAATCTTTTGGGCCAATTCCTTTTTCCTATTCTCTTCTCTCGTACGCACCAGTCCGTCAGTCAAGGTGTTGGCCAATTCAACCGCATCGTCAATTGTGCGGGGTCTCGCAGCTTTGACTATGTCGCGAATCTCGCTAATTAGTCCCCAGATATAGCGAGAAATAAGCACCGGTCCTGGCGAGGCCAGAGTTGGTACAATTCTAGCATACTCGAAAAATTTCGAAGTATACCCCCGACAATCAACATCCACCATCCGGTGATTCAGGAACTTATTTGTCATTTGTTCCTTTTCGTAGGCGGGATAAAATTTCCTTTCCATTAATTCCCTAAATTCTTCCCAGCTCATGGCGTAAGCCACGTCACTTCCCTTGGCTTGTAGCACCGTGTTCCACCATTCTAACGCTTCTTCCTTGAAAAGGTGGGATGCATACATAACCTTGTCTTCTTCTGCACATTTACTGATTTTGATTACTACTTCGGTCTTTTCTAACCAACGCAGCGTGGCAGTTGCCCCTTCATTTCCTGCAAATTCGACTGGCTTACAGGCAAGAAATTCTTTATAAGTGCAACCTGGGGTTGCAACTTTCATTTTCTTGAGTATTGGGGCTTGAACCACATTATTGTCGTTATTGCCGCCTCCATTCACACTGTTACTAAAATTATCATCGCGAGTACGTTTGCTATTGTTGGCTTGCGAAGGTTCAGCAGGGTTTTTAACAGCAGCAACAATTACCGGGATAGCATTGGCTATTCCCTGAGCAACGATATTTTCTATATCTTGCCTATTAAGAAAATGGTCTTCATTATTTTGTTCGGATTGGTTAACTTCATTTACCGGTTAGTTGTCCACGTTTTCCATCTGGATCATTAACAATATATGCAAATTATTGTCACAAAGTGGATAGCAACCAAACACAACAAAGTAATCACAAAAACAATTAAGTCAACACATATAGCCAAAATTGTCGACCTTGCGACTTTTATATATTTTTATAATAATATGCGTCAATACAAACCATTTATTTTACAAAAGTTTTATTTTTTTGTTATTATTATACATCGTTATATTATTATTATTATTATTATTATTATATTTTATGATATATATATATATATATATATATATATATTCTACATATTATTATTATTATTATACAATCACACAACCACAGTTAGCTGGCCTTTCAGAAACGATCCTCCATCTCGTCGTATTTCCAGGTGATGTTTTCCCCCACTTCCTGAATCCGGTTGCCCGCGTCCACCAGTTCCTCGCCGTAGCGGCGTAACTCGGCAATGTTTTCTGTGCTCATAGGTGGGAATGGTGCAGGTTCAGGATCAAACTGGGGAAAATAAACATTGGGGTTATTCATGAAATTCTGAAAGTGCCAATCGCTCGTCCACCACTCTTCCAGCTGGCCTGTAACAGGTTGTGGGTTGACAATAGGGTCCGGAATAGCAGGTTCAAGGTTAATTGGAAGTTGTGATTGGGCAGGGAAATTGAAAAGGTTTTCATCGGCAGGTCCGATGAGGTCACAATTCGCCAGTTTTCGATCAAGCTCCTCCCAGGGTGGCATTTCCTGGGCTTGCCCGGAACTTTCCCCGATCTCCTTTCCTTTCCCCTTGTCTTTCGGATCCTCAGTCTTTTTCACCTTCTGGGCAGCTGGCTTCTTCCTTTGTCCACGTGTCCAGTCCAAGATTCTCCTTCTCTTTTTAGGCTTTGGTTTCTCCTGCGGCTGGGCCTGGAATATTATTGGCTCCTCAGTATCTGCTTGAAAGCCGGATAGGGTCCCGGTTGTATCCATATCGGTGGCAAGGATAGTAAAGTTTCGGAGTGCCTCCGAAAGTTCATTCATGCTGTTGGCATACATGAAGAAACACACAAAATTTTAAGTTAAAATTTTATTTATTAAATTAAATTCTCACGGAATCACAAAATAGCAATCTGAGAAATTAAGTATTTCTAAATACTTAATTAGCTTAAATCAGTGGCTCTAATACCACCTTTTTCTGTCACGGCCCCCGACCCAGTTTCCTGGTTCGGATGCCGCGGGACAGAAAACCCGTGGTATTTAGTTTTGGCAGCGGAATTTTAACAGGATCTTTTAAAACTGAAAACACCCGATTATTTTATTTCAAGTTTCGGGATAAACCCCGTAATTTACAATAGAGGAATTTTACTGGGAAATTCCCTGGTTACAAAAACATGTTTATTTATTTACCGAGCCACTTTATCCAAGCTGGTAGTGCTACGCGGCACTTTTCCCTGGTTCACAGTAAATCACCTGAAACATGTTTAAAAAGATTTTATCAGCGGGGAAATACTGGCAAGTCATTCAATTTGCATAAAACGACACATTGTTATAAATTACAGTATTAAGAGCGATTACAATTGCCTCTATCTTATAATTAGCTGGTTCAGTTGTCACTCGACCGGATCTATGACTGTGGTCATATCACTATTGGCTCATTTCACCCAAAAGTGACGTGTATCACTATTTAGGTCCTCTCACCTAAAAGTGATTAAAACAGTAGTCATTGTGCACAATACCCCACTTACTGCCAGTAATTTAAGATAACAAAGACTTAATCCCTGTAACATATAACTGGAAAACATTTAGGTATTGTAAATCACTTTTGATAAAAAGAGAATGACTCACATTGCAAGTTTAATTGGACAGAGTTTTGCCTACTGATTTAGCCTCGTAACCTAGTTAAATAACAATGCACACGAAACTAGGTTAGTAATTTAATACAACATTTACGATAAGCTCACGAAATCAAAACCCTCCCGACGAATGACAAAGTATAGCCCGAATTTGGGCAGCACTTAAATATCCATCGGATCGGTTTCAATCGATCGGACATTGTATCGTAGCAGTGATCGAGTTATTACCCCGTAATCGTAGCAGCGTCTCGACCCTTAAACACTCGATTTAAGCAGAAATTTGACGTTTTGGAAAGTGAAATTCCAACACAGAAGAAAGGCCATGCAACGTCCAATTTATAGCTGCAATTTGAGTCTCTCGCGGCCCGCGTAAAATCGATGGGGGATCCTACGCGGCCCGCGAGGGCCACCCTATCTATGGCTAGGGCTGCCGTGTCACACCCTAGGTTTGCCACGTGTTTGACACGTGGCCTAAAGCTTATCCGGAGAACTATCAAGCTGTCGCGCCCCGCATAAGCTTCCCTTAAGTCTTACGCGGCCCGCGACAGAATAAAATAAATTGAATTTCTTGATTTTTCACAAGGATTAGGGTTTTAGGGGTTCGGGTTTCTACTTACGGAGTGTTGTGGGATATTTTTGCAGGTCCTTACAAATATGTATCGAAATTTCCATAAAAATAAGCATGTGAGGAAATATTTTTTTTTTTAAGTTAAAGAATGAAAATAAGGTGCTCGCGCGTTGTGGCGTGACATTTAAGGGCACATTATCGTTCGTTAAGCGCGTTGGCACGGTGACATTAACGTGTTTAAGCACACGAAAGAAACGTATAAAGATACGGTACGATTAAACGAAATGTATTAAGTTGTGACGAACCAACTACCCGTTTCAAATAGGGCTGTGCAACGGTTCAGAACCGGACCGAACCGAACTGGAACCGAACCAGAACCGTTAATTGCTAAATTTAAGAACCGGAACCGAACCGTATTATAACGGTTCCGGTTCGGTTCTGAACCGGTTAAACATTTCTCGTGTAAACGGTTCTCGCGGGAACCGGTTGACAATTCAATCGTAAAATTAACAATTCAATAAAAACAAAGCAAACCATTTAAAACATTAACTAAGAGTTGCAACATTCAAAGTTCAAACCAACCAAAATAAAAGTAGCAAAGCAACAATAAAAAATTTCAAGGCATAAAACAAACTCTAAATAAAACTATTACAACCATCGTGTTAACAATTAAAACAAGCATCTTCAAACTTCATTCGATCTTCATCCTCTCAATCTTCTCATAAACATCTAAATGAAACCAAGTGTTAGCAATTAAAAAAAAAAGAGTTAATTGCCATTTTAGTCCCTGAGTTTTGTCCAAATTTGCCATTTTAGTCCAAATAGTTTTTTTTCGCCTCTGGGTCCCTGACTTTTCTCTTTTGTTGCCATTTTGATCACATACCCTAACTCCATCCAAAAACCCAATTTTTAACCAGGGGTATTTTGGAGATTTTCATTTTAAATCTTTTCAATTGCCATTTTGATCCAATTCTAAAAAATAAAAATAAAAATTCTAAAAATTCTAAAAATTCCTAAAAATTCTAAAAAATTAAAAAATTTCAAAAATAAAAAAATCATAAAAATAAAAAAAAAATCAAAAAAATCAAAAAAATTCTAAAACGCTTTGGAAGCGCCTCGCGCTTTTTTAAACCAAGGTTCTATCAAATTTTTTTTTGATTTTTAGTTTTTTTTATTTTTATGATTTTTTATTTTTTTAGAATTTTTTTGATTCTTTAGAATTTTTTGGATTTTTTAGAATTTTTTGGATTTTTTATAATATTTTTGATTTTTTAGAATTGGATCAAAATGACAATTGAAAATATTTAAAATGAAAATCCCCAAAATACCCCTGGTTAAAAATGGGGGTTTTGGATGGAGTTAGGGTATGTGATCAAAATGGCAACAAAAGGGAAAAGTCAGGGACCCAGAGACGAAAAAAAAACTATTTGGACTAAAATTGGAAATTTGGACAAACCTCAGGGACTAAAATGGCAATTAACTCTTAAAAAAATAAACGAATAATGCATCTACTGTATTTGGTTCACGTGAATAGATTAATCAGTAATGCAGCTACTGTATTTACCAAGCGATACACTATATATATACACATTTACAATTTGATCAATATTGATTTGATTATTTTTGTTCAATTTTTATTTTCACATACAGAAAACTATATGTATCAGAAAGCAAACATCTAGAAAGAAAATATATGCAATTATAAAAAAAGGTCATGTAGAATAACGTACATGTATTTGCAGGGTGTTGATGGAGATGAACTTGTATGATAGCAATTAGGGTTAGGGTTGAGAGATGGAGAAGAATTAGAAGATGAAAGACAAGTTTGTGGAATGAATATAAGAGGAGGGAATAAGAATTAGGATGATCGTATAATGTTGAAAAACCCATTAATAAAATAGGGTTTTAAATATTTATAATCCCAACTGGTTCTAGCGGTTCTTTAACCGGAACCGTGGTTTTAACCGGAACCAAACCGGGAACCGTTTTTACCCAAATTTAAGAACCGGAACCAGACCCTATATACAAAAATACGGTTTGGATCTAGCGGTTTCGGTTCGGTTCCCCGGTTCTGGCGGTTCTGAACCGTATACTGCTCAGCCCTAGTTTCAAATTTATAGCAACATGTAAACGTGATATAAACTAAAAACACAAAGGGAAAAAAAGAAAAAAAATTAAAAACTAAGGAAGTAAAAGTGAAAAGTTAGAAATTTAGATGATAGATTTGTTATTGTATAAGTTTTAGGAGGAAAACAAATTAGTTAAAAAAATAAGGGAGCAAAAATGAAAAATTTTAAGGGAGCCAAAATAGAAATTACATAATAGGACAAAATTGTAATTTTGAGTGAGTTGCATAAAATGGAAATTACAAAATTGTCGGTAGTCTTTGCCACCAACTTTATACTTTAAGTATATATGGTAATATCAGATATTTTTTGAAAACCTCACAAAACAAAACATGAGGTACATATCTTTATCTATACAAATGTTGTAAAGTTAAAGTATGTAAATTTGAAACCATAGACACCATGTAAAACGAGGTGCTATGCACTTTATTAATTGTCGGTGTGTATATTGGTAGGTGCGTCTTCTCTGTAATGCAAGATTTTTTTAGTTGCGTGTCTTGGATCGTAAAGACATTTTTCAATAATTTTTAGTATAGACGATTATTAATTCAATAACTATTAGTATAGACGATTATTAAATAATTGTAAATTTGTAATTAGATATTTATTTTTTTAATAGTCATTTTAATTGTATTAAGTTATATATAAAATAACATATTTATTTTATTAATAGTCATTTGATATAAATTTTGTCAACCTTGGCCGTATAAAAGGATGATAATTTATGCTCATTTTCCAAATGAGGTAGTAAACTTTTCTTTTAAAATATACTTATAACTTTCATCCTAACAAGGATTTTTCTTATCTTCAATGCCTAACCCTGATAACATTCTTTTGTACCTCGATATTTTGTTTACAAGATTAGATATCCTTTAATTAATTGATTGATTGAAAAAGTTGGTTACCTCAAGTATAAATATGTGAGTCGATATATACAGGCGTAACATATTTACTAGACAATTATTAGAACATACTAAAATTCTAAACTGATATATCAATTTTAATTATAAGTAGAAAATAAAAAATTCTAAATTCATATATTATCTATATATTAAAAAACCAACCTAATGAATAGTACCGGCACCATTCAATACATGCCACGTGTCAATCTTTTTTTTTTTTCATTTATCCATCTTCTATCAGAATACTGATACGGTACTATTCGGTATCGGTACATTATCTATATATTAAAAAACCAACCTAATGAATAGTACCGGCACCATTCAATACATGCCACGTGTCAATTCTTTTTTTTCATTTATCCACCTTCTATCAGAATACTGATACGGTCCTATTCGGTATCAGTACATTATCTGTATATTAAAAAACCAACCTAATAAATAGTACATGCACCATTCAATACATGCCACGTGTCAATCTTTTTTTTTTTTTTTTTCATTTATCCATCTTCTATCAGAATATTGATACGGTCATATTCGATATCGGTACATGAAGGTAAAACCAGCACTAGCCTGGTACAGAAAATGCCAAAAGTCAGTATCAAATTTATATTGAAAATCTTTTAGTTAGGGAAATTCGGTACTGCTACCCGGTACCATTTCCTCATCCTTGATCACGGGTGCCATACGAATAACAGCAGTATCGTACAACTTTTTTTTGTTATTTCCTTCAACTTTTAACGATTTCTTTTTTTTTTAGTTTCAGGGGTAGGGATGAGTTCGGTGCCAATCGATACCGAATCGGTACTGGTACCGAAAATACCGGTTACAGTACAGGTACATGAAGGTAAAAACCGGTAGCGAACCGGTACCAGGAACGCTAAAAGTCGGTAACAAATTGGTACTTAAGAGCTTTCGGTTCGGGAAATTCGGTACCGGTACCCAGTACCATTTGCTCATCTCTGACAACGGGTTTTATACGAACAACATCATTACCATACAATTTCTTTGGTTGATTTTCTTTCGGTTGCCTTTTAGAGTTTTTCTATATTTTCTTTTTATTCTTGTCAGCGGTTTCGTGCGCAACGTGCTCGTAGAGATTTCAAAACACATGTAAACACAGACTAAATGACAAAAGAAGTTCGCCGCAACGCGACGATGGTGATAAACCTAGTATATCTAATTTTATTATTACTTAATTAATTGATTATTAATATTTTTAAAGCCAGGTGCATTTTGGACATTTCCTCTCAAATGTAACTTCTCATTGAGAGTAGATAATCGCAAGCAATTTTTTTTTAGAATTGAAGAGTTGGACAGCATTTTGGGCCAAAGCATAAAACACGTGGAAAGAAACCGAAGGTGAATGAAGTTTTAGCAACAAAAGAAAAAAAAAGCAGAAAACTTGCGCTCTGATGATTGTACCATGAACTCACACATGAACTCACATGTGCAATTGATCCGATAACGAAACACGAACCAAATTCATTATCCCAACAACAAATTTACTAGTCTAGTGAACAAGTTAACCAAATTTTTGCATAAAAAATAATGTTAGAATTGTTAGTTTTTTATAGAAAAATTAACAAAAACATATAACAAATTTATAAAGTTTATAAATACCAAACTAATGCGTTGCAGCGGGATGTTAAAATTTGTAAGGCTCATTTTGTGTGCTAAAAGAAAAAAAAATCACGCAAAAGATGTATGATGTAACCCAAAAATAAAGTCGTTTTTTACCTCGATATAAATAAAGTCGTGCAACCACAACGAATACCAATACCGCCATACCGGTTCTGAGTACACCGATACTGGTACTCACGTTCGGTCGGTAACGGCTCGGATCGTCACCATACCGCTATTCGAGTAAAATCTGTTTTTAATAGCAAATATATCATAATACGTATTTACTTTTTAGAAAATATATCCTAACAAACAAAAGTTATAAGAGAAATAAAATTATTGGATCAAAGTATAAGGGATTTTATAGTATAAGAGGTGAAACTGAAACTTTAAAAAAAAATTAAGCTCCAACAAAACTCTGAATTTAATAAAATTTATTATGTCAAAATAGCGAGATAAATAAAATAAAACAGTCACAAACTTGGTTTTTATAAGAAAAATAACGAACGACAGTTAGGACTAACTATTGGGTTTAACATACGTTTAATAATCTTTAGAGTAAACTGCCTTTTTGGTCCCTGTGGTTTGGGCACTTTTGCCATTTTAGTCCAAATCTCAAACTTTTTACATCTGGGTCCCTGTGGTTTGCATTTTGTTGCCATTTTTGTCCAAATTTCAAATTTGACCAGATTTCCCATTAATGACCTGTTATTTTGTCTTTACCCTCAGGGGCATTTTGGTCATTTTAGATTTATTATCTTTTTATTATAACTCAATTATAATAAATCTCTCTCTCTCTCAACATACAGACATCTCTCTCTCTCTCTCTCTCTCTCTCAACATACAACTCTGCCCTCTCTCTAAAATTATATAGAACCTGCATCCCCTCTCTCTACCCCACTCTCTACATTTTTCCACCACCAACAACTGCCATCCACCACCACCACCACCACTCTCAATACCATCATTGTTCTCCACCGCCCCATTTGCCATTACACCACCCGCCGCACCACTCCCAACCACCACACACAACACCACCTGCGACGACACCACTCCCAACCACACCTACCGCATCACCTGCCACCGCCCCAGATCTGATGAAGAGAAGGAGGGGGGCGGCGGCCACCACGGCCGATGACCACCAAACCAACAACCACCATCAAACCTACACCGCCACCACCCTCAACTCTCTCTCTAAAACCTGCACACACACACTCACTCTCTTTTTCTCTCTCCAAACACCCATCTCTCTCTCTCCTCTCTGTCGAACACCAACAACCACCATCGTTTACATCCCTAAATTGACTTGTATACACCGAAGTCAACAAGTATGGAGTCTAATTCCTATTTTATCCAACAAAAATTCAATCAAAACACATCATATTAACCACAAACATTACCGGAAAAACCGGAAGAGCAGAATCAGTCGCCTGAGTTTCTTTCTAGTTAGGGTTTTATTTGGGGATGATGATGATTTATTTGGGGAAACTTCGAACCTCCTTCATCAGCATCAATCAACGCTGCCGTTTTCCGATGTCGGTTCTCATCACGGTGGTGGTGGTGGTGTTCGACAGAGAGGAGAGAGAGAGAAGAGAGAGATGGGTGTTTGGAGAGAGAAAGAGAGTGTGTGTGTGTGTGCAGGTTTTAGAGAGAGAGTTCACGGGTATGATGGTGTTGGCGGCAGTGGGATGGTGGTGGTGGGGATGATGCGGTGGTGGGGGTGGTGGTGGTGGTGTGGTGGTATTTCAGAGAAGAGAGAGAGAGAGAGAGAGCTGAAGTCGATGATGAATTGCAGATTGTATATGTGTGTATATTAATATATATATATATATATATATATATATATATATATTAATTTTTGAATTAAGAAAATGTTAAATGAAAAGGAAAATGACCAAGATGCCCATGAACTAAAAGACAAAATAGGAGGTTACAACAGTCAAAAAATAGGGTTTTTAAATTTTGGACTAAAATGGCAACAAAATGCAAACCACAGGGATCCAGATGTAAAAAGTTTGAGATTTGGACTAAAATGGCAAAAGTGCCCAAACCACAGGGACCAAAATGGCAGTTTACTCTAATCTTTATATTTTGAAGAATAAACAAAAATTAAACAATTTTACAAGAAAATCTATAGATCATTTAACTGACTAAAACATAACTAGTTAATTTCAATTATAATTATAAGTATGATACATTTGACTAATACAATAAAGATTTCCCAAATGATAATTGATTTTGCATGCATACTGTGACTTCGTTTTCTTTGTAAGCCGTAAACTTTTGCATGTTTATCATAACATTGCGTTTTTGTTTTATTGTTTATTCTTTGACCGTAGACAAAATACATTTGAAATTGTTTAACTTAAATATTTTATAAAACGAAGGAAAGTTTCATTTTTAAATAATAAGGGAGAGCGGAGTGGGGCGGTAAATCCAAGGGAAGGGGGGGGGGGGGGGGGGGGAGAGATCGGTGTGTGGCGGGGTCCATTGCTTCTCAACCAATCATACATTTTTTTTAAATAGTTTACCTAAACCTCATTAGGTAAACCACCACTAACATTTTTGAGCATTAGGTAAACAATTTAGATGAATTGACGTGTCACTGTCTGATTGGGTGAATGGGGAGTTTACATATTCCAAATAGGTAACCACTCCCTTCAACCTAAGTAAATACGACAATATGTCCATGTGTAACTTCGGGGCTGTTTGTTTCAGCTCTTCATGATTCAGATCTCTTACTGTTTCAGCACCTAATGGTTTAGACTGTTTGTTTCGCAAGCAAATGTGTAACAACCTGATGTGCGTGAGTGTTATTAGTTTTTAATGTATATGTTAAGCCCTTTTTAACACTTTTTAGTCAAGTTTTAAATTTATAAAACACGATATTTACTAACACTAAACACACATATGGGCAAGTGCACCCATCGTGAGCGTAGTATAGTGTTGGTAAGATACCGAGGTCGTCCAAGGACACAAGAGCTTTTAGTACCGGTTTATCCTCAACGTCTAATCGAATCAAAAGTTTAGAAAAATGTTTTAAACTAAGAAAAATAAAAACTAACTAAAATGCTGAAAATAAAAATAAAAGTAAAAACAGATAGACAAAATGAATCACTTGGCTCCGAGTCGTGTTTAGTGTAACCTTTGATTATTTCCGCACTTTTGCACTTATTTAAGAGATTATCTTAGTTATTGTAGTAGGACCCTTTTTTGAAGGTGACGTTACCCTCAACCCAGTAGTTTGAGTCAGCAAGGATATAATCCTAAAGGGTCGGATTATTGAAAGATAATTAATTAAGTTATTAATGCAAATTATGGTAGGCCCCTCTTTTGAAGGTGACGTTACCCTCGGCTAAGTAGTCTGAGTCAGCAGGGATTCAGTCATAAATAGCCGGGTTATAGTATTAATAGTAGTTTAACTTATGAGGGGATCAAAGAGTTTGGACCCCCGCCATCCAATACCGTTAAGTATTGAAGGAGGTCCTACAAAATTTGACCCAGGTCCCTTGCAGGATCTCTAAACGCTGAACAACGGCAAGACTCTTACCAAACCGTTCCCTTAACCCCCGACCAGGTAGCCAACATACCTCCATATAGACCGTGGAGATGAATGGTGAAAATCTTTTATTTTATATAGACAGTAAAATAATGCCAAGACATCACGGACAAACGATAAGGAAGAATCACCTTCAACATAAGAAACTAGTTATTAAAGTCATTAATACAAAACCAAGTAAAAAGTGCGAAAAGATTAAAAATAAAAAGTATTACACTAGATACTTGTCTTCACCAAGTGATGTAAGAGACTTAGGCAAACATGGCCTTGATTGTCAAGAACTCTTACGATCAATCTTGGATCCCGAGACGACTCACACACTCTATGATGGACAATGGATGATGGTGGTGGATGATGGTGTTATGGTGGTGGTGGGTGAAGTGTGAGAGAGGTGGTGTGACAAGGGATGGTTTGAGCTTGAGCCAAGCACTCCTATTTATAGGCTGAACAGAAGCTCGGGCACGGCCCCGTGTCCAGTGGGCGCGGCCCCGTGTCCACATCCGTCTGTATTAGTTGACCACGCCCCCGTGTCCGCTGAGCACGACCCCGTGTGCAGAAGCATATCTGTACTATGAAGATTTGCCTGGATTCTGCGAATCTTATAGTTGACCACGGCCCCGTGCCCGCTGAGCACGGCCCCGTGGTGGGCAATGGAAGCTTCTACCACTTTGTCTTTTCTGCTGACACTTGGGCACGCCCCCGTGCTGGCTGAGCACGGGGCGTGTTCAGTCTTCTGTCTTCTTGTTTTGCTTGGGAAGATGCTGTCGTGGGGTCGGGCATGTCACGTTTGTTCCTTTTCTTGTATTTATGTTAGATTTTGCTGTCTTTTTGCTTCTTTTGTTAATTTGAGCTCATTTAATCCTGAAAATACAAAAGGAAGACAAAAGCACACTTTTTTCAACATTAGTACTAAAAAAGGGTTAGTTTTATGCCACAATTGATGTAATTTATATGTTGCATTTTGCACACATCAAATACCCCCACACTTGAATCTTTGCTTGTCCTCAAGCAAAACTCTTTATAATGTGGCTTTACACTCCCAAATGGAATGGGTAGAAGAGAAAGTTTTCGGGCTTGTCATAGAATGTCGGGATTTCCAAGATTCTTTATTAAGTTTTATTTTTATTTATTTACAATCCTATTCGTCATGATTTATTTAAAACTTTTCATAAGATAAATTACTTATTAGGGCATAACATGCCTCTTTAAAATTCTCTTTATATACAAGTTCACATACCTCACGTGGGATCACTCAACACTCGGCCGAAGATGTATTTTAGTGAATCACTCAAGAGCGGCATGGAACTTACTCCTACCATAGGCTTGCCAAGCAATCAATCCTCCTCATTTTTAACTATATACCTTTGTAAATATCAAGAGGGCTTTTTGGGTGAAGGGTTAGGCTTGGGTTAAAGGTAGGTGGTTGGGTTAGTGGTTAGTGGTTAGTAGAAAGGGCGAAAAAGCGTAACAAGCGTCGGTTTTCGTAAGACTTTTTATTTTTGTAACTTTTATTTTGATGAAGCTATTATTCAAACAAAGTTATTTTTGATAAACTTGTTTGTTTATTTTCTTTTGCTTCATCATCAACACATTTTTTTTTTTGAAAAGTCATACGAAAAACCGAGCTAGTTACTAAAACAAAGGGTTAAAAATGAAAAAGGTTTTGGTGGGTGAAAGGGTGTTTGGTTTGCGTTATGAAATGAAAAGGTTTAGGCTCAAAGAGGTTAACTAGGGGGATTTTGGGTAGGTGGTAAAAAAAAATAATGGTGTAGAAATAAAAAGGGTTAGTCCTAATGCCTCCATCATTTACTTACTCGGGTTTAAGTTCGTAAGGACCGGGAATGTATCGTCATGGCAAGTTCTAGAGTCGTAAGAACCAAGCGGCTATTCACACAAGAAACGAAAAATGAGCATTTAATTTAATGATATGTAATTGTATGCTCAATAAAGGCTCATAACTCACTTTTGTGGGAATGGGTTTTTATGTGATCAAGTATATATAATCAAATTTTAATTAAGTTTGCCATGCCTTTTCATAATTTTCTTATGTTGGTTCTTTTTATCACGATGCTATCGGTTGTAAATTTGTAAAAATATAACCTTTTTAGAACTTGAAATTCCCGAAATAAACCTAGACAAGTAAAAAAAATGAATTTTTTTTGAAAAAATTTGGGGTGATTAGCGGTTCCAATAGAGTTTTGTGTAAGGCTTGTATTTAGGACTTTGCAAGATTCAAGGTTTTAGCACCCCCCCCCCCCCACTTAAATTACACATTGTCCTCAATGTGTCCCAAAAATAAATTTTTAGGTTGGTTGAATATGTAAAAAGGTGTGAAAAAGCAAAAATTTTGTGTTACTGGGCGCTGAACACGGCCCGTGGTGTCCGGGCACGGCCCCGTGTTCAAGTGCCAGTAACAAAATTAAATCAAGAGAAACAGAAGCCTGGACACGGGGGGCGTGTTGGGTGAGCACGGCCCGTGTCCAGTTTACCTGAACTGGGTATTTCTGCAGACTGTGCAGCACAGGGCCGTGTTGGGCGGACACGGCCTGTGCCGAACTTACTGTAAACGAAGAATTTTTGTCGGATGGTCCTGTTTTCCTGCATGGGGTGCTGGTTCAAGTTTCTCTTGCATCCTTTGCCATCTCAAGTGTGTTTTATTCATTTCAACACCATCCAAACACCAAATTAACTAAAACCATCATTCATTAAGTCATAGAGAGAATTACATAATAGTCCTAAAAATTAAAATACTAGATAGTTAGGTCAAAGAAACACAAGAAATCTAAACCAAGAAGTTCTAGCCTACTACTTATTCTATTAGCAAAATTTCTGAAAAGGTAAATCCCTCGGTTAAATGTGGCTTGAAGAACTTCTTTCTCCGGGCATGGGTTCCTCACACGTCGGCGAGCCATTCTTCTATCTCCCTAGGGAGAAGAAAATCGGGCTCATTGGCATCGGTTTGAGGAGGTGCAACCTCCACCGGGACTTCTTGTAGATCTACAAGAGGTGGTTTCGCTGGAATGTCATCCCAACCGGTAGGATTGTGGATTCCAAGTGCTAGGTTCCAATCCTCTTGAGGGAGGATCGGTTCCATGGGAGGTGTTACAAGAATGTTTAACTTCTGGTGTAAGAGGTTTATTTCTTGAAAACTGTTTTCCAACCCCACCGAAAGATAATTTATACGGTTTATTAGGACCTCCTCTACCGAAGTCATCTCGTCAAGAGCTTCACGTAACGCCATCACGTATCTTACGAGAGTTGCTTCAATTGATGGCCTCCTTTCCCTTCGACTGTTTCTGGAGTGCGCAGAAGAGGTTCCACTATTTTGGCTAGACATTCTACGAAAACAAACCAAAAATAGTTCGTTTTAATGAAACAGTACAACAGACACGGCCCCGTGCTCAATGAGCACGGCCCCGTGTTCAACTTTCTGCAGTTTTTTAGAACAAGGAATCTTGGAGTTTCAAATTATTTTCCCAACTTATGAAGCATTTTTGAACAGAAATAACTTAAAACAATGTTGTGTAACTTATTTTTTGTCACACCCTGGCTTTGCGGAAGCGTGGTTAATTTGGTGTGACTTCTTAATACCATAGCTTAACCATAACAAAGCTATATGAAATAAAACCATGCAAGATCATCCATTTAATTAAGTTTTAAAAAACCAAATACAACCACATTGTCTCAACGGAAACACATCCTAACGACATTGTTCAACAAACACAAACATCAACATGACATAAACATAGTTTAAGGACTGTGACTTGTCCAGGAAAGAGTCACATTCCCCAAACCCGGATGACCTCGTAACTAGTGCAGCGGGAAAACGTGTCATACCGCGCCAGATCCTTTAATTCCCTGAAATACATGTAAGTTGAAAAATCAACAATAATGTTGAGCGAGTTCATGTGTAAGTGAGTAAATAAACCTTTGTGAGTATAAAAATAGTCTTGGTATGTAGCAAATAAGGGAATTGAGATCACCAATGGTTTGCAAGGCCACTGATATATGTGAAGTGCAAATAGGGAGACTCAAACCTAGCAGATTTCGCCACGGCATTAGTATGTGGACAAAGTCACCCCAAGGTCTGTTTCTAGTTTGGCCTGGGGCTGGGCTCGCTACACCCAGATAGATCTACCGCTCCTGTCCCTCGGTCCTGTTATGAGGACTAATGGCCTCATATAGCTCCTACCCACTCACATGATCTAAGTAGTAAACCTCCTTACGCTAACCATACCGTGTATAAAGTACTTGTAATCAAAGTAACATGTATTTCACCCCCGCAGTTAAGAAAACTGAAAACAGTTAGAGAAAAGGGGGACATGAACTCACAGTGGTGCGTCTCTACCAAGTATACCTCCAAATCAAACAGCTGTATGACGACCTACACGTACTAATTCTATTAGACGGACGGCCGTGCCTTAGCTTTATGGTTTAAGTTTTTGGGAAATAGTTAGGTAACTATTTCGTGTTTACATTCTGTATATACTTGGTAGTTATTTTCCTTCCCAAGGATGGGGGATTTAATACATGTGCGTTCGTATAATTCGGATTACACTATTAAGTCTCACTTAATATATTTTATTTCCAACTTCAAAATATAAATATTCTTCTCAAAAATATTATACTTTAATACATGTGATTTTCCCAAAATAATACTTAGTAATATTATTTTTATTCTAAAAATAATATTTACGTAGTTCACAAAATAATCATAAACACTTATACAAGTGATGTTGTGAAAAATATATACTAAATATATATATGTATCGCGTCTTATTTTGTGAAATCCCACCTCCGATATTTTGTAAATAGAGTCGTGGCGAAATCTATAATTTGAAAACAAGTCAAAATGTGTTTCTAACACTTATAGTGAAAATAATTCTAAGTGTTAGGTTTTTGGAAAATTTCGCCAGAGTTTCCTCTGTAACTGGAGGTGGCCACGCTTTCAAGCGTATCATTTTCTTTTATAAATCACATCAACAATCTTCTTATTCAATCAAAACAATGTTCAAATCACAAACTAGTCAAAATATGTATATAAATCGCATAAAATTTCATGAACTTGTGATTTATCCAAACTGTGAAGTAAATCTCATTACTTTTAGTGGATCTTTATATAAAACAATCCGATTTTGTAAAAACCTCGTTTTTAGAGAAGTTCCGTCTTTACAACTTCTTGTCATTTTTCACAAAAATAGTTGTTTTGTCGAAACTTTGTGTTACACATGTGTTTACACACTTGTGTGTTCTAAAAACCATTCTTGTTAGTGTAAGATCCATTTTTAGAAAACATGATTTCTTTGACGCTTGGTCCTTTGAAAATACCACTTGCAGATACGTAGATCTGCTAGTTTTAAACACTATTCCACAAGTAAAACATTTTTTTACACAAGTTCATGGTTCGCGTGTGGTAGAGTTTCACCCTTTAACCCTTGTTCTATTCAAAACAACCTTATGTCACGATTCGTGGTTATGACCAAACCGGGTTAAGTGATGATCCGAGCTACCACAACATAGATCGGGTCTAAATAATCACAAATTTCAATTACTACAACATTTACACAACTAGTGAGCTTTTAACCATCATTTTTCATGTTTTTAGTAGACTTTAATGCACCATTTTGTAAGATTTCGAGTTTTAATCATTACACCACATATTAACCGCTTTAGATTAGTTCAAGATAGGGATTTAAACATCATACCACTAGCTCGAGGCTAGGGAAGAATCTACGCGCAAATGAGGTGGATAAAAGCTAGAGAGAGAGGTCCTTCAAACTCCGAGTGCACCAAGCCTCCTAATACGTGATCCTTGAAGCTTGTATGATGTTGGAATGGAAAGAACTAAACTCGAAAATGGATGTAGGGGAGGGGGGTGTTCGGCCGAGACTTAGAGGGCAAGAGAGGAGAGTAGTGTTCTTGTGTTGTTGTGACAAATGAACTTATGTGCATTCTCAAGTTACTTATAGACAATTGTGGGATTAATAACCAATGGATCACATGTCATTTAGATATTAGACATTGTGATTAAAATAATCAAAAGAAATCAAAGGGTGTCCCCTCTAGTTTGGGGCCGGTTAGCAAGGGGGGGGGGGTCTTGGTCCATTTCCAAGTATTAGTTGATTACTAGTTAGGTTAAGTTAGTTAGTTAGGTACTTAACCCGGTTAGTAGTGTGTAGTATGCTTTAAAGCGGGTGTTAGGGTATTCAGGGACCCTAACTGGCTCAGAAAAAGATAAATAATGAAAACAACAATATTTTCATGTTTTGGGTATAGTCCGGTTGTTTGGTTGGATAGTAATCCGTTAAAGAGCTTAACAAAGCTTTAAAGTGTCGTTATTACCCCTTTTAGTGACACAACTTATTTCTGACACTTTGGAAAGTGTCTAGTAATATTTCTCTCATGTTTTGGCACTTTATTAGTTAGCTAAAAGCTGAATTGTTATGTAAAGTGCTGAGTTTTGTACTTAGAGTACGTTTTAGGCACATCCAGTCATTGTGACTTATTCCTAGAGACGCAGTTCTACAACCCTTATATCCCTACACTCACCACTAGTGTAGCAAAATATTTCAGGCTCTTACAGGCCTTAGAGGCAGTGTTTGCCTGATGCTGGCTTTATCAGCATGTTCAATAGGTTATCCGTTATAGTGCTACTGTGCTTTTTATGCATCATGTTTGTCACTAAGGTTCAGCACGTAAATAATGTAGTGACAGCAAGTAAAGTATGATGCAAATAAGTGCATGTATCAGTAATCAAGTAGCAGTTTATTCACAAGTTCAAGCAAGCACAATAATTAAGCAGTAATTAATTATTAATTAAGTCGTACGGATACCTGGTTTAGTGAGGGTTGTCACATTCTCCCCCCGTTAGAATAATTTCGTCCTGAAATTTTAAGTTCTGCTTGTAGATGCAGGGTTCTTAGGAAATAAGTGGGGGTATTTCTCTTTCATCCGGTCCTCACGCTCCCAGGTGTATTCAGGACCGTGTCTGGCATTCCAGCGAACTTTGACGAGCTTGACACTGCTCCGGCGGGTCTTGTTTTCCTTCCATTCCGTAACCTCAACCGGTTCTTCAACGAAATGGAGCGTGTCGTCAACATGAATCTCGTCGATGGGAATGGCAATGTTATCTTGAGTTGGACTCTTCTTCAGGTTGGATACATGAAATGTATCGTGAACTGAATGGAGTTCAGCAGGTAGGTCCAACTTGTATGCTACTAGTCCTATCCTTTCCAGAATTCTGAAAGGACCAATGTAGCGCGGATTTAGCTTCCCACGCTTTCCGAAGCGTGCCACACCCTTCCAGGGTGAAACTTTTAATAACACCATTTCTCCAACTTGGAATTCCACATGTTTCCGGTTCGGATCCGCATAGGCCTTCTGTCTGTGGCGAGCTGCTTTGATGCGTTTTAGAATCTGCACAATCTTGTCTGTCGTCTCTTGGACGATTTCGGGACCAGCGAGCTGCCTATCACCTGCGTCAGCCCAACATAAGGGTGATCGGCACTTGCGTCCGTAAAGGGCTTTAAATGGCGCGACACCAATACTGGTGTGGTAGCTGTTGTTGTATGAAAATTCGACCAAAGGCAAATGTTTGTCCCAGCTACCGCCCAAATCCATAACACACGCTCTCAGCATGTCTTCCAAAGTCTGTATCATTCGCTCACTTTGTCCGTCAGTTTACGGATGAAACGCAGTGCTCAGATTCAATTGTGAGCCAAAGGCTTCTTGGAAGGATTGCCATATCCTTGACACAAACCTTCCGTCTCTATCAGAGATGATCGAGAGAGGCACTCCATGACGTGCGACGATCTCTCTCATGTAAATTTCAGCCAGTTTGCTAGTGTTATCCTTCTCTTTGATTGGCAGAAAGTGTGCTGACTTTGTTAATTGATCCACTATTACCCAAATAGTGTCATGGCCTCTTGGCGTTCTTGGCAACTTTGTAATAAAATCCATGGAGATTTGTTCCCATTTCCACTTGGGAATCTCAGGTTGTTGCAGAAGTCCTGAGGGCTTCTGATATTCGGCTTTAACCTTAGCGCATGTTAAACATTTGCTCACATAAACAGCAACATCGCCTTTCATCCTAGGCCACCAATAATAATCTTTGAGATCCTGGTACATCTTATCCGCTCCAGGGTGGATAGAGTATCGCGACTTGTGAGCTTCATCGAAAATAACCTTCCTTAAACCTCCAAACAAAGGAACCCAAATCCTTTTCTCAAAACATAACGTTCCTTCCTCGTTTGGTACCAGTAGCTTCTCCATCCCACGGAGATATTCTTCTCCAAGGTTTCCTTCCTTGAGAGCTTCTTTCTGCGCGGCACGAATGCGCAAGGAAAGATCGGTCTAGATAATCATTTCTAAAGCCCTAACCCTTATGGGCTTGATCCTCTCCTTTCGACTTAGGGCATCGGCGACCACATTCGCCTTCCCTGGATGATACTTTATCTCGCAGTCGTAATCGTTCAACAACTCAACCCATCGTCTTTGCCTCATATTCAGCTCCTTCTGGTTGAATATGTGCTGTAGGCTCTTGTGATCTGTAAAGATTGTACACTTTGTACCATAAAGGTAGTGTCTCCAGATCTTTAATGCAAAAACCACTGCACCAAGTTCCAAATCATGTGTGGTATAGTTCTTTTCGTGCGCTTACAATTGACGTGATGCGTAAGCAATAACCTTTTGGCGCTGCATCAGCACACAGCCCAATCCTTGACGCGAGGCGTCGCAGTATACCACAAAATCATCTGTACCTTCCGGTAGTGCTAAGATTGGCGCATTGCAGAGCTTATCCTTCAATATCTGGAATGCTTCCTCCTGTTTGATTTCCCAATCAAACTTCTTATCTTTCTGCGTGAGGAGCGTCAATGGTTGAGCGATCTTCGAAAAATCCTCAATGAACCTTCGATAGTAGCCAGCAAAACCCAAGAATTGTCGAATCTCGGTTGGCGTCTTAGGCGTTTCCCAATTCTTGATCGCTTCGATCTTTGTGGGATCAACGTGGATTCCATTTCCATTAACCACATGTCCAAGAAATTGGACTTCACGTAGCCAAAACTCGCACTTAGAGAACTTGGCATACAACTGTTCCTTCTTCAGCAACTCCAAAATAGCTCTTAAATGTTGTTCGTGCTCAGCCTTTGTTCTTGAATAAATCAAGATGTCGTCGATAAACACAATCACGAACTTATCCAAGTACGGCTTGCAAACTCTATTCATCAAATCCATAAAGACTGCAGGTGCGTTTGTCAAACCAAATGGCATAACAAGGAACTCGTAGTGTCCATAACGAGTTCTGAAGGCTGTCTTCGGGATACTCTCCTCTTGTATCCTTAACTGATGGTATCCAGATCGAAGATCGATCTTTGAATAAAAGCTTGACCCTTGCAGTTGGTCAAACAGATCGTCAATTCTTGGCAGAGGGTATCTATTCTTGATCGTTAGCTTGTTCAGCTCCCGGTAGTCGATACACATTCGAAAGCTACCGTCCTTCTTTTTGACAAACAGGACCGGAGCTCCCCAAGGCGAGAAGCTTGGTCGGATAAATCCCTTGTCTAACAACTCTTGAAGTTGTGTCGACAGTTCCTGCATCTCAGACGGAGCAAGTCTGTAAGGTGCCTTAGCCACAGGTGCGGCGCCTGGTACTAAGTCAATGCGGAACTCTACTTGTCTCTGAGGTGGCAGTCCAGGTAAGTCTTCTGGGAAGACTTCTGGATATTCCCTCACAACAGGGATGTCTTCGATCTTTGGCTCAGCAGCCTTCTTATCCACAATGTGTGCCAGGAAGGCAACACATCCCTTTTGCAAACACTTTCGCGCTTTCAGGCAGCTGATAATTCTTAACGGCGTATCACGCTTCTCCCCGTGAACCACAATTGTTTCGCCATCTTCGGTTGAGATACGAACGATCTTTTCGTGACAAACTATTTCAGCCTTGTTGCCTGATAACCAATCCATTCCTACCACCACATCGAAGCTTCCCAACTGGACTGGTAGTAGATCCAAAGCAAACTCACGTTCTCCCAATTCGATCACACAGCCTCTGATAACTTCATTGGCTTCTACTAACTTCCCATTGGCCAATTCGATTGAGTAGGGAATATCTAACTTATTAGCGGCTAAACCAAGCATATTCTTAAACTCTAACGACACGAAGCTATAATCGGCACCAGTATCGAATAAAACGGATGCATAGCATTGATTTACAGGGAACGTACCAGTAACGACATTGGGGTCCTGGCGCGCTTCCCTTGCTTCGATTTGGAACACTCTTCCACGGGCTTGGTTCAACTCTGGGCAGTTCTTCTTAAAATGCCCAATATCACCGCAGTTAAAGCATCCAAGTCTTTGCCCGTTTCCACCTCCATTTCTAGCTTGGTTGTTGTTTTGGTTCGCATTGCCAGCCTGATTCGCATTGTTGCCTCGATTCCCGTTTCCTTCATTGTTCCCCTGCGGGCGATTTCCAATACCACCACGATTATAATTCCTATTCCCAAATCCTCCCTGGCCTCCCCGGCCAGCACTAGCCCAACAAGAATCCTTCAAGTGGCCCGGCTTTCCACATGCTTCGCATACTTTCACACTACAATGGCCAGTATGATGGCGTTGACAGGTATTACACTTGGGCTGGGTGCCCTGATATCCTTTTCCTTTCTTTCCACTACCAGCTGTAACCTGAGCTGGCGTGCCTGATCCTCCTTTCTTAACCGCCACACTGGCGCCCTGCTTGAAGTTTGAGAACTTCCGTTTGTTACCTCCGGATGACTCAACGTGAGTCTCTGCCTTCTTCGTCTTGATCTCATCAAACTTGTTCAGGCGAATAGCCTTCTCAGTGAGAGCCACGCTCAAATCGATTGCCTCAGTAATTGTCGCAGGCTTGGATGAGGTCACCATGCTTATGATTTGAGGTGCCAATCCCCAAATGAAACGTTCAATCCTCTTGAACTCCGGAGTGACCATGTAGGGTACCACATGCGATAAGTCATGGAACCTTTGAACGTATTCTGCGATCTTTGGACCGTCCATTTTCAAATGCCAGAACTCGGTTTCCAATCTTTGGATTTCCGCGCGAGAGCAGTACTTTTTGCGCATAAGTTCCTTCAGTTCGGTCCAGGTTAGCGCGTAGGCAGCAGCTTCACCAAGTGTCTGTACTTGCAAATTCCACCAAGAGAGGGCTCCATCCAAGAATAGCCCTGAGATATAGGTGACTTGCTGATCTAGCGCGCATTTGCTCATGCGAAGAACAGATTCAGTCTTCTCGGCCCAACGAACAAAGGCGACAGCACCTCCTGTGCCATCAAAGTTGACCGGTTTGCAGTCTAGAAACTGCTTGTAGGTGCATCCTGCACACACGTTACAACATGTGAACGGCATTAGCATCATTGCTAAAGATATCCAATTAGGTCATGGTATGTCTAAATGACTTAGTATTACCATGAGGTGGATTATTGTTGTTGCCAGTGTTGCCAGAGTTGCTTCCACTAGTCCCTCCTTGAGAGGCGGCGTATTGTGCAATGGCAGCAGCGATAATTTGCTGGAGTTCTGCCTCACTGGTAGGCATGCGTGTCTCACGTCTCGGCGGCATCTTCTAAAAGATGTGTTTACGTCGGTCAGGCCATAGTTATAATACATACGTTTTATGATAGTAATAGTACATAACATCTCATGTTATAATCATATCAATCACACAACATCCCATGTCACAAACATCAATCACACAACATCCCATGTCCTAGAATACAAATAACCAAATCAAGCATCAAGTATGGTGAGAATACTGCGATTGCCATATATCGAGACCACATAATAAGCGTACAAGTACATCACAGCGTCATACAACATCAGTCGACTAAGGGCTACATCACCCTAGTCCAAAAACTATATCGAATCGGTGCCAATACATCAAATACATGTCAACAAAAGTCAGAATCAAAATGTAGTCTCCAAAAATGCTGTGCAGTCAAATGCATTCGCCGTCTTCTCACCAATGTCTACCTATACGGTACAGAAGAGCTCTACACGGATGGCGGTGGAGGAGGGGGAAAGTGAGTGTAAAACAAGCGGCGCAGATGGAGCCAGTCCTCCTCCATGGCTCTCTGGGTACGTAAGAATGAAGCAATCTGCTGCTCCAGGGCAAAAAGGCGTGCAGCATAGTCTGGTGGTACAGGTCGAGAGGGCTGCAACGGAGAGTGGGTCTGACCCTGGCACTGACACGGCGGCGGCTGGGCTCTCTCAAGCTCCTGAATGCGCTGTGTGTGTGCCTCGTGCTGGGCGACAAAAGACATCAAAACGTCCTCAATAGTATACCCCATATGGAAAGAATGGTAGGGGTCAGTCGGTGGCATGGCAGAAGGTGACGCCCATAGAAACGGCTCACTGGTGGGATCAAAAGGTGTCACATGAAATGGAGAAACAGGGGGAAAAGTAGCAGGCGGTGGTATAGCAGGGATAGATACTGGTACATGTCCAAAAGGGTGAGCCGAAGAACCTTCTCCAGGTCGAGCTGGAGGTGTGTACTGTGCAAATGAAAAAGAGAAATCAACGTGACGTGCATCAGTGGTATGAGGAGGAATAGGTGGAACCTCATCATCAGCAGGAATCCACCCACACTGGGCGTGCTCATCTCGTGGGTCAATCTGTGCCTCAAAAAGTGCTCAATCAAACTGAACAGGCATAGGGTCGAGGTGAGGTGCAACAAGAAGGTCAACTGGTGCATCAGCAATAAGTGGGGGATCAACATGATCAGCAGCAATGACATGATCACCCTCCAACAATAGAGCATCAACAGGGTGATCATCGATAGGTGGGTCAGCAATGACAGGCTCAAAAATAGGTGCGTCAGCATGAACTGGGTCATGCTCAAGTACTGGGTCAGGAGCAGGGTCTAGTGGCTGCTCGGGCTCATCAAAGGCCATCTCAAAATCAAACTCAGGGTCGATGGGATCAACTGGGTCGACTGGATCCTCCATGGGTATAAACTCTATATCCTCATCTGGGTCGAATCCTGGGGGAAAGAGAGGATCGGAATCCTCCAAATCATCGTGGTCAAAAGTAAAACTAGGAATAGGGGCAACAGAGGATGCCTGGTCGGGATCTGATCCAGGAGAAAAGTGCTGCGCACTCTGAGTATGTGAAGGTGCGGAGGCCACAGACTCGAAAGAGTCTGGGACCGGAGAGTGAGCAGGTGACTCCTCGGCGGGAGCATCTGCGATCAACAAAAGATCACCAGCAGCAAGAAGGGCCTCGCCCTGAACCTCGTCCTCTAAGGGCTCGTCATCAAGAAGATCGACGTCGTCGTCAGCGTCGGCGTCGATGAGTAAATCGTAAGCAGGATATGAAGCCAATGGTATGGGAGCAGGGATCTCCACTAAGGGTAGGTCCCCGGCCAAAGGGCCATCAGCGAGCTCATCAGCACCATCAGGTAAAGCGAAGGGCTGGAAATCATCCTCGTCCGTGCTCGTAACGTCGGATGTGTGAACCTCGCGCTCAGAAGACTCTAGGTCGTCCGATACTATAGGTCTAGGTCCTGTGGTGTCTGAATCACCAGTGCCAGAGGTGTCCATGGTGTCTGTAACATAAACACAAACATGCACAAACAGTCAATCATACAATCAGATAATCACATAAGTTACCAAGTAAGCATTCAGATCATTCTCCTAGTCCCACTAGCCTCCCAGTCTCCTAGACTGATACTCCTAGTCTCACTAGCCAAATTCTCCCAGTCTCTAAGACTGCTCTATCAACTACCTCGACCTCTTAGATCGAGCCTCGGCCTCTAAGACCGAGCCTCAGCCTCCAAGACTGAGCCTACTCTTCCTAGTCCAACTAGCCAACTACCTCGATCTCTCAGACCGAGCCTCAGCCTTTCTAGACTGAGCCTATAAATAATGAATAAAATGTGCTCAACATTTGTTTGTAAAAAGTTTTGGATCTGGACTTAAGTGGTATGCAGTAAAAATGTTTTCGTGAGAGCCCTAGTGATCATAGTCTAGACTCGAGAAGGAATCCTAGTTCGCTATGATCAGAGCTCTGATACCAAGCTGTCACACCCTGGCTTTGCGGAAGCGTGGTTAATTTGGTGTGACTTCTTAATACCATAGCTTAACCATAACAAAGCTATATGAAATAAAACCATGCAAGATCATCCATTTAATTAAGTTTTAAAAAACCAAATACAACCACATTGTCTCAACGGAAACACATCCTAACGACATTGTTCAACAAACACAAACATCAACATGACATAAACATAGTTTAAGGACTGTGACTTGTCCAGGAAAGAGTCACATTCCCCAAACCCGGATGACCTCGTAACTAGTGTAGCGGGAAAACGTGTCATACCGCGCCAGATCCTTTAATTCCCTGAAATACATGTAAGTTGAAAAATCAACAATAATGTTGAGCGAGTTCATGTGTAAGTGAGTAAATAAACCTTTGTGAGTATAAAAATAGTCTTGGTATGTAGCAAATAAGGGAATTGAGATCACCAATGGTTTGCAAGGCCACTGATATATGTGAAGTGCAAATAGGGAGACTCAAACCTAGTAGATTTCGCCACGGCATTAGTATGTGGACAAAGTCACCCCAAGGTCCGTTTCTAGTTTGGCCTGGGGCTGGGCTCGCTACACCCAGATAGATCTACCGCTCCTGTCCCTCGGTCCTGTTATGAGGACTAATGGCCTCATATTGCTCCTACCCACTCACATGATCTAAGTAGTAAACCTCCTTACGCTAACCATACCGTGTATAAAGTACTTGTAATCAAAGTAACATGTATTTCACCCCCGCAGTTAAGAAAACTGAAAACAGTTAGAGAAAAGGGGGACATGAACTCACAGTGGTGCGTCTCTACCAAGTATACCTCCAAATCAAACAGCTGTATGACGACCTACACGTACTAATTCTATTAGACGGACGGCCGTGCCTTAGCTTTATGGTTTAAGTTTTTGGGAAATAGTTAGGTAACTATTTCGTGTTTACATTCTGTATATACTTGGTAGTTATTTTCCTTCCCAAGGATGGGGGATTTAATACGTGTGCGTTCGTATAATTCGGATTACACTATTAAGTCTCACTTAATATATTTTATTTCCAACTTCAAAATATAAATATTCTTCTCAAAAATATTATACTTTAATACATGTGATTTTCCCAAAATAATACTTAGTAATATTATTTTTATTCTAAAAATAATATTTACGTAGTTCACAAAATAATCATAAACACTTATACAAGTGATGTTGTGAAAAATATATACTAAATATATATATGTATCACGTCTTATTTTGTGAAATCCCACCTCCGATATTTTGTAAATAGAGTCGTGGCGAAATCTATAATTTGAAAACAAGTCAAAATGTGTTTCTAACACTTATAGTGAAAATAATTCTAAGTGTTAGGTTTTTGGAAAATTTCGCCAGAGTTTCCTCTGTAACTGGAGGTGGCCACGCTTTCAAGCGTATCATTTTCTTTTATAAATCACATCAACAATCTTCTTATTCAATCAAAACAATGTTCAAATCACAAACTAGTCAAAATATGTATATAAATCGCATAAAATTTCATGAACTTGTGATTTATCCAAACTGTGAAGTAAATCTCATTACTTTTAGTGGATCTTTATATAAAACAATCCGATTTTGTAAAAACCTCGTTTTTAGAGAAGTTCCGTCTTTACAACTTCTTGTCATTTTTCACAAAAATAGTTATTTTGTCGAAACTTTGTGTTACACATGTGTTTAGACACTTGTGTGTTCTAAAAACCATTCTTGTTAGTGTAAGATCCATTTTTAGAAAACATGATTTCTTTGACGCTTGGTCCTTTGAAAATACCACTTGCAGATACGTAGATCTGCTAGTTTTAAACACTATTCCACAAGTAAAACATTTTTTTACACAAGTTCATGGTTCGCGTGTGGTAGAGTTTCACCCTTTAACCCTTGTTCTATTCAAAACAACCTTATGTCACGATTCGTGGTTATGACCAAACCGGGTTAAGTGATGATCCGAGCTACCACAACATAGATCGGGTCTAAATAATCACAAATTTCAATTACTACAACATTTACACAACTAGTGAGCTTTTAACCATCATTTTTCATGTTTTTAGTAGACTTTAATGCACCATTTTGTAAGATTTCGAGTTTTAATCATTACACCACATATTAACCGCTTTAGATTAGTTCAAGATAGGGATTTAAACATCATACCACTAGCTCGAGGCTAGGGAAGAATCTACGCGCAAATGAGGTGGATAAAAGCTAGAGAGAGAGGTCCTTCAAACTCCGAGTGCACCAAGCCTCCTAATACGTGATCCTTGAAGCTTGTATGATGTTGGAATGGAAAGAACTAAACTCGAAAATGGATGTAGGGGAGGGGGGGTGTTCGGCCGAGACTTAGAGGGCAAGAGAGGAGAGTAGTGTTCTTGTGTTGTTGTGACAAATGAACTTATGTGCATTCTCAAGTTACTTATAGACAATTGTGGGATTAATAACCAATGGATCACATGTCATTTAGATATTAGACATTGTGATTAAAATAATCAAAAGAAATCAAAGGGTGTCCCCTCTAGTTTGGGGCCGGTTAGCAAGGGGGGGGGGGGGGGGGTCTTGGTGCATTTCCAAGTATTAGTTGATTACTAGTTAGGTTAAGTTAGTTAGTTAGGTACTTAACCCGGTTAGTAGTGTGTAGTATGCTTTAAAGCGGGTGTTAGGGTATTCAGGGACCCTAACTGGCTCAGAAAAAGATAAATAATGAAAACAACAATATTTTCATGTTTTGGGTATAGTCCGGTTGTTTGGTTGGATAGTAATCCGTTAAAGTGCTTAACAAAGCTTTAAAGTGTCGTTATTACCCCTTTTAGTGACACAACTTATTTCTGACACTTTGGAAAGTGTCTAGTAATATTTCTCTCATGTTTTGGCACTTTATTAGTTAGCTAAAAGCTGAATTGTTATGTAAAGTGCTGAGTTTTGTACTTAGAGTACGTTTTAGGCACATCCAGTCATTGTGACTTATTCCTAGAGACGCAGTTCTACAACCCTTATATCCCTACACTCACCACTAGTGTAGCAAAATATTTCAGGCTCTTACAGGCCTTAGAGGCAGTGTTTGCCTGATGCTGGCTTTATCAGCATGTTCAATAGGTTATCCGTTATAGTGCTACTGTGCTTTTTGTGCATCATGTTTGTCACTAAGGTTCAGCACGTAAATAATGTAGTGACAGCAAGTAAAGTATGATGCAAATAAGAGCATGTATCAGTAATCAAGTAGCAGTTTATTCACAAGTTCAAGCAAGCACAATAATTAAGCAGTAATTAATTATTAATTAAGTCGTACGGATACCTGGTTTAGTGAGGGTTGTCACATTTTTAACAAGATTCCTTGAACAAAAATTCAACAAACATCACAATAAAGCTTGAAATCAAGCTTTAATGGAGTTTTTGTTGCAAGAAAGATGAAGAAGAAAGTAATGAATAAAAGAGGAAATGACAAGATGTTTGTTAGAACCTTCTTTTAGAACATACCTAGGATGGTAAGTTATCCTTTCAAATCTCTGTCCCTGGATGGTCCAAATGTGCAGGATTCTTGGCTGCATTTATAGAAAATGACAGCATGCTGGACACGGCCCCGTGTCGGCTGGACACGGCCCCGTGTGCAGGCAAGATCCTGACACGTTTTGTCCGTATTCTGACAGAAGTCAGAAGGGAATCTTTTTGGTGGACACGGGGGCGTGTTGACCTGGGCACGGCCCCGTGTCGGAGGGCTGTTTATGAAGTTTGTCTATTTTTAAGGAACTTTTCCGGATCGGGCGGTTCCTTACTAGATGGAACAACCCCAAAGTGCCTAAGATACCTTAATTGGTCTAGATTAAGATGAGAACGCAAGAGGTTGTCGGTGAGGGTGATTCCTATGCTATATGTAGGTGGACAAGTCCAACCCTTTTCCGGGCTCTCGTTAAAGAAGGTGTATGTCGAATCGCTCAGGTCTATGTATGCATCGAACGAAGTCGATGAGGAGTCCTTCACGGCACAATCGACACAGGGACGACTATCGCTCAAGTCCTCACTAGAGTTAGAAGTATCGTCGGAAACAACGAAGTTGTTTGAATGCGAGTCCAACACTTCTTCTTGGTTAGCGTCTTGGGATAGATCATTGAAATCTTTCCTAAGTTCTTTTAACCAATTAAGAATTAGATCTTCTAATTGAAATAATTCATCGAGAAGCATTTCTCTTAGAAAATCTGGTTGGGAGCATTCGAGGGAGAGATAAGGATTATTTTTACTTTCGCCCCTCTTAAGGATACAAGGAGACGATGGGTCTAAATAGTGGGGCTTATAATTTAGAAAATAGCATTCTAATTCCTTATGGTTACCACCACATAATTGACACCACGTACCATAAGAGTGCCTAAAGTAAAAAGTATCAGTATCACTCATGTTTGTGTCAGAAATTACCAACCGTCGGGATCTTACGGTTCTGTTTTCAATAACTGAATCTTGGGCACGGGGGCGTGTTGAGTGGGCACGGCCCCGTGTTTAGCCTACTGTCTGACTTAAAACAGGATTGCCAGTTCCAATGATTGGGCATGGGGCGTGTTCAGCGGGCACGGCCCGTGCTGAGTTCTGCAGAAGCTGAAAAACTAAGAAAAATCCTAAAAAAATGAAAAATAAGAAAAAACGATTAGGCCGTTGATTCCTAACTTTCTTAAAATCTTTGTGTCCCCGGCAACGGCGCCAAAAACTTGATGTGCGTGAGTGTTATTAGTTTTTAATGTATATGTTAAGCCCTTTTTAACACTTTTTAGCCAAGTTTTAAATTTATAAAACACGATATTTACTAACACTAAACACACATATGGGCAAGTGCACCCATCGTGAGCGTAGTATAGTGTTGGTAAGATACCGAGGTCGTCCAAGGACACAAGAGCTTTTAGTATCGGTTTATCCTCAACGTCTAATCGAATCAAAAGTTTAGAAAAATGTTTTAAACTAAGAAAAATAAAAACTAACTAAAATGCTGAAAATAAAAATAAAAGTAAAAACAGATAGACAAGATGAATCACTTGGCTCCGACTCGTGTTTAGTGTAACCTTTGATTATTTCCGCACTTTTGCACTTATTTAAGAGATTATCTTAGTTATTGTAGTAGGCCCCTCTTTTGAAGGTGACATTACCCTCAACCTAGTAGTTTGAGTCAGCAAGGATACAATCCTAAATAGCCGGGTTATAGTATTAATAGTAGTTTAACTTATGAGGGGATCAAAGAGTTTGGACCCCCGCCATCCAATACCGTTAAGTATTGAAGGAGGTCCTACTAAATTTGACCCAGGTCCCTTGCAGGATCTCTAAACGCTGAACAACGGCAAGACTCTTACCAAACCGTTCCCTTAACCCCCGACCAGGTAGCCAACATACCTCCATATAGACCGTGGAGATATGAATGGTGAAAATCTTTTATTTTATATAGACAGTAAAATAATGCCAAGACATCACGGGCAAACGATAAGGAAGAATCACCTTCAACATAAGAAACTAGTTATTAAAGTCATTAATACAAAACCAAGTAAAAAGTGCGAAAAGATTAAAAATAAAAAGTATTACACTAGATACTTGTCTTCACCAAGTGATGTAAGAGACTTAGGCAAACATGGCCTTGATTGTCAAGAACTCTTACGATCAATCTTGGATCCCGAGATGACTCACACACTCTATGATGGACAATGGATGATGGTGGTGGATGATGGTGTTATGGTGGTGGTGGGTGGTGGGTGAAGTGTGAGAGAGGTGGTGTGCCAAGGGATGGTTTGAGCTTGAGCCAAGCACTCCTATTTATAGGCTGAACAGAAGCTCGGGCACGGCCCCGTGTCCAGTGGGCACGGCCCCGTGTCCACATCCGTCTGTATTAGTTGACCACGCCCCCGTGTCCGCTGAGCACGACCCCGTGTGCAGAAGCATATCTGTACTATGAAGATTTGCCTGGATTCTGCGAATCTTATAGTTGACCACGGCCCCGTGCCCGCTGAGCACGGCCCCGTGGTGGGCAATGGAAGCTTCTACCACTTTGTCTTTTCTGCTGACACTTGGGCACGCCCCCGTGCTGGCTGAGCACGGGGCGTGTTCAGTCTTCTGTCTTCTTGTTTTGCTTGGGAAGATGCTGTCGCGGGGTCGGGCATGTCACGTTTGTTCCTTTTCTTGTATTTATGTTAGATTTTGCTGTCTTTTTGCTTCTTTTGTTAATTTGAGCTCATTTAATCCTGAAAATACAAAAGGAAGACAAAAGCACACTTTTTTCAACATTAGTACTAAAAAAAGGTTAGTTTTATGCCACAATTGATGTAATTTATATGTTGCATTTTGCACACATCACAACCTGTACTTCGGTTGTTCCTACTTTTTATTGTATTTCTTCGTAAACGCTTGTACTCTTGGGAATTGATTAACGCTATGGGTTAACTATATTTTCAACGCATTTTTAAACGCTATTTATAACGCTTATTACTTAAACGCTATCGCACCGCAAACTCATGCAGACTCAAAACACGGATTTAATTATATTATGTGTGTTATTTGTGTAATTATTTGTTGAATGTTATGTTGTTATCAACGCAACGCTTATACGCTCAAACGCTCACTCGCAACTCGATTTAACGCAATGCAACGCTTAACAACGAACCAAAGTTGGAAAAACTAACAAACGCAAACTCGGCCGCCCGGATGACCATCCGTCCGGATGGAGCCATCCGGACACTGCCACTCGCACACCGACTTAAACCTCGCCCCCTATAAATACTAGTCGTACACCCTCATTTCAACACTTTGACACTCTCATCCGCTCCCAAGCTCTCAGTCGCGATTCAAGGCCATTTTGTAAGCTTTTTCTCTCAAATCTTCATTAATCTCTACCTCTATTCACTTCTACTCCATCTTCTTCATCAAAATCACACACACACACACACTAACTTTTTCTCGAAATCACTGATTTTGGACCTCTCAAGGTGGTTTCCACTCGTTTGCTTAGGCAAACTGTTGTGGAGCATCATTTAATCGAGTCTGGTTCAAGATCTAAAGGATTTTTCACACTTTTCAACTTAGTTATGAAAGATTTCAACATTTCTCTACTGGTTTTGAACTTCTCCTTGGTTTTTACACAATATCGATGGAATCTGGACTCAGTCAGACTCTCGACTTGTACCCTAGTCGAAAGCCGGCTTGAAAATTGATTTCCACCAAAGAGATGGACCGACTAACGGGTCAGACATGAATCTTCACCAAGAACAGCACATTTGTCCGAATGGGCAGGGCCCATCTGGTCGAATGAGCTGGATTTGGTATTTTCCGTTGTTTGACACGCCGTCACGCCGTCTCCGTCAACTGAAAACTTTTTACTCAGAAAATTTTTACAAAAAACTTCAGCCCAGCCATCCGCCCGAATGGCCATCCGTCCGGATGGAACCCATTCGTCCGGATGACCTGAACCTGATAATATCCGTCGTTTAATTTTGTTGCCACGACTGTTAAAACATTTTAAATCAAAACTTCGAAAATTTTTAACGGTTCACGAATGTCCGAATGGCCATCCGTCCGGATGGGACCCACCCGGAGGGACTAAGACCCATCCGTTCGGATAGACTGATGAACAAATAAACCCACTTTTACCCCACTCGACATTCTGTTTATGACCATTCAGGCCCGAGGAAGACTTATGCTTCTGTTTCCGTGCACAGGCTGACCTGACGCGCTTCCTTCAATCCAATTCAGATTGTATTTACTTGCTAAACACACACTGTGAGTATACTTGAACCCATTTTCATTTAACGCACTTTTGGGTGTTACATACGTTCTCTATCAAAACACAACACACAACGCAAATGTCACACCCCGAAAATATCAGAGCTGGCGTGACTGGACTGGTATCTTCGTCGCACAGCGGAAGCAAATAAGCTAAGACTTCTAGAAAATTGAACGCCCACTAAGTACTCGACTCCACATGGTTCTCCTATTCCAACCGTGCCATAGTTTTCGAAAAGTAACCTGAGAAAGAAACATGCGAAAAATCAACATAAAGTTGAGCGAGTTCATAGTTTGTTTGTAAAAGATTTGAAATAAATCTTTTCGATAACCGGTTTGTGAAATATTATTGAGAAAACGAATTTAACAATCCTTTTCTTGTCAAGTTATATGGAAACTTTGTATTTGTAACGCATTATGTTCGTAGAACCATGTATTTGTAAAGTTTGTATAACCGTCAATGCCCACCCAGACTTTGACTTCATGCCCGCATAATCCTATGCTTTGAATTTGTATAAAACATGGTATGTAATTTGTATAAATCAAGTATTTCTGTATGTATCGAGATTGTTAATGGGTTGCAAGGCCATTAACATGTGACACGACATAGGAATCATCCAAACCATAGGCATTTTTCTAGTTGTCGATTCACGACTGAGACACAAAAGCACTACTTGGTACTAGTTATCACCAAGAGTGTGGCTGCCCGAAAACCCATTAGATCTAACCTTTTGTTCTGCGGTCTTAGTATGTACACGATTAATGGTGCTTCTGGTACCCTATTCGTGACACGATTTAAAGTATCATTCCTTGTTTTTGTATCCATCATACCATAACACATGTATTTTTCCCAAGTTTAAAAAGCATGTAAAAGAGTAAAAGTGGGGACATGAACTCACTGGGTTGTCTCGTTTTACGTACGCAGACCAACCCAGTCCCAATATTATCACTAGACGATCCCATTTGTTTTGAAAAAAACCGGTATATTTAGTATGATCCGTTCGTAAACCATTTGAGTTCCTCGAAATCCATTCGTAATATGATTTAGAAATATGAGTTTTCGTTCGTTCAAAAACTTTGTATGTTCTTGCAAAACGTGTATGTCTTTCCACCCCGAAAACATTTATAAAAATGTAAAACCGTAAAAAGGTGGGGTTATGAACTCACCTGGATTGTCTTGTGCAAAGCTAGCTAATTACGACTTCGTGATGTCGTTTCCAAGGCGTGATTTGCTAGCGTGCATTCTACAATATTCCTAACGCGGAATATCTTATAAGTTTCTACATAAACGCAGTAACTAAACTACGTGTCATCGAGATCTACCGAATCGTTAACTGAACGATTCAACGGTAAGTTGTTAACTTAACGAAAATGATTAAGTTATACTCGTTAAGTTTCGTCTAATGTCGGTATTATTTTTCTAAGTCTTTGAAAAACACTTAGTTCTTGTGAGATTTCAAATATATAAATATTTATATAAAAGAATATAAATATATCGTTGTAATCGCGTTAGCCGTCTCGAGAAGTCGTATGTGTATGTGACGAGTGTTTTATGAAAAGAATATATAATAAACTCATATTATATATCGTATGCCGTTGATGCGTTTGAAATAAATATAAAAGTTTATATTTATTTTACAAAAGGATTCATCGAGTCGTTGCATGTTTAAAATAAATATATACTATATTTATTTTATAAAAGAATTCGTTATGTTTAATATATAAACTATATTTATTTATAAAAGCATCGTTGAGTTGTTGCGTTTGAAAATAAATACATAACTATATTTATCTTTATGAAATTGTTGTCGAAATTTCAAAGTTTAGAATAAATATAACAACTATCTTTATTGTCGGAAATAGTATCCGAATCGTCGTTTTCGTATGTTGTAAAAGTGTTGTCGAGAGTATTGTTACACTTGCATTTGTTTTTATAAAAAAATCACTTGAATACAATGGTTCGTTTTAAAATAAAACGCGTTTGTTTTTTTTACGGACTTTCTCGAAAAAAAACGGGCAGAGTCTCCTCTGTTTTTGGACGCCCCGACGACACTAGTTGTCGTTATATTACCAAGATTCAACAATATAATCAATATCAATATGTTAATTTTCATCATATGTATAAAATGTAAACTAAATTTCTATCGAGTCGGTTCAAGCTCGTTTTCACGGAGGTTAAAAACTAATTAACGTAAATAATGATCACGATCTAAATTCTTTACCAAGTCTTCGTGCCGAAAAGCTGTGTCGGTCGAGTCAACCGGGTTGACCGAGTTGACTCACTGAGTTGACCAGGCTTGACTGAGTTGACTCGGTCCGACCGAGTCGACCCGAACCGCTTCATAATTTGATCCGAACTGGCTGACTCGAACCAACCTGTTGACCTGAACCGCTGACCCGAACACTGAGTTGACTCGGTTTGACCGAGTCAAACCGAGCCGTGCCGTCTGACCGCGAACCGAATGTGAATCTTTCACGAACTAAACCCAAAAAGAAACTGAACATCATTACCATCAACTACTGTGGAGATCCACATTCAAAGAAAAAGAAAATAATAGGGGGGTGTTACCATGACCCGTCGGACCGAGGCACGGATCGCCGCCGCTCACGGCGGTTCTGACCTGAAGATCATCAGCATCAACAAACATCATCGTCACATCTTCAAACATCAGACATCAAAAGAAGAAGAGGAGATAAATCTCACTAGAACCACTCGTCGGTAAAGGTAACCGAGCCACCGCCGTCGCCGCCGTGTACGGCGGTGCTACCGCCATCCAAAAATCTCTGTCATCCTGTCTTTTTCTCCTCTCGATCTCTCCGTCTCTCTGCTCGAGTTATACATCACCGGAAAACGGGTTCCATACCCGTCACCGGTTCGTCGCCGATAAGGAACAAGAGGGGGGGCTGCTTGCTGGTGGGTGTTGTCAGAAGGGGGGGGGGGTATGTCGGACGCTGCCATGCACCGCCATGCGCCACCACCACCATGGTGGTGGCTGGCCGGTTCTTCAGAGGGTGAGAGAGAGATGTAGGTGTGTGTTGTTTGTGTATGTAAAATCGAGAGGGAGAGAGTAAATGTGAGAGATGGATAGGATTTGAATTTTATGTGTGTGTTTGTTGTATATGTTTAGATCGAGAGAGGGTAAGACAGACTAAAAGTCTGTGTTGGTTTTATTTTGTGGAATGAGAACTAAAGAAGCCATAAGACCCTATTTATAAAGATGTTGAGATCTCAAAAGATCTTGTGTAGATTTTATAAATCTTGTGTAGATTTTGTAAATCTTGTATAGATTTTATAAATCTTGTATAGATTTTGTAAATCTTGTATAGATTTTGTTAAGATCTTTAAGGAAGAGATCTAATATATTATGTGCAGGTTTAGGCTTGTGGGTTTTGGGCTTGGGCCCAGGGCCCACAAGCCCATCTCATGTGTAAGTGGCCCGTAATTCCTACGAGACCCGATATCGCGACCCAAACTCCATAAGCATAAAATATTCGTGTAACATCCATATTTGTCGGCGTTGTCAGTATTTCGTACGGTTTCAGTTTATTATCGTTTAATTTCCAACAGTATCTCCGCAGATTTCGTCACACGCGCACTGTAGAACCGCATAAGCGTTCCTAAGCTTACTGAGGCCCTAATTAAGTTAATTTGCGTCGTAAACACTATTTAATGTCGCGTAAATCTCCTGTTAATCACGTAATTAATAGCGTAAACTACCGGTTGTCACAGCAAACACTTTATGAATGCTAACCGCTCCTGCATGCTATACGTGATTTGTTGAATGCTTGTTACTATGCTTATACAGTGTTACACTAGACCGCCTCTAGCAACGATAGTATTATAGTTTGGACTCAGCACCTGTAGTGGACAGGGGTTGCTAGGGATCACATTACTTTACTTCACGTGTTCGCTTCGGTGAACATGTGTCGCGCATACTCTACATCGCAGTCTCGTGGTTAGGTTGTATCATTGTTGATAATTACATGCTTCGCCCTTTACGTGTTACATGTTGGTTATGCGTAAACGCTTTTTATACTATTACCTATGCAAACTTGTGTACTCACCTTTACTTAATATATTGACTTTTATTTTAACGTATGTGATAGGTTGATTGGATGTTATGCTGCAAACGAGTTAGGAAGTCTAGAAACCCACCAAATAAAATCTGAGTTGTTGGAATGGATTTTGTTTTTAAGACTGAATATCTGTAATGACTGTTTATGCTTTATTTGTTTAATAGTATGAGATATTAAACCTTATAAATATTGTCACTTAATAGTTGTTATGGATTCTCTTGAACAATCTGTTTTGCTCAGTGCCACGCCCCGATGATTCCGCTATCGGTTGGGGTGTGACAGATTGGTATCAGAGCCATAACTATAGAGAATTAGGTCGAGTCGTGTAGAATCGACCTAGTCTATAGTCTAAGTACCAACAGATCTTTCGTATGAGCCCACTTGGGGCTTGGTACGAACGCATATGTTATACTCTCGCTCGAACCTACAAGGCTACACCTTCATTACGGACTCACGCACTACAGCTCCGTATGGAGGAGCCTTTCCTAAGGCGAAATACTATATGCCTTTCCTAAGCTGACACAATACACACGTTTTTGGAAACGCTCGCATAACGCAACCGAGTGATTAGGTCGAGATTAGGTGTGAATACCAGGAACTCTCGAAAAGATCACTCACTCTACGCGTATTTTTACTCTCAGACGAGAATCTCCGTTGAGTTAGGAGTGACATCCACATCTCAACGGGAATCTCCATCTCTATCTCGTGGTTGTCTCAACCACACTTAGGAGCGAAGTTGTTAAGTTAGGGGTGAAACCCGCATCTTAATAACACGTTCCACTCCCTACTTCGATTTTTTTTACAAATCTCACCAAAGTCTCGACTATTCCAATGACTTGGGTCACGTAGTAACTGGAAGGATGAGTGCCGTTCGCCGTATCTCGGAGAGAGCACAGTCTATTAGGCCAAAGCATGTACTCGAAATTGTTAGGAATGATCGAATCACTTTGGATAGTCGATGTCCAACACCCAAGGCACTCTATTTCGATTTTAAGCCTGCAATCGCCGATTTTATGCATCATCGATTTTATGTGTTTATATGTTTCGATTTTGGAGATTTTACGCTTTCCACTCCCACTCTGCAAAACGCGCACAACTCGCACATCCTTCGTAATCTAAAACGCTAACTAATCGCAACCAAGCTAAGAACTCTCATAAGTTAAGCTCGTCGCTTACGCTACCCGCTATCGCTCGCAACTCTCAATCGCGCTACGCGACCTTGAAAGATAGGTGAATACATGCAAAATATGTAGGTGAATACATGCAAAATATGTGCTTATGTGAATTATGTACCCACACGTGCTTATGTGTATACGTGCTTATGTGAATTATGTGTATACGTGACTATGTGTCTGCGTGTTCCTGAGCTTTACCTAATAATAATAGTAAATATGTTGTTTAAAACGCTAAACTTTTCAAACAAAACCCGATATAATCGAATCTCGTCCAACGACAAATGTCTTCGTTTGGATCGCATACTCACCGTGCTGCCCGAAGAAACCATGCTGAAAAGCGAATCGCTTCACTTGTGGCCAAGGAAATGGCCAAGGTCATACCTCAGATTGTCAGTGAAATTAATGAGGTTAGCAGCAAATCTTCTGTCGATTCGAAGAATGAAGCGACTAAAACTCCCTTCAGCTTCAAACAATTCAAAGCCTGCGGTCCCACAAACTTCACTAGCGAAGATGGACCCAGTGCAATGTTTCAGTGGTTTGACTCGATCGAAGTCACCTTCAGACAAAGCGGATGTCCTGAAAATCTCCGCACTGTGAATGATACTGGAGTCTTCCAGTCTAGGGCACTGGATTGGTGGACCGCTGAGCGCAACGGGCGCGGTAACGATGCAGCTTATGGCCTCTCATGGGAGGAGCTCAGTGAGCTCATGATGAAGGAGTTCTGTCCTCCTCACAAAGTCTAGGGAAAATGAATTTTGGCACATCAAGCAGGAAGGAGGTGACAACGCTGGTCTCACCGCTCGTTTCAAACAGCTGAGCATTATCTGTCCCAGTCAGGTGGACACGCCTGATAAGACCATCAAGAAGTATATTCGCGCTCTCCTCGACTGTGTAGCTGATTTTGTTCAGGCAGCTAGATCCACTACTATCGAGGAGACTTACCAACTCGCAGCTGAGATCAACGACAAATGAGTCTTGGCTAGAGCTTTCAAAACCTCAACCAAGAGCCTCAATCAGGCTACTGTTACTCCTGCTACCGACAATGCAACATCTTAAGGTTCAAAGTCTTCACGCCAGAGCCGCAAGCGAAAGAACAATAACAACAAGAACTATGCCACTACCGCCGCTCCGCTAAACACAGTTCCAGCACCGCCCAACAACCAGAACCGTCAAGTTGCTACTACCAACACACCGCTTGCAAAGCGTGTGTATACTGGTACCTACCCTCTGTGCCCCACATGCACCTATCATCATCCGACAGGGGTCAACTTTCATTTCTGTGTGAATTGCAACATCTATGGGCACTTCACTGCTCACTGCCGCTCAGGCCCCCGTCAGCAAGCTCCTCAAGCTCTCGCCGCACCGCCAACTCCACTCCAAACTCTTCCAATTAACCAAGCAGCTCCTGCAACCGCTGTTCATGCACGAGCTTGCTACTCTTGTAGTGACCCGAATCATTTTACTAATGTCTGCGCACTGTGTGTTGTGAAACAAGAACCGCAGCAACAACCGCAACCACAACAGCAACAACAACAACAGCCTCAGCAGCAACAGCAGCCACAACAAGCAGCCCGCAAAAGAACTTTCAATATCAATGTCCGCTAGGCCAAGACTGAAAACAATGTTGTCAATGGTACGTTCTTTGTTAATGGCATTTATGCTTCTTGCTTATTTGATACTGGAGCCGATAACTGTTTTGTGTCGTTCGAATTCGAAAAGCTATTAAAACGTAAACGCGTTAATCTCCCAAAGACCTTCGACGTAGAAGTTGCCACCGGAAGAACCATCACCGTCAGCTCCGTTCTCCATGATTGTACCCTCGAACTCAACAATCACATTTTCCTGATCGATCTCATTCCTATGCAACTTGGTAGTTTCGATGTCATAGTAGGCATGTATTTTCTTTGTGAAAATCATGCCGAAGTCGTTTGTTTCGAAAAGATGATTCGTTTCTCCTTCTCAAACGGTGATCAATTATGTGTGTATGGTGAAGTATCCTCGAAAGAATTGGAACTGATGTCGTGTATTCAGGCAAGCAAGTATCTCCGCAAGGAATACTTGGCTTTCTTAGCCCACATCGTAGTAGCGGAGGAGGAAAATAAGCCGATGGAAAAAGGTACTTGTGGTCCGTGATTTTCCTAATGTATTTCCTGACGATTTTCCTGGTCTACCCCTACCCATGATATCGATTTTCGTATCGACCTCATTCCTGGAGCTAACCCTGTCGCTAAAGCCCCTTATCGCCTCGCACCATCCGAAATGCATGAACTTTCCAGCCAACTCCAGGAGTTACTTGATAAAGGCTTCATACGCCTTAGCACATCCCCTTGGGGTGCACCTGTCCTTTTCGTGAAAAAGAACCGAATGTGCATCGATTACAGGGAACTCAACAAGCTTACTATCAAGAACCGCTACCCTTTACCCCGAATCGACGACCCGTTTGATCAACTACAAGGTGCTACCTGTTTCTCTAAGATCGACCTACGTTCTTGTTATCACCAGTTGCGTATTCAGGAGCAAGACATTCCGAAGACCGCTTTCCGCACCCGTTATGGTGATTACGAGTTTGTGGTCATGCCTTTTGGTCTCACCAACGCACCCGCGGTCTTCATGGATTTGATGAACCGTGTGTGTAAACCCTTCCTCGGTCGTTTTGTTATGGTTTTTATCGATGATATCCTTATCTACTCAAAGTCGAGAGCTGAACATGCGCAACATCTTCGTTTAGTTCTTGAGCTTCTCCAAGGGAATCGCCTCTACGCCAAATTCTCCAAGTGTGAATTTTGGCTCGAGGAGGTTCAATTCCTCGGTCACATCGTTAACGGTCAGGGAATTCACGTCGACCCCACAAAGATCGAAGCAGTTAAAAGTTAGATTACACCGAAGTTTGCGTCCGAAATTCGTTCATTCCTTGGATTGGCGGGTTATTACCGTCGATTTATCGCCGATTTCTCTAAAATCTCTGTACCGCTTACCGCTTTAACCCAGAAGGACAAACCTTTTGTTTAGGGTCCCAAGCAGGAGGAAGCCTTTCAAACCCTCAAGTTTATGCTCTGCAACGCTCCCGTTCTTACACTTCCCGACGAAAACGACGATTTCGTTGTTTATTGCGATGCCTCTAACCTAGGTCTTGGTTGTGTTCTTATGCAATGAGACAAGGTTATCACGTATGCGTCTTGACATCTCAAGGTCCACGAGAAGAACTACACTACCCACGATCTCGAACTCGGTGCAGTTGTTTTTGCGTTAAAGTTATGGCGACACTACCTTTATGGTACCAAGTGTATGGTCTTCGCCGACCATAAGAGCCTACAACACATCTTGAACCGGAAAGAACTGAACATGCGCCTACGCAGATGGTTTGGACTTCTCAACGACTACGATTGTGAAATACGCTACCACCCAGGCAAAGCAAACGTCGTAGCCGATGCCCTTAGTCGACGAAGCTATGTGTATAGCGTTCGCGACGTTCAAGCCCAAAACGATCTCGAAGCTCTCATTCGCGACGCGGAAAACGCATGCTTCATTGAGAATACCTTGAAAGAGGAAATGAAGAAGTGTGGTGCTAAAAACCAGTTGGTGAGCAAATCGAATGGTATTTATTACTACCTCAATCGCATTTGGATTCCTAGTCGCAATAACCTTCGGGAGATATTGCTGACTGAAGCCCACAAATCCCGATATTCCATTCACCCCGGTGCCAACAAGATGTACCAAGACCTTCGTTCTTGGTATTGGTGGCCGGGAATGAAGAAGGATATCGCTCTCCATGTTTCGAAATGTCTAACTTGCTCGAAAGTTAAGGCTGAGCATCAACGACCCTCTAGCTTACTCGAACAACCCGAGATCCCGATGTGGAAGTGGGAGAGTATAGCTATGGACTTCATTACGAAACTCCCTCGCACGTCACGATAGCATTTGGGTGATCGTTGGTCGTCTTACGAAATCCGCTCACTTCCTACCGATATGAGAAGACTTCAAGGTTGAACGATTAGCACGGATCTATACCGACAAACTCATTTGTCGACACGGGACGCCTCGTGACATCATCTCTGACCGCGATGGTCGATTTACCTTGCGACTCTGGGAGATATTCCAAGCCACTCTCGGTATGACACTTAATCTCAGTACCACATTTCATCCCCAGACCGGTGGTCAGACTGAGCGCACGATCCGCACCTTTGAAGACATGCTTCGTTTGGGTGTTATAGATTGTGGTGGTAATTGGGATTCACATTTACCTTTAGTGGAATTCTCGTACAATAACAGTTATCACGCTAGTATTCAAATGGCACCCTTCGAGGCATTATATGGCAGAAAAATGTCGACCGCCTATTGTATGGCACGAGATCGGAGACGCACAAATCACCGGTCCCGAGTTACTGCAAGAGACGACAGATAAGATCCACCAAATAAGAGACAATCTCTTGAAAGCTTAGAGTCGTCAAAAGAGCTACGCCGATAAGCGCCGCAAGCCCCTTGAGTTTGAAGTTGGTGATCACGTACTCCTAAAGGTTTCACCTTGGAAGGGAGTGATCCGATTCGACAAGAAAGGAAAGCTAGCACCATGATATGTAGGTCCCTTTAAGATTCTAGAGAGAATTGGTAAAGTGGCCTACCGACTCTAATTACCGAAGGAACTCAGCAACGTACACCCGACTTTCCACGTCTCGAACCTCAAGAAGTGTCTAGCTGAAGAAAACCTTCATGTCCCTCTCGAGGACTTACAAATAAATGAGACACTACACTTTGTGGAAAAGGCTGTAGAAATCATGGACCGAGACACCAAGAAACTTCGACGCTCTCGCACTCCCATAGTGAAGGTTCGTTGGGAAGGTAAACACGGCGCCGAGTAAACTTGGGAACTCGAAAGTGATATGAAAGCTAAATATCCGCAACTCTTTGTTACGTCTACGACTTAATTTCGGGACGAAATTCCTTAAAGTAGGGGAGACTGTAACAACCCGTATTTCGGTTGTTGTCACGGCCCCAGCCATGGTTTTACCCGGTCAGGAGCCGCGGGACAGGAACACGTGGTATCTATGATGTGACAGCAGAAGATTTTATCAGGATCTTTTTAAAACTCAAAATGCCCGAATATTTTATTTCATCATTCGGGATAAACCCCGTTATTTTACAATAGAGGAATTTCACAAGTAAATTCCCTGATTGATTAAAACATGTTTATTCATTTTTAACTGAGCCACCTCTTCAAGCTTGTTAGTGCTCCGTAGCACGTTTTCCTTGATTTACAGCAGGTCGCCTGAAACATGTTTTAAAAATATTTTATCAGTAGGGAAATGCTGGCGAGTCATTCAAATTTGATAAAACGACACATGGTTATAAATTACAGCATAAGAGCGATTACAATGGCTTCTATCTTATTTTTTTTATCTGGCACCGTGTCACCTGGTGACGATGGTCATACCACTATTGGGTCTTTCCCCAAGTAGTGACGTTTATCACTGTTAGGATTTATTAGCCTAACCCGTGAGAAATTAGTAATGTGCACAATACCCCACTAGCCAGTGATTAAGATAACCACGACTTACTCCCTGTAATTATAACATTTGAAAATGGAGTATTGTAAAACATTTGATAAAAAGAGAATGACTCACATTGCAGATTTATACGGGCATAGTTTAGCCTACTGATTAGCCTTTGTAACCTAATTTAAATAACATGCACATGAACTAGGTCAGTAACAAATACAACATTTACGATAACTCACGAGATTAAACCCTCACAACGAATGACAAAGTGCGATACTTAAACATCCATCGAATTCACGACGAATGACAAAGCATAACCCTAATGTGGGCAGCACTTAAACATCCATTGGATAGTTTTAATCGATCGGACATTGAATCGTAGCAGGGATCGAGTTATTACCCTGTTATTGCGGCAGCGTTTCGTGAATTGTGTGTGTTTTGTAGTGAACAGACTATATCTCAGTGCATAAATCGAATTTTAACGTCGAACGAACGCAGAATGTCAAGTCCCACACCCCTATATTTATACCTGGAAAACAGCCTCCTCGCGTGGCGCGAGGGGCTGTCGCGTGGCGCGAGGGGTGCCACCCTACCATAGGGTAGCCCCGTGTCCTGGTAGCTTGGGTGAGTTGGTCATTCATTCAAATTCGTTTTACACGTAAAACTGTTTTGATAATATCAACTAGGGTTTACCCCCCCTAAGTTTTAGGGGCCCTGATCCTGATTCCAATTGTTCTGAAAATTTTAGGGTTTATGCAAGATCACTTAAGTTTCTTAATTAGGGTTTCCTTTTGGATAAAATATAATAAGAAATAATAGTTTAGGTGAGAGTTGTTACATCCTCCCCACCTTATTTAAAATCTCGTCCTCGAGATTTACTGAAATAAGTAGGGATACTTTCGCTTCATCTCTGATTCCAGCTCCTAAGTGTATTCAGATCCTCTCTTTGAATCCCACTTGACTTTGACCAGCACTAGCCGCTTATGTTTGAGAAACTTCATCTTTCTGTCTTCTATCCGTAATGGCTTCTCAACAAATTTTAACTTTTCATTTACCTCTACATCTTGAAGAGGTACTACCAAAGATTCATCTGATAAACATTTCTTGAGATTGGATACATGAAATACGTCATGTACCCCAGCTAACTCTTCTTGTAGTTGTAAGCGATAAGCAACTGGTCCTATACGTTGGATTACTGGAAATGGTCCTACGTATCTTGGACTCAACTTTCCTTTCTTACCGAACCGAACTACTCCTTTCCAAGGAGAAACTTTCAATAGTACTCTGTCTCCTATTTGGAATTCTAACGGCTTGCGTCGATTATCCGCATAACTCTTCTGGCGATCTCGAGCCGTCTTGATTCTTTCCTTGATTTGAGTAATCTTGTCGGTCGTCTCTTGCACAATTTCAGGACCTGACAATTGACTTTCTCCTATCTCTGCCCAACACACTGGAGTTCTACACTTACGTCCATACAATCCTTCGAATGGGGCAGCTTCGATGCTTGAATGATAACTATTGTTATAGGAGAATTCAATTAAGGGTAATTGATTGTCCCAATTCCCACCAAAGTCGATCACACATGCCCTAAGCATGTCTTCCAAAGTTTGGATCGTCCTTTCACTTTGTCCATCTGTTTGAGGATGGTATGCAGTACTTAAATTTAGTCGGGTTCCCATTGCTTCTTGGAAACTTTTCCAAAAATGGGAAGTGAAACGACTATCCCTATCCGATACAATGGAGAGTGGAACTCCATGTAAGGATACGACTTCATCTACATACAACTTGGCTAACCTTTCCATGCTAAAGGTTTCTTTCATAGGTAGAAAATGAGCTGATTTGGTTAATCTATCCACAATTACCCAAATCACATCATTACCCTTTCTGGTTTTGGGTAACTTAGTAACAAAATCCATTGTTATGAGTTCCCATTTCCATACAGGCATTTCTAATTGTTGTAGTAGACCTGAAGGTTTCTGGTGTTCTGCCTTAACTTGTGAACAAGTAAGACATTTAGAAACATATATAGCTATGTCCTTTTTCATTCCTATCCACCAGAAGTTATTCCTTAAATCTTGGTACATCTTATTGTTACCAGGATGCATGGTATACCTAGATTTATGGGCTTCTTCTAAAATTTTATTTCTTAAGTCTCCTTGCCTAGGTAACCAAATCCTTTTCTTGTGGAATCTCCAAATTCCATCCGCTCCTTGCTCTAATTCTTTTATCCGTCCTTTCATTCCTTCAGCAACATCTTGGATTGCTGGTTCCTGAACATCCTTTAATTGTTCCATTAAATCTAACTGTAGATTTAATCTAAGAGCACGAATTCGCTTTTGCTTTTCATGATACTTACGACTTAAGGCATCTGCAACTACATTAGCCTTTCCTTCGTGATATTGAATATCACATTCGTAGTCACTTAGGATCTCCATCCATCTTCTTTGTCTCATGTTCAATTCTTTTTGCCCAAATATGTATCTTAAACTCTTATGATCTGTATAGACAGTAAACTTACTTCCATACAGATAATGTCTCCAAATCTTAAGGGCAAAAATTATGGCGCCTAATTCTAAATCATGAGTCGTATAGTTTTCCTCGTGCTTTTTCAATTGCCTTGATGTATACGCAATTACCTTCTTGCGTTGCATTAACACACATCCTAATCCTAGCTTTGAAGCATCACAATATACTTCAAAATCTTCTGTTCCTTCTGGTAAAGCTAAAATTGGAGCATTTGTTAGCTTTTGCTTTAAAATCCTAAAGGCTTCTTCTTGTTTAGGTCCCCATTCAAACTTAACTGCTTTACAGGTTAGCTTAGTTAATGGTACAGCTATCTTGGAAAAATCCTTAATAAACCGTCTATAATAACCGGCTAACCCTATAAAACTTCTAATTTCCATTGCTGATTGCGGAACCTTCCATTTGGTGATCGCTTCTATCTTAACAGGATCTATGTGAATACCTTCGTGATTCACCATGTGACCTAAAAATTGCACTTCTTGTAGCCAAAATTCACACTTCGAGAATTTGGCATAAAGCTTCTCCTTTCTTAACAAGGTTAAGAGTACATGCAGGTGCTCACAATGTTCCTCCTGACTTTTGGAATAAATGAGTATATCGTCGATGAAGACAATTACAAATTTATCCAAATACGGTTTACAGATTCTGTTAATCATGTCTATAAATGCTACAGGAGCATTTGTTAACCCAAAGGGCATGACTGTAAACTCGTAGTGACCATACCTAGTTCTGAAAGTAGTTTTAGGTATGTCTTCTTCCTGTACCTTCAATTGATGATATCCGGAGCGCAAGTCGATTTTAGAAAAGTATCTAGCTCCTTGTAATTGATCGAAAAGATCATCAATCCTAGGTAATGGGTATCGATTCTTAATTATAACTTTATTCAAGTCCTTATAATCGATACACATTCGCATCGAACCGTCTTTCTTCTTTACAAACAATACTGGAGCTCCCCACGGGGATGGACTAGGTTGTATAAATCCTTTGCTTAGTAATTCATCTAACTGCTTTATCAGTTCTAACATTTCGGTAGGTGCTAACCGATAAGGTGCCTTGGCTATCGGTGTAGTTCCAGGAATTAGATGAATTCTAAACTCTACTTCCCTATTGGGTGGCAATCCAGGTAGTTCTTCTGGGAATACTTCTGGGTATTCTGATACTACAGGAATGTCTTTAAGTTCCTTACCCTTAGTGCTAATGATTACTGAAATCATATACACTATTCCTTGCTTCCGTTCATAACTAGCAACTTTTATTACTGAAATGAACTTCATGGGTTTTCGCGGCTTATCTCCTGTAACCACGATCACTTCTTCAGTGGGTGCATGAATTTCTATGGAGTTTTTATCACATAGGATTCGAGCCTGATTGGCTACTAACCAATCCATTCCTAACACCACATCGAATCCGGCTAGATTCATAGGTAACAGGTTTGCAGAGAATTTATGGCCTAACAGTTCTATCTTTATTTCTCGCACAGCCTTATCTATTTTAACAGAATTTCCATATGCCGTTTTGACTGTAAAAATCTGCCTAAGTTTGGTTAAAGGTAAATTAAGTGCTTGGCAGAATGAAGTATTTATAAAACTTTGGTTTGCACCAGAGTCAAATAATACTTTGCGTAAACGTTGTGAACTAGAAACGTACCAGCTATCACATCAGGAATTAGCTCGGCTTCCTGAGTAGTCAGCTGGAAGGCTCTTACGTTCTTCTTGTTAGTTCCTTCTGCAGTTTTGGCTTTGTTATCAGCTGGTTTAACCACTTTTGGGCAGTCTGGCCTAATATGTCCAGCTTCTCCACAGTTGTAACAGACTGTGGTTTTCTTCTTCCTGCAGTCTTCTTCTTGATGCCCCGGAATTTTGCAAAAATTGCAATATCCCTTGCATCTTCCAAAATGTTTCCTTTTACAAGAATTGCAAAACGGAATAGTGAAAGATTGCCCAGTTCCTCTTCTCTTGAAATTACTACGATTACCCACACGGAATCCCTGGGTAATCTTTTGGGCCACTTCCTTTTTCCAGGTTTCTTCTCTTGTACATACCAGTTCATCGGTCAAAGTGTTAGCTAACTCCACCGCATCATCGATCGTGCGGGGTCTCGCAGCCTTGACAATATTACGGATCTCGCCAATTAAGCCCCAAATGTAGCGAGATACAAGTACTGGTTCTGGCGAAGCCAGGGTTGGTACTACTCTAGCGTATTCGAAGAATGTCGAAGTATACCCCCGACAATCAACGCCTACCATCTGATGATTTAGGAACTTATTTGTCATTTGTTCCTTTTCGTATTCGGGACAAAATTTTCTTTCTATAAGACTTTTAAATTCTTCCCAGTTCATGGCATAGGCCATATTTCTTCCCTTGGCTTGCAACACCGTGTTCCACCATTCTAGCACCCCTTCTTTAAAAAGATGCGACGCATACATGACCTTGTCTTCTTTAGCACATTTACTTATCATAATTACTGCTTCGGTTTTCTCTAACCAACGCAGTGCAGCAGTTGCCCCTTCGTTACCTGCAAACTCAGCTGGTTTACAGGCAAGAAACTCCTTATAAGTGCAACCAGGTGTTGCAGCTTTCATTTTCTTAAGGAGTGGAGCTTGCAACCCATCATTGTTGTTATTAATATGGTTGCCGCCTCCGTTTATACTATTACTAAAATTGTCGCCTTGTGTGCGTTTGCTAGAAATAATTTGTTGAGGTTCAACAGGTTTCTGAGCAGCAGCAAGGATTGCGGGGATAGCATTGGCTATTCCTTGAGCAACGATATTCTCGATATCTTGCCTATTTAGAAATTGATCTTCATGATTGTGCTCAGATTGGTTACCCTCGTTAACTTGTTCATTACCAGCGTTTGCCATCTGATAATTAATTTAAATAAGTGATTAGTATAAAATAATTAATAACTAAACATAACAAAATAATCGCGCAAAATCATATTAACACATATAGCCAAAATTATGAATTTCTTGACTTCCATTTTTATATATTATAATATGCTTCCATACACACTTGTTATTTTACAAAAGTTTTATTTTCAGGTTATTTCACATACTTATATTTTTATTATATTTTATTATACAAACATAGTTTCACAACTACTTTCCCCTAGTCCGCTGGCCTTTCAGAAATGATGTTCCCTTTCATCATATTTCCAAGAGATTTGTTCCCCTATCTCCCGAATTTTATTCCCTGCATCCATTAGTTCTTCGCCAAAATGGCGAAGTTCAGCTAAGTTTTCATTACTCATTGGTGGGTTTGGTGTAGGTTCTGGGTCGAACTGAGGGAAAAAGGTATAGGGATTATTTAGTAGGTTTTGGAATTGCCAATCGTTGGTCCACCATTCGTCCATTTCTCCTTGAGGTTGAGTGTGGATTAAAGGTTCTGGGATGGCTGGTTCCAGGTTTATTGGAAGTTGGGTTTCTGTAGGATAAGGGAAAAGATTTGTATTGATAGGCCTAAGGATATCACAGCTTGCTAGTATGTGATCAAATTCTTCCTGTAATGGTAATTCCTCAGCTTGCCTAGAACTTTCGCCAATTTCTTTTCCTGCGGTTCTAGAATTTTCGTCAATTTCTATTCTTGCTTGCTTAGAACTTTCCTCAATTTCTATTCCTTTTCCTTTATCCATAGGATTTTCTATTTTGGGAATTCTCCTAGTCGCTGGTTTCCTTCTGCGTACACGTCTCCAACCAACAAATCTTCTTCTTTTCTTAGGTTTTGATTTCTCCAGAGGTGGAGCTTGAAATTCCAGAGGTTCTTCCACATCGGCAAAGTAACCAGTAAAATCTCTGGAAACTTCCACTTTTACAGGATAGAGATTGAGATTTTCTAGAGCTTCAGATAATTCATTCATGCTGTTTAGCATTTATGAAGAAACACACAAAATTTTTAGGTTAAAAATTTGTAAATTAAATTTTCACAGAATCACAAAATGTAATTAAAATTTTAATATTAATTACAAACATCTAATAAACCATTTTATTGAAACAAAATATTTATTTTTTTAATACAACTAAGATTATTTTAAAGTTTCTGACTAATAGATAATATGGGTGCTAATACGGGGTCAAGGTTTTGATAGTCTAAAGGTTAGCATTTATTGCTACAGTGGCTAACATATAAAGATTTGCCCATTTTTCATCTAACTCATCTTCCCATGGTGGTTTATTGCTTATTTCCTGGACTTCCTTATTAATTATTCCTTCTTTTGATTATAATTTCCTCATTTTCTCTTGACTTTTTCTAATAATCAAACTTCTTTTATTAGGAGAAAGTGGTTTCTCATACTGTGCCTTACGAACAAATATTCCTTCTTTAGTATCTACTGAATATCTTGAGGAATTTGATTGGGATGAGGATCCCTTATCTTTTGGTACATTATCTAATTGACGATAGATGTCCGAAAGCTTTTGCTTACCCATACTGTAACTAACAGATAGTCAAGATAATAAAACACATAATTATAGGATGATAATCAGGAAAATTAAGTATTTTAAATACTTAATAGGCTTAAATCAGTGGCTCTTTCAGTAGCTCTGATACCACCTTTTCCTGTCACGGCCCCAGCCCCGGTTTTACCCGGTCAGGAGCCGCGGGACAGGAACACGTGGTATCTATGATGCGACAGCGGAAGATTTTATCAGGATCTTTTTAAAACTCAAAATGCCCGAATATTTTATTTCATCATTCGGGATAAACCCCGTTATTTTACAATAGAGGAATTTCACAAGTAAATTCCCTGATTGATTAAAACATGTTTATTCATTTTTAACTGAGCCACCTCTTCAAGCTTGTTAGTGCTCCGTAGCACGTTTTCCTTGATTTACAGCAAGTCGCCTGAAACATGTTTTAAAAATATTTTATCAGTGGGGAAATGCTGGCGAGTCATTCAAATTTGATAAAACGACACATGGTTATAAATTACAGCATAAGAGCGATTACAATGGCTTCTATCTTATTTTTTTATCTGGCACCGTGTCACCTGGTGACGATGGTCATACCACTATTGGGTCTTTCCCCAAGTAGTGACGTTTATCACTGTTAGGATTTATTAGCCTAACCCGTGAGAAATTAGTAATGTGCACAATACCCCACTAGCCAGTGATTAAGATAACCACGACTTACTCCCTGTAATTATAACATTTGATAAAAAGAGAATGACTCACATTGCAGATTTATACGGGCAGAGTTTAGCCTACTGATTAGCCTTTGTAACCTAATTTAAATAACATGCACACGGACTAGGTCAGTAACTAATACAGCATTTACGATAACTCACGAGATTAAACCCTCACAATGAATGACAAAGTGCGATACTTAAACATCCATCAAATTCACGACGAATGACAAAGCATAACCCTAATGTGGGTAGCACTTAAACATCCATTGGATAGTTTTAATCGATCGGCCATTGAATCGTAGCAGCGATCGAGTTATTACCCTGTTATTGCGGCAGCGTTTCGTGAATTGTGTGTGTTTTGTAGTGAACAGACTATATCTCAGTGCATAAATTGAATTTTAACGTCGAACGAACGCAGAATGTCAAGTCCCACACCCCTATATTTATACCTGGAAAACAGCCCCCTCGCGTGGCGCGAGGGGCTGTCGCGTGGCGCGAGGGGTGCCACCCTACCATAGGGTAGCCCCGTGTCCTGGTAGCTTGGGTGAGTTGGTTATTCGTTCAAATTCGTTTTACACGTAAAACTGTTTTGATAATATCAACTAGGGTTTACCCCCTGAGTTTTAGGGGCCCTGATCCTGATTCCAATTGTTCTGAAAATTTTAGGGTTTATGCAGGATCACTTGGGTTTCTTAATTAGGGTTTCCTTTTGGACAAAATATAATAAGAAATAATAGTTTAGGTGAGAGTTGTTACAGTTGTTCCTACTTGTTATCGTATTTTTTCGTAAACGCTTGAACTTTTGGGATTCGATTAACGCTATGGGTTAACTATACTTTCAACACATTTTAAGCGCTATTTATAACGCTTATTACTTAAACTCTATCGCAACGCAAACTCAACGCAGACTTGAAACGTGGATTTTATTATATTATGTGTGTTATTTGTGTGATTATTTGTTGAATGTTATGTGGTTATCAATGCAACGCTTATACGCTCAAACGCTCACTTGCAACTCAATTTAACGCAATGCAACACTTAACAACGAACCGAAGTTGGAAAAACTAACGCAAACCCGGTCGCCCGAATGGCCATCCGCCCGGATGACCATCCGTCCAGATGGAGCCATCAGGACACTGCCACTCGCACACCGACTTAAACCCCGCCCTCCCCGTATAAATACTAGCCGTACACCCTCATTTCAACACTTTGACACTCCCATCCGCTCCCAAGCTCTCAGTCGCGATTCAAGGCCATTTTGTAAGCTTTTTCTCTCAAATCTTCGTTAATCTCCACCTCTATTCACTTCTACTCCATCTTCTTCATCAAAATCACTCACACACACTAACTTTTTCTCGAAATCACTGATTCTGGACCACTCGAAGGTGGTTCCCACTCGTTTGCTTAGGCAAACTGTTGTGGAGCATCATTTAATCGAGATTGGTTCAAGATCTAAAGGATTTTCACACTTTTCAACTTAGTTATGAAAGATTTTAACATTTCTCTATTGGTTTTGAACTTCTCCTCGGTTTTTACACAATATCGATGGAATCTGGACTCAGCCAGACTCTCGACTCGTTCCCTAGTCGAAAGCCGGCTTGAAAACTGATTTCCACCAAAGAGATGGACAGACTAACGGGTCAGACATGAATCTTCACCAAGAATAGCACGTTTGTCCGAATGGGCAGGGCCCATCCGGCCGAATGAGCTGGATTTGGTATTTTCCGTTGTTTGACACGTCGTCATGCCGTCTTCGTCAACTTAAAACTTTTTACTCAGAAAATTTTTACTAAAAAACTTCAGCCCAGCCATCCGCCCGAATGGCCATCCGTCCGGATGGAACCCATTCGTCCGGATGACCTGATCCTGATAATATCCGTCGCTTAAGTTTGTTGCCACGACTGTTAAAACATTTTAAATCAAAACTTTGAAAATTATTAACGGTTCACGAACGTCCGAATGGCTATCCGTCCGGATGGGACCCTCCCGGAGGGACTAAGACCCATCCATTCGGAAAGACTGATGAACACATAACCCACTTTTTACGCCACTCGACATTCTGTTTACGACCATTAAGGCCTGAGGAAGACATACTGTGTTTATTTGTTAAAGACATACTGTGAGTATACTCGAACCCATTTTCATTTAACGCACTTTTGAGTGTTACATACGTTCTCTATCAAAACACAACACACAACGTAAACACTTTATGAACGCTAACCGCTCCCGCATGCTATACGTGATTTGTTGAATGCTTGTTACTATGCTTATACAGTGTTACACTAGACCGCCTCTAGCAATGATAGTACTATAGTTTGGACTCAGCACCTGTAGTGGATAGGGGTTGCTAGGGATCACATTACTTTACCTCACGTGTTCGCTTCGGTGAACAAGTGTCGCGCATACTCTACATCACAGTCTCATGGTTAGGTTGTATCATTGTTGATAGTTACATGCTTCGCCCGTTACGTGTTACATGCTGGTTATGCGTAAACGCTTTTTATACTATTACCTATGCAAACTTGTGTACTCACCTTTACTTAATGTATTGACTTTTATTTTAACGTATGTGACAGGTTGATTAGATGTTATGCCGCAAACGAGTTAGGAAGTCTAGAAACCCACCAAATAAAATCTGAGTTGTCGGAATGGATTTTGTTTTTGAGACTGAATATCTGTAATGACTGTTTATGCTTTATTTGTTTAATAGTATTTGATATTAAACCTTATAAATATTGTCACTTAATAGTTGTTATGGATTCTCTTGAACAATCTGTTTCGCTCAGTGCCACACCCCGATGATTCCGCCATCGGTTGGGGTGTGACAAAATATCTGAATGGTTCAGACACTATCTTGAGTCTGAATGGTTAAGATCTCTTATCTGAGTTGGTAAGACATTTGCCTCTGAATGGTTAAGCATTATACTGGCTCCTAATCATTCATACATTTCTTACTGGTTTAGCACTTAATGGTTAAGCGCTCTTACTCATTCAACACTTACTTTTTCAAACAAACCTTTCAATTTACGTGATGGAAATGCCAATAAAAGAAAGAAAAATCGACCATAGAATATGTATTAAATAATCATACACCTTAACTTCAATCAACCATAGAATATTTATTAAATAATCCTACACCATAACTTCAAAAAAAAAAAAAAAGGACGAAAACATGTTCTTGTTTTCCTTGTGCTACTTTTCAACATATCTTTAAATAAATGGGGAATTGATTTAGTTTTTTATTTAACATGAATTGATTTAGTTTTTTATTTATCATGAGCTAAGTTAATTTACAAAGTGTTTTATCGTACAAAACGTACGAAAGGCATGAAAAGGTCAACAAAAAACGTGATGTCATTTTCGTAATTATTTACTCGTAGAGTAATCATCAAAATTCCTCTACCAATGATCATGTAGAGTAATTTTGTAAAATGTTCTTGTAGGGTAATTTTGATCTTGTAGAGTAATTTTGTAGAGTATCATAATTACTCTACAAATGATCTTGTATGGTAATTTTGATCTTGTAAGATAATTTTGTAGAGTAATTTTGAATTGTATGTTGTTTGATAAACTTGTAGAGCAATTTTGATACACTTATAGAGTAATTTTGATAATTACCATACAAGATCAAAATTACTCTACAAGATACACTTGTAGAGTAATTTTGATAATTATAAGATTAAAAGTAAAGTCACAATTAAGTATGCAAATAAAATTTGGATATGATAAATAGACAAAAGATCAAATACACATAACTTTAACATACAAAACATACAAACTGAAGGTTTTGCTGAAAAAACGCGGTGGCATTTTCGTAATTATTAGTAATTATCAAAATTACTCTACAAGAACATTTACAAAATTACTATACAATATCAAAATTACTCTACAAGATTATTTGTAGAGTAATTTTGATAATAACGAAATGCCACCGTATTTTTTCAGCAAAACCTCCAGTTTGTGTGTTTTGTATGTTAAAGTTATGTGTATTTGATCTTTTGTCTATTTATCATATCCAAATTTTATTTGCATACTTAATTGTGACTTTACTTTTAATCTTATAAGAAACGATAGATAAGGCTAAAACCTAACCTAAACCGCAAAATCTAAACTATAAACCCTAAACGGTAAACCCTAAAGCCAAACCCTAAACCTGAAAGTTAAACCTTAATTACTAATGACTAACCTTAAAACTAAACCCTAAAGCTAAACCATAATTACTAATGATTAACACTAAAACTAAACCCTAAAGCTCAATCCTAAAGTAAAACCCTAATATAAGGCCGTAAAAGCCAAACCCTAATATATTTAGTGTTTATGGGTTAGGATTTAGGGTTAAGAGATCCTAGTTAGGGTTCGACGAGCCTGTTCCAACGCCACTGGAATGAATCTAATCAGAGTTCATTTGAGTCGGTTCCCCACTGTTCTCCACTTTTTAGTGTTCCCCAATGAACCTCACATTTCCCCTATATTAATTTGTAAAATACTTATATGAGTTGTTTTCACTGTAGAATTTTTTACAACATATTTAAGCTCTATGTACAACTCATTCAAGCAGCCTTTTCTTTCTCTCGCCACGTTACCTCCAATGCCACCTCCCTCATTTGCCACATTTCCTCTGCCTTTACACCTTTCTCCTACTTTACATCTTCATCTTTTCTCTGAGGTTTGTTCTTTTTCATCCAATGCTTTCCTTAGTGTCTGTCTTCTAAGCTTTGTGAACTCCATTAAAGGTGAGTTTAGGTTTATACTTGGTTCCCCTTTGTTTTATGCTTGATAAACTTTTCTTATGCTTTACTCACTCTTCTAAGTTTTGTATTGAAGCTGGGTTATAGGTTTCTGCTTGATTGCATTTTAGGTTTTTGATTTCAGGCTCCATGATTTTAAACTTCGTTTCTTGCTTATGGGTTCCTTAGTTCACGCCAAGTGTTTGTTTAAATGTCTCAAAGAAGGTTTTCGATATTGCGTGCTTAATGACTATATTACTTCATCATTGTTACTTATATTTTCTTCATTTAAACTATTAGGACTCCTGAATACCTCATGTTGTTATCTTAAAATCGATATTCTATGATGAGTTTAAGGACTGACAAATATATCTAGAATAGGTATTAATGGGCTGAGACACCACGATGACCACCCAATTTTATTACAAATGTTCTGCTACCTATTCTGTTTTGAACATTGCTATTTTATGTAATTTAAAGGGGTTAATTACCGTTCGTATGTCTGTGTGTGTATTAGAGAAAGAGGGGTGCAATGTTTGATTTGACTCGAATGTTGTTTCTAAACTTAACAAACGTGCAATTCTTAGCTGGTTGCAATGGGATAACAGAATTATGTCTTAACTTTTTCAAAATTGTAGCTACATTTTTCATTGTTTATTCGATTATGTGTCACCTCATCTGTTTATTCCCAGTTACAAATTTAGCGTATCTCACCTTTATTGACACTTATGCTAATCGCATGATTTTTTTTCTAACTGTTAATTTGTCAGCTTTTGGTTGTGGCTCATCATGTGTGCGTTTGTTGTAAGAGTGCTCAATAGCTTGGCGTTTGAAGGTAAACACAGTTTCCCCAAAATTTGTCTATTGTTGTGCTTGGTTTTAAAATTGTCATTTATACTTTATCCGTCTTTGCTGTCATTGCATACCTACAATTAGTTTTCTATCCATTGGACATGTCACCTAGAAAAAACCTCGCCGCCAATCTACCGTTCCACCAGACTCATCACCAGGCTCATCACTGATGTCGAATAACAATCATTTTTGTCAATCGTCAGCACAGGTTAGTTATCGTGCTACTCTGCTTCGTAACTCATATGCAAATAGATCATTATACTTAGATATTGGTGACTGTGATAGAATATGCGAGTTTTGCGGTGCTTACTTTTGGTATGACGAGCGCTTAGTTTCAGCCTCAGTCAGCCAACATTCTATGTATACACAATGTTGTAAAGAAGGTCGTGTGACACTTCCATATCCTGAACGACCTCATGGTACTGTTGTTCAGCTCTATGAGCAAGTTGACTTTCTTACAAACATTAGGGCGTATAATTCTATGTTTTCAAAGACCGCTTTTGGTGCCATAGTAGATGATACTGTTAATGATGGTTCGGGACCTTATGTTTTTAAGATTGAGGGTCAGGTTCATCAGTGACTAGGTACTTTATGCCCACCACCAAATGAGCGACCACGTTTCCTTCAAATGTATATATACGACACAGAGAATGAAGTTTCCAACAGACTACACGCTTTACTTCTGACAGACAATCGCGGCTGAAACCTAAAATTGTAGCCTTTCTTCTTAAAACATTAGAAACGTATAATAAGTTAGTTAGACTTTTTCGTATGGCAAGAGACGTGTGTTCTTCTACCAATGTACCAAACTTTAACGTTTGTCTTTATGGCTCCAAAAATGCTATGTCTCCAGAGTGTATTGGTGCAATTGTGTCAGATGGTGATCCGACATGTGACATGTCGCTTTGACTTTATTATTCGACAAAGAGACGACGACCCACAGTGTATAAACAAACTCCATCAGTCATACATGTTACAATATCCGTTACTCTTCATTCATGGTGAAAGTGGTTGGTCATCTGACCTCTATCTACGTGATGACCATGAACATGTATTATAGTTATCTGCTACATGATCGGTCAAATGTATATAGTCTACTTTTAAAGGGAGGTCGGCTTTTACAACAATATATTGTTGATGCCTATGTATGTATCTGTAAGTCCCGAAAACCAGATAAAACAACGATATCAAACAATCAACAAGGATGAGCAGAATCCAAACTTGATGATAATCAAGAAATCATAAGAACACCGAATCACTTTCAAACTTTGCACACGATTCTATTACTATTAGATAGCAAAACCATCTGGTACAAAGTTTCTTTCTCTAGCTCTCTCTCTCTCTCTAGGAATTCAACAATGGAGGCACAAAATGGTGTTGAGAGCTCTTAACCCTAGAAAAGCTATAACACTTATATACTCTAAGGTAAGCCCATGCCCACATGGGCTCCCCTTGGGCTTGCCTGGCCCACATGGCCTTAGGCATGCCCAAAATGACCTAAACAAGTCCAAACCTAATACAAACTAACCAAAATAAATCCCAGTTAGATACCATAGTTTGTTGCGTATATTTGATGCGCCAGTCTCACACCTCTAGGGGCTAACAATCTCCCCCTAGACTGATGCATCAAATTGTCTTCATAACTTGAATTCAGCAACGTCTTCAACGAAGTCTATGGTTGTCGCTCTGCTGTAAGTGTTGTTCTCAGCACTGGGTCTCTTTCTTCAGCTCTTGTGGTTAGCTTCATATCAGGATCATGATCAGCATTTTACTTGAAAGTCTTTGTTAAAAAGAATGTGAGAGGAGGATTCTCAGCAAGTCTTTTCTTCTTGAATCTTTTGTCTTTCAAGCAGGTTCACAGGCACTTCTTCAGATGTACTATCACAATCAGACGACAATTCATATCCGGTTCTTCTAACTCAGGTACATCTGGTTGTTTTGATGCTTCATGGTTTGTCAGCAGCTAAAGCATCCCAATCTTCATCAACCTCTGTTTCTTGATATACATCAAGTCCTGCACATGCTTAGAAATTCATAAGCAAACACTTCTACGCAACAGGGAGAGTACCATATGAACATTAGGTACATCCAAGTACTTGTACTCGGATTTCACAATTCAAATTCTTCTTTCCAACTTTTCATGATCAGTCAAATATTCAAGAACGGTTAATAATTTTTAATAAAACAAATGAAACACTCTATTTTTTCATTTTTGATTTTAAGAAAAACAAGACACTATTTTTGGATTTTTGATTTTTCTATTTTTCTATTTTTTTTTATATTTTTTAATAAAAGGGAACATAAACAGGAATGTAAATAAACAAAGAAACTAACTCAAACACTCTATTTTTGGATTTTCTATTTTTTTATAATTTTTTAATAAAAGAGAATATAAACAGGAACAGAGAAACTAACTCAAACAAATAGAATATACAATTACAATTGCAATGGGATCAAAATCATTCTCAGGCTGACCAAGGAACACTTTTCAGTGCGAACTTATTCAGACTGGTCTATGCGATTGCCGATATGTTTGTCCTCTTAAACCTAACTCTCAACTTTCAATTTTCAACTTTGTAATATGCTTAAGGTAATATTATACTATAACACCCGTGTGTCCCATACCATGACATACCTCCGCGATCAAGGTAAGCACAACGATTCATCGTAGCGGGTAAGTATACTGAGTTCATCCTTTCAATTTTTCAATGTCAGACTATTGGTGAATAGGTCAGTACTTTCATACAATAGAGTGACCAATAAAGTCTGACGAGGGTTAGGTAAATACCTTTTTGGTACGGGTTTAGCTTTAACAGCAAATGGAATTTCCTCAAATTGAGTTTATCTTCCTTTAAAGGTTGTTGGCCCATGCAATCCTTCTTTGAAGAACAGATGATTCAAAAGCCAAAACTGGTTCCCAAACAGTTGATCCTCAATAAGCAGTGCATGAATCTATTCCCTCCAATGGCAGTGGTTCCTATCAGCTGATCTTCCTAAAGTCTGTTCTACTCAACAACAGTTCTATTGAAGACTGATGATTACAAAGACTGTCAAGACCTATCTACTGCTGATTATCAAAGTCCTGATGAAGACAAAGCACTGCTGAATCAAAGGCCTGATCAACCTAAGAGGAAAGCACTGATGATCAACATCACTGCTTAAGCATCAAAGGAGCATCAGTGTTTTACTTATCAATTTTTCAATATAACATGTCTGTTCAGTATCAGTGTTTAGAGGTTGTTAGTCTGTTTGATGTCACTGTTTAGGTGACGTTAGCTAAGATGCTCAGTGGTTAGATTTGTACTATAAATAGATCTGTACTATTCTATTAGCTCTTTATACACACTCATTTTGTATGAACAACTATGAGCTCAGACTCAGGGGGAGTTTAGTATTTATGCATGCAATTGTTGAACTTTTGTAATTCGATTCAATCTTTCGACTAATGAAAACATGTGTGATGAAAACTATCTCTCTTTGATTATGTTATAAGGTTTACTTTCATTTCCGCTGCAATTGTTCTCTGATCTATCTTCTTTCATTATTCATTTTGTTAAACAACACAATCAGGACAAACTCAGATCCTAACAATTGGTATCAGAGCGTAGGACAGTCAAATTCGATCTAACAATCAAATTGACATAAAAGTTCAGCTCAAATTCATTGATACTAAGTTGTTCGTATCAGTTGAAAAACAGAGTACAAGTGTAATCACGTCTAAAGTTGATTATTCGAAAACTTCTGTAAAACAACCAAAATGACTTCACACTCACAGGACCCTCACAACACTGGAACGCTTTTCAAGCCACCTATTGTAACACCACGTAAAAACATGTCCAATTATGTAAAGACACGTGTCCTAAATTCTAAATGTGTAAAAGTTTGAGTTTGAAGGACTAAAGTTGACAAATGATGAAAATATGTATCCAAAAGGACTAAAAGTGTCAACATGCCAAACTTGTGCCTCTGAATGACCACACACGAAGAATATATTCTTAAACGAGTAATTATTTGGATATAAGAAGCCGTTTGTGAAAATAATCGAGAGATTATAAACTACAGGGGTTAAACATGTCAGCATGTTAATTCTTACCTCTGAGTGACCTTTTAACAAACCCGAGGCTTCGTAATGTTCAAATATACTCTCAAGAATAAGTGATATCAGTTTCACGTGGTTTCGAGATCGTTATGCAAGTTTTTAAGAATTTGGGTTAAAAGCGTCAACATAATGAAACTAGTATTTTCGGTGATTGTTTAGCGAAACCGGGCCTAACGGAGTTTGGTTATACTCCCATGATCCTTTACAAACTAACTACAAAGGTTAAAAGTGCCAAAAATGAAGTTAAATAAAGTTACAAAGGACCAGGGACTGAAACTGCCAGAGCTAAAACATTTTTAACCTGAAATCAAGGTTATCGCGGCCCGGCGGCCCGCGAAGACTCCCCTTGAGTCCTACGCGGCCCGCGAGAGATGCCCAGTTCAGCATTTTGTTGCCAGCTACAGGTTTCTGCTGTTCCACCGCCTTACACACCTGAATTTCGAAACTTGGAGCTTGTTGACGGTTTTATAATACCACTAGGACACCTGGGATGATCCTAAACGTCCCCATAACACTTGTAATGATCTTTGATTATGGCATTCACCTATAAAATGTGACAACCCTCACCAAATCAGGTATCCGTACGAATTAATTAATATTTAATTAATGCTTAATTACTGTGCTTGCTTACAGTTGTGATTAAACTGCTACTTGAATTCTGATACATACACATACATGCATCATACTTTATTGATGTCGCTCCATTATTTACACAGAACTATAGTGACAAACTTGATGTACAAAAGCACAGTAGCACAATGAACAGATAACCCAGTAAACATGCTGACATAGCCAGCATCAGACAGGCACTGTCTCTAAGGCCAATATGAGCCGGGAATAGTTTACTACACTAGTAGGGAGTGTAGGGAGGTGAGGATTGTTAAACTGCGTCACTAGGTGATAGTCATAGTGACCGGATGTGCCTAAAACGTGCTCTAATTACAAAATTCTGCACTTTAATATAAAATTCAGCATTTAAGCTAACTAGTAAAGTGCAAAAACATGGGAAAATAATACTAGACACTTTCCAAAGTGTCGGGAATTCATTGTGTCACTAAAACAAATATTAACGACACTTTAAATGCTTATTTAGCACTTTAACGGATTAATATCCAACCGAACAACCGGACTTTACCCGAAACATAAAAATATTGACATTGACATTGTTTTTCCTTTTCTGAGCTAGTTAGGGTCCCCAAATACCCTAACACCCGTTATAATACATAACACACTAGAAATTAGTTTAACCTCCTAACTAAACTAAATATAACTTAACTAAACTAGTTGAAATCCAATTGTAAACCCCACCCCCCCTTATAACCGATCGGTTCCCCCAAGGGGACACACACCACACATTGTTGATTATTTTATTTGCCATGTCTTGAATGTAGAGAACATAATACCTAGAGGATAAAACACTAAATGGGTTTATAAATTAACCTTAAGGTTTATGCAATTCATTTTCACAAACACCAACTCACAACTTGCTCTCTCTCTCTCTCTCCCTTGGCTACTCTCGGCCGAACCCACGTACCCACATCCACCCATCTTCATGTTTCAAACAAGCCATTCCACTTACATACAAAGGTGAAGGGTCACACATAAGGAGGCTCGGTGCTTACGGAATCACAAAGACCTCTCTACATCGCTATTAACCACCTTGTTTTCGCCTTGAATCTTCCCTAGCCTTGAGCTAGTTGTAAGTGATTCTAAACACTCTCTCGATCTTGTCTAAAGTGGTTAATAAGAAGTTTAACGGTTAAAATTCAAGAACATGCGAAAACAAAACTTAAAGACTTGAAAGTATGATGAACATGGTGGATAAAAGGAAAGTCATGGTGTAAAACTTGTTAAACTTGTTTTGTTATGATTATTTTATGTTGTTGATTGCTAGTAGTGGAACGGATTGTCATCTAACCACGCTAGATCATGTTCATGGAACATGAACTAGCATTATGTAAAGTAGAAATGTTACAAGATGACGAACCCTTTCATTCACAAACATGAACTTGTGTAAAAAGAGTTTTTCTTGTAAAATGGAGTTCTAAACTAGTAGATCTAAAGATTTACAAGTGGTATTTTCGAAGAACTAAGTGTAAGATGCAAATCATGTTTAAAGGCCGGATCTTTCATAAACTAGAGGTGTTTTTGTGAACAAACAAGTGTGTGGACACTTGTGTAACAAAAGGATTTAACAAAGAAACATTTTCGTAAATACCGACTAGAAGTTGTAAAACTTCATATTCTTTAAAAATAAAGTTTTCAGGAAACTGATTTTATCTGTAAAGATAGAAAGATCTACTAAAAATGTTGGAAGACTACTACGTAATTTTACACAACTTGCAAGTTCATGTGTTTGCGATTTATGTTTATTTTGACTAGTTTGACGATTGAACATTGTATATTGATGATTTGGAAATTGTTGGTTGAATTTTTAAAAAGAAAATGATACGCTAGTAAGCGTGGCCACCTCCAGTTACAGAGGAAACTCTGGCGAAATTTTCCCATAAATATAACACTTAGAATATTTTTGTAACAAGTGTTATGAATATATTTTTGACTTGTTTTCCAAACAAACTTCGCCATGATTTTTATTATAAAATAACCAAGTATCCGGAGGTGGATTTTTGTAAACAAAACTTACTAAATATATATTTAGAATACATATTTCGTAGTAAAACACTTGTGTGATTTTATGATTACTTTGTGAACTCTATATTATTTTTAGGGTAAAAATAATATAACTGGAATACATTGTGAAAACACGACTTCAAAATAATACCAACGCCTTCACAAATAAATATTTAAGTTATACCGGTATTATTACTACCACACGAACTGTAAAACGTAACTTATGTATTTTCAGAAAATACTCTTAAATGCGTATTTTGACAAGGTATTATTTTGGAATTTGTATAAAGTAAAATATAATATTTTTGGGAAAAATATGTATATTTTGGAGATTGAATATTTTAGACAAATGAATAAAAATATATTTATTTAAGTGAGACTTAATAATATATTTTTGGAGTTATAAAAACGCACATGTATCGAAACCCCCATCCTTGGGAAGGAATATAATTATAAATAATTACGAAGTGTAAATACGAAATAGTTGCCTAACTATTTCCCCAAGAACATTAAACCTTAAGCCAAGGCATGGCCGTCCGTCTAATAGAAGTTAGTACGTGTAGGTCGTCAAGCAGCAGGTTACTTTGGGATTACTATTTCGAGACGCACTTCAGTGAGTTCATGTCCCCCTTTTCTCTTAACTGTTTTTCAGCTTTTATACTTCGGGGGTGAAATACATGTTACTATGATTTCGAGTACTTTTTACATGGTATGGTTAGCGTAAGGAGGGTTACTACTTAGATCATGTGAGTGGGTAGGTGGGAACTGGAGGCCATTAATCCTCATTGTAGGACCGAGGGTCGTAAGCGGTAGATCTATCTGGGTGTAGCGAGCCCAGCCCCAGGCCCAACAGAACGGACCTCGGGGTGACTTTGAGCCCGACGCAAAATCCGCTAGGTATGAGTCTTCCTACTGCACTTCACACATATCAATGGCCTTGCAAACCATTGGTGATCTCTTTATTTCCTTATTTGCTACATACCACGAATTGTATACTTACAAAGGTTTTACATACTCACTTTACATGAACTCGCTCAACTTTATGTTGACTTTTCAACTTACATGTATTTCAGGGAATTAGGATCTGGCGAAGTATGCTACGTTTTCACGCTGCGTAAGAGTTATGAGGTCATCCACGTTTAGGGATTGTGACTTTTACCTGGACGAGTCGCAAGTCTTAAACGGTGTCTATTTTATGTTTATGGTTATGTCGTATGAACAATGTTTTGATGGGTTGTAACTCGTTGCATGTGTCAACTTTAAACAATGTTGTGGTATTTTACTTTTAAAACTTGAATCAATGGATGATCTTCATGGTTTTATTTTCATATAGCTATGTTGTGATTAAGCTATGGTATTAAGAAGTCACACCAAATAAACCCACGCTTCCGCAAAGCCAGGGTGTGACATAAAAGGGCCTTCATGTTGAACTTCTCATTTGCACATATCATTCAAATCTTCTCTACTCTCAACTCTGGAGGTTCCTGACCAAAAAGGGAGCTTATTCTTGTAGAAAAGATTGCTAGGACCCTTTGTAAGTGTCTTAGCCCCCTCTTTAGTTCAGTTTTCTCATTTTAAAACCGAAAAGTCAAAATTACGTAAATTAGCTTTGACTCTCGGTTTAAACTCAAATGGTCCAGCCATTATTCGAGATGAATGTGGTTATGTGACCATAATTAGGTAGGTGATTAACCCTTAAAAGGGGACCTCCTAATTATTTTGTTTGCTTAGTTAATTGTCGGGTCAAACTATTTAATTAAAAAGTCAAACTGGACAGAATTGTAAATAATAATTAAAACTAATAATACAGAGGTTATAAATTATATTTTAACACTCTAATAACTTAGTAATTATTATTAGAACATGTTTAGGCTTGCCCAACCCGACAATTATGAGTTTGGGGTCGGTTCGCATCCGAAAGTCGCAAAAGCTTGACTTTTGCTTTGACTTTCAGTTCTGACCCAATTAAGCTTAATTATTCTATGTTTTAAGCTTCCAATAGGACCATATTATGTTGTAGTATAACTCTCTGAAGTTATCAATACCCTCCTTATCAACAGCAACCCCCGCCTTCACAACTGCAAACACAACAAATCCTGCAGAGGTTGGATCAGGTTGAACAGAAAGCGGATGAACGCGAGAAAAAGCATAACAAATTTCTTAAAGGCCTCGCGAACTTCATAAAGGGCAAAAAGAAGTAGAAGTTTGTTTTATTTTATTTTTGTATTGTAATTTCAATCAAGTCCCTGCGAGGACATTTTATTTCTGTATTTAGTCCCTGCGTGGACTTGTTTCTTTCTATAGTCCCTGCGTGGACAGTTTGTTTATTTCAAGACCCGTTTAGGGCATTTCTTGTAATCGTTTAGTATTTTAATGGAATTTATTTTAAAGTTTTATATGTGTATTTTATTACATCACCATACAAATATCATTTCAATTTTCATTGGTCTGCGTGACATTTCAAAAGAAGTTCTTATGGGTATAACCTAGCCAAAATATTAATGGCCATGATGGTATAACCTTTAAAGTACAATAATTCTTTGTTAACATCTGAAAACATGTTAACATTCCTTGCAGTGTGACTTGAGAGACCACACTAGCTTCTCAAAAAGTACTTGGATTTTTCCCAAGCCATCTATATGGCCTAAATGATCAATATGAATCATGGCTATTAACATCAAAAATGATGTATACACCAAAACATCCATTTGAGGTGTATGCCTACGGGCGAAGGTGTATTCATGACAATGATAATTTTATTTATAAACTTCTTGTCAAAAAGGCGATTTGAACTATGTTCGACCCTTAAAAATTGCTGATTCAAGGGATCGTGATTATATTTTAATTGTCCTTGTGACAAGGCCTTTATGCCATTTAAACGTCCTTCGAGACGAGCCTTTTGTACTATCCAAAAATGTCTTTATGACATTGACAGTTGTGACTTATGTCCCCTGTCTGATAAAGTAAAGGATTATATCATACCTGATTGCCAATAATGGTTCATTCATAGCCTAAGCAAATCATGATTTAATAAATTCTGACTTGTTATCTAAAAATGGTCTATATGGTTTATTAATACCATGACCATCTAATCATCAGATACGATGATTCATTATATAATCTAAATAAATCATTATTTTTTGATTTTAATATTCAAATCATGGCTGGCTCTGATGAAGCTAAGTCATCCTGTGGAAGGAAACAATAATACCAGGATAAATGTTACTGGTGCTGAATTACAAGCAATGATAAACACAGCAGTTGCTCAAGCTGTGGATAATATGTTTAAGGAGCCAAGTAATGTTCGGTCCAAAACTCATACAAAGTCTCTGTCATATCCGCATACATTGAAAAAGGATGAATCTCAGCATTCATCCAATCAGAGATCTGAACCTCAAAGATCGTACTGGATCTGACTCCCAGGTACAACAAGGGTTGCACCTACAAATACTTCGTCTCTTCTAAACCAAGAGATTTCACAGGAGAAGAGTGAGCAATAGACTGTATGAAGTGGTTGGATGAAATGGAAACGGTGATTGATATCAGTGGGTGTGCTAAGGAAGACATCGTTAAGTTTGTATCTCAGTCCTTCAAGGGTGACGCCCTAACATGGTGGAAAGCCTTGGTGCAATCCACTGGGAAGGTTCCTCTGTATAACCTTTCCTGGAACCAATTTGTTGATCTTGTGAAGGACACTTATTGTCCGCAGCATGAAGTTGAAAGAGTTGAGACTGACTTCCTCACTCTGGTGCATAGTTATCAATTACGACCATTGCGGGCGCTATAGCGAATAGGTTTAATGGCGCTAAGTTGCTGTAGCGCCTGAAAAGCGGGAAAATAGTGACTCAATCTTTTTTTATTTGTTACCTTATATATAGGCACATACGTTAGGTTTTATTATATATTTATATATTCACCATTCACGTAATACAAACACCACGTCTCTTCTCTTCAACTGTTGCCGACCTTTGCCTCCTGCCTCCATCAAGCAAAATTCTTTCTCTCAAGTCTCAATTAAGTTTCAGCCTTAAAGGTATGATCTTTAATCTCGATTTTCCTTTGATTGTTGATTCTTTCTTCTTTCTTCGGCAAGCTTCTTAGTTATTTCTTTATGATTTCAAATTTTCAATGATCAGCAGTAATAGTAATATTGTATATATACTACTGTTAGTCTTAATTCTGATGTATAATTGTATATATACTACTGTTAGTCTTAATTCTGATGTATAATTGTATGTATACTACTGTTAGTCTTAATTCTGATGTATAATTGTATATATACTACTGTTAGTCTTAATTCTGATGTATAATTGTATATATACTACTGTTAGTCTTAATTCTGATGTATAATTGAATGTATACTACTGTTAGTCTTAATTCTGATGTATAATTATATATATACTACTGTTAGTCTTATTGTGATGTATTACTTGCTTGATTTCTGAGTTCTGAGTTCTGATCTGATGTATATTCTATATATACTACTGTTAGTCTTAATTCTGATGTATAATTGTATGTTGTGTATATATCGAATCACTTATCAGATACTTACTAGTTACTACTGTTAGTCTAATATATATTGTATATATATATCCAATATGCACAGAATGGGTAGTAAAAAGTTAGCTGATCCTGGTTGGACTTACGGGACGCTGGTAGAAGGAAGTAAGACCTCGGTAAGGTGCAATTTTTGTTCTTTTGTCTCAACTGGCGGGATAACAAGGCATAAACATCACCTTGCTTGGGATTCCCCCGATGTGGCGAGATGTCCCAAGGTTCCCGATGACGTGAAAAAGCTATTCATAGAACTTTTTGAGAAGAAGAAACGTGTAAAAGAGACGGCAAACAACATACCACATTTTGATGAAGTGGTCGAGTTAGAAGAAAATGATGAAGATGAAGAAGCGGCTCAACCTCAATCAAAGGGAAAGGGAGTTGCTTCACCAGCCGGTGCTAGTGATGCTAATAAAAAAGCAAAAGGCCATTTGTACGCAATGTTAAAGCCATCGCTTACATCGGGGAAGAAAGGGGGAAACTTGGTAGGAAGCGTAGAGCACAATGAAACACAAAAGAAACTAAGACTTGATGCAGTTCAAAAGTTTTCTCGTTGGATGTATGATGCGGGGATTTCTTTCAATGCGGTGATGTATGATAGTTTAGGGCCCGCAATTTAAGCGATTGGTAGATATGGGTGCGGTATGAAACCCCCTACCTATCATGAGGTACGTGTTCCTATGCTGAAGTTAGAGATGGAACACACCAAAAACATTTTGCGTGATAATGAGGTTGAAAAGTCAACCTATGGGTGTTCGTTGATGGCTGATGGTTGGAGAGATTGGAAAGGAAGGGCATTAATCAACTTCCTAGTAAACACTCCTCGAGGGAGTATGTTCGTTGAATCAGTCGATGCTTCAAGCTATTCTCACACCGGTAACCATTTAAGTCTTTTCTTTTTGTTAATACATACTAGAGGTGAAATATTTATTAACTTATATAATATCTTGTAGGTGACAACATGTTCAAGTTGTTTGACCGATTAATTCAGGAGGTTGGGCTGAAGGATATTATTCAACTTGTGACTGATAGCGCAAGTAACAATGTAGCTGCGGGTAAACTTGTGGAAGAAAAATACCCGCACATATATTGGACTCCATGTGCGGCCCATTGCATTGATCTGATGTTTGAAGACATCTTCAAGTTACCCGACTTAAAGGGTTGTCTTGAAAGGGCAATTGCGGTGAACATATACATATATAACCGCACATTGCTACTTAACATGATGAGAGAGTTCACCGGGCATAAAGATATGGTTAGGCCCGCGAAGACCAGATTTGCGACTGCTTTTATCACTCTAAATTGTTTCAAGGTAAACAAACAAAACTTAAAAAAAATGTTCACCTCCGAAAAGTGGAGCACAAGCAAATTCGCAAAGGAGCCGGGAGGTGCACGTATAGCGAATATTATATTGTTGCCAACCTTTTGGAACCATGTAAACTTTGCGGTGCAAATTGGTTATCCATTGTTAGGAGTGCTTCGTTTAGTTGATGGAGAGAAAAAGCCTCCTGTGGGTTATATTTATAATGCTATGAAAAAGGCAAAGGAGTTGATTGCTGCCTCTTTCAAAAATAAAGAAGCAAAGTATAGAGACATTTTCAAAATAATTGATAAAAGGTGGGATTGTCAGTTACATCAACCTTTGCATGCAGCAGGATATTATTTGAATCCTGGTTTGTATTACAACAATCCAGAGGTGGAGGATGCTACTGAGGTGATAAGTGGGTTACAAGCATGCATTATGAAGTTGATATTAAACGAAGATGAGCAGATACAGATTAACACTGAGCTCCCGCTATATCGACGTGCTGATGGGATTTTCAGATATCCAATGGCAAAGAAAATGCGAGCAAAGCTTGCGCCAGGTATATCTTTTATAAAATATAACTTAAACGAAAGTTTAACTTACTTTTTGTTTATTTTGATATTAAATTAGCGGAGTGGTGGATGCGATATGGAGCATCGGCATCGACTCTAAAAAAGTTTGCAATCAAGGTGCTTAGTTTGACGTGTAGCTCGTCAGGGTGTGAACGCAATTGGAGCGTATTTGAACATGTAAGAAGCTATTTGTTTAGTATTTAACATTTTGTAATAAATTATTTACTTATTAAATTCTATTTATGTAGCTTCATTCCAAAAAGAGAAACCGACTTGAGCAAAGCAAGCTTAATGATCTTGTGTACATTAAGTATAATCGGGCTTTACGAAGAAGATATGATATGCGTGATACGATTAACCCGATTATCTTAGATGATGGAAATCTACTAGATCCAAATGAGTGGTTGAAGGGAGCTTTAGAGGGGTTAGAAGAGGATGAAGAAAATGCACTTGTTCATGAGGGTGAAGATTTGACATACGGTGATGTTGCAATGGCTGTCGGGGCGAGAGAGCCATTGCATTATACTTGAAGAAGTGCAAATACTAGTAAAAGGGGTGAGGGAACGTCAACATCGATGTCAAGCTCAAGGCCTAAGCCTAAGAGAAGAACTTTAATAGATGAAGATGAATTTGATGTGGAAGTCGAAGAAAATGATGTTGCACCTTATAAACAATTTGTGCCGACAATGGATGGCGTTGTTGACGATGATGATGAGCCGGAATATGAAGATTTAGATGATTTAGCTTATTCGTCATAGTATTATTAGCTATTTTGGTACTATGGGAAGGTTTTTTTTTTTTTATTATAGTTGCTACAATATTTTAATGCTTGATATGAAATATTTTTGAATTTTTCTACTACCTTATCGCTATTTACAAAATAGCGGGCGCGATTCTATCGCTATCGCTACGTAGCATATAGGTGACTTGTCGCTATTCACTATCGATAACTATGCTCTGGTGATGAAAGATTTGGATTGCAGGTCTTATGTGACCAGTTTTAACTCGATGTCTTGTCTAGTACCTTATCTGGTCACCCCTGAACCCAAACGCATTGCGCGTTTTATCGGTGGTTTAGCCCCTGAGGTTAAAGGAAATGTTAAGGCTTCTAAGCCTGCTACATATAGATCGGCTGTAGATCTATCACTATCACTTACTCTCGATATTGTAAGGAGTAGGTCAAAGAAAGTCACCGAAGAAGGGACAAGGAAAAGGGAGGATGACCAGTCCCACTAATCGAACAAAAAGAAGAAAGGAAACTCTGGTTTCAAGAAAGAGCAATCAAGTGATAAGCCCAGGTGTAAAATTTGTGACAAAAGACACTTTAGAAAGTGCAACCAGGACCCACAAGCCAAACCTTGTGGAATTTGCAAGAAGAAAGGGCACAAGACTGTTGAGTGCCGAAACATCAAGGATGCAACCTGCTATGGTTGCAATGAAAAGGGGCACATCAAAACCAATTGCCCTAAAAATGCTAAGAAGCCTGAGGAGGCAAAGAAAACCAATGCAAGGATTTTTCAGATGAACGCCAGGGAGGCGGTGAACGACGATAACATTATAACAGGTACCTTCCTCATTAATGATATTTATGCGAGAGTTTTATTTGATTCAGGTGCGGATAAGTCTTTTGTAGACCATAAGTTTAGTAAGTTACTAAATCTGCCTATTAAAACTCTAGACATAAAATATGAGGTAGAACTCGCAGATGGTACCTTAGAAACAACGTCAACTCTTCTTTATGGATGCTTTATATCCATTAAGAATCATTTCATTCCGCTGTCCCTTTTGCCAATGAAGTTGGCAGGGTTTGATGTAGTTTTGGGCATGGATTGGTTATCATGTAACCAAGCCCAAATTGCCTGCGATAAGAAACTAATTAACATCAAAACCCCCTCAGGTGAGTTAGTCACCATTCATGGAGATACACATTATGGTCTGCCCGACGATATAGCTATGCTCAAAGCATCTAAGTGTTTCAAGAACGGATGTGTCATCTACATGGCACAAGTGACAGTTGATGAACCAAAACCCAAGATTAAAGATATCCCAATCATTTCTGAATACCCTGATGTATTTCCTGAGGAACTACGTGGATTACCTCCTGAGAGGCAAGTCGAATTCAGGATAGACATTCTACCAGGAGCGGCACCTATTGCACGAGCTCCATACCGTTTAGCTTCTATAGAAATGAAGGAATTGAGAACCCAATTGGACGACCTACTAGCAAAAGGATTTATTCAACCCAGCTCATCGCCCTGGGGAGCACCTATACTGTTTGTAAAGAAGAAAGATGGGTCAATGCGTCTATGCATTGATTACCGCGAACTGAACAAGGTGACAATCAAGAATCGTTATCCATTGCCCAGGATCGACGATTTGTTCGACCAACTCCAAGGGGCAAGCTTCTTCTCGAAGATCGATTTGAGATCTGGGTACCATCAACTCAAGGTTAGAACAGAAGATGTACCTAAAACAACATTTAGAACAAGGTATGGCCACTACGAATTCTTAGTGATGCCTTTGGACTCACTAAGCCTGCAGCATTCATGGATCTCATGAATCGAGTCTGCAAGCCATACTTAGATAATTTTGTCATTATCTTTATAGATGACATACTTATTTATTCCCGTAGTCAATTTGACCACGAGAAACACCTTCGGTGTACCTTAGGATTGCTACAAAAGGAGAAGTTGTATGCTAAGTTTTCAAAATGCGAGTTCTGGCTTCGCGAAGTCCAATTCCTTGGACATGTTGTGAGCGAGCGTGGTATCCAAGTGGATCCCGCTAAAATAGAAGCAATTATGAACTGCGAAGCACCTAAGACACCTACAGAAATTCGCAGCTTTCTGGGATTAGCTGGATATTATAAAAGGTTCATTGAGAACTTCTCAAGGATAGGTGCACCGTTAACTACTCTGACCCGCAAGAATGTAAAGTTTGATTGGGGTCCCAAACAACAAGAGTCTTTTGAGACTCTTAAGTAGAAATTGAGCAATGCTCCAGTACTGACATTGCCTGAGGGGATAGAAGAATTTGTCGTGTACTGTGATGCCTCACAATCCGGTATGGGATGTGTGCTTATGCAGAGAGGCAAGGTGATTGCCTATGCGTCATGACAACCAAAGGTGCATGAAAAGAATTACACCACCCACGATTTGGAGTTGGGTGCTGTGGTATTTGCACTAAAGTTGTGGAGACATTACTTATATGGAACTAAATGTGTGATTTATTCGGATCACAAAAGTCTCCAACAGTTATTCAACCAAAATGATCTCAATATGAGGCAGCGTCGTTGGATGGAGACTCTAAATGACTACGATTGTGAAATTCGCTACCATCCTGGCAAAGCGAATGTAGTCCCTGATGCTCTAATCCGAAAGGAAAGAGTCAAACCAATAAGAATTAATGCCAAGAGTATTGAACTCAAAAACAACTTGAATGAAAGGCTGTTAGCTGCTCAAAAGGAAGCTACACTGGAAACTAACTTTCCAAGTGAAAAGTTAGGTGTAACAGCTGATCAGTTGTTACCTGGTAAGGATGGAATCCTCAGATTGAATGGTAGAATCTGGGTTCCTATACGTGGAGGACTTAGAGATATAATCCTCCAGGAAGCTCATAATTCCAAATACTCAGTTCACCCTGGAGGTGACAAAATGTATCAAGATTTAAAAGCCAATTATTGGTGGATAGGTTTGAAGAAATCTATAGCCACACATGTTGCCAAATGTCTGACGTGCGCTCAGATTAAAGCTGAACATCAAAGGCCGCCAGGTTTGCTACAACAGCCAGAACTTCCCACATAGAAGTGGGAGATGGTAACCATGGACTTTATAACCAAGTTACCTAAAACAAGGCATGGAAATGATACTATATGGGTCATAGTTGATAGACTGACTAAGTCAACACATTTCTTACCCATCAAGGAGACTCACAGCTCCGACAAGTTAGCCCAGTTGTATGTGGATGAGATTGTATCTCTCCACGGAGTGCTAGTATATATTATATCCGATAGAGATACTAGATACACCTCTCACTTTTGGAAAAGCTTCCAACAATCATTAGGCACTCGTTTGAATTTTAGTACTGCTTACCATCCTCAAACGGATGGACAAAGTGAGCGCATAATTCAAACTTTGGAAGACATGCTTCGTGCATGCGTTATTGATTTGGGTGGTAGCTGGGATGACCACCTACCATTGATTGAGTTCTCCTATAATAATAGCTACCATACTAGCATTCAGGCTGCGCCTTTTGAGGCATTGTATGGAAGGAAATGCAGAACACCTGTTTGCTGGGCAGAAATAGGAGAAGCTCAGTTATCAGGACCTGATATAGTCCTAGAAACAACGGACAAGATTGTCCAAATTCATGATCGCCTAAAAGCTGCCAGGGATAGGCAGAAAAGTTATGCTGATAAGAGGCGAAAACCTCTAAAGTTTGAGGTAGGCGACAAAGTCTTACTAAAAGTTTCACCCTGGAAAGGTGTGATGCGTTTTGGTAAGAAGGGAAAGTTAAGCCCAAGGTATATCGGACCGTTCGAGATCATCGAATGTGTCAGTAGTGTAGCTTATAAGCTAAACTTGCCTGAGGAGCTTAGTGGAATTCACAATGTGTTCCACATCTGTAACCTAAAGAAATGTCTAGCTGATGAATCATTTGCAATGTCTCATAAAGACGTACAGATAGATGAAAGCCTGAGGTTTGTCGAAAGACCTATATTGATCGAGGATCGACAGGTTAAAAAGCTTCGAAGGAAGCATATGCCTATAGTGAAAGTTAAATGGGAGGCCCGTAGAAGCCCCGAAATACGTGGGAAGTTGAGTCCACTAAGCGACAGAAGTACCCTCATTTGTTTCAGTAAATCTCAGGGTTGAGATTTCTTTTAAGGGGGTGAGGATGTAATACCACGTAAAAATGTGTCAAATTATGTAAAGACATGGGTCCTAAACTCTAAATGTGTAAAAGTTTGAGTTTGAAGGACTAAAGTTGACAAACGATGAAAATATGTATCCAAAAGGACTAAAAGTGTCAACATGCCAAACTTGTGCCTCTGAATGACTATACACGAAGAATATATTCTTAAACGAGTAATTATTTAGATATAAGTGTTAGGATCTGAGTTTCAATTGATTGTGTTTTACGTTTGATTAAGATGAAGATGAATAAGCAATTGCAGCGGAATATAAATGTAAACAAACTTTCACACACAATCAAATAGGAGAAATGCTTTCAACACACATTTTAACATAGAACCGAAAGATTGAATTTATTCCAAGCAACGATTACAATGCATGCATGTATCACAAACTCCCCCTCAGCCTGAGCTCACAGAGATTGTTCGTACAAGAAGACAAGTGGTGAAAGAGCCAATAGAACTATACAGGGTACTGTTCTATTTATAGGCACGAGCAAACCACTGAAGTATCTTGGCTGACGTCACCATGAAAGTGACATCTAACCTCCTAACAAACTCTAACTACTGATCTAATACAAACACTGTTTAGCAAACTACTGACTACAATACATTACAAAGGAAAGACTAAACTACTGCTTTCTCCTTCCACTGTTATGACTCCAGCAGCACTTGTATCATCAGCAGTGCTTGACCCATAACAGTAGATTGATCAACAGGTCTTCAGTCTTCATCAGTCTTTATACATGATTAGCAGTTGTTTGTAGAACAGCAGTTGTACAAGGACAGTGGATACAGGCCATCAGTTGTTAGAATCACTTTCAAGGGGAGAGACTTGTATACAACAGTGCTTATGCTGGATTCACTACTCTGATCCAGTTTTGGCTTTAATCAACTGTTCCTTTGGTAGGGTTCAATCCCAACAATCTCCCCCTAGAACAGATGATGCCAAAACTCTTCATTATTGTGGAACTTTATTGCCTCATCAACAGCTCCCTGAGTTGTCCTTTAAATTGTAATTCAAAGTCCAAGGAGTCTGTGTCATCCTCATCCCTGCACAGAGTAAGATCAAGGAGATCTTGCAGATCTTCAACACCCAGGCCCAGTGCTTGTTCCCTTGATATTTTCTTCACTTCACCACTGCACTTGATCAGAGTCAGTACGTGGGTTTGTTTGTCAGATTTCCACTTTAGTACTTTTGAGTCCAGTGGGTTTCTTGGGAGAGGCTTTATTGCAGATAAGTTGGGAGAAGGTGGCTTGGTGATAACTGGCTGAGCAGTGCTTTGAGCTTGAGCAAGATCAGACTTTTCAGCTATCAACTGCTTAATGACTGACTTTATAATATCATCACTAGCAGCTACATCCTCTGGTGTTTCTGCTTCCATCTGTTGTTGTCTCCTTCCTTGATAAATGAAGGCACCAGGTGGAGCAGTGGCTTTCCTGACTTGCAGCTTTGGAGGTCTTGTTGAAACCTCTGCTTCAGGATAAATTGGTTTTTGTGGAACATTTGGATTTTTCTTCCTCAGTTCTTCTAGCTTTTGATAAGAGGCCACTACCTTTTCTTCTTTCCACCTTGTCACTTGATTCCTAGACCCAAAATCAGCAGTGATGAGTTCCTCTTTCATTCTCTTCAGCTTTAACACTTTATCAGGCACATTCTTCTTGTAATTTGCCCAAACAGGAGGAGTATGTTTGACTTTATCTTTGTTCATTTTTTCAATCCTTTCTAACTCCTCTTTGAGCTCACCCACTGTCCATTCTTTATATTGAGCTTTGTCACCTTTGTACCTTTTGAAGGGCAGAATGGGCTCAATATAATCTTTCCTTAGGGTCTCATCAGCTCTTTCTGACAGTTGCTGACAAAGATTCTTTGAAAACCTTTCCAAAGTATTGACTTGAGTAAGAAGAAATTGGTAGTATCTTTGGATTTCCTTGTCAGATTTACCCTTTGAATTTCTTTTGGAGATATCCTCTGCTTGTTGACCTTTCACTTTCAAGTATTCTTCAATATTGTTAGGTCTTGGATATCCTTCAACAGATGGCAAGCTCCTTTTATCAGGATCATCTTCTGAGTAAAAATACTTTATTTCTTCTCTGACAGCTGCAAGCTCTAGAGGATACTGAACAGCTGCAGATACAATGGCAGTCGTTGGGATAAAGACTTGTGCTGAAGAGAGTGGAACAGGGTTTGGGATAGTAAAAAGTGACAATGATTTTGAAGATGCTGGTGGTGGAGAAGAATCATCATCTTGTAAGATTATCCTTCTCCTTTTTGGTTTAGGAGAGGCTGGTGGTGTTTTGGATGGTTGTGAAGTGGTGATTTGAGTGGTGGTGTTTGAAGTGGAGGGTGGCTGACTAACAGCTGTTGAAACAACTGGTGTTTCAACCACTGTTGTCATTACAACTGATGATGTGTCATCAGCTGTCTTCTGCTTTTTGGCAGGAGGATGTTTTGGTGGTGAGGATGTTTTTGGTGGTGATGGTATATTTGGTGTGGCAGTGGTTGAAGTGGGAGCAGTTGTTGTAGTTGGAATGGTGGTTGTTGGGTTAACAACTGCTGAAACCACTGAAGTACCAACAGTTGTTGATACAACAGGTGTTACAACAGCTGTTGGTTTGGAGGTTTGATGTGTGGAGCTTTTGGAAGGTTTGGAAGAATGTTTTGTGGATCTGGATGGTGTGGACTTGGGTTGCCTCACTTTTCTAGTGGGCTGCTTTCTTTTCTGCTCAGGATTTTCTTCATCCTTTGGCTCAGAAGTACCCTGCTCATTCATTTCCATAAAAACTCTTTTCTCCTGTTCAAACCTTGCTTTATCCTTTGCCTCCCTATCCTTTTTCACCTTTGCTTTTTCATCAGCAATGGCATTTGAGGTCACATCAACCTTTTTAGTACCATCTGGCCTAGGGATGTCTGCAAGCATGCTTGATTTGTCAGGTGCAATGAACAACCCATCTTCATATCCCTTTTTCTTCCACTGCCTTTAATTTCTCCCCCTTCTTGGCATCAGCTGGTGGTGGGTTGTCCACAAAGATGATAGAGGGAGGAGCAGTGCCAGTGGTATTCAACAAATGAGCCTTGATTGCTTTAATATCTGCCTGAGTATCCATAAACCTAGCTTCTATCATATTCCTGATATTTTGAACTTGTATCTCATGTTGCTGATCAGCAATTTCTCTTTGTTGGATGAGCATAGGTTGAAAGAAATTCCAGAGCTCATTTGCAGCAGGTGCAGATGGTGGTGCAGGTGCTTGAGCTGGAGCAGCATTGGTTGGTACCTTTTGAACTTTCAACAACTGTTGCAGCATTTCTTTGATTTCTACAACAGATGTATCAAGTTTGTCAATTCTACCCGTCAATTCTCGGTACATTAAACCATCACCCAACTTAATGGGATCATCTGATTTCCCACTAGCAGTGGTTGATTAAGGAAATGTATCCCAAAAATCATCCACTGATGCCCCTTTTTCTTGGTACTGGGGACTTCTTCCTTCAAAATGAGAAACACTTTTTAGTGAAGCAGTAAATGCTGGAAACACTAGTGTTCCTAGAGAAGAAATTGCCTTCAAGGAAGTCTTATTGATGAAACTACTGTCCAAATGCAAACCAGTGGGTTCAGCACTTAGCTGCTTCACTTGAACTACCACCAAGAGTTACTTGTAACTCAAGGGGTGTAACCTCCTCAGGTGTTGTTAGTGGGTTAGCAATGATTGAAACACCAGACCCAGTTACTTGTTGAGGTATATTCTCATTTACAGGTGAGTGAGAAGGACTGGTTTGTGTTGGTTTAAATCAAGAGCATCTAACAAAAGTTTTGTTTATGGGGGAATTGTGGCAGTGAGTATGGGTGTAGAAAGCGAATTTGCCCCGGGCATTGGGCTGTGGATGATAGAATCAAGTGATTCTAGAGCATCATATTGTGGTGTCCCTATGTGTATAACCTGTTCTTTTTGAGAAGAAGCAGGAGGAGTTTGAGGCATGGGTTGAGATCTTTCTACCAACTGCTGTGAGGAAGTAGCAGCAGTGGTTTCTTGTGACTTTTGTGTTGTCACTGGCAATTGCTCTGGGATCTCATCTTCCAGAGTTGCCTTTGTTTTGGGTCTGGGGGGCTTTTGAGTTTTCTTTTGTTTTGGTTTTCTGGTGGTTTTAGGTGTGGGTTTCACAGTAGTTGTTTTGCTGCTGTGATCACCTAGAGCACTGGGCTCAGCAGCAGATACCTGAGGAGCAGTGATAGCTGCTAAATTCTGCTCAGGAACCCCTGCTTTTATTTTGGAAACTTTTGCTAGCCTTGTAAATGTTTCAGATGTAAGGCCATTTATTTGAAAAGGTTCACCCTGGATAAGCACATGAGCATTATCCTTTGCAAATTTCTTTTGAAAATAGAAGCTCAAGAACCTTGGAAACAGTAAAAATAATTTTTATCAATATTTTTGACCAAATCATCAAAGATCTCCTGGGAATAGTTAAAATTTTCATTATGTAAAATAGCATAACCCAGGTATTGGATCTTTAATGGTATTTCATTAAACGCAGTGGTCTTATTTGAAACACACATCAAGAGGGTATGGAATAAAAATCTTGTTGCAGGAGGAAAACTACATTTTTGTAAGGTGTCCTTTTTCATTTCCTCAGCATACCCCCTCTCAATAAAATCTGTTTGATACTCGATTTTAGGAAAAGAAGTTTTACCATGCTGATCATCGAGTTCAAATACCTCTGAAATGGATTGTGGTGTGATTTGAACTGCTACACCCTTTATTGAGGAATTTATGGCTATTACTGTGCCATCTTGAGACTCAAGTGTGGCATTTTTCCAAAACTCTCTCTGGGTTGCCAGAAAAATTGGAGCATCGGCAGTCAACAAAGTTTTGTACCCTGAAGACGAAAGAGCGTCTATGATGGAATTGAAAGTTTCAGTATGACTGGGTTTTGTGAGTAGACCCAAGTAGTTATGAGGAGCTTTGTATGGAATTTCAGGGGTTTCGATGGCTATTTGAGTGTCTTTTTGAGAAGACGAAGACGGTGATTTTGTAGAAGAAGACATGAGTGATTTGGGAGAAATGGAAACTGCTTTGAGAAAGGAAAATTTGAATTCGATTCGATCAGGGTTTTATAAAGGGGAAAAAGTGAATGCTGACATGGCAGCGGTTACAAAAGATCTGACCGCTATGTACTGTCCACGTGCCAACCCGTGATGAATAATGGAAGACAGGTGTTTTAGGAAACCACTGATGGAGCAATATTAGTGGTTGCAACGGTTATAATGAAAACAGTGGGTGTATTTTTACTATCAGTGGATAGCCTATCAGTGGATGAAAACACTGATTTTGAACAACAGTGATTACCAAGGAAATGAGAGAACAGGGGTTGACTTTCAGTAGTGGACAGTTTTTAGTAGAACAGCTGTTTGAACAAAACAATGGTTATGGCAGACTTTTAAGGATTTAATGAAAAATTCATTTTTAGCTATTTTTAAGGATGGATTTTTGATTTTCTGAAAACATTTTAATGCTTTTATTCATAGAAAAACAGGATTTTTCCTGTTATTCCATGTTTAGCATGCCAATCCTAGAGATCAAGCTTTCAAAGGTGGATGTGTCTAATGCTTTTGTTAGCACATCTGCCAGCTGATCTTTAGTTGGAACACGGTGCAGAGAAATCAAACCTTTTTCATAGCAATCCCTCACAAAGTGATGTCTGATATCAATGTGCTTGGTGGTTGAATGGGATACTGGATTTTTGATGATATTTTCTGCTGCCTGACTGTCCAACATGAGAGGTGTCTTTAGGGCATTGATACCAAAATCCAGCAATTGATTTTGAAGCCAAAGCAGTTGGGCTGTACAGCTTGCAGCAGCTATATACTCTGCCTCAGCAGTGGATGTGGAAACAACTACTTGCTTTTTGCTTTGCCAAGACACTAAGTAACTGCCTAGGAATTGGCACCCTCCTGAAGTGGACTTCCTTGTCTTGTCACATCCAGCAAAGTCACTATCTGAGAAACCTGAAAGCTTGATATTTCCATCAGCTGGATACCAGATACCAAGTGTGGGAGCACCTTTTAAGTATCTGAATATCCTTTTTATAGCAATTAAGTTTGACTTTCTAGGGGCTGATTGGGATCTTGCACAAACACATGTTGCAAACATGATGTCTCACCTAGATGCAGTTAGGTACAATAAAGACCCAATCATGCTTCTATATAAAGTTTGATCAACCAAATCATCCTTTTCATCAGACATGACCATTTTATTGGTTGCAATAGGTGTACTGCATGGCTTACAATCATCCATCTCAAATTTCTTTAAAAGTTCTTTGGCATATTTGCCTTGATAGATAAAAGTGCCATTTTACATTTGCCTTACTTGAAGACCAAGAAAGCACTGGAGTTCACCCATTGCACTCATTTCAAACTCAGCTGTCATGAGTTGCCTATATTCTTCACACATTTTATTACATGTGCTTCCAAAGATGATGTCATCCACATAAATCTGGACAATCATTAAATCCTTTCCTCTCCATTTTAAAAACAGTGTTTTGTCTATTTTACCTCTTGTGAAACCAATGGAAAGTAGAAAGGTGGAAAGAGTTTCATATCAGGCTCTTGGTGCTTGTTTCAGGCCATACAAAGCTTTATTTAGCTTGTAGACATGATTTGGATTAAATGGATCCTCAAAGCCTGGAGGTTGACAAACATAAACCTCTTCTTGAATCTTACCATAGAGGAATGCACATTTGATATCCATTTGATACACCTTGATGTTGTGGTTGACATCAAAGGCCAAGAATAATCTGATAGCTTCAAGTCTTGCTACAGGGGCAAATGTTTCATCATAGTCAATGCCCTCTTCCTATCTGAACCCTTGAACCACAAGCCTTTATTCTTGACAACAATACCCCTTTCATCAGTTTTATTTTTGAAGACCCACTTTGTGCCAATAGGACTCACACCCTCTGGCAATGGTACAAGCTCCCAAACTTGTTGTCTTCTAAACTATTAGAGCTCCTCTTGCATGGCTTCTACCCAGCTATTGTCTTTCAGTGCCTCTTGGTACTTGACTGGCTGATGGAGAGATAGGAAACCAGCAAAAAGACAGATGTTTTGGGATTGACTTCTTGTGAGCACCCCTTCACTGATGTTGCCAATGATTTGGTCAGGTGGATGAGACTTCAAGAAGATTATATCTCCATTGTATGGGACAATGGCATTTAATGGTGAGGGCTGCAGATGTGAATCATCTGAGCTAACCACTGCTGGTGACTTTGATGATCCAGCAGTGGCTTCAAATGGAGGTGGAGGAATAGGAGGAACAGGTGTGAAAACATGTTGACTTTTATCCACTGTTTGATGGCTTTTGTCAACAGTGGTTGATGAGGATGGGCTACTTTGGTCAACAACTATTGAGGTAGCAGTGGATGAGCTTTGACAGCTGTTTTGAACATCTGCTGCTCTTCCCATTGAAGCAGGCTTTTGTTGAGGAATGATGACTTCATACCCATAGTCTGATGGAGGATTTTCTGATGAACCTGCATTATTAGAGTTGACAGCAACACTTTCAAATGTGAATTTATCAAGATCAAATAATTCTGCAGGGTTTGCTGGGATTTTCATTGATGAAAGTTCACTGAACTTTACATTCAAAGTCTCTTCCACTGTTTTGGTCCTTGTGTTAAACACTTTGTAGGCCTTAGCAGTGGTTGAGTATCCCAGATGATAACCACAATCAATTGTGGTTGCAAACTTTGAGATAGAATCTTTTAAGTTTAAAATGAAACATGGGCAACCAAAAACTTTGAAATATGAAATTAATGGCTTTATTTTATACAGCAGTTCATAGGCAGTCTTTTGATGCCTGGGGTTGATTAAAACTCTGTTTTGGACATAGCAAGCAGTGTTTACTGCCTCTGCCCAAAAAGTTAATGGCAAACCTGAATCACCAAGCATGGTTCTGGCAGCCTCAATCAAAGTCCTGTTCTTTCTTTCAACAACCCCATTTTGTTCTGGTGTTCTTGGAATGCTGTACTGCCTTACAATTCTTTTGACACACATAAATCATCTAACTCCTTGTTTCTGAACTCTGTGCCATTATCACTCCTGAAGACTTTTATTGGCAAGTCAAACTGCTTTTTAACATGTGTAACAAAGTCTTGCAGAATGCCTGCAGTCTCATCTTTGGATTGTAAGAAGTAAGTCCATGTAAATCTAGAAAAGTCATCAACAATAACCAAACAATATCTTTTCTTCCTAAGACTCATGACTTTTACTGGACCAAACAAATCCATGTGAAGCATTTGCAAGCACTTGGTTGTTTTGGACTCTTCAATTGATTTGTATGAGCTTTTATGTTGTTTTCCTTTTAGGCAGGAAACACAATGCTCAGGACAGGTGAACAGTTTTTGAGGTAAACCTCTTACTAACCCCTGTTTTGAAATGGTAGTGATTGTCTTGAGATTTGTGTGTCCCAATCTCCTGTGCCATAATTCTGTCTCTTTGTTAGAGGCAGCTGAGAACAGACAGGCATCAGTCCTGTGGCTCTCTTTTGACATATCCACCACATAAACATTGCCACTTCTTTGAGCAACAAGTTGAGTTTTTCCATTTTTTATTATTGCTTCAATCTTTTCAACCATTTCAGTCCAACAATCCTACAACACTCTTTTGTAAAGAATGAGCCATAGCCCTTATCACTCATTTGAGAGACACTTAAGAGGTTGAATTTTAGATTGTCTATTAGATTGACATTTTCAAACTTAACTTTACCAGACTGAACTATACCAGAACCCAGAACCTTCCCTTTACTATTATTACCAAAGGATATATCACCCCCTCCATGAGTTTTGAAATCTTTGAGAAGGGCTCTACATCCTGTCATGTTCCTGGAGCATCCACTATCTACATACCAAAGACTATCTAAGCATGAAGAAGCTCCCTGTACATGTAGTAAAAGGTTAGTTCATTAGGGTTTCCAAAGCCAATAAGGCTTTGGATGGGGTCTCAACAGTGTCTAGGTTAAGTTCAGGTGGATGGACAGTGGTTAGCTCAGGGGTTTGGACAGTTTTGGCACTGTTCTTCTCTAACCACTGTTGGGGGTCTTGCCCAATTATCTGCTGATACCCAAAAGGATGCCTGTTCACTCTTTGTTTAGAAGGCTTTTTGTAAGCCTCATAAACATGTGGGATCCTTTGGTATGGTGGTTGTCCCTTACCTCTTCTGTATTGGTTGGCAGGGGGTGCATCAGTCACCTGAACATCTCTTTTAACAGAGGTTTGGTTCAGCTGTTTTGTAACAGCTGTTTGAACTGGCACAAACAGTGGTTGGTTCTTGGTGAATTTGACAGATGGATTTGATGAACTCAAGGAAGTTTTTGCAGTGTACTCATTCTTTTTTACATCAAAGGACTTGAGATACACACATTCCTGAGTTTTGTGGTTTGATTAACCACAGATGGTGCAGCTCTCAGCAGGTCCAATAACACTTGTTTTGTTGATATCATATGCTTTTAGATGAAAGCAGTCTTTTGTTAGATGATTCTTCTTTTCACAGAAATCACAAAACATGTTTTTGATCTTTTCTCTTTTCTTCCTCTTTTCAGACTCCTTTGCAACAGAGTTTTGAACTACTGTTGGGATGTCTTTGAGAGGAATGACCTTTGCTTTGGGAGCTTTAACACCATCAGTGGTTGTGAAGTCCATGGGTTTGAAATTTTCAAGAATGTCACACTCATCAGACCATCTGGGTTTAAATTGGTATTCCTCAATCTTTTCATAGGTTGAAGAGTCCAACGATCTTTCAAGTGTGATTTTGTTGCCATTTTTATCAGTTATTTTGATTTCTTGGCCATTCTTGTTTGTGGGAATGATTTCAACTGAACCAGATTCATTTGCAGTATTGTTTTCAACTTGGTCATGCTTTCTAAAACCTACACCAAATTTTACATTGCTTTTGATCTGTTTTTCAAGCATTACTTCATAACCTTTCCAAGATTTCACCCATTTTTCACAAGTGATTTGGGTGGACTCCAACTCCTTTTTACAAACTTGATATTTTTCTATCATAGTTTGGAGTTGGTTTTTGGTAATGCTTTGCTCTTCTTTTAGACTGCAGATTTCTTTATCTTTTTCAGCCAATTTGATTTTAAGTTCTTTTAAAGACTTCTCAAATTTGACCTCATCATTCAACACTCTATCCCTAAGGTTTTCATTCACCTCTTTGATGTTAGCAAATACTATGATGCATTTGTCTGAACACAGATTTTCAAGAACCTGAGATGATACCTTAGCTGTAGCCATCATGGCACAATCACATTGATGATCACTATCTTCATCAGCTCTCTCTTCTTTCTCACTTTCTTTCTTCTCTTCTTTTTCTTCTTTGTCTTCTTTGGACCAGGGGTCAAACAGTGGTTCTATCAGGGGTTCTGAATTTTCTCCCAGCAGTATTTCACCAGCAACTACATTAACCACTACTTCAGCAACTTCATCCACTGTTTTAGCACTTAGCTGTTCACCTTCAGCTTTCAGCCCTTCTAGTATTGACTCTAATTCCATAAAACAAAATTCATCATTAGGAGCATCATTAGAAGCATAGAGTGCAAAATTTTCATCACCAAGCTCATCAGGCATACTTCTCCAGTCAACAAAGCCTTGGGTGAAAAAGCTTTACTGATCTGGTTGAACCACTGCTGGATCAGCTTGTTGAGGTGCAGCTGGTTGCACTTGAGGCTGAGGGACAGGGGCTTGAACATACTGAATTTATGGAACAATGGTTTGAACATAATGCACAGGCACAGGGGTTGCAGCATAGTGAGTAGTGTTAACATGGGCTGCAGCGGTATATTGGGCATAGTGCATAGTGCTTTGGTTTTGTGGTCTAGGGTTTGAGCTGGGATGAGTGATAATTGGACCAGTGGTTTGACTCCTGCATTCCCTAGCAAAATGACCTAGCCTATTGCACTTATAGCACTTGATTTTTGACTTATCCAACCCCACTTTTAAATTCCCATGTAACCCTGGGAATTTTCTCCCTGTTCTTTTATCGAATTTGCTTGTTCTTACACTAAGCAAAGCCAATTGATGCAAAATGTCCATTTCTTCTAAGTCAGTGGGATCAAAGTGCTGTAAATCATTGAGTTCAAAACACAGATTATCAGAGATCTGGCTTTCTCCATTTGTTGTAAAAGCAAAGTTGGATGAGTGAGGATCAGAGTTGAAGTTTGCACCAGCAGTTATGTCAATAAAATGATCATAACTCTGATCCTTACTACTGCCAGTCTCTTCCTGACCCAAAAGAGCTGTGTTGCCAAATGTGTAGTCATCTGCAACTTTGCCAGACTCTTGCAACTTCGTTTTCTGGTTTAACTCCCTTTCATAGGTCAGGAGTCTACCATGAAGTTGGGTCAGTGTCAGATCTTTGAACTCAACAGAGTTTCTGGTCACAAATGCAATTGTATCCCATTTTTCAGGTAGTGATCTAAGAAACCTGCTGTTTTGAGTTGAATTTGTAAATTTAACATCAACAAGTCTTAGCTCACTAATGAGACAACTGAATATCTCAAACTGTTGGGTTAATGTTTCACCCTTAACATGACAAAACGTTTCATACTGCTGATTCAGAATTTCCCTGTTATTTTCAATTACTTCTTCAGTCCCCCCAAATTGTTCCTTAAGTGCATCCCATAATTCCTTGGCACTGTTACAGTGTAACAGTCCAGCATAGATTTCATTGGGCAAAGCAGATGCAACGATGCTAAATGGCTTGGCATCCAGTTCAAGCTTTTGAAAATCAGTTTCAGTATAGTTTTCAGGTTTTTTAGGTTCGAACTTCTTTGAATCCTCAGCACTCGGCACCATTGGAACATGTGGTCCAAAGATAACCAACTTCCAACATCCAGTATTCTGTTGAGCAAGGATGTGACCCATCCTTTTCTGCCAGATGTTGTACTCATTGCGCTTCAGCATGGGTGGTTTGAAGAGTGAACCGATGCTATTGTTAGCATCTTGTGGTTGTTTTACAGACACTGATTAATCAACTTTGTTCGTGATTAAACCTTGCTTTGTTTTTCAACGAAACGAACAATAATAAGTATCAACGATTGTGAGCTGAACTTTTACGTCAAAATGATTGTTAGATCAAATTTGACTGTCCTAGCTCTGATACCAATTGTTAGGATCTGAGTTTCAATTGATTGTGTTTTACGTTTGATTAAGATGAATAAGTAATTGCAGCGGAATATAAATGGAAACAAACTTTCACACACAATCAAATAGGAGAAATGCTTTCAACACACATTTTAATATAAAACCGAAAGATTGAATTTATTTCAAGCAACGATTACAATGCATGCATGTATCACAAACTCCCCCTCAACCTGAGCTCTCAGAGATTGTTCGTACAAGAAGACAAGTGGTGAAAGAGCCAATAGAACTGTACAGGGTACTGTTCTATTTATAGGCATGAGCAAACCACTGAAGCATCTTGGCTGACGTCACCATGAAAGTGACATCTAACCTCCTAACAAACTCTAACTACTGATCTAATACAAACACTGTTTAGCAAACTGCTGACTACAATACATTACAAAGGAAAGACTAAACTACTGCTTTCTCCTTCCACTATTGTGACTCCAGCAGTACTTGTATCATCAGCAGTGCTTGACCCATAATAGTAGATTGATCAACAGGTCTTCAGTCTTCATCAGTCTTTATACATTATCAGCAGTTGTTTGTAAAACATCAGTTGTACAAGGACAGTGGATACAGGCCATCAGTTGTTAGAATCACTTTCAAGGGGAGAGACTTGTATACAGCAGTGCTTATGCTGGATCCACTGCTCTGATCCAGTTTTGGCTTTAATCAACTGTTCATTTGGTAGGGTTCAATCCCAACAATAAGAAGCCGTTTGTTAAATTAATCGAGAGATTATAAACTACTGGGGTTAAACATGTCAACATGTTAATTCTTACCTCTGAGTGACCTTTTAACAAACCCGGGGCTTTGTAATGTTCAAATATACTCTCAAGAATAAGTGATATCAGTTTCACGTGGTTTCGAGATCGTTATGCAAGTTTTCAAGAATTTGGGTTAAAATTGTCAACATAATGAAACTAGTATTTTCGGTGATCGTTTAGCGAAACCGGGCCTAACGGAGTTTGGTTATACTCCCATGATCTTTACAAACTAACTACAAAGGTTAAAAGTGCCAGAAATGAAGTTAAATATAGTTACAAAGGACCAGGGACTGAAACTGCCAGAGCTGAAACATTTTTAACCTGAAATAAAGGTTGTCGCGGCCCGCGAAGACTCCCCTTGAGTCCTACGCGGCCCGCGAGAGATGCCCAGTTCAGCATTTTGTTGCCAGCTGTAGGTTTCTGCTGTTCCACCGCCTTACACACCCGAATTTCGAAACTTGGAGCTTGTTGACGGTTTTATAATACCACTAGGACACCTGGGATGATCCTAAACATCCCCATAACACCTGTAAAGATCTTTGATCATGGCATTCACCTATAAAAGGGCCTTCATGTTGAACTTCTCATTTTCACATATCATTCAAATCTTCTCTACTCTCAACTCTGGAGGTTCCTAACCAAAAAGGGAGCTTATTCTTGTAGAAAAGATTGCTAGGACCCTTTGTAAGTGTCTTAGCCCCCTCTTTAGTTCAGTTTTCTCATTTTAAAACCGAAAAGTCAAAATTACGTAAATTAGCTTTGACTCTCGGTTTAAACTCAAATGGTCCAGCCATTATTCGAGATGAATGTGGTTATGTGACCATAATTAGGTAGGTGATTAACCCTTAAAAGGGGACCTCCTAATTATTTCGTTTGCTTAGTTAATTGTCGGGTCAAACTATTTAATTAAAAAGTCAAACTAGACAGAATTGTAAATAATAATTAAAACTAATAATACAGAGGTTATAAATTATATTTTAACACTCTAATAACTTAGTAATTATTATTAGAACATGTTTAGGCATGCCCAACCCGACAATTCTGAGTTTAGGGTTGGTTCGCAACCGAAAGTCGCAAAAGCTTGACTTTTGCTTTGACTTTCAGTTCTGACCCGATTAAGCTTAATTCTTCTATGTTTTAAGCTTCCAATAGGACCATATTATGTTGTAGTATAACTCTCTGAAGTTATATTACCTGGTCATTAGTATTTTGAATTATATGCTAGTTTCTGTTATTATGCTTATATTTGACCGTTATGCCCTTATATCAGAAAAACGAGAATTTTGAAAATGTGAGAGGACAAAAAGCTTTATTTCTAATATATAAGTATGTCCACAAAATTTGACATCAATTTCTGGTCTCAAACAAAAGTTATGCATGATATCGTAAATTAGAACTTTTTGGTAATTAAATTACGCTATTATGCATAAGTCATGTTTAAACGTAGGTTTTGATCCAAAACTCATTACCTACTGATAAGATATTATTTTTAGGGATTTTTGGAATTTTTGGTCAGATTATAAACTGACCATTTCATTGAGTTCTCGTATAATTTGGTAAATGACGATAATATCCTTTTCATGCATAAAATGAGATTAACATATGATTTGCACACCAAAACTTTTCCTGCTGATATTATATATTAAATAAAATATTTTGAACATTTAAGACTGATCAAAATCTCAGATTTCCATAAACATCTTAATTATCGACTTTCACACTAATTAAGCGCATAGTATGGTTTAAAACCATAATAAACACCTAAGACTTGTTACCTACAGATTTTATAAATAATTTTTAATATTATTACAGTAGGTATAAGTCAGGAACTCAGACTCCCAAAAATGTCCTTAAAAGCATATGTGAAATGACCAAAATACCATTTCGGGGCATAGTTTGGCCATAAATGGTAAACCTCACATATGAATGATATCTTACTGATGTAACTTGATAAAATAAATATTTTTACTGAATGTTTTAGACCAGAATGCCCTTGCGGGACTTAAATTGGTTTTAAATACTTTTTGGGCATATATGTTAACATCCTACTGATGTATTAATATATTCTAAGCATAATAACTTGTGGGGCTTGTATATGGTTCATTTGGTTACCCGTTATGCATTTATGCCTTCAATTCGGTTTATGTAACTAGTTTACGTAAATTAGCCAAAACGGGTTTAACCTTATCATTTTCACTTCAAAATCCAGAATGTGTTTAGTTTACCCATGTTATACAAGTATCCAAACTTGTCGGGTCTAAACCACATTCTATTCCGGTCTCCGCTTAATCTGGCGTTTAGAACCGTTAAGTATTTTTCAAACTAACCGGTCTAAGTCTTTGACTTAAATAAAAACCCATTAGTATCCTAATAGGTTAATAAACCTTCCATACAGATTGAGTAGCTTCGGTAGAAGGTATTTTCATAAGGCTTTAGGAAACATACGGCTGAGTTACTTCTTACACATCTAGTTCAGGTAAATACTTTTAACTTTTTTTCCCTTATACGGGCTTGGGATACGGTATAATAATAATACCGCTTGGTCGGGTATGGAATCATTTAATCGGATTGTGATTAATAAATTGCATAACCCGTGTTAATCTGTATTGTTTGATAACATAAACATTGGGGGTTAATACGATCGTGTCCTGGGTATCCTCAGCTCATTTCATTTGAAAATGGCCACGACCTATGCACGGGGTGTAGGCATACACCTGACAGATGCAAATGCTAAATAACCCACATGTTGGGGATAACTCCTTTGTGGGTTTTATAGTGGTGAGTCGGTTAATCATGACCGGCTTCCAAACCGGCCCCATATGTATGACAAACATGTAAAACTGTATACAAGATTTTATTAAAGATTGTCCCAAGTTATAAATGGTTTGTGCCTTGTGCACTTAAATCAATTTTCATAAACTCTTTTCAAATGAGACGGTTAATTGTATTTACCAGTGAAAACTGACGTATTTTCCAAAGACTAAGTGACAGGTACCTCTCATAACTAGGCTGGAGCTACTCGGTGTCAAATAAGAGGATCTTGCAAATCCTTAGATGCCTGAAGTCTGTTATCTCAGTTTTCTTGTATTTTGTTTTATGATCCGCCTGTGGATCTCTATTACAACCAGTCTGTATATTATTTTATTTGGACACTCGGACACTATGGTTTGTAATAGTAATATTCTACCAAGCCTTTTGCTATGCTATTATAATGTGTGTATTGACTATGATGATATCAACTACATCACGATACTCCCCGCCGAGCCCACCGGTAATATGTGGAAATATCAGGGTGTGACACCTATGCTTTTCAGATCTGAATACAATATCTGGCAACGTAGGATGGGCCATGTACTAGCACAACAAAGCACTGGCTGCTGGAAGTCTGTCATCTTTGGACCTCATGTTCCAATGGTGCCAAGCACAAAAGATCCCAAGGTCCAAGTACCTAAAAGCCTTGAAAATTACTCAGATCAGTATTTTCAAAAAAACTGAACTAGATGCAAAGGCTTTTAGTATTGTGGCCTCAGCTCTTCCAAATGACATATATGCTGGACTGTTACCCTATAACAGTGCCAAAGAGCTTTGGGATGCACTGAAAGAGCAGTTCGGTGGGACAGAAGATGTTATAGAAAACAAAAGGGAGGTTTTAAACCAACAATACGAAACATTTTGTCATGTCAAAGGAGAGTTACTAACCCAACAGTTTAAACGCTTTAGTTGTCTCATTAGTGAACTTAAACTGGTTAATGTTGAATTTGCTAAATCCACTTTAAATAGTAGGTTTCTTAGATCACTACCAGACAAGTGGGACACTATAGCTTTTGTGACCAAAAATTCCGTGGGATTCAAAGAGTTAAGTCTGACCCAACTTCATGGTAGGCTTCTTACATATGAGAGAGAGCTGAACCAAAATAAGAAGTTGCAGGAATCTTGGAAAGTTGCTGATGATTACACTTTTGGTAACACAACACTTTTGGGTCAAGAAGAACATGGTGGTAGTAAGGATCAGAGTTATGACATTATATTGACATAACTGCAGATGGACTCTTCAACTCTGAACCTTACTCACCTAGTTATGCTTTCACAGCAAATGGGGAAAACCAGATCTCAGACAACTTATCGTTTGAACTCAATAACCTCCAACATTTTGACCCCACTGATCTGGAAGAAATGGATATTTTGCACCAATTAGCTTTGCTGAGTGTGAGAACCAGTAAATTTTACAAGAGAACAGCTAGAAAGTTTCCAGGACTACATGGGAACTTGAAAGTGGGGTTGGATAAGTCCAAAATTAAGTGTTACAAGTGTAACAGGCTAGGACACTTTGCTAGGGAATGTAGAAGTCAAAAAAGTGGTCCAACCATTACTCACCCTAGCCCTAGACCTCAAAACACACCAACCACTGTGCACTATTCCCAATATACCCCTGCTGCTCATATGCAAAACACTGCCCATTTTGCATATCCTGTAAACACTATTCCAGTGCAATATGTTCAAACCACTGTTCTACAAATCTAGTATATCCAAGCCCTAGTCTCTCAGGTCCAAGTGCAACAACCTGCACTATTACCAACTGCACAAACATCTGCTCCAGCAGAAACCAGTCAACAGAGTTTTTTTACTCAGGGCTTTGTTGATTAGAGCAGTTTGCCTGATGAATTATCTGATGAAAATTTTGCTCTATTTTCTAAGAATAATGTCCCTTGTGATGAATTTTGTTTTGCAGAATTAGAGTCAATACCAGAAGGGAAGAAATCCGATGAAGTGGAACCCAGTGCTGAAACAGCGGATGAAGTTGCTAAAGTAGTGGTTACTTCTGTTATTGGTGATCAGCTGTTAGATAAGACAGAACCTGAACCACTGTTGGAACCTCTTGTTGATCCATGGAGTGCTGATGAGGTTGAAAAGGATACCAGTGCTTGTGAAACTGAATGTGATTGTGCCATGATGGCTGCAGCTAAGGTATCACCTCAGGTCTTGAAAAACCTATGTTCAGACAAATGCATCATTGCATTTGCTAATATAAAAGAGGTGAATGAAAACTTTAGGGACAAGATTTTAAAAGATGAAGTTCAATTTGAGAAAACAGTCAAAGAATTGGAAAAAAATTGTATAGAAAAATAAAATCTGCAGTCTGAAACATGAACACAGCAGTCTGAAACATGAACACAGCATAACCAAAGACCAACTCCAAACTATAGTAGAGAAATACCAAGTTTGTAAAAAGGTGCTTGAATCCACCCAAATCACTTGTGAAAAATGGGAGGAGTCTAGTAAAGGTTATGAGCTGATGTTAGAAAAGCAGATCAAAAGCAATGTAAAGTTTGGGATAGGCTTTAGAAAACATGACCAAACTGAAAACACTGCTGAAACTGAGTCTAGCTTAGTTGAAGTTATACCCAAAAACAAGGATGGTCAAGAAATTAAAATCACTGATAAAAATGGTAACACAATCATTTTGGAAAATCCAGAGGGGTCATCAACCTTTGAAGAGATAGAAAAATATCAATTCAAACCCACCTGGTCAGATAAAGTGACATCCTTGAGAATTTCAAACCAATGGATTTTTCCACAGTTGAGAGTGTCAAAGCACCTAAGGCTAAGGTCATTCCTCTCAAAGACATCCCGATAGAGGTTAAAAACTCTGTTGAAAAGGAAGTTGAAAACATGAAGAGAAGAGAAAAAGTTAAAAATTTGTTTTGTGACTTTTATGAAAAGAGAAACCATTCCACAAAGGACTGTTTTCATCTAAAAGCCTTTGACATAGAAAAAACAACTATAATTGAGCCTTCACCTATGTGCACCATCTGTGAAAATTCCAACCATCTTACTCAACAGTGTGTGTATCTCAAAACTTTTGAGGTTAAAAGAAAAGAGTACACTTCAAAATCACTTGAGAGTTAATCAAAATCTTCCATCAAGAGTAAACAACCTTTTGTGTCTGTCCAAACAGCTGTTACAAAATAGCTGAACAAAAACTCTGCTCCCAGAGATGTGCAAGTGACAGATGCACCACCATCAAACCAATTCCCAAAGGGACATGGTCAACCACCACACCAAAGGGTCCCACATGTTTATGAAGCTTACAAAAAGCCTTCTAAACCTAAAGTGAATAGGCATCCTTTTGGTTTTGAACATCTGACAGGTAATGGTTCACAACAGTGGTTAGGGAAAAATATTCAAAAACAAGTTTAAAACCCTGATCTAACCACTGTCTATATTCCTGGACTTGAGGCTGACTTACTTGAGACCCCATCTAAAGCCTTATTGGCTTTGGAGACCCTCCTGAACTAATTGTTTACTTGATGTCCAGGGACCTTTTGCATGCTTAGATAGTTTATGGTATGTAGATAGTGGAGGCTCCAGGCACATGACAGGATGTAGAGCCCTGCTCAAAGATTTCAAAAAACATGGAAGGGGTGATATATCCTTTGGTAAAAATTCTAAAGGGAAGGTGTTGGGGTCAGGGACAGTTCAGGATGGAAAACACAAGTTTGAAAATGTCAATCTTATTAACAATATGAAGTTCAATCTCCTTAGTGTTTCACAAATGAGTGACAAGGCTGTGGGTCATTCTTCACTAAGGATAGCTGTAAGATTGTTGGGCAAGAAATGGTGAACAAGATTGAAGAAATCATAGCCGGGGGCAAAACACAGCTTGTTGCTCAAAGGAGTGGCAATATGTATGTAGTTGATATGTCAAAAGATAACCCAATGGCTGATGCTTGTCTATTCTCAGCTGTCTCTAACAAAGAGATAGAGTTATGGCACAGGAGATTTGGGCACACAAATCTTAAGACTATCACTAAACTCTCAAAACAAGGCCTTGTAAGAGGTCTTCCACAAAAACTGTTTACTTGTTCTGAGCATTGTGTTTCCTGTCTAAAAGGTAAAAAACATAAAAGCTCATACAAGTCCATTGAAGAGTCCAAAACAACCAAGTGTTTGCAAATGCTACTCATGGACTTGTTTAGCCCAGTAAAAATCATGAGCCTGAAAAGGAAAAGATATTTTTTGGTCATTGTAGATGGATTTTCTAGGTTTACATGGACTTACTTTTTACATTCTAAAGATGAGACTGTGGGTATTTTGCAAGACTTTGTCAAACAGGTTGAAAAGTAATTTGACTTGCTAGTAAAAATCTTTAGAAGTGACAATGGAACACAGTTTAGAAACAAGGAGTTGGATGATTTCTGTTTATCAAAAGGGATTGTAAGGCAGTACAACATCCCAAGAACACCAGAACAAAATGGGGTGGTTGAAAGGAAAAACAGAACTTTGATTGAAGCTACCTGAACAATGCTTGCAGACTCAGGTTTGCCCTTAACTTTTTGGGCAGAGGCTGTAAACACTGCTTGTTATGTGTAGAACAGAGTTTTGATTAACCCCGGGAATCAAAAGACTGCCTATGAAACTCTGTTCAAAATTAAACCACTGATCTCATATTTTAAAATCTTTGGCTGCCCATGTTTTATCTTAAATCTAAAAGATTCAATTTCAAAGTTTGCTAGCAAAAGTAGACCGTGGTTATCATCTGGGATACTCAACCACTGCCAAGGCCTATAAAGTGTTTAACACAAGGACTAGGTGTGTGGAAGAGACTTTGAAGGGGTTCTCACAAGAAGTCAATCCCAAAACATTTGTCTTTTTTCTCGCTTTCTATCACTCCATCAACTAGTCAAGTACCAAGAGGCACTGAAAGATAATATTTGGGTAGAAGCTATGCAAGAAGAGCTCCAATAGTTCAAGAGACAACAATATGGGAACTTGTACCACTGCTAAAGGATGTGAGTCCAATTGGCACAAAGTGGGTCTTCAAAAAAAACTGATTAAAGGGGCATTGTTGTTAAGAACAAAGCCAGGCTTGTGGTTCAAGGTTTCAGAGAGGAAGAGGGCATTGATTATGATGAAACTTTTGCCCCTATAGCAAGACTTGAAGCTATCAGACTGTTCTTGGCCTTTGCTATCAACCACAACATAAAGGTGTTCCAAATGGATATAAAGTGTGCTTTTCTGTATGGAAAAATTCAGGAGGAAGTATATGTATGTCAACCTCCTGGGTTTGAAGATCCCTTTTATCCTGATCATGTCTACAAGCTTAACAAAGATTTGTATGGCCTGAAGCAAGCACCTTGGGCCCGGTATGAAACTCTTTCCACTTTTCTCATCTCTATTGGATTCACAAGAGGTAAAATTGATAAAACCTTGTTTTAAAATGGAAAGGAAAAGATTTGATGATTGTCCAAATTTATGTGGATGACATCATCTTTGGAAGCACATGCAATGCTATGTGTGAAGAGTTTAGACAACTCATGACAGCTGAGTTTGAAATGATTGTAATGGGTGAACTACAATGATTTCTTGGTCTCCAAGTTAAGCAGTTGTAAAATGGTACTTTCATTCATCAAAGCAAATATGTAAAAGATATTTTAAACAAATTTGAGATAAATGATTGTAAACCACGTAGTACACCCATGGTAACCACAAAGCTTGTCATGTTTGATGAAAAAGATGATTTGGTTGATCAAACCTTATATAGAAGTATGATTGGGTCTTTATTGTACTTAACTGCTTCAAGGCCAGACATCATATTTACACATGTGCTTGTGCTAGATCCTAATCAGCACCTAGGAAGTCTAACCTCATTGCTGTGAAAATGATATTCAGATACATAAAAGGTGCTCCCACACTTGGTATTTGGTACCCAGCTAATGGGAATGTTAAGCTTTCAGGTTTCTCAAATAGTGATTTTGCTGGATGCAACACAACCAGGAAGTCTACATCAAGAGGGTGTCAATTCCTAGGCAATTCCTTAGTGTCTTGGCAAAGCAAAAAGCAAGCAGCTGTTTCCACATCCACTGCTGAAGAAGTATACATTGCTGCTGCAAGCTGTACAACCTAACTTTTATGGCTTCAAAATGAGTTACTGGATTTTGGTATAACTGCTCTAAAGACTCCTCTCATGTTGGATAGTCAAGCAGCTGAAAATATCATCAAAAATCCAGGCTCCCATTCAACCACCAAGCACATTGACATCAGACACCACTTTGTAAGGGATTGCTATGAAAAAGGTTTGATTTCTCTGCATCATGTTCCAAGTAAAGATCAGCTGGAAGATGTGCTAACAAAATCATTAGACACATCCACCTTTGAAAGCTTGATCTCTAGGATTGGCATGCTTAACTTGGATTAGAAGACTAAAACCTTCTTATCCTTGAATAAAAAGCATTAAAATGTTTTCAGAAAATAAAAAAATCCATCCTTAAAAATAGTTAAAATGAAAAGTTTTCATAAATCCTTAAAAGTCTGTCCATATCCACTATTTGTTTCAAACCTTTGATAGTTAAAAAGTTCACCCACTGCTGAAAGACAACCTCTGTTTCTTCCTTTCCTTGCTGTCCACTTTTGCTTAAACATCAGTGTTTCAACCACTGATGTCTATCCACTGATAGATAAAAATCAGCCACTGACATTTTATTCAATGTTCCCAACCACTGATGTTGCTCATTAGTGGTTTCCAAACAACTGTCTTCCACTTTGTCCATCAGAGGTTACCACGTGGGCAGATGTTAACCGTCTGATCTTTGAAACCACTGCCATGTCAGCATTCTCTTTTTCCCTTTAATAAAACCCTGATAAAACCCCCAAACAGAGCTTTCACTGCGGTATCGAATTCAAAAATTCTCAGGAATCGAGAGAAAAGAGGCTGAGAGCGTGCTGGTTCAGAGGGAGCAATCACATCAAGTGAACAGTGATGTGACAGGAGGGGTATTTATAGTGAGAGGAGAGAAAGGCGGTGCAAGAGTTAAAGCGGTTACCATCTTCTTTTCATCTCCCTTTCAATCATTCGTGATTTCTCATTCCGACCATGGTTCTCATCATCAAACACCCTCACAATTACCTCTGTACATTCGAAAAGACTGATAAAAATATAGAGTTTCATTCCATCATTGATACCCTATCTTCATCAAAGTACAAAACTTTGCTCACCTGTAATGCACCCATCCATCATGACACCCTAAGAGATTTCTGGGCTAATACTGAAGTTCAAGTTCAAGACAAAAGCCTTGGGTAATCTCATCAAAAGTAGGAGGTGTTTTAGTTCCTATAACCCCACAAACCATCTAAGAGGTTTTTCAGATGAATGATCTAGCAGGTAAAACTTCTTTCCCTAAAAGTGAGTATCAAATTGATTTGATCGAAAGAGGGTATGCAGGACATTTAATAAAAGTAACTATGAAAAAAGGAGAATTTCCACCTCCTATGAAATTTTTGTTTCATACCCTGCTCACATGTGTTTCAAACAAAACAACTGCTTTCAATGAAATTCCTTTAAAAAATCAATATTTGGGGTATGCTATTATGTCAAAAGCAGATTTTACTTACTCCCAAGCATTGTTTACTGATTTGGTTAATAATTTGAAAAATGTTAAAGAAAAGAAGTCAACTGCTTTCTTGTTGTTTCCAAGGTTCCTAAGCTATTATTTACAAAAGAAAATTACAAATCAAGCCTTTGAACAAGGAACATCTTTCCAAATAAACAACTTATCTTCTGAAACATTTACTCGCCTTATGGCAAAAGAGTCAAAAGTTTCTCAAACACAAGCAAAGGAGTCTGAGCAAATTTTAGATGAGTCCACATCTGCTCCTCAGACTTTTGTTGATGAGCCCACTACTCTTGGTGAACACAGCAGCACAACCACTGCTGTGCAACCCCCACCAACAAAACCCAAAAAGACCAAGAAAAAATCCACCAAGCCCACCAAACCTACTAAAAGGGGTCTTCTGGAAGATGAGATCCCAGAAGTTAACCCGGTGACAACACAAATGTCACAAGAAACCACTGTTGCTACTTCCTCACAACAGTTTGAGAGATCTCAACCTGAAACCATAACTCCTCATGATAACTCACAAAAGGAACATGCTGTATGCACAGGGACAACACAAGATGAAGTATTACCCTCACTTGAGAGTATGCTTAACAGCCCTCCTCCCAGGGAAAATTTTCTTTCCACACCACTCCCTACTTCTCCCATTCCACCTACCATACTACCTCTGTTTGATGCCATTGATATTCAGACACAAAACAACCCCTCTCACCCACACATTACTGAGAGTACAACTTCTACATTGGCTGTGTTTGAACCAATTCAATTGGCTAACCCACAAACAGCTGAGGAGGCTACACCACTTGAATTTCATGAAATTCTTGTTGCTAGTTCAAGTGGAGCAGCTACTACAGATGTTGGATCAACTGATCTACACCTGGACAGTAGTTTCATAAGTAAGACTCCATTGAAGGCAACCACTGCTGTGTCTATGGTGTGTGCGAAGCGTGATATGATTTTATTAATATTTTAAGCCCATTTTACGCATTAGTCAAGTTTTAAATTTATAAAACACGATATTATACTAACACTAAACACACACTTGGGCAAGTGCACCCATCGTGAGCGTAGTATAGTGTTGGTAAGATACCGATGTCATCCAAGGACACAAGAGCTTTTAATACTGGTTTATCCTCAACGTCTAATCAATCTAAATTTTTGAGAAAAGTTTTGAAACATGAAATTAAAATTAAAACTAAAAATGAAAAGATAAATAAATTAAAAACAAATAGACAAGATAGAATCACTTGGATCCAACTCGTCTTTAATGCATCCTTTGATGATTTTCGCACTTTCGGACTTTTTAAGAGATTCTCTTAGTTATAGCAGTAGGACCCTCTTTTGAAGGTGACGTTACCCTCAACCCAGTGGTTTGAGTCAGCATGGATACAATCCTAAAGGGTCGGAATATTGAAAGACAATTAAGTTAGTTATTAATGCGAAAACTGGTAGGCCCCTCTTTTAAAGGCGACGTTACCCTCGGCTAAGTGGTTTGAGTCAGCAAGGATACAATCCCAAGAAGCCGGTTTAAAGTATTAATAGTTGTTTACATATGAGGGACTCAAGCTATTCGCACCCCCGCCATTCAATACCAAACGGGCATTGAAGGAGGTCCTAGTAAGCTTGAGCCAGGTCCTCGCAGGATCTATACACTGAACGAGACAAGAACTTTACCAAACCATACCCCTAACCCCCTTTCAGGTAGTTAACGCGCTTTATATAGACCGTAAAGACATGAATGATGACATCTTTTACTTTATATAGACAGTAAAGTAACCTCAAGACACCATGAAGAAATGATAAGGAAAATTCACCTTCAACATAAGAAACTAGTTATTAAAGTCATTAATACAAACCCAAATAAAAAGTGCTGAAAGATTAAAAATCGAAAGTAATACATTAAAAACTTATCTTCACCAAGTGATGTAAGAGGCTTAGCCAAACATGGCCTTTGATTGGCAAGAACTCTTACAATCAATCTTAGATCCCGAGATTACTACACACTCTAAAGATGGATGATGGATGATGGTGGTGGGTGTTGGTGTTGTGGTGGTGGTGGAGTGGTGGCAAAGTGGGAGAGTAGTGGTTTGCCAAGGGATGCCTTTCAAGTGAACCAAACACCCCTATTTATAACCTGAACAGAGCCCTGGCCACGGCCACGTGTCTAGTGGGAACGCTTTATGGCCATCATCTTCTCTTCCTTCATTAATTTCAATTGTCAGTAGAGGGCCCCACACGACCCCGTGTCTCCTGGGCACGACCCGTGTTGAGCTGGGCATGGCCCCTTGGTGGGCGTAGAAGCTTCTACAGGTTTGTCCTTTTATGTAGGCCCTGACCACGCCCCATGCCTAGCTGGGCACGACCTCATGGTTAGAGTCTGTTTCTTTGTTTTTGTTTTTGTTTTTGGTTTTGGTTTTGGTTTTGGTTTTGGTTTTGGTTTTGGTTTGGGAGATGCTGCCGAGGGGTCGGGCACGTCACGTTTATTCCTTCTTTTTGTATTTATGTTGGTTTTGACTGCTTATTTGCTCCTTTTGTTCTTTAAGCTCGTTTGGTCCTGTAAATTCAAAAGGAAGAAAGAAGCACGCTTTTTCCAACATTAATACTAAAAAAGGGTTAGTTTTATGCCTCATTTGATGTAATTTATATGTTGCATTTTGCACACATCAAATACCCCCACACTTGAATCTTTGCTTGTCCTCAAGCAAAACTCTTTAATATGTGGCTTACACACCCAAATGAAAGAGGTAGAGGAGAAGTTTTTGGGCTTATCTTGAGTGTCGGGAATCCAAGATCTTTATTAAGTTTTATTTTTATTTTATTTACAATCCTATTCGTCATGATTTATTTAGAACATTTTATAAGAAAATTTGTTTATTTGGGCATAACATGCCTCTTTAAAATTCCATTTATATACAAGTTCACATACCTCACGGGAGATCACTCAACACTCGGCCGATTAGTGTATTTTTGTGAAACACTCGAGACCGTCGTGGAACTTACTTCTACCATATGCTTGCCAAGCGATCAAACCTTCTCCTTTTTAACTATAAACCTTCGTAGATATCAAAAGGACTTGGGGAAGGGTTAGGCATGGGCTAAGGGTAGGTGGTTTTTGGTTGGTGGTTAGTAAAAATGGCAAAAAGCGTAAAAAGCGTCGGCTGTCGTAAATCTTTTTGTTTTTGTGAGGAACTTGTTTGTTTATTGCAAGTCTTTCATTTTTTTGTCACAAGATAGCCGAGCTTTTTACTAAAACAAAGGGGGTTTAAAAAGAAAAAGGTTTTGGTGGGTGATGGGTGTTTGTTTTTCGGGTTTTGAAATGAAAAGATTTAGGCTCAAAGGGGTTAACTAGGGGGATTTTGGGTAGGTGATAAAAAAAATGAAAAATAATGGTTTTGAAAGGAAAATGGGTAAGTCCTAATGCCTCCATCATTTACTTACTTGGGTTCAAGTTGGTAAGGACCGGGAATGTATCGTCTTGGCAAGTTCTAGAGTCGTAAGAACCAAGCGGCTATTCACATAAGAAATGAAAAATGAGCATTTAGTTTAAAGATATATGCATGTATGCTCAATAAAGGCTCAAAACTCACTTGTTGTGGGAATGGGTTTATAATGTGATCAAGTATATATAATCAAATTTTAAAAAGATTTGTCATGCCTTTTCATAATTTTCTTATTTGGTTCTTTTTATCACGACGCTATCAGTTGTAAATTTGTAAAAATATAAACTTTTTAGAATTTGTTATTCCCGAATTAGCGGTTCCAATAGAGTTTTGTATAAGGCTTGTTATTAGGACTTGCAAGATTCAAGGTTTTAGCATTCCCTCCATACTTAAATTACACATTGTCCTCATTGTGTCCCAAAAATAAGTTTTTAGGTTGATTTTGAATGTGTAAAAGGTGTTGAAAAACAAGGTTTTATGTTACTGGGCTTCTGGCCATGGCCACGTGCTGGCAGAGCATGGCCCCGTGGTCAGAGTGCCAGTAACAAAACTTACAGAAAGCTGGCCACGGGGCGTGCCTGGTGGCCACGACCCGTGGTGGGTTGTTTTCAGAAAGCTCAGCAGGTCAGGGATGCGGGCACGGGGGCGTGGTCCCTGACTACGGCCCCGTGGTGACAGTCTGCAATTGATGATTCACTGGTTTTTGGCTTTTGGTTCGAGTTTCCAGGCTTATGTAGCACTAATGCTTTGTGCATTCAAGTTTTCTGTGTACCTGTTTTGCTAACATCACACCAAACATAACAAAATACCAACATCCTAGTTTACCAAAGTTTAACATCCATCATCACAAACATAAAAAGAAAGAAAATGTAGAAAATAAAAATTGTCTAGGAAAGTAAATTGTTTAACCATGGCACGCAGGCCAAAAATTGTTCATAGAGTGGAAAGGGTTAACCTGAAATACCGCATCCGTCACCACACCATACCACCGCCGTTGCCTCCGCTCAGTCCATATCCTCATCATCATCGCCCTCCTCGTCACGATACGCCATATGGTCTCGGATGTATGTGATGTCATCATGGATAGTGGAGACAGTGCGCTCCACTGCTCTGATTCGGGTAAAGGCGTTGCTGGCCATATTGTATGTGTTCCGGGTGCATAGTAGGGTTTCCTGCAAAAGATCATTTAAACTTTGAAAATTAGGAAAACTGCCTCCTTGAGAGGAGGAACCCATATGGTAGCCGTGTTGTTGAGGAGGTGGACGGTTTGGGTTGTCATGCAGGATAAGGGCTTCTTCCAGATTCCACACGTGTCCTTGTGTGTTCTGGAAGCGGGCCATCCCGTTACCCATGTCTTGGATGATCCCCATTGAATGACATTGGGCTAAATCTACCTTCCTGGACCTTGGATCCCTATGGAATGATTTTGGCATTCTTTGGACATAGGCCTTGAAGAGGCGGTAGATCCATTCCCCAAAAAAGATTGGTGTCGGGTGGGTGGCTAACTGGTTTAGGTGCATGTTTCGGAGGAGTAGGTGGGTGACATCAAGAGGTACAGGGTTGTGGATGCAATACAGGACAGTAGAATCACGGAGGTTCACCACTCCCGAGCTATCACGCCTTTTGATAAAGGGAGTTGCTAAGGACCCGGTGGATGTAGCGGTAGAAGGGGTCCCACAACTGGGAGCTCTTTGTGACACTAGGATCGTACGACCCTTCTCCAATCTGAGCCCATGTCGTTTGGCGCATGTTGTTCGGGAGTTCACGGAGACCACCCGTGTACTCCTCTTCACTTGATTCTTCCTCAGTGAATAAACTTACATTCACCCCAAATTGGGCTATGGAGATAGAGAGTACTTGCCCAGCACATCGGAACTGAACTCCTTCTTTGTCAAACGGTTCTGCCTTGGCTTTGAACATGAAAGAACTGTAAAACTCCATGTTGTATTCATAAACTGAATGGAGTTTTCCGCCAAGAGCCACCCGTAGTGGTCCCATGACTAGCATGTTGTACCGGTCCTGTTGCCCCATGGCTATCAGAGTGTCAAGACATGCATGTCTCGGTGCTTATTCTGGCCTAGTTTGGAGTATGTCATAGCGAGCTTGGTACTCCCACTCTGATGGTTTGAACTTGAGGAATTTGATGGCCATTTCTGCAAAAGAGAACCACAAAACAAACAGCATGTTACGATAAAATTTAGGAAAAACTGAAAACAGGGGGCAGGACACGGCCCCGTTGCCATTGGCCACGCACCGTGTTCAGTGAGTTCCCCTGGCCACGCCCCGTGTTCGCTGACCACTTCCCGTGGTCAGGCTTTTGTTCCCTCAAACTTTCATTTTTCGACCCGGTTTCGAAAACTTGAAAATTTTTGGTTGAGTAGGGGCGGTTTTCCCCGAAAATAAAACCCCAAGTGCCGTTTTTCCAAAAACAAACCGTTTACCCCATCAATTTTAACATTTTCAGTTAAAAAACAAGGGTTTATGGTTTATGCTTGAAATCGGGCGAATCTACGAACAATAACGGTTGATTTACTTCCTATAACATGCATCTATACTAACACTACTAGATCTAAACAAAAATTTGGGGTTTGGTCCGGTTCAAGTTGAAGAACCCTATATTTTTCCCCAAAGTTTTGATGTTAATCTTCATGCAAATCGTTAAACTAACTACAAAAGATGTTAGAATCATACCTTTATGATGTTGAATGGAAGAAAAACGTAAAAATCTGCAGAGAATCGCGGAGGAACCAGAGAGTTTTCATGGAAACGGGTCGTGGTGAAATGAGAAAATGAGAAGAAAAGGGGTTTTATTCCCGTCAGTATGCCGAACACGCCCCCGTGGGCGGCTCGGTTTTTTTATAGTGCTCGTGTGAGTGACCTATTTCCCGAAACTGGTTTAGATACCTTACCGATTTTTGAAGCTTTCCCGAAGTTCATTACCTATAAGATATGATGTTGTTACATAAATCTCTGTTTAATCATTCCTCAACTGCTTGTAGCGAGATCTCTTCCTCATCAGTGAATCCTTGATAGAGCTTAAGCCTTTGTCCGTTGACTTTGAATGGAATACCATTTCGAAATTTAATCTTGATTGCACCGTGTGGAAATATATGGGTGATGGAAAAAGGTCCCGACCACCTAGACTTTAATTTTCCAGGAAATAATACAAGTCATGAATTAAACAATAGAACTTGATCTCCTACTCGAAATTCATTAGGCTTAATATGTTTGTCATGCAAGTTTTTCTTACGTTCCTTATAAATTTCAGAGTTAGAGTATGCTTGATTTCTTAATTCGTCTAATTCGTTTAATTGATAAATCAATTTTTTCCAGCGGTTTCAATGTCTACGTTTACGTTTTTAATGCCTAGTAAGCCCTGTGTGCTATTTCTACTGGCAAATGACAACTTTTTCCATAGACAAGCTTATATGGGGTGGTACCTATTGTTGTTTTATACGCGGTTTGAAAAGCCCATAAAGCGCCGTCTAATATATCGGCCCATTCTTTTTTATTTAAATCTACGGTTTTTTCAAGTATTATTTTTAAAGCTCGATTAGTCACTTCGGCTTGTCAATTTGTTTGAGGGTGATATGCAGTTGAGATCCGACGATAGACCCCATATCTTGTTAAAAAAATTTCAAGTTGGTGATTGCAAAAAATGGGTACCTCTATCACTGATTAATGCTTTTGGAGTTCCGAAACAAGAAAATAGTCGTTTGAAGAATCTTACCACAACTCTTCCATCATTTGTCGGAAGAGCTTCGGCTTCGGACCATTTTGACAAGTAAGCCACGACCACAAGTATATATTTGTTTCCTTTTAATGGCGGGAAAGGTCCCATAAAATCTAGTCCCCACACATAAAAAATTTCACAAACAAGAATGATGTTTTGTGGCATTTCATTTTTAGAAGAAATATTACCTGATCGTCGGTGTTTTGGTCAAAAATTACCGAAGCAATTAAGTGATCAAATTAGTTTAGTGAGGTATTGTGCTAGCGGTGTTTGTAAAAAATATGCTAGATTGGTTGTTTCCAAAAACAGTTTTCAGGATATAGCTCAGGATACCAAGCAATATCAACAATCAAACAATGAGCAAAAATATAAAGGTTGACACGAGATATACGAGGAAAGCCGTTGATCAATCTAGATCTCCGGCATAAAACCTCGAGAGCTGACAATCGTCGGCTGTCTTGTTCTTCTTATTGCTTGAATAACCAGGATACAATGCAGGATAATGCTCAGATCTCTACTAAGTGTTACAATGATTGCAAGGGATGAGTGTTAGTGTGTGATTGCAAGAGAAATGTGTATGAATTCGAGGGCTAGAAGTGGAGTGAGTTGAAGTGAAGTGTCCTACGAGATCTGGCCATCCATATTTATAGTTACAAGAACCAGAAAACTATCCTATTATTCCAGGATAATTTGGAATATTTGTGACATATGTGCTTGTAATCATTGTAAACAATTCAGTTATCAATAAAATAAAGTTATTTGATCCCAATGTTTGTTTGTTTATGTTTGACATTTTTTATGTTTTGACTTTTATTCAATTTCAAACTCTATATCGCTTTCTGGAGAATTATACGCAAACTGGTGCGTAAACGTAATCAGTTTAACGCAAAAAATACTTCAAAACATCAGCATATGCTTAACATACCTTAAATAACCTTTATATAACTTAGAAATAAGTTTTGAAGGCTTTGGTATGGCAAAATCAAGTCTATTCGCTTACAGGAACTAAATTCGACAAACCGCGAAAGTATGTCGATTTGAACTGTAACGAACATTTCGGAACTTGATCATAAGTTAAAAACACCCTAAATATCCTTTACATAGCTTAGAAATAGGCTTTGAGGGGTTCGGTGTGCTAAAATAAACTTTATGCTCATTCAGGGACTAAAAGCGTCAAAAAGTGCATAAGTTTGCATTTTCGCGCATAACTTACGTTCTGAATACATCCGGACATCCAAAAATTTATGTAAGCATTAAAATATTTTATTTTAGTGTTTGGCATGATAAAATACCATTCGTCGCGCAATTTGGATCGTTTTTGCGTTCGTTACAACTCTCGTCGTAATTAACCGAACAACGCAACCGTACGACCAAACGAGCCGACATCCGAGATATTTTTGAGCATATTTTAAGTTCCCTATACTTTAACTTCATATTTGAGCCTTTAAGTGAGGTTAACGGGGCTTAAACGTGTCAAAACGCATCAAAAACCAAGTTCGGAGACACAAGGGCCTGTTCTGCCATTTTACCAAACTTTCTGCCAGCAAGCATGGTCCTTACGGACCGTAAGGGACCACATACGGTCCGTAAAGCTTGCCCAGATCAGCAGAATGTTGTTTCCAGCTATGTCCAGCTTGATCCCACCTTTGCACCTGGTTTTAAACATTTCTATGGACTCCCTTGGTTTTGTAAATCTGTGGGCACAAGGTGTATGGCTGAGATTGAAGCTCGGTTTTCAAGAAACGATCCTAACGGCTCTACCAAATCTATAAATACCCCTCCATAGTTCACTTGCAACCCACAATTTGAATCTGATTTATGCTCTCTAAGTGGAAGTATATGCTTCCTACCTGAGAGAAAATCGGATCAAATCTTGCGGGGACCCTTTGTAAGTGTTCCTTCGTTCTTTTTATGCGTTTTTAGCTTGAAAGTCAAACTGCGTTTGACTTTCTGCATTGACCAGTTTATGGTCAATGCGAAGTTCGTTTGAACTTCATAACGTGAGCGTAATCACGATGGTTATAGTCCCTAGTGACTATACCTACTGATTACCACGTTATCTAGGCTCAGTGACGAGTCGTAGTTTCGGCCAAAATGCGTATTTGTGCGTATTTTGTAACCAAACAACTATTGGGTATCAAAACCGTTTGTTTTGATATCAAAACCTGTTTTCTAACTTAACTAAACATGTTTTAGCATGTTTAGCTCGTCACTTTTAGATTTGTGCTTGTCTAGGGTCGTAAGGGTAAGCGATCTAATCAATCGCTTATGCTTTCGAACCCGACCCATTTGGTCGATCATTAGGATCCGACCAAACACTTTAGGTGACCATAGTTGTATAGGGAATAACCTTCCGAGGTTATACCTTATGGTCACATCGTTTAAGTAGTTGTATGATAGGTAGTATATATGCCTTAGGTAAATTACCAAAATGCCCTTTTTACGCCAAAATTCATTTTAAGCATATGTATCCCAAATTTTGACATCTAAACTGATTTAGCAACAATATTAGACATGTTGAGGCATATTTTACTTGTCATAGGACTAGTTAGGCGGTCCAAATGCGTTTTACGCGAACGACGCGTTAAAGTAGCATAGGCTACCTAAACGGGTCGTAACGGGTCAAAAGCACTTAGGATAATTTTTGTTTTAGTATGTAGGCTTTGTTAAACCATATTACATGAGTGCCTACACTCATTTGGTTTATGAACCCTCATGCTACCCGATCCTCCGAATAGGTCCGTTTATTAATGTAGTTACCTATATTAGGTGCCGTTTGATTCCGTAATCTTCTAGCTTTGCTTGGTGGATATCTAAAGTCTATTAAGAAATCTCAAGTGAGTACATAGTCCCCTCTTTTACTGTTTTTCAAACATTTTGGGGTGAAACACATGTGCCTACTTGTTATTTTAGTGCTTTTCATGTTTTTATATCCTATACTTGCTATGTTCATTAGTACACTATTAGTACATTGATTTACATTACTTTTCTGCTTTGTATGTTAACTTAGCATATTTAGTACATTGATTTGCATGACTTTTCTGCTTTGTATGTTAACTTAGCATACTTAGTACATTGATTTACATGACTTTTCTGCTTTGTATGTTAACTTAGCATATTTAGTACATTGATTTACATGACTTTTCTGCTTTGTATGTTAACTTAGCATACTTAGTACATTACTTTCATCACATGTTTACAATTTGATATGACATTTGGTTTGTTCAACGGGTCTAAATTACATTAATTAACATTAGCTACGCCGCTCGGTAGTAAGTAATGGTACCATAGGACTTGACAAATACCGTTCCTGACATCCTAGGTTTGTTTGGATGTAAGGAATGACTGAATCCGAAAACATTTTTCTTTGATAATCTTTACTCTAAGGTTATCCTGCTGTCTCAAGGCTTGAATGTATGCGTTAACTTACTGCATAAATGTTTGTATCAGTATAACATGTATTTATCTTACAAAACATAACTTTTGGATTTATTTAAAATACTTTGTTTTGTACCTTTTGCTTGTGGTTTAAGTAGTCTCATCTTACTTACCATACATGACTTTTGCTTATACATTACATGGTTTACATTGACAATAGACTTGGTTTACTCATAAACATTTGACAATTGGTTTAAACATTACAATTTGGTGGTTTGTTTGGGTAAGTGATTTACATAATGAGGCGACATGTAGTATGATAAAAGCATGGTGGATACGCCGCTGGTACTTCCTATATATAAGTGCTTTTATGGTATTACATATCGTATCGTTATTTAAACCATTTCAGTTATACATATTACATTTACAACATATTTTCACTTAAACATTGTTTTACAAATAACTCAATTTATACAAACTCATTTTACTTGGTTATTCATTTAACCATACATTATTCTTTTATATATACATATCATCAAATTTTGCTAACGTTTTTCAAATGATTTATAAAACAAAACAATTAACAAGGTTCATGACTTATTTTTATTAAACATTTACTTTAAACTCAAGTCATGAATCCTATTTTCCTAAAACCTATGTATCTCACAGGAATTTTTATGCTGACGTACCTATTTTCACATGTGTTTTCAGGAGCTGTTGCTTAGGATGTTCGTGACTCACTAGGGCGGACCTGTGCCTTAGAGACTTAAAATGAAGATAGAACTAGTTTAATTATGTGGTGTACTCTTTGTTTCAGTTATTTTAAGACAATGTAACTCTTTGTTTGATGAATAAAACATAACTTTTAAATGCCATGGTTGTGAAACAATAATTCTGTTACAACACTCCCCGACGTTTCTGCCACGATTTGATGTTTTACGTGGTCGGGGTGTGACAATATTCCCTTTTGAACGTTGTAGACTATTTCTTCTGGCTCCAACATCTTTTTTCCAACTAATTTGAGCGAGTCTTCAGGGGAATTGGTCTTTGTGAACGTTAACAACCTTCAGCTACAAGCTACAAGCAAATCATTAGTAACTGTCAGGATACTGCCTCAGGATGTTACCAATATCCTGGTCCGGTATCCTGATCATAAACAGCTAACATAAAATCAAGATATAGTGTCAGGATATGGGCTCAGAATTTCATCCATAACAATTGTCCCAAAAAATATTGCCGTTGGGGATCCCTAATCTAACGGTAATATTTTTCTAATTTCTTCAAGGCCCTCAATTGATTTGATGATATGACGTGACACGGAATAACTTCCCATGCCCATATCTTCTCCATAATTTCTTCTTTTTAAATGCCATCTAAGAAATCGAAAAGGTAAGTCCTCCTTCTTATCTTTAACTCCCTTCATCTTTTTCTTCTTTACCTCCGATCACCAATGGCAAGACAGACCAGCTCATCTTCCAGCGACTCCTTTTGCCCATGACCTCGTTCCTCAACAAGGTAAATATCTTGACCCTGTATTCTGCATACATATGCTGAGTCTGTATCCCGATTAGGCAGTATTAATGATACCTGTGTTCTGGTAAGCCTTCAAAGGCAGCTGAGGTGGCAGTTGAAGCTGCAAAGAAGGTGGAGGCTGGAGCTGATTTTGTTGTGTGAGAGCATCAAAGTGGGCAATGATGGATATTATTGCTTAGGTCGGAGCCCACTCTTTTAAATTTAAATGGTCTGTAACCCCTAAACAATTTACATTTCCTGCAGTTTACTTTTCCTACACTTGAACAATTTAACAGTTGGAGGTGGAGGGATCCTATGTTTTCAGGACGCAGCCTTCAACTGTTTATGTAAATATGCTTTAAAAACTTCATTGTGTTCTTGGTGGATGGGTCTCTTTTTGAGATGAAACCAAGAATACAATCTTTTGGACCATTAATAATAAACTAACCTTTTAGCCTTATCTGTTGTTATTATGTTTTTATTTTGAAAGGTATGTCTGATCAAATATCCTGGTCAGGATACTGATGAAATGTTCAATACTTTTGTCATCAACATGTTAGACAAAACTTGGTTGAATATGACTTTTTAGAAAACTTAGATCATTTAGATATGGTTTTGAAGACTTGAAAAATAATAAATCATACCAGAAACACTTAGGCAATAATTTCCAACCTCAACCTTTAAATCCTTTGCAATGTCCCCGGCATGGATATCCCCTGTCTGTGCAGGATATTGCATCAGTGCATGACATACTTGAGTATTTCTTCACTTAGTGATTAAACTTCGTAGCTTTTTATCTACAAAAGAACATGTGTAATCACAGTTTGTCATATCTTTGCAATCTTGTCAAAAACTTTAGTTTTATTGGGGATAAACCCTTAATGTACTAGGGATAAACCCTTTACATCCTGGGGATAAACCCTTAGCATCCTGGGGATAAACCCTTGTTTTCATGCGCTACAGGTGGGAGTGTATAAACTCCAAGACTTAGAAAGGTGAAAACCTTTAAACCTTAGAGAGTATGAAAATACCCTTTCGTAAGAGAGGGTGATCAATCCTCATATACCTTAAGGATCCAGGATATAGCCAATAATAATGAAATTGTCAGCCACTGTTACATGAACTGGTCTCACTATCTTGAACTATCCCTGGATAACTTGCACTCCAGGCAGGGTGTTTAAACCCAATTCGAGAGAAAGGTGAATACCTTTAAACCTTTGAAGGGATTAGGATCCCTTAAACGTGAGAGAGGGGGCCAATCCTCTAATCTTTCGATTCATCTTGAGTTTATATCCTGGAGTAACATCCCAAAGCATATTCTGCAAAACACCATTAAACTAAGGTGGGTGTTAGCTTGGCTAACACCCCTCCGATGCTTAAGTCAGTATTGGGTTCAAAAGAATAAATAAAATCAAACATATTTAAAAGAGATAGAATTCATACCATCCTGAGTTAGAAATTAAATTCTAAACTCACTTGAAATAGAGCTTAAGGTGTATAGCATTCTAGGATCTTGGTAACATATTCCCTTCCATATTCTTGAGTCGGTATGCTCCTTTCTCAGATTCTGATTCAACTTCATAAGGTCCTTCCCATTTTGGGGCAAGCTTCCCGTCAGCATGATTAGTAGTATTCTGAAAAGCCTTCCATAACACCCAATCTCCAACTTGAAACCTTCTAGTCCATAGATTCTTGTTATATGCTCTGGATATCCTCTGTTGATATGCTGCCATCCTTAGCTTTGCTGCATCTCTTATCTCATCAACAGTATCCAACTCTTGACACAAGGCTTCAGGATTTGACAAGGATCCCTGAGACTTGATCTGGCTGTAGGTATCACCATTTCTGTTGGGATCACGGCTTCTGCCCTAAATACTAAAGAAAACGGGGTCTGACCAGTTGCGCTCTTCATTGTTGTCCTATCAGCACATAGGACAAACGATAGTTCTTCTGCCCATCTTCCTTTTTTTACATCTAGTCTTTTCTTCAAATTGTTAACAATTATCTTGTTTGAGGATTCTGCCTGTCCATTTGCTTGAGGATGTACTGGCGTTGTAGGTCCCCTTGATGTATGGATCTTTCACAGAACTGTCAATCTAATCAAGAGTGCGGAATCCTCTTGATCAGAATATAGCAGAAAACGTGTAGAAACAGGAACATCAATTCACAATTAAACTGGGTTTCTATTGATTATCAATCTCACAAGAATTACAATCAATCTAAACCCTAACCAACTCCAAATTCGTCCAAGTCCTAAGCATTCTCACGAATTCTCTCTAAAATCTGTTTTGGCTGATTAACCTAAACCCTATAGCAAAGCCTTGTTTATATAACACAAGGTTTGCAACTTGGGCTAGAGTTTCCTACATGGGCAAAGCCCAATTCGTCCCCCCTAGACCCAACTGGGTTTTGTTTAGCCCAAACTCTATTATCTCACTAATACAAAGCTAAACCCTCTAACTGTTTATCGTTTAACTAATTACAAGATATCCAAAGACCAAATCTAAGCTGTTGTCACAAACATGCACCAACAAACTCCCCCTTGACAATAGCTTCATAAAATAACTTTGTCTTCAGTCATCTTGCAATCTGCATGTAGTCTTACACTGTCTTTGGTCTTTGGATAGCTTCAGCTTTAACAGCTTCTGTCAGCAACAGACTCCCCCTAAGCTGATGCATCCAATCACCAAATCTTCAAAACGTTAGCGTTTGAGTAAACTCCAGTTCAGCATTTGCAAAGCAATCTTCAAACTCTTCAACTTTGTTTGCAATGTAGAAAGGAGGTTCTACCGTGCATCCAATCAAACTCTCACCTCTTCACAGCAACTCATCACTTTAACTTCTCAGCAACATACAACTTCAATCTGTATACTATAAAACAAACATCTCGAGAAACCATAAGAATTTTTCAACAAAGTTAAATAAATTATTATTATTCAAGAGATTATATCACAGATTAAGCATTTTCAATTTCTTCACCAACACGCAAAACTTTTTAATCACACCCTATAACCCGCATGATTGAAAATTTTGAACTCACTTTCTAACACCGTCTCCCCCTATCAGTAACAATTCCTCCAAGAATAACAGTTTTCCGTACGTTAAGAATTTTAAACAGAAAAAGACACTATTTTTGGATTTTTTTTTATATTTTATGAAAGCAAGTAAAAAACAAAAGCAATAAACACTCTATTTTTGTGAGAATCACCGGTAAGAAGATCATATCAGCACAATCAAACTGTTTCACACCATTAGTTAATTCTTTATGTAATTTTTCGTGAAAAGCAGTCCAAGACGATTACCAGTATGTTTGTCTACTTAAACAAAATGCATGAACATTTCAAGTACCATTACCGTATGATACGTTATGGTAATTTTATTACTGATATATTAGTGTGTCCCACTTCAGGATATACCCCCGCGATCAAGGTATGCACAAAGATTCATCGTAGTAGGTGAGTATACTGAATTCATCCGTTTTGTTTTTCAACGTTTATATAATTGGTGATCAGGTCAGTACTTCCGTACAGCAAAGAGACCAAAATATCTAACGAGGGCTAAGACAAATACCAATTTTTGGTACGATTTATGCATTTTGCACATTTTTGAATGACTCTCTATGAGAGCTTCTTCATTTTTTGGGTGTTGGCATTTTTAGCTCTTTTAAGATATCCTGGGTGTGCCTAGGTCAGCATGTATCTGGATGCAGCAGAAGGACACCCCTGATATCCCCAGATGAAATAACAGTATAAAGACCCAAAACTTCAGATTTTGGCAATCTATCAACGCAAGAATTAAGGTCATTAAACCATACACCACTGATGTGTTCCCCACTCATACATAGTTTATTTAGGTTTATATCACATTGGTAAGTTGATTATTTCATGCTTTTTGCCTACTGGTACATCATATGATGAAGCTGCTATCACACTTATGCAATTTAATTTCATTTTCAGTGTGACAGTCTAACTTGCTGATGTACTATCATTTCTTCTTTTCCACACAGTGATAACTCATTTTTTATTTTCCATTTTTTTATGTTTTTGATTTTTTTAATGTTTTTGTATTTTTGATTTTTAAGAAAAGCAGTAAACTATTTACAAAATTCTTATGAAAAACCAGTTATTCAGGATTCCTCATCCCGTTGAGTTCGACTAAATGTTCAAAGCGAGCCCTGTCAAATGCTTTAGTATAAAGATCTGCCAGGTTATCTAGTGTGTCGACTCGATGTAATTCAATTAGTCTCTTTTCAGCACAATCCCGTATAAAATGATGACGAATGTCAACATGTTTTGTGCGACTGTGTTTCACGGGATTATTTGTTATAGAAATCGTGGCATTATTGTCTATCATAATAGGAGTACGAGTGAAATCCAAACCGTAATCGCGCATTTGCTGTTGAATCCAGAGAACCTGAGAACAGCAGCTACCCGCAGCAATATATTCAGCTTCACAAGTAGAGGTAGACACACAAGATTGCTTCTTGCATTGCCAAGAGACAATCCTGCCTCCCAAGAACTGACAACCACCTGTTGTAGACTTTCTGTTCGACTTGCATCCTCCAAAGTCGGAGTCAGTGTACGCAACAAAATTCATATCACTATCAGCTGGATACCACAACCCAAGTTTAGGTTTCCCTTTCAAGTAACGAAGAATCCGCTTCACTGCTTTCATGTGTGACTCTTTTGGATTTGCCTGATATCTAGCACACAAGCATACGGCAAACATGATGTCAGGTCTTGAAGTAGTCAAGTACATTAGAGAACCAATCATCGCCCTGTATTGAGTAGGATCAACATCTTCAGTACTTTCATGATCTGGGCCAAGATTGTGATTTTCGCAAATGGGTGTGTTGAAAGTAGAGCAATTATTCATTTTGAACCAATCCAAAATGTCATACACATACTTCGTTTGATGAATAAACATCCCATCCTCCTTCTGTTCAACTTGTAATCCCAGAAAGTAAGACAGCTCACCCATAGCGCTCATTTCAAACTTGCTCTTCATCACCTTCTTGAACTCTTTACACATATCTTCATCTGATGACCCGAAGATGATGTCATCCACGTACACCTGTACTAACAGAAAATCTTCCTTCTTTCTCTTTATGAACAGTGTATTGTCAATCTGACATATTTCAAAACCATTCTTGATCAGATGTGTAGACAGTGTCTCGTACCACGCCCTGGGAGCTTGATGTAATCCATACAAAGCTTTATCAAGCTTGTACACACGATCTGGATAATCTAGATCAACGAACCCATCTGGTTGTGAGACATACACCACTTCTTGGACTTTTCCGTAAAGAAATGCACTCTTCACGTCTAGTTGGTAAACTTTAAAGCCCTTGAATGATGCAAAGGCTAGGAATAAACGAATTGCTTCCAACCTTGCCACTGGTGCAAACACTTCATTGTAATCAATCCCTTCTTGCTGATTGAAACCTTTTACCACCAATCGAGCCTTGTTTCGCGTTACAATTCCTCTTTCATCCTTCTTGCACCTAAATACCCATTTAGTGCCAATCTCTCTTTCACCTTTAGGAAGATCAACCAACTCCCAAACCTTCAACTTAGCAAATTGGGCCAATTCCTCTTGCATAGCTTCAACCCATGAATTGTCTTTAAGAGCCATGTGTATGTTTTTAGGCTCCTCTTGGGAAATAAAGCAACTATACAAGCACTCATTCACAATCCCAGTCTTCTCAATCGAAACAAATAAGCCAGAATTCGCTGCTATGCTTCTTCTCGTCTGAACACCTGCAGTAGGATCTCCAAGTATCATGTCAACTAGATGATCTCTATTTGCTCGTGTAGTAGCAACGGTATCCACTTCTAAATTATCACCCAGGTTTGATCCAACCTCCCCCTGAATGTTCTGATCTGCAAACGGATTAATGAACTGCTCCCCCTGAATGGGTTCAGAGTCACTATCGCTTGAATCAATATTAGCAGCACCTTGAGAAGTTTTCGGAGCATCTGTCATATCAACATTCGATCTAGGCATGAACTCGCCTTCATCGTCTTCACCAATCACTGTTTGAATCAACTGAGAATCATCTGCATTTGGAAACTCAGGAATATTAAATGATTTAAAAACACTATCATAATCATATAATATGGCTGGACCACTCGTTGATTGTTGAGGTTTGTATGTGGTAATTTCAACATTGTAAACAACCTCAATTTTACCAGATTTTAGATTAAAAACCCTTTTATTCGGTGTGCCAGGCACGTAACCTAGAAAGTAGCCATCGTCAGCCACCTCACCGAATTTTTGTTTATCTTTATTTCGCACAATGGTGCAGGGTAATCCAAATGGTTCAAAGCCTTATAAGTTTGGTTTCTTGTTAAACATCAATTCATGACAAGTTTTATTAAAACGTTTAACAGTCAAAACTTTGTTCAGGACGTAGCAAGCTGTATTCACAGCTTCTCCCCAGAAAAGAACTGGTAGCTTTGAATCTGAAAGCATCGTCCTAGCGGCTTCAATCAACGTCCTGTTTTTCCTCTCAGCAACTCCATTTTGTTGAGGTGTATAAGGAGCAGAATATTGATGTTCAATTCCCTTTCGAAGACAGTAGAGATCCAGAATTCGATTCTTGAACTCCGTGCCATTATCACTCCTTATCCTCTTGATCCTTGCATCATGGACATTTTCCAATTTTGTAAAAAGATCTATCAACATATCTGTTGTCTCATATTTTGTACCTAAAAAGAAAACCCATGAATAACGTGAGTAATCATCAGTGACAACAAGACAATAGTACTTTCCACCTATGCTCCTCACGTTCAATGGACCGAATAAATCCATGTGAAGTAATTCATAAGGGGCATCTATGGAATTTACTGTTTTAGATTTATGAGGTTTCTTGTGCTGTTTTCCCTTTTGACAGGGTAGACATTTATCTTCCACTTGAAACCTCTGCATTGGAACCCCTTTCACTAGCTCATTTTTAACAAGGTAATTCATTTTTTGATAGTGAATATGGGCCATGCGTCTGTGCCACAACATTGATTCAGCTTCAGATGCTTTTGATAGTAAACACGCCACCACGGCAGTTGGATCCTTAGCACCCATGTCCATGAAATAAGTGTCATTTCTCCTTGGCGCTCTCATCACTATCCAATCGTCCGGAATCACCAAACCTGGTTTCAACACTAATGCTTCTTTTTTGGTAAAATGGACCGAGTGACCCTTGTCGCAGACTTGTGACACACTCATCAGATTGTGTTTAAGCTGCTCCACATAGTTCACTTTATCCAGTGTGATCTTCCCATTGGTCACTTTTCCTCGTCCTGTAATTCTACCACCTTTAGCACCCGCAAAATTCACATGTCCACCATCATAATCTTTAAATTCAGTCAACAATCTCGCATCCCCCGTCATGTGCCTGGAGCAGCCACTATCAACATACCATAAGTTGATAATCCTCCTTAGCAGCTCCTGCACACACCAACCAAGAAATTAGTTAGATTGGGGGACCCAAGCCTTAATGGTCTTGGGTCGTCCAAATTCACCAACCACTTGAACATCCATCCAATATCCATTACTCCTAACAGGAGTCTTGGATCTCAGACCTGTTAATGGAATTTGATTTGTATTTCCACTAGGTCTATGGTCCTGAGGGTTCCTATATGTGTTTGGACTATTTAACCTTTGGAAATTTTGATTTTGGTACCTTAAATTTTGATTCCAAGAAGCATTATTGTTGTAATTTCTAAAGCCATTGTTATAAAAAGTTCGACCACCATCATTTTGGTATCGATTTTGATATTGACCTTGACTCCTGAAATTATTTGTATTATGATTGTTCATTCTTGGTGAACTGCTTCTAGGTCTCTCATATCTGCCTGGTGGAGATCTAGGCTGAAATCTTGGTTGATTTCTTTGAAAACGTGGAACTTGTGGAGTTCGTGTTTCAGCCTTATCTACACCAACAACAACATTCTCTTGTTGCTTGGGAGCAGATTTCTTTGGAGAATTTGCAACTTTCTCCTCATTATCACCTTTCTTCTCAGGTGATTTCCCCCTCTGTTTCTCACTAATTTGTGCTTCATTCTTTTTGTTAGGACAGCAGCTAGCTACATGTCCCTTGGTGTGACATTTGAAGCACGATCTCTTTTTCAAAGACTTCTTCTCTGAAGCCTTTGAACTAGATTCAGGTTTTGATGATGATGCCTTAGAGGAATTTGGTTCAGTTTGCTTAGTTTCAGAATTTTCTTTGTTCTTGTTTTTAGAAAACTCTACATTAGATTCGTTTTCAATAACAGTTGTTTCGTTTTTCATGTCACTTCCTTGAACAAAATTAATCTTTTTAACAAAATTTGGATTCTTATTCTTAGGATGTGAAGTTTTCTTTTTCAAAACAGGTTTGCTGTTATTATCCTTCTTAGCATCATCACACGCAGACTCATTTCCTTGACTTGATGTGGAACTACTTGGTGATGTTGACACAAAGTCCATGAGCTCATCTTCATCAGGCAAGAAAGAATAGTCATGACTAACAGGAGGTGGAACTTCATTGAAACCATGGAATCCCACACTGGTTTTGTCATTACTTTTCTTCAAGCCACCCATCATGTGTTTCATAACAAAAGTAGAATCCCTGAATTGACCTAATTTCTTTTCAAGTTCAACAATTTTGAGTTGTGCATCTGACAACTCTTTGCATTTTTCAGAAATCTCTTTTGTTTTCTCAGCCATCATTTCATGAGCTAAGTCAATGACTTGAAGTTTTTCGTTTAATTTGCAGGTTAAAGCTTCAATTTTACTTTCATAACCTTTTATTTTCTTCAAGTATGAAGATTCGTTTCTTTTAGCAAAAAAGTTTGATTCTTTAATGTTAGACATATCGCCCACCAGACTTTGGTTTTGTGTTGACAACCTGTCTACCTCACCCTGTAGTTCACGACATTTTAAACACACAGAATTAGACTTTACCTCTCCTGTTTGTTTATCAAGGTTGGCCATGAGAGCCGCAAGCTGAGCTTTCACTCTGTTGTATTCAGCTTCCTTTTCTTCAGCTTCCTTTTCATGGTCAGACTTTTGCTTTTCCTCTTCAGCATCTTTTGTCTGATCACCCTTCTCTTCTTCAGCTTTACTCTCTATCTTGACCTCAGCATCCACCTTGGCTTCAGCATCTCCCATAGTAGCTTCATCATTATCAACTGGAACTATCTCTGCCATGAATGCCTGAGTGGCATTTTCATTGTCTTCTAGATGAATACTCCAATCATATGAACCTTCTCGTGCTATAGAGATCAAAGCCTTTGAGCTAGAATTGTTTGATGCATTCCTGTTGTTTGAACTCTGACTCGAAGTCTCTTGCTTTTGTTTTTGACATTCCCTAGCGAAATGCCCATAACTTTGACAGTTAAAGCACCTCACTTTGGTCTTGTCGAAGCCAACAGTCCTCCCTACAAACTTCCTTCCTGTTCTGTTCATGAACCTTTTGACTCTTCTGGAGATCATGGCCATCTGCCATTGTAAATCCATCTCTTCTAGATCATCAGGGTCAATCTGATCATAGTCTTCATCTAAAGTAGCAGGATCAGATATCTTCCCATGAATATAGTTCTCATAAGAAGCAACGAATGAGGTAAGTAGAGCCAGATGTTCTTCAGCAGACTTCACACTCATAGGCATCGACTTAACACCACTACTCTGCTTAGAAGCTGGTGTTCTCTTGGCTCCTGTTGATCCTCCTGAAGCAGCTACAAAACACACATCACCATCCTCATTCACTGTGACCTGCTCATTCTCACACGATAGAAACGCAGTAGCAGAGTCGCTAGAAGCGTTGTGCGATGAAGAAGATGTAAGCCCATTGTAAACCCCTGGATCTTGAACTTGATCATATCCAGTGTCTTTCTTCTTCATACTGAGCTCATAAGCTCTCAGCTTTCCTACCACTTCTTCATGCTCTTTTGTCTCATAATCTGCTTCTCCCTTGATCATGAGAGTGTAGATATCCCATTTAGTAGGTAAGGCATCGAGCAGCTTGTCATTCTTTTCTACGTCAGTGTAGCAATCGATCTCATAGTTTTCCATTTCTGACATCAGATGGTAGTAACGAGTGATGATGTCCTCAAGTGAGTCATGTTTCATGTACTTAAAAATAGCAAACTGCTTCTTCAGTAGATCAACTTTGTTTTTCTTGACATCTGCATTTCCCGCATATCGCTTTTCTAATGCATCCCACATATCCTTTGAATTTGTGTACTTCTTGAAGGTATGCTTGATGCTATCAGGTAAGGACATTTTGATTGCAGCCAAGGCTCTCTTTTCAGCCTCATACATCTTTTTATTAGCATCTTCCATGTTCACATAGGCAGTTCTACGTGGTCTGCCTTCAAAGTCATGTGTTGGGTTTGTGTACCCATCTTCGATACATATCCACATGCGAGTGTCCTGATATTCAATGAAGGATTGAAAGCGATCCTTCCATGTCAAATAATTTTCCACCTTCATCATCTTAGGCGGTTTGTTGGTATTGCCAACCTCATGCTCCATTCTCAAAAGCTCATTCAAACTTGACATGTTCGACATTTTAACGTAACCGACTGATAAAACCGTACAAAATTTCTCCGAAAACAGTGGTTACCAAATTACACCGTTAGAATCGTCTCGAAAAGATGAATCCAATGATATCTAATGTCGAAAACCGAATTTTTTTTGTCCTAAAAATGCAAGGAATTTAACGGTGCAGACGGTTTCTTCGGATGAGTTACGGTTCACTTTCTATTTTCGAAAACGTTAATTTTTAGTTACGCTTGCCAAAAAATCTTCCACCTCTTAATTTCGCTAATTTTGCTGTTAATTATGCAGGTCAATTTCGCTGGCCTGTTAATTATTCAATTTCGCTGATCAAAGCTCACTGAAAAGGTCAATTTCGCAGGTCTAGTTCGCTGGTCAAATTCGCTCCAAATTCGCTGGTCAAATTCGCTCCAAATTCGCTGGTCAATTTCGCTATTACGACGACCAGTAAATTCGCCGAAAACCGTAATAATTTCGCTGAGGAAAATTATACGGATACCAAAGTCACCTTTGGATTTTAACTTCGCCGATAAGTTCACTGGTCTATTAATTTCGCAGGTCCATACTGCGAAATTAATTAAATTCGCCTATTAAACTTGGAAATTCAATCTTCTCGAAATTTCTGATGATTCTATCTCTTCTCCAACACAAATCTGCAAAATCAAACAAGCAAATCAGCAAAGTTTTGACAAAATTTTGATGAACTTAATGAAGAACACGAAGAACAGTCTTCGAATCTTCAAGTTTCTCAGCCAAAATTCTTCAAAACAATCAACCAAAAACTGTCCTGGAAACCCTAAAACCTGCAAAACAGCAATCAAACAAAACAGAAGATCAAAAACAGCCAATAATTTCGAAAATTTTATCAAACCAACAAAAAATTTCGAAACCCTAATTTTTCAGGTTTCAAAATTTTCGAAAAACTTCCTGATTCTGCCAAGAACAATTCTGAACCGAGCCTTCAAGAGCCTAATGCTCTGATACCAATTGTAGGTCCCCTTGATGTATGGATCTTTCACAGAACTGTCAATCTAATCAAGAGTGCGGAATCCTCTTGATCAGAATATAGCAGAAAACGTGTAGAAACAGGAAGATCAATTCACAATCAAACTGGGTTTCTATTGATTATCAATCTCACAAGAATTACAATCAATCTAAACCCTAACCAACTCCAAATTCGTCCAAGTCCTAAGCACTCTCACGAATTCTCTCTAAAATCTGTTTTGGCTGATTAACCTAAACCCTATAGCAAAGCCTTGTTTATATAACACAAGGTTTGCAACTTGGGCTAGAGTTTCCTACATGGGCAAAGCCCAATTCGTCCCCCTAGACCCAACTGGGTTTTGTTTAGCCCAAACTCTATTATCTCACTAATACAAAGCTAAACCCTCTAACTGTTTATCGTTTAACTAATTACAAGATATCCAAAGACCAAATCTAAGTTGTTGTCACAAACATGCACCAACAGGCGTTGATGTGATCATCTTGATTCCCTAACTTTTGCAAAAATCAGCAGTTCTCTTGCTGATGAACTGAGAGCCATTATCACAGATTATTTCAGCTGGTATCCCAAACCTTGTCAGGATATTCCTCTTGATGAAGGATACTACTTCATGATCCCTAACTTGAACAAAGGCTTCAGCCTCAACCCACTTGGAGAAGTAATCTGTCATTGCTAGCATAAAAACCTTTCCTCCTGGAGCTTTCGGCAATTTTCCCACTATATCCATACCCCATTTCATGAATGGCCAAGGTGATGCAATAGGATATAATGGTTCAGCAGGTTGATGCAGTATGTTACTATGCCTCTGACATGCATCACATCTTCGAGCATATTCTGCAGCATCCTTTCTCATAGTTGGCCAATAGTATCCCGTTCTTAATACTTTCGAGAACAATGACCTGCCCCCAGTATGGTTGCCACAATCTCCTTTGTGTATATCCTGAAGTACTTCCTTGGTTTCAGGATCCTCCAAGCATCTTAGGTATGGTCCGGCAAGAGACTTCTTATACAAAACATCATTTATAATAGTGAAACGGGATACCTTCAATCTGAAAGCCTTAGGATTTTCATCCTTTGGGATGTTTCCTTCTTTGAGGTATTTTATAATTGGAGTCATCCAGGATTCAGGATTCTTCTTAGGATATTCATCATCGGGATCCAGGATACTTGCTACTTCTTTATCCTGAGACTTGAATGTTCCATTGCAGGATACAGGATATGTAGTATTAGTATTTGAGTTCCTTCCGGTATCCTGACTGTTGATCCTAAATTTGCCAGAGCATCTGCCTCAGCATTATCCGCCCTTGGTACCTGTTTAAGTGTAAAAACTTCAAAATATCCTGCTAATTTTTTAACAATTTCAAGATATTCAATTAACCTTTCACCTTTCACTGCATAGGACCCATTGAAATGGTTAGTGATTAACAAGGAATCGACAAACACTTACAAACATTTAATATTCATATTCCTAGCCAATTCTAATCCTGCAATCAAGGCTTCATACTCTACTTCATTATTAGTAGCAGGGAATTCACATCTAATAGCCTGGGGTAATATGTCCCCCTGTGGCGATTTTAGTAGTATACCTAATCCTACACCTCTTACATTAGATGCACCATCAGTATATAACGTCCAGGATCCCAAAGTTTCTCCTAGTTGTTGTACTTCTAGGTCTACTTCATTTTGAATGTCACTACTGAAATCAGCCACAAAGTGTGCTAAACCTGAGACTTTATAGTATTTCTAGGTTCATATACTAGATCATAGGCGCTTAACTTTACGGACCATTTAGCCATCCTACCCGACATCTCAGGTTTCCTAAGCACACTTTTAACAGGATAATTAGTTTTAACATGAATCCTATGTGTCTCAAAATAATGTCTAAGCTTAGTTGATGCCATAACTAGAGCTAATATCAATTTTTCTAAGTGTGAGTATCTAGTTTCAGCATCTAATAAACTTTTGCTAACATAATAGACAGGATACTGCTGACCTTCATGATCCTTTACCAGAATAACACTTACTGCAAGATACAGGGATAATGATTCACCATCCTCGGGTTTCATCAATTAGAGGTGCAGTTGAAAGATATTGCTTTAATTCTTGTAGGGTCGCTTCATGCTTTTCTCCCCATTCAAATTTCTTATTCTTCTTTAGGATATCGTAGAATTACTTGCATTTTTCTGAGGGTCTTGATATAAACCTGTTCAATGTTGCTACTCGTCCTGTTAACCTTTGCACATCTTTCATGTTGGATGGTGATTTGATATCCAGGATAGCTTTGATCTGTTCTGGGCTTGCTTCTATTCCCCTCTTAGTCACATGTATCCTAAAAACTTTCCTGCCCCCACTCCGAAATGGCACTTAGCAGGATTCAGCTTCATATTATATTGGTCCAGGATATCGAATGCACCTTCAAGATCCTAGAGATGATCCTCCGCCTTCTTGGACTTTACCACCATATCATCAATATACACCTCCATGGTGTCCCACAGTTTGTCTTTAAACATCATATTTACCAATCTCTGGTACGTTGCACCTGCATTTTTCAAACCAAAAGGCATGGCAGTATAACAATAAATACATGTTGGTGTCATGAAAGCAGTATCCTCCTGATTAAAGGGTTCCATTTAGATCTGCTGGAATCCTGAGGATGCATCCATAAAGGTTAGCATTTCATGACCGGCAGTTGCATCCACCATCGAGTCTATATGAGACAAAGGAAATGGGTCTTTAGGACATGCTTTGTTTAGGTCTGTGTAATCTACACAAACTCTCCATTTCCCGTTCTTCTTTTGAACCACAACCACATTTGCTAGCCACTTGGGAGATTTGACTTCCCTAATCATCTTGGACTTCAACAATCTTTCAACCTCTTCCTGTATGATTCCATTTCTTTCAGGAGCAAACTTCCTTCTCTTTTGCTGAACGGGCTTGAAAGACCTATCAATCCCAAGGTTATGAGTTATAATATCTTTAGAAATACTTGTCATATCCTCATGCTTCCATGCAAACGTGGACATCCTTGCTCTGAGGCCTCCGCGATATCCTGGGCTCGTATCTTTAATTGCTATCCTGCTTTGGACTTTGTTGAAGACTTCATTGAGGAGGAATAGCATTCTTTTGCCTCCTGTTGATTGCTTTCTATTTTAACAACCCCCCAAGGGGTAGGGATCTTGATACACTGATGATAGGTTGATGGTAGAACCTTTATATCATGGATCCATGGTCTACCCAATATAATATTATAGTAGGATAATGAATCCATGACATAGAAACGTAGCATTGAATTCACTCCCTTAACACATACTGGCAGCTTTATTTCTCCCACAGTATTCTTGGCCTCTCCACTGAACCCTACAAGTACAGTGGATTTTGAAGTGATCTCCATCTGGGGAATGTTCATTCTCTTGAGCTTTTCCAGCTGGATAATGTCACACCTTGGCTTTTGAGGAAGCGTGATTATGTGTGACTTGCTTAATATCATTGCATTCAACCATAACAAACATCTATATGATAAAACCATGATGTTCATCCATGAATTAAGTTTCAAAACATTACAATCGTCCTTGTTTAACAACAAACCAAGACTTCAAATTTTAAAATACACTACAACCAAAGCTTAAAGTTCCATACTGGACTTCTCAAAAGACTCTAGTATATACGTGGCTTTGAACCATGTATCTTATCAAGGATAAAACACACGACTCAAAGCTCTTTAGTGCTGGATGACATCACTTATTTGAGACACAACTTGATATCTTGGACGCCCACCAGATCCATAATTAGTTTCCCGAAATACATGTAGTTTAAAACATCAACAAAAGTTGAACGAGTTCATGTGTTTTGTATGTGTGCACGATCATCCTTGAAAACATTTGTAAGTATGTATGTATTTGTAAACCGGTATGAAAGCAACAAGGAAACAGATCAATTAATGTGTAGCTAATACATTAATATTTGTGACGTGATGCAGGAAGGCTCAATCCTAGCAGATTTTGTACCAGCCTCCGACCCTAAGACATAGTCACCTCATGGTCCATCCTATGGGCTCATGGGCAGGGCTCGCTACACCCAAATAGATCTATCACTCATGTCCCTTGGTCCTACTACGAGGATTAATGGTCTTAAGTGTTGTACCCACCACTCACATGATCTAGCAGTACCTTTCGTTAGCTAACCATACCACATATAAACGTTTGTAAATAGTTTGTAACATGTACGTCACCCCCGAAGTTATAAAACCAAAACAGTTAAAGAAAAGGGGGACATGAACTCACAGTTTTGCGTTCTTCAATTCAATCCAACGTAACTTACAGCTGATACTCGTTTGCACGACTTCCTACAAACGTACTACAGTTTATTAGACGGGTGGGTTGTGCCTTGACCCAGTCTTAGTTAGTGTCTTTGAGTTACATTTCATTGTGTCTTCAATATTATTCCAAGTTATATAATTATTTGTCAAAATAATAAATATTTTAGCTTTAATTATATTTATTAAATTTTGGAATATTAGTTAAAATAATATATCTTAACTTGTCGCATTAATGCACTTGTTCATGTATAACTTCCCCAAGGATGGGTGTATTCATACTCGTATTCTTAACCTTGTGTATTTTGCCAAGTATCGGTGGTGTATTCCGGTGTGTATGTATTCGTACGAGAATACGTATTTTTATTGTGTTTATTAAGCATTCATATACTTAATTTTTGTATTAACTTTTCCGGAATAACATTTCTAATAAAAATACATCAACATATATTCCCAAAATATATATTTTAAGAAATCTTATATTGAAAAATTATTTATAATTTTTCCCTTGGCAAAAATATTTATGAACTTCATATAAGTTTCAAAAATAATATATTTTCAAGTTTAACTTGGAAAATATATTTAACCTTATTTTTCACCCAAAAATAATGTATTTCATGTTTATTCAAGAAAAATATATATTTTCTCCCAAAAACAATATATCTTCTAATAATTTCAAGAAAATATATATTTTTATTTACCCAAAAATAATATATTTTTTTCTTGTAAAAAATATGATGTAATTTTGTAGTAATTGTAAAAATCATATTTTTTTCTCTTGGTGTCCAAAATACTAATTACCAAAATATACTTATGAATTAAATTCCGGAATATTTTTGTAAGTTATATTCGTTGTTCGGTTTCTCCAATATCTCGGGTATAAATTATATATTTATTTCTTGGGATTTTGGTAATATTTTGGATTGTAATTTCTTGGTATTTTGGTGAGTTATATTATTTCAAGTCCTAAAATAATATAACTAATACACATAATATACAAATAATCAGACACATGGTGACATCTAAATATATATTTTCCTAAATACATATTTAGTCACTTTTATTTAAAAAAACAACCTCCAATATTTATAATCTTTGTAACAAAAATTATGGAAAATTTTATATAAAAATCCTAGGTTTAAAATATACTTGTAAGTATTTGTTTAAGAATATTTTTCTAAGTGTTTAATTTTTAGAAAAATTTTGCCATAGTTTCCCCTAAAAATGGAGGTTTCCATGCTTTCAAAGCATATCATTTTCTTTTATAAATCAACACAATCAACAATAAACCAATCAACACTTACCAATTTTCCAAAATCAAGCATAAATTACTACTTCATGAACATGAAAATTTACAAAAATTTGTAGTAACTTACTAGTGTGTTTAGTAAGCTTAGTTACCCTTTAAAGTGTGGTTGTTTATTTAAAAAATCATTTTTGAAGAAATTAGTTCTTTACAACTTATAATTAAATTTTCTAAAAATATTTCTTCTTGAGTTTTTCTTGTTACATATACATTTCTACACTTGATTAACCACCTAAAATATGGTTAATTTCTTTAAGAACCAAGCTTAAGTAAACTTTGTATTTTTAACTTGATTTCTTATGATTTTAGTCTTATGTTCAAGTTTCATGTTCAAGATTCATAGTGTTCTTCATGATTAACAACTTGTATCATTCTTTAACCACCAAAACAACATGTAAAATGGAGTGTAGAAGATCTTACTACCAGCTCAAGGCTAGGGATGATCACAATTTGAAAAAGAGGTGGATAAAAGCTTGTGTGGGAGGTCCTTCAAGTTCCAAGAGTTCCTAGCTTCCTTATGTTGCTTCTTACACCTTTGGATATCAAAAGAATGGATAGAGCTTGAATTAAAAATGGTGGTGGTGTGTGGTGTGTTCTTGGCCGTAGGTGAAGGGAAGGAAGAAGAAGAATGGTGTTGGTGAAATGTGGAGGTTAAGTTCTTTGGCTAGTTCTTATAACACTTCAACATTAGATTACCTATTGTATAATATGCTCAAAAAGTGGAGACAATATCCATTAAAATAACCAAATAAAATCTATGGGTGGGGGCCACATTATGGCCGTAGGTATGGGGGGGTATAGATTTGGAATGTAATGGCTAGTTATGTCACACCCCGACCACGTTAAAACAACAAACCGTGATGGAAACGTCGGGGAGTGTCGTGGCAGAATTATTGTTTCACAACCATGGATACAAAAAGTTTCGTTTTATTGATTCATTAAGTAATTTACATTGTTTTAACACGAAACAACAAGTTACATATTGACTATCACTATTATTATGTCACTAAGGCCTCGTCCAGATCCTATGTGACTCAAGCATCCTAGCAATCAACATCAAGCATCAACACCTGAAACATATGTAAAAATAAAGTCAGCAAAGAAATGCTGGCGAGCACATAGATTTTATAAGAGTGTCGGATTCATGGCTAGTTTACATGTTGCAATACTTTATTAAAAAACCTTGTTTTGAAAAGAGTATAATGTCACACCCCCAAAATCCACCATGCGGAGTATCACCGCCTGGAGGCGTGACGTGACCAGGATCGAGCCACCAATCATATTGAACAACATAATTAAATAAATAAAACCAAACACAATACGATTGGTGACCAAAAGGAAGTAAACCGATTTTAGGTTAACAGCGGAAGCATAAAACATAAGTTCAAAACATAAGTCCATAGTTCTTAAGTTTAAAGTCCAAAACGTAGGTTTGATAAGTTCATAAAGTTTATTCATTAAGTACGGGACATATCAGTTCGCATCCCACAACGACTACCTCCATATGCAAGCTCCATAGCCTCTAATGACCTGCAAAGCATGTAATAACGAGTTAACAACAACGTTGAGTGAGTTCACGGTTGGTTGTCCATTTTAGAGTTGTTTCCAAAAACATAGTTTAATCTCATTCGGCTATCCAGCCGTGGGGGTTACCCCATAGTTCGAAAATGTTTATTAGTTAACCATCCCATGTTCACCTTCCCTGGCTATCCAGCCCGGCACTTTGGCAGTGGGGAGCTACCCTAGTATTTTAAACTACCAGACTCGTTTATCATATCGACTACTAACAAAAATCAATTGTGCCCTAGCGTCGGTGTTCTATCACCACCGACGTGCCATAGTCCATTAGTACACACCCGTCCAACTGGCACGGTGTGAGGTTTGTTAAACCTAATAGCGCTATTAACTAATGACCCGCTCGCCATAGCCTCGGCGATTAAGTCGATACAAAAAGGGAGGGACTTCGCTGATAGAGTTCTAGTCCAGTAAGTCTAATGCGTCCCAACAGGACGAGGAATTTACATTCCTGAACACGTCTCAAAGGACGAGGAATCCCTATTCCTGTGCCCATTCCCATTCCCACCGGGAATTTACCATGCTTTGTAGAAAAGTGTGAACTCACCTCGGTTTGCTCGGTTAGATTCTCAAATATAGCTAACAGTCAAGGTTGGTCAATCACGTCCTAGTATGATTTACCAGTTAGTCATTTAGTGGCTTACAAATGGAGCACAAAGTTCCTACACGTATCTATCACATAGCATGCATTACTTTAACTGTTTATGCCCATATATATACTTCCTATCCATTCCCCACTCATAAGCAAACATACGATAGTGCACGTAACACATATAACATGTTAGATCATTCACAGATAGCATACTCGACATTTAGACACGCAAGTCACAACTTATGTCATTTCAGCATTAATATTCAAAACCGGCTGTTTTCGGACATTTTAATAAAATAGTTAAATTATTCCAAAAATTCCCAAATTTTTACAGAATGTCTTAAACGTTCCAGATTTTATTGTGTAAAAATATCGGGGTCCGGTTCATTACCAATATTTTATAAAAATTCATTTTCCGGACTGAACTCAGATTTATATTTTTCTGACCACAGTCCACGGGATAATTTATTAAAAATTCATCGAGCATCCGATTTACGAAATTCCAGTGGGGTAATTACAAATACATCGGTGGTCATCTACCGTACAAGTTTCAGGATCCAACTCTATACAGAACCCAAGTTATGACAGAAAACAAAACTCATATTTTCAGTAGAAAAATGCAGCTCTAGCTGCTGTTACGAAATGACGCTTTAAAAATAGTAAACGAAGTCCAAAAATTACGATTCCAGTTCCATTAGAACCGTATTTCATAATAACACGTTTTAGACTCAAAATATTAGTTTTTCGTAGAGTTTATGACCTGTTTACAGCCAACTGAAGTTGGCTGTAAAACCAGGACAGATTCTGTTTTCACTCTTTAACTTACTAACTTGTGTTCGATTGATTTCGTTAATCATGTTTAGTGACCACAACAACATCAAACATTAATATTAATCAGCAAAACATCAGATAATCAATCAATAATCATAATCACACAAGATCTACATGATTTACACACATAACTTTTCTTTATCCAACTTATTCATCTTTTGTGGTGAGGTCCTTGGCAATCCGTAAGCACCGAGCCTCCTTATACGTGATCCTTCACCTTTGTGTGTGTGTGGAATTACAAGATTGAATTTTGAAGGTGGGTGGATGTGTGTTGTGGTTCTCAGCCAAGATATCAAAGGAAGAGAGTGGAGTTCTTGTGTGGTGATTTGTGGAGTGAAAGATGGTGACCTTGAGTTATATTTATAATCCACTTAATCCTAATTACCCATAGGATATTATGTAGCCAAGATATTTAGCATGCCCAAGTAAAATAACCGAAATTTTGTGGAGTGTCCCCATATGGGAACCAATTCGGTTGTGTGGGGGGGGGGGGGTTATGGTTTGTTTGCAACTAATAAGTTAGTGGTATTTAGTTTAGAGATTTAAATTTATTTTTATGTTCCGGGTAAAGTCCGGTTGTTCGGTTCGATACTGTTTCGTTAAAGTGCTTAATTAATTCGTAAGGTGTCCTACATATACATTTTTTTAACGTTTTTAATTTTCAACACTCAGGAAGATATAACGGACTATTTAGTGACCTTTCTGTACACTATTAGTATATTAACAAATACGTGTAAGCATAACACAGATATCAGAAAGCAGTTAAGTAATTCCACACAGTCGTCAAACACTTTAATTATCAGAAATAAATTGTACGGTTACATGTAAATTATGAGGGTTGTCACATTCTCCCCCTGTTAAGAGAATTTCGTCCCGAAATTTAGCGCGTGGTTACTGAGGAAGCTAGTTAAGTTGCGTTGTTTTCCTGATTTTCCTGGGGTGTCATATCATTCCCCCGTTGATTTGGAATTTCGTCCCGAAATTCTGCAGTAGCTTCAGCCTCAGTAGTGGTTGCGTTTTTCTTAAACAGCTGGGGATACTTGAGTTTCATTTGGTCTTCTCGTTCCCAGGTATACTCTGGGCCACGACGAGCATTCCAACGAACTCGGACCAGAGGTATCCTGGTATGCTTGAGGATCTTAACATCTCGATCCGTAATCTCTACTGGTTCCTCGACGAATCGTAGCTGGTCATCGATTGTGAGTTCCTTTAGAGGAACTATGAGAGTCTCATCTGACAGACACTTCTTCAGATTCGACACATGGAATACGTTGTGAACTCCGCTGAGTTCTTCAGGTAGATTCAACCTGTAGGCGACTTTGCCAATTTTCTCGGTGACTTCGAATGGTCCGACATAACGCGGATTGAGTTTGCCTCGTTTGCCAAAGCGGACTACACCTTTCCAAGGTGAGACTTTGAGTAGCACTCGATCCCCAACCTGGAGCTCGAGTGGTTTTCTTCCCTTATCAGCCTAGCTTTTCTGACGGTCACGAGCTGCCGCCATTCGCTGTCGTATCTGAGCAATTCTCTCGGTGGTATCTACCATAAGTTCTGGGCCAGTGATTTGGCTGTCACCAACTTCTGCCCAACAGAGAGGTGATCGGCATTTGCGTCCGTACAATGCCTCAAACGGAGCAGCCTGGATGCTGGTGTGGTAGCTGTTGTTATATGAGAACTCCACTAGCGGGAGGTGCTTTTCCCAGCCATTACCAAAATCGATTACACATGCCCTAAGCATGTCTTCAAGGGTTTGGATGGTGTGTTCAGATTGCCCATCCGTCTGTGGGTGATAAGCGGTGCTCATATCTAAACGTGAGCCAAAAGACTTGTGCATTGCTTGCCACAATTCTGAAGTAAAACGCGCGTCACGATCAGATATAATAGAGGTTGGCACTCCGTGCCTTGATACCACTTCCTTTAGGTAAATGTCTGCAAGAGTAGAAAACTTATCAGTTTCTTTGATAGCCAGAAAATGTGCAGATTTGGTCAGTCGATCTACGATCACCCAAATGGTATCGTTTCCGCGTTGAGATCTGGGCAGACCAGTAACGAAATCCATGGAAATTTGCTCCCATTTCCATTTCGGGATCTCCGGTTGTTGAAGTAGGCCTGATGGTTTCTGATATTCAGTCTTGACTCTCGCACAAGTCAAACATTTGCTAACGTAGGTTGCTATGTGGGCTTTCATGCCAGGCCACCAATATGTAGTCTTGAGGTCGTGGTACATCTTGTCCGAACCAGGGTGTACTAAAAAACGAGACTTATGTGCTTCATCCATCACAAGCTCGCGTAAGTTGCCATAAAGTGGAACCCAGATGCGTCCGTTTACATAGTAGGCACCGTCTTCCTTTTGTTCTAGCCGCTGCCTTGATCCTCGTAGGGACTCAGCCCTGATGTTCTCTGCTTTCAATGCTTCGACCTGAGCATCGCGAATCTGAGCGGGAAGGATAGACTGGATGGTAAGCTGTAGAGCACGTACACGCCTAGGTATGGTATCCTTTCGACTGAGGGCGTCGGCCACAACATTGGCTTTGCCCGGATGATACTTGATTGCGCATTCATAATCGTTCAAGAGCTCAACCCATCGGCGTTGACGCATGTTTAACTCCTTTTGCTTGAAGATATGCTTGAGACTCCTGTGATCGGTGTAAATGGTGCACTTGGTACCGTACAGGTAATGTCTCCATATCTTAAGCGCGAAAACAACTGCTCCCAGCTCCAGATCGTGAGTAGTGTAATTTCTTTCGTGAACCTTGAGTTGGCGTGATGCGTAGGCAATGACCTTGTCACGTTGCATCAACACGCAACCAAGTCCTTGGATGGAAGCATCGCAGTAAACCACAAAATCATCTGTGCCTTCAGGCAATGAGAGGATAGGCGCGCTACAAAGTCTATCCTTCAAGTGCTGAAATGCGGACTCCTGTGCATCACCCCAACGATAGGTGACACCCTTCTGAGTTAGTGAAGTGAGAGGTTGCGCAATCCTGGAGAAATCTTTGATAAACCTTCTGTAATATCCTGTCAAACCCAAGAATTGGCGGATCTCTGTTGGTGTGCGGGGTGCAGGCCAATTCTTGATCGATTCAACCTTAGATGGATCCACATGAATTCCATCCTTGTTTACCACATGGCCTAGAAAGTGGACTTCGCGAAGCCAGAAGTCACATTTCGAAAACTTGGCATACAACTGCTCTTTTCGAAGAAGTTCCAGCATAAGTCGCAGATGCTGCTCGTGTTCCTCCTGACTCTTAGAATAGATCAGGATATCATCGATGAACACACTAACGAACTTATCCAGGTAAGGCTTGCACACTCGGTTCAAGAGATCCATGAAGACCGCTAGTGCATTGGTCAGCCCGAATGGCATAACCAGAAACTCGTAATGGCCGTAACGAGTTCTGAATGCTGTTTTGGAGACGTCCTCATCTCGGACCCTCAGCTGATGGTATCCCGATCTCAAATCAATCTTGGAGTAATAGCTCGACCCTTGCAACTGGTCGAACAAGTCGTCAATACGTGGAAGAGGATAACGATTCTTCACAGTCACCTTGTTAAGTTCGTGATAGTCAATACACATTCTGAAAGTACCATCTTTCTTCTTTACGAACAAGACTGGAGCTCCCCAGGGCGAAGAGCTAGGACGTATAAAACCCTTTTCCAAGAGTTCCTGTAATTGTGTGGACAGTTCTTCAAGTTCTGATGGAGCTAGACGATATGGTGCTCGAGCCACTGGTGCTGCCCCATGAGCTAGCTCGATTTGAAACTCGACTTGGCGATGAGGCGGAAGACCAGGTAATTCCTCAGGAAATACCTCGGGAAAGTCGCGTACAATAGGGATGTCCTCAATTCTCTTCTCTTCCGTTGATGTGTCAGTAACGAGTGCCAAAATGGCAGTGTGGCCCTTTCGCAAACACTTTTGGGCCTTAAGGAAAGAGATGATGCCTTCGACAGCACCACTCTTGTCGCCACGAATCACGAGAGGTTCTTCACCAGAACGAGGAATGCGGATGATTTTCTCCTTGCAAACAATCTCCGCTTGATGATGAGATAGCCAATCCATCCAAATAACAACGTCGAAACTACCAAGTGTGATAGGAATAAGCTCGATAGAGAAAGTCTGACCAGCTAAGACGAGGTTACAACCTTTAACTACGTGTGTGGCTTCAAGACTTTTACCGTTAGCTAGTTCTACCGCGTGTTTGGTGTTCAAAAGTGTTGGAGTGCGCTTAAGCATTTGGCTAACTTTTAAGGACACATAACTAGTATCGGCACCCGAATCGAACAAAACAGTAACAAAGATGTCGTCCAGAAGAAACTTACCCATCACAACGTTGGGATCGTTCCTTGCTTCTCCCTGACCAATCACGAACACACGACCTTGGGCGCCATTTCCATTATTGTTACCTCCATTGTTGCCTCCGTTGTTGTTTCCATTGTGGTTCCCGTTTCTTTGGTTATTGTTCTGGTTTTGGTTCAACTGGGGGCAGTTCCTCTTAAAATGGCCTTCAGCGCCACACTGAAAGCATCCTTTGTTGTTACCTTGTTGTTGCCGCTGCTGGCGTTGATTGGGTGGGGCTTGCTGTTGCTGCCGGTTCTGATTCGCCGGATGCTGACTCCTGCAGTCCCTTGCCATGTGACTAGGCTTGTTGCATCGATGACAGTTGCCTTTACCACATGGCCCACTGTGGTACAAGTTACAGCGATTACATTTGGGGTGATTTCCCTTGTATCCACCCTGACCTTGATCCCCAGAAGACTGCTGACTGGGGCTCCTGTACTCATCTGTCTTTCGCTGCTGGGACTGAGCTGAAGTAGAACCTTTGCCTGAATTCCCATCCCATTTTCGCTTGTTGTCGGTAGGTGCATCAGAAGTAGCTGTGGCACTGATACGTTTGGGTAGCCTGTTTTGCTCCACCGCCTGGTCGGTGAGACGATGAGCCAACTTGATAATTTGCTGAATGGTACCCAGGTTGGCTGAAGTTACGTGACTTTGAATCTCTAGTACAAGGCCCTTGAGGTAAAGCTCAATATGTTTGATGGGAGGGTCCACCATACTAGGGCACAGGATGGCCAGTTCATTCGACCTCTTGGTATACGCCTCAATCTCAGACCCCGTCATCTTCAGATTGAAAAATTCCACCTCCAGTTTGTGGATGTCATCCCGACTACAGTATTCCTCTTTGATCAGTTCCTTGAAACCGTTCCATGGGGTGGCATTAGCAGTAACCAACCCCAGCAGCTGAACCTGAGCGTTCCACCATGTGAGCGCTACCCCTTCAAGAGTACCAGTAGCATACTTCACCCTACGATCCTCAGGGCATTCACACATCTCGAAGACAGACTCAAGCTTCTCGAACCAGTGTAGAAGGCCTACCGCTCCTTCTGTGCCACTGAAAGTAGTAGGTCGGCAGTCCATGAAGGTTTTGAATGTGCACACAGGAGTTTGAGCATGTTAACCTGTTGCGCGAGAATAAAAGACAAGATTAAGCACGAGGGTTGGTTTGCGAAGGTAGGATCTAGACGTCCTAAGGTGAGTTGGTATAGCAGGTTATACCTCCTGCTGGGTTAGCTACGAGTGCCTCAGCAACTCGTTCGTTGATCAAAGCTGTCAACTGGGCTTGAGTGAGGTTGATACGTCCTCCGCGTCCGCTCATGATCTTCATAACGAAGCAACGTAAGTGAGGAAAGTGTCGCGAAAGTGCATGAGTGTGGGACGACATTAGAGAGTAAGCACACAAGGTTCGAATAGCAATTATCACGTTATCTAATGCACAGTGAGAACTATCTAACTGACAATATAACATAAATCATACCACTTATGGTGTCGAGTCTTGCACGTGGAGCGTAGCGTCGTTGTGGATCGTTGAGCACTGTACAGGTTATAGTCTGGTTTTATCAAAAAGCCTTTCCCTTTTTAAAACCAAGTTCACTATAACCAATGGCTCTGATACCAATCTGTCACATCCCCAAAATCCACCATGCGGAGTATCACCGCCTGGAGGCGTGACTTGACCAGGATCGAGCCACCAATCATATTGAACAACATAATTAAATAAATAAAACCAAACACAATACGATTGGTGACCAAAAGGAAGTAAACCGATTTTAGGTTAACAGCGGAAGCATAAAACATAAGTTCAAAACATAAGTCCATAGTTCATAAGTTTAAAGTCCAAAACGTAGGTTTGATAAGTTCATAAAGTTTATTCATTAAGTACGGGACATATCAGTTCGCATCCCACAACGACCACCTCCATATGCAAGCTCCATAGCATCTAATGACCTGCAAAGCATGTAATAACGAGTCAACAACAACGTTGAGTGAGTTCACGGTTGGTTGTCCATTTTAGAGTTGTTTCCAAAAACATAGTTTAATCTCATTCGGCTATCCAGCCGTGGGGGTTACCCCATAGTTCGAAAACGTTTATTAGTTAACCATCCCATGTTCACCTTCCCTGGCTATCCAGCCCGGCACTTTGGCCGTGGGGAGCTACCCCAGTATTTTAACCAACCAGACTCGTTTATCATATCGACTACTAACAAAAATCAATTATGCCCTAGCGTCGGTGTTCTATCACCACCGACGTGCCATAGTCCATTAGTACACACCCGTCCAACTGGCACGGTGTGAGGTTTGTTAAACCTAATATCGCTATTAACTAATGACCCGCTCGCCATAGCCTCGGTGATTAAGTCGATACAAAAAGGGAGGGACTTCGCTGATAGAGTTCTAGTCCAGTAAGTCTAATGCGTCCCAACAGGATGAGGAATTTACATTCCTGAACACGTCTCAAAGGACGAGGAATCCCTATTCCTGTGCCCATTCCCATTCCCACCGGGAATTTACCATGCTTTGTAGAAAAGTGTGAACTCAGCTCGGTTTGCTCGGTTAGATTCTTAAATATAGCTAACAGTCAAGGTCGGTCAATCACGTCCTAGTATGATTTACCAGTTAGTCATTTAGTGGCTTACAAATGGAGCACAAAGTTCCTACACGTATCTATCACATAGCATGCATTACTTTAACTGTTTATGCCCATATATATACTTCCTATCCATTCGCCACTCATAAGCAAACATACGATAGTGCACGTAACACATATAACATGTTAGATCATTCACAGATAGCATACTCGACATTTAGACACGCAAGTCACAACTTATGTCATTTCCGCATTAATATTCAAAACCGGCTGTTTTCGGACATTTTAATAAAATAGTTAAATTATTCCAAAAATTCCCAAATTTTTACAGATTGTCTTAAACGTTCCAAATTTTATTGTGTAAAAATATCGGGGTCCGGTTCATTACCAATATTTTATATTTTTTCTGACCACAGTCCACGGGATAATTTATTAAAAATTCATCGAGCGTCCAATTTAGAAATTCCAGTGGGGTAATTACAAATATATCGGTGGTCATCTACCGTATAAGTTTCAGGATCCAACTCTATACAGAACCCAAGTTATGACAGAAAACAAAACTCATATTTTCAGCAGAAAAACACAGCTCTAGCTGCTGTTACGAAATGACGCTTTAAAAATAGTAAACGAAGTCCAAAAATTACGATTCCGGTGCCATTAGAACCGTATTTCATAATAACACGTTTTAGACTCAAAATATCAGTTTTTTGTAGAGTTTATGACCTGTTTACAGCCAACTGAAACCGGGACAGATTCTGTTTTCACTCTTTAACTTACTAACTTGTGTTCGGTTGATTCCGTTAATCATGTTTAGTGACCACAACAACATTAAACATTAATATTAATCAGCAAAACATCAGATAATCAATCAATAATCATAATCACACAAGATCTACATGATTTACACACATAACTTTTCTTTATCCAACTTATTCATCTTTTGTCCAAGACTTTATGTTAGGTTCTTAAGTGTTTATGATTTTTATCCGACGAATCTCTTATTAACCACATTAGACAAGATCAATAGGGTGTTTAGAGTCACTTACTACTAGCACGTGGCTAGGGAAGAAACTAGACGAAGAACGGGTGGTTAATAGCGTTGTGGTGAGGTCCTTGGCAATCCGTAAGCACCGAGCCTCCTTATACGTGATCCTTCACCTTTGTGTGTGTGGAATTACAAGATTGAATTTTGAAGGTGGGTGGATGTGTGTTGTGGTTATCAGCCGAGATATCAAAGGAAGAGAGTGGAGTTCTTGTGTGGTGATTTGTGGAGTGAAAGATGGTGACCTTGAGTTATATTTATAATCCACTTAATCCTAATTACCCATAGGATATTATGTAGCCAAGATATTTAGCATGCCCAAGTAAAATAACCGAAATTTTGTGGAGTGTCCCCACATGGGAACCAATTCGGTTGTGTGGGGGGGGGGTGGTTATGGTTTGTTTGCAACTAATAAGTTAGTGGTATTTAGTTTAGAGATTTAAATTTAGTGTAATATTGTGTTGTAATATATGACGGGTGTTAGGGTATTCGGGGACCCTAACTAGCTCAGAAAAAGAAAAACAATGTCATGTCAATATTTTTATGTTCCGGGTAAAGTCCGGTTGTTCGGTTCGATACTGTTTCGTTAAAGTGCTTAATTAATTCGTAAGGTGTCCTACATATACATTTTTTTAACGTTTTTAATTTTCAACACTCAGGAAGATATAACGGACTATTTAGTGACCTTTCTGTACACTATTAGTATATTAACAAATACTTGTATGCATAACACAGATATCAGAAAGCAGTTAAGTAATTCCACACAGTCGTCAAACACTTTAATTATCAGAAATAAATTGTACGGTTACATGTAAATTATGAGGGTTGTCACATATAATATTGCAACGAAATTAACCAACTCAAATCAAGCGGGTTATAATTTATAAAACCTCGTAGCCATGATTCTTAACCCAAAAACATTTGTTTTAGTAAACCAAATTGTAAAACATTTCGTATTAACTCATTTAATAAATCTCGTATGGTTTATATCCTTTCGAAAACATCGTTATGTGACATCGTTTCAAAATCGTTTACCCAAGTGAACTAAATAACGCCACGGTATGTAATATGATGAAAACACTTATATATAAGAAGTACCAGCGACGTATCTACCATGTTTTCATCTCATTACACCCGTCCCGTTATCTAAACACTAACCAAAAACCAATCGTTTATCCAATTCGTTTAACTTGTTTAAATCGTTTCCAAATCGTTTAACTCGTTTCCAAATCGTTTAACTCGTTTTTTATTGTGAAAACTATTTTTGGTCATCTCGCTAATAACATTCAAACCTTCGTGACTCGACTATCTCGCTTCTCGCATTAACAAACCACCAAAGGTAAGTTAATAATCAGATTCAGTCATTACCCACCTAACCCACACATAACCATGGGTGCAGTACGATAACGGGATTTGTCAGATCCTATGGTACCATAACCTAATACTGGTCGGCTTGATCAATGCTAATGAATGTCATTCATTATGTAACTACAACCAACAAGTTTGTTCACTTTATCGAAATCGTTATTAATTTGATATAAACCTTTTTAATCATTTTTAAAACCATCGTTTAAACCTCGAAAATCATTTAATACATATGAATCACCCCAAAACAATCGAAAACAGTAAAATAGGGGAACTATGTACTCACATGAAGTGCAAAGTATCTTCACTCAATAGAACTTCAACAAACTCAAGTAAACCAGAGAAATCAAGCAGCACCTAGTAATCGAATCACTAGTCAAACAATCGACACCTAAATCGGAAGATCAGACAGAATGAGGTCTTGTAAACCAAATGAGTGTTGAAACTCATGTGATATGGTTTACCAAAGCCTACATCCTAAATCGGAACCTAACCTAAGTGCTTTCGACCCGTTGCGACCCATTAAGGTAGCTTACGCTACTTTAACGCGTTGTTCGCGCAAACGCGCGTTCGAGACGTCTAACTAGTCCTATGACAAGTCACTATGCCTAGACAACGTGGTAATCAGTAGGTATAATCACAAGGGACTATAACCATCGTGATTACGCTCACGTTACAAAGTTCAACGGAACTTTGTGTTGACCATTGACTGGTCAAAGCTGAAAGTCAAACTTTGTTTGACTTTCATGCTTGAAATACAAGAACAAGCAAGAAGAGGACTTACAAAGGGTCCAAGAAGGTGTTTTGATTCAAAATTACTCAGGTATGAGGTGTTAAAACCTCAACTTAGAGCAGAGATTGAATCAAGGTGTGAAAAACCCAAATGAGGAAGCTTGCTATTTATAGGAAGTTAGGATCAATAGGATGATTCCAAGTGTTTTGAGGGTGTAATCTTGGCCATACATGTGGGTACATGGTATTAGAATACAATGGGGGCCGAAAACCAGCTCCAGGTATTGCAAATATTACATTAAAACCCCTGAATTTGGACCAGATTGCTGATTCTGAAGTTTTTGTCTGACATGGCCTCGCGGCCCGCGTAAATGTACATCAATCCTTACGTGGCCCGTGTAAGGATCTTTCACAGAATGTCAAAACAGGTCCCTTCACATCAGAAACTTGCATTTCGGCTCATTTTTGACACGTTTAAGCCCCGTTAACCTCATTTCAAGGCTCTAAAATGAAGTTAAAGTATAGGGAACTTAAAACATGCTCAAAAATATGTCGGATGTCGGCTCGTTTGGTCATACGGTTGCGTTGTTCGGTTAATTACGACGGAAGTCGTAACGAACACAAAAACGATCCAAATTAAGCGACAAATGGAATTTTATCAAGCCAATCACTAAAATAAAATATTTTAATGATTACATAAATTTTTGGATGTCCGGATATATTCAGAACGTAAGATATGCGCGAAAATGCAAATTTGTGCACTTTTTGACGCTTTTAGTCCCTATTGATCAATAAAGTTTATTTTAGCATACCGAACCCCTCAAAGCCCATTTCTAAGCTATGTAAGGGTTATTTAGGGTATTTTTAACTTATGATCAAGTTCCAGAATGTTCGTTACTATACAAATCGATATAGTTTCATAGTTTGACACAAATAGTCCCTGCGATCGAACAAACTTGATTTCAACACACCAAACCATCCAAAGCTTATTTATAAGTTATGTGGAGGTTATTTAAGGTATGTTAAGCCTATGTCACTATTCTGGAGTGTTTGTTGAGTTAAACTGACTGCGTTTACACACCAGTTTGCGTATAACCTTCCAGAAAGTGATTTAAAGCTTGAAATTGGAATCGAATTAAATTGTAAAATCACCAAACACAATTACACATATAATAACACCAAAATACATATAATAACACCAAATCACATTGTTTTATTGATAACTGACATTTTTTTTACATTATACATCGATTACAGAGCACAATTGTCACAAGTTAGGTTTAAGGTTGAAATCTAAGTGAATTAGTTAGGTGTTTAGTTATTATGTTGTCATATAGTGTGTTATGATGTTCGGGGACCATAACTAGCTTGGAAATGTCAAAACAATGCTTCTAGTCTAAATTTGGTGTTTCAGGTAGTGTCCGGTTGTTCGGTTGTTTACCGGTTCGTTAAGGTGCTAAACTATGCAGTTTGGTGTGCTTTATGTTACCTTTTGTGACAGTTTTGATTCCCGACACTTAGGAAAGCATTTAGGACCATTGAACCATATTTCTGCATGATATTAAGTTGTTTAAATGCTGAATTTTGCTGAATTCTGCAGAATTCTGCAGTTTATGTAAGTTTTAGGCACTTTCCGGCACTTAAACTATCACTAGGAAGACAGTTTTATGATCCTTACTTTCCTACACACTATACTAGTGTAACTCTTGGTTTTTGGCTCATTTTGTATCTCAATACCATGTCTGTCTATGTAGTGAACTCCGTCAGCATTTTTCTGATTTGTCTGATAACTGTGCTCTCTTTGTTTCGTGCACCATTTGAATCAATAAAGTGTTGCATGTAATCAGGATACGACATTTGCAATATATGATGCACATGCATATATGGTAACAATAATCAGAAAACATTCATGTCAAAAATGTTAAATCAGCACAGTCATTAAGCACTAATTACTGCTTAATAATTGTACGGGTACATGCAAATTTGACAGTTTTCACAGATAATGTTGACAGAACTGCCGTTGTCCACCAATATTGTCACACCCCAAAAACGTCGCAGCGGAATATTAAACGTAGTGGTGACGGAAGTTGGTGCTCATTTATATCTTGCTGAATGATGCACTTATTTATTGGATATGTTGACTTATTTAAAAACATAAGTTATTTAAACATTACATTTTAAAACCACGACACAACCACATAAGTTAAGTTGTCTTTGACCCTCGCGGATCTTATTACATTCGTCCCAGAAAGTTTAAAAGTTAGTCCAACATTTTTAAGTGACAAAACATGCATCAACAAACACAAGATACACCATAATTATCGAAGTCGAACTCAAGTACCTGTAGAACACGTTAAAATCAAGTGTCAACACAAAGGAAGGTGAGTTCACATATTCACATTCAAACAATTCATTCCATAGGAAAACTTTCTGATTATGTGTTTATTTTAAAACATCCATATAATTTTTAGAAAGTCCGTTTTACTTCCTTAATAAAATCCATGGGTCATCTGTCGTAGTTCAAAAACTTGACAATAAAGCTCTTACCCAGGTTTTGTATATTAAATTAAAAGCGTCAAATTTCAGACTCGTATGTTAGCTAGACAATATGAACTATATATTTACCATGCAGGGATAATCAATGCTAGACAATAACCAGAATCTAAATTCGTCGTTTGACTTGACAAGGGGCGACCGGTCACGACGGGGTTATCAACCCGATAGATCTACCAATAATTCCTCGCGTACATTTACTTAATCGATTAAACGACATCATACGCGCAGGGTCCACTTTGAGACCAAATATGATGTCTGTCTCACGTACAATATATATACTACTTATATGACAATTTAATATACGAAGTTGTATGAATCCCCTGAAATCCCCTCTCTTGAGACCAGACAGCATTCGTCCCAACTTTACGGTCTGTTTCTCCTCGGAAACACCGTACCATCCCAATTTCTCCTCCAAACATTCATTCATCAAAGACGTTTTATCTCGAAACGTATGATTTATCAAACTCCATATATTTTCAACGAAAATATATATATATATATTTTATATTAAAAGGTATGTTTTAATCCAAAAACATTATTAAACCCTTTTATTGGCATGTTCTACCCCCAAAATATATACAAAGCAGTAAAAGAGGGGTTTAGTGACACTCACCTTTGGGTGCGTATTTTAAATAGCGCAATCCCAGAGATTGATTTCTACACGTCCTATTATATATATAGGAACGATTTTAATTCAATATACATAACACAAAAATCCTAAGTTTCTCTGTTTCTTAGAATTGTCACATAACTTTGTGATTTTCTCAAAAAGTTATCATTTTTGATTATGTTGGCACGTTAATATATATGAGTCCAAATATATATATTTTTATGATCTTGCGACTTGAATGATTTTATTGGTGACCATTATTGTGTAAATCCGTTAACACTCCCGTTTATACGCAATATATCTACGATTTACGCGTCGTAATATATATATATATATATATATATATATATATATATATATATATATAAACGTTCACATAATTTATCATCGAAACACGCGGAATCTCGTTAACTTATCTATTTTGTCATTTTTAAAGCAAATACACATAAAATATCTTATATGTATCAAATTTCATGCTCGACAAACAAGTTACACATTTAACGCGATTTTTACCGTTTCTACCGCACAAAACGTACAAGCATACATGCGTAAGCTAAATTTCTAATATCATGTTAAAACTTAACATATTTTCACATTCTCATGTTTAAATTATATAACACATCTTAACACATAAGGTTCACCCAAAAATTTACCCATACTAGTGTTTATTGAAAAATGCGTATTTTAGCGATTCGATAACGTTTTCGGGCGTCGGAAGTCACGTATGACTAACCAAACACCAAGTAAACTTAATATTAGTTAAAATATTTATTTTTAAACTAAAAATATCAGTTTACTTACTGATCTAAATCAATTTTATAAAAATCACTCGAAAAGCCGATTTTTGACCGTTTTAATGCATAGTTTTGCGTTAAACATTTCTATAATCATCCCAACTCGGAATGACTTGATATTTGAACACAATACATATTATTTACTGATTAAAATATTGGTTATAATCAGATTAGTTCATTTTTTGTGTAAGTCACATAAATCATGCGATTTCATGTATTTTACAACTTTTAATGCACCAAGTACAACATGCAAAGCTAGCAAACATTATGACAAAGTTATATGTCACTAAACACTTTAAAATAACTTTAGTTTAGTGTTTATAATCTGATTAAAACTGATTTGTACTAAATCATACCGAAATCACCTTTTTATGATCACATATCATCATGCATGTCTAAGTACACGCATCTAGTGCACTCATAACATAACATCATCACTCAACATGTTCTTAAATGCATCAAAGAACATATTTATTTCATGTTCATATAAATCAAAACATATCCATTTCATTATCACCAAATCATTTTCACATAAATGCAAACATTCATTCATTTAAGTACATGTGACAAAAACTTACATACATGCATACATATATACATATATACGACACATATACACACATATATTCTTCCAAAAGTTCACTTTATATCATATTCATTTCATATCACAAGACCCTTTTAGAACCCTCTTTTATGACATCTTTTTAACACATGCATGTAATCCATCTTTCAAGAATCAACTCAAATCAATCAAGGATCATTCAACAAAAATCAAAGCACAACTAAATACACACACTCTCACAAATTTTCGGCCATACATACTTACATATACACATTCATTTTTGCTTTGTTTGAAATCTTATTCTTTGTTTGTTACAAGTTTGTGATTTATTCCAAGTTCAAGAGAAACCATCAAACATCTCCATCATCACTAAAAATCAAGAATGTGGTTTTAAAATAAGTTTATACCTTCAAGATTTCTAAGTGGGTTTTTGAGAAAAGATGGTGATATGAGGCTTGTTCTTGCTTGAATCTTCTTGAACTCACTTCCAAACCTCCATACAAGCTTGAAATCACCATGAAAGGCCTTTGAATCTTCATGAAAAGGTTTGAAAAATTTTGAATGTGTATGTTAGAGGGTGTTTCGGCAGAGAATTATGAAGAGGGAGAGAGAGAATGAAAAATGGTGAAGGTTTTCTTGGGTGTTGAGAGATTATGGATGCCTTTAGGGTATAAATCATCACCATGATGTTCCCCATGTCCACAAGTGTCAAGAGAGAGAAGAGGAACCCTCCCAAATAGCCCCCACCTCACATATTACACACATACACATGCATATACATGTATATATATATATATATATATATAGTTTATTGCTAAAACGAGTATTTTACTGGATACCGGGTATTTTATCTAGCGTTTCAATCCCGTTTTAGCGCGTTTCAAATTATTTTTAATGCTCTATAAAAATTAACCCGCCAAAATATTACTAAACAATATTTTGTTTTCCTGGACAGGCTACGTTGCCGGTATTTGGCAGTATGCGCGCTGTGCTGCGCGGTACGCGCTTAAAATCGTAAAAATAGGGATTTAAGAGTTTTTATTTATTTTTATCATTCTACAGTAATAAAATTATCAAATTATTAATAAAATGATTATCAGTTGCCATAACAGGCTGTGTTGATAGTATTTTGTCGGTATACTCGCTGCATCGCGCGGTACACGCTTAAACTCGAAAAATAGAGTTTCTTTGCGTTTAAATTTATTTTTCCTCACGAATTTGATTAAAATTATTATTCTAATCATAACAGACTATTTTTAGGATTTTAACACTGATCGGGTGGTCACCGATGTTCGTTTCGCATTTTAACCGTTACGCGATAAGCGTTTATCTTATCGTTGCCAACATAATTTTTAACAAAGTTTAAATTTACCAAATCATTAAATTCCACACATAAACATCATAACCAGTCAAATACAACCTTTTACCTATTCACAACACGTGTTACAATTGTACGGTACGGCCTGAAAAGTCGGGTGTCACAGTCTCCCCCTGTTTAGGAAATTTCGTCCCCGAAATTTTACTTTACAGGTTTTGTTTTCGCACTAGGTGGAAACAGTAAAAACAAGCTTGTTGAATATGGTCTTGTAGTTTCTGCGAGAAACTTTGATTCTCATGAAGAATCTTCGTAGACCTATATTACACACATCCTCAATTCCAAATCTCACGTCTCAATGCTCTCCACCCTTTCCAAGTTTCAACATTTACAAGCACTTAATCAAGAGGATTAAGTCAAAGTTCCACCGTTTTGGGTTTAACATACGTATATTTACATATACGTTACCCTGTACCTGAGGTAGTCTGAGTTTACACACGATTGATCCAACTCGAGATGGGCTCTCGAAAGTATCTAATCTTATAAACTCGTTTTCTTTCCTTCTTACATTCATTTCAGGTATCCACGGATTGCACAACCAATAAATCACATATACTACTAGAATGTTGTAATCGCCTATCCAGTTATCAACATAACTCTTCTAGCTATATGTACTGCTTCTACGGTACTTTGATAAACTTCCGTTTATCTTCTTAAATAAATCTCTACAAGAACAAAGTCAGTGCATTATCCACTATACACTTTCTCAAACTGGACCAAACAATACTTCATGTACACTACTCAATCTTTATGGTAGCTTGAGCCTATAAGCGAGTGATCCAACTCAAGATGGGCTCTTGAAAGGACCAAATCAATGTGGCTTAGCTTTTCCCTTTCTCTGCTAACTTAATAACATCCTTTAAAGTAACTCCTCCAATAGAGCCAAATCTTCGATCTGAAATCGCAATAGTTTCCTTTAATTGTCCATGTAATCCTTCCGTTGATCATTTGGCGACTTTTAACCTTTCCTCGATCTAGGCAAATCCTGTTGCTGGTTTCCTAGATAAACTAAGGTTTGGTTAATCGTCTTTTGCCACATTAGCTCAACAAAGTGGCGATCAACAATTCCATCCATGCAAGGCTTCAAACTGAGTAATCTGAATTGCTAGCGTGATAACTATTATTGTAGGATAACTCTGCCAAGGGCATGTGAGTATCCTAACTTTCTTCGAAATCCATCGTACATGCTTTCAATATTTCCCTCCAATGGTTTGAAAAGCTTCCTCCTACTTTTCTGTCTAATCAATTCCACTTTCCTTTTGGGGTTATTAGTGTTGAAGGCTGCACTAATTTAGAGAAATTCTTAATAAATCTTCGGTAGCACCCATCTAGTCTTATGAATCGTCGTACTCCCGACGGGGTCTTCAGCGCTTCTCATCATTCGATTGCTCGAATCTTAGACTGATCTACATGCATGCCTTCCTCATTCCTTGACAACTCCATAGTCAACTTCAAATGTTACTCATGATCTTCTTCGGTTCGCAAATAGGCAAGTATGTCGTAGATGAATATTATCACTAATTCATCCGATTAGGGTTTCCATACCCTGTTCATGAGATTCATGAATATAAATGGCGCATAATTTAGTCAAAAGGCATGACTAATAATCTCGTAATGGCCATATCGCGTTCGAAAGCAGTCCTCGGAATATCTTCGTCAGCAACCTTCAACTGATGATATCCTGATCGTAGATCAATCTTCGTGTAACAGCTGGATCCCGGTAGCTTGATTGATCAAATCGTCAACCCTCGGTAAAAGGGTACCGATTCCTAATAGTTAACTTATTCAATTCTCTGAAATCATCACACATCCTGAAGGATCCATCCTTCTTTGTCTCAACAAAACAGATGCACCTCAAAGCGAAAAGCTTGATTGAATGAAACCCTTGTCCAATAGCTCTTGAAACTGACTCGACATTTCTATCATCTCAGTCGATGCTTAATCTATAAGGAGATTGTGCAATTGGGTGCAGCACCGGGTGCCAGATCGATTCGAAATTCGATCTGTCTCGCAGGGGGCAATCCAGGTAAGTCTTTTTATGAAAAACTTCTGGATAATTGCGAACAATAGGAATCTCTCCGAAATTCCTACATTTGGCCTTTATATCTGCAACGTCAACAAAGAACGCAGGATAGCCGTTTCACAATAACTTGAGCATCCTCACAACACCGACGACTCTCAATCATCAACACTCGACACTTGACTCGGCCGGTCTCCGCGAACAACTATCACCACTCTACCGTTAACAGGACGAGATATCCTAGTTAACTTCTTCAAGCGACAGTCCCCACTTTGCTCTTGGAAAATCAATCCATTCTCACATCTGCGTCTAGGCTCCCCAGCTCCACTTGAAATAAATCAGCACTAAAACTATGATTACCTAACTAAATACTACAACCGCAAACGACCTCACTAGTTTCCATCAACTTACCAATTGCTAGTTCTATCGGGAACTTTATACTCAGCTTAATTGTAGGTGAACACAAAAATTGGTTAAAAGTTTTCTGAATAAAACTCAAGTCAGCTTTGGTATTAAAAGTAAGAACATGGATTGGTTTTTGATTCGAAACATACCAGTAACAATAGCAGGACTCTCACATGCCTTCCTAGCACTCGCCTAAACGGCTTTGCCCTTAGCATCCTGTCCTTTCGGTTTCGGGCAGTTTCTTTTGTTGTGTCCTTGCTCACCACATACGAAGGATCCCTCAAGCTAAACTCCATCCAACGTACTCTTAGCATAACACTTGGGAGTCACATGTCTGGTTCGGCCACACCTGACGCACTTCTCTTGTTCGCCACCGACTTTACCCTTTCCCGACCCTCTAGGGTTAGCTACGCTTGCTTTCTCCAAACTACGTTTCTTCCCACGTTCCTCTTCGAGATTCCTCTTTGAGCTCTCAGGATTGCGCTTCTTTGAATCTCCAGTTCTAGGTTTGGAACGCTGAATCACTCGAATGACCGACTCGTTTTGACAGCCCGATATTACGCATATCGCTGTCACATCATTGCATAGGGCACCAGTAAATGATCTTGGGTTACAACCCTGGATTGTTTTGTGTATACTTCTATGCACTGTACATACGGTTAATGAATATCAGGAATACATTCCAATGAAATCATAACACATGAACTACTAAAACTTTCCGATCATTACTTTACCTGGAGGGTTTCCAATCTGCGTCCCACCAAGATCATGCCCGTGAACACCACAACCATGTTCCTAGCCATCATTATGGTTAGCATCACGTTGTTCCAAGGCAGTATTAACATGTTGGGCTATGAGTCGTGCCAACTCTTCTGGTGTGGCAGGTAGTCCAGTACCCTGTCTTGCTTTTGGCGGCATTTTCATCATTTCTATTATTTACAACAATAATAATCTCATGAGACGATAACCAAAATAATTCAATCATTAAATGTTAGTGGACCAAACATTGCGCATGTATAATATCCACATATTAATGAGAACAATTTTTAAACCAAAAGTAGATCATTTGATATTACCATAGAAATTAACAACTTGTTTTTGGTACAACCTAACTATCCTTGGTATGTCTACATCGACACCCATAACAAGTTTTCACAAAAATTTCTACCTAATATCACAAAAATATAAAACTGGCACGCAGTCCCCCAAACAAAAGTGTCAAAAAGTGTCTAACATAACAACCACAAATAAACAACGACAACTAACATCTAACGCTTCATCCCCAGAAAATCTAGCATCTTCCTGACCAACTCCTCCAGATCCACTATCCTCCAATGCATCTGGTCCATCGCACTGTTATCCAAATCCTTCAACTCATTGTACCAGTCCATTTTCCCCTCGAGGTCCTTCATCTTGCCCTTGGTCGTTTCTAGTTCCTCATGCAATGTTGCAAACTGTCGGTCACAGTGGCAACATCGATCTACCCAAACCCCTTTCTGGTTCTTAGAAGCAGATGCAGTCTCAGCACCTAATGTAGAAGCAATCTCCCCAGCTGGCCTAACCCTCTTCCCATGACGATAATACACTAATAGAGGCATAGTAGATGTGCGTGACTCTAAGACGGGTAAAGATGACTCTAACAGAATAGGTGGAGGGACCTCAGCGATAGAATCGATCACAGTAGCAGGTGGAACAAGTGATGGCTCTAATGGTCAAGCCGTGACAATAGTGGCGTCCATCACGGGTGCAATACTAAGAGATCCTCTAATAACAGGGACACCTCTGATCACGTCATCGATAACTGGTACTATGCCAGATGATTGTCCCGTCTCATGAATCGAGAGAGGAGCGTCATCATTGTCATCAATCCACCCGTTGCTTGTGAAAGCATATCGGGGGTCTACCTGGCTGGCGAAAGCAGTAGGGTCGACATGGAATGATGAAGCAAACTCAGCCATACCAAGCATTTGTGGGGTCATGATAGGTATCTCTGGTAGAATGGGTCTGGGTGAAGTCTCGAAATCTGGCTCGCTACCTGAGTCGTTGATTTCTATGACCTCGTGCTCGTGCGACATCTGTGACACATATGTAATCGTACAAGTAAGTGTGTGATCAATATGAATAGTAACACATAAGGCCCGAATAAACAGAAAATCACGTATGCACATAAACACATAAGGGTTTTCATACATGATAAAACTTTCCATGTTTATTTAAAATTCTTGGTTTCGAGAATTTTGGACTTTACATCTCAAAATTCTTCGGTTGAAGTCTAGTGTCGTGGTTGTGTCGTGGTTTTAAAATGTAATGTTTAAATAACTTATGTAAGTCAACATGTCCAACAAATAAGTGCATCGTTCAGCAAGATATAAATGGGCACCAACTTCCGTCACCACTACGTTTAATATTCCGCTGCGGCGTTTTTGGGGTGTGACAAAAGTTGGTATCAGAGCCAATGTTGTTAGCGAACTAGACGTTGAGGATAAACCGGTCAATTACATGAAGGTCATAGACTCAAGTTTGGATGATGCTCTCCAACGGTGCAACATGGGATGCATGACATCCCACTTGGGTAATATATGATTGGCTTTGGGTCTAGCCAAGGACCCTTATAAACGTGGCGCACCACGGAGGCATTCCGCGGAACTATCCTTAGTTTAATTTAGATTAGCTTTTATGTTTTCTAGTTAGTTTTAATTTTCAGGAATAAAACACACTCGGGATGGTGAAGGATACCAAGGGAAACCTGCACCAGCACCCCATGCACAAAAACAGAGCCTTCCACCGATTTTTCTTCATTACAGCAAGTTCAGCACGGGGACGTGCTCAGCCAACACGCCCTGTGTTGAACCATATGCAGAAAAATGCCCAGTTCAGGTACCTGGACACGGGGCGTGATCACTGAACACGCCCCCGTGTCCAGCCTTCTGTTACTTTGTTTCATTTTCTGTTACTGGCGATCTGAACACGGGGTCGTGCCCGGACACCATGGGGCCGTGTCTAGACGCCCAGTAACATAAATTTTTGCTTTTTCACAACTTTTTACACATTCAATCAACCTAAGAACTTATTTTTGGGACACATTGAGGACAATGTGTAATTTAAGTTTGGGGGGGATGTTAAAACCTTGAATTTTGAAAGTCCTAATTACAAGCCTTACACAAAATTCTATTGGAACCGCTAAACACCCCAAATTTTTTCAAAATTTTTTCATTTTTTTCACTTGTCTAGGTTTAATTTGGGAATTTCAAATTCTAAAAAGGTTATATTTTTACAAATTTACAACCGATAGCGTGGTGATAAAAAGAACCAACATAAGAAAATTATGAAACAGCATGACAAATCTAGTTAAAATTTGATTATATATACTTGATCACATAAAATCCCATTCCCACAAAAAGTGACTTTTGAGCCTTTATTGAGCATACAAATACACATCTTTAAACTAAATGCTCATTTTTCGTTTCTTGTGTGAATAGCCGCTTGGTTCTTACGACTCTAGAACTTGCCACGACGATACATTCCCGGTCCTTACCAACCTAAACCCGAGTAAGTAAATGATGGAGGCATTAGGACTAATCCTTTTTATTTCTACACCATTATTTTTCTTTTTTTTTACCACCTACCCAAAATCCCCCTAGTTAACCCCTTTGAGCCTAAACCTTTTCATTTCTTAACCCTAAACAAACACCCTTTTTACCCACCAAAACCCTTTTTCATTTTAAACCCTTTATTTTAGTAACAAAGCTCGGTTTTTCTTACGACTTTCGTATGTTGAAAAAAAAATGATGATGAAGCCAAAAGAAATAAACAAACAAGTTTATCAAAAAGAACTTCGTTTGAAGAATTGCTTCATCAAAATAAAAAGTTACAAAAATAAAAAGTCTTACGAGAACCGACGCTTTTTACGCCTTTCGCCCTTTTCTACTAACCACTAACCCAACCACCTACCTTTAACCCAAGCCTAACCCTTCCCCCAAAGTCCTCTTGATATTTACAAAGGTATATAGTTAAAAAGGAGGAGGATTGATTGCTTGGCAAGCTTATGGTAGAAGTAAGTTCCATGCCGCTCTCGAGAGTTTTCACAAATATACACCTTCGGCCGAGTGTTGAGTGATCCCCCGTGAGGTATGTGAACTTGTATATAAATGGAATTTTAAAGAGGCATGTTATGCCCTAATAAGTAATTTATCTTATGTAATGTTTTAATTAAATCATGACGAATAGGATTGTAAATAAATAAAAAATAAAACTTAATAAAGAATCTTGGAAATCCCGACACTCTATGACAAGCCCAAAACCTTCTCTTCTACCCATTCCATTTGGGAGTGTAAAGCCACATTACAAAGAGTTTTGCTTGAGGACAAGCAAAGATTCAAGTGTGGGGGTATTTGATGTGTGCAAAATGCAACATATAAATTACATTAAATGTGGCATTAAACTAACCCTTTTTTAGAACTAATGTTGGAAAAAGTGTGTTTTTGTCTTCCTTTTGTATTTTCAGGATTAAATGAGCTCAAATGAACAAAAGAAGCAAAAAGACAGCTAAATCTAACATAAATACAAGAAAAGGGATAAACGTGGCATGCCCGACCCCTTCGACATCATCTTCCCAAGCAAAACAAGAAAACAGAAGGCTGAACACGCCTCGTGCTCAATGAGCACGGGGGCGTGCCCAAGTGTTTGCAGAAAAGACAAAGCTGTAGAAGCTTCTATCACCCACCACGGGGGCGTGCCCAGCGGACACGGGGCCGTGGTCTACTCTAAGATTCGCAGAATCTGAGAAAATCTTGATAGTACAGATACGCTTCTGCACACGGGGTCGTGCCCAGTGGACACGGGGGCGTGGTCAACTAATGCAGACAAACTGCATTTAATGAAGGAAGAGAAGATGGGTGGACATGGGGCCGTGCCTAATGGACACAGGGCCGTGTCCGAGCTTCTGTGTAGGCTATAAATTGGGGAGCTTGGCTCATTTGCAAACCATCCCTTGGCAAACCACCTCTCTCACACTTCACCCACCCACCACCACCATCACAACCCACATCCACCACCATCATCCATCATCCATCATAGAGTGTGTGAGTAGTCTCGGGATCCAAGATTGATCGTAAGAGTTCTTGACAATCAAAGGCCATGTTTGCCTAAGTCTCTTATATCACTTGGTGAAGACAAGTGTCTAGTGTAATACTTTTTATTTTTAATCTTTTCGCACATTTTATTTGGTTATGTATTAATGACTTTAATAACTAGTTTCTTATGTTGAAGGTGAGTCTTCCTTATCGTTTGTCCGTGGTGTCTTGGCATTATTTTACTGTCTATATAAAATAAAAGATTTTCACCATTCATATCTCCACAGTGTATATGGAGGTATGTTGGCTACCTGGTCGGGGGTTAAGGGAACGGTTTGGTAAGAGTCTTGCCTTGTTCAGTGTATAGATCCTGCAAGGACCTGGGTCAACTTTAGTAGGACCTCCTTCAATACCCACTGGTATTGGATGGCGGGGGTCCGAACTCCTTGATCCCCTCATATGTAAACTACTATTAATACTTTAACCTGGCTACTTAGGACTGTATCCCTGCTGACTCAGACTACTTAGCCGAGGGTAACGTCACCTCCAGAAGAGGGGCCTACCACAATATGCATTAATAACTTAATTAATTATCTTTCAATAATCCAACCCTTTAGGATTGTATCCTTGCTGACTCAAACTACTGGGTTGAGGGTAACATCACCTTCAGAAGAGGGGCCTACTACAATAACTAAGATAATCTCTTAAAAAGTGCAAAAGTACGGAAATAATCAAAGGTTACACTAAACACGAGTCGGATCCAAGTGATTCATCTTGTCTATCTGTTTTTATTTTTATTTTATTTTTCAGCATTTTAGTTAGCTTTAGTTTTCTAGTTTAAAACCTTTTTCTAAACTTTTGATTTGATTAGACGTTGAGGATAAACCGGTACTAAAAGCTCTCGTGTCCTTGGACGACCTCGGTATCTTACCAATACTATACTACACTCACGATGGGTGCACTTGCCCATATGTGTGTTTAGTGTTAGTAAATATCGTGTTTTATAAATTTAAAACTTGGCTAAAAAGTGTTAAAGGGCTTAAAATATACATTAAAAATATACGACACTTCACACGCATCAGTATTAATCATCACCATGATGTTCCCCATGTCCACAAGTGTCAAGAGAGAGAAGAGGAACCCTTCCAACCAGCCGCCACCTCACATATCACACACATATACATGTGTGTATATATATAGTTTAGTGCTTAAACGGGTATTTTACTGGATACCGGGTATTTTATCTAGCGTTTTAATCCCGTTTTAGCGCGTTTCAAATTATTTTTAACGCTCTATAAAAATAAACTCGCCAAAATATTACTGAACAATATTTTGTTTGCCTGGACTGGCTACGTTGCCGGTATTTGGCAGTATACGTGCTGTGCTTCGCGGTACGCGCTTAAAATCGCAAAAATAGGGATTTAAGCGTTTTTATTTATTTTTATCATTATATTGTAATAAACTTATCAAATTATTACTAAAATGATTTTCGGTTTCCTTGACAGGCTGAGTTGACAGTATTTTGTTGGCATACGCGCTGCATCGCGCGGTACATGCTTAAACTCGAAAAATAGAGTTTCTTACCGTTTTAATTTATTTTTCCTCAAAAATTTGATTAAAATTATTATTCTAATCATAAAAGACTATTTTTAGGATTTTAACACTGATCGGGTGGTCACCGACGTTCGTTTCGCATTTTAACCGTTACGCGATAAGCGTTTATCTTATCGTTGCCAACATAATTTTTACCAAAGTTTAAATTTACCAACTCATTAAATTCCACACATAAACATCATAACCAGTCAAATACAGCCTTTTACCTATTCACAACACGTGTTACAATTGTACGGTACGGCCTGAAAAGTCGGGTGTCAAAAATATCCTGCGCATAAAATGGTTAGCAATATATAACGTGATTACCAAACCATCATGATGAGGATCCTGGACGCTATCCCGGTCATCACTGTCAAACATTATCACTTTATCAGTTGTAAGAGTTGTCATCCTGGTTGGCTTGTCTCCTCACTCTGCTTTAGCCTCCTTGGCATGTCTTTTTGTTGCGGAGTAAGAGGTTCCACATATGTCGGATCCTCCTGAAATAAAGTTAATTATCTTGGGATCTGGAGGAGGTGATGCTGCTCGTCTAGGATCCTTCTTAGTATCCTAACCCTTATTCTTCTTTCTGTCCAGAAGATCCTTCAGGTATCCCTTGCTTAGCAGATAGCTTATTTCCTTCCTCAGAGCTATACAATCTTGCGTCACATGTCCAAAATCTTCATGGAAGGCACACCACTTGGATTTATCCTTCTAATCGACCTTTTGTTGGTTCTTTCTTGGTCACCTCGCTTTATCTCCCAAACCCTGCATAGCATACATTAGTTCGGGTATATTAACAGAAAAACAATATTCTGACAATTCAGGATACTCTTCAGGATCCTCATCTTCAACAGCATTCACTTTCTTACTGTCATTCCTGCTATATGGCTTAGAGCGATATGGCTTATATGAGGATTCTGATTTCCTGTTAGTTGATTCGTATGTTGAGGATGAATTCATCCTCTCTTGTATTTTCTTGTCGTCTTCAAGCCTGATATATCTCAAAGCCCTGTTTCGAGCTTCATCCAGGTTCCTGCAAGGATTCATCACAAGATTCTAATAAAATTGGGAATCCTTTTGCAACCCCATTTTGAATGCTTGTACAACTGTGGTAACATCGAGGTGTGGGATATCCAAGGATTCCCTCTAAACTTGTTCACATAATCCCTTAAGGATTCTTGAGGACCCTGAGTTATCCTGTAGAGGTCACTGGTTAGTTTTTCAAAACTTCTACTGCAAGAAAATTGACTGTTAAATAAGTTAACTAAATGAGCAAATGATGTAATTGAATGAGGTGGAATTTTTAAGAGCCATTTTAAAGCCGATCCTGTTAGGGTAGAGCCGAAACCCTTGTAGAGGCAAGCTTCCTTTAGATCTGGGGGAATAGGGTTAATCTCCATCCTCTCCCTATATTGAGCAATATCCTCTTCAGGATCCGTGATCCCGTCATAGAGCTTCTTCTTGGGAGTTTGAAATATTTTTGGAATTTCAGCATCACAAATAGGATGTGCAAACCGGGATATCCTGTGGCTATCATGGGATACTTCCAGAATGGGCTGAACAACCCCAGGTACACTGGATATCATATGCTTTAGCTTCTGAAGCTCCCTAGAGAGTGTCGACGTCACACCTGTATCCTGTAAAGATCCAAAACTATTAGTAGCTTGAGTATTGATATTATTGGACACGTTACCAGCTTGTGGATTCTAGCCATATCCTGTAGCATATCCTGAGCCCCTTGCAGTTGATACCCTGACTATTGAAGGTATATCAGGAGTATGACCCAGGGAGTGGCTTGGTACAACATTTCCCTGATTATCCTCACTATTACTGCCGAGCTAAAATTCAATGCTCTGGGCTGCAAGGGAGTGACAGTATCCTCAGCAGTCCTGTTAGAGTTAGATTTCAAGATTTGTATTTCTCTTATCAACAGTTTTGATTGGTCTCCTGCTGTTGCTTCATCTAGTCCTGTATACTACCAAACAAGGTTAGAATTTCATCATTAGAAGCTATAATAGGAGTTCTCCCTGAGGCAGTAGATCCTTGGACATTTTGAGCAGGAATGACATCCCGAGATGTGTGAATTTCAACCTTGGAGGTGGTGGAAGCACCAGACCAATTGTTGCAGAAGTTGTAGCAGACATGGTGGAAGAACTCATATTTGATTTTGAGGCCATTGAAAATAGTTGTGCAAAAAGTTTCGAAAAAAGAAAACCAAGTAAAGATTTTAGCAAGGTTTTTAATAAGAATAGCACCACTCCCCCCACGGTGGGCGCCAAATTGTTTTGGTCAAAAATTACCGAAGCAATTAAGTGATTAAATTAGTTTAGTGAGGTAGTGTGCTAGCGGTGTTTGTAAAAAATATGCTGGATTGGTTGTTTGCAAAAACAGTTTTCAGGACATAGCTCAGGATACCAAGCTATATCAACAATCAAACAATGAGCAAAAATATAAAGGTTGACACGAGATATACGAGGAAACCTCTTGATCAATCTAGATCTCCGGCATAAAACCTCGGGAGCTGACAATCGTCGGCTGCCTTGTTCTTCTTATTGCTTGAATAACCAGGATACAATGCAGGATAATGATCAGATCTCTACTAAGTGTTACAATGATTGCAAGGGATGAGTGTTAGTGTGTGATTGCAAGAGAAATGTGTATGAATTCGAGGGCTAGAAGTGGAGTGAGTTGAAGTGAAGTGTCCTACGAGATCTGGCCATCCATATTTATAGTTACAAGAACCAACAAACTATCCTATTATTCCGGGATACTTTGGAATATTCCCTTTTGAATGTTGTAGACTATTTCTCCTGGCTCCAACGTCTGTTTTCCAACTAATTTGAACGAGTCTTCAGGGGAATTGGTCTTTGTGAATGTTAACAAGCTTCAGCTACAAGCAAATCGTTAGTAACTGCCAGGATACTACCTCAGGATGTTACCAATGTCCTGGTCCGTTATCCTGATCATAAATAGCTAACATAAAATCAAGATATAGTGTCAGGATATGGGCTCAGAATTTCACCCATAACAGTTGGCATGCATCACATGTCTTGATAAGACTTTGGGAGTCTTTATATATGGTTGGCCAATAGAATCCTGAATCAAATATCTTTCGTGCGGTAGTAGTGGCTCCATGATTTCCTCCGTATGGACCTTCATGACAATGGCGGAGAATCTTTCTTGCTTCATTACCATGCACGCATTGTCGAATAAGTTGGTCGGCACACATTTTGAAAAGATAAGGATCCTCTCAAAAATAATTCTTTACATTGGCAAAAAAAAAATTCTTTGATGATGTGACCATCCTTTCGCGACTATTCCACTAGCTAGGTAGTTGGCGTAGTCGGCATACCATGGTTCTTCTCGGTATTCCACCATTTCTAAGGATTCCGTTGGGAATTTTTCATTGATGAGCTCGTCCCTAGTTGCCTCCAATGCTGGATCTTCCAAGCTGGATAGATGATCGGCAGCGGTGTTTTCAGCTCCTCTTTGTCTTTTATTTCAATGTCAAATTCTTGGAGGAGTAGAATCCATCTGATTAAACGCGGCTTGGCATCCTATTTTTTAAAGTGATAACGAATGGTTGCATGGTCTGTATAAAGTACATTTTAGAAAGAAGAAGATAAGAACGAAATTTATCAAAAGCAAATACTACAGCTAGTAACTCTTTTTCAGTTGTTGTGTAATTTTCTTGTGCATCGTTAATTGTTTTACTAGCGTAGTATATTGGGTGAAAATGCTTATCTTTTCGTTGTCCCAAGACAGCTCCAACCGCAAAGTCACTTGCATCGTACATGATTTCGAAAGGTAATTTCTAATCAGGCGCTATCATGATTGGTGTATTGACTAGCATTTCTTTTAGTGTTAAAAACGCTTGGTTGTAATCCTTGTCAAAGATGAACGGTGCATCTTTTTCAAGTAATTTTGTTAGAGGTCTTGAAATTTTCGAAAAGTCTTTGATAAATCGTCTATAGAATCTGGCATGCCCTAGGAAACTTCTGATGGCTCTAACGGAGGATGGAGGTGGTAATTAGGAGATGGTGTCTATTTTAGCCTGATCAACCTCCATTTCTTCGCTTGAAATGGCATTTTTCCCAATTAAGGGCGAGGTTAGTTTCCTCACATCGGGATAGCATTCGTTCAAGGTTATCGAGGCATTGGTCGTATGAATCTCCAAAGATAGAAAAGTCGTCCATGAAAACTTCCATGGTTTTTTCTATCATATCATGGAAGATGGACACCATGCAACATTGGAAGGTTGCGGGGGCACTGCATAGACCAAAAGGCATGCGCCGATAAGCAAAAGTTCTGTAGGGGCATGTAAATGTTGTTTTTTCTTGGTCTTCGGGAGCTATCGGTATCTAAAAGTAACCCGAAAAACCATCTAAAAAGTAATAAAATTCATGACCGGATAATCTTTCTAACATTTGATCAATAAAAGGTAGGGGAAAATGCTCTTTCCTCATTGCCTCATTTAACTGATGATGATCTATACAAACTCTCCATCCGGTGACGGTTCTTGATGGTATTAATTCATTTTTTTCATTAGTTACCACCGTCATACCTCCTTTCTTGGGGACTACTTGAACGGGACTCACCCAAGGGCTATCAGAAATTTTGTAGATGAGTCTGGCGTCAAGTAGTTTGATGACTTCGTTTTTAACCACTTCTTGAACATTTGGATTTACTCTACGTTGTGGTTGTATTACCGATTTATAGTCATCATTCATTAAAATTTTGTGCATGCATATGGAAGGGCTTATTCCTTTAATATCTACAAGCTTCCATGCGATCGCATTTTTGTGTTTTTTCAGAAGTGTAATTAATTTTTCTTTTTCTAAACTAGTTAATTTTGAAGAAATAATTACAGGTAAATTACCATCCTTGTCGAGAAAAGCATATTCCAAACCTTTTGGGAGTTCTTTGAGCTCAAGTGGTGGGTCTTTAGGAGACTTCTTATTTGGTTGCTCATTTTGGTCGAGGACCAAAGAGGTTTGTTCAAGGCGACTTCTTCTTCGACAAAGTGGACGATTTCATCTTCCGTATCAGGTGGTTCATCTTCATCTTCAATTAGGAGTCGTCATTTCCGATTGGATATTTCATTGATTGGTCAAGATCGACATACCTTTCGTCGGCCCCAAATTGAATGGGTAGGTTGTTTTGCTTCCTGTTGATAAATGCTTGATGGGTTTTTACAAAAGGTTGTCCCAACACAAGTGAAGCATCATCAAGAATGACGAAATCAGTTGGGACTACCATTTGATTTGTTTGCAGTAACACATCCTCAACTACTCCCATTGATTTTATTATCTTTCGATTAGAAAGAAAAATGGGGATTTGAAGTGGAGAAAAATCACTAATACTTAATTTTTCGAAAATGTAGCTTGGCATTATATTAACACAAAGATCTTTATCAATTGTAATATTACTAATAAAGGTGTTTTGAAAGAAACATGGAACCGGTGTAATGTTAATTTCAAATGGATCATCTTTTATTAGCGTAGTTTGATCGTTTGCTAATTTAATGCTTACCATTTTGTCAATTTTAGTGTTAGTGTTTAACTCTTTTAAAAATTTAGCATGAGTGGGTACCAAACAATGATTTTCAAAAGAAGGTGGTAAGAGATTAATTTCTTGAAAAATTGACTCTTTTTGAAAATTATCGTTTTAGGACTTACCGTTTTCGTCGTTTGGTTCATGCGTCGGTTTTTCACTTACTTGTTCTTCCATTTTTACTTCTTCTATTATTACTTCTTTAGTACAAATTGCCTCTTCCCTTTTGCGGGATTATTTTATATAGCGTTCGATATCTTTGAGGTGTTGTACTATTCTCTCGGCTTCGGGGAGGATAGTTGGTGGTTCATGAAATTGAGCAGGATTAGTGTCCCAAAAGCTTGAGTATGGAAGTTCAAACCTTGGTTCCTCATAATACTCATATGAGGTAGATGGTTCATACCTTTGTTCCTCATAGTGAGTGTATGAGGGAGATGATTCATACCTTGGTTCCTCATAGTATGTATATAAGGTGGATGGTTCATACCTTGGTTCCTCATAGTATGTGTATGAGGTGGATGGCTCGAAAAGGTCACAATATTGTACTGAGTGAGGATTACCGCAAATGGTACAATATTCTTCTTCGTAATCATCCTCTTCATAGAAGTAAGTGTACCCTCCGGAGTATTGATCCATGAGAATCACTTAGCATATCGCAAAGTCTCAGGACCAGAAAACAAAATTAAAAAGCTGAAACAGAGGCTCACCACGGCCCCGTGGTCAGATCCTGTATCTGGGCGTTTTTAAAAAATGTTACTGGTTATGTGCAGCACGGGGACGTGTTCAGTGAGCACGGCCCCATGTTCAGACTACTGTTACGCAAAAATTCCTAAAATAAAAAAATGTTCGCGTAGTTTTGAAAAGGTTTTGAAAAATGATTAGGCCGTCGATTTTAAGCTTTCTTAAAATCCTTGTGTCCCTGGCAACGACGCCAAAAACTTGGTGTGTGTGAAGCGTGATATGATTTTATTAATATTTTAAGCCCATTTTACGCATTAGTCAATTTTTAAATTTATAAAACACGATATTATACTAACACTAAACACACAGTTGGGCAAGTGCACCCATTGTGAGCGTAGTATAGTGTTGGTAAGATACCGAGGTCGTCCAAGGACATAAGAGCTTTTAATATCGGTTTATCCTCAACGTCTAATCAATCTAAATTTTTGAGAAAAGTTTTGAAACAAGAAAATAAAACTAAAAATGAAAAGATAAATAAAATAAAAACAAATAGAAAAGGTAGAATCACTTGGATCCAACTCGTCTTTAATGTATCCTTTGATGATTTTCGCACTTTCGGACTTTTTTTATAAGAGATTCTCTTAGTTATAGTAGTAGGCCCCTATTTTGAAGGTGACGTTACCCTTAACCCAGTGGTTTGAGTCAGCATGGATACAATCCCAAAGGGTCGGAATATTGAAAGACAATTAAGTAAGTTATTAATGCGAAAAGTGGTAGGCCCCTGTTTTGAAGGTGACGTTACCCTCGGCTAAGTGGTTTGAGTCAGCAAGGATACAATCCTAAGAAACTGGTTTAAAGTATTAAATAGTAGTTTACATATGAGGGACTCAAGCTATTCGCACCCCCGCCATCCAATACCGTTAGGCATTAAAGGAGGTCCTAGTAAGCTTGAGTCAAGTCCTCGCAGGATCTATACACTGAACGAGACAACAACTTTACCAAACCATACCCCTAACCCCCTTCTAGGTAGTTAACGCGCTTTATATAGATCGTAAAGACACGAATGATGACATTTTTTACTTTATATAGACAGTAAAGTAACCTCAAGACACCATGAAGAAATGATAAGGAAAATTCACCTTCAACATAAGAAACTAGTTATTAAAGTCATTAATACAAACCCAAATAAAAAGTGCCGAAAGATTAAAAATCAAAAGTAATACATTAAAAACTTGTCTTCTCCAAGTGATGTAAGAGGCTTAGCCAAACATGGCCTTTGATTGGCAAGAACTCTTGTTAGGATCTGAGTTTCTTATGATTGTGCTTTGTTTGAATATAATGAAAATGAATTAAGATAAGTGCAGCTGAATTAAAGATGGAACAAACTTTCAACACAATCAAATGAGAGAATTGTTTTCAACAAACATGTTTAACATGGAATCGAATGATTGTATTTATTACAAACTTCAATTACACTTGCATGAATGCATACAATCTCCCCCTCAGCCTGAGCTCACAGAGAATGTTCGTACATAATGAGTTGTGATGAAAAGAGCTGATAGAACAGTACAGGGTACTGTTCTATTTATAGTACCGAACAAACCACTGTGGCAACTTTGCTGACGTCACCATGAAAGTGAAATCTAACCTCCTAACAAACTCAAACTACTGACCTATTACAACCACTGATTACAAACAATTGATTACAATATACAAAGCATAAACAAAACAACTGATCCTTCATTCCACTGCTTAGGCTCCAGCAGTGCTTTGGTCTTCAGCAGTACTTGAGACATAACAGTTGATTGAGCATCAGCACTTAGTCTTCATCAGTCTTTTGGGTCAGCAGTAGTTAGGAAGGGCAGTACTTGAATCTATCATATGTTAGAGCCACTGTCAAGGGGAAATATCAAATGCAAACATCTGCTTATTTCGAATCCACTGATCTGATCCAGTTTTGGCTTTATCAACTGTTCCTTTGTAGGGTTCAATCCCAACAATCTCCCCCTGGAACAGATGATGCCAAAACTCTTCATTATTCTTGGATTTTTATTGCCTCATCAATAATTCCCTGACTTGTCCTTTGAATTGTAATTCAAAGTTCAAGGAATTGGTATCATCATCATCCCTGCACAGTGTAAGCTCAAGGAGATCCTGCAGATCTTTAACACCCAGACCAAGTGCCTGTTCCCTTGATATTTGCTTCACCTCACCACTGGATTTAAGCAAAGTCAATATGTGGGTCTGTTTGTCAGATTTCCACTTTAGTATTTTTGAATCCAGTGGGTTTCTTGGGAGAGGTTTTATTGATGATGAGTTTGGAGATGGAGGCCTGGTAATGACTGCTTGGGCAGTGTTTGGAGTTTTTGCCAATTCAGGATTTTCTGCTATCATCTGCTAAAGGACCATTTTTATAATATAATCCCCTTGTGCTATATCTTCTTCTGTTTCTGCATCCATCTGCTTTTGTTTCCTTCTTTGATAAAGGATGGCAGCAGATGGAGCAGTGGATCTTTTGATAGGCAGTTTTTGTTGTCTAACTGGAACCACTGCTTCAGGATAAATAGGCTTTTGAGGAGCAGTGGGATCTTTCTTCCTTAATTCTTCCAACCTTTTGTAGGTATCTATCACTTTTCTTCTTTCCACCTGCTAACCTGATTCCTTGACCCATAATCAGTAGCAATAAGCTCTTCTTTCATTCTCTTCAGCTTTAAAGCCCTTTCTGGTACATTTTTCTTGTACTTGGACCAAACCGGAGGAGTGTGTTTTACTTTGTCATTGTTCATCTTTTACACTCTTTCTAACTCCTCTTTAAGCTCACCAATGGTCCATTATTTATATTGAGCTTTTTCTGCCTTGTATTTCTTGAATGCCATGATATGATCAATGTAATCTTTTCTCATGCTTTCATCATCTCTTTCTGATAGTTTCTGACAAAGATCTTTTGAAAACTGCTCCAAAGTTCTGACTTGAGTGAGCAGGTATTGAAAGTATCTTTGAATCTTTTTGTCAGATTTTCCTTCTGTATTTCTTTTAGAGATATCCTCTGCTTGTTGAGCCTTTAACTTCAAATATTCTTCTATGTTATTAGGACTAGGATAACCTTGAAGAGATGGCAGACTCCTTTTTGCAGGGTCATCTTCAGAGTAGAAGGATTTTATCTCCTCTCTAACTGCTGGAAGATCTAATGGATACTGGACTCCTACAGGAGTAATGGCAGTATTTGGATTAAAAGCTTGTACTGAAGAAATTGGAACAGGGTTTGGAATGGTAGCAAGGGTCAGTGGTTGTGAAGATGTTGGAGTTGGGGAAGTGTCATCTTCCAGGACAATGTTGGTTACCCTTCTCCTTTTGTGCTTAGGAGAGGTTGGTGGTGTTTTAATGGGTTGAGTTATAGTGATTGAAGTGGTAGGTGGCTGACTAACAGCTGTTGAAACAACTGGTGTTTCAACCACTATTGTCATTACAACAGATGATGTGTCATCTGATGTCTTCTGCTTTTTGGCAGGTGGCTTTTGTGGTGGTGATGTGATTTTTGGTAAGGCAGTGGATTGAGTGTGTGTTGAAGTGGTAGTGATGGCAGTTGTTGGGGTAACATCTGTTGAAGCCACTGAAGTACCAACAACTGTTGATACAACAGGTGTCTCAACATCTGTTGGTTTGGAGGTTTGATGTGAGGAATTTTTGGGGATTTAGGGAGTTTGTTTAATGGTTTTGGAAGGTGTGGATTTGGTTTGCCTTACTTTTCTAGTAGGCCTTCTTTTTGGCTTAGGAATAACTTCCTCTTCCTTAAGCTCAGAAGTACCCTGCTCTTCCCTTTCCATCATAACTTTCTTCTCCTGCTCAAACCTTTTAGATCCCTTTGTTTCCATATCCCTTTTCTGTTTTGCTTTTTCATCAGCAAGTGCATTTTGGGTTACATCAACTTTTTTGAACCATCTGGCCTTGGGATTTCCACAGCCAAGTTAGATTTTGCAACTGGTTCAATGTATAGGCCATCTTCCTATCCCTTCTTCTTTTTCTCCCCCTTTTTGGCATCATTAGGTGGGTTATCAACAAAGATGATTGAAGGAGGAGCAGTGCTAGTGGTTTGTAGTAAATGGGCCTTGATTGCCTTGATATCTGCCTGTGTATCCTTGAACCTAGCTTCCATTAAATTTCTGATCTTTTGAATTTGAACTTCATGTTGTCGATCAGCATATTCTCTTTGTTTATGAAGCAGAGGTTGAAATTGATGCCAAAGCTTAGTGGGAGTAGGAGCAGATGATGGAGCTGTTGAAGCTGTTGCAGCAGTGGGTGTTGCCTTTTGTGCTAGTAACAACTGTTGCAACATAGTTTTGATTTCTGCAACAGATGTGTCAATTTTGTCAACCCTCTCCGTCAATTCTCTGTATTTTAAACCATCACCCAACTTAATGGGATCATCTGATTTCCCACTGGCAGTGGTTGTATCAGCAGTTGACTTAGGGAAAGTTTCCCAGAAGTCATCCACTGATGCCCCTTGTTCTTGGTACTGGGGTCTTCTTTCTTCAAAAGAGGTTACCATTCTAAGCGCACAAGTGAATGTTGGATATCCACCAGTGGGCATTATGGTTCCCAAAGAAGAAATTGCCTTCAATGAAGTCTTATTGATGAAACTACTGTCCAAGTATAAACCAGTGGGTTCAACACTTGTAGTAGCTGCTTCACTTGAACTACTAACAGGAAGTACTTGTACTTCCTGTAGTGTAACCTCCTCAGTTGTTGGTGGGTTAGGAATGATAGGGAGCTCAGACTCAGTCACTTGTTGAGGCATATTCTCAGTGATAGGTGGTTGAGAAGAACTGATTTCTGTTTGAGCTATATCAAGTGCATCCAACAAGGGTAATATTTATGGTGGAATTTGGGCAGTGAGTATGGGTGTAGAAAGAGAATTTGCCCCAGGAGCTGGGCTGTGGATGATGGAATCAAGTGATTCCAGAGCATCATAATATGGTGTCCCTATTGATACAACCTGATCTTTTGAGAAGAAACAGGAGGAGTTTGAGGCTCAGGTTGAGATCTTTTATCCAACTACTGTGGAAGTAGCATCAGTGGTTATTGATGACTTTGGTGTTGTCACAGGTATAATCTCTGGGATCTCATCTTCCAGAGTTACCTTTTTAGTGGGTTTGGGGGCTTTTGTGATTTTTTCTGTTTTGGTCTTTTGGTGGTTTTAGGTGTGGGTTTCACAGCAGTTGTTTTGCTGCTGTGATCACCTTGAGGAGTGGGCCCAACAGCAGGGACCTGAGGAGCAGTTGTTGCTGCTAAATTCTGCCCAGGCTCCTCTGTTTGTGTTTTGGAAGGTTTTGACAGCCTAGTAAAAGTTTCAGAAGAAAGGTTGTTTATTTGACAAGGATTTCCTTGGATTAGCACATGTGCATTATCCTTGGAAAATTTCTTTTGAAAATAAAAACTTAGAAACCTTGGAAATAAGATAAATGGTTTCTTATTATCTTTAATATTATTAATATTCTTAACCATGTCTTTGAAAATATCCTGGGAGTAGTTAAAATTTTCTTCATTCAAAATTGCATAACCCATATATTGATTTTTCAATGGTATCTCATTGAAAGCAGTTGTTTTATTTGACACGCACATGAGGAGGTTATGGAACAAAAACCTCATGGCAGGAGGAAAACTGCCTTTTTGTAAAGTTTCCTTTTTCATTTCCTCTTCATACCCTCTCTCAAGAAAATCAGTTTGATACTCTGTTTTTGGAAAAGAGTTTTTACCTTGAATATCATTGAGTTCAAAGACCTCTGACAGAGTTTGTGGTGTGATGGTAACAACAATACCCCGGATTGAAGAATTTTTTGCTAAGGGCTTTTGTCCTTAACATCAACTTTAGCATTTTTCCAGAATTCTCATTGAGTTTCCAAGAAGATAGGAGCATTGCAAGTCAACAAATTTTTGTACTTTGTGGTTGAAAGAGTATTAATGACGGAGTTGAAGGTTGTGATGTCACTTGGTTTTTCAAGTATGCACAGGTAGTTATGAGGTGTTTTGTATGGAAGGGCCATGGCGATTTGAGTATGGTTGCGAGAGGAAGAAGACGATGAATGATTTGAGAGAAATGGATGGTAACTGTTTGGAGAAAGGAATTTTGAATTCGATTCGACAGTGAAAACCCTGTTTGGGGTTTTGATTAGGGTTTTATAAAGTGAAAAAGTGAATGCTGATGTGGAGCGGTTACAAAAGATCTGACGGATAAGTACTGTCCACGTGCCAACCTCTGATGAATAATGGAAGACAGTTGTTTAGGAAACCACTGATGGATCAATTATTAGTGGTTTGCAGTGGGAAAGTGAAAATAGTGGTTGATTTTTAACTATCAGTGGATAGCCATCAGTGGGTTAAAACACTGATTTTGAACAACAGTGATTTAACAAAGAAATGAGAAAACAGAGGTTGACTTTCAGCAGTGGACAATAATCATCAGAACATATGTTTGAACCAAAACAGTGGTTATGGCAGACTTTTAAGGATTAATGAAAAATTTCATTTTTAACTATTTTTAAGGATGGAATTTTGATTTTCTGAAAACATTTTAATGCTTTTATTCATAGAAAAACAGGATTTTTCCTGTTATTCCATGTTTAGCATGCCAATCCTAGAGATCAAGCTTTCAAAGGTGGATGTGCCTAATTCTTTTGTTAGCACATCTGCCAACTGATCTTTAGTTGGAACATGATACAGAGAAATCAAACATTTTTCATAGCAATCCCTCACAAAGTGATGTTTGATATCAATGTGCTTGGTGGTTGAATGGGATACTAGATTTTTGATGATATTTTCTGCTGCCTGACTGTCCAACAAGAGAGGTGTCTTTAAGGCAGTGATACCAAAATCCAGCAATTGATTTTGAAGCAATAATAGTTGGGCTGTACAGCTTACAGCAGCTATGTACTCTGCCTCGGCAGTGGATGTTGAAACAGTTGTTTGCTTTTTGCTTTTTGCTTTGCCAAGACACTAAGCAACTGCCTAGGAATTGGCACCCTCCTGATGTGGACTTCCTTGTTGTGTTACATCCAGCAAAGTCACTATCTGAGAAACCTGAAAGCTTGATATTTCCATCAGCTGGATACCAGATACCAAGTGTGGGAGCACCTTTTAGGTATCTGAATATCCTTTTTATAGCAATAAGGTTTGACTTTCTAGGGGCTGATTGGGATCTTGCACAAACACATGTTGCAAACATGATGTCTGGCCTAGATGCAGTTAGGTACAATAAAGACCCAATCATGCTTCTATAAATAGTTTGATCAACCAAATCGTCCTTTTCATCAGACATGACTACTTTTGTGGTTGCTATAGGTGTACTACATGGTTTACAATCATCCATCTCAAATTTCTTTAAAAGTTCTTAGGGATATTTGCCTTGATGGATGAAAGTACCATTTTGCAGTTGCCTTACTTGGAGACCAAGAAAGCACTGGAGTTCACCCATTGCACTCATCTCAAACTCAGCTGTCATGAGTTGTCTGAACTCTTCACACATTTTAGAACATGTGCTTCCAAAAATGATGTCATCCATATAAATCTGGACAATCGTCAAGTCTTTCCCTCTCCATTTTAAAAACAATGTTTTATCAATTTTACCTCTAGTGAACCCAATGGAAAGAAGAAAGGTGGAAAGAGTTTCATACCAGGCTCTAGGTGCTTGTTTCAGGCCATACAAAGCTTTATTTAGCTTGTAGACATGATTTGGATTAAATGGATCCTCAAAACCTGGAGGTTAACAAACATATACCTCTTCTTGTATTTTACCATAGAGGAATGCACATTTAATGTCCATTTGATACACCTTTATGTTGTTGTTGACAGCAAAGGCCAGGAATAAACTGATAGCTTCCAATCTTGCTACAGGGGAAAAAGTTTCATCATAGTCAATGCCCTCTTCTTGTCAGAACCCTTGAACCACGAGCCTTGCTTTATTCTTGACAACAATACCCCTTTCATCAGTTTTATTTTTAAAGACCCACTTTGTGCCAATAGGACTTACACCCTCTGGCAGTGGTACAAGTTCCCAAACTTGTTGTCTTCTAAACTGTTGGAGCTCCTCTTGCATGGCCTCTACCCAGCTGTTGTCTTTTAGTGCCTCTTGGTACTTGACTGGCTGATGGAGAGATAGGAAACCAGCAAAAAGACATATGTTTTGGGATTGGCTTCTTGTTAGCACCCCTTCACTGATGTTACCAATGATTTGGTCAGGTGGATGAGACTTCAAGAAGATTAACTCTCCTTTGTATGGAACAATGGCATTTAAGGGTGAGGGCTGCAGATGTGAATCATCTGAGCTAACTACTGTTGGTGACTTTGATGATCCAACAGTGGCTTCAAATGGAGGTGGATGAATAGGAGGAAGTGGTGTGAAAGCATGCTGATTTTTATCCACTGTTTGGGGATTTTTATCAACAGTGCTTGATGATGTGGAAGCAGGGGTTAATGGGCTACTTTGGTCAACAACTGCTGAGGTAGCAGTGGTTGAGCTTTGACAGCTGTTTTGAACATCTGCTGCTCTACCATTTGATGCAGACTTTTGTTGTGGAATGATGACTTCATATCCATAGTCTGATGGAGGACTTTGTGATGGACCTGCACTGTTAGTCTTGACAGAAACATTTTCAAAAGTAAATTTATCAAGATCAAACAATTCTGCAGGATTTGCAGGGATTTTCATTAAAGAGAGTTCATTGAACTTCACATTCAAAGTCTCTTCCACTGTCTTAGTCCTAGTGTTGAACACTTTGTAGGCCTTAGCAATGGTTGAGTATCCGAAATGATAACCACAATCAATTTTGGCTGCAAACTTTGAGATAAAATCTTTTAAGTTTAAAATGAAGCATGAGCAGCCAAAAACTTTAAAATATGAGATCAGTGGTTTAATTTTATACAGAATTTCATAGGCAGTCTTTTGATGCCTGGGGTTTATTAAAACTCTGTTCTGGGCATACCAGGCAGTGTTTACAGCCTATGCCCAGATAGTTAATGGCAAACCTGAATCAGCAAGCATGGTCCTGGCAGCCTCAATCAAAGTTCTGTTCTTTCTTTCAACTACCCCATTTTGTTATGGTGTTCTTGGAATGTTGTACTTCCTTACAATTCCTTTTGACACACAAAACTCATCCAAATCCCTATTTCTGAATTCTGTGCCATTGTCACTCCTGAAGATCTTTACTGGAAAGTCAAACTGCTTTTCAACCTGTGTGACAAAGTCTTGCAGAATACCTGTAGTCTCATCTTTGGAATGTAAGAAATAAGTCCATGTAAACCTAGAAAAGTCATCTACAATTACCAAACAATATCTTTTTTTTCTAAGACTCATGACTTTAACTGGGCCAAACAGATCCATGTGAAGCATTTGCAAGCACTTGGTTGTTTTGGACTCTTCAATGGACTTAAAAGAGCTTTTATTTTGTTTTCCTTTTAGACAGGAAACACAATGCTCAGGACAGGTGAACAGTTTTTGAGGAAGACCTCTTACTAACCCATGTTTTGACAAAGTAGTGATTGTCTTGAGATTCGTGTGCCCCAATCTTCTGTGCCAAAGTTCTGTCTCTTTGTTAGAGGCAGCTGAGAACAGACAGGCATCAGTTCTTGGGTTCTCTTTTGACAAATCAACTACATAAACATTGCCACTTCTTTGAGCAACAAGTTTAGTTATTCCATTTTTTTATTATTTCTTCAATCTTTTCAACCATTTCTGGTCCAACAATCATACAACACTCCTTAGTAAAGAAAGAACCATAACCCTTATCACTCATTTGAGAGACACCAAGGAGGTTGGATTTTAGATTGTCTATCAGATTGACATTTTCAAACTTAACATTTCCAGTCTGAACTGTACCAGAACCCATCACCTTCCCTTTACTATTATTACCAAAAGATATATCACCCCCTCCATGAGTTTTGAATTCCTTGAGTAGGGCTCTACATCCAGTCATGTGCCTGGAGCCTCCACAATCTACATACCAAAGACTATCTAACCATGCAGAAGCTCCCTGCACATCAAGTAAATAATTAGTTCAGGAGGGTCTCCAAAGCCAATAAGGCTTTGGATGGGGTCTCAACAGTGTCTATGTTAAGCTCAGGAAGATGGACAGTGGTTAGATCAGGGGTTTGAGAAATTTTTGCAGCTTGTTTCTCTAACCACTGTTGGGATCCATTTCCAATTAATTCTTGATACCCATAGGGATGCCTGTTCACTTTTGGTTAGAAGGCCTTTTATAGGTTTCATAAACGTGTGGGACCCTAGGATATGGTGGTTGACCTTTACCTCTTTAGTATTGGTTAGCAGGGGGTGCATCAGTAACCTGAACATCTCTTTTAACAGAGGTTTGGTTCAACTGTTTTGTAACAGTTGTTTGAACTGACACAAACAGTGGTTGACTCTTGATTGGTGGTTTTGATGAACTCATGTATGTTTTTGAAATGTACTCATTCTTTTTTACATCAAAGGATTTGAGATACACACATCCCTGAGTGAGATGGTTTGTTTTACCACAGATGGTGCAGCTCTGGGAAGGCACAATGATGCTTGTTTTGTTAATATCATATGATTTTAGATGAAAACAATCTTTGGTCAAATGATTTTTCTTCTCACAGAAATCACAAAACAAGTTTTTAACCTTTTCTTTTCTTCTTTTCAGACTCCTTTGCAACAGAGTTTTGAACTACTATTGGGATGTCCTTAAGAGGAATGACCTTTGCCTTAGGAGCTTTTACACCATCAGTGGTTGTGAAGTCCATGGGTTTGAAGTTTTCAAGGATGTCACACTCATAAGACCATGTGGGTTTGAATTGGTATTTCTCAATATCCTCAAAAGTTGAGGATCCCACAGATCTTTCCAAGGTGATCTTGTTACCAAGTTTATCAGTTATTTTAACCTCTTGGCCATCCTTGTTTGTGGGAATAATTTCAACAAAACCAGATTCATTTGCAGCAGTGTTTTCAACTTGGTCATGTTTTCTAAAACGTACACCAAATTTTACATTGCTTTTGATCTGTTTCTCAAGCATAACCTCATAACCTTTGCAGGATTCCACCCATTTTTCACAAGTGATTTGGGTGGATTCCAACTCCTTTTTGCAGACATGATATTTTTCTGTCATGGTCTGGAGTTGATCCTTGGTTATGCTATGCTCTTGTTTGATGCTGCAAATTTCATTTTCTTTTTCACTCAATTTGTTTTTCAGTTCTTTTAAAGACTTTTCAAATTGAACCTCAGCAGTTAATAACCTATCTCTAAGGTTTTCATTCACCTCCTTAATGTTTGCAAATGCTATGATGCATTTGTCTGAATAAAGGTTTTTGAGAACCTGGGGTGATACCTTAGTTGCAGCCATCATGGCACAATCACATGTATGATCACTTTCTTCTTGAGTTTTCTCTTCTTTTTCACCTTCTTTCTTCTTTTCTTCTTCTTCTTCAGACCAGGGGTCAGACAGTGGTTCCGATAGGGGTTTTGAACTTTCTCCTAGCAGTATTTCATCAGCAATAGCAGTAACCACTGCTTCAGCATTTTTGTCCACTGTTTCATCACTTGATTGTCTCTCTTCAGCTTCCAGCCCTTCTGGTATGGTCTCCAATGCTACAAAACAGATATCATCACTAGAAACATTACTTTGAGCATAGAGTGTAAAATTTTCATCTCCTAACTCTTCAGGTAAGCTGCTCCAGTCAACAAGGCCTTGGGTGAAAAAGCTTTGTTGGTCTGGTTGAACCACTGCTGGTGCAGCTTGTTGAGGTGCAGCTTGTTGCACCTGAACCTGAGGAGTAGGGGCCTGGACATACTGTATCTGAGGAATAGTGGTTTGAACATAATGCACAGGAATAGGGGTTGCAGGGTGTGCATAATGAGCAGTGTTTACATGAGCAGCAGGGGCATATTTGGCATAGTGCATAGTGTTTTGGTTATTTTGTGGTCTAGGGTTTGAGCTAGGATGTGTAATAATTGGTCCAGTGGTTTGACTCCTGCATTCCCTAGAAAAATGACCTAACCTATTACACTTATAGCATTTAATCTTTGACTTATCCGGCCCCATTTTTAGATTCCCATGTAACGCTGGAAATTTTCTCCCTGTCCTCTTGTAAAACTTGCTGGTTCTAACACTCAGTAGTGCAAGTTGGTGCAAAATGTCCATTTCCTCTAAGTCAGTTGGATCAAAAAGCTGCAAATCATTGAGTTCAAAGCACAGATTGTCAGAATTCTGGTTTTCACTACTAGCTGTGAAAGCATAGTTGTTTGAGTAAGAATCAGAGTTGTTAAAGGCTCCACCAGCTGTTATGTCAATATAATGATCATAACTCTGATCCTTACTACTACCAGATTCTTCTTGACCCAAAAGAGTTGTGCAGCCAAATGAATAGTCATCTGCAACTTTTCCAAACTCTTGTAACTTCTTTTTCTGGTTTAACTCCCTTTCATAGGTCAGGAGTCTACCATGAAGTTGGGTCAAGGTCAGATCTTTGAACTCAACAGAGTTTCTGGTTACAAAAGCAATTGTGTCCCATTTTTCAGGAAGTGACCTTAAAAACCTGTTGTTAACAGTTGATTTAGGAAATTCAGTTTTAACAAGCTTAAGTTCACTTATGAGACAACTAAATCGCTCAAACTGCTATGTTAATGTTTCACCCTTAATGTGACAAAAGGTTTCATACTGTTGGTTCAAAATTTCCCTGTTGTTTTCAATTACTTCTTTAGTCCCCCCAAACTGTTCCTTAAGTGCATCCCACAATTCCTTGGCACTGTTACAGTGTAACAGCCCAGCATAAATCTCAATGGGAAGTGCAGATGCAACTATGCTAAATGCCTTGGCATCCAGTTCAATTTTCTGAAAATCCTGATCAGTATAGTTCTCAACTTTCTTTGGATCGAACTTTTTCGGATCCTCAGCACTCGACACCATTGGAACATGTGGTCCAAAGATAACCGACTTCCAACATCAGGTATGCTGTTGAGCTAAGATGTGACCCATCCTTCGCTCCCAGATGTTGTACTCATTTCTCTTCAGCATAGGTGGTTTGAAGAGAGAACCAATGTTATTGTTCATATCTTGTGATTGTGACGTCATTCTGGTTGTTTTACAGGCACTGATTAATCAACTTTGCTCGTGATTAAACCTTACTCTGTTTTTCAACGAAACGAACAATTAAAAAGTATCAACGATTTTGAGCTGAACTTTTTACGTCAAAATGATTGTTAGATCAAGTTTGACTGTCCAAGCTCTAATACCAATTGTTAGGATCTGTGTTGCTTATGATTGTGCTTTGTTTGAATATAATGAAAATGAATTAAGATAAGTGCAGCGGAATTAAAGATGGAACAAACTTTCAACACAATCAAATGAGAGAATTGTTTTCAACAAACATGCTTAACATGGAATTGAATGATTGTATTTATTACAAACTTCAATTACACTTGCATGAATACATACAATCTCCCCCTCAGCCTGAGCTCACAGAGAATGTTCATACAGAATGAGTTGTGATGAAAAGAGCTGATAGAACAGTACAAGGTACTATTCTATTTAAAGTACCAAACCAACCACTGTGGCATCTTTGGTGACGTCACCATGAAAGTGACATCTAACCTCCTAACAAACTCTAACTACTGACCTATTACAACCGCTGATTACAAACAACTTATTACAATATACAAAGCATAAACAAAACAACTGATCCTTCATTCCACTGCTTAAGCTCCAGTAGTGCTTTGGTCTCCAGCAGTACTTGAGACATAACAGTTGATTGAGCATCAGCACTTAGTCTTCATTAGTCTTTTGGGTCAGCAGTAGTTAGGAAGGGCAGTACTTGAATCTATCAGATGTTACAGCCACTGTCAAGGGGAAAGATCAAATGCAAACATCTACTTATTTCGAATCCACTGATCTGATCCAGTTTTGGCTTTATCAACTGTTCCTTTGTAGGGTTCAATCCCAACAACTCTTACAATAAATCTTGGATCCCGAGACTACTACACACTCTAAAGATGGATGATGGATGATGGTGGTGGGTGTTGGTGTTGTAGTGGTCGTGGAGTGGTGGCAAAGTCGGAGAATAGTGGTTTGCCAATGGATGCCTTTCAAGTGAACCATGCACCCCTATTTATAGCCTGAACAGAGCCCTGGCCATGACCCTGTGTCCAGTGGGTACACCCCGTGGCCATCATCTTCTCCTCCTTCATTAATTGAAATTTTTAGCAGAGGGCCCCACACGACCCCGTGTCTCCTGGGCACGGCCCCGTGGCCAACTCTTTGCTGTACTATCATGATTCTGCGTATCTTAGAGTTGACCACGCCCCGTGTAGAGCTGGGCACGGTCCCGTGGTGGGCGTAGAAGCTTCTACAGGTTTGTCCTTTTGTGCAGGCCCCTGACCACGCCCCATGCCCAGCTAGGCATGGCCCCGTGTTCAGAGTCTGTTTCTTTGTTTTTGCTTTTGCTTTGGGAGATGCTGCCGATGGGTCGAGCGCGTCACGTTTATTACTTCTTTTTGTATTTATGTTGGTTTTGGCTACTTATTTTCTCCTTTTGTTCTTAAAGTTTGTTTGGTCCTGTAAATTTAAAAGGAAGAAAGAAACGTGCTTTTTCCAACATTAGTACTAAAAAGGGTTAGTTTTATGCCTCATTTGATGTAATTTATATGTTGCATTTTGCACACATCAGTCTACTAGAGTAACCACTAGTGTGTTTATGTTAACCACTGGTGTGTTGTCTAAGGTATCCACTGATGCAGAGGGAAGTCCCCAGTACCAAGAAAAAGGGGCATCTGCTGATGAAAACTTGGAGACTCCTCATGTTTCAACAGCAGATACAACCACCACTGGTGGGAAATCAGATGATCCCAATAAGTTGGGTGATGGTTTAAAATATCAGGATTTGACGGAGAGACTTTCCACACTTGAAACCAATATTAATGCAATGAATGCCTCAATTCAAACACTGGTGGAAGCTTCAAAATGTCAGCCAACACATCAGCAGTTATCCCAAGAACTCTGGAATTCAGTTCAACCTATCCTTGCTACTCAAAGGGAACTTGCTGAGCTTCAACATAACTCTCACATGAAACTTATCAGGGTTATGGTTGAAGCAAGGTATAAGGATACTCAGGCTGACATCAAGGGAATCAAAGAAGCCCTTACAAAGATGACTGGCACTACCCCTGCTCCTATCTTCTTAAAAGATGATGATGATGAAGATGATGCCAAAAAGGGGGAGAAAAATGAATCAATGAAAAATTTTGGCAAGCCCACACCAAGAAACAAGCCAAAAAAAAACCAGAGCCTGCAAAGAAGTCTTCAACAACATCTACAGAAACATCTGTCAAAGAAAAGAAAAATAGGAGTTGATGAAACCCTGAACATTCATGCAGATGATGAAGTTGCAAGAAAGAAGACTATACATAATCAAAATGAAACAAAGGAGAGGGTTTGGAAAAAGGAACAAAAGGAGTTGAAAGATTGGGAAATAAAGACAAAGGATCTTGGCACTTCAAACAAGAAGAAATCACACAAACACAACAAACCTCCACTTGCCTATTCCCTAAACCACCTTCACCACCACAAAAACAAACCCCTGGCAAACCTAAAAAGCCAACCACTGTTGGTCTCAAAACCACTGTTGCTACCAAAAAGCCACCCACTGCTGCACCTAAACCAACACCCTTACCACAAAACCACCTGCTAAAAAGCAGAAAACAAAACCCTCTTCACCATTACCATCTTCCACTGCAACAGATGTTGATGAAACAAATGCTTCAACAGATGTTAAGGCAATAGTGGTTGAAACACCAGTTGTTTCAACAGCTGTTAGTCAATCCACTGATTCCTCAACATTTCAATTTCCATCACAGTCAATCCTTATACCTATTGCCCATTCTCCTTCAAAAACTCCTCCTCCACCAAAATCTGTTTATTCTCGAAAAAGAAAATTCATGGTGCATGATGATGAAAAGAATGAAGAAGACATACCTGCAACTACTCCTTTGTCATCCTCACCATTCATTCAAACTTCACCCAAACCATTCATACCACCTCCATCACCAACATCAAATCTACTTAATCAACCACTCGCTGATCACACCCCAAGAGATAAACCACTGGCAGTACAATATCCTCTAGAACTGCCTGCAGTTCAAAATGAAATGTTACAATTTTATGAAGAGGATGATCCATCCAAGAGAACCTTCCCATCTCTTCATGGCTTCATAACTCTAAGGAACATGGATGAGTATCTGAAATTGAAATCCAAAGAAGTTGAATACATTGCTAAAGAAGAGAGTAAAGGGAAAGGTGACAACAACTTATCAAGTCGAATGCAACATGGGCTATGTAAAGTCAGGAAACTGGAAGACTTTGCAAGAGACTTGAGCAAGAAGATGTCAAATCTGCCACCTAATGTTGATCTTCAAAAGGAACCGAGGAAAGATCTCATAGAACTTATCATGAGAGACAAACCATACCAAGCCCATGAGCATCAGTTCAAAGACTGGCCTCTCACAGCTCTTAAAGAAGAAGCAAACAAATGTGAAAGAATGAAAAATGATCCTCAAATGAGGAAGACTGCTCCCAACTGGAACAAGTTTAAGAAATATAGTGCAGATCTTGCCTTAGAGTACAAGAGGAAGAGAGCTGAGCTTGTAGCAGCCAAGTATGGGAATGCAAGGGCCATTGGAAGATGGTCCAGGCAGTATGTTGATCAAATTTATGATAAGTTGGAAAAACTAAGAGAATCAGATCCTACAGCTCCCAAAAAGCCAGTATACAAAGATCAAACCACTGATAAGCCTCAGCAGCACACCATCTCTCTTAAAAAGTTGTTCACATCCTCTGATGTATCCATCCAGGTCTTAAATCAAAGAAAAAGACAGCATCAGATGGATGAGGAAGATGAAAAGAGAGAAGCTGATATCAGAAAAGAGGCTATCAAAAATCAACTGTTGTATGGATTGGATGCTGCTTCTCTAAAGCTTCAAGCTCAATTTACTGACACCATCAAAAGGTTGACAAGCAGACCTCAATCCCCAAACTCATCAGAAATAAAGATTCTCCCAAGAAACCCGTCACATCCAAAAATTCTAAAATTGAAATCTGACAAACAGACCCATGAATTGACCCTGCTCAAGTCTGATGGTAGAGTTGTAAAGCTATCAAGGGAGGATGCATGAAGATTCCTTGAAATTTGAGCTCCAATTCAAAGGGCAAATTCGAGAAAAGCTGATGAGAGAATAAAGATCAAAATAATGAAGTGTTTTGGCATCATCTGTTCTAGGGGAGATTGTTGGCCCATGCAATCCTTCTTTGAAGAACAGATGATTCAAAAGCCAAAACTGGTTCCCAAACAGTTGATCCTCAATAAGCAGTGCATGAATCTATTCCCTCCAATGGTAGTGGTTCTTATTAGCTGATCATCCTAAAGTCTGTCAAGACCTATCTACTGCTAATTGTCAAAGTCCTGATGAAGACAAAGCACTGCTGAATCAAAGGAATGATCAACCTAAGAGGAAAGCACTGATCATCAACATCAGTGCTTAAGCATCAATAGCGGATAGAAGCATCAGTGTTTTACTTATCAGTTTTTTCAATGTAACAATGTCTGTTTAGTATCAGTGTTTATAGGTTGTTAGTCTGTTAGATGTCACTGTCTAGGTGACATCAGCTAAGATGCTCAGTGGTTAGATTTGTACTATATATAGAACAGTACGTGTACTGTTCTATTAGCTCTTTACACATACTCATTTTGTACGAACAACTGTGAGCTCAGACTGAGGGGGAGTTTAGTATTCATGCATGCAATAGTTGAAGTTTTGTAATTCGATTCAATCATTCGACTACAATTGTTCTCTGATCTATCTTATTTCATTATTCATTTTGTTAAACAACACAATCAGGACAAACTCAGATCCTAACAAAAGTTTTTGGCCCGTTTAAGATATCCTGATTGTGCCTAGGTCTGCATATAATCTGGATGCAATAGAAGGATAACCCTGATGTCCCGGATGACTCAACAGCATAAAGACCCGAAACCTTAGACGTTGGCTATCTATCAATGCAAGATTTAAGACCATGAAATCATACGCTGATGGTATGTTACCCATGGTGTGCGTTAGGTGTGATATGATTTTATTAACATTTTAAGCTCATTTTACGCATTAGTCAAGTTTTAAATTTATAAAACACAATATTATACTAACACTAAACACACACTTGGGCAAGTGCACCCATCGTGAGCGTAGTATAGTGTTGGTAAGATACCGAGGTCGTCCAAGGACACAAGAGCTTTTAATACCGGTTTAGCGTCAACGTCTAATCGATCCAAATTTTTGAGATAAATTTTGAAACATGAAAATAAAACTAAAAATGAAAAGATAAATAAAAATAGAAACAGACAGACAAGATAGAATCACTTAGAACCAACTCCTGTTTAATGTATCTTTTGATGATTTTCGCACTTTCAGACTTTTTAAGAGATTCTCTTAGTTATAGTAGTAGGCCCCTCTTTAGAAGGTGACATTACCCTCAACCCAGTGGTTTGAGTCAGCAGGGATACAATCCCAAAGGGTTGGAATATTGAAAGATAATTAAGTAAGTTATTAATGCGAAAAGTGGTAGGCCCCTCTTTTGAAGGTGACGTTACCTTCGGCTAAGTGGTTTGAGTCAGCATAGATACAATCCCAAGAAGCCGGTTTAAAGTATTAATAGTAGTTTACATATGAGGGGTTTAATTTATTCGCACCCCCGCCATCCAATACCATTGGGCATTGAAGGAGGTCCTAATAAGCTTGAACCAGGTCCACGCAGGATCTATACACTGAACGAGACAAGAACTTTACCAAACCATCCCCCTAACCCCTTTCTAGGTAGTTAGCGCGCTTTATATAGACCGTAAAGACACGAATGATGACATCATTTACTTTATATCGACAGTAAATTAACCTCAAGACACCATGAAGAAATGATAAAGAAAATTCACCTTCAACATAAGAAACTAGTTATTAAAGTCATTAATACAAACCCAAATAAAAAGTGCCAAAGATTAAAAATCAAAAGTAATACATTAAAAACTTGTCTTCAACAAGTGATGTTAGAGGCTTCGCCAAACATGGCCTTTGATTGGCAAGAACTCTTACAATCAATCTTGGATCTCGAGACTACTACACACTCTAAAGATGGATGATGGATGATGGTGGTGGGTGTTGGTGTTGTACTGGTGGTGGAGTAGTGGCAAAGTGAGAGAGTAGTGGTTTGCCAAGGGATGCCTTTCAAGTGAACCAAGCACCCCCTTTTATAGCCAGAACAGATCCCTGGCCACGGACCCATGTCCAGCCAACATGGCCCGTGGCCACCATCTTCTCTTCCTTCACTAATTACAATTGTTAACAGAGGGCCCCACAACCCCGTGTCTCCTCGGCATGGCCCCGTGGTCAACTCTTTGTAGTGCTATCAAGATTCTGCGTATCTTAGAGTTGACCACGCCCCGTGTAGAGCTGGGCACGGCCCCTTGGTGGGCGTAGAAGCTTCTACAGGTTTGTCTTTTTGTGCAGGCTCCTGATCACGCCCCATGCCCAGCTAGGCACAGCCCCGTGGTCAGGTTCTGTTTCCTTGTTTTTGCTTTGGGAGATGTTGCCGAGGGGTCGGGCATGTCACGTTTATACCTTCTTTTTTGTATTTATGTTGGTTTTGGCTGCTTAATTGCTCCTTTTGTTCTTTTAAGCTCGTTTGATCCTGTTAATTCAAAATGAAGAAAGAAACGCGCTTTTTTCAACATTCGTACTAAAGAATGGTTAGTTTTATGCCTCATTTGATGTAATTTATATGTTGCATTTTGCACACATCAACCCACATGATGTATAGTTCGTTATGTTTATATCACTTGATATCTTTTATCACTCTGAGCGTTAAGCCTACCGACATATCACATTATATCCTAGTCTTTACAGCTATAGTACCTTACGTGTGTTGGTCAAACCCTTTAGCACAAACATTTATTTCATTTCCTATTTGATGCAATGAATTTTTTTTATTTTATTATTTTTTTCAAATGTTTTTGGATTTTTTTCTGTTTTTCAAATGTTTTTGGATTTTTCTGTTTTTCAAATGTTTTTGTATTTTTCTCATTTTCTCCCCCTCAAACAATGCATATGTACATATATGTCCCTCTTCCCTCCTAAATTTGTGCATCACACTTTATGCACAGATTTACCTTATAATGAAACTTATGTACAAAGATATAAACGAAAGAAAAAGAAAATATTTTTGTTGTTTTTTCTTAACCGTTCCGTCATTAGATTGTAGACTAAACAATATCCGAATTAAAGCACGAATTTAAATTTTACCTTTCTTGCTGATCTTGCCTTACCTCTCTTATCTCCTCCAAAGGAAACATATCATCTATAAAAAAGTTTGAACTTTTTGTAACGGTGAGATGTTACCCGTTTTATCTCTAGAACAACCGCTATCAACATTCCAGAGATTGTCAACAGCTCCTCCTTGGTTGTCTCTGAAAAATAAGGAGATTAGTAAGACAGTGGTACCTAGGCCATCGTGGTCCTGGGTTTACCTGAAGCATCAAACTAAGACACTTCTTTCAGTTACAAGTCCCCTTTCGTTTCTAGGATTGGAGATGTTCCCGCTTTGCATTTGGGTTTCCAAATTTGTTTCGGCTTAACAAACATGTTTGTTGCCTTCAGTTGAGCAACTTTAGCTGTTTTAGGTTTATTTGTTTTAAAAATAATTTTTTTTCCTGAACAACCTTTCATTTGTTTTTTAGCAACATTCCAATCCCCATCAGATTGTTTAACCTTGGGATTCACATTCTTCATTGCCTTAGGTGATGATACCTTCATCGGCTTAGAATGGTAGTTATCCTTTGGTGTAACCTTCTGATTTTGAGCATAATACGGTACGTAGGGATGATTTGTGCTGTTTCGAGCAATGTGACCAGGAATGCTGCAATTGAAGCATGTTTGTCTCTTCACGTAGAAGACATTCTGATCAGCTGGATTTGCTCTTGCAGGCTTGAAGGATGAATTGATCCTTTCTGTGCTTGATTTCCTTGCACATTTCTTGCAAACGAGGATGAATTTAGATGTCTATACTTAACGTTCTGCAAGGGGCCTTCTGTGGTGGAGGTTTCTTTTGATTTTTCTTGTTATGCTTAGACTGCAAGTCTTGTTCAGAAATCTCACCAGTCTTTCCGAAAGCTTTGTTAGCATAATCAAATGCATATTTCTCACATTTGCCATTACTGACTGGTGATGACTATTGCTGCCCGTTGAGGACCGTGGAGAGCGTGATTATCTTTGATGTTTAGACTTCTTTTTTTCTGCATCCTTTACCTACTCATTTAAGCTCTTATTGCTTACTTTGAACCTTTTCGTCACAAGCAGAAGGTTCAGGTTGTTCAGTTTGCACACGTGGAGCCTTGTTTGCACACATGGAGCCTTGTTCTCATTAGTCTTCACTTCTTCAGTCTTGACAGAATCAAAGAGTTCTGGTTTACTAGATGAAACACCAGAAACTTCAGCTGAATCATTGGAAGAGTTGTCAGCACAAGAGGGTTATGCACATGACACTTTTGCCTTTGTGTCTGATGTGTCATCACTAGGTTTGCCATACACCATATGTTGTTCGTTCTCAAGATGGTCATCTGTGTCAGGCATTCTCGTGTAGTTGTGATTTTATGGTGGGACAACCTGATTGTAACCCAAACCTTTCCCCTTGTTCTTTTTGTATGCCAATTTCACATCGCACACGTCTTGAACGACCTTGCTGAAAGTATCAAACTTCTTCATATTGATTTCATTTTGTTAATACTTACAAGTCAGAAGTTCTAGCTCAGCTCTCACAGAATCACATTCCAATGTTTTTACATTAAGTTTGTGTTTATAATCATCGACCTAACATTGTTGTTGATTTACATCCAAGTGGAGCTGAGCTATGTCCTTCATTTGTGCTTCAACCTTTTCAGTAAGCAACTTATTGCTTTGTCTAAGGCTGATGCACTGAGTCATGGCACTGCTATAATCATCCATTATTTTAGAGTTGAGTGCCCTAAGTTGTGCAACCTTATTCCTGCAAGGTTCATTACACAACAGATAGTTGACAATGTCAATGAGCGATCTTGGTTCGTCTGGCTGAGTTTGGGCATGGGCTTGGGCTTGGGGTGCTGGGCTATTGACTACAGCTTGCTGAGCTTGAGGTTTCTGTTTGGCCACTTCATCGGGATGGGATTCTGTAGATTGTGCGTATTGATCTTGGTTTAACTGTAAATGATCCCACAACCAAGAAACAAAGGAGTCTTTATCATCACCCAAAAAAGTAATTCATCCCATTCCTTACTTCCTCTTTTCGTCTCCCATATTTAAGCAAGCGCATCACATATTCCACAATAGGATCAACATTGTATTCTCCAATAAACTCATTCAGCTTTTCCTTCACTCGATCCCGCAACCTTCCAGCTCTATCTCCAGAAAAAATAATTTCAAAACGCGAATCGTCAACACTATCCATCACATTCGGGTTTTGATTTTGAGCCTGGGGTTTAGTGTTGTTAATGGAAGGTTTAATAATTGGGCTAAAGACTATGTTCGGATTTTCATTCGGCTTTGGATTACATACTGGGCTAAAAAACTATGTTCAAGTACTGAGTTTGGTTTGTAGACATCTTCGAATCAAACAATGTTCGTGATCAAAAACCAAGAAATACAAGTCAAAGCAATAACCCGTGAACACGTTAACTTGAACACTTAGCACACGTACGAACCCGCTTCCCGTACCGCACATAGCAATTTTTTTATAAAAATTGCTATTTTTTATGCATGAAAAATAATTTAAAAAAAAAAATTGTACTGCACATGTGTACTAATACGGAAAGCCTAAACCACTTAACCCATCCCCCACCGACACCCCCCAAAAAAACCTAACCCCCACCCCCAAAAAACCTAAACTCACCCTCCCACCAAAAGGCTAAACCCCCACCCCCAAAAACCTAAACCCCACCCCACCCCCCTCCCGAAAACCTAAAACTAAACCCTAAACATAAACCCGAAAAAAAACCTAAACCCTCCACCCCCCAAAAACCTAAACCCCCTTCCCCCCACACCCAAAAACCTAATCCTAATTCTAAACCTCCAAAAAACCTAACCATAAAAGCTAAACTAGACTTAAAAAGCTAATTTTAAGCATGTAATGCACACGTGTAGTACACATATAATATACATGTGCAGTACAAGTTTTTTTTTTTGAAATTTTTTTCTTATATATAAACTTCTTCCTGTTCCTCCAATGGCAGCCGATAACGGATGATGTCGACTATAGGTTCTATGTCCACCAAAATAGCGATTTTTTATAAAAATTGTAAAAAAAAAATTGGTATGTTTTTTAGCTTTTTTACGCTTTTTTGTTAGTTTTCTAGTTTCTCATTTAGAAAACTACATATAAATGAGAAAAATAAAAAACTAACTAAACAAAAACCTTAAAAAAAGCTAAAAAACATACCACATTTTTTTATTTTTTTACAATTTTTTTTATAAAAAATCGCTATTTTTATATATAAAAAAATCAAAAAATAAAAAACTTGTACTGCACATGTGCATTATATGTGTACTACATATGTGCATTACATGCTTAAAATTAGCTTTTTGAATATAGTTTAGCTTTTAGGGTTAGGTTTTTTGAAGGTTTAGGATTATGATTAGGTTTTTGGGTGTGGGGGGAGGGGGGTTAGGTTTTTTTTTTTTTTGGAGCGGCGGTGGGGGGGTTTAGGTATTTTTTCGGGTTTATGTTTAGGGTTTAGTTTTAGGTTTAGGTTTTCGGGAGGTGGGTGGGGGGTTTAGGTTTTTTTTTTTTTTTTTTTTTTTTTTTGGGGGGGGGGGGGTGGGGGTTAGGTTTTTTAGGTTATTTTGTTGTGTTCACATGTGTAGTTTAAATGAGAAAACCAAAAAACTAACTAAAAAAGCCCAAAAAACATACCAATTTTTTTTTATTTCTATAAAAAAATCGCAGGTTTTTATACCTGGAAAAAAAATTTAAAAAAAAATTACGGATATAGCGCACATGTGTAGTATACATATAATGCACATATATTGCACATGTGCAATACAACAAAATCTTTTTTTTTTTTTTTTTGAAAATTTTTTTTATGTATAAAAACTAGCATTTTTTGTTAAAAAAATTGTAAAAAAAAAAAATTTGGTATGTTTTTTAGTTTTCTAATTTATATGTAGTTTTCTCATTATCCTATCCCTATATATATATATATATATATAGGGAGAAGATCATGCGAGAACCACCTCTTATTGCGAGAACCGCGAGAACCAATGTGAACACAACAAAAAATGCCTAAAAATAGCTAAAAATCACACAAATTTTTTTTTTATTTTTTTTTAATATTTTTTATATAAAAATCGCTACTTTTCGAAGCCAAAAAAAAAATTAAATTTTTTTTTTTTGGCTACTAAAAGTAGCGATTTGAGCATAAAAAATATTAAAAAAAAATTTAATTTTTTTTTTTTTTAGATTTTTTTAAAGTTTTTTGGGGGTTTAGTTTTTAGCATTTTAGCTTGGGGGGGGGGGGGGGGGGTTAGGTTTTTTTAGCTATTTTAGGTTGTGTTCACATTGGTTCTCGCGGTTCTCGCAATAAGGGTGGTTCTCGCATGATCTCCTCCCTATATATATATATATATATATATATAAGTTTGGTTCATTTGTGAACCTTCCCCTTAATTGTGAAATAAATGAACCAATCTTGGCCATTGATATTTTTTAGATCAAATAGTATGATTGTCATTAACCCAAGTATTTTTAATTTAAATCCGTTAATTTTTTCATCCTCAACTCTCTCACTCTAAAAAATATTTAAATATTTCTTTATTATTTTTAATTTTCTCTCAATTCTTAAACAAAATGATCAAATAAAGTAGATTAATAAAAAACGTATTGATCAAGAAGATTGATAATAAAACTTTCATCTTTTTTTTTCTCAGCCGACTCCTTTGAAGCCCTCAAAATGTAAGCACGTCAGATCTGATTCATAAACTAGAATGGTCCATTTCATACATATATAGGAGAAGGATCCGTTAGGAACCACCCTTTATTGCGAGAACCGTGAGAACCACTGTGAACGCAACCAAAAATAGCTAAAAAACACACAATTTTTTTTAATATTTTTTTACGTTAAATTTGTTGTATTTCGTTATTAAATTTAAAAAAATTTTCGCTACTAAAAGTAGCGATTTTTAAGTAAAAAATATTAAAAAAAAAAATTGGTGTGTTTTTTTTATATTTTTTAGGTTTTTTTGGGGGTTTATAATTTAGCATTTAGCTAGGGTAGGGGGTGGGGGTTTTTTATGTTTTTTTTTTGGAACTATTATAATAAATATTAATGATTAAGTAATGATTACATAATTATTATTGTTGTTGTTGTTATATTATTAAAAACAACTTAAAATGATCAAAACAAAACACGATATGATCTTCTTCTTCGTTTAATGCATCAAACCAAAACCCTAATTTCAGATATCATCCGCCATACCCGGAGATGCAGGTGGTAACGGATTGAGGTGGTCGGAGATAGATGGTGACTGTACGACGGAGATGCAGGTGGTAACGAAGGTTCGTTATGGTATGATGATGGAGAGGATGACGAAGGGTGATGACGATGAACAATGATGTTGCAGGTTGAGGATGATGGTTGGTGATGAAATGTGGTTGCAGGTTAACAATGAGCGACAATGGAGATGACTGGAGCAAAGTGATGATGAATGATGAAACAGTGTATGCTCGGAGAAAATGGCGGTTGTCGGCGGTGAACGAGGCCGTCGGAGAAGATGAGCGGAGTGACGATGATGGTAACAGGATGATGATGGTGCACGGTGGTGTTGGTGGTCGTCAAATGAGAAAATTCAAATGAATTGAGGAGAATATAAACAGTCGGTCTATTATGAAAGTTGCAGAATGGGACGCCGGAGTTTGAAGACGATGACCGGAGATAATAGTGAGGGTGCATTGGAGAATGCAGTACAAATCGGAAGGACGATGATGATGAACGACTGATGATGATGAACGAGATACGTCTCGGATCAAGTTCGGATAATGTTATATGTTTCGGATGGTGTCTTGGATGATGCTGATGAAGATGGTGTCTCAGATGTATATGATGATCTCGGATGATGATGATGATGATGATGATGATGATGATGATGATGATGATGATGATGACGATGATTGCCGAAGGTGGTGAAATATGAAGATAATGAAGAATGTTTGTGAGATGATGAAGTTGTAATATCTTGGATAGTATCTCGGATGGATGATGATGATACTGGATGAATGAAACTATGAATTTCGGATGAATGATATATGAAAATGTGTTTCGGATGAACAAGATGTATCTTGAATAGATAAGTATGTTGATGATGACATAAAATGTATATCGGATGAATGAAAAAAGGATGATGTTTGATGTTTGAAATGTATCTCTAATGAAGAAGTAGAGGTGTTGAAAGTATCTCGGATAGTATCTCTGATGAGGAAAGAATTGATGATGTTATGAATCGATGATCGATGATAATGTTGGCTCATATGGACCCTACCAAAAGAACAGATGATAGAACGCCAAAATGATCTACAATCAATTGATCATCAATAATAGTGTTTGAAGAGCATACTCCTCCTAATGACAAAGGCATCAACATCTGCTACAACCAAAGGTCTGCTAAAGCTAAAGTCTGTTGAAGAACAAAGTCTGCTGATTCACAAGGTCTACTAAAGTAAACAACTGATGATGATTAAAGACTGCTGAAAGCAAAGGTCTGATCACCCTTTGATTGAAGAAGACAAAGTCTGATGAAGAAGGTCTGCTGAGGCTCAACAGATGATAAGGCTCAACAGATGATTGAATCAACAGATGATGCATATCAGTGTTTTCAATGTAACAGTGTTTTAGTATTAGCAAATGTTAGAGGTTGTTAGATGTTATTGTCTAGGTGACGTCAGCTTAGATTCTTCAGAAGTTTGGATTGTACTATAAATAGAACAGTGCATGTACTGTTCTATTCATCACTTCACCTTGACATTTTGTACGAGCAAATCAGATTGATCTTAGGCTGAGGGGGAGTTTGCAATCATTCAGTTCAAAGTATTCATGATGAAAGAAAATCTCTCATTGTTTGTGATTTAAAGTTTACTATCATTCCGCTGCATTATTTACATCTTTGTTATTTTCTTACATCATTCATCTTAAACATTCACAAACAATTCAAACTCGGATCCTAACCATTGGTATTAGAGCATTGGTCAATCAAATCTGATTTAACAATCAATTTGATATAAAAGATCAGCTCATTTCACAGATATCGTTTGTTCGTACGAAGTTGAAAAACATAGTTAATAGTTTAATCACGTTCAAAGTAGTTTAAACAAAAACTTTGTAAAACAACCAAAATGTCTCAAAACACACAAGATCCTCATAACACTGGCACCCCGTATAAACTACCTATGCTTGTCAGATCTGAGTATAATATTTGGCAACATAGGATGGGTCATGTACTTGTACAGCAAAACACTGGATGCTGGAAATCGGTTATCGTCGGACCACATGTTCCGATGGTACCGAGTGTAGAAGATCCAAGGTCTAAGTACCTAAGAAATCTGAAAATTACTCCAAGCAGGATTTTCAGAAAATTGAGTTAGATGCTAAAGCATTCAGTATAGTTGCTACAGGACTACCCAATAACATCTACGCTGGCCTGTTACACTGTAACAGTGCTAATGAGTTATGGGATGCACTAAAAGAGCAATTCGGTGGTACAGACGAAGTCATTGAGAACAACAAAGAGGTTTTGAACCAACAATATGAAACGTTTTGTCATGTCAAAGGAGAGTCACTAACCCAACAGTTTGAAAGGTTTAGTTGTCTGATTAGTGAGTTAAAACTAGTAAATGTAGAATATGCTAATTCAACTTTGAATAGTAGATTCCTTAGATCAATACCAGAGAAATGGGACACTATAGCTTTTGTTACTAGAAATTCTGTTGGTTTTAAGGAGATGAGTTTGACTCAGCTTCATGGTAGGCTCCTCACTTATGAGAGAGAGCTTAACCAGAAAAAAGAAGCTACATGAGTCAGGAAAAGTGGCTGATGACTATTCTTTTGGTAGCACAACATTTTTTGGTCAGGACGAATCATATGGTGGCAGTAAGGATCAGAGTTATGATCATTTCATTAACATAACATCTGGTGGAGTATTCTACTCTGATTCTTACTCACCCAATTATGCTTTTATAGCTAATGGGGAAAACCAGATCTCTGACAACTTGTCCTTTGAATTAAATGACCTTCAACATTTTGACCCCACATATCTGGAAGAGATGGACATTTTGCATCAATTCGCCTTGCTAAGTGTTAGAACTAGAAAGTTTTACAAGGGAACTGGTAGGAAATTTCCATGGTTGCATGGGAATTTAAAAGTTGGGTTAGATAAATCAAAGATGAAGTGTTATAATTGTAATAGGCTTTGTCATTTTGCTAGAGAATGTAGGAGCCAAACTAGTGGTCCTATAGTTACACACCCAAGTCCAAGACCTCAAAACACCCAAAACACTGTCCATTATTCCCAATATACCCTTGCACCACATGCAAAGCACTGCTCACTTTGCTCACCCTGTAAACATTGTTCCTATCTAGTATGTCCAAATCACGGTTCCTCAAATCCAATATGTTTAAGCCCTAGCACCCCAGGTCCAAGTGCAACCTGCACCACCAGCTGCACAAACATTTGCTCAGGCAGAGGCCAGTTAATAGAGCTTCTTTACACAAGGCTTTGTTGATTGGAGCAGCTTACCTGAGGATTTAACTGATGAAAACTTTGCTCTAGTTGCTAATTCTGATAAGAAACCTGATGAATTCTGTTTTATAGCACTTGAAACAATTCAAGAAGGGCTTGAATTAGAGGAAGTGGAGTCTAAATCTGAGGTGGTTAGTGAGATTCCTGAAACATTAGTTTCAGGAGAAAAAGTTGGTGAACAACTTTTAGAAGAAAAGGTTGCTGAATAGCTGTTGGAACCTCTATTGGAACCTCTAGCTGACCCATGGGATTCCAGCGTGTGTGATGGTGAATGTGATTGTTCCATGATGGTTGTTGCTAAGGTATCACCTCAAGTTCTCAAAGACTTATATTCAAATAAATGCATTATTGCTTTTGCTAACATCAAGGAGGTGAATGAAAACTTTAGAAACAAGATGTTAAATGATGAAGTACAATTTGAGAAAACTTTTAAAGAGTTAAAATCCAAATTGTTTGAAAAAGAAAATGAAATCAGTAATCTAAAACATGAATCAAGCATAAACAAAGATCAACTCCAAACAATGGTAGAAAAATACCAGAGTTGCAAAAAGGAGCTTGAGTCTACCCAAATCACTTGTGAAAAATGGGTAGAGTCTTGTAAAGGTTATGAGTTGATGCTTGAGAAGCAGATCAAAAGCAATGTGAAATTTAGCATTGGGTTTAGAAAAAATGACCAAGTTTCTGAAAACACTGCTGAAAATGAATTTGGCTTAGTTAAAATGTAAGACCCGTATAAATTTTGACCTTTAAATTTAAAAGTTGGACTATTTTTCTTTGAATTCAACAAAAAATTCCATTAGAAGATTAGTAGAGAAGTTGCTAGTCTAAATTTAACATTCTCAACTAATTCAGGATACATAAGTATTCCTTTGCTTACAAAAGAGTTTACTAACAAACATGTAATTAACAAAAGTTGCGGAACTATGATCTTCATTGTGTTCGGTTCCTTTACGATAGCTTGATCTTCATCCCAAGACTTGACAACAACCTAAAGCTGACAATTTTCATAAGATATTAGTATTAAAACTCGTATATAAACAACACTATAATTTATAAGTTCAAGCAAACAAATCAAAAGAACAGATCACAGGCACGGCGTCGGCGACGACGTCCCCTTGCGTCGCCGATGGTGCTTAAAAATGGGCATCGGCCCAGTTTCATCGTAGACAGACGCCTAAGGCGTCGGAGGTGTTTGAGTTAGTTGGGTCGCGTCGGCGATGGCCGAACTCAGCGTCGGCGACACCGTCGTCTTCAGCGAAAACGCTGCTATGTTGTTTCTTTGACCTGTTTGTTCCGTTTTAGATCCTCGTACATTAAAACATGATCCGAGACTTCTAGAATCACTCGTAGATCATATATTCTATTGTTCTTGAACATATAACATTTCATAGTAAAGTTTATATCAATGTGCATCATCGAAAACATGATCATACGTAATTATTTATATCTAAATGTTTACTGATTTCCTTTTTACATGTCAAGTTAATCCACATTCTTACAAATGGGATTTAATAGTCAATATAATAACCCATTCCCGAGTTACCTATTCTACTCATTTCGCGCTTCCATTCCCGGTTTGCGCCTTGAGTTTTATCTAACTCAATAGTGATTCAATTGCCTAGACTTAATCACATACAAAAGTACACTTTGGGATTTTTACACATCCCTCTTTACCCAATCCCGGGTTTGTCAACTTCAGCATTTACGCTTCCATTACCGGCTTGCGTGTTTAAATAATCATTACCCGCAACCTTGGGTTAATACCTACGGATTAGTGCTCCCATTTACCCGGTTTGCACTTATCCTTATTTAACCCGTTTGGTTTGCCTTTAATAAATCCTTATTTCGGACAAACCAAACAATACTAAATCTCAAGTTCTCATGTATCAACTATACATAATAATAACACGCCAATAATTAATAATAACAAATCATATAGACACGTACCTTAAAATTTTCCCTTGAGTCGTGTATCACCTCTGGCTTGGTCTCCCGGTTTATCCTTCGAGTCGCCTATCGTGCACAACCCAATTTATTCATTAAATTACTATTATGATTACCATTATCATCATATTTGAAATTAGTCAATTCATGTATTTCTCATCATCATTTTCTTATACAATTTCAGCATATAAAATTTCACTTAGGCATTTCGTCATACATCTAGTGTGCATAATTTTCCAACTTTTCCTTTCAACTAAGTTTGTATGCTTTCTATGCCCAAGTTACAACATTATATACACATCATCACTAGAGTTTAACAAATTATGCTAATACGTTCTTCAACTATGTTGTATGAAACTAGTTCGCATAAGAATTTGGGGGTTTTCCATCTTAGAATCAAAAACCCATTTCATTAATTGTAAGAACAAGCACTTATGCATAACATTCCACAGTTACTTCATATAATTAGTGATTTTGCTTAAAAATAACACTTTGTCGATGATGATTTTGAAACCAAAGCGGGTTCAGTTTGTGGTGTTGTTTTGCGTGGTATAATTATGAGAAGAAGCGCATATAAAGATCGTGTTGTAATTTCCAAGGATTTTGACTAGAATCCAGATTGCGTTATCATGGTGTGTTTTGTATTCTGAACCCCCTATGGTTATGCAATGGGTTTCGTTTTGTTTTGTAGTTTGGTCACTTAAAAGGGTTTCGAAATCTTAATATGAATATTTAGTTGCGTCATTTGAAAAAATCTGATACGAAACTCCAACAATATTGTTATGCATCAAATTCTAGCCTAGGTTGTATTTTGATGCAACAAAACAAAGTGATAACTTATGCATCATGGCAACTAAAGGACCATGAGAAAAACTACAGCACTCATGATTTGGAGTTGGATGCGGTAGTTTTTGCTTTGAAACTTTAGTGGCACTACATCTATGGCATTAAGTGATTCATCTACACTTATCATAAAGCCTGAAACACATATCTAGTCAACAGGAATTGAAACGAGATAGTGACGATGGATGGAAAACTAAGTGACTATGACATTGAGATTCACTATCACCCTAGTTAGTAGAATGTCATCGCATATGCACTAAACATAAAGATCATAATCAAACCAATTAGGGTACATGCAATGTCGTTAGACTTGTGAGTGAGCTTAACCAAATAAATCAAAGATACACTACAACAAACATTGAAGGAAGAAAACTCTAAGAAGAAGGGATGGAAGGAATCATTGAGTAACTAGTAATTGGAGCAAATGGAATGATATGGCTTAACAATAGGATATGGGTTCTTATTATTGGAGGATTGCGAGGTACAATAGTGGAGGAGTCTCTCAAAATACATGATGCACCCTAGGAGTGACATAATGTATCACGACGTGAGAAGGAAATATTGATTAATTGGAATGATGAAAACTTATGTGAGGAAATGCTGAGCTTGATCCCAGGTAATGTATGAACACCAAATATCCTCAGAATACCTAAAATAATTTTAAATGTCAGTATGGAAATGGGAATGATCGCTATGGATTTCATCACCTAACTCCATAAAACTAGTTAATGAAAGGAAACCATTTAGTAATAGTTGACCGGCTAATCAAATCAACCCACTTCCTACCAATTAAGGGAACATACAACAAGGATAGGCTGGTAAGATTATAAGTGGATGAGATCGTATCCCGCTAATGTGCCATCATGTATATAAAATATTTAAGCTCACACTACTAGAAAACTGCGCAATTGTCACCAGATTTTGCTACCAAAAAATATTGTTGCAAATTTAGCTACCAAGTTCTCACCACAATGCAAAATAGGCTTATTCCGTAGTAATTACTATGCTTCCATAGCTAAGCGGTCAGAAATTTTGTGACCATCTATTTTAGGTAGCAATTTCGTGGGAATAAATATCATTTATAAGGTAAACGTGAGAAAAATACTTTCAGCGACCCTGTTAGCGGTCATAACATAACAATTGAATTTAATCGGTCTTTTTATAATTTTACTTTGTGCGCCAACTTAATTGAGCGGGCCTAATTCAAAACATTTAGTAAATCCTAAATAGCCTTTCATAACCGCTCGAGATACTATTAGCTAGGGTTTTGAATCCTCATGTAACAACAAATTAGAGAACTCCCCATATTGTCGTTGTCGTTCATCGATCTATCCACCAAAGGTATGTCTGGATTTTGTTTAAATATGAAGCTTCTGATGTGTGGTATGATTTTGAAATTGCAAATGATTATAGTTTTGTCCCCCTTTTGCGTTCGCTTTAGAAATTTGGTTTAAATTGGGGTTATATTCAAATACGCTTGTTCTTAGTTTACTAGTGTATATGTAGTCATAGACTCATCATAGTTTGGGGATCTTGTTTCACTTCAAAATGTTTTCGATATATTTTCAATAAAGCAAAAGGTCTAATTATCGAAGTGCCTATAGAACCAAAGTCTCGCATATGGGGATCTTTGCTTACTGTAAGTCGATAACACAAGGATGTTGAGCTTACTTAATATGCGAAGCAAATCTTACCACTAGGATATGATAATACGGGGCTGTACATTTTGTTGTTGAACTTGTATTGTGGAACCAGGAGATGGGAAGTCATCAGACATGTCAAATCTTTTATGTAAAGTCAACATTTGATGAAAACTGTTAGGTTAACCATGGTTATGTCAAAGGTAAAGGTAAAAGTGAACTAGGGATGCAAATGAGTCGAGCCGAGCCTGAGCTCGAGCTCATTTTACTTATGAAAGCTCGAGATTGAGCTCGGCTCTATTCGAGCTTTCTTTGAAAAACTCGAGCTCGGCTTGTAGGTAGTTTTTTAAGCTTGAGCTCTGCTCATGCTCGCCTCGTCTATTCTTTATTAATTAATTTATATAAGTTATTATTATTATTTTATATATAATTAAGTTATTTTTTTCATAAATTTATAAATTATTATTTAAATACATAATATATACTAATTAAAAATTATATAAACAATGGGTTCATTTAGGCTCGGCAGCCGGCTCGAGCTCGATAAGCGAGGCTCCGGCTTAAACTTGTTTAAGCTTGGCTAGTTCAAGACGGCTCGAGTAGCTCGGCTCATTTGCACCCTAAGTAAAGCCTTGAAGCTCCCAGATCAAGATGGATCCCATGAACATAGTCATCTGATATATATGATTTTTTTAGTTGTAATATTAAAGAATCTTTATGGTAATGTGTTTAAATTCACGTCAGTTGACTTTTTGAGAAAAAAGTTCAAATCGAAAGATTGGCATATTGTGAGTCTTGGGGTTTGCTTCGGATTTACTTCTATACTGATTGGCATGCCTACTTCAGTTTGAGATGACGTTAGAATTTGTGAAGATTGTCATGATGGTATGAAAAAAGATTTTGCTGATACGCCAGGGTAATATTCATGGGAGATTCGAAGATTTGTCACCATTTTAAACATTGCTAATGCTCATGTCATCATTGGTAAGAAATGAAATGTTATAAAAACATTATACAAATTTGTATAGTATGGATGCTGCATTTATTTCTATAGGTATCCATGTTTTTATCAGGATTTGTGTTTCTTTTGACCAGTAAAGGGTTTTGCTTGTGACAACTGTAAAATTTCATGTGTTCGTACAATACTTAAACAGTAATTTATGACTTAATGACTGTGCTGATTTAAATTAATGACATGAATACTTTCTGATTACTGTTATCATACATACATGTGCATCATATATATTGCATAATGTCATATCATTATTGCATGCAACACCTTATTGATTCAAATGATGCACGAAACAAAGTAAGCACAGTTATCAGACAAATCAGAAAAATGTTGACGGAGTTCAGTACATGGACAGACATGGTGTTGAGACCCAGAATGAGCCATAAACCAAGTGTTACACTAGTATAGTGTGTAGGAAAGTAAGGATCATAAAATTGTCTTCCTAGTGATAGTTTAAGTGCCAGAAAGTGCCTAAAACTCACACAAACTGCAAAATTCAGCAAAAATCAGCATTTAAACAAGTTAATATTATGCAGAATTGTGGTGTAACGGTCCAGAATACTTTCCCAAGTGTCGGGAATCAAAACTGTCATAAAAGGGAACATAAAGCACACTAAACTGCGAAATTTAGCACCTTAACGAACCGGTAACCAACCGAACAACCGGACACTACCCGAAACACCAAATTTTCACTAGAAGCATTGTTTTGACAATTCCAAGATAGTAATGGTACCCGAACATCATAACACACTATATAACATCATAACAACTAAAACACTAACTAGACACTTAGAATCTAACTTGATAACTTAACTTACCATTGAAACTCAACTCTAGACCCCCCCCATACTTACAGTCATAAAGGTGGGTCCCCACCTTGATTTGTTTCAACTATTTTAATGGATCTTGCTTAATCTTTTGAGAACATATTGCACATTAGTTAACAAGATGTTGGATGAACTAACTTATAAACCACTAGTCCTCATAATCCTTCGTTCTCACCAACATAACATAGAAAACTATCTCTCCCTCCTCCTCCATTCGTGGCCGTGAGCCACCACCCCCATCACCACCATCTTCACCTCATCTTCTTCAATATACAAGTCATACAAAGGTGTAAGAAGCTTATTTAAGGAACTAGGAGCCATTGGAAGGTGAAGGACCTCTTTCAAGTGCTATTAACCACCAAGATTGTCATCTTCATCTTCTTGAACATCATCCCTAGCCTTCTGCTAGTAGTAAGACCTTCCTAATCTCATTTTACTTCATATTATGTTGGTTAAAAGTGCATGTAAAAGACTAATCGTGAAGAACACTAAAGATCAAGAACATAATCTTTAACATAAGACTAAAAGTCATCATGAACTATGTTGCTTAAGTGTTATTATGCTTCTTGATTGTTGAATGTTTGTGATTATGATGTTAAGAATCATATGAAACTTGCTAGATTGTGATTAAAGACATGATCTAGCAAGATGAGAGGATGATTATGTTATAAATCAAAATGATCATCCTTATGTGTAAGCATGAACTTGAAGTATGGAGTATTTTCTTGAATAATGATGCTCAAAGTATAATGTAAGTCTTGTAAATGTGTGATTTCAAAAATGATTTTCTCAAGAAACTAAGTTAAATTACAAGATTTACATAACCATGGTTTTTAAGGAAACTAATCACATTTTTAGTGGTTAATCAAGTGTGGAAACATATTATTAACAATAAAAATTCAAAAAGAAATATTTTTAGAAAATCAGTTTTACTAGTTGTAAACAACTAAAATCTTCAAGAGTGATGTTTTTAAAAAAATAACCACACTTTAAAGGGTAACTAAGCTTACTAAGCACTCTACTAAGTTACTACAAATTTTTATAAATTTTCTAGTTCATGAAGTAGTGTAAAATGCTTGATTTTTGGCACTTGATAAGTATTGTTGATGAATTGTGATGATTTTTAAAAGAAAATGATATGCTTTGAAAGCATGAAAATCTCCATTTTTAAGGGGAAACTATGGCAAAAAAAATTTCTAGAAATTAAACACTTAGAAAAATATTTTTAAACAAGTGTTTACAAGTGTATTTTAACCATAATTTTTCATATAAAAATTGCCATAATTTTTGTTACAAAAAATAAAAATATTGGAGGTTGGTTTTTAGTAAATAAAAGTGACTAAATATGTATTTAGATGTCACAATGTGTATGATTACTTGTATATTATGTGTATTAGTTATATTATTTTAGGACTTGAAATAATATAACCCACCAAAATACCAAAAATTACATTACAAAATATTACCGAAATCCCAAGAGAATAAATATATAATTTATACCCAAAAATTGGAGAAACCGAAGAAGGAATATAACTTACATAAATATTCCGGAATTAAATTCATAAGTATATTTTGGTAAACGGTATTTTGGAAACCAAGAAAACAAAATATGATTTTTATAATTGTTACAAAAATATATCATATTTTTTACAAGAAGGAAATATATTATTTTTGGGCAAAGGAAAAATATATATGTTTCTTGAACAATTAGAAAATATAATATTTTTGGAGGAAATATATATTTTCTTACATAAATTTAGAATATATTATTTTTGAGTGAAAAATGGATTTATAATTACTTTCTAAGTTAAGCTTGAAAATATATTATTTTTGGGATTTACATGAAAATACAATCATTTTTACCAAGGGAAAGGTTATAAATAATTTCTATACAAATTTACTTAAAATATTTATATATTTTAAGGATATATTCATATTGGTGATTTTGTTATTGAAGATAATGTTCCGGAAAACTAAATACAAAACTAAGTATTAGAATACTTAATAAATATAGTAAAAATACGTATTCTCGTACGTATAAATACACACCGGAATACGCCAACAATACTTGGCAAAATACACAACTTTGAGAATACAAGTGTAAGAATACTCACCCTTGGGGAAAGATATACATGTATAAGTACATAACGAATCGAGTTAAAATATATTATTTTAAATAATATTCCAAAAATTTATAAATATAATTGACATTAAAATATTTATTATTTAAACAAATAATTATATACTTTGGGATAATGTTATGTCACAAAGAATTGTAACTCAAAGATGCTAAGTCATAACAAATAAGACTAAAAGCCATGGCACGACCCATCCGTCTATTAACCATAGCACGTGTGTAGGCAGTCGTGCGACCAAGTAAGAGCTTTGAGTTACTGGAACGAAGAACGCAAGACTGTGAGTTCAAGTCCCCCTTTTCTTTTAACTGTTTTCAGTTTTACAACTTCGGGGGTGAAATACATGTTACAAATGATTACGATTACAAATGGTATGGTTAGCTAAGGAATGAACTGCTAGATCATGTGAATGGGTAGGCGATTAACTTAAGACCATTAATCCTTGTATAAGGACCGAGGGGCATGAGTGATAGATCTATTAGGTGTTGCGAGCCCCGCCCATGAGCCCGCGGGTTGGACCATGTGGCGACTATGTCGTTCCCGCCGGATGGCCTGGTACGAAATACGCATAAAGGGTTGAGCCATTCCTACACCGTTGCACACATATTAATGGCCTTGCAAACCATTAATTGATCTGTTTCCTTGTTGCTTTCATACCGGTTTACAAATACATACATACATATAGAAGTTTTACAAGGTTATTCGTGCACGTTTACAAAATACATGAACTCGCTCAACTTTTGTTGATGTTTTCAAAATACATGTATTTCAGGAAACTAATTATGGATCTGGCGGGCGTTCAAGATATCAAGTTGTGTCTTCAAATAAGTGATGTCATCAAGCACTGAAGGGTTTGAATCGTGTGTTTTATCCTTGATAGGATACATGGTTCAAAGCCTCGTATTTACTAGTGTCTTTTGTGAAGTCCAGTATGGAACTTTAAACTTTTGTTGTTGTGTATTTTAAAAACTTGAAGTCTGGGTTTGTTGGTAAACAAGGTTGGTTGTAATATTTTGAAACTTAATTATGGATGAACATCATGGTTTCTATCATATAGTTGTTTGTTATGGTTTAATGCAATGATACTCAACAAGTCACACGTAATCACGCTTCCGCAAAAGTCAGGGTGTGACAGTTTAGTATCAGAGCTTCGATTGTAGCGAACTAGGATTCCTTCTCGAGTCTAGACTACAATCATTAGGACTCTCTCACGAAAATATTTTTACAACATATTTTTCATTGCATACACAAAACGCCAAGATCCATGGAACAAACGATATTACAAAAAGGAAAGACAAGAAACACAATGCGAGGTCACAATGGTGGTTTAGTCTGCATGGGATAGACTAGGAAAGATAGAGAAAGATTCATGAGGAATAATGCAATACATGATTACATGATAAATTGTCTTTGTTGCATATACTTAGTGTTAGTGGTTAATATATGTGCATATGTTATGATTATTATGCTACAGGCACACATGTCATCCTCAGAGAGTGGGTTGTCTGATGCCCACGACCCGATGGCAGTCGTTTCAGACGACGAGATTATGCCCGAGCCAGAGATATATACGTCGGACACTGAGAGTGATCCTGACATGCTATCCGAGGACGAGGACAACTTCCAGCCGTTCGCGCTACCAGATTTTGGCGATGATTTACCTATTGCTGATGGTTTCCCTAACGAGGATCTTTTTGACATTCCTGCTCCAGTCCAAGACCACCTCATCATTAGTCATCCCGATGGTGAGCACATCATGGCTCCGATCCTCGATCCTGTTCCTCTTGTGGTCATTCCTCCCGAGGACTGGCCATTCGATGACTTCTTCGATGACGACATTGATTTGTTTGTAGAAGGTCCCCCAGCTGACGCCCAGGGCGATGGGGAGACTGGTGAGGATGTTTTAGCTGTCCCACCTCCTGCTGTTCCTGTGATTGAGATATCTTCAGACTCCAGTTTGCATTCGGTGTCAGACTCCTTTGAGTCTATGGCTTCTTCAGCTTTAAAGACGGACGAATTGCAGCTTTGTGCTACTGACTCAGACGATGACACCGCTATGTCTGCTGCACCATCTCCTGCTCGTGACCCCACGCCTCCACACGACCCCGAGCATGTCCCCGAGCCGAACCCTATTCATTTTGGTCAGCCTGATGTTGCACCTATTGATCCTGGGCTGATTCCTGATCCTGACCAAGTCCCGTTTGGATTACCAGATATTGCACCTCTTATTCCCGACCCAGTTCCTGCACCTGTTGATTTTCCTTTTGCTGAGCCATTTATTCTTCCACCCACACCCGCTGATGTTGCTCCTATCCCTCCTGTAGAGTCTAATGTCCACCGCACTGATTTGCCGATTGTTTTCCTTCAGGACATCCCTGCACACCGTCCAGGGGAAGGTACTTCAGGCCAGCCCCCGAGCTACGATCCTTTTGCTCCAGCGGCTTTTCCTCTGATTTCACAGGCTGCACCATTTACTCCTTTCACTTCTACACCGCTTGACGAGCCACTCCGATGGTTCCCACCATACTCTATGACGATCTCAGACCCCTATCATCCCTCCCATTTTGTTGGATGCACACGGGATGAGTTGCTTTTGTCTTTGTAGTTACAGTTTGAGGTTTAGAGTCGCAGAGTCTTGGAGCTTGAGCTGACTCCTCCACGTCCTCCACCTTGTCCCTGTCAGTCTACATTTGTTCCTCCACATTCATCATCATCTCCTTTTGCACATCCACCTGCTGCTCCTGCACCTTTTCCAGGTGTTGATGCCCATTCCCTGACTGTCGAGCAGCAGATTAGCTTCTTGCTTCGTCGTGTGTATGAGCTCGAGGAGGAGCTTGCACATGTTCGCATTTTTCTTTTCTTCCCTCCTCCTCCCCCACCATCAGTAAATTAGGTTTTTGGTCTTATGCAGATACATTACTTTTAGTGAAGGCACTACTATTTAGCCGAGATTGTGAAGACTTTTGAAGACCACTTTTGACCATGTGAATTTTTGTATATTGACTGGCTTATTGGACAAGGATAGTGCGACCCTATGTTCCTTTTGATGTGATACACTTTGTAAACAATGTAACTGTGGTCGGTAATTAATGAAAGCTCAATTGTCATGTTCTCATTAAACACTTTGTTGATTTACATGTTGTTCTAAGCTTAGGTTGTTGCTTGATTGCTTGCTATGATGATTGCATATATGTATATGCACATAGGACCTCTAGACAACTATTTACTTACTTGACGAATAAGACCTAACCTATCCGATCTTCTTCTTAGAAGATGCCGCATCGAAGGAACACCGATACCAACAACCCTCTGCCGACGACAGAGGGGGAATTACAAGAGCGCATCTCACAGGCCATCTCACAGCACGAGGCCCTTCGCTCCGAACACAGTGGAGGTACCTCAGGAAATAACCCACCTAACGGTAATGTTTAGTCACCTAAGACACATTACAATATGTTTGGACATTTCCAAGTGTGCTTTGCTAATGCTTTCTGTGAATGATGATGCTTGTGTACAGGTTGTACCTATAAGCAGTTTTTGGGCTGCAAGCCCCTGAATTTTGATGGCACTGGGGGTGTCGTAGCCTTTGTGTGTTGGATCGAGAAGACGGATTCTGTTTTGCGAATGAGTAAATGTACTCCGGAGCAACAAGTCACATACATTTCGGGACTGTTTCTAGATGGAGCATTGTCTTGGTGGAACCTTCAGGTTCAGACGATGGGGGAGGCTGCTGCGTATGCTTTGACATGGAATGAACTGAAAGAGCAGATGTGTAAAAAGTATTGTTCTCGAGCAGAAATCCAGAAGTTGGAAACTGAATTCTGGAACTTGAAAATGGAAGGTCCAAAGGTGGCGGAGTATGTGCAGAGATTTCATGACTTGTCCAGAGTTGTCCCTTACCTGGTGGAACAAGAGTTTAAGAGGATAGAACGATTCATCTGGGGATTGGCACCTCAGATTCTGAGCATGGTGACAGCATCAAAGCCTCCAACAATTACCGAAGCTATTGACTTAAGCGTGGCACTCACTGAAGAAGCAGTTAGGTTGGGAAAATTTTCAATCTCTGAGGAGAAAAAGGAGACTCATGTGGAGTCATCTGGAGATAACAAGAGAAAGTTCACAAATTTCAAGAAGGGTACTCGGGCGAATAAAACAACAATGCCAAAAAGGGAAAAGGGTACATGGGTAACCTACCTAAGTGCGACAATTGCCGACGTCATCATACCGGGCGATGTAGGTATGGAAAATGTGATAACTGTGGCAAAGTGGGGCATGCCAAGGAGACGTGTTGGCATGGTACTGGACGTGGAAATGGAGGTCAAGATGGTAGTGGAAATCGCGGAGGAAACAACAACAACAACTATCAAGGCAGAAATGGTAATGATCAAGGACGTGGTCAAGGTTGTTTTAACTGTGGTGACATAGGGCATTTCAGGAAATATTGCTCTAAAAACAATCAGGCACGTGGAAGAGAGTTCAACATCGAAGCTAGGGAAGCACGCAAGGATCCAAACATGGTTACCGGTACGTTCCCTATTAATCAACGCTATGCATCTGTGCTGTTTAATACTGGTGCCGATTTTAGATTCGTAACTCTAGACTTTTAAGATCATGCTTGGTTTAGTTGCTAGTAAGTTAGACATCCAGTATTCGATAGAATTGGCTAACGGGAAGTTAGTAGAGATGAATGAAGTAATTAGAGGTTGTTTTATAAAGCTTGGAGATATCCCTATGGAAGGGAATATCCTGAGGTCTTCCTCGAAGACTAGCCAGGATTACCTCCTCAGCGACAAGTCGAATTCCACATTGACTTGGTTCCAGGCGTCGCGCCTGCAGCCAAGGCACCTTATCGACTTGCGCCTTCAGAGATGCAAGAGTTATCCATGCAGCTTCAGGAGTTACTAGATAAGGATTCATAAGGCCGAGCTTCTCGCCTTGGGGAGCTCCAACGTTGTTCGTCAAAAAGAAGGATGGTAGCTTTCGAATGTGCATCGACTACCGGGAGGTGAACAAGTTAATCGTCAAGAGTCGGTATCCCTTGCCGAGGATTAATGATTTATTCGACCAACTTCAAGGATCCAGCTACAATTCCAAGATTGATCTTCGATCGGTTTATCATTAGCTGCGGATTCAGGAAGAAAGTATACCGAAGAGCAGTGAGTCAAAAATTTTTTTTTAAATGTGCACTAATATTGTGCGGTATGCAAGGTACACAAAACAGTTACACACAGAATACAAAACTTTGAGGGTTTATGAAACATGCACTTAGGACCTTCGGGAACTTATGTCGAAATTCATTAAAGGTTACCACGTAAGAACCACGTCTATTAACTCGGGCAAGCACCATTATTCTGTTGTGCATGCTATTTTAGTTAACCAAACAGGTAAAGTACTCAAATTTCTTTTATTGAGATTCCGAATTTTGCATCTAGTGAGAAGATTTTCACATCTCTACTCCTCCTAAAGGTCATTGCATCACGACAACTTCTTTCATTATAAGCGAACACTCATTTGCTTCAACTCTTGAAAAGTTCATATGATACACATGCATCGTTTGTTACGCATGTGGTTTCACTTTGAATGATCATTTTCATCAAAAATTTCAAATATTATTTCGCTATATCTAATTATTGATTTGTGATTCGAATGACCTGCGTTATTGTAAGTGTTGACTCCTTGCTCTCGAGTCAACGAGTTTCTTGAAACTTCTTTCCTTTTCAAGACACGTACATGATTTTTCGTCATAACCATGCCGAAATTTCCTTGTCAATACATATGTTTGTTGTCGGATTGCACTAAAACCAAGTTCAGTTGTTTGAACTTGTCCATTACACATAGTCAATCCAAGACACCATATGATGTATTGAAAACATCATACTCAAATTCGTATTAACAAGCGTTTCATTTGTTCTGAGTCGTAGTAGACTTGTTTGTTCTACAACCCCATTAAGTCGTTTGTGGATTTCAACACCTTGTGGTGGTGTCACACTAATTTGAAGCTTGCGCTAATCTCGTTTACGCATCTCATGCACGGATTTAATTATTTATTCAGTGATTTGTGTAGAATTGTGGTGTAACTGTCCAGAATACTTTCCCAAGTGTCGGGAATCAAAACTATCATAAAAGGGAACATAAAGCACACTAAATTGTGAAATTTAGCACCTTAACGAACCGGTAACCAACGGAACAACCGGACACTACCCGAAACACCAAATTTTCACTAGAAGCATTGTTTTGACAATTCCAAGCTAGTAATGGTCCCCGAACATCATAACACACTATATAACATCATAACAACTAAAACACTAACTAGACACTTAGAATCTAACTTGATAACTTAACTTACCATTGAAACTCAACTCTAGACCCCCCCCCCCCATACTTATGGTCATAAAGGTGGGTCCCCACCTTGATTTGTTTCAATTACCATTGCTTAATCTTTTGAGAACATATTGCACATTAGTTAACAAGATGTTGGATGAACTAACTTATAAACCACTAGTCCTCATAATCCTTCATTCTCACCAACATAACACACAAAAACTATCTCTCCCTCCTCCTCCATTCGTGGCCGTGAGCCACCACCCCCATCACCACCATCTTCACCTCATCTTCTTCCATTTACAAGTCATACAAAGGTGTAAGAAGCTTGTTTAAGGAACTAGGAGCCATTGAAAGGTGAATGACCTCTTTCAAGTGCTATTAACCACCAAGATTGTCATCTTCATCTTCTTGAACATCATCCCTAGCCTTGTGCTAGTAGTAAGACCTTCCTAATCTCATTTTACTTCATATTATGTTGGTTAAAAGTACATGTAAAAGACTAATCGTGAAGAACACTAAAGATCAAGAACATAATCTTTAACATAAGACTAAAAGTCATCATGAACTATGTTGTTTAAGTGTTATTATGCTTCTTGATTGTTGAATGTTTGTGATTATAATGTTAAGAATCATATGAAACTTGCTAGATTGTGATTAAAGACATGATCTAGCAAGATGAGAGGATGATTATGTTATAAATCAAGATGATCATCCTTATGTGTAAGCATGAACTTGAAGTATGAAGTGTTTTCTTGGATAATGATGCTCAAAGTATAATGTAAGTCTTGTAAATGTGTGATTTAAAAAGTGATTTTCTCAAGAAACTAAGTTAAATTACAAGATTTACATAACGATGGTTTTTAAGGAAACTAATCACATTCTAGTGGTTAATCAAGTGTGGAAACATATTATTAACAAGAAATATTTTTAGAAAATCATTTTTACAAGTTCTAAACATCTAAAATCTTCAAGAGTGGTGTGTTTAAACAAATAACCACACTTTAAAGGGTAACTAAGCTTACTAAACACTCTACTAAGTTACTACAATTTTTTTATAAATTTTCAAGTTCATGAAGTAGTGTAAAATGCTTGATTTTGGCACTTGGTAAGTATTGTTTGCTTTGTTAATGAATTGTGATGATTTTTAAAAGAAAATGATATGCTTTGAAAGCATGGAAACCTCCATTTTTAAGGGGAAACTATGGCAAAAAATTTCTAGAAATTAAACACTTAGAAAAATATTTTTAAACAAGTGTTTACAAGCGTATTTTAACCATAATTTTTCATATAAAAATTGCCATAATTTTTGTTACAAAAATTACAAATATTGGAGGTTGTTTTTAGTAAATAAAAGTGACTAAATATGTATTTAGGAAAATATATATTTAGATGTCACAATGTGTGTGACTACTTGTATATTATGTGTATTAGTTATATTATTTTAGGACTTGAAATAATATAACCCACCAAAATACCAAAAATTACAATACAAAATATTACCGAAATCCCAAGAGAATAAATATATAATTTATACCCAAAAATTGGAGAAACCGAACAAGGAATATAACTTACAAAAATTTTCCGGAATTAAATTAATAAGAATATTTTGGTAAACGGTATTTTGGAAACCAAGAAAACAAAAATATGATTTTTATAATTGTTACAAAAATATATCATATTTTTTACAAGAAGGAAATATATTATTTTTGGGCAAAGGAAAAATATATATGTTTCTTGAACAATTAGAAAATATAATATTTTTGGAGGAAATATATATTTTCTTACATAAATTTAGAATATATTATTTTTGAGTGAAAAATGGATTTATAATTACTTTCTAAGTTAATCTTGAAAATATATTATTTTTGGAGTTCACATGAAAATACAATCATTTTTACCAAGGGAAAGGTTATAAATAATTTCTATACAAATTTACTTAAAATATTTATATATTTTAAGGATATATTCGTATTGGTGATTTTGTTATTGAAGATAATGTTCCGGAAAAATAAATACGAAATTAAGTATAAGTATACTTAATAAATACAGTAAAAATACGTATTCTCGTACGTATAAATACACACCGGAATACGCCAATAATACTTAGCAAAATACACAACTTTGAGAATACAAGTGTAAGAATAACCACCCTTAAGGAAAGATATACATGTATAAGTACATAACGAATTGAGTTAAAATATATTATTTTAACTAATATCCCTAAAATTTATAAATATAATTGACGTTAAAATATTTTTTATTCTAACAAATAATTATATACTTTGGGATAATATTATGACACAAAGAATTGTAACTCAAAGATGCTAAGTCATAACAAATAAGACTAAAAGCCAAGGCACGACCCATCCGTCTAATAAACCATAGCACGTGTGTAGGTAGTCGTGCGACCAAGTAAGAGCTTTGAGTTACTGGAACGAAGAACGCAAGACTGTAAGTTCATGTCCCCCTTTTCTTTTAACTGTTTTTAGTTTTACAACTTCAGGGGTGAAAATACATGTTACAAATGATTACGATTACAAATGGTATGGTTAGCTAAGGAATGAACTGCTAGATCATGTGAATAGGTAGGCGGTTAACTTAAGACCATTAATCCTTGTATAAGGACCGAGGGGCATGAGTGATAGATCTATTGGGGGTTGCGAGCCCCGCCCATGAGCCCGCGGGTTGGACCATGTGGCGACTATGTCGTTCCCGCCGGATGGCCCGGTATGAAATACACATAAAGGGTTGAGCCATTCCTACACCGTTGCACACATATTAATGGCCTTGCAAACTATTAATTGATCTGTTTCCTTGTTGCTTTCATACCGGTTTACAAATACATACATACAGAAGTTTTACAAGGTTATTCGTGCACATATACAAAATACATGAACTCGCTCAACTTTTGTTGATGTTTTTAAAATACATGTATTTCAGGAAACTGATTATGGATCTGGCGGGCGTTCAAGATATCAAGTTGTGTCTTTAAATAAGTGATGTCATCCAGCATTGAAGGGTTTAAATCGTGTGTTTTATCCTTGACAAGATACATGGTTCAAAGCGTCTTTTTTACTAGTGTTTTTTGTGAAGTCCAGTATGGAACTTTAAACTTTTGTTGTGTGTATTTTAAAAACTTGAAGTCTGGGTTTGTTGGTAAACAAGGTTGGAATGGTACTGGACGTGGAAATGGATGTCAAGATGGTAGTGGAAATCGCGGAGGAAACAACAACAACAACAACAACTATCAAGGCGGAAATGGTAATGATCAAGGACATGGTCAAGGTTGTTTTAACTGTGGTGACACAGGTCATTTCAGGAAATATTGCTCTAAAAACAATCAGTCACGTGGAAGAGTGTTCAACATTGGAGCTAGGGAAGCACGCCAAGATCCAAATGTGGTTACCGGTACGTTCCCTATTAATCAACGTTATTCATCTATGTTGTTTAATACTGGTGCCGATTTTAGCTTCGTATCTCTAGACTTTTAAGATCATGCTTGGTTTAGTTGCTAGTAAGTTAGACATCCAGTATTCGATAGAATTGGCTAACGGGAAGTTAGTAGAGACGAATGAAGTAATTAGAGGTTGTATTATAAATCTTGGGGATATCCCTGTGGTAAGGGAATATCCTGAGGTCTTCCCCGAAGACTGGCCAGGATTACCTCCTCAGCGACAAGTCGAATTCCACATTGACTTGGTTCCAGGTACCGCGCCTGCAGCCAAGGCACCTTATCGAATTGCGCCTTCAGAGATGCAAGAGTTATCCACCCAGCTTCAGGAGTTACTAGATAAGGATTCATAAGGCCGAGCTTTTCGCCTTGGGGAGCTCCAGCGTTGTTCGTCAAAAAGAAGGATGGTAGCTTTCGAATGTGCATCGACTACCGGGAGCTGAACAAGTTAACCGTCAAGAGTCGGTATCCCTTTCCGAGGATTAATGACTTATTCGACCAACTGCAAGGATCCAGCTATAATTCCAAGATTGATCTTCGGTCGGTTTATCATTAACTGTAGATTCAGGAAGAAAGTACACCGAAGAGCAGTGAGTCAAAAATTTGTTTTTAAATGTGCACTAATGTTGTGCGGTATACACGGTACACAAAACAGTTACACACAGAATACAAAACTTTGAGGGTTTACGAAACATGCACTTAGGACCTTCAGGAACTTATGTCAAAATTCATTAAAGGTTACCACGTAAGAACCACGTCTATTAACTCGGGCAAATGCCATTATTCTGTTGTGCATGCTATTTTAGTTAACCGAACAGGTAAAGTACTCAAATTTCTTTTATTGAGATTCCGACTTTTGCATCTAGTGAGAAGATTTTCACATCTCTACTCCTCCTAAAGGTTATTGCATCACGACTGTCACACCCTGACTTTTTCGAAAGCGTGATTATGGTGTGACTTTCTTAATATCATTGCATTCATTCATAACATCAACTATATGATAAAATCATAGGTTTGTCATCCATTAAATAAGTATAAACATAACAACATTGTTTTGAAATGTAGACTTCAAATTCAAGCTTTACAAACCGTAAAAATTGTTTATGAGTTCATTAAGGACTCGTCAAAAGATATTGAATAACACCAAGGTTTGGATGACGTGTCTCGTCCAGGAATAAGACACACTAACCAAACTCAAAGACCATGGATGACATCTTTATTCTTAACGCAGCATAAAAACTTCCAACGCCCGCCAGATCCACTTATAAATTCCCTGAAATACATGTAGTTTGAAAACATCAACAAAAGTTGAGCGAGTTCATGTGTTCGTTTGTGTGTATGTATAAACCTTTGAAAATGTTGTAAGTATGTATGTAAGTCCCTGGTATGTAGCAATAAGGAAAAAAAGAGATCACCAATGGTTTGCAAGGCCATTGATATGTGTGAAGTGATGCAGGAAGACTCAAACCTAGCAAACTTCGTCGGTAAGACATAGTCACCTCATGGTCCACTCAGCGGACTCAGGAGTGGGGCTCGCTACACCCGAATAGATCTATCACTCATGTCCCTCGGTCCTACAACGAGGATTAATGGCCTTAAGTGTCATACCCACCACTCACATGATCTAAGTAGTAACCCTCCTTAAGCTAACCATACCATGTATAAAATGTTTGTAAATAATTGTAACACGTATTTCACCCCCGAAGTATAAAACTGAAAACAATTAAAGGAAAAGGGGGACATGAACTCACTGTATTGCGTCTTCAGTATCGTAACTCAAATCCCTTCAACAAACATGACTACCTACAATGTGCTAACGTCTATTAGATGGACGGGCCGTGCCTTGGCTTAGTGTTTAATGTTTTTGAGTTGCGCTTCTTATGTTATTCCAAGTTATAATTATTTGTTAAAATAATAATTATTTTAACTTTAAATCATATTTCGTTTCGGAATAATTGTTTAACAATATTTCTGTATTAATACTTCTCAAGTATGTATTTTCGTATTTCCTTCCCAAGGATGGGGGTAATTTATACATGTATATTTGTAGTTCCGAAATAATATATTTTTAAGTCCCACTTAGAAAATATATATAACTTATTTGTCAAAAATAATGTATTCCCAAGAAAATATATATTTTTCCCAAAAATTATATATCTTCTAAATATACTAGGAAAATATATATTTTTATCTCCCCAAAGATAATATATTTTTTTTTGTCGGAAATATGATATAATTTTGTAATATGTATAAAAATCATATTTCCATTCCTTTCGTTTCCAAAATAAATAATATATACCAAAAATATATTGTAACGGTATCTTTTTGGAATATCTCATAAGTTGCGTTTTTGTGTTCGGTTTCACAATATCAGGTGTGTAACTTGAATATTTATTCCTTGTGATTTTTGGTATTATTTTGGAGTTGTAAATTCCATGGTTTTTGTGAGTTATATTATTTTACCCTAAAATAATATAACTATTCCACAAAGTAAACAAATATTCACACAAGTGTCTTAATATAAAATATATATTTTAAATATATATTTATCCATCTTTATTTACAAAAACCAACCTCCAATACTTGTATTTTTGTATCAATATTTATGGCAAAGCTTATATTGAAAGACATGGTTTAAAACATACTTGTAAACACTTGTTTAGAAAATATTTTCTAAGTGTTTGAGTTTTTTTTTAGAAAATTTCGCCATAGTTTCCTTTGAAAATGGAGGTGTCCATGCTATTTAGCATATCATTTTCTTTTCAAAAATCATCTAAACAATCAACAACAAATCACTAATCATCTTACACTTACCAAGTGCAAAAACTATTCCATTTACAATACAACATGAACTTGATCTTTTACAAAAACGCGTAGTAACTTGGTAAAGTGTTTAGTATCCTTAGTTACCCTCCAAACTATATTTACTTCTTGGTAAATCTTATTCTCAGAAGTTTTAGATGTTTACAACTTGTAAACACATTTTACAAAAATGTTTCGTTATTAAACCTTCTTGTTTCTCTAGTGTTTATACACTTGTTTTTTTCCACTAAAAATAGTGTAGGTTTAATAAAAATCATGATCTTTCAAAAATCATCTTTTTAAACTTGGTTTTCTTGGAAAATCATTCACAAGTCTTGAATCTATAAGTTTACTAGGTCACTTTGGTCATTGTTTTATAAGAAATCATTTTCATTTATCAAGTTCATGTGTTCACTAGAAGATGATCATCATATGTTGTTACATGATCATCCTCCCACTTGCTAGATTAAGTGTTTAAACATCATCTAGCAAGCTTCATGTGATGATTAACATCATCATCTCAAGAAATCAACAAACAATTATCATTCATGCACTAAACCATATCATATCATCCATTTTTCATCATAAGTAAGCTTTATGTTTCAAGATTCAAGTTCAAGTCTTTTAGTGTTCTTGTTATTTCAACATAATATATCTTTTTAACCAACAAAAAGAGAAGTAAAAACTAGTAACAAGAAGCTTCCAACTAGCTCAAAGGCTAGGGAAGATCACAAGAGAAAATGAAGATGAAAATGGTGGGTGAAAGCAATGGATGGAGGTTCTTCAAATTCCACAAGCTTCAAGTTTCATGAATCAACTTCTTGCACTTTGAAATGAGTTTGAAATGGGTGAATGGTGGTTGCAATGTGGTGGTGGTGGCGGCACTAGGTAGAGCCGAGAGGGAGAGAGAGAGTATGATGGAGTGGAGTGAGTTTGTGAGATATGAAATGATCTTTATAATATCCAAGGATATCTAAATAAATCTTCCATATCCAAGCAATATCAAAATAAATCTTGGTGAATCAAACAATATCAAATAATATCTAGTAAAATAAACCAAAGATCTTGATGGTAGGGCCACCCCTTTCAACCGTAAATATGGAGGGGGAGGGGGTCCATGTGTAAATTTTGATGGTAAGTGGGTAATTGGCTAGGGTGTTAAGTGTAAAGTCTAGTGTTTTATGTGTATCTTGCATTATGTAGTATGTTAGGGTGTTCGGGGATCATAACTAGCCAAGAAATAATAAAATAATGCTTCTAGCAATATTTTGGTGTTCCAGGTAATGTCCGGTTGTTTGGTTAGATACCGGTCCGTTAAAGTGTCAAGTTATACCGTATAGTGTCCTTTATGTAACTTTTTGTGACACTTTTAATTCCCGACACTTAGGAAAGCATTCAGGACCATTCTGCCATATTTTTGCATGTTACTAGTTTATTAAAATGTTGAATTTTGCTGAAATATGCAGAATTCTGCACTTTGAGTGGGTTTTAGGCACTTTCCGGCACTTAAACTATCACCTAGTGACACAGTTTTATGGTCCTTACTTCCCTACACTCCATACTAGTGTAGTACCTTGTCTCTGGCCCATACTGGGTCTTAAAACACTGTCTGTCTATGTACTGAACCCCGTCAGCATATTCCTGTCTTACCCGTTAATTGTGCTAACTGTGCTTTGTGCATCATGTATGTCACTAAAGTTTGTATTGTAATAAATGGTGTGACAATATGAAATGTGATGCACATGTATGTATGATACAGAAGTCAGAAAGCAGTTTAAGTCAATAATTGTAATTCAGCACAGTAATTAAGCACTAATCATTATTAATTAAATGTACGGATGCATGCAAATTTGACGGTTGTCACAACGACCACTTCTTTCATTATAAGCGAACACTCATTTGCTTCAACTCTTGAAAAGTTCATATGATACACATGCATCGTTTGTTACCAATGTGGTTTCACTTTGAATGATCGTTTTCATCAAAAATTTCAAATATTATTTCGCTATATCTAATTATTGATTTGTGATTCGAATGACCTGTGTTATTGTAAGTGTTGACTCCTTGCTCTCGAGTCAACGAATTTCTTGAAACTTCTTTCCTTTTCAAGACACGTACATGGTTTTTCATCATAACCATGCCGAAATTTCCTTGTCAGTACATGTATTTGTTGTCGGATTGCACTAAAACCAAGTTCACTTGTTTGAACTTGTCCATTACACATACTCAGTTCAAGACACCATATGATGTATTGAAAACATCATACTCAAATTCGTATTAACAAGCGTTTCATTTGTTCTGAGTCGTAGTAGACTTGTTTGGTCTACGACCCCATTAAGTCATTTGTGGATTTCACACCTTGTGGTGGTGTCACACTAATTTGAAGCTTGCGCTAATCTCGTTTACGCATCTCATGCACGGATTTAATTATTTATTTATTGATTTGTTTTAAATCCTCTTTGATTTATCATTTTAAAGAAGTCTTAACACAATCGTGTGTTAAGACGATGGTACACAAATTCATTTTATATTCCGGTGTACCTATTAACGTTTCTTTCATTATCGATCGAATGCCTTGCGATATTTATTACTTTTTCATCTTCGATCGAAAATAGTAGTTCTTTGATGTTCCATATTCAATTTAAAATCCTATGATGTCATTTGAATCAAATTTTCAGATTTGCTTCATTGCGCTTTCATTTGATTTCAAACACGGTGAACTTGTTCGGTCACCGCTATTCTTGAATTGTCTCATTCACTACGACACCTTGTGGCGTCTGTACAAACTTGTAGCTTGTGCTAATCATGGTCAACCATTTCATACGAAACTACGTATACTTTTCATTTGAGTCATCATTTAAACACTCTTATGCAACTACGAATTAAGACGATGATACACCAGGTTCGGTTGTATTCCATTTCGGTGTATTCCCGCAATTCAATAATGTCAACACATTAATTTTATTCGTTTATTTGTTTGAAAGTTGACGGATCACTTTCATGATACTATTACATTTGAGCTTGTTGATTCTAAGTTCATCTAGTGGATGTTATTGTTTCTAGAACTCACGTGCATATTGTGAACGATCGTTCGGAGTACTATTGGTCGAAACTCCTCTTTTGTTGAACCCCTGTTAACTAAGTCACACTAGTTATTACACCGATACTTTGACATCAAATTCTGAATCACATACCTTTTAACCGTTGGGTTCTTATTGTTGTAATATGTCCTTGGATACACCTGATCCGAATAAGTCTTGATTTGGTTTCGTGGTTATTCACTTTGGTATTATTCATATCCATCTACGCATAACGTAACTCCAAGAAGTTAACGTGGTCTAAATTTCGAGGATGAAATTTTCTTAACGGGGGGAGAATGTGACAACTATCAAAATTTCATGTGTCCGTACAATACTTAAACAGTAATTTATGACTTAATGATTGTGCTGATTTAAAATAATGACATGAATACTTTCTGATTACTGTTATCATACATACATGTGCATCATATATATTCATAATGTTATATCATTATTGCATGCAACACCTTATTGATTCAAATGATGCACGAAACAAAGTAAGCACAGTTATCAGTCAAATCAGAAAAATGCTTATGGAGTTCAGTACATGGACAGACATGGTATTCAGACTCATAATGAGCCAGAAACTAAGTGTTACACTAGTATAGTGTGTAGGAAAGTAAGGATCATAAAACTGCCTTCCTAGTGATAGTTTAAGTGCCGGAAAGTGCCTAAAACTCACACAAACTGCAGAATTCAACAAAATTCAGCAAAAATCAGCATCTAAACAAGTTAATATTATGCAGAATTGTGGTGTAACGGTCCAGAATACTTTCCTAAGTGTCGGGAATCAAAACTGTCATAAAAGGGAACATAAAGCACACTAAACTGCAAAATTTAGCACCTTAAAGAACCGGTAACCAACCGAACAACCGGACATCACCCGAAACACCAAATTTTCACTAGAAGCATTGTTTTGACAATTCCAAGCTAGTAATGGTCCCCGAACATCATAACACACTATATAACATCATAACAACTAAAACACTAACTAGACACTTAGAATCTAACTTGATAACTTAACTTACCATTGAAACTCAACTCTAGACCCCCCCCCCCCCATACTTACGGTCATAAAGGTGGGTCCCCACCTTGATTTGTTTCAATTATTTTATTGGATCTTGCTTAATCTTTTGAGAACATATTGCACATTAGTTAACAAGATGTTGGATGAACTAACTTATAAACCACTATTCCTCATAATCCTTCGTTCTCACCAACATAACACACAAAAACTATCTCTCCCTCCTCCTCCATTCACGGCCGTGAGCCACCAGCCCCATCACCACCATCTTCACTTCATCTTCTTCCATTTAAAGTCATACAAAGGTGTAAGAAGCTTGTTTAAGGAACTAGGAGCCATTGGAAGGTGAAGGACCTCTTTCAAGTGCTATTAACCACCAAGATTGTCATCTTCATCTTCTTGAACATCATCCCTAGCCTTGTGCTAGTAGTAAGACCTTCCTAATCTCATTTTCCTTCATATTATGTTGGATAAAAGTGCATGTAAAAGACTAATCGTGAAGAACACTAAAGATCAAGAACATAATCTTTAACATAAGACAAAAAGTCATCATGAACTATGTTGTTTAAGTGTTATTATGCTTCTTGATTGTTGAATGTTTGTGATTATGATGTTAAGAATCATATGAAACTTTCTAGATTGTGATTAAAGACATGATCTAGCAAGATGAGAGGATGATTATGTTATAAATCAAGATGATCATCCTTATGTGTAAGCATGAACTTGAAGTATGAAGTGTTTTCTTGAATAATGATGCTCAAAGGATAATGTAAGTTTTGTTAATGTGTGATTTCAAAAATGATTTTCACAAGAAACTAAGTTAAATTACAAGATTTACATAACCATAGTTTTTAAGGAAACTGATCACATTTTTAGTGGTTAATCAAGTGTGGAAACATATTATTAACAAGAAAAATTCAAAAAGAAATATTTTTAGAAAATCATTTTTACAAGTTGTAAACATCAAAAATCTTCAAGAGTGATGTTTTTAAACAAATAACCACACTTTAAAGAGTAACTAATCTTACTAAACACTTTACTAAGTTACTACAAATTTTTATAAATTTTCAAGTTCATGAAGTAGTGTAAAATGCTTGATGTTGGCACTTGATAAGTATTGTTTGCTTTGTTGATGAATTGTGATGATTTTTAAAAGAAAATGATATGCTTTGTAAGCATGGAAACCTCCATTTTTAAGGGGAAACTATGGCAAAATTTTTCTAGAAATTAAACACTTGAAAAAATATTTTTAAACAAGTGTTTTTTAAGTGTATTTTAACCATAATTTTTCATATAAAAATTGCCATAATTTTTGTTACAAAAATTACAAATATTGGAGGTTGGTTTTTAGTAAATAAAAGTGACTAAATATGTATTTAGGAAAATATATATTTAGATGTCACAATATGTGTGATTACTTGTATATTATGTATATTAGTTATATTATTTTAGGACTTGAAATAATATAACCCACCAAAATACCAAAAATTACAATACAAAATATTACCGAAATCCCAAGAGAATAAATATATAATTTATACCCAAAAATTGGAAAAACCGAACAAGGAATATAACTTACATAAATATTCCGGAATTAAATTATAAGTATATTTTGGTAGACGGTATTTTGGAAACTAAGAAAACAAAAATATGATTTTTATAATTGTTACAAAAATATATCATATTTTTTACAAGAAGGAAATATATTATTTTTGGGCAAAGGAAAAATATATATGTTTCTTGAAAAATTAGAAAATATAATATTTTTGGAGGAAATATATATTTTCTTACATAAATTTAGAATATATTATTTTTCAGTGAAAAATGGATTTAGGATTACTTTCTAAGTTAATCTTGGAAATATATTATTTTTGGAGTTTACATGAAAATACAATCATTTTTACCAAGGGAAAGGTTATAAATAATTTTTATACAAATTTACTTAAAATATTTATATATTTTAAGGATATATTCAAATTGGTGATTTTGTTATTGAAGATAATGTTTCGGAAAAATAAATAAAAAATTAAGTATAAGAATACTTAATAAATACAGTAAAAATACGTACTTTCGTACGTATAAATACACACCGGAATACGCCAACAATACTTGTTTCTTTCATACCGGTTTACAAATACATACACACATACACACATACATACATACATACATACATACATACATACATACATACATACATACATACATACATACATACATACATACATACATACATACATACAGAAGTTTTACAAGGTTATTCGTGCACATATACAAAATACATGAACTCGCTCAACTTTTGTTGATGTTTTCAAAATACATGTATTTCAGGAAACTGATTATGGATCTCACGGGCGTTCAAGATATCAAGTTGTGTCTTCAAATAAGTGATGTCATCCAACACTAAAGGGTTTGAATCGTGTGTTTTATCCTTGATAGGATGCATGGTTCAAAGCCTCGTTTTTACTAGTGTCTTTTGTGAAGTCCAGTATGGAACTTTAAACTTTGGTTGTTGTGTATTTTAAAAACTTGAAGTCTGGGCTTGTTGGTAAACAAGGTTGGTTGTAATATTTTGAAACTTAATTATGGATGAACATCATGGTAGCAAACAAGAAGGCGGTGGCAAACTAAAAGGCGGTGGAAAATAATTTGGACCAATTTGTTAGTGCATATTTTGTATGTCTGCCACTATGCGAATAAGCTAGATAGAACGTGTGTTGAATATTGTATAGAATAGTGTGAAATCCAGTACGAACTGATGGTTTTGTGCTGTTATAGCTCCTTCGTACGAAGGGAGTCCCTTCGTATGAAAGGACGCTATAAACGGTTTGTACTGAAGCACAAGACTTAGCCGCTTCGTATGAAGGGACCTTATGTTGCTTCTAATGAAGGCGCAATGCCTATATATAGAGGTGTTGGGTCTTGTTTAGGACAAGCTTTTGGTTTCCCGAGGGGAGATGATGTCGAACTGGTTTCACGGGTATGTAACGTTTTACAATCAATAGAAACCAGATTAAATTGATTTGTTCGGTGTCGATTCTACCTCTACTCCTTTTTTATCAATAATAATCCACCTAACCGGTTATCTCAGAACCAAAGCTCCGTCAAACTCGCCGGATCCTGGACTCTCAATTGGTATCAGAGCTACGGTACCTTCATGGATGGAATTCGAAATTGAAGACATCATCATGTTCGGAATTCATTTTTGCATAATCCTGTGAAGTTTCATCATGAAGTTCAAAGAAATGAAGATTCTGGATCGAAAAATGTGTTTAGAAGTGTTCTTGAGAAATCAGTGTAGCTTTGTACGAAGGTGCAGCTTCGAACGAACCGGTGTTACTAACTGTTATACAAGTTGGTATGAACCTACTCCTGGGTTCGTACGAAGGGACATTTCTGGCTTCGTACAAAGGGAACATATCTAGCTTCGTACGTAGGGACACTTGGTTCTTAATTGTCATTTCGTCCGGAACTTTAGCCAACATATTTGATGATGCGATCACGGATTATAGAATTTAGTGGGGTAGTCATGATACTGGTGCAGAATGTTTATCATCCAGGGTATCTGACTATTTATGGGCCGTAATGTTAAATCTGCATAGATGAAAAACTGACATTCAGGGTAGAATTTGTCATATTCTCGGTATGGTCAAGTTTTTCAGAGATGACAGAAGACGGAATTGCTCAGTTTGAGGGGGATTTCAGTGATAAGACGTCAGAATTTTCAAAAATGAGGGGAAATAAAATTTTTTAATGTCATATATTGAAATTCCGGCATTTTTTAAATTCATGACAATGCAACAGTATTCAGGTGGTTCCGACTTCAGAATTGTCCTAGAATGTGAATCTGATTGTGGATGAAAGCTTCTGAGATCTAGATTGTCTGAGAAGATGAATCTAATTGTGGACGAATGCTTCGGAGATCAGTACACGTTACCAGATGATTTGTTATCCAATGAAGATTTTCTGATTGTGGAGATACCGTTTATACTGATCAATCATTCTTGAAGATGCTTAAAGGTGATCATGGAAAACGGGATTTCATATTTTCGTGGGTAATCATAGATTTGACATTAACCAGTGTGGTGTTTGTAGTTTCTATCAATTGCCGGTTGGATTTTTGTACAATAAACAGATCAAGCAAGCGGAATGCGAGATCAATGGTGCTGAATTGTTATATCAAAAATCGAATACGGATGTGGTTAAAGCTGAAACAGAGAAGCTGCATTGATTAGTTTCAAGTTGTTGATTGTTCGTGAAGATTGCAGTCTAGCAAATCAGAGGAGGAGTCGTGAACTATGCAAACAAAGACCTGAAGATTCATTTCAGGGGGAATTTGTGCATAACACTATCATAGCAAACCCGAATCATCAATCAAGGGAGAATCTATTTAAGATTTCAAGATGCCTGATTGAAGTTGCAGAATATTTGAAGTTGTAGAATATTCAAACACAGCTCAAGGTTTTCAAAGTGATGATTCGACAGTGACAGCCAAGGGGGAATCTGTTGGTGCATATTTTGTATGTCTGCCACTGTGCGAATAAGCTAGATAGAGTGTGTGTTGAATATTGTATAGAATAGTGTGAAATCCAGTACGAACTGAAGGTTTTGTGATGTTACAGCTCCTTCGTACGAAGGGAGTCCCTTAGTACGAACAGACGCTATAGACGGTTCGTACTAAAGCACAAGACTTAGCCGCTTTGTACGAAGGGACCTTATGTGGCTTCGTACGAAGGCACAATGGCTATATATAGAGGTGTTGGGTCTTGTGTTGGACAAGCTTTTGGTTCCCCGAGGGGAGATGTTGTCCAACTGGTTTCGCGGGTATGTAACTTTCATATATTAATTGAAATCAGATTATAAGTGATTTGTTCGGTGTCGTTTCTATCTTCTACTCGTTTCTGATCACCTAACTGGTTATCTCAGGACCAAAGCTCCATCAAACTCGCCGGATCCTGGACTCTCACAATTTTGTGGTGGCAAAATCTAGTAGCAAAATATAAAAATGGTCACTATTTGGTGGCATTAGAGCAATTGACACGGGTGTTTTTGTCACCGCATTTTCAGTGGCAAAATGGTTACAACAGGGAAATTGTTACCCTTTTGTGACTGAAAATTCCATGACAAAAACCCTATTTTCTAGTAGTGTTAGTTACTCCATATTTGATGACTTTTGATGTGATTTTGCATGTTTTGGTCCTTAATATGTCTTTCTTTGTGAAATTTCAGAAGCATTTAACAATTTTTTGGTAGGCGAGCAAAAAAACTGAATAAAAGTCATGAAAATCTACACAAATAGCCAAAGTACGGTCGTGCAAGGCTTTGCATAGACACGACTAGGTAGACAAGTAATGTATGAAGATGCTTGTGTGTGCCCGAAGTCACAACTATATCGATAAGAAATGTATGTCCACACTCGTACGTGTGTAAAGGCACCCCCATGTCAGCCTACTCTGATAAAAAAAAAAAAGTACAAGTATGAGAGGGGACATCAGGCCGTGTAGCATGGACGTTCCTTGCCATGCACGGCTGTGCACACCTATAAATAGGAAGCGCCTCCCCTCATTTAAAGCATCCATCAAACACACACCACTTTCATTTTATACTCTCTATGAAAGACCTTTTAAGGTTCTTACCCTCCTCTACTTCATTATATCATCCTGTGGTTGTCTAGTCATAGTTTCGAGAAGTTTAATCCTAAAAGCCACACGTGGCTTTGGTGGGTTCACTAGAACCACACAATGGTTAATCCTCCATTTGTGGGTAACTATGTAATGCCAATTCGTGGCTAAAGTTCTTGTATCTCTTTGATTTAGTTAAACCTAGATGGGTCAGAAAGAAAATGGAACAACGGCTTAAGCCATTAGGTTTAAGTGTTTATGTTTTTTTAATGAAACCATAAATGAATCTTGTAGAGAAAGACGATACACGAAACTCTATTTAAGAGATAGGACAAATAGATTGATTGCATATAATAGGTTAGAAATAAAGAATAATATGAAATTCATTTCATGCTTCTTTAATTATTCTCCATATTCTTTATTTTAGATAATATTTCTAGACAAAATATCAAATATAAATACCTTATCATACAAAACGTATGAATATGGTGAAAAGGTAAAAAAACGAGGTGACATTTTTGTAATTATTTACTCGTAGAGTAATTATCAAAATTAACCTACAAATGATCTTGTAGGGTAATTTTGGTCTTGTAGGGTAATTTTGTAAAATGTTCTTGTAGGGTAATTTTGATCTTATAGGGTAATTTTGATTTTTTAGAGTAATTTTGTAGAGTATCATAATTACTCTACAAATGATCTTTTTGGTAATTTTGATCTTGTAGGGTAATTTTGTAGAGTATCATAAATACTCTAGAAGTGTATCAAAATTACTCTGCAAGTTTCAAAATTAACCTACAAGAACATTTTAAAAAATTACTCTATAGGATCAAAATTATCCTACAAGAAAATTTTATAAAATTACCCTACTAGATCAAAATTACCCTACAAGATCATTTATAAAGTAATTTTGATAATTACTGTGACAACCCTCAAATTTACATGTAACCGTACGATTTATTAATGATAAATAAAGTGCTTGATGACTGTGCTGAATCATTTAACTGCTTTCTGATTTCTGTGTTATACTTACATGTGCTTGTAACATACTAGTAGTATACAGAAAAGTCATTAAATAGTCCTTGGTGTTTTCCTGAGTGTTGAAAATTAAAAACGTTACAAAAATATATATATAGGACACGTTACGGATTAATTAAGCACTTTAACGGAACAACACCGAACCGAACAACCGGACTTTACCCGGAACATAAAAATATTGCTAAAGACATAGTTTACACTTTTCTGAGCTAGCTAGGGTCCCCGAATACCCTAACACCCATTATAATAATTAATACACTTAAACATACTAATTAAACCTTTAGATTCCAACTAGTTTATAACTATAACATTACAACCCAACCAAGCACACCCCCCCCCCCCTAAACCGGTTGTGAAAGTGGGACACACCCACTAAATTCTTTTGAATTGTTTATTGGAATGGTAGAGTACTTAGGGGACAAAGGAACTAATGGTTAATGCATGATGAGAAACCTCTATATAATCCACTAGTTAATCTTCATTTCTTCATCACCTACAATCAACAAACTTGCAACTCTCTCTCCTTCTTCCTTTATTTCGGCAGCCAACAACCACCCCCATACTACCACCCTCACTTCATCTTCCAAGCAATCCACATACATCTAGAGATGCAAGAGATCATACAACGAAGCTCGGTGCTCTCGGAAGTGGAAGGACCTTCTCCATTCGCTATTAACCACCACATTTCTTCACTCGAACTTCCCTAGCCTTGAGCTAGTGGTAAGAACTTAGATCCGTTCATTCTTTATGTTATTTAAGTGGTTAATAGATGTTTGATGATGAAAATCCATGAACACTAAAGAACCATGAACAAAGTCTTGCATATAAACTAACTTGTAATGAAATATTGATGAAACATGATGAAGTGATGATAAACTGAAGTTGTCTTGATTTTGTTACTGATTTACTTGCTGATCTACTTGTAATATTGATGTTTGACGTTGTTGTGATCACTAAACATGCTAACGGAATCAATCGAACGCGCTTTAGAGTGTTAAAGACTGAAAACAGTAGGTTGTTTAATGATTACAGCCAACTTCAGTTGGCTGTAACAGGGCCGTAACTTAACGAGAAATGTATTTTCTGAAGTCTAGGGCTATGTATTATGGAATACGGTTCTAATGGCACCGGAATCATAATTTTTGGACTTCGTTTACTATTTTTAAAGCGTCTTTTTGTAACAGCAGCTAGAGCTGCATTTTTCTGCTGAAAATATGCGTTTTGTTTTCTATCATAACTTGAGTTCTGTGTAGAGTTAGATCATGAAACTGGTACTGTAGATGAAAACTGATGTATTTGTAATTACCCCACTGGAATTTTGTAAATCGGGCTTACGATGAATTTTTAATAAATTGTTCCGTGGACTGTGGTCAGAAAAAGTTAAATCTAAGTTCAGTCCGGAAAATGAATTTTTATAAAATATTGGTAATGAACTGGACCCCAATATTTTTACACAATAAAACTTGGAACGTTTAAGACATTCTGTAAAAATTTGGGTATTTTTGGAATAAGTTAACTATTTTATTAAAATGACCGAAAACAGCCCGGTTTTGAATATTTAAGCTGAAACGACATAGGTTGTAATTTGCGTGTCTAAATGTCGAGTATGCTATCTGTGAATGATCTAACATGTTATATGTGTTATGTGCAATATCGTATGTTTGTTTATGAGTGGGGAATAGATGGGGAGCTTATATGGGCATAAACCGTTAACGTGATGCGTGTTATGTGATAGATACGTGTAGGAACTTTGTGCTCTATTTGAAAGTCACTAAATGACTAACTGGTAATCATACTAGGACGTGATTGACCGACCTTGACTGTTAGCTATATTTGAGAGTCAAACCGAGCAACCGAGGTGAGTTCACACTTTCTACAAGGCATGGGATTCCCGGTGGTTTGGGAATGGGTTAAAGAATTTAAAACTAAATCTACATATCCCCTTGGGAAGATATGTACGGCCATCCTCCATAGATAGGATGTCATTATTAATCCTACGAATTCTCCTGGTGCAGAATACGTACGTTCGTCCTCCTGGTGTAGGACAACAACCTTAAAAACTAGCTAGACAAAACTCTATCAATAAGTCCCTCTTCATTATATCGACTTAATCGCCGAGGCCAATGGTGAGCGGGTCATTAGTTAATAGCGCTATTAGGTTTAACAAACCTCACACCATGCCGGTAGGACGGGCATGTACTAATGGACTATGGCAGATTATCAGTGATGATAGACGCTGATATAGGGCACAACTTATTTGCGTAGTAGTCGATATCATACCGTCTAGTAGTTCAAACGGGGAAAGCCCCCACTAATTATGGTTATGGTTTGGGTAATGAAAAAGGAACTGGTTAAACATACTTTCAACTACAGGGTAACCCCCACGGCAATTAAGCCAACGAAAGTCAAACCACGTTTTTCAGAAACAACTTAAAACTAAACAGCCAAACGTGAACTCACTCAACTTTGTTGTTGACACGTTGTTACATGCCTTACTGGTCGCTAGATGGAGCTTGCACGAGGAGGAGGTTGTTGTGGAATACGGATTGTTAAGTCCCGTACTAAACTTCTAAATTTTATGAACTTATTAAACCTACGTTATGGACTTTAAACTTATGAACTATGGGACTTATGTTTTGGTTTCACGTTTTATGCTTCCGCTGTTTAAACTGAACATGGTTAACTAGACTTGGTCACCAATCGTATTGTGGTTGGTCTTATTTACTTAATTACGTTGTTCAATATGATTGGTGGCTCGATCCTGGTCACATCACGCCTCCAAGCGGTGATACTCCGCGTGGTGGATTTTGGGGGTGTGACAGATTGGTATCAGAGCCATTGGTTATAGTGAACTTGGTTTTAAAAAGGGAAAGGCTTTTTGATAAAACCAGACTATAACCTGTACAGTGCTCAACGATCTACAACGTCGCTTCGCTCCACGTGCAAGACTCAACATTCTAGGTGATATGATTTATGTTTATATATTACCTACCTGTTAGTTACGTAGTACATTGTTCATGGTATGCTTGGATAAATGTAGCAACTATTGTTAGATACTCCTTGTGTGCTTACTTTCTTCTGTCACTCCACACTTACGCACGTCGCGACACCTTTCTTACGTGAGTTCCTTCGACGTGAAGATCATGAGTGGACGTCTCGACATGACCCATGGTCAGCTGACGACCTTGATTAACGAACGGATTGCTGAAGCCTTAGCAACCCAATCAGGGAGTCAACCCATGCACTCTCAAACACGCATGGGCACTTTCAGGGCGTTCCTGGAATGCAAACCTCCCACTTTCGACGGCACTGAAGGGACAATCGGCCTTCTACACTGGATCCGGAGAATCGAATATACATTCGAAGAGAGTGAAAGCCCTGCCAGCAAACGAGTAGAGTACGCTACTGGCATGTTGCAAGGGAAAGCGTATTCTTGGTGGAGCGCACAAGTTCAGATGCTCGGATTGGCAGACGCGAATGCCATCCTCTGGAGTGACTTCAAGGATTGGATTAAGGAAGAGTTCTGCCACCTGGATGACATTCTGAAACTTGAGATAGAGTATTATGGTTTGAAGATGGAAGGATCAGAGATTGAGGCATACACAAAGAGGTCCAACGACTTGGCTGCCTTATGTCCTAACATGTCACAACCCATATCCAGGCGAATCAAGCTATACCTCAGAGGCTTAGTCCCGGAAATCCAAGGGCCTGTAAGTGCGGCCAACCTTCCCACAATCCAGCAAGTCATTCGTTTGGCACACCAGCTCACCGATCAGGCGGTGGGAGAGGGCAAGCTGCCCAAGCATATTAACGCTACTACTACTGATGCTCCCAGCGATGACAAGCGCACGTGGGATGTAAATTCGGGCAGGGGTTCCACTCCAGTTCAGTCTCAGTCCCAGCGGCGAAAGACAGATGAACACAGGAGCCCCAGTCAGCAGTTTTCTGGAAATCAAGGTCAGGGTGGATACAGGGGAAATCACCCTAAGTGCAAACGATGTAGTTTGCACCACAGCTGGCCGTACAACAAGGATCGTTGTCAGAGATGTAACAAGCTTGGACATAAAGCCAGAGATTGCAGGAGCTCACGTCCTGCGAATCAGAATCGGCAACAGCAGCCACAAGCTGCACAGAACCAACAGCAACAACAGGGTAACAAGGAATGCTATCAGTGTGGTGCTGAAGGTCACTTCAAGAGAAACTGTCCCCAGTCGAACCGGAAACAGAACAACAACAACAACCAGGGGAATGGAAACAATAATGGGGGAAACAATAATGGCAACGGTGCCAGGGGACGTGTTTTCGTGCTGGGTCAGGGTGATGCAAGGAACGATCCCAACGTTGTGATGGGTAAGTTTCTTCTGGATGATTTCTTTGTTACTGTTTTATTCGATTCGGGTGCCGATACTAGTTATGTGGCCTTAAAAGTTAGCCAAATGCTTAAGCGCACTCCAACACTTCTAAACACCAAACACACGGTAGAACTAGCAAACGGTAAAAGTCTTGAAGCCACACACGTAGTTAAAGGTTGTAACCTCATCTTAGCTAGTCAGACTTTCTCTATCGATCTTATTCCTATCACACTTGGTAGTTTCGACGTCGTTATTGGGATGGATTGGCTATCTCATCATCAAGCGGAGATTGTTTGCAAGGAGAAAATCGTCCGCATTCCTCGTTCTGGTGAAGAACCCCTCATGATTAATGGCGACAAGAATGGTGCTGTCGAAGGCATTATCTCTTTCCTTAAGGCCCAGAAGTGTTTGCGAAAGGGTCACACTGCCATTCTGGCACTCGTTACTGACACATCAACGGAAGAGAAGAGAATTGCAGACATCCCTATTGTGCGCGATTTTCCTGAGGTATTCCCTGAGGAATTACCTGGTCTTCCTCCTCATCGCCAAGTTGAGTTTCAAATCGAGCTAGCTCCTGGAGCAGCGCCCATAGCTCGAGCACCTTATCGTCTAGCTCCATCAGAACTTGAAGAACTGTCCACACAACTACAAGAACTCTTGGAGAAGGGTTTCATACGTCCTAGCTCTTCGCCCTGGGGAGCTCCAGTCTTGTTTGTGAAAAAGAAAGATGGTACTTTCAGAATGTGTATTGACTACCGCGAACTCAACAAGGTGACTGTGAAGAATTGTTATCCTCTTCCACGTATTGACGACTTGTTCGACCAGTTACAAGGGTCGAGCTATTACTCCAAGATTGATTTGAGATCGGGATACCATCAGCTGAGGGTCCGAGATGAGGACGTCTCCAAAACAGCATTCAGAACTCGTTACGGCCATTACGAGTTTCTGGTTATGCCATTCAGGCTGACGAATGCACCAGCGGTCTTCATGGATCTCATGAACCGAGTATGCAAACCTTACCTGGATAAGTTCGTTATTGTGTTCATCGACGATATCCTGATCTATTCTAAGAGTCAGGAGGAACACGAGCAGCATCTACGACTTATGCTGGAACTTCTTCGAAAAGAGCAGTTGTATGCCAAGTTTTCGAAATGTGACTTCTGGCTTCGCGAAGTTCACTTTCTAGGCCATGTGGTAAACAAGGATGGAATTCATGTGGATCCATCTAAGGTTGAATCGATCAAGAACTGGCCTGCACCCCGCACACCAATAGAAATCCGCCAATTCTTGGGTTTGGCAGGATATTACAGAAGGTTTATCAAGGATTTCTCAAAGATTGCGCAACCTCTGACTTCACTGACTCAGATGGGTGTCACCTATCGTTGGGGTGATGCACAGGAGTCCGCATTTCAGCACTTGAAGGATAGACTTTGTAGCGCGCCTATCCTCTCATTGCCTGAAGGCACATAAGATTTTGTGGTTTATTGCGACGCTTCCATCCAAGGACTTGGTTGCGTGTTGATGCAACGTGACAAGGTCATTGCCTACGCATCACGCCAACTCAAAGTTCACGAAAGAAATTACACTACTCACGATCTGGAGCTGGGAGCAGTTTTTTTCGCACTTAAGATATGGAGACATTACCAAGTGCACCATTTACACCGATCACAGGAGTCTCGAGCATATCTTCAAGCAAAAGGAGTTAAACATGCGACAACGCCGATGGGTCGAGCTCTTGAACGATTATGAATGTGCGATCAGGTACCATCCGGGCAAAGCCAATGTTGTGGCCGATGCCCTCAGCCGAAAGGACACTATACCTAAGCGTGTATGAGCTTTACAGCTTACCATTCAATCTAACCTTCCCGCTCAGATTCGCGATACTCAGGTTGAAGCGTTGAAAGCAGAAAACATCAGGGCTGAGTCCCTACGAGGATCGAGGCAACGGCTGGAACAAAAGGAAGACGGCGCCTACTATGTTAACGGACGCATCTGGGTTCCACTTTATGGAAACTTACGCGAGCTTGTGATGGACGAAGCGCACAAGTCTCGTTATTCAGTACATCCTGGTTCGGATAAGATGTACCACGACCTCAAGACTACATACTGGTGGCCTGGCATGAAAGCTCACATAGCAACCTACGTCAGTAAATGCTTGACTTGTGCTTAAGTCAAGACTGAATATCAGAAACCATCAGGCCTACTTCGACAACCGGAGATCCCGAAATGGAAATGGGAGCAAATTTCCATGGATTTCATTACTGGTCTGCCTAGATCTCAACGCGGAAACGATACCATTTGGGTGATCGTAGATCGACTGACCAAGTCTGCACATTTTCTGGCTATCAAAGAAACGGATAAGTTTTCTACTCTTGTAGACATTTACCTAAAGGAAGTGGTATCAAGGCACGGAGTGCCAACCTCCATCATTTCTGATCGTGACGCGCGTTTTACTTCTGAACTGTGGCAAGCAATGCACAAGTCCTTTGGCTCACGTTTAGATATGAGTACCGCTTATCACCCACAGACGGATGGGCAATCTGAACGCACCATCCAAACCCTTGAAGACATGCTTAGGGCATGTGTAATCGATTTTGGTAATGGCTGGGAAAAGCACCTCCCGCTAGTGGAGTTTTCGTATAACAACAGCTACCACACCAGCATCCAAGCCGCTCTATTCGAGGCATTGTACGAACGCAAATGCCGATCACCTCTCTGTTGGGCAGAAGTTGGTGACATCCAAATCACTGGCCCAGAATTTGTGGTAGATACCACCGAGAGAATTGCTCAGATACGACAGCGAATGGCGGTAGCTCGTGACCGTCAGAAAAGCTATGCTGATAAGGGAAGAAAACCACTCGAGTTCCAGGTTGGGGATCGAGTGCTACTCAAAGTCTCACCTTGGAAAGGTGTAGTCCGCTTTGGCAAACAAGGCAAACTCAACCCGCGTTATGTCGGACCATTCGAAATCATTGAGAAGATTGGCAAAGTCGCCTACATGTTGAATCTACCTGAAGAACTCAGCGGAGTTCACAATGTTTTCCATGTGTCGAATCTGAAGAAGTGTCTGTCAGATGAGACCCTCATAGTTCCTCTCAAGGAACTCACAATCGACGACCAGCTGCGATTCGTCGAGGAACCTGTAGAGATTACTGATCGAGATGTTAAGATTCTCAAGCGTACCAGGATACCTCTTGTCCGAGTTCGTTGGAATGCTCGTCGTGGCCCAGAGTATACCTGGGAACGAGAAGACCAAATGAAACTCAAGTATCCCCAGCTGTTTAAGAAAAACGCAACCACTACTGAGACTGAAGCTACCGCAGAATTTCGGGACGAAATTCCAAATCAACGGGGGGATGATGTGACACCCCAGGAAAACCAGGAAACCAACGCAACTTAACTAGCTTCCTCAGTAACCACGCGCTAAATTTCAGGACGAAATTCTCTTAACAGGGGGAGAATGTGACAACCCTCAAATTTACATGTAACCGTACAATTTATTAATGATAAATAAAGTGCTTGATGAATGTGCTGAATCATTTAACTGCTTTCTGATTTCTGTGTTATACTTACATGTGCTTGTAACATACTAGTAGTATACAGAAAAGTCATTAAATAGTCCTTGGTGTTTTCCTGAGTGTTGAAAATTAAAAACGTTATAAAAATATATATATAGGACACGTTACGGATTAATTAAGCACTTTAACGGAACAACACCGAACCGAACAACCGGACTTTACCCGGAACATAAAAATATTGCTAAAGACATAGTTTACACTTTTCTGAGCTAGCTAGGGTCCCCGAATACCCTAACACCCATTATAATAATTAATACACTTAAACATACTAATTAAACCTTTAGATTCCAACTAGTTTATAACTATAACATTACAACCCAACCAAGCACACCCCCCCCCCCCCCCAAACCGGTTGTGAAAGTGGGACACACCCACTAAATTCTTTTGAATTGTTTATTGGAATGGTAGAGTACTTAGGGGACAAAGGAACTAATGGTTAATGCATGATGAGAAACCTCTATATAATCCACTAGTTAATCTTCATTTCTTCATCACCTACAATCAACAAACTTGCAACTCTCTCTCCTTCTTCCTTTATTTCGGCAGCCAACAACCACCCCCATACTACCACCCTCACTTCATCTTCCAAGCAATCCACATACATCTAGAGATGCAAGAGATCATACAACGAAGCTCGGTGCTCTCGGAAGTGGAAGGACCTTCTCCATTCGCTATTAACCACCACATTTCTTCACTCGAACTTCCCTAGCCTTGAGCTAGTGGTAAGAACTTAGATCCGTTCATTCTTTATGTTATTTAAGTGGTTAATAGATGTTTGATGATGAAAATCCATGAACACTAAAGAACCATGAACAAAGTCTTGCATATAAACTAACTTGTAATGAAATATTGATGAAACATGATGAAGTGATGATAAACTGAAGTTGTCTTGATTATGTTACTGATTTACTTGCTGATCTACTTGTAATATTGATGTTTGACGTTGTTGTGATCACTAAACATGCTAACGGAATCAATCGAACGCGCTTTAGAGTGTTAAAGACTGAAAACAGTAGGTTGTTTAATGATTACAGCCAACTTCAGTTGGCTGTAACAGGGCCGTAACTTAACGAGAAATGTATTTTCTGAAGTCTAGGGCTATGTATTATGGAATACGGTTCTAATGGCACCGGAATCATAATTTTTGGACTTCGTTTACTATTTTTAAAGCGTTTTTTTGTAACAGCAGCTAGAGCTGCATTTTTCTGCTGAAAATATGCGTTTTGTTTTCTGTCATAACTTGAGTTCTGTGTAGATTTAGATCATGAAACTGGTACTGTAGATGAAAACTGATGTATTTGTAATTACCCCACTGGAATTTTGTAAATCGGACTTACGATGAATTTTTAATAAATTGTTCCGTGGACTGTGGTCAGAAAAAGATAAATCTGAGTTCAGTCCGGAAAATGAATTTTTATAAAATATTGGTAATGAACTGGACCCCAATATTTTTACACAACAAAATTTGGAACGTTTAAGACATTTTGTAAAAATTTGGGAATTTTTGGAATAAGTTAACTATTTTATTAAAATGACCGAAAACAGCCCGGTTTTGAATATTTAAGCTGAAACGACATAGGTTGTAATTTGCGTGTCTAAATGTTGAGTATGCTATCTGTGAATTATCTAACATGTTATATGTGTTATGTGCAATATCGTATGTTTGTTTATGAGTGGGGAATAGATGGGGAGCTTATATGGGCATAAACCGTTAACGTGATGCGTGTTATGTGATAGATACGTGTAGGAACTTTGTGCTCTATTTGAAAGTCACTAAATGACTAACTGGTAATCATACTAGGATGTGATTGACCAACCTTGACTGTTAGCTATATTTGAGAGTCAAACCGAGCAACCGAGGTGAGTTCACACTTTCTACAAGGCATGGGATTCTCGGTGGGTTGGGAATGGGTTAAAGAATTTAAAACTAAATCTACATATCCCATTGGGAAGATATGTACGGCCATCCTCCATAGATAGGATGCCATTATTAATCCTACGAATTCTCCTGGTGCAGAATACGTACGTTCGTCCTCCTGGTGTAGGACAACAACCTTAAAAACTAGCTAGACAAAACTCTATCAATAAGTCCCTCTTCATTATATCGACTTAATCGCCGAGGCCAATGGCGACCGGGTCATTAGTTAATAGCGCTATTAGGTTTAACAAACCTCACACCGTGCCGGTAGGACGGGCGTATACTAATGGACTATGGCAGATTATCAGTGATGATAGACGCTGATATAGGGCACAACTTATTTGCGTAGTAGTCGATATCATACCGTCTAGTAGTTCAAACTGGGAAAGCCCCCACTAATTATGGTTATGGTTTGGGTAATGAAAAAGGAACTGGTTAAACATACTTTCAACTACAGGGTAACCCCCACGACAATTAAGCCAACGAAAGTCAAACCACGTTTTTCAGAAACAACTTAAAACTAAACAGCCAAACGTGAACTCACTCAACTTTGTTGTTGACTCGTTGTTACATGCCTTACAGGTCGCTAGATGGAGCTTGCACGAGGAGGAGGTTGTTGTGGAATACGGATTGTTAAGTCCCGTACTAAACTTCTAAATTTTATGAACTTATTAAACCTACGTTATGGACTTTAAACTTATGAACTATGGGACTTATGTTTTGGTTTCACGTTTTATGCTTCCGCTGTTTAAACTGAACATGGTTAACTAGCCTTAGTCACCAATCGTATTGTGGTTGGTCTTATTTACTTAATTACGTTGTTCAATATGATTGGTGGCTCGATCCTGGTCACGTCACGCCTCCAAGCGGTGATACTCCACGTGGTGGATTTTGGGGGTGTGACAATTACCCTACGAGCAAATGCCATCGCGTTTCTTTTTTGCTTTTTCATGCCTTTCTATGTTTTGAATGATAAGACTGTTTGTATAACTAAATATTTCTAAGCTATTGATGCATAAAAATAAAATAAACAAAAACTACCCATCAAAATTTCACTTATACTTTATACTAGAGTAATATGTAGGGCCTTATACTTTATACAAGAGTAATATGTAGGGCTTGGAGAGTGTATGATAAGAGCAAATCTTTCCTTTTTCTTGATGTATAGAGACGATATCCCCTCTAAAACCCTTAAATTTTTCAAAATTTTCTTTACGTGTACAATATTATATATTAGAGTAATCTAGATAGCATCTAACATGCGATAAAGATAATCAAAGAAACCATATAAAAAGTAGAGTTAATTGCCATTTTAGTCCCTGTGGTTTGGCCCATTTTGCCAGTTTAGTCCACAGGTTTCATTTTTAATATCTGGATCCAAAAAGGTTTCATCGTTGCCATTTTGGTCCAACTGACTTAACTCCATCCACATAAGTTAAAGTTGCCAAGGGCATTTTTGTCATTTCATTTTCCTTTTTATTAACCCTTTTTTCTTAATTGGTTTTTTCTTTTAATTAAAGCCTTTTTGTTTTATTATAAGCTCTATAAATGACATAACTGCTTCATTACATCGATCATAACACACACAGTTCCCCAATTTTAAAACCCTAACAACGAAACGAAGACGGTCGATCAAAAGCGACTGAGTTGTGAACGAGCATTGTGCGGTGGTTTCTGAACGATGAATGAGCCTTGGTGTGTTCGTGATCCTAATGAAGTATTCAATCCAGAAGAGGCATATGGTAAGTGTTGTTTAATACTCAACATTTTGTTTAAATTTTGCCTTTTTAAAGTGGATTGACCACTTATTTGAAGTTTATATGTTCATTGATGCAGTAAACTACCCTGAAAACTTTTCAATCGAAATACACCATGGGGGTGAATTTACAGAGTATCCTGGAATGACATATGCCAAGGGTAAGGTTTCTTATGTTGACAAGGTTAACTCAAACTACTTTTCAGTCATTGTACTGAAGGATATGATGGTGGATATTGGGTATAAAGAGGAGGATGATCTGAGATTTATGTATAGATTGCCAGGAGAGGATCTGGATTTAGGGCTAAGACCACTGTTAAATGATGGCTATATTCTTGATCTTTTACAGCTATCTAGAACTACTAAACTGATAGATGTGTTTGCAGAACATATTAGACCTGATTATGAAGGTTTGCAGTTAAGAAACAATGCAAAGCATGATATCAATGAAAATGTAGATGATGTGGATGGCAGTAGTGCAGCTGATGGGGAGCACATTGTTAAAGAGATTATAAGTAGTGATGGATCTGAAAATAGTGGTAGTGATGGATCAGAAAATAGTGGTAGTGATGGATCAGATTATAACAATTTTGAACCTAAGGCAGGTGATTATGAGCAGGATGATAGTAGTGATATAGATGAGGTTTCTAAAGGAAAGGCCAAAGTAGATGAGGTTTCTAAAGGAAAGGCCAAAGTAGCTGAGGGTTATAATGTAAGAAAGGGCAAAGCAGCTGAGGGTAATTATGTATCTGATGAAGACTCGAACTATATTATGGATGTTGATAACATTGTTGAGGAGTATGATGTTGATATGGATGATTTTAGGGCTGCAGTAGATTTTGATTTAAGTGATGATGGGGCAGACTTAGATAGTGGAGATGATGTGAACATGGATGTTGAGATTGACTTTGAAGAATTTCATAGTTTGAGTGATGATGAGAATGACACAAAGATGCAAAAGAGCATGACGGCTCATAGGAGGAAGCATAAAAAAACCAAAAAAACTTATGGTTGTCCTTTTTATCTTGGTCAAATGTTTAGTAATAAGGAACAAATCAAAAGGTTACTTAAAAAACATGCAGTGGAAAGTAGGAGGCAACAGATGATAGTAAGAAATGATACATCTAGGTTTCATGTAGTGTGTAAGGGGTTCAATCCTAAACTGGTCAGGGGTGAAACAGAGGCAAAAGATGGGGTTGTTGCTGAAGATGTAACAAACATTAGGGGTAAACCAAAAGAAAAAGGGCTGGAAGTTGAAGATGTGACAGTTGGGGGTATATCTTGAAGTTCATTAAATGATGGGGGTATATCTGGAAGTTCATTGAATGCTGGGGGTACATCTGTAAAAAGGGGATTTCAGATAGCTGGTAGAAATTTGTTGGGTCTAGATGGATGTTTCATGAAGGGGCATTATCCAGGGCAGGTCTTAACTGTAGTTGGTATAAATGCAAACAATGGCATCTACCCGGTAGCCTATGCATTGGTTGAGTCAGAATCTAAAGCTTCATGGACATGGTTTTTGATGTGCTTGGGAGATGATCTAGGGCTGGATCCCAACTCATATTTCACCTTTATAAGTGATAGGCAGAAGGTATGTATCATAAACTGTTTACTTATGTAACTGATTTAATTGTTTACTTATGTATCATAAACTGTTTACTTATGTAACTGATTTAATTGTTTACTTATGTATCATAAACTGTTTGCTTATGTAGGGTATAATACCAGCAATAGAAAGGTGTATCCAAAGGCTGAACATAGGTTCTGCCTAAGGCATATACATGAGAATATGAAAACAAGATGGAAGGGTGATGTCTACAAAGATTTGTTATGGAGCTGTGCTAGTGTCCTTACACCAAGAGGTTGGGAAAATGCAATGAAGGCAGTTGAGGAAGAAGATAAAGACTTACGTGACTGGTTGAAACAAATTCCTCCAAGGCATTGGTCTAGATCTCATTTCAGTGGTTTGACATATATAGCATAAACTTCTTTATTGTAGTGTACACATTAATAACATAAAGTTATGCATGTACAGGTAGGGCAAAGTGTGATGTACTCCTGAACAATCTGTGTGAAGTCTTCAATAGGCAACTGGTGTATGGTAGGGACAAACCTATCATCACTTGTCTTGAATTCATTAGGGAATACCTAATGAAAAAGATTGTGGTTGTCAAAAAGCTAATTACCAAGTGTAATGGTCCTTTAACACCTGCTGCTTCTAGGATCTTTGATGCAATCAAGTCTGAAGCCTCACAGTACACTTGCATTTGGACTGGAGGAACAAAGTATCAGGTCAGTCATGGCTTAGATCAAAGGGTTGTTAATCTTGGTGAAAGGACATGATCATGCAGGAAATGGGACCTTGCCGGTATGCCTTGCAAGCACGCAGTGGCTGCAATCTAGAATCAGGGTCTACATGGAGGTGGGGAACCCATACCAGAAAGGTGGGTTGATCAAGCATACTGGTATGAAACATGGAAGTTGGTTTATGAGTGTACCATTGAACCAATCAATGGTATGGATGAATGGCCAAAGTCGAGATGCCCCACCACTTTGTTACCTCCTAAACATCATAACCAGATAGGCAGACCAAAGAAAAAGAGGAAGAAGTCAGCAGAGGAATTAAGTCAAACATAGACCCAAACACAGAATACTGAAGCATCCATTCCAGATGCGGGAAAGTTGACCAGAAAGGGAAACACTGTAACCTGTGAGATTTGCAAGGCAAGAGGCCACAACAAGAGGACATGCAAGAAAAGACAGAAAAAACAAGATGTGGATGCAAGTCAAGATGGTGCAAGTCAGGTTGGTGCAAGTCAAAGTGGTGCAAGTCAAAGTGATAATGTTGGTGCAAGTCAAAGTGGTGTAGTTTAGGTCTTTTGGTACTTGCAGTTTAGGTCTTTGATATGTATTTTGGTAAAACAATTAATTGTTATGTATTTTGGTACTTGTCATGGGTTATGGTTACATATTTTGGTAAAACCGTTTAGGTCTTTTGGTACTTGTAATCTGTTATGGTAATGGGTCAGTTACTCTTTTGGTATGTAATCGTCAACTGCAGTTTAGTTCAGTAATGGGTCAGTTTGTATTTTGGCAGTTTAGTTCAGGTTTGTAATGGCTGCAGTTTACTTCAATATAATGCAGGTTTGTAATGGGTCAGTTTCTTTTAATGGCCAGTTTGTATTTTGGCAGTTTACTTCAATATAATGCAGGTTTGTAATGGCCAGTTTCTTTTAATGGCCGCTTTGTACGATACAATCTATCAGCAAATTTACATCATTCATACCATTAACATAGTTCCATTAATAATCTTACATCATTCATACCATTAACACCATCAACAATCTTACAACATTCATACCATATTCATGAACTAAACCATCAACAATCTTACATCATTCATACCATCAAGAATCATTCAAATATCATTCATATAACACCATTAACATAGTTCCATTAACTAAACCAAAAATCTTACAACATTCATACCATATTCATGAACTACAAACACTCGAAATAACATAAATACGCATCATTTAACTACACACATAGTACAACATCAATAAACCCCAAGTAACACACAATAGCCACTTAGTCTCCTGTTCTCTTCTTCAAGCCTGCGGGTGGAGTTCAACTGCTCTCTTATGATTCCTGCACATCTTTGACACAACTCAGCCTCAACCCAAGCAACGAATCCACAGCCCCTCCCCCCTGTTAACAAAAAATGACAAAAACATGAACAAATCGCAGGTGATTATGAAGATGATGAAAGAAACCCAAATACCTGTCTATTGCAACAATAAAAACGTCTGCCGGGGTTCAAAGAGGTCCACGAAGTTCGAATTACAGTATGGGCACCACATGGACATTGCACCATTTTTGAAGATTGAAGGTAGGTAGGAGAGATGGTTTGCTTTGCTCAAGTTAATTAGGATTTTAGGGTTTCTGTCGATCTGGTTATATACGGGGTGAAAAGGGCGCCAAAGTGAGAGGGAAAAGCAATTAAGAAAAAATGGTTAATAAAAGGAAAACTGAAATGACAAAAATGCCCTTGGCAGCTGTAACACATATGGATGGAGTTAAGTCAGTTGGACCAAAATGACAACGATGAAAACTTTTTGGATCCAGATGTTAAAAATGAAATCTTTGGACTAAACTAGCAAAATGGGTCAAACCACAGGGACTAAAATGGCAATTAACTCTATTAAACTATAGAAATAAATAAAAACATAAAACGCCAAACCATATTATTTGTCACCACAATTTAAGTACATTATATTATATTTTGATTATTTGACATCTCGTAACATTATTGTTCAAACACGTGGAAGAATATGTCATCCAAAGTGAGCTTCACCGTCTAAAAAATCAACAACATTCAAATCTTATGTTTGAACCTGAGTTGTACTTAGTCAACAAAAAATATATATCAATATTATGAAAGATAATAATCATATATAATATATACAATATCAAGTGGTGCATAAAGGTCTTCTATTATAACATCATCTTTTGTCACTACTTTCCATCTTTATAAATTCTAACCTACTCTCTCTTCTCTACTATCCCTCACATTCAAACAATCAAACATGTCTACAATTCTCTGTCGACAACCTTCCATGGATTCTTCTCATGTCGTAGAGGCAACCACCATGACACTTAAACTTGTTTCACCCGAATCTTGCAACAAAAGATCCCCTTTTGAAAATTATTTCAACAATGATATAAACTCATACCTTTATCACCCAAAATCTTTTAAACTTAGTCAAAAAAGCCTTGAGCTTTGCACAGAAAGTTTAGGTAGCGAAACTGGCAGCGACATGAGCGATGATGACGCCACTTTTGCGGTCCCAATATCAAGTTTATCAGTGTCGACGAAGAGGGGGAGAGAAAAGAAGGTGTTGCCACGAAGCTTTCCACCTCCATTGATGACTATGAGTGGGTCCAAACTGTTTCAAGTTATGCCTCATCGCGAAGGGGGACGGTTGATTATCGATGCAATAGAGACGGATTTGGGGAGCAGTTGTTTACGAGCTGAACGAAGTAAGGGTCGGTTTAAGTTGACATGTTGGAAGGATGAAGAAGGCGATTTGGATATGGGAAGCCATGAAATTGACATGAAGGATTCAGAGAAATTTCAAAGGGTGAGAAGGTGCAATGAAAATGAGAATGGAGATAAAAGAATAGGCTGTAACTGGGAGCCTTCTTCTTGGGTGGCTATTTCTTAGTTTGTATAAACTATAAACATACCATGCAACAGCACATTATTTTTCTTTTTTTAAAGACATGATTGGAAAGAGAATTTTGAGTAACTTATTGTGGCTTTTTTATATATTACATCTATATATGAATTGTCACGTTTTTTTGAGCAAATATTTTTTTTTTAATTACAATTAACAAAAGCTGAATCAACAAACAAGATGCAAAAGTTTTATTTCTCTTATAACTTTTTTCCGAAATTTAAAAAAAAAATTAATATTATAAAAACCTAACATGCTTTGTTATTTTTCCGAACAAGTCTCAACAAAATTTTGGAACATTGAACTCTTTAAGCATGTAAAACAAACGTGTGTGTTTACTTATAAAAAAAATATTTAAAATAACACTTTAAAGTTTTTAAATAAGATAATATAATTCTTTTGTGAAAAATGTTAAATATCACTTCATCAAATTGTGACCAATTTAATAGGTAATTCCCTTTCCTGGTCCGAAGCCATAGAATGGCGGATATAACATTTTTCAAAACTATGTTCCCCATTTGGAGATCGTTATCAATAGCTTTTTTAGGTTGCTTGATTTCAAAAGGACGTAACTAGGCATTAGTTATGTCAATTAGTGTGTACTATCACAAAATTTGAACACATTTATAAAGTCCACATGATTAAAAGTCATCTATCAATCATCCGGTTAGTGCAGATACAATACATCTGTGTCACATGAGGTTCAATATTTGCTTTATGTGACATGGTATAATAATCCACTACAACAAAACAAGCATTAGATGGGGTTTATATCTTTATGTGAAAATCTTTGCGTGACATCGTTTGAAAACATTTGTCCAAGCGATTCGAATAACGCTACGGTATGTAATACGATAAAAGCACTTATATATAGGAAGTACCAGCAGCGTATCCACCATGCTTTTATCACATTACACCTGTCTCGTTATCTAAATTACTTACTATAAACCAATCGTCCAATCGTTTGTGTTATAAACCATTCGTCCGTGTTATAAACCAATCGTTCGTGTTATAAACCATTCGTCCGTGTTATAAACCAATCGTCCGTGTTATAAACCAATCACCCATGTTTTAATTGTGAAAACTTTTGGTCGTTCTTTAATGAATACAATCAAACCTGTGTTGATTCGTCTAGACCACCAAAGGGTCTCTTTAAATCGACTAACAAACCACCAAAGGGTTTGTTAAAATAAACAGTTTCTGTCGTTATCCAAACTTCCACCAAATCCAGTGGACAGTCTGGTAACGGGATTGTCAGTCCTGTGGTACCATAACATACTACTGGTCGGCTCGGCCAAAGCTAATGAATGTCATTCGTGTCATGGATAACGCACCAACAAGTTGTACACATTATTGAAATAGTAATGTTTTATATAAACCATTGACTTTGTTTTTGAAAACTTGAAAATGATTTAGCACATATAAGTCATCCCAAAACATTTGAAAGTAGAAAATAGGGGAATTATGTACTCACTTGGGATTGCGAAAGTGTCCTTGATCAAGAGAATAAAAAAAGCTCAAGTGCGTCCTAATGTGTCGGATAACTATGTTAGTGTGACGGGACTTTAATCGGCGGATAGGATAGAAAGTCTTATAAACCAAATGAGTGTTGGAACTCATATGATATGGTTAATAAACTTAGCATTCCTATTTGAAAGTGATCCTAAGTGCTTTTGACCCGTTATTACTCGTTAAGGTAGTTTACGCTACTTTAACGGGTCATTTGCGTAAATATATGTTCGGATGGTTAAATACGTCTTATGATAAGTCTTATATGCCAAAACATTTTGATAATGTTGTAACATCAGTTTATATGTCAAAACTTTGGTTACATATGCTTAAAATGGATTTATGCGCAAAAGGGCATTTTGGTCATTTTTAAGAACATAGAAGCGACTTATCATAACACTAACCAAACGACGTGACCATAAGGTATAACCTCAGTAGGTTATTCCCTATACAACTATGGTCACAAATATATGTTGGTCGGATCCTAAGATCAACCAAACGGGTCGGATTCGAAAGTCAAAGCGGTGGTCAAGACCGCTCGACTTACGACCCTAATAAAGCACTAAACTTGAAATGACGAGTTAGACATGTTAAAACCTGTCAAACTAAGTTTTCAAACTGATTTGGTATCAAAACTTAGAGTTTTAATACTCGAAAATAGTTTCGTCGTAAAATGCACATAATGCACATCTTTGATCGAAACTTTGACTCGTCACTTCGACTAGTAAACGTGGTAATCAGAAGGTGCAATCGCAAGGGATTATAACCTTCGTGATTACGATCACGTTGCAAAGTTCAATTGAACTTTGACTTGACCAATTAACGTCATAACCGAAAGTCAAACAGAAAGTAAAACTATTTGACTTTTAGCTCATAACAAGCTAAAACAAATAAATAGACTAAGGAAAAACACTTACTTGTGTTATAGGAAGAAAAGAAACTCAGTAGGAGGCCTCTAAAGAGAAGTAAACTCCAGATATGAGTAATAGGAGAAGAAGAATGGAAATGAGCAAATAATTGAGCAAAAGAGCTTGCTATTTATAGTTGTTTTGAAGCCATAAGATCATCACAAGTGTCCCATGAGTTGGCATGATTAGTATGGGGGTCCTAACACTCGTCAAATGTAGGAAGAAACCGGAAAAATTGAGTTCTTGGGCTCCAAGGCAATCAAAACAAGGGGCTGCTCAATAATTCTGTTACTGGCAGGTTTTGGCTACCCGCCATAGCCTGGGCCAAGGGTTTGGCGCCCAGTGAAGGGGTCTGGCAGGTGCAAAACTTGGCTAAATTGGCAAATTTGGCCCCTGGACTTGTTTCGTCGTGTCTTGTCACTTTTAACACATTTTAACCTAATATTTAGCCTCTATAAAGGGGCTAAGGCATATGTAACTTGGATTTTTCCCGAAAATGTCGTGGATGTCGGTTCGTTCGGTTGTACGGTTACTTTTCACGAAATTACGTAAAACGCTATAACGAACACGAAAATGACCGAAATTGCGCAACGATTGACATTTTTGCATTTTTATCAATAAAATACAATATTTTAATGATTACAAAAATTTTTGGAGGTGTAAACATGGTCTGTATTAAAAAATACAAGAATTGGCAGACTTTCGCAGTTTGTCGAAAATAGTCCCTTGGCTCGTATAAGCGTGTTTTTGCCATACCGAACCCTTCAAAACTTATATCTAAGTTATGCAAAGGGTATTTAGGGTATGTTTAGCTTATGTTCTTGTCCCAAAGTGTACATTGCGTTAAACTGATTACGTTTGTGTAACAGTTTACGAATTACTTCCAGAAAAGTTTTAAGAGTTCGAAATTGTACAAGGACTAAAAATGTGCAATTGTCACATGTAATTATACAATCCCAGAAATAAAACACAAGGTTTCATTGAATACGAAATTGTTCAGATTTGTACAATGATTGAAAAGGCATAAATGTCACAATGATGATGAACGTTGGTGAAGGTATGATGGTTTTCCGATGATGATGAAGATGTACGGTGAAGATGATGAACGATGAAGATGAGGGTGGTTGTCAGACAGAGAAGGAACAATTGTAAAGGTAATGATGACCGGAGATGATGCTCAGAACCTATTCGAAATGTGTTTCAGATCAATTCGAAAGGAAGTGAAGAATTAGAAATCAATTTCGAATATCTTTTGGATGATGTTTCGGATGATGCTTCGGAGGAAGATGATCGGCGGTGGTGATCGGAGATAAGAGACTCGAAAGTTGTTTCGGATTGAATGATTTCGGATGAGTGCAAAATCTTGTTTCGGATGAACTCGAAAACTTGTGATATTGGAATTCGAAAACTTGTTTGGCAGTGGTGATGATGAATGATGATGATGTCCTATGATGATGATGATGATGATGACTGATGATGATGACTAATCACTGGCAAAGATGTCTATTCGAAATATAAGATATTTATTCAAAATAGAATTCGGACAAACAAGATTCGAACGTTTTATTGTAAAATGAGAAACAAATTTGAAAACTTTGTTTATTAATGTGACAACTGGCACAAAACCGGTAATTTCCGTACAATTTTAATAATTATTTATTTCCTGCATTATGTGCTTAAACGTCAACATTATATGCTTACCTGTTTTACATATGAATTCATGCATGTTTCATACTTCATTTATCGCATTGTGCAATACTTTAAGCGTTGCGTTGAAACAATTAGTAAACTTACCGGATAGACAAGCTGTGTCAGCACCGCTTCAGTATGCAGATAAACAATAGATTAGGGACTTAGATGTAGGTCCAACATCAAAAATACATTAAAACTCAAGTGGGTGAACAAAGGATAACATAAACATTTTCCAAAAGCTAAAATAAGCACTAAAAACTGTCCTAAACGCACTTTAAATGCAGAATTCTACAGAATTTGTAACACCCCGAAATTTATAAAATTTAAAATCTGGATAATAAAGTGTTAAATAAACAAGAACAAACTAACTAGGAATTTATAACCCAGTTAGTTAAGAGTCTTGAAGTGACTTATATTAAGGTTGAAATACCTAAACTATAAGTTAAACAAAAGTTGAGGGACCAAATTAATAAAAATTGAAACTTTAATGATTAAATAACAAATAACTCACCAAACACACACATGTGTGTGTGCTTGGATCGATCCGAAGAAGAGGGCGACCAGGGGGTTTCTTTCAAACCCTAAAATTCACAAAAACTCACAAATTAGAAGCCTAAATCAAGTATAAATCGAAATCTGAATGCACATTAGTGATCACCTCGACGAAGGGATCAAAAGGTATGCAAAATTTTGGTATTTTGATTCTTGTTCAGTTTTAGGTTAATTGAGAAAATCAAAAATTGAGCTTGAATATATGATGCATGGATGAAATTAGAAGTAACATGATGTTTAGGGATAAAACCCTAGATGAATTCTTGTTGAAATTTAGTATGACAATTCTAGAGATTTTAATCACCATTGTAGGTGATTATTGGGTTTGTAGAGACTAGATAAACACTAGGATTGTGAATACTAGTCTAGTGAAAACTGAATTCATGTGTTAAATTCGGTATTATTGATGTTGAAATTTAGTGCAAATCGCCTAATCGAAGTGAATGTAGATGAAAATAACATATCAAGTACCTAGTAATGATTATGTAAGAATCTGACCCGCTAGGTGTTTGTTGAAACGCCTAAGTGGGGAGTAAAATGTTAAAAATCGGACAAAAACGCAGATTCGAATATCATAATGAATTGTGCGTTATTGATTATAAAAGAGTTCTAAATTGATTGTGAATGGAAATCTTTACGTAAAGAATCCGGATCGTCAAGCGGACAAGCCGGAGGCGATACGCGTTTGAAGGGCGTTCTATAAAGGTACGCGACCTATGGTTTCGTTACATTATGTTATATATTTATTCTAGTTAGTTGTTATGGAATATAGTCGAACAAGAAAACCCGTTAAGTCACGGAAGTGACAACGTGCTTTAGACAAGTAAAACGGGTCAAAACATGTGTTACAAATAGAGTTTGGATGTGTCTTGAAAGGGGCATCCACATTCGGCATCCAAACGGGTCAAAACAAGTTGAGTTGTAAAAACATGAACCTTTGTAGAGGGATTAAAGTTCGGAATGTTTGCTTATCAAATGATTTCGAAAAGCATGGTTAAATCCTTGGAATTAAGCATGATATTTATTGCATAAGTACCCTCGGAAGGGGAGCGAAAAGCCATAATTGGTAAACATGGAAACGGGTGAAATGGTCTAAACCTAATGATGTCAATAATACAAGTTATGGAACTTGTAAACAAATGGGTCAAATAAACAAGAGATGAATTATAAGCCAACTGCTTTTGAAATGATATTTTTATGCAAATCGTGTTGATAAACGCGTCCGTAATTAAATTACGGTCGCGTAGGAAAAAGAATCGGCTAAAATGGACACACGAGTCAAAAGTTATGTCGAATTGAAGTTTGTATTTGTTAAAAGATAGTGCTGGGCTGATTTGCAGCTCCAGCTAACAAACAGTCTGTCGAAAATACATGGTGGCGTCGCGCCACGGCAAAAGACACCCACCGTCGCACGACACGATGGCGGTGACGGGCCGCGACGGTCACCTCCCTTCTTCGTCGCGCGGCGCGACCGCCCAGCAACGTGAAAATTTCTTGTTTTTGTTATGTTTGAGCACGGAACTTGTTTATACTTGATTTTTAAAGTGTCAAAACTAATTATTTTCATGGTTTTGACCGTAGGTGAAGGTGACGGACTAAATCTGGATGGCGATCAAGCAATTATCAAGAACCGAACGCACCAAATGAAGCTTCCGCATTTTGTCTATTTTGTTTTAGTAATATGTAGACACTTGAAACTATGTTTTTTTAAAAGTTATCTAGTAGGATGATAACTTGATTGATATGATCAAGTTAGATCTTAAAATCGTGAAATTTTTTGTAAACTCGTAACTTTTTGTACTAAATGTATGTTTTGGTATCATAAATCTTGTTATTTTAAGTTAGGTCTTACAGAATTCACCAAAAATCAACATTTAAACACCAAAATAAAATGCAGAATTTATGATTAAGTGTCCAGAATAACTTGTTAAGTGTCGGGAATGAAAACTGTCACAAAAGGTACATCATACCTTGCAAAATTCACTATTTAGCACTTTAACGAACCGCCAACCGAACGATTAACCGGACACTACCCAAAACACCAAAAATAGACTAGAAACATAGTTTTTATGTTTTAAAGCTAGTTATAGTGATAGAACATCTTAAAAATCATAAAAAACACTTAAACACACTTAACTTCACATTAGACCTTCTAGAGTAAATTGCCATTTTAGTCCCTGAGGTTTGTCCAAATTAGCCATTTTAGTCCAAATAGTTTTTTTTTTTTCGCCTCTGGGTCCCTGACTTTTCCCTTTTGTTGCCATTTTGATCACAGACCCTAACTCCATCCAAAAACCTCATTTTTAACCAAGGGCATTTTGGGGATTTTCATTTTAAATATTTTCAATTGCCATTTTGATCCAATTCTAAAAAATCAAAAAAATTCTAAAAAATCTAAAAAATTCAAAAAAATCTAAAAAATAAAAAAAATTCAAAAAAATAAAATTCTAACTCCTGTGAATTTCCTTACGGACCCTATGGAAGGGAGATCTACTCTGCGACCAGCGGATCTGCTCGTCTTTGGTTGGGCTAGGGGAAACATGCTTGTGTTGACCTCACTGGGGTTTCCCCTCTGGTTGGTTTAAGGGAAAACGGGTTTGTAGCTGGACAAGCAGCAAGAAAGGCAGAATCGAAGAAAGTTGATAAGCACGCTAAAGCTTGTGCAGAGAACCAGCATGTTTTTGTCCCTTTTGCCTTTGACACATTTGGCTCCCTAGCGCTAGAAGCTATCCAATTCCTGACTAGGGTCCAACGGGTCATCCACAACAATTGCTCAGCATCAGGGGGACGAGGTTTTGTCTTTGGCAGATTAGGGTTTGCAATTCAGAAAGGGGTGGCGGCGCAGCTTGTTGTCCGTCTACCTTTTGTTTTGATGTAACTTGGCAAGTATGAATGAAATTTCGATTTTGTATTAAAAAAAAATCTGGAAAAAATTAAAAAAAAAAATCTAAAAATCATAAAAATTCTAAAAAATCAAAAAAATAAAAAAAAATTCAAAAAAATCAAAAAATTCTAAAAAATCATAAAAATTTTAAAAAATCAAAAAAATTCTAAAAAATAAAAAAAAATCAAAAAAAAAAAATTCTAAAAAATCTAAAAATTCAAAAAAATCTAAAAAATCAAAAATATTCTAAAAAATAAAAAAAATCTAAAAACTCAAACAAACATATTTTAAAGTTTCAAATCCAAAAAATGACGATATATTCCTCGTCCAGACGAATATATTTTCAAGTTTTATCTATTATTTTTAGTGAATGAGTGATCATAATGAGATAGAACCACTAACTAACGAACATACATGTTATGTTTTAGTTTATAAAATTTATGTTTCATGATATTTATATTTAGTAAATTATATTAACTGATACTAAACTAAAGATGAAAATATTATTGTAATAAATATTTTTGCTATGAAAACATATATAAAAAGGCCAAAAGGGTGATAATGAATGTGGAAATGTAAGAATGTTTGTGAAAGATGTGAACTTAAAATGAGATTTGTTTTTTTAAATGGATAAATGGTTCTATCTCATCATAACAACTCATTCACTCAACAAAATAGATAAAACTTGAAAATATCTTCGTCTGGACGAGGAATATATCGTCATTTTTTTAATTTGAAACTTTAAAATATGTTTGTTTGAGTTTTTAGATTTTTTTTTTAGAATTTTTCTGATTTTTTAGAATTTTTCTGATTTTTTAGAATTTTTTGATTTTTTAGATTTTTTTGAGTTTTTTGATTTTTTTAGAATTTTTTTGATTTTTTGATTTTTTAGAATATTTTATTATATTTTTTTAGAATTTTTATGATTTTTAGAATTTCTTTTTATTTTTAAGTTTTTTTTTTAGAATTTTCTTGATTTTTTTAGATTTTTTGGATTTTTTAGAATTTTTTTGATTTTTTAGAATTTTTTGATTTTTTAGAATTGGATCAAAATGGCAATTGAAAAGATTTAAAATAAAAATCCCCAAAATGCCCCTGGTTAAAAATGAGGTTTTTGGATAGAGTTAGGGTCTGTGATCAAAATGGCAACAAAAGGGAAAAGTCAGGGACCCAGAGGCGAAAAAAAAAACTATTTGGAATAAAATGGCAAATTTGGACAAACCTCAGGGACCAAAATGGCAATTTACTCGACCTTCTAACTTACATCTTTAGCCCTTAACTTCCAAAACTTTGCACTCCCCCCCCCCCTCATGTGGGCTGGCCCATATGTGGCCCCACAACTTTCCCCTTTAAAATATTACTTGTGTGTCCAAGATATCCAACATTTATCCCCATGGATATTGTTATGTTGGAGATTATAAGAACTTGTCCAAAGGGTTAGAAACCTTATCTTTCTCAATCAAATTTTCATCATCTTCTTCCTCTCACCCTCCCTCTTGCTCTCGGCCATAAACACACACATACACATCCATATTTTCTTTCACTTTCAAGGAGATTCAAGGGTATACAAAGGTTCATGAAGATGATCTAAGAAGGTATCAAGCAAAGGAAGTTGAAGGACCACCTCTAGGAGCTTTTAACCACCTTGTTTGCAACATTTTCATCTTCTTCTTGTTCTTTGCCACTTCCCTAGCCACAAGAGCTAGTGGTAAGCTTCTTACACTCATTTTTACTTCATATTCATGCTATGTACAAGTTACATAATCTAAGAAACCAAACTTTAAAAGATGAAGACATGTAAATCTAACCTAATCTAAGTATAAACAAGTATAAACAAGTTGTTATGTGGTGCCGAGAGTCACCGAACAAATGAGAGAAGTGATTGCCGAGGAGGTTGGAAAGGCAATCGAAAATAGTTTATCCGGTTTTATTGATAAGATTCAAAACACGGTTCTATCAGTAGTGGACGAGAGAATCAAGAAAGTAGAAGATAGTGCTAATCTAGCAAAGGAAAAGTCCGGGGGACGAAAGCCTTGTTCATACAAAGAGTTCATGGCGTGCAAACCGCCAGTCTACAATGGGGAGGTAGACCCAATAGTATGCCAGCGATGGTTAAGCGATATCGAGGGGGTATTTGAGAGGACCCATTGTGATGAAGATGACTACGTAGCCTATGGTACGGGTCAATTAAGGGGCCAAGCGAAAGACTGGTGGGATAACAAAAAGAAAGAAATGGGAAGTGAAGCGGCTAACGCCATGACATGGGATGAATTTAAGACACCATTTCTTAAACATCACAGTCCCAAGGCGGTTATTAATCGAATCAAAGAAGAGTTCATGCAACTTAGGCGCAAGGGTGAGTCCATAGACAAGATCACGGGAATGTTTATGGATAAGATGAAGTTTTGCGACGAATTGGTGACAAATGAAGAACAGAAGATATATTATTACTATAACATGTTGAGCGCCGAGTATAGGGAGTTTATGACTCCTTTGAAATAGGAGACCCTTACCGAGATCATAAACGTTGCTTGGGAATGGGAGATTGAATTGAAAAAGCAGGTTGAACGAGGCGAAAGAAGGGCAAAGGTTGTTAATCCAAGCCCTACCAAGAAGGCACGAACGAATGAAATAGGGAAGAAATCCGATGTAAAAGGCGGGTCGCCAAGTTGCAAGATCTGCGGAAAAGGTCATAAGGGTGAGTGTCGCTTCAAGGATAAACCTTGTCCCATATGTCGGAAAACGGGACATATGGCTTCATCATGCCCGGAAAAAGTAACGGTTTGCTACAATTGTTATCGACCGGGTCACAAGAAATCGGAATGCTCGGAACTAATGGGAAAGAAAGACGGGCGAGACACGAAAGGTGAAGCCAAGAGTTTTATCGTTTGTGATGTATGTGAAAATTGTAAATTGAGCATTGACGACGAAGAATACACAATAGACTTGATCCCAATGTCGATGGGAGAATTTCAAGTGATCGTGGGTATGGATTGGTTGTCCCGATACCACGCAAAGGTGGCATGTTTCCGAAAGGAAATAAAACTGAGATCTCCTAGTGGAAAGCACGTTACGATATATGGTGAAAAAGGGGGTAACCCGGTGGTATGCACAATGCTAGAAGCTCACAAACTTATGAAACATGGATGCAAGGCATATATGGTATACGCAAATGGGTCGGAGAAAGAATCCCTCAAATTCGGAGACGTGCCGGTGGTATGCGATTATAAATATGCGTTTCCGGAAGATTTACCGGGAATACCACCAGAACGGGAGGTAGAGTTCGGAATCGAATTGATTCCTGGCGCGAAACATGTAGCCAAGGCGCCGTATCGGCTCACGCCGTCGGAGCTACAAGAATTTATGTCTCAAATCCAAGAACTGCTCGACAAAGGGTTTATCCGACCGAGTGTATCCCCATAGGGCGCACCAGTACTATTTGTGAAAAAGAAGGATGGCAGTATGCGTATGTGTATCGACTACCGAGAGTTAAACAAACTCACAGTGAAAAATCGATACCCACTTCCAAGAATTGATGACTTGTTTGACCAGCTACAAGGAGCGAGTTTGTTCTCAAATATTGATCTCAGATCGGGTTATCACCAGTTGAAAGTCAAGGAGGAAGACGTACCGAAGATGGCCTTTCGTACGCGGTACGGGCATTATGAGTTCCTCGTGATGCCCTTTGGGTTGACTAATGCACCCGCGGCTTTCATGGATCTCATGAACCGGGTTTGCAAACCTATGCTGGATAAGTCGGTAATCGTATTTATCGATGACATTTTAGTGTATTCGAAGGATGAAGCTGAGCATGCGTATCATTTGCAAGAAGTGTTAGAGACACTCAGACGAGAAAAGTTGTATGCAAAATTCTCAAAGTGTGCCTTCTGGTTACGAGAGGTGCAGTTTCTTGGGCATATCATCAGTGCCGACGAAGTACTAGTGGATCCGTCAAAAGTAGAAGCCATGTCAAAATGGAACCCTCCAAAGAATCCCTCAGAAATCCGAAGCTTTTTAGGGCTCGCGGGATATTATCGGAGATTCATACATGATTTCTCCAAAATTGCCTTACCATTGACCAAATTGACTCGCAAGGAGGAGAGATTTGTATGGGGAGTTGAACAAGAGAAATCTTTCCAAACACTCAAAGAAAAGTTAACTCATGCTCCGGTGTTAACATTACCGGAAGGGGTTGACGACATGGTGGTTTATTCGGATGCGTCTCATTCGGGGCTTGGATGTGTTTTAATGCAACGAGGCAGGGTCATAGCCTATGCCTCGAGGCAACTAAAGATCCATGAAAAGAAATACCCGACTCATGACTTGGAGCTGGCAGCAGCGGTTTTTGCCTTAAAAATATGGAGACATTATTTGTATGGGATAAAATGTACTATCTTTACTGACCATAAAAGTTTGAAATATTTCTTCGATCAAAAGGAATTAAACATGAGGCAAAGGCGGTGGTTAGAAACGGTCAAGGATTTCGATTGTGAAATACACTACCACCCCGAGAAAGCCAATGTAGTGGCAGATTCGTTGAGCCGAAAGGCAGATTATGCCCCGATAAGGGTACAATCAATGCAGCTTACTGTGACCTCGGGATTACTAGAACGAATCCGAGGAGCACAAGTTGAAGCAGTAAAGGTGGAGAACTGGAAAAAGGAAAGAATTGTTGGCCAATTCAAGGATCTCGAAGAAGGCAACCACGGATTGAAAACACGTTTCAATAGAATTTGGGTTCCTAACACATGTGGAGTTAAAAAGCTCCTACACGATGAAGCTCACAAATCCCGTTATTCCATTCATCCGGGGGCGACCAAGATGTATAACGACTTGAAACAAAACTATTGGTGGCCCGGAATGAAAAGGGATGTAGTGAAATACGTGGAGAAGTGCCTGACATGCCTACAAGTCAAGGCGGAACACCAAAAACCATACGGTAAATTCCAACCGTTGGAAATTCCGGTTTGGAAATGGGAACATGTTACAATGGACCTATTAACCAAACTACCAAAGACGAACCGCGGGTTTGATGCTATATGGGTAGTTGTTGATAGATTGACCAAAAGTGCTCATTTTATCCCGATACGTGAAACATATACGTCCGAAAAGATGTCTGAAGTTTACACTAATGAGATAGTGGCACGCCACGGAGTACCAGTATCCATCGTGTCCGATAGGGATACCCGGTTCACTTCAAATTTTTGGCGAGACTTCCAAGAGCAAATGGGAACCAAATTGTTCATCAGCAATGCGTACCATCCTCAGACGGATGGACAGAGTGAAAGAACAATACAAACATTGGAGGACATGCTACGAGCATGTATTATTGACTTCGGAGGTAGTTGGAATGTTTATCTACCATTGGTCGAGTTTTCGTACAATAACAGCTACCATGCTAGTATCGGGATGGCACCGTATGAAATGCTTTACGGTAGGAAGTGCCGGACCCCGGTGTGTTGGGGTGAGGTGGGTCCACGTGAACTCGCCCATAAAGATATAGTTCGAGCCACTAATGAAAAGATTGATGTGGTTCAGGCACACTTGAAAGCGGCTCAGGATAGACAAAAATCGTATGCGGACAAAAGGAGAAGACCGATCGAGTTTCAGGTAGGCGACAAGGTCATGCTTAAGGTATCCCCATGGAAGGGGTTATCCGGTTTAGAAAGAGAGGAAAATTAAGCCCAAGATTTATTGGGCCGTTTACGATTGTCGAACGAGTAGGAAAGGTAGCATACCGTATTGAACTACCGGAAGAATTAAGCGGAATTCATAGCACGTTCCATGTGTCACATCTTCGGAAATGTCTAGCAGATGAAACAGCTTATGTCCACTACGATGATATCGAGGTGGATGATAGCCTTAATTATGTGGTGACGCCAATTGCGATTTTGGACTGCAAGGTGAAAATCCTAAGGAACAAAGAGATCAATCAAGTAAGAGTCAAATGGGAACACAGGAAGGGTTCGAATACCACGTGGGAATCCGAAGAGGAGATGCAACGACTCTACCCTACATTATTGGGTACGTAATTCGGTTTCGGGGACGAAACCCTTTTTAAGGGGGGTGGACTTGTAACACCCCGAAATTTATAAAATTTAAAATATGGATAATAAAGTGTTAAATAAACAAGAACAAACTAACTAGGAATTTATAACCCAGTTAGTTAAGAGTCTTGAAGTGACTTATAGTATTTATGATACCAAAACATACATTTAGTACAAAAAGTTTCGAGTTTACAAAAACTTTCACGATTTTAAGATCTAACTTGATCATATCAATCAAGTTATCATCCTACTAGATAACTTTTAAAAAACATAGTTTCAAGTGTCTACATATTACTAAAACAAAATAGACAAAATGCGGAAGCTTCATTTGGTGCTTTCGGTTCTTGATAATTGCTTGATCGCCATCCGGATTTAGTCTGTCACCTTCACCTACGGTCAAAACCATGAAAATAATTAGTTTTGACACTTTAAAAATCAAGTTTAAACAAGTTCTGTGCTCAAACATAACAAAAACAAGAAATTTTCACGTTGCTGGGCGGTCGCGCCGCGCGACGAAGAAGGGAGGTGGCCGTCGCGGCCCGCCACCGCCGTCGCGTCACGCGACGGTGGGTGTCTTTTGCTGTGGCGCGACGCCACCATGTATTTTCGACAGACTGTTTGTTAGCTGGAGCTGCAAATCAGCCCAGCATTATTTTTTTAACAAATACAAACTTCAATTCGACATAACTTTTGACTCGTGCGTCCATTTTAGCCGATTCTTTTTCCTACGCGAACGTAATTTAATAACGGACGCGTTTATCAACATGATTTGCATAAAAATATCATTTCAAAAGCAGTTGGCTTATAATTCATCTCTTGTTTATTTGACCCATTTGTTTACAAGTTCCATAACTTGTATTATTGACACCATTAGTTTTAGACCATTTCACCCGTTTCCATGTTTACCAATTATGGCTTTTCGCTCCCCTTCCGAGGGTACTTATGCAATAACTATCATGCTTAATTCCAAGGATTTAACCATGCTTTTCGAAATCATTTGACAAGCAAATTTTTCGAACTTTAATCCCTCTACAAAGGTTCATGTTTTTACACTCAACTTGTTTTGACCCGTTTGGATGCCGAATGTGGATGCCCCTTTCAAGACACATCCAAACTCTATTTCTAACACATGTTTTGACCCGTTTTACTTGTCTAAAGCACGTTGTCACTTCCGTAACTTAACGGGTTTTCTTGTTCGACTATATTCCATAACAACTAACTAGAATAAATATATAACATAATGTAACGAAACCATAGGTCGCGTACCTTTAAAGAACGCCCTTCAAACGCGTATCGCCTCTGGCTTGTCCTCTTGACGATCCGGATTCTTTACCTAAAGAGTTCCATTCACAATCAATTTAGAACTCTTTTATAATCAATAACGCACAATTCATTATGATATTCGAATCTGCGTTTTTGTCCGATTTTTAACATTTTACTCCTCACTTAGGCGTTTCAACAAACACCTAGCGGGTCAGATTCTTACATAATCATTACTAGGTACTTGATATGTTATTTTCATCTACATTCACTTCGATTAGGCGATTTGCACTAAATTTCAACATCAATAATACCGAATTTAACACATGAATTCAGTTTTCACTAGAATAGTATTCACAATCCTAGTGTTTATCTAGTCTCTACAAACCCAATAATCACCTACAATGGTGATTAAAATCTCTAGAATTATCATAATAAATTTCAACAAGAATTCATCTAGGGTTTTATCCCTAAAATCATGTTACTTCTAATTTCATCCATGCATCATATATTCAAGCTCAATTTTTGATTTTCTCAATTAACCTAAAACTGAACAAGAATCAAAATAACAAAATTTTGCATACCTTTTGATCCCTTCGTCGAGGTGATCACTAATGTGCATTCAGATTTCGATTTAGACTTGATTTAGGCTTCTAATTTGTGAGTTTTTGTGAATTTAAGGGTTTGAAAGAAACCCCCTGGTCGCCCTCTTTTTCTGATCGATCCAAGCTCACACACATGTGTGTGTGTTTGGTGAGTTATTTGTTATTTAATCATTAAAGTTTCAATTTTTATTCATTTGGTCCCTCAACTTTTGTTTAACTTATAGTTTAGGTATTTCAACCTTAATATAAGTCACTTCAAGACTCTTAACTAACTGGGTTATAAATTCCTAGTTAGTTTGTTCTTGTTTATTTAACACTTTATTATCCAAATTTTAGATTTTATAAATTTCGGGGTGTTACAAGTCCACCCCCCTTAAAAAGGGTTTCGTCCCCGAAACCGAATTACGTACCCATTAATGTAGGGTAGAGTCGTTGCATCTCCTCTTCGGATTCCCACGTGGTATCCGAATCCTTCCTGTCTTCCCATTTGACTCTTACTTGATTGATCTCTTTGTTCCTTAGGATTTTCACCTTGTGGTCCAAAATCGCAATTGGCTTCACCACATAATTAAGGCTATCATCCACCTCGATATCATCGTAGTGGACATATGTTGTTTCGTTCGCTAGACATTTCCGAAGATGTGACTCATGGAATGTGCTATGAATTCCGCTTAATTCTTCCGGTAGTTTAAGACGGTATGCTACCTTTCCTACTCATTCGACAATCGTAAACGGCCCAATAAATCTTGGGCTTAATTTTCCCCTCTTTCTAAACCGGATAACCCCCTTCCATGGGGATACCTTAAGCATGACCTTGTCGCCTACCTGAAACTCGATCGGTCTTCTCCTTTTGTCCGCATACGATTTTTGTCTATCCTGAGCCGCTTTCAAGTGTGCCCGAACCACATCAATCTTTTCATTAGTGGCTCGAACTATATCTTTATGGGCGAGTTCACGTGGACCCTCCTTACCCCAAAACACCGGGGTCCGGCACTTCCTACCGTAAAGCATTTCATACGGTGCCATCCCGATACTAGCATGGTAGCTGTTATTGTACGAAAACTCGACCAATGGTAGATAAACATCCCAACTACCTTCGAAGTCAATAATACATGCTCGTAGCATGTCCTCCAATGTTTGTATTGTTCTTTCACTCTGTCCATCCGTCTGAGGATGGTACGTAGTGCTGATGAACAATTTGGTTCCCATTTGCTCTTGGAAGTCTCGCCAAAAATTTGAAGTGAACCGGGTATCCCTATCGGACACGATGGATAGCGGTACTCCGTGGCGTGCCACTATATCATTAGTGTAAACTTCAGATATCTTTTCGGACGTATATGTTTCACGTATCGGGATAAAATGAGCACTCTTGGTCAATCTATCAACAACTACCCATATAGCATCAAACCCGCGGTTCGTCTTTGGTAGTTTGGTTAATAGGTCCATTGTAACATGTTCCCATTTCCAAACCAGAATTTCCAACGGTTGGAGTTTACCGTATGGTTTTTGGTGTTCCGCCTTGACTTGTAGGCATGTCAGGCACTTATCCACGTATTTCACTACATCCCTTTTGATTCCGGGCCACCAATAGTTTTGTTTCAAGTCGTTATACATCTTGGTCGCCCCTGGATGAATGGGATAACGGGATTTGTGAGCTTCATCGAGTAGGAGCTTTTTAACTCCACATGTGTTAGGAACCCAAATTCTATTGAAACGTGTTTTCAATCCGTGGTAGCCTTCTTCGAGATCCTTGAATTGGCCAACAATTCTTTCCTTTTTCCAGTTCTCCACCTTTACTGCTTCAACCTGTGCTCCTCGGATTCGTTCTAGTAAGCCCGAGGTCACAGTAAGCTGCATTGATTGTACCCTTATCGGGGCATAATCTGCCTTTCGGCTCAACGCATCTGCCACTACATTGGCTTTCCCGGGGTGGTAGTGTATTTCACAAATGAAATCCTTGACCGTTTCTAACCACCGCCTTTGCCTCATGTTTAATTCCTTCTGATCGAAGAAATATTTCAAACTTTTATGGTCAGTAAAGATAGTACATTTTACCCCATACAAATAATGTCTCCATATTTTTAAGGCAAAAAGCACTGCTGCCAGCTCTAAGTCATGAGTCGGGTATTTCTTTTCATGGATCTTTAGTTGCCTCGAGGCATAGGCTATGACCCTGCCTCGTTGCATTAAAACACATCCAAGCCCCGAATGAGACGCATCCGAATAAACCACCATGTCGTCAACCCCTTCCGGTAATGTTAACACCGGAGCGTGAGTTAACTTTTCTTTGAGTGTTTGGAAAGCTTTCTCTTGTTCAATGCCCCATACAAATCTTTCCTCCTTGCGAGTCAATTTGGTCAATGGTAAGGCAATTTTGGAGAAATCTTGTATGAATCTCCGATAATATCCCGCGAGCCCTAAAAAGCTTCGGATTTCTGAGGTATTCTTTGGAGGGTACCATTTTGACACGACTTCTACTTTTGACGGATCCACTAGTACTCCGTCGGCATTGATGATATGCCCAAGAAACCGCACCTCTCGTAACCAGAAGGCACACTTTGAGAATTTTGCATACAGCTTTTCTCGTCTGAGTGTCTGTAACACTTCTTGCAAATGATACGCATGGTCAGCTTCATCCTTCGAATACACTAAAATGTCATCGATAAATACGATTACCGACTTATCCAGCATAGGTTTGCAAACCCGGTTCATGAGATCCATGAAAGTCGCAGGTGCATTAGTCAACCCAAAGGGCATCACGAGGAACTCATAATGCCCGTACCGCGTACGAAAGGTCGTCTTCGGTACATCTTCCTCCTTGACTTTCAACTGGTGATAACCCGATCTGAGATCAATCTTTGAGAACCAACTCGCTCCTTGTAGCTGGTCAAACAAGTCATCAATTCTTGGAAATGGGTATCGATTTTTCACCGTGAGTTTGTTTAACTCTTGGTAGTCGATACACATATGCATACTGCCATCCTTCTTTTTAACAAATAGTACTGGTGCGCCCCACGGGGAGTCACTCGGTCGGATAAAGCCTTTGTCAAGCAGTTCTTGGATTTGAGACATCAATTCTTGTAGCTCTGACGGTGCGAGCCGATACGGCGCCTGGGCTACAGGTTTCACGCCCGGAATCAATTCGATTCCGAACTCTACCTCTCGTTCTGGTGGTATTCCCGGTAAATCTTCCGGAAACACATCTTTATAATCACATACCACCGGCACGTCTCCGAATTTGAGGGATTTGCGTATACCATATATGCCTTGCATCCATGTTTCATAAGTTTGTGAGCTTCTAGCATTGTGCATACCACCGGGTTACCCCCTTTTTCACCATATATCGTAACGTGCTCTCCACTAGGAGATGTCAGTTTTATTTCCTTTCGGAAACATGTCACCTTTGCGTGGTATCGAGACAACCAATCCATACCCACGATCTCTTGAAATTCTCCCATCGACATTGGGATCAAGTCTATTGTGTATTCTTCGTCGTCAATGCTCAATTTACAATTTTCACATACATCACAAACGATAAAACTCTTGTTATTACCTATCTCTACTTCTAAAGGCATATGTAATTTTGTTAGAACAAATGAAGGATGTCGAATAAACCCATATGAAATAAAGGATTCATTCACACCCGTATCAAATAATATACGTGCAGTAATCGAGTTTACAGCAAATATACCTGAAACCACTTCGTGTTCAACTTTTGCTTCTACGGCAGTCAAGTGGAAAGATCTAGCCTTTGCCTTCGGGGCTTCACCTTTCGTGTCTTGCCCGTCTTTCTTTCCCACTAGTTCCGAGCATTCCGATTTCTTGTGACCCGGTCGATAACAATTGTAGCAAACCATCACTTTTTCCGGGCATGATGAAGCCATATGTCCCGTTTTCCGACATATGGGACAAGGTTTATCCTTGAAGCGACACTCACCCTTATGACCCTTTCCGCAGATCTTGCAACTTGGCGACCCGCCTTTTACATCTGATTTCTTCCCTGTTTCTTTCGTTCGTGCCTTCTTGGTAGGGCTTGGATTAACAACATGTGCCTTTCTTTCGCCTCGTTTAACCTGCTTTTTCAATTCAATCTCCCGTTCCCGAGCAACGTTTATGATCTCGGTAAGGGTCACGTATTTCGAAGGAGTCATAAACTCCCTATACTCGGCGCTCAACATGTTATAGTAATAATATATCTTTTGTTCTTCATTTGTCACCAATTCGTCGCAAAACTTCATCTTATCCATAAACATTCCCGTGATCTTGTCTATGGACTCACCCTTGTGCCTAAGTTGCATGAACTCTTCTTTGATTCGATTAATAACCGCCTTGGGACTGTGATGTTTAAGAAATGGCATCTTAAATTCATCCCATGTCATGGCCTTAGCCGCTTCACTTCCCATTTCTTTCTTTTTGTTATCCCACCAGTCTTTCGCTTGGCCCCTTAAATGACCCGTACCATAGGCTACGTAGTCATCTTCATCACAATGGGTCCTCTCAAATACCCCCTCGATATCGCTTAACCATCGCTGGCATACTATTGGGTCTACCTCCCCATTGTAGACTGGCGGTTTGCACGCCATGAACTCTTTTTATGAACAAGGCTTTCGTCCCCCGGACTTTTCCTTTGCTAGATTAGCACTATCTTCTACTTTCTTGATTCTCTCGTCCACTACTAATAGAACCGTGTTTTGAATCTTATCGATAAAACGGAACAAACTATTTTCGATTGCCATTCCAACCTCCTCGGTAATCACTTCTCTCATTTGTTCGGTGACTCTCGGCACCACATCATCGTTACTTTCATCCGCCATCTTTAATACTGAAATGTTTACATTAACTGTTAAACATTTCATCTATAACATATGATTTACTTGTTTTGATTCAATCAAGTTCATAACTTGATTCAACCATTCTTGTTTCATGCATTTCACGTGTTTGAGTGAGCTTACACACTCTTTTCGTGCATATTAGTTCATGTTTCATTTCTATATTCTCTAAATCTACTTAAAACAATTAACTCTTACCGGATGCTTGATCAAGCTTAACGTGCTTTCCACTAGGAGATGTCAGTTTTATTTCCTTTCGGAAACATGCCACCTTTGCGTGGTATAGGGACAACCAATCCATACCCACGATCACTTGAAATTCTCCCATCGACATTGGGATCAAGTCTATTGTGTATTCTTCATCGTCAATGCTCAATTTACAATTTTCACATACATCACAAACGATAAAACTCTTGTTATTACCTATCTCTACTTCTAAAGGCATAGGTAATTTTGTTAGAACAAATGAAGGATGTCGAATAAACCCATATGAAATAAAGTATTCATTCGCACCCGTATCAAATAATATACGTGCAGGAATCGAGTTTACAGCAAATATACCTGAAACCACTTCGGGTTCAACTTTTGCTTCTGCGGCAGTCAAGTGGAAAGATCTAGCCTTTGCCTTCGGGGCTTCACCTTTCGTGTCTTGCCCGTCTTTCTTTCCAACTAGTTCTGAGCATTCCAATTTCTTGTGACCCGGTCGATAACAATTGTAGCAAACCATCACTTTTTCCGGGCATGATGAAGCCATATGTCCCGTTTTCCGACATATGGGACAAGGTTTATCCTTGAAGCGAATCTCACCCTTATGACCTTTTCCGCAGATCTTGCAACTTGGCGACCCGCCTTTTACATCAGATTTCTTCCCTGTTTCATTCGTTCGTGCCTTCTTGGTAGGGCTTGGATTAACAACATGTGCCCTTCTTTCGCCCCGTTCAACCTGCTTTTTCAATTCAATCTCCCATTCCCGAGCAACGTTTATGATCTCGGTAAGGGTCTCGTATTTCGAAGGAGTCATAAACTCCCTATACTCGGCGCTCAACATGTTGTAGTAATAATATATCTTCTGTTCTTCATTTGTCACCAATTCGTCGCAAAACTTCATCTTATCCATAAACATTCCCGTGATCTTGTCTATGGACTCACCCTTGTGCCTAAGTTGCATGAACTCTTATTTGATTCGATTAATAACCGCCTTGGGACAGTGATGTTTAAGAAATGGCGTCTTAAATTCTTCCCATGTCATGGCCTTAGCCGCTTCACTTCCAATTTCTTTCTTTTTGTTATCCCACCAGTCTTTCGCTTGGCCCCTTAATTGACCCGTACTATAGGCTACGTAGTCATCTTCATCACAATGGGTCCTCTCAAATACCCCCTCGATATCGCTTAACCATCGCTGGCATACTATTGGGTCTACCTCCCCATTGTAGACTGGCGGTTTGCACGCCATGAACTCTTTTTATGAACAAGGCTTTCGTCCCCCGGACTTTTCCTTTGCTAGATTAGCACTATCTTCTACTTTCTTGATTCTCTCGTCCACTACTGATAGAACCGTGTTTTGAATCTTATCGATAAAACCGGACAAACTATTTTCGATTGCCTTTCCAACCTCCTCGGCAATCACTTCTCTCATTTGTTCGGTGACTCTCGGCACCACATCATCGTTACTTTCATCCGCCATCTTTAATACTGAAATGTTTACATTAACTGTTAAATATTTCATCTATAACATATGATTTACTTGTTTTGATTCAATCAAGTTCATAACTTGATTCAACTGTTCTTGTTTCATGCATTTCACGTGTTTGAGTGAGCTTACACACTCTTTTCGTGCATATTAGTTCATGTTTCATTTCTATATTCTCTAAATCTACTTAAAACAATTAACTCTTACCGGATGCATGATCAAGCTTAACGTGCTTTCCACTAGGAGATGTCAGTTTTATTTCCTTTCGGAAACATGCCACCTTTGCGTGGTATCGGGACAACCAATCCATACCCACGATCACTTGAAATTCTCCCATCGACATTGGGATCAATTCTATTGTGTATTCTTCATCGTCAATGCTCAATTTACAATTTTCACATACATCACAAACGATAAAACTCTTGTTATTACCTATCTCTACTTCTAAAGGCATAGGTAATTTTGTTAGAACAAATGAAGGATGTTGAATAACCCCATATGAAATAAAGGATTCATTCGCACCCGTATCAAATAATATACGTGCAGGAATCGAGTTTACAGCAAATATACCTGAAACCACTTCGGGTTCAACTTTTGCTTCTGCGACAGTCAAGTGGAAAGATCTAGCCTTTGCCTTCGGGGCTTCACCTTTCGTGTCTTGCCCGTCTTTCTTTCCCACTAGTTCCGAGCATTCCGATTTCTTGTGACCCGGTCGATAACAATTGTAGCAAACCATCACTTTTTCCGGGCATGATGAAGCCATATGTCCCGTTTTCCGACATATGGGACAAGGTTTATCCTTGAAGCGACACTCACCCTTATGACCTTTTTCCGCAGATCTTGCAACTTGGTGACCCGCCTTTTACATCAGATTTCTTCCCTGTTTCATTCGTTCGTGCCTTCTTGGTAGGGCTTGGATTAACAACCTGTGCCCTTCTTTCGCCTCATTCAACTTGCTTTTTCAATTCAATTTCCCATTCCCGAGCAACGTTTATGATCTCGGTAAGGGTCTCGTTTTTCGAAGGAGTCATAAACTCCCTATACTCGGTGCTCAACTTGTTGTAGTAATAATATATCTTCTATTCTTCATTTGTCACCAATTCGTCGCAAAAGTTCATCTTATCCATAAACATTCCCGTGATCTTGTCTATGGACTCACCCTTGTGCCTAAGTTGCATGAACACTTCTTTGATTCGATTAATAACCGCCTTGGGACTGTGATGTTTAAGAAATGGCGTCTTAAATTCATCCCATGTCATGGCCTTAGCCGCTTCACTTCCCATTTCTTTCTTTTTGTTATCCCACCAGTCTTTCGCTTGACCCCTTAATTGACCCGTACCATAGGCTACGTAGTCATCTTCATCACAATGGGTCCTCTCAAATACCCCCTCGTTATCGCTTAACCATCGCTGGCATACTATTGGGTCTACCTCCCCATTGTAGACTGGCGGTTTGCAAGCCATGAACTCTTTTTATGAACAAGGCTTTCGTCCCCCGGACTTTTCCTTTGCTAGATTAGCACTATCTTCTACTTCCTTGATTCTCTCGTCCACTACTGATAGAACCGTGTTTTGAATCTTATCGATAAAACCGGACAAACTATTTTCGATTGCCTTTCCAACCTCCTCGGCAATCACTTCTCTCATTTGTTCGGTGACTCTCGGCACCACATCATCGTTACTTTCTTCCGCCATCTTTAATACTAAAATGTTTACATTAACTGTTAAATATTTCATCTATAACATATGATTTACTTGTTTTGATTCAATCAAGTTCATAACTTGATTCAACCGTTCTTGTTTCATGCATTTCCCATGTTTGAGTGAGCTTACACACTCTTTTCATGCATATTAGTTCATGTTTCATTTCTATATTCTCTAAATCTACTTAAAACAATTAACTCTTACCGGATGCTTGATCAAGCTTGAACCGGAATGCTCGGAAACGGTTTGCTACAATTGTTTTCGACCGGGTCACAAGAAATCGGAATACTCGGAACTAGTGGGAAAGAAAGACGGGCAAGACACGAAAGGTGAAGCCCCGAAGGCAAAGGCTAGATCTTTCCCCTTCACTGTCGCAGAAGCAAAAGTTGAACCCGAAGTGGTTTCAGGTATATTTGTTGTAAACTCGATTCTTGTACGTATATTATTTGATACGGGTGCGAATAAATCCTTTATTTCGTATGGGTTTATTCGACATCCTTCATTTGTTCTAATAAAATTACCTATGCCTTTAGAAGTAGAGATAGGTAATAACAAGAGTTTTATCGTTTGTGATGTATGTGAAAATTGTAAATTGAGCATTGACGACGAAGAATACACAATAGACTTGATCCCAATGTCGATGGGAGAATTTCATGTGATCGTGGGTATGGATTGGTTGTCCCGATACCACGCAAAGGTGGCATGTTTCCGAAAGGAAATAAAACTAACATCTCCTAGTGGAAAGCACGTTACGATATATGGTGAAAAAGGGGGTAACCCGGTGGTATGCACAATGCTAGAAGCTCACATACTTATGAAACATGGATGGAAGGCATATATGGTATACGCAAATGGGTCGGAGAAAGAATCCCTCAAATTCGGAGACGTGCCGGTGGTATGCAATTATAAAGATGTGTTTCCAGAAGATTTACCGGGAATACCACCAGAACGGGAGGTAGAGTTCGGAATCGAATTGATTCCGGGCGCGAAACCTGTAGCCCAGGCGCCGTATCGGCTCGCGCCGTCGGAGCTACAAGATTTGATGTCTCAAATCCAAGAACTGCTCGACAAAGGGTTTATCCGACTGAGTGTATCCCCATGGGGCGCACCAGTACTATTTGTGAAAAAGAAGGATGGCAGTATGCGTATGTGTATCGACTACCAAGAGTTAAACAAACTCACGGTGAAAAATCGATACCCACTTCCAAGAATTGATGACTTGTTTGACCAGCTACAAGGAGCGAGTTGGTTCTCAAAGATTGATCTCAGATCGGGATATCATCAGTTGAAAGTCAAGGAGGAAGACGTACCGAAGACAGCCTTTCGTACGTGGTACAGGCATTATGAGTTCCTCGTGATGCCCTTTGGGTTGACTAATGCACCCGCGGCTTTCATGGTTCTCATGAACCGGGTTTGCAAACCTATGCTGGATAAGTCGGTAATCGTATTTATCGATGACATTTTAGTGTATTCGAAGGATGAAGTTGAGGATGTGTATCATTTGCAAGAAGTGTTAGAGACACTCAGACGAGAAAAGCTGTATGGAAAATTCTCAAAGTGTGCCTTCTGGTTACGAGAGGTGCAGTTTCTTGGGCATATCATCAGTGCCGACGGAGTACTAGTGGATCCGTCAAAAGTAGAAGTCGTGTCAAAATGGAACCCTCCAAAGAATCCCTCAGAAATCCGAAGCTTTTTAGGGCTCGCGGGATATTATCGGAGATTCATACAAGATTTCTCCAAAATTTCCTTACCATTGACCAAATTGACTCGCAAGGAGGAAAGATTTTTATGGGGCATTGAACAAGAAAAAGCTTTCCAAACACTCAAAGAAAAGTTAACTCACGCTCCGGTGTTAACATTACCGGAAGGGGTTGACGACATGGTGGTTTATTCGGATGCGTCTCATTCAGGGCTAGGATGTGTTTTAATGCAATGAAGGTAGGGTCATAGCCTATGCCTCAAGGCAACTAAAGATCCATGAAAAGAAATACCCGACTCATGACTTAGAGCTGGCAGCAGTGGTTTTTGCCTTAAAAATATGGAGACATTATTTGTATGGGGTAAAATGTACTATCTTTACTGACCATAAAAGTTTGAAATATTTCTTCGATCAGAAGGAATTAAACATGAGGCAAAGGCGGTGGTTAGAAACGGTCAAGGATTTCGATTGTGAAATAAACTACCACCCCGGGAAAGCCAATGTAGTGGCAGATGCGTTGAGCCGAAAGGCAGATTATGCCCCGATAAGGGTACAATCAATGCAGCTTACAGTGACCTCGGGCTTATTAGAACGAATCCGAGGAGCACAAGTTGAAGCAGTAAAGGTGGAGAACTGGAAAAAGGAAAGAATTGTTGGCCAATTCAAGGATCTTGAAGAAGGCAACCACAGATTGGAAACACGTTTCACTAGAATTTGGGTTCCTAACACATGTGGAGTTAAAAAGCTCCTACTCGATGAAGCTCACAAATCCCGTTATTCCATTCATCCGGGGGCGACCAAGATGTATAACGACTTGAAACAAAACTATTGGTGGCCCGGAATGAAAAGGGATGTAGTGAAATACGTGGAGAAGTGCCTGACATGCCTACAAGTCAAGACTGAACACCAAAAACCATACGGTAAACTCCAACCATTGGAAATTCCGGTTTGGAAATGGGAACATGTTACAATGGACCTGTTAACCAAACTACCAAAGACGAACCGCGGGTTTGATGCTATATGGATAGTTGTTGATAGATTGACCAAGAGTGCTCATTTATCCCGATACGTGAAACATATACGTCCGAAAAGATGTCTGAAGTTTACACTAATGAGATAGTGGTACACCACGGAGTACCGGTATCCATCGTGTCCGATAGGGATACCCGGTTCACTTCAAATTTTTGGCAGATAAACAATAGATTAGGGACTTAGATGTAGGTCCAACATCAAAAACACATTAAAACTCAAGTGGGTGAACAAAGGATAACATAAACACTTTCCGGAAGCTAAAATAAGCACTAAAAATTGTCCTAAACGCACTTTAAATACATAATTCTGCAGAATTTGTAACACCCCGAAATTTATAAAATTTAAAATCTGGATAATAAAGTGTTAAATAAACAAGAACAAACTAACTAGGAATTTATAACCCAGTTAGTTAAGAGTCTTGAAGTGACTTATATTAAGGTTGAAATACCTAAACTATAAGTTAAACAAAAGTTGAGGGACCAAATTAAAAAAAATTGAAACTTTAATGATTAAATAACAAATAACTCACCAAACACACACATGTGGGTGTGCTTGGATCGATCAGAAGAAGAGGGCGACCAGGGGGTTTCTTTCAAACCCTAAAATTCACAAAAACTCACAAATTAGAAGCCTAAATCAAGTCTAAATCGAAATCTGAATGCACATTATTGATCACCTCGACGAAGGGATCAAAAGGTATGCAAAATTTTGGTATTTTGATTCTTGTTCAGTTTTAGGTTAATTGAGAAAATCAAAAATTGAGCTTGAATATATGATGCATGGATGAAATTAGAAGTAATATGATGTTTAGGGATAAAACCCTAGATGAATTCGTGTTGAAATTTAGTATGATAATTCTAGAGATTTTAATCACCATTGTAGGTGATTATTGGGTTTGTAGAGACTAGATAAACACTAGGATTGTGAATACTATTCTAGTGAAAACTGAATTCATGTGTTAAATTCGATATTATTGATGTTGAAATTTAGTGCAAATCGCCTAATCGAAGTGAATGTAGATGAAAATAACATATCAAGTACCTAGTAATGATTATATAAGAATCTGACCTGCTAGGTGTTTGTTGAAACGCCTAAGTGAGGAGAAAAATGTTAAAAATCGGACAAAAACGCAGATTCGAATATCATAATGAATTGTGCGTTATTGATTATAAAAGAGTTCTAAATTGATTGTGAATGGAACTCTTTAGGTAAAGAATACGGATCGTCAAGCGGACAAGCCGGAGGCGATACGTGTTTGAAGGGCGTTCTTTAAAGGTACGCGACCTATGGTTTCGTTACATTATGTTATATATTTATTCTAGTTAGTTGTTATGGAATATAGTCGAACAAGAAAACCTGTTAAGTCACGGAAGTGACAACGTGCTTTAGACAAGTAAAACGGGTCAAAACATGTGTTAGAATAGAGTTTGGATGTGTCTTGAAAGGGGCATCCACATTCGGCATCCAAACGGGTCAAAACAAGTTGAGTTGTAAAAACATGAACCTTTGTAGAGGGATTAAAGTTCGGAATATTTGCTTGTCAAATGATTTCGAAAAGCATGGTTAAATCCTTGGAATTAAGCATGATAGTTATTGCATAAGTACCCTCGGAAGGGGAGCGAAAAGCCATAATTGGTAAACATGGAAACGGGTGAAATGGTCTAAAACTAATGATGTCAATAATACAAGTTATGGAACTTGTAAACAAATGGGTCAAATAAACAAGAGATGAATTATAAGCCAACTACTTTTGAAATAATAATTTTTATGCAAATCCTGTTGCTAAACGCGTCCGTAATTAAATTACGGTCGCGTAGAAAAAAGAATCGGCTAAAATGGACGCACGAGTCAAAAGTTATGTCGAATTGAAGTTTGTATTTGTTAAAAAATAGTGCTGGGCTGATTTACAGCTCCAGCTAACAAACAGTCTGTCAAAAATACATGGTGGCGTCGCGCCACGGCAAAAGACACCCACCGTCGCGCGACGCGACGGCGGTGGCGGGCCGCGACGGCCACCTCCCTTCTTCGTCGCGTGGCGCGACCGCCCAGCAACGTGAAAATTTCTTGTTTTTGTTATGTTTGAGCACGGAACTTGTTTATACTTGATTTTTAAAGTGTAAAAACTAATTATTTTCATGGTTTTGACCGTAGGTGAAGGTGACGGACTAAATCCGGATGAGATCAAGCAATTATCAAGAACCGAACGCACCAAATGAAGCTTCCGCATTTTGTCTATTTTGTTTTAGTAATATGTAGACACTTGAAACTATGTTTTTTTAAAGTTATCTAGTAGGATGATAACTTGATTGATATGATCAAGTTAGATCTTAAAATCGTGAAACTTTTTGTAAACTCGTAACTTTTTGTACTAAATGTATGTTGATTTTTGCTGAATTCTGTAAGACCCAACTTAAAATAACAAGATTTATGATACCAAAACATACATTTTTTTTTTTTTTACCCAAAAAAAAAATGTATGTTTTGGTATCATAAATCTTGTTATTTTAAGTTGGGTCTTACAGAATTCAACAAAAATCAACATTTAAACACCAAAATAAAATGCAGAATTTATGATTAAGTGTCCAGAATAACTTGTTAAGTGTCGGGAATGAAAACTGTCACAAAAGGTACATCATACCTTGCAAAATTCACTATTTAGCACTTTAACGAACCGACAACCGAACGATTAACCAGACACTACCCAAAACACCAAAAATAGACTAGAAACATAGTTTTTATGTTTTAAAGCTAGTTATGGTAATAGAACATCTTAAAAATCATAAAAACACTTAAACACACTTAACTTCACATTAGACCTTCTAACTTACATCTTTAGCCCTTAACTTCCAAAACTTTGCACTCCCCCCCCCCCCCTTCATGTGGGCTTGCCCATATGTGGCCCCACAACTTTCCCCTTTAAAATATTACTTGTGTGTCCAAGATATCCAACATTTAACCCCATGGATATTGTTATGTTGGAGATTATAAGAACTTGTCCAAAGGGTTAGAAACCTTATCTTTCTCAATCAAATTTTCATCATCTTCTTCCTCTCACCCTCCCTCTTGCTCTAGGCCATAAACACACACATACACATCCATATTTTCTTTTACTTTCAAGGAGATTCAAGGGTATACAAAGGTTCATGAAGATGATCTAAGAAGGTATCAAGCAAAGGAAGTTGAAGGACCACCTCTAGGAGCTTTTAACCACCTTGTTTGCAACATTTTCATCTTCTTCTTGTTCTTTGCCACTTCCCTAGCCACAAGAGCTAGTGGTAAGCTTCTTACACTCATTTTTACTTCATATTCATGCTATGTACAAGTTACATAATCTAAGAAACCAAACTTTAAAAGATGAAGACATGTAAATCTAACATAATCTAAGTATAAACAAGTTGTTACGAAGTTGTTTGATGTATGATGTGAAGTTGTGAAGTTGTGAACGTTGATCTTGTGTTTTTAGTTAGATCCATCATGTGTAAGCTTGTTAGAAGCTTAGATCTAACAAGTTTAAGCATGGATCTTGAAAGATCCATGATGAAACTTGATGATGAACTTGAAGGTCTTCAAAAATGAGTATGAAAATGTTTTTAAAATATGTTTTTCATGATCTTAGAACCATAAAACTTGTGGATGATTAACTTGGTAAAATAAAGTTTCATAAAAGTTTGTTAAAACTTAACAAGAATACTTATTTTTGAAAGATATAAGTATGTGAAGTGTAGATCTAAAAGACTACATGTTTTTAAGAAATATTCAAGTTCATCATAGGATTTAACATGATGATTTTAGTGATCTAGCTTGTTGATATGTTGAATCTTGAAATTTTGATGATGAAAAGAAAATAAACACATATTTTAAAAACATGGGAAACCTCTATTTTTAGGGGAAACTATGTCAACATTTTTATAAAATTTTGACAGTTATAAAAATATAAGTTTTGATGAAACTTTTTCCCCAAAAATTCATCCAAAAATATTTACCCAAGGTTCCCTAATTTTTATACAAAATTACAAGTCAAGAAATAAGGTTTTCTTCAAGGATAAAAATCAATATTAAGTATGTATATTTTTAGGAAAAATATATATATTTAGTAATCACAAAAATTATGTGCTAAGTGTATATTATGTGTATTGTATGTATTAGTGTATATTAGGAACTTGAAAAATACCCTAAATACTCCAAAGGAGTATCACTACCAAAATACACATGAATATACATAAGAAATACTCAAGTATGTAAATATACGAAGTTACCCATAAATGGGTATATGGACAAATACAAGAATATATATTAACATAAATATATATCCTATAAATTTTTGGACTTGGACAAATATATGGACTTATTGGACAATTCTACATATTTATGGACATATATAAATATCATTACTACAAGTGATGAAAATTATAAAAATTGGACAAGTGACAAAAATAAATATATATGTATATTTAACAAAGTATGACAAAATATATATATAAATAACAAATAAACCTTAAAAATGTATTATTTTTAAGAAATATAATTCCTGAAAGTATTAAAAATCAAAGAATTGATTTTTGACAAGTAATACAAAATACACAAGTATTTACACTTAAATACAAGTATACTTTCCTAAGTATACTTATACCAAAAATAATATTAGAACTATTATTTGTCAAAATTACTTATAACTATTTTGAAAAAAAAAATATAAGTATCATATATTAGTTAAAAATATATTATTTTTAACATGTATTATTTTCAAATTCTACATATACAAATATACATATATTTTTGGGGATAAAAATATATATAACAAATACAACACTAAATATATTGTGAAATATATACATGTAAGACACAACAAAACACCTTAAACAAAATGGTAACTTGTACTTAGGGATTTACAAGTTTAGGTGATTAACGTACGTAGAACGTTTATAGGTTACGTCGTCTACGAGACAAGCACCGGTGAAGTTTGACGCAGAGGACGCAAATCAGTGAGTTCACCCACCTTTTAAACATTTTCTTGTTTTCTAAACTTTGGGGAAAATACATGTACTATGGTATGTAGGAACAAAACTAAGGAATGACGTATAGATCATGTTACGAATAGGGTGAAACTTAAGCACCATTAATCAACGTATACATTTAGACCGGGGAGCGAAAGGTTAGATCTAATGGTTTTCAGGCAACCTCACTCTTGGCCTCGTTTTACCAAAGAGTGCTTTTGGGTCTCAGTCGATAAACGACGGAAAATGCCTAGGATTGGATGCTTCCTATGTCGTGACATATGTTAATGGATTTGCAAGCCATTAGCGATCTCGATTTCCTTACATTTACAGAATACCTTTTTCAAGTACATTTTACAATTACATACCATGATTCTTACAACTACTACTCATATGTTTTACACAAAACTGTATGAATTCACACCAACTTTTATTGACAATTTTCAAAACTTACATGTATTTCAGGAAACTAAGTGGATGCGCGCGGCCTCTTTTGCTCAAGAAAGTAGTTTATGTTTCAAGATGTCATGTGTCTGTACTCCATTGCCACCTTTTGATGGATTTGTTTGCTATATCCTGCCTCCTTGCGGTGATATAGGGAACAAAACCTTGATCTTTGATTTGAAATGAAGTTGTAAACTTTTCAAACAATTATCTTTTGTTGTGATGTAAACTTTAAACTTAACTTGTATTTTGAATTGTTAAACTTGAAATGGCAAATTTAGAGTTGTTTTATATCATGTAGTATGTTTACTTATCATAAGCAATGAGAACCTTTCATGATCACACCTCGTGCTTCCGCCTTTTAAAGGGGTGTGACAGATTGGTATCAGAGTTTCGATTGTAGTGAACCAGGATTCTTTCTCGAGTCTAGTCTACAATCCTTAGGATCCTCTCATAAAACAATTTTTACAAAAACAAAAAGTTTTCATTGCATAAAACATTCCGTGAGATCCACTATATAAATTCATTTTTCAAAAACAAAGCAAGGACGATTACGTAACCTTAGACCACACACGAGAGTAGATGTAGGAACTTGAGTTAGTCCACATGACACAGATAGGATAACTTAAAATAAACCTACGTGATACTTATTACACCTTGTGTGTAACTATGTGTATATATATGCATATATATATATATTAAATAGAATTTATTAATACGTATATATATATCTGGTGTAACATTTATGTTACAAGTTATCATGCCTTCCTCCGTGAGTAGTGGAATATATGACGATCGTGATCCCATGGATCTCGTCTCTAATGATGAATATGGACTTGCGGTGGAGATCTTCACATCTGATAGCAACTTGGATCCGGAGGAGAATCCAGACTTCACATCGGACGATGACGACTTGGATGATTACTAGCCCTTTTCTTTACCCGATCAACCAATGATGGCGTCCCCTGGTGGACGATGTCCTAGCCTTGCACCCTTAGCTACTTGACCAGCCCAGCATTGGACACCCTGAAGGCGAGCATATTGATGAGATCCTACCTTTTCCAGCCATTCCACCTACTGCTATTCCCATGAGGAATGGTCTTTCATCTTCACACCAGACGATGACGGTGTCCCTCATACTGCTATTCTGTACGGTGATTGGCCTCCTGTCATGTACCTCTATGATGATGGCAACGACATTCCTAAAATTTACGTGGACCATGTCGACGAAGACCTTGATGATGGAGAGGTCTTTGATACTGCTATCCTGAGGGTTGATCCATCTGTCAACACGATTGTCGATATCTCTTCTGAGTCAGATGCCCTAGAGTCAGTGACTTCATATGCACTACGGATCGTTGGCCTAGGGGCATATCCTACTAACTATGTCTTCCTTGTGGTCCCAGCTACACCTACTCTCACCTCTACTCCTCCACACGCCTCTGTTCACACTACCGATGACGAGACCTTACAACCTCCATTCCTACCAAACCGACTAGCTAACTACAACCATGACAAATTGATTCGAGTCGATTCGGTCCCACTTTCATCCCCTAGACGAGGCCGAACCTTCACGACGGCCATTAATACCTCACCATGGGTCGAGCTCAACTTATCAGCCATCCCAGCCATTTCCACTTTCATCACCACATGTCATACCTATGTCTGACCTATACCCTCCCTCTCACTACTCTAGGTATACACTAGATGAATTTCTACTTTCCCTCCAGCTCCAAGTTGAGATCCTCTGCAAAAAGGTCTATGACCTCGAGAAGGAGGCGGATGCTAGACCTCCGTACCCACCAGCTTATTCACCACCAGTTACACCATCACCACCATCATCTGTCCACATGCCAGCCGATGAACTAGTTGCCTGAGTTCTGCTACTTGAGCAGCAAGTGAGTTTCTTACCCCGACGAGTCGATAAACTCGAGTTGTGTCTTCAAGTTGTCTTGCACTTACAAGCACGGATAGTTCTGACACAAGACACGAGATCACCATATGTGAAGGAAGATTTTGCAATTTTATATATTGAACTTGTATGATCGAGTGATGTAGCCCGAGTACATTATTGTTTCCTTTACAAACGATCATGTAACAAGTTCTCTTGATATATAAAAATGTGGTGTTATCTTTACGACGCATTATCATTTATCTGTTTATACATGCCTCTTTGCTTGTGTGAATTGATTTATGTGTATGGTGGATTGATTGGTTGTATGGATCTATTTCTTTTATTATTTATTTAATGAAAGAATGGTGGTTATTTAATAAACGCCTAATCACTGTTGTGTTTTGATTGGGCTGCCATGATCTAACCAGAGGGATAATTTCCATTCGAGGAATGGAACAACCCCCACCTCCAGCACTACCTTGAACTGTGGAAGAGCTAAACTCGTTGCTGAAAAAGAAAATATCAGAAGCTATCGCCCAGTATGAGGTGAATCGTAACGAGATTAGTGGCGGCACGGGTGTATCCGGCGGACACGGACGTGTCAGATCATCTGAAGGAAATCTTTGGGTAACCTTAGCCATCAGTCTCACCAAAGATGCGGAAGGGAAAGAGAAGCTGTCTCAGGAAATACCAGAGAAAATAGAATCGTAAGTCGAACCTTCCGGTGTTAAGAAGATGAAGTACTCGAACCTTAAGAAAGAAGCTCATGTCAACAACAGGAAACAGGGCAAACTGGCCGAGTCTGGCAAGTGCAAGTGTGGGTCTAATCGAAACCGGGGCAAACTGTCTAAGAGCGGCAAGTGCAAGTATGGGATTAAGCAGTACCTGGGCAATCTGCCGATGCATGACAGGTGCAAGTTTCACCACGTGAGTGCTTGTCGCATTGCGAAGTGCGATAAGTGTGAGAAATCCGGTCACCATACTGAGGACTATTGGGGAAAATGAAATGGAAACGGAAATGGCAATGGTAATATAAACCGAAATGGTAATGGTAATCGAAATGGGAACGGGAATGGGTGTAGTCGGAAATGTTACAAGTGTGGTAGTGAGGATCATTTCAAGAAAGACTGCCCGAGGAAAGACGACGCTCAAGGAAAAGCATGTGTCATGGAAGCAAGGAACATCTGCCACGGCCCTAATGTAGTCACAGGTACGTTTCTTGTTAACAATCACTTTGCATCCATACTATTTAATATTGGTTCAAATTTTAACTTTATGTCTGTGGAATGCAATATACTCGGCATTGAGTCTAGTAGGCTAGATGTTCCTTACTCAATAGGATAATCCGATGGTAAACTTGTTGAATCGGGAGTAGTCGTTAAAGGGTGTTTATTAGAGCTTTTTAAGCGGAAATTTAGCATTGATCTCTTACACGTCCAGTTGGGTAGCCTTGACGTAGTAGTTGGCATGGATTGGCTATCTGAGGATCGAGCCGGAGATGTAGTCACGAGAAAATCATTTGCATCCCATTTGCGAATAAGTAAACACTCATATGCACGAGGAGAAACATGACGTGCCCCTACGAATCATCAACTGTGTGAAGACTCAAAAGTGGTTGTGAAAAAGGAAGTGTTGCCTCTGCAACGACAAGTCGAATTTTGCAAAGTCTTCTCTAAGACTTATCTGATACAGTGGTCGAGGCATCCCCCAAAGTCTTCTCTAAGACTTACTGGGATTACCACTACAACGACAAGTCGAATTTCGCATTGACTTGGTGTCGGGAGCGGCACCTGCGACCAAGGCACCTTATCGACTTACACCATCCGAGATGCAAGAACTATCCACACAACTTCAAGAGTTATTGGATAAATAATTCATTAGACAAAGCTTCTCGCTTGGGGAGCTCCAGTGTTGTTCGTAAAGAAAAAGGATGGAAATTTCAGGATGTGAATCCATTATCGATAGTGAATAAACTCGTTGTCAAGAATCGGTACCCACTACCGAGGATTGATGGTTTATTCGACCAAAGGTCTAGTTACCACCAATTGCGAATTCAGGAAGCGAGAATACGAAGAAGACATAACAAGAGACTCAACGCATGTACCATTCGGATTGGCGAACGCACCAACGGGATTTACGGATTTAAGGAATCGCATGTGTAATATACTCATGAATGAAGGAAGAGCATGAGTAACATTTGAGAACCGTTTGGGAACTACTAAGAAAGGAGAAACTTTACATGGAGTTCTCCTGAGTGCGAACTTTGGATTCACGAGGTACAATTCCTTGGATATGTTGAGAACGAGAACGGCATACGTGTGGATCCATCGAAGATTGAAGCAATCAAAAATTGGGAAGCGCTCAAAACCTCTAACCAAAATATGGCAATCTCTGGGATTCACGGGCTATTATCGGAGAATTATTGAGAATTTCTTCCTAAGATTGCTCAACCGCTAACTTCCCTCACGCAGAAAGACAAGAAGTTTGATTGGGGATAAGAACAAGAAAAAGCATTTCAACATCTCAAGGATAAATTGTGCGATGCACCGATTCTATCACTGCCTGAAGGTACCGATGATTTTGTGGTATACTGCGACGCATCGCGTCAATTGAAGGCTCATGAGAAGAAATATACCACTCATGACCTGGAGTTAGGTGCAACGGTATTTGTATATAAGATTTGACAGCATTATCTTTATGGTACTTGGTGTACTATCTTCATGGACCACAAAAGCTTACAGCACATATTCAATCAGAAAGAATTAGATATGCGTCAATGACGATGAGTTGAGATTGTTGAATGATTATAATTGTGAAATTAAGTACCATCCAGGAAAGGCGAACGTCGTAGCAAATGCCTCGAGCCGAAAGGAACGAGTTAAGACACTAAAAGCTCGAACTTTGGAGATGACGATTCAAACAAACCCTACTATGCATATTCGGGACACACAACAAAAAGGGCTCAAGGAAGAACATATCAAGGCTGAACTCCTCTGGAGTATGGAGAAAGAGTTAGTGCCAAAGGAAGATGGAACCTTGTACATCATGAGACGCACTTGGATTCCACTTTTTGGCAATGTTCGAGAGGTTACTATTGATGAGACACATAGGTCAAGGTATTCGATCCACCCAAGATCGGATAAGATGTACCGAGACTTGAAGGAATACTATTAGTGGCCTAATCTTAAAAACGACATCGCTGTCTATGATGGAAAATGCCTAACTTGCGCGAAAGTTAAGGTCAAGTACCAGAAACCCTCGAGCTTGTTGCAGCAACCTGAAACTTCCGTATGGAAGTAGGAGCAATTATCTATTGACTTCGTACCAAAATTACCCAAGACCTCCACAGGTCAAGATAAGGTATGGGTAATAGTCGACAGGCCAACCGAGTCCGCGCACTTCCTACCAATACAGGAGAAGGATAGTACAGAGAAGATTGTTGAACTATACCCTAAGGAAATAGGTACTCCCTACCGATTATTTTAGTAATTTCAGACCGAGACGGTCCATCTGTATCAAGGATTTGGAAATTCTTTCAACCGGCTTTCGATCTCACCTAGATCTAAGCACGACCTTTCATCCACAAACCGACGACTAGAGCAAACGAACCATTCAAACCCTTGAAGACATGCTTCATGCATGAGTAAATGGACTTAGGCGCCAATTGGGATACTCACCTACCCATGGTCGAGTTTTCCTATGACAACAGCTAACACGTGAGTGTAGGTCCCCTGGTTCGTACGGATCATCACAGAATCGTCAATCCAGTCTAGAGTGCAGAATCCTCTAGAACAGATTAGTACAGAAACAAGTAGAAAAACAGCAATTCACAATTAAACCTGATCTTTATTGATTATCTATCAAACTGATTATAATCAATCAAGATCCCGAACACACACAAATTCATCCAAGACCTTTGTCTCTCACGAATTCTCTCTCAAAAGCTGTTTTGGCTGATTCACCTAAACCCTAATGCAAAGCCTTGTTTATATAACATAAGGTTGCTACTTGGGCTAGGGTTTCCTACATGGGCAAAGCCCAATTCGTCCCCCCTTGACCCAAACTGGGTTTTGTTTAGCCCAAACTCTATTATTTAACTATTACAAAGCTAAACCCGCTAACCGTTTATCGTTTAACTAATTACAAGATATCCAAAGACCAAATCTAAGCTGTTGTCACAAATATGCACCAACAAACTCACCTTGACAATAGCTTCATAAAATAACTTTGTCTTCAGTCATCTTGCATTCTTCATGTAGTCTTACAATGTCTTTGGTCTTTGGATAGCTTCAGCTTTAATAGCTTCTGTCAGCAATAGACTCCCCCTAAGCTGATGCATCCAATCACCAAATCTTCAAAACATTAGCACTTGAGTAAACTCTTGTTTAGAATTTGCAAAGCAATCTTCAAACTCTTCAACTTTGTTTGCAATGTAGAAAGGAGGTTCTACCATGCATCCAATCAAACTCTCATCTTCCAGCAACTTCTCAGCAACATATTGCTTCAATCTGTATACTATAAAACAAACATCTCGAGAAACCATAAGAATTTTTCAACAAAGTTAAAAAAATTATTATTATTCAAGAGATAGTTAAACTATATCACAGGTTAAGCAAAACTTTTGTCCAACACACAAGACCCTGTATGATTTAAAATTTTGAACTCACTTTCTAACACCGTCTCCCCCTATCAATAACAATTCCACCAAGAATAGCAGTTTTCCGTACGTTAAGAATTTTAATAGAAAAAGGCACAATTTTTGTATATTTTATATTTTCTGAAAGCAAGTAAATAACAAAACAATAAACACTCTATTTTTGTGAGAATCACCGGTAAGAAGATCATATCAGCACAATCAAATTGTTTCACACAAGCAGTTAATTCTTTATATAATTTTTGTGAAAAGCAGTCCAAGACGATTACCAGTATGTTTGTCCACTTAACCAAAATGCATGAACATTTCAAGTTCCATTACCGTATGTGTAACACCCCGAAAACGGATTTGGTAATCAAACCCCGTTAATACTAAAAGACGGGTAAAGTACTATTAGTAGTAAAATTTACCCGGTGAATATTAGGATTTAAATAAATAAGTCTAATATTTATTAAAAGGATGGGAAATACTTTGAGAAAGCAAAGTATATAAAAAGGCCCGAGATTTAACGGGACTTAAAATAAAACGGGTTTTTGAACAAGATGAATAACTAGGAAAATTATAACCTAGTTAACTACAAGTCTAGAAATAACTTGAAATAAGGTTAGAATAACCAAAATTTAATGTTAAACAAAAAGGGAGGGACCAATGTTGTTAAACTTGAAACTATTATTATTAGTTTTAAACAAAAAAATAAAACCAAACACGTCAAATGAGGCTCTGGTCGATCAAGAACAGGAAGAGGGCGACACCCTCACCCCCAAGCCCTAACTTCTACTAAACTCTCAAATTGAAGGCCCAAATCAAGTTGAAATCAAAATCTGAACATAGAATCGTGATCACCTTGTCAAGAGGATCGTGAGGTATGTCGAATTAGGTCATTTTGATTCAACCCAAATTCTTGCATGTGATTGAAATTGAGTGTTGAGCTTAATTATGTGTTGTAAATACGAAATTGGAAGTGATATAAGGGTTAGGGACAAACCCTAGATGATTTCTTGTCAAAATTCTTGCATGATAATTGTAAGGATCAAAATCACCATAGTGGGTGATTAAGATGTTAGTAGAGCTTGATAAACACTAGGATTTAAAACCCTTGTTCTAGTGTAAACTGAAATTATGAGGAAATCTCTAAATTGTTGATGTTAAAATATGTGTATATAGTCTAATTGAAGTTAATTAGGGTGATAAACTCAAGTCATGAACTTGGTTTAGATTATGTAGAAATCTGACCCGCTAGGTGTTTGATAAAACGCCTAAATGAAGGTTAAAATGTAAAGGTTTGGTAAAACGCAGATTTGAATATGTTAAGAAATTATGCGTTAAGACTTATAAAAAAGGTTCTAAACGGATTGTGAATTGAACTCTTTAGGCGAGGAATCCGGATCGTCAAATGGACAAGCAGGTGGAAATACGCGTTTGGAAAGGATGCTTAAAAGGTACGTAACTACGGTTCCGTTACATTATGCTTGATTTCGTATTTTCGTTAGTAGACTCTAAATTAGCATAATACATGAAATTGGTATTTAGTTGAAGTGATGAAGATCACTAGGTAAATAAACGGGTCAAAAGGTGAAATTATCACCCTTTGACAATATCGACTAATGGTTTGTCGAGTTACATGTTTATAGGAATAAATATCAAATGGATACGCACATCGCTATTGCTTAGCGGCTACTAAGTCAAGGTATTGAAACGGGTCAATATATTGATCCGAGCCAGGTATGTATAATGATTCAACTCATCATGTAGAACTTGAGGTTTTCTAAGAGTTAAACAAGGTCAAATTGGATATTTGGTCATCTTAAAGATAAACCGAATAATTCAAGTTATAATTGTAGTGTTTTAGACACATAATGGCTTCTAAACAAGGTTATAGTTAAAAGATCGAATTTTTGGGTCAAACAAGTATCTGAAAGTCCTATGTCGTAAAAGAAGGACCAAAATTGACCAAAACGCCCTTGTAGGTTAAATTGAACAAACAACCCTTAAAGGTTGTTTGGAAACGAGTTTCGTGATTAAATAAATACTTAGAATAAGTGTAGAAGTTGAAAGATGTAATACGTTAGTCAAATAGCTCTATTTGAGTCTTGCCGTAAAATAACAATCCGAAGGGTAAAACTCGGAACATATAGATATACACATTGAAATCCAACACACAAAGAGTTGTAGTTGAAGATTACTTGATAAGAAATGAATGAAAGCGATTTCAAGATTTAAAGTGCTTAAATACCCTTAACGGGTCAAAATAAGCATACGAGCGAAAACGGGTTTAAATTGTGTAATAAACCTATGATTAGAACCTAATATAGTAGGTAACATTAATTTGAAGAAGTGTATGAGATATAGGAATCTAATAAATACATTTGTTTGATAAAATGCATAAACGGGTTAAAATTCGGTAAAAAGGTAACGAGTCGAAGGCTTAGAAGTCTCAAAATTTCTTATGTTGAATGTAGGATTTTAACTCCATAAGATGGAGGTTTAAATTACGGACGCGTAGGAAAAAGAATCGGGTAAAACGGATCAATAACGAAGAAGTTATGGCCGTTTCCGTGAAATCAGGTCGTGCTGGGTATGTACAGCATCAGCTGAAGGCAACAGGCTGTGAAAAACAGGGCTAGGCGTGACGCCTAGGCCCTTGGCGTCACGCGAGGCCCCCCAACTCTGAAAATTTTTAAATTTTGTCATTTTTAACCCCTGTACTTGTTTGAACTTAATATTTGATTATCAAAACTAACTTTTAAGTTGGTTTTGATCATAGGTGAATGCCAAGAGTGCACGGATGAAGATCAAGCGACGAGCAAGAACCGAACACGATCACAAAATAAGCTTCCGCACTATGTATCGTTATTATGTTAAACGACGAACGTACACATGATATGTTGTATACTTTTTAAATTGTAAAAAGTTTTAATAAACCCGTAATTCCCAATGCATATGTAATCTTAATTACATGATTGTTTTTCGTAAATGATACGTTAAACCTTAATTTATAAGAACGGGTGTTACAGTATGATACGTTAAGATAATATTATTCTTATATACTAGCGTGTCCCACTTTAGGATGTACCCCCGCGATCAAGGTATGCACAAAGATTCATCGTAGTAGGTGAGTATACTGAATTCATCCGTTTTATTTTTCAACGTTTAGATAATTGGTGATCAGGTCAGTACTTCCGTACAGCAAAGAGACCAAAATATCTAACGAGGGCTAAGACAAATACCATTTTTTTGGTACTATTTATGCATTTTGCACTTTTTGAATGACTCTCTAGGAGAGCTTCTTCATTTATGGGTTTTGGCATTTTTAGCTCTTTTAAGATATCCTGGTTGTGCCTAGGTCAGCATGTATATGGATGCAGCAGAAGGACAACCCTGATACCCCCGGATGAAATAACAGTATAAAGACCCAAAACCTCAGATTTTGGCAATCTATCAACGCAAGATTTAAGGTCATTAAACCATACACCACTGATGTGCTCCCCACTCATACTCTGTTCGTTTAGGTTTATATCACATTGGTAAGTTGATTATTTCATGTTTTTGCCTACTGGTATATCAAATGATGAAGTTGCTATCACATTTAAGCAATTTAATTCATTCTCAGTGTGACAGTCTAACTTGCCGATGTACTATGATTTCTTCTTTTTCACACAGTGATAACTCATTTTTTGATTTTCTATTCTTTTTATATTTTTCATTTTTTCAATGTTTTTGGATTTTGTGGTTTTCTATTTTTTTTATTTAAAAAAACAATAAAAATATTTACAAAATTCTTATGAAAAACCAGTTATTCAGGATTCCTCATCCCGTTGAGTTCGACTAAATGTTCAAAGCGAGCCCTGTCAAAAGCTTTAGTATAAAGATCTGCCTGGTTATCTAGTGTGTTGACTCGATGAAGTTCAATTAGTTTCTTTTCAGCACAATCCCGTATAAAATGATGACGAATGTAAATATGTTTTGTGTGACTGTGTTTTATGGGATTATTTGTTATAGAAATTGTGGCATTATTGTCTATCATAATAGGAGTACGAGTGAAATCCAAACCGTAATCGCACATCTGTTGTTGTATCCAGAGAACCTGAGAGCAGCAACTACCCGCAGCAATATATTCAGCTTCACACGTAGAGGTAGACACACAAGTTTGCTTCTTGCATTGCCAAGACACAATCCTGCCTCCTAAGAACTGACAACCACCTGTTGTAGACTTTCTGTTTGACTTGCATCCTCCAATTTCTGAGTCAGTGTAAGCAACAAACTTCAAATCACTATCAGCTGGATACCACAACCCAAGCTTAGGTTTCTCCTTCAAGTAACGAAGAATCCGCTTCACTGCTTTCATGTGTGACTCTTTTGGATTAGTCTGATATCTGGCACACAGACATACGGCAAACATGATGTCGGGTCTTGAAGCAGTCAAGTACATTAGAGAACCAATCATTGCCCTATATTGAGTTGGATCAACATCTTCAGTACTTTCATGATCTGGGCAAAGATTGTGATTTTCACATACGGGTGTGTTGAAAGTAGTGCAATCCTCCATTTTGAATCGAGACAAAATGTCATACACATACTTTGTTTGATGTATAAACATCCCATCCTCCTTCTGATCAACTTGTAATCCCAGAAAGTAAGACAGCTCACCTATAGCACTCATTTCGAACTTGCTCTTCATCACCTGCTCAAACTCTTTACACATGCTCTCATCTGATGACCCAAAGATGATGTCATCCACGTATACCTGTACCAGCAGAAAATATTCCTTCTTTCTCTTGATAAACAGTGTACTGTCAATCTGACCTCTTTCAAAACCATTCTTGATTAAATGAGTAGACAGTGTCTCGTACCACGCCCTGGGAGCTTGATGTAATCCATACAAGGCCTTATCAAGTTTGTAAACTCGATCTGGATAGTCTGGATCAACGAACCCATCTGGTTGTGAGACATACACCACTTCTTGGACTTTCCCGTAAAGAAATGCACTCTTCACATCTAGTTGATAAACTTTAAAGCCCTTGAATGAAGCGAAAGCCAGAAACAAACGAATTGCCTCCAACCTTGCCACTGGTGCAAACACCTCATTGTAATCAATCCCTTCTTGCTGGTTGAAACCTTTGACCACCAATCGAGCTTTGTTACGTGTTACAATTCCTCTTTCATCCTTCTTGCACTTAAACACCCACTTAGTGCCAATCTCTCTTTCACCTTTAGGAAGGTCAACTAACTCCCAAACCTTCAACTTTGCAAACTGGGCCAATTCCTCTTGCATAGCTTCAACCCATGAATTGTCTTTTAGAGCCATATGAATGTTCTTTGGCTCCTCTTGGGAAATAAAGCAACTATACAAGCACTCGTTCACAATCCCGGTCTTCTCAATCGAAACAAATAAGCCAGAATTCGCTGCTATGCTTCTTCTCGTTTGAACACCTGCAGTAGGATCTCCAAGTATCATGTCAACTGGATGATCTCTATTTACTCGTGTAGTAGAAACGGTATCGACTTCTAAATTGTCACCCAGGTTGGATCCAACCTCCCCCTGAATATTCTGATTCGCAAACGGATTAATGAAATCCTCCCCCTGAATGGGTTCAGAGTCACTATCACTTGAATCAAGATTAGCAGCACCTGAGGGAGTTTCCGGAGCATATGTCATATCAACATTCGATCTAGGCATGAACTTGCCTTTATCATCTTCACTAATCACTGTCTGAATCAACTGAGAATCATCTGCATTGGAAAACTCAGGAATATTAAATGATTTAAAAACACTTTCATAATCATATAATATAGCTGGACCATTCGTTGATTGTTGAGGTTTGTAGGTAGTAATTTCTACATTAAAAACAACCTCAATTTTACCAGTTTTTAGATTGAAACCCCTTTTATTCGGTGTGCCAGGCACGTAACCTAGAAAGTAGCCTTCATCAGCCACCTCACCAAATTTTGTTTATCTTTGTTTCACACAATGGTGCAGGGTAATCCAAATGGTTCAAAGCCTGTTAAGTTTGGTTTCTCATTAAACATAAGTTCTTGACATGTTTTGTTAAAATGTTTAACGGTTAAAACTTTGTTTAGGACATAGCAAGCTGTATTCACAGCTTCTCCCCAGAAGAGAACTGGAAGCTTTGAATCTGAAAGCATAGTGCTAGCGGCTTCAATCAACGTCCTGCTTTTTCTCACAGCGACTCCATTCTGTTGAGGTGTATAAGGAGCAAAATATTGATGTTATATTCCCTTGCGAAGACAGTAGAGATCCAGAATCCGATTCTTGAACTCCGTGCCATTATCACTCCTTATCCTCTTGATCCTTGCATCATGGACGTTTTCCAATTTTGTAAAAAGATCTATCAGCATCTCCGTTGTCTCATCTTTTGTACCTAAAAAGAAAACCCATGAATAACGTGAGTAATCATCAGTGACAACAAGACAATGTTGGTGCACGAATGTCTAAAGCCTGCGTCTTAGTCTTAGTTGATCAATGTATAGGGTCTAGATGTGTTTATTATGTATTGTATAGGGTTGAATATGTAAATTTGGGATGTTAATGTAGAGGTTCCGCTTTTATGAACATGTGACATATAAGCGAAACCCCAACTAGATGGTTTCGCTCATACGAACATGGTCACATAAGCGAAACCTCCTCCCCTATAAATACCCAAGTTGTTTTCTCATTTGTAACGTTCATGTCCAGTGTGTAGCCGAACTGCTTCCCGTATATTTCTTGAAGAATTAATGAGAAAACCAGTTTAAAGTGATCTGCTTCTGTTTCTACACATTTCTTGCTTTGATTCATGCCGATTATGTATTTCCGCTGCATTTTCGGTAGTTGCTAGCTCGAATTGACTCAATTGACTGTCAAATACGGTCCTACAATTGGTATCAGAGCCAGTTGTGAGCTAGTTGACCTGAATCTAAGACTTTTTCAAGCACATTTTGAGTTTCTGGACTTTCCGACGGACAAAATGGACTGAAAATTGAGTATATAGTGTAAAATTGACTAATAACAAACCCTTGATATTTTCAGAACTAAAATCAGCTTAAAAGTGATCCAAAATGGCTCGTGAATAGGTTCCGCTTATACGGTATTTGAGAGGTTTCGCTCGTGTAGTTTCGCTCTTAATGTCTTTTGAGAAGTTTCGCTTGAAGGTTTCGCTCCAAGTGACATGTTTTGAGGTTTTGTTTGAGTAGTTTCGCTTATATGAACATTAAGTGGTTTCGCTCATAGGTCATAATCTGGTTTCGCTTATATGAACATTAAGTGGTTTCGCTCATATGTCATAATCTGGTTTCGCTCATATAGACATTAAGTGGTTTCGCTCATCCGGTCATTACCTATTTCGCTTTTGTGAGCATTAAGTGATTTCGCTCATTGTTACACATAAAGTCTGATTTCGCTTATACGACCTGTTTTAGTGTAAAAGTCATGGTTTGAGCATTTAGTCCATTTCGTATGTGATCGAGTGTTGGAAACTCAGTCTGTGTTAAAAGTTTTTTATAAAAACAACCTGTTAATCAAAAAGTTAAACATTTTTCGAAATTTGTCACTAAAAATGGAACATCAAGATTTTTATAACTTGTTTGCGGGAAGTGGTTTGACGGCTACGCAGAGTTCAGCAAGCATTATTCAGAACGTTAATATGGAAAATGAATTGGGAACAATGCAGAAACCACCCAAACTGATGAACTTAGATGAATTCTCAGGTTGGTCTGGAAGATTTAGAAACTGGGTTCAGGCTAACCACTTTGAAAGCTGGATGAAGGTTGAGGCACCATATGCTCCACCGGTAGATGTTCGAAATCAACCGAAATCGATTGGAAGTTTGACGTAAACAGAGCTGAATGATTTCAAAGCAGAGAAAAAGATGATTAGCATTCTTGAGCAAGCAATCAAGGAGGATATTTTGGTGTTGCTGCAACACGATGATAATGCTTATTCTATTTGGGAGGCATTGAAATTAAAATTTAAAGGAAGTGAATCCATGCTCAAGAACAAAAAGGCGTTGTTAAAGAAAGAATTCGACATTTTCACTTACATGAAAGGTGAAACCACAAAAAGTTTGATTGATAGGTATTGCCATTTAGTATTGGAGTTGAAGAGATTGGAAATTACCAAGACAAATGAAGAATTAATCGACAAATTGGCAGATGCATTGCCATATGATGAGTGGGGTACTTACTTGATGATGTTGAAAAACACTCCAAACTTTGGTAATCTGAATCTTAGTGGTTTCATAGAAAAAATTGAAGCTCACGAGCTGGAATTGCTGAAAATCAAGAAAATGAACTTAGCGAGTGTGCAGCAAGATGTGTCTCTGTATTACAAAGGCAACCCTTCAGTTTCAACCAATCAAAGCCCAAAAATACAGACAGGGTTCATTGCTGATAACACCTCAAGTGTTTCTTCAAACACTCCTCAATCCGGCAATTTTTCACCATTCGCGAATTTTGAACCAAATGTCAAAGCTCAGGAACAGCCTTCACCTCAAAGCTCAACAGGATCAAATCATCAGGCGTACGTTTCTGGGGTTCAGTGCAACATTGCGGTAAACATAAAGAATGGAAATGAGATCACGGAAACAGCCGCAAAACAGCACATAGCAATGCTTGCTTCCGTTCTTGAGGCTTATGAGGGCTTAGTAGCAGGGAGAATCGGTAATCCTGACATGACGAAGGAGGATTACGACCAAATCGATCCCGAAGAACTTGAACTGATTGACATCAAATGGGGCATGGCTAGTCTGGTGAGGAGGGCTCAACGTTTCATGGAAATTACAGGTCGGAACAGTTTATCAGGCCCCGATCAGAAGTTAGGGTTCGATAAGTCGAAAGTTACTTGTTTTAAATGTAAAGAACGTGGTCACTTCAAACGAGAATGTCCCAATCGTGAAGTAAACAATCATCAAAACCCGTTCACCAACGACTACTACAGGCAAGCGATTTATCACCGACCAAATCAACAGCCAACTGTTCAAAGGCCACAAATTGAGAATAAACCGGAAAAAGCGCTGATCGTGAATCAAGACGATGAGAAGGTAGCTGCAGGTTTCAGCTGGGATAAATATATCCCCGGTAGTGATGGACAGGCAATGATGGCTGAAGTTGTTGAAATTTCTGAGATGGTGTCTGAACCGGAAACAGATACTGAAGATGTTTCTGTAGTTGTTGAAGAGGTTTCTGCTGAAAATGCGGACAATTTTGAAGAAATAGCTGCTGAAGTGTATTATTATCAGTCTGAGCAGGAGGTTTTGGGAAGTTTAATGAAATCTGTATTGCCTCCTAATATTTCTGAATCTTTTGCAGGTTACTTTGAAGAACCAAGGACCGGATCATGCCCAAGGTTTGAAGGGAAGAAAGAAGTCATTGAAGAGTTGATAGATGTGTCGAAAGAAATGACTGGAGAAGCATTGAAGGACATAGCTGATAAGGTTCTCATGGCGAAACTGAAAGAGGTAGACACAGAACTTGTGAAGTCCGAGTCTGTCAGTATCGAGTCAGTTCAAAAGGAGTCAGATCAGGAGTCAGGAATTGAGGAGGTCAAATCTGAGAAAGTGTCTGAGTCAGAGTTCAAAAATGTCGGTAAACAGGAAGTGAAAATTGCTCATGAAGCAGAAATTGTTGAGAAAGTGGATTCAATATCTGAAACACCATGCCAAAAGTGTTTACAACCGTGCATGGAGTGTCTTGAAAAAGACACTAAGTTTCAGGAATTGAAAGAACATGCTGACATGTTAAAATTTGATCTAGGACAAGTCAAAGAAGCATATGATACACTAGCCAGATCAGTTAAAATGATTAAAGAAGAAAGTGTCGAAAATGATAAAGCCACAAAACTAGCAAAAGCAACACTTTTTGATAAACAAGTGGAAGTTAATTTTCATATTGACACAATCGCATCCTTAAAGAAAGAATTGGAATTGACTAAAATTGAAAATGAGCGAATTGATAAGAAATTGATGAGCTATGTTGCATCGTCCTATGTTCTTGAACAAATTGTTCCCCAACAGCTCAATGCTGCATCAGTCTTTAACAGTGTTCCACCCCCAATGTGGAATCATTATACTCAAAAGTATCCAGATGGGGTGGAATCTGCATTGAATCTCAAGTTGAAAACAATTGAGGATGAATTGCCTGAGAGCATTGATGTTACATTCTCTGCATTTGACACAGACAACGAGTCACAGGTCATCAAGACTGTTGTTGATCAGGTGTTAGATGAAGAGAGTGATAACTCTGAGGTTGAAGTTATGAAATCTCATTCTGAGAAGTCTGTTACTGATTCTGAAGACGAGGATAACTTTTTAGAACGTTTCATACCGAAATCAGACAAGAGTATGAATGATGATCCGATTATGGTGGTTTACACTATGATTGGAACTGACAAGCTTTATTCTGATTTCGAGTATCCTCTTCAGAATGTTAAGATTGAAAATGTAGAGAAAGTTTTCAAATTGGTTGAAATTGACATTGATGTGATAAACAACAAAGAATTCTTTTCGAAACCTAAAAAGTCATTTGTTACAACACGTGTCAACAACTCGGGGAAAAAGGAATGGGAAGGTAATGGTAACAAGAAAAATGGTAACAACTTTAAAAACAAAGGAATTGGTTTTGAGAAAAAGATGGCTAAGAAGGTTGTCAAGCCAAAAGATAAAATGAATGATGTTTTTGTTGTTGGACCAAGTGTGGATGATGAGAAGGAATACATTTTTAGTCAAAAAGCAGTTGACGATTTCAATGCGGCTAAGAAACTGAAAGTAGAGTCATTCAAGTCAACTTTTGTCGAATATGACAAAAGAGTTTGTTATTGCTGCAATGAAATCGGGCACATGGCAAAACAATGCAAGAAAGTTTTTGAAAAACCTGTCATTAAACCTGTTGTTCAAAAACCTCGACCTAAGTCACCAGTTGACAAAAAGGGTAAAAAACAAATGGTTTCACCAATCCGCATCTTGAAAAGAGGTGAATCATTGAAATCGGAAGATAATCCGAAATCGACATTCGAAATTGGCAAATCTTCAAAGTCACAAAAGACTTCAAAGATTTATCCGAAAACAAAAATTTTTGAAACTCAATCATGGGTAGTTAAACCAAAACAATCAGTTGAGGTGAAGAAAATGGAGAATGAGTTAAAGTTTGATTCAAAAGTCTTTAATCCCAATGTTCTGAATATTTTTGGAAAAATGGTTGACAGAAAAGTCAAAGGGGTAAAGGAATTTTATGAATCAAAAGTGGTTGCTAATGATAATCATGAATTTGAATTTGAGCTTGATAAGTTTCTTGCAGAATTTCCTCCAATCACAAATGAAGTAAAATCAAAAGTAAAAACTGATGTTCAAAATGTCACATTTAACTTTCCTAAGACTGATGAGAAGTGTGATGTAGTGTTTGGGAGTGTTTCAGCAGTTAAGAAGTCATGGACTTCATTGTTTGAATAATTTGATGTGATGTCTGCAGGGGCTGCCCAAGTCGATACTGTCAAAGTGGATTATGGATAGTGGAGCTTCAAGGCATATGACTGGGACGCTTGCTTTGCTATATGATGTCAAATCCATAAACGGAAGCTATGTTGGATTTGCTGGGAATCAAGGTGGAAGGATAGTTGGTCAAGGAACGCTGTCAAATGGCGTGATTTCATTTGACAAAGTGAACTACATAGTGGAGTTAACAAACAATTTACTCAGTATTTCACAAATCTGTGATAAAGAGTTTAGTGTACATTTTACAAAAACTGAATGTGTGGTTTTGAAACCAGGGTTTAAAATCCCTGATGAGATGGTGTTGTTGCGTGCTCCACGAGAACACGACTTGTATTATCTTGATATGAGCGTAGCAACACCAACAACTCATCAGAAACAGTGTTTTGTGTCAAAGACTAAAGCGACGGAAAAAGATTCAATAATGTGGCATCGTAAGATGGGCCACATTCATGTTCGCAAAATGAACTTTTTGGTACATAATGATTTAGTTGATGGTGTAAATTTGAAGAATTTTCACTTAAATGATGATTGTGTAGCGTGTAAGAAAGGAAAGCAGACTCGGAAGTCACACCCATTGAAGATGATGAATACAATCAGGTTACCTCTTTAGAGATTGCACATGGATCTCTTCGGGCTTGTCAACGTAAAGAGCATCAGCGGAGACTTATATTGCTTGGTGGTGACTGATGACTTTACGAGATTTTCTTGGGTAGTGTGCTTGGAACGAAAAGATCAAACTTTTGAGTCTTTGATGGTGCTTTTCAAGAAGATGGAAACGGTGTATAAACTGCCAATCCGGAGGATTAGGAGCGACAACGGAATGGAATTCAAGAACAACAAGATGTACGAGTTCTGCAACGAGAGGGGAATTCTTCATGAATTCAGTGCACCGTACACACCACAGCAGAATGGCGTAGCTGAACGAAAGAATCGGACCCTGATTGAGACAGCACGTACAATGTTAGCCGATTCCAAGCTACCAATCTTTTTCTGGAGTGAAGCAGTATCAGTAGCCTGTTACACTTTGAATAGAGTTCTCACTGTCAAGAAGTATAAAAAGACTTGCTTTGAGCTGTTGCACCGTTATAAGCCGAATCTTGAGTTTTTGGAGCCATTCGGGTCTCCTTGTACTTTTATTGATGAAAACGGTAAATTTGGCGCTAAATCTAATGAGGGTTTCTTTGTAGGTTACGCTAGCCCACTCAAGAGGGTGTTCGTACCATGCCTGGGCAAGGTGATTCAAGTCCAACACGTGGATTGTCAGAAGCACACTCCATCACCACAACTTCCCGGACAAAGATTCCTGTTCGACTACGATAAGCTCTGGGAGTCGTTTCATCTGCCGGTCGAGCCGAGTGAGGAGGAACTAGCTCTTATGTATCTGTATCAGCAAAATGTGTCACAGGAGCAAGTATCTAGACCGCTAGAAGTTTCTCAACTCATCGTGGGTACTCACGATGATGAAGCCGGACCAAGTGGAACAGCTCACGAACCACCAGAGGAACCAGTTCCATCATTTGACGAATCTGACGACTCAGAAGCGGAACCCGCTCCGACTTTTGACGAGGATCCAACGGAAGCTGAGGATCAAACCATTGATCTTGACATATCAAGCTTGGAATCGGAAGTGAATGTGCCTGACAATGCTATGCCACGGACGTTGTCTTATCATCCCTCAGAACAGATTATTGGTGACCTGCAAAGTGGTGTTAAAACCCGACATCAAATAGATCGAGTTCTTACATGTTTCTATTCATCTATTGCTGATATGCAGAAAGAAGTCTCATTAAAATGTTTTATTTCGCAGATAGAGCCCAGAACCTACAAAGAGGCATTGACTGAGGATAGCTGGGTGAATGCAATGCAGGAGGAGCTGCAACAGTTCGAAAAACTGGGCGTCTGGAGACTTGTCGATCTGCCTAAGAATCAAAAGCTAATCAAGACGAAATGGGTTTTTAAATGTAAGCGTGATGACAGAGGTGTTGTGGTGAGAAACAAAGCGCGTCTTGTGGTTCAAGGTTTCAGTCAACAGGAAGGAATAGATTATGATGAAGTTTACGTCCCGGTTGCCAGACTTGAGGCAATTCGGATTTTTCTAGCCTTCGCGTCATGGAAAGATTTTAAAGTATATCAACTTGACGTCAAATCTGCCTTCCTTTACGGAACTATCAGAGAAGAAGTGTATGTGGGGCAACCACCGGGGTTCACAGATCCACTACACAAAAACAAGGTGTATCTACTGGATAAAGCGCTGTACGGACTTCACCAGGCCCCGAGATCCTGGTACGAGACGCTTTCGACATACTTGTTGGACAACGGGTTCACAAGAGGGACAGTAGACAGCACTTTGTTCACCAAGGAAGAAGCAGGCCACTTGTTGATCGTGCAAATATATGTTGACGATATCATTTTTGGATCCACTAACGACGACCTGTGCAAAGAATTTGAAAAGGTGATGAAGAAAAAGTTTGAGATGAGCTCAATGGGGGAGATGAAGTTCTTCCTCGGGCTGTAGGTAGAGCAAATGCCCGATGGAATCTTCATTCACCAATCGAAATACGTAAAGGACGTGCTTGACAAGTTCGACATGACAAATTGCAGTCCTGCATCCACCCCCCTCGCGCAGAATCATGGAATTTGTCCAGACGAGAATGGATTGAAGATGGACGAGACATTGTACCGATCAATCATTGGATCTCTGATGTATCTCACGGCTTCCCGTCCAGACATCATGTACCCGACATGCCTTTGTGCCAGATATCAGTCGAATCCAAAGCAGTCACACCTGACTATTGTGAAACGTATCTTACGGTATTTGAAAGGCTGCCCAAGCATCGGCTTGTGGTATCCTCGATCGGGTGACTTTACTTTATCTGGTTTCGCTGATTCTGATTTTGGGAGCTGCAAGCAAAACGCAAAGTCCACCACTGCTGGGTGTCGGTTCTTCGGAACTCGACTCGTTACCTGGCAGTGTAAGAAACAAACCGTAGTAGCGCTCTCTACTTGTGAGGCTGAATACGTTTCAGCCTCTAACTGTTGCTCGCAGATCCTTTGGATCCAACAGCAGATGCGAGACTTCGGTTTGCAGTTCTTAGATACTCCGATCTATGTGGACAATGAAGCAGCTATTAACATCACTAAGAATCCGGTTCACCATTCAAAAAAAAAACATATTGAGATCCGTCACCACTTTATCCGTGATTGTCACGAGAAAAAGTTAATTCGGATTGAACACTTGCACACCGATGATCAGAAAGCGGATTTCTATACTAAACCATTTGATAAAAAGAGATTTTATTATCTTTTAAAATTGAACGGGATGAAAAATCTGCAATCTGGGAGGGTTATTGAATGTGAAGCCGAGTTGGGCGGCGATCTGACGTGAACCTTTGTCGTGTTGTCAATTTTGTTTGTACAGTTTATTTTCTGCTTTTCGATAAAAACAAAAACACAAAAATATGTTTTAGTTTTAGGGGGAGAAATTTGCAGAAAAATACAAAAACATGATAAATTCTACAAAAACCAAAAACATTTAAAAAGTAAAAATGAGTTTGTGTATAAAAGGGGAAATGATAGTACATCAGCTAGACGGATACAGTACGCTAAAGAATTGTAATGTATAAAATGCAATTAAGCAGTCTCGCTAAAGATGTGTCGATAGGTTTTCATAAAATCAGTAGATCAGTTTGGGATATAAACATAAATTTTACTTGCGTTTACGTGGGGAACACCTCCAGGATATATAGGTAACCCCTGAAATCCTGTTTGAAGGGTCCCGTATTCTGAGATACTAGGTCTTTATGCTTAGTGATATCTGGGGTATTATCCCGGGACTTCTGATTTTGCGGAAGCAATGGCCTAGTCCCCGGAGAATACTTTACGCTGCTTTGAAATATAAGCCTCCCCTCAGCATAAAAAATGATAACACATTGCAAAATGGTTAATCATGTACTGTTGAAAAGAAGATCCCCAAAGGGGACCCACCAAAAGTCGAAGCCGTCATCTCTCTGCGTATCGAAAGATCGACCTGAGCTCTCACGGCCCTCGCAATTAACCCGTTACAGATATCATTTAGGTATACTCACCTGTAAGACTGAATACTGGGATCTGGATACGGGAGTATATACTGAGGTGGGACACATGTAGATGTTTAAGTCCTAAAACACTAATTCTGTATCCCGAGCAGATTGAAAGTTCTGTGAGAATTTAAGAGGATCAGTATATCGGCAATCTACGTGAATTGTTTAATGCTTGATATGAAATTATAGCTTAACGGTGCTTGTGTCTAGTTGGCAGCTGATATGATCCCCTAACACGCTCACAAAAAGTTTGTGTGTACAGTTTTCAGTTTATCCAGTTAAAAATTCAAAAAGATTTTAGTTTCTTATTTTATTTTCGACAACTGACATTGGGAATCGGACGATCAAAGCTTAGTGCAGATCATGTCAGTGTATGATGAGGGCTGGGTAAACTGGTGATGCAGAACAATGATTGGTACAGTGTTGGACAGTTGAAAAGTGTTTGGAAGTTCAAAATGTTCAAAAGTTCATTTGTTTGAACTATTTTCATAATGAAATAACTGTGTACTTCATAATTCGGTCAACCAAGGTCATTAACTTGGACTTGGTGGACCAAGCAGTTGTCCAAGGTCATTGATTTGGACTTGGTTAACTGGGTGTGACGGTGTTTAATCTGAAAAGTGTCAAAATGTAAAATCTTTGAAAAACAGTATCCTGATTTTGCTCATGTGTCACTAAACAATAATTTTGAAAATTAAAAGGTTTAAAATTTGATTGTAAAGTGTTAGGTTTAGTTGATTGGATTCTTTATATAGTCAAATCTTTATAGGATTGTGAAAGAACCAGATCATCAATTCTGGACATTTAAAATGTTTATTCTTATAAATGTTTGAGGTTTGCAGGTGAAAGTTCCAGATTAAGATCCCGATAGCAGAGTCTTAGGGGGGGTCTGAAGATGAGCTTGAAGCAAAAGGAAGCTTGTTGATGGTAATCCAGGTGTTGATTCCAAAAGCACAGAAGATTGATGAAAGGGGGAGCCTGCGAAAGAGAAGAGAAGTTTAGGAAGCTGCTGAAGAAGCCTAAGTCTAGAGAAGGAAAATTCAAGTCCCCTGTAAAGTTTGAAGACCAAGACTAAAGACTCCGGCTGTATCCAAGGGGGAGTTTGTTGGTGCACGAATGTCTAAAGCCTGCGTCTTAGTCTTAGTTGATCAATGTATAAGGTCTAGATGTGTTTATTATGTATTGTATAGGGGTTGAATATGTAAATTTGGGATGTTAATGTAGAGGTTCCGCTTTTATGAACATGTGACATATAAGCGAAACCCCAACTAGATGGTTTCGCTAATACGGACATGGTCACATAAGCGAAACCTCCTCCCCTATAAATACCCAAGTTGTTTTCTCATTTGTAACGTTCATGTCCAGTGTGTAGCCGAACTGCTGCCCGTATATTTCTTGAAGAATTAATGAGAAAACCAGTTTAAAGTGATCTGCTTCTGTTTCTACACATTTCTTGCTTTGATTCATGCTGATTATGTATTTCCGCTGCATTTTCGGTAGTTGCTAGCTCGAATTGACTCAATCGACTGTCAAATACGGTCCTACAGACAATAGTACTTTCTACCTATGCTCCTCACGTTCACTGGACTGAATAAATCCATGTGAAGTAATTCATAAGGGGCATCTATGGAATTTACTGTTTTTTATTTGTGAGGTTTCTTATGTTGTTTTCCCTTTTGACATGGAAGACATTTATCTTCCATGTGAAACCTCTACATTGGAACCCCTTTCACTAATTCATTTTTAATAATATAGTTTATTTTGTGATAGTGAATATGGGCCATGCGTCTGTGCCACAACATCGATTCAGCTTCAGATGCTTTTGATAGTAAGCACGCCACCATAGCAGTCGGATCCTTAGCACCCATTTCCATGACATAAGTTTCATTTCTCCTTGGGTCTCTCACCACTATCCAATCGTCCGGAATCACCAAACCTGGTTTCAACACTAATGCTTCAGTCTTGGTAAAATGGACCGCCCTTGTCGCAGACTTGTGACACGCTCATCAGATTGTGCTTAAGCTGCTCAACATAGTTCACTTTGTCCAGTGTGATCTTCCCATTGGTCACTTTTCCTCGACCTGTAATTCTACCACCTTTAGCACCAGAAAAGTTCACCTGTCCACCATCATAATTTTCAAACTCAGTCAACAATCTCGCGTCCCCCGTCATGTGCCTGGAGCAGCCACTATCAACATACCATAAGTTGATAATCCTCCTTAGCAGCTCCTGCACACACCAACCAAAAGATTAGTTAGATTGGGGGACCCAAGCCTTAATGGTCTTGGGTCATCCAAATTCACCAACTACTTGAACATCCATCCAATATCCATTACTCCTAACTGGAGTCTTGGATCTCAAACCTGTTGATGGAAATGGGGTTTGATTTCCACTAGGTCTATGGTCCTGAGGGTTCCTATATGTGTTTGGACTATGTGACCTTTGAAAACTTTGACTTTGAAACCTTGAGTTTTGATTCCAAGAAGCTTGATTGTTGTAATTTCTAAAGCCATTGTTATAAAAAGTTCGACCACCATTATTTTGGTATCGATTTTGATATTGACCTTGACTTCTGAAATTATTTGAATTATGATTGTTCATTCTTGGTGAACTACTTCTAGGTCTATCATATCTGCCTGATGTAGATTCAGGCTGAAATCTTGGTTGATTTCATTGAAAACGAGGAACTTGTGGAGTTCCTTTTTCAGCCTTATCTACACCAACAGCAACATACTCTGGTTGCTTAGGAGCAGATTTCTTTGGAGAATTTACAACTTTCTCCTCATTGTCTCCTTTCTTCTCAGGTGATTTCTCTCTCTGTTTCTCACTCACTTGTGCTTCAGTCTTTTTGTTAGGACAACGACTAGCTGCATGTCCCTTTGTGTAACACTTGAAGCACGATCTCTTTTTTGAAGACTTCTTAGCTGAAGTCTTTGAGGTAGATCCCTCATCAGATGATGATGCCTTGGAAGCATGGTTGTAAAACAAGGTTTCCAAGGCCGACTACTCCCCGAGTAGTCGCTACAATGTAGGCTATCGAGTCGACTTTCTTTGACTCCGCCTAATTACTCCGAATCGGTCAAACGCGGTCAACCTCGTCCAAAATCGTATCTAGTAGGTCAACTCTAGCCGAGTTTGACTTAGAAAATAATAAAACATAATTTCTATGCCTATCATATTAAAGAATGAATATCATTTTCACGTATGTTGTTATAGATATTAGTAAATTTATGTTATTTGACATATATTTAAGAGTTAATTACATAGTTAGTCCCTGTGATTTGCACAAAATAACATACTTAGGTACTAATAGTTTAAAATCACATTTTAGGGTATTAACTTTTCATTTTGTAACGTTTGGAGGTATTAACGTTATTTGTAGGTTTAAAATCATATTCTATTAGTACCTACGTATGTTATTTTGTGCAAACCACAGGGACCAACTATGTTAATACCCTAGAAGTTAATACCCTCCAACGTTACACAATGAAAAGTTAATACCCTAGAAAGTAAATTAAACTATTAGTACCTAAGTATGTTATTTTGTGCAAACCACAGGGACTAACTATGTAATTAACTCTATATTTAATTTCTAAAAACTAATTTCTTTATAATTTTACATGTCCGAGTACTCCCCGAGTACTCTCAGCCTAGGCCGAGTACTCTCAACTCCCCGGTCGACCGACTAGAGAGCGCCTAGCGACTTTTGCAACCATGCTTGGAAGGATTTGGTTCAGTTTGCTTGGATTTAGATATTTCTTTGTTTTTATTTTTAGCAAACTCTACATTTGATTCATTTTCAATAACAGTTGTCTCATTTTTCATGTCACTACCCTGAACAAAATTAACATTTTTAACAAAAGTTTGATTTTTACTCTTAGGAGGTGAATTTTTCTTTTTCAAAGGTTCCCTGTTATTGTTCTTCTTAGCATCATCACTCTCAGACCCATCACTTTGACTTGATGCGAAACTACTTGGTGCAGTTAACATAAAGTCTGTTAGCTCATCTTCATCAGGCAGGAATGAATAGTCATGGCTAAGAGGAGGTAGGACTTCATTAAAGCCCTTGAATCCCACACTAGTCTTGTCATTACTCTTCTTTAACCCACCCATCATGTGTTTCATTACAAAAGACGAATCTCTGAATTGACTTAATTTCTTTTCAAGTTCAACAATTTTGAGTTGTGCATCTGACAACTCTTTGCATTTTTCAGAAATCTCTTTTGTTTTCTCACTCATCATGTCATGAGCTAAGTCTATGACTTGAATTTTTTCGTTTAGTTTGCATGTTAAAACTTCAATTTCAGCTTCATATCCTTTTATCTTCTTAAAATATAACGACTCGTTTCCTTTAGCAAAAAAGTTTGATTCTTTTATGTTAGACATCTCGTTTACCAGACTTTGATTTTGAGTTGATAATCTATCAACTTCACCCTGTAATTCATGACATCTTAAGCAAACAGAATTAGCAGAATTACTTACCTCTCTAGTTGGCTTGTCTAGGTTGACCATGAGAGCAGCAAGATGAGCTTCCATTCTTTTATATTTTGCTTCCTTCTATTCAGCTTCCTTTTCATAGTCAGACTTTAGCTGTTCTTCTTCAGCTTCAGTTGTCTGATCAACCTTATCTCCTTCAGTTTTTCTCTCTATCTTCACATCAGCATCCACTTTTGCTTCAGCATCTTCCACAGTAGCTTCAGCATCATCAACTGGCACTATCTCTGCCATGAATGCCTGAGTGGCATTCTCATTATCTTCTAGATGAACACTCCAATCATATGAACCTTCTCGTGCTGTAGAGATCAAAGCCTTTGAGCTAGAATTGTTTGATGCATTCCTGTTGTTTGAAGTTTGACCAGTAGACTCTGTTTTTTCTCTTTGACATTCCCTAGCAAAATGTCCATAGCTTTGACAGTTGAAGCACCTAACCTTGGTCTTATCAAAACCAACACTCTTCCCTACAAACTTCCTTCCAGTTCTATTCATGAACCTCTTGACTTTTCTGGAAATCATGGCCATTTGCCATTGCAAATGCATCTCCTCCAAGTCATCAAGGTCAATCTGATCATATTCTTCATCTAAAGTGGCAGGATCAGATATCTTTCCCTGAATGTAGTTCTCATACGAAGCAACGAATGAGGCAAGTAGAAGAAGATGTTCTTCAGCAGACTTCACACTCATAGGCATCGACTTTGTACTGCTACTATGATTAGTAGCTGATGTTCTCTTAGCTCCTGTTGATCCTCCTGAAGCAGCAACGAAACACACATCACCATCATCATTTACCGTAACCTGCTCATTTTCACATGATAGAAACGCAGTAGCAGAGTCACTAGAAGCGTTGTGAGATGAAGAAGATGGAAGTCCATAGTAAACTCCTAGATCCTGAACCTGATCATAGCCTGTTTCCTTCTTCTTCATGTTGAGCTCATAAGCTCTTAGCTTACCAACAACCTCTTCAAGCTCTTTTGTCTCATAATCTAGTTCCCCTTTAATCATGAGAGTGTAGATATCCCACTTTGCAGGTAGAGCATCAAGCAACTTATCATTGATCTCTATGTCAGTATAACTATCTATGTCATAGTTGTCCATCTCTGACATGAGATGATAGTATCTAGTGATGATATCTTCAAGTGACTCATTTTTCATGCACTTGAAAACAGCAAACTGCTTCTTCAGTAGATCAACTTTGTTCTTCTTGACATCTTCATTTCCTTGATACCTCCTTTCTAATGCATCCCACATTTCCTTTGAAGTAGTGTACTTCTTAAAGGTATGTTTGATGCCATCAGGTAAGGACATTTTTATAGCAGCCAAGGCTCTCTTTTCAGCCTCATACATCCTTTTATCAGCCTCTTGCATGTTCACGTAGGCTGTAACACGTGGTCTGCCCTCAAAATCGTGTGTTGGTAACGTGTACCCATCTACAATAAAAACCCACATGCGTGTGTCCTGATATTCAATGAAAGACTAAAACCTATCCTTCCATGTCAGATAGTTCTCCATTTTCATCATCTTAGGCGGTTTGTTTATAGTGCCAACCTCGTGCTCCATCCTCAACAGTTCGTTCAAATTGGACATGTTCGACATTTTAACGAAACAGACTAGTAAAACCGTATAAAAAGTGTCTGAAAACTGTGGTTACCAAATTATACCGTTAGAATCGTCTCAAAAAGACGAATCCAATGGTATATAATGTCGAAAACCAAATTCGGGAATTTCCAGAGTTTTTTTTGTCCTAAAAATCCAACGAATTCAACGGTGCAAACGGTTTCGGCAGATGAGCTACGGATCAAATTCTATTCACGAAAACGTTAATTCCTCTATACGTATCTAATTACTCCACAAAAATAAATACTCCACCTTTTAATTATGCTAGTTTTTAATTCCTCTAGCTAATTTCGCTGGCAAACCAAGTTAATTTTGCTACCTCAAATTCGCAGCACAGTTTTGCTGATCACTTAATTTCGCTGGTTAATTATGCTGGTTAACTTAAATTCGCTGAAAGGTCAAGTTCGCTGTCAATTTCGCTGGTTAATTTTGCTATTACGACGACTGGTAAAGTCGCCGATCACCATGATAATTTCGCTGAGGACAATTACACGGTTACCAAAGTCGCCTTTGGATTTTAATTTCGCTGGTTAGTTAATTTCATTGGTCCAGTCTGCGAAAATATTAAATACGCCAGCGAGTAAATACGGAAATTCAATCTTTTCAACTTTCTAGAGATTTTCCAGATTCTTTCAACACCTTCTTGCAGAATCAAAACAGCAAAATATCAGTAATTTTCGAAAAACAGTGAAGAACAAAACGAAGAACGTGAAGAACACGAAAAACAATCTTCGAATCTTCAAGCCTTTCCAGCCAAAATCCTTCAACCAATCAACCAAAACTATCCCGAAAACCTGTAAATCAGCAAAATCAAACACACAGACTGATCAAACACAAACAAAAACGTAGAATTTTATCAGAAATTCAAAAATTTCAAAAACCCTAATTTTTCAGGTTTAAAATTTTCGAAAATTTCGAACCCTTCAACCCGAATTCTGCAGATCACAATTCTGAACCGAGCTTCTTCAAGAGCCTAAAGCTCTGATACCAATTGTAGGTCCCCTGGTTCGTACGGATCGTCACAGAATCGTCAATCTAGTCTAGAGTGCGGAATCCTCTAGAACAGATTAGTACAGAAACAAGTAGAAAAACAGCAATTCACAATTAAACCTGATCTTTATTGATTATCTATCAAACTGATTACAATCAATCAAGATTCCGAACACACATAAATTCATCCAAGACCTTTGTCTCTCACGAATTCTCTCTCAAAAGTTGTTTTGGCTAATTCACCTAAACCCTAATGCAAAGCCTTGTTTATATAACACAATGTTGCTACTTGGGCTAGGGTTTCCTACATGGGCAAAGCCCAATTCGTCCCCCCTGACCCAAACTGGGTTTTGTTTAGCCCAAACTCTATTATTTAACTATTACAAAGCTAAACCCGCTAACCGTTTATCATTTAACTAGTTATAAGATATCCAAAGACCAAATCTATGCTGTTGTCACAAATATGCACCAACAAACTCCCCCTTGACAATAGCTTCATAAAATAACTTTGTCTTCAGTCATCTTGCATTCTTCATGTAGTCTTGCAATGTCTTTGGTCTTTGGATAGCTTCAGCTTTAATAACTTCTGCAGAATTTCGAAAATTTCGAAAACCCTAATTTTTCAGGTTTTATCAGAAATTCAAAAATTTCGAAAACCCTAATTTTTTAGGTTTAAACTTTTCGAAAACCCTAATTTTTCAGGTTTAAAATTTTCGAAAATTTCAAACCCTTCCACCCGAATTCTGTAGATCACAATTCTGAACCGAGCTTCTTCAAGAGCCTAAAGCTCTGATACCAATTGTAGATCCCCTGACTCGTACAAATCGTCACAGAATCGTCAATCCAGTCTAGAGTGCGGAATCCTCTAGAACAGATTAGTACAGAAACAAGTAGAAAAACAGCAATTCACAATTAAACCTGATCTTTATTGATTATCTATCAAACTGATTACAATCATCAAGATCCCGAACACACACAAATTCGTCCAAGACCTTTGTCTCTCACGAATTCTCTCTCAAAAGCTGTTTTGGCTGATTCACCTAAACCCTAATGCAAAGCCTTGTTTATATAGCACAATGTTGCTACTTGGGCTAGGGTTTCCTACATGAGCAAAGCCCAATTCGTCCCCCCTTGACCCAAACTGGGTTTGTTTAGTCCAACTCTATTATTTAACTATTACAAAGCTAAACCCGCTAACCGTTTATCGTTTAACTAATTACAAGATATCTAACGACCAAATCTAAGCTGTTGTCACAAATATGCACCAACAAACTCCCCCTTGACAATAGCTTCATAAAATAACTTTGTCTTCAGTTATCTTGCATTCTTCATGTAGTCTTGCAATGTCTTTGGTCTTTGGATAGCTTCAGCTTTAATAGCTTCTGCAGAATTTCGAAAATTTCAAAAACCCTAATTTTTCAGGTTTTATCAGAAATTCAAAAATTTCGAAAACCCTAATTTTTCAGGTTTAAAGTTTTCGAAAATTTCAAACCCTTCCACCCGAATTCTGCGGATCACAATTCTGAACCGAGCTTCTTCAAGAGCCTAAAGCTCTGATACCAATTGTAGGTCCCCTGGTTCGTACAAATCGTCACAGAATCAATCTAGTCTAGAGTGCGGAATCCTCTATAACAGATTAGTACAGAAACAAGTAGAAAAACATAAATTCACAATTAAACCTGATCTTTATTGATTATCTATCAAACTGATTACAATCAATCAAGATCCCGAACACACACAAATTCGTCCAAGACCTTTGTCTCTCACGAATTCTCTCTCAAAAGCTGTTTTGGCTGATTCACCTAAACCCTAATGCAAAGCCTTGTTTATATAACACAAGGTTGCTACTTGGTCTAGGGTTTCCTACATGGGCAAAGCCCAATTAGTCCCCCCTTGACCCAAACTAGGTTTTGTTTAGCCCAAACTCTATTATTTAACTATTACAAAGCTAAACTCGCTAACCGATTATCGTTTAACTAATTACAAGATATCCAAAGACCAAATCTAAGCTGTTGTCACAAATATGCACCAACAGTGAGCAAAGAAGCTGCACCGTTCGAAGCTCCTTATGGTCGCAAGTGTCGTTCTTCACTATGTTGGGCAGAAGCCTGAGACAAACAATTGATCAGTCCCGAACTAGTCTAGGAAACGACCGGTAAAATCTTTCAGATCCGAGACTGTATCAAGGCGGCTCCTAATCGGCAGAAGAACTACAACCTCATATTGTTGTTTCTTCTTTTCAACATCAACAGGCTTCAGATTTGGACAGCATGTCCAATTTGTTGACATTTAAAGCATGTTTTCTTCGAATCATCTTTGGTCTGTTGTTGTTTCTTCTTCTGAGCATAGAATTCCTCATTAGTCTGTCGACTAAATCGGATTTCTTTCTCTTCTTCAGAACTTGTTCCATGAACAAAGTTCATTTTTTCTAAAGATTTGACTTTTCAGCCTGTTTCCTTTGATTTTTTATCTTTTTATAACCCAACCCATCCTTTGTGTTTTTCTTTTTGTTACTTGGTTTGTTATAAAAAGTTTTCTTACCCGCTTTTCTGGTAAATTTGTCAATTTCAGATTTTTCAATTTCTACCAGTATAAAAACTTTGTCAATCTTATCCGCAATCACATTATCTAAAGAATTCAAAATCTGAGACAAATGAACAAGACCTAGCACCCTATTTATAGATTATCCAGGTTCGCATGAAACATATCTAAGGATGGAGTAGATCCACGCGGATCTACTTGCGCGGATGGACTTGCATTGGTTCGTGCGCATGGATCAATACACAAAACTCTAATTCAGCGCATATCTAGGTTCGTGCGAACCCACCTTGGATCATGTATAATCTTCATTTTAACCATGTCTTGATTCATTCGTTAACTACGATACGTGATTGACGCAAGCGATAGACATATGCACTCACACAAAATGTAGTAAATTTTTAACAAACCAGAAGAACACGATGAAGAACGGCTCTAACCCAAAAATAAAGAAAATCTTGAATCCTTGATATCAAAACGAGCCTAGAAACAGGTTCTGAAGGCTCTGATACCAGTTGTAAGTCCCAAATACTTGGATCTTTCAATGATATCAAACAAACACCTAGGATGGGCGGAATCCAAACTTGGTGTGATTCAAGAAAAACCGAAAAACAATAAAAACAATACCGAATCACTTTAGAACTTGCACGCGATTCTATTACGCAAGAGCAAAACCGTCTGGTACAAGTTCCTAACACCTCTCTCTGTTTCTCTGATCTAGGGTTTTTCTCTATAAGTGTTCCACCTGATTTATGAGACATAAATCAGTTTATATACCCTAGACAAGCCCACTTCCCTACATGGCCTCCCATTGGGTTTGCCTGGCCCACATGGCCTTAGGCAAGCCCTAATGACCTATTAAAGGTCCAAAATCTAATATAAATGATGTGCGTAAAATACAACATATAAATTATATCAAAAAAGGGTTAAAATCAACCATTTTTCGGTACTAATGTTGGAAAAAACATGTTTCTTTGTTTACGGTGGAAAGTGTGAGAACGGTGAGAACGCTTATGGATCGTCAGATCAAAACAATCTATGGACTAGATTGGCGCGGTGGCGTTTTCATAAATAACACGAATTCTATTAAGTGGACGCGTTTCATTAAGGGTAAAAGGGTCTTTACACTTCTATACCAAAATGCCAAACTAATGAATAAAACGTCATTACGGGCCAAAACACATCCCTATATAAACAAAACATCTCAGACATAAAAACACCCCCCCCCCCCCAAACCTGAAACGCCATATTTTCTACTATATACCATTCATCTTACAAACGCCAAAATCCCCAAAACATCAAACACACCTTATCAAAAACGCCAATATTTTTCTATATACCAATCATCTTAGAAAAACGCCAAAAATGGAAAAAACGCCAAAAACTACTTAAAGCCATTAAAAACGCCAAACTTGGAAGATGGAACGTCTATGACCCTAAAAACTCATAAAAAACTGAACAAAAAACAGTAAAAATACACACAGTAACTGAAAAGACGGCTACTTTATTAATATAATTTATTATAAATAAAATCCCGCCTAAACTACGCGCCAAAAACATCCTATAAGAGAGACGTCTCTGCACAATCAATTGATCACAAACCAAAAACAACGCCATGTTTCCTAGAAACCGTTCACTTTAAAACGCCAAAAAATAGTTAAAAAAGCCACAAATGCGGAACCTCTTTTCTTCTATATTGAGTATTGTTCTGAATGAAGTTTCACTTAATGGATTCTTCTCTGAGGTGGGTATCTCTATATGCTTTTGCTGAATGAGATGGATATATCATCATGTCATATTGTTCTTGATGGATATATTGATGGCATGAAGGGATCAATACATTCGAGCAGGCATTGATCTTCAATATGTCAGCAAACAAGTATATATCAAACCACAATAAAGGATGCCACAAAAAATAAGCATCTTCTAAAGACGGGCGTTATGTAGGAAAATAAGGATCTACATAAGGTATTCAAAACAGGTTCAAAACGCCAAAAAAGATTAAAGTAGAAGAGACTGATGAAAGTGAAGATTTGGATGAGAAATTAGATTATAATTTTTAAATTTTTTTTTTCATTTTCTATTGTTTGTTATCTAATTCTCTGTTTGTTTATTATCTAATTCTCTACTAATAAAAAAAATTGAGTATAAAATGCCAAAAATTACAAACAACAAAACGCCTGATAGTGTGAAAACTGTGAGAATGGATGCTAGCAAAGCACAATGTTGCTATATAAAACGCCAAAAAACGCCAAACAAAGTATTACTGGAAAAAGCAACACTAATTGACAGATGAAATTGAACGAAACAGTAATTGCAAAACAGTAAAATGAAGAGACTATAACATTATTGCCAAACATTTATTATATTAAAAACCACTACATGGAAAATTGAATTTATTTATATTTTCAAAACGCCATAATTGTCTGTCACATTATAGGCCTGCATCCTAAATGGCACAACACTTGATAGAAAAAAGAAATAAACATCAAGAAAATTACTGATGTTTTTTACATTATAGGCCTGCATCCTACTTGGCACAACAATCAAAGTCATACTTAGTTAAAACGCCAAAATATTTACTATGATCCTGATCTAAAAACAATAAAAACGCCGCGTATTTGTTAAACGCCAAAAATGGAAAGGTGATGTGACACGCATTTAAAAAAAGAATATAAAAGGACAAAAAAGCCCCTCCGCCCTTCTCTATGTCGCGTGACACGTGTTGGGACAAGATGCGTTCTCACCGTTCTCACACTTTTGGTCGTTTTCTCTTGATCCCGTTTATATATATATATAGGGGATGGTTCAAATGAAAACCATTTTTAACGCGAAAACTCGAAAACTAACTAAAAAAGCCTAAAAAACACACAAAAAATTACACTTTTTTTTATTAAAAATCGCTAGTTTTTGTATATAAAAAAAACTTTTTTTCAAAAAAAAAACAAAATTTATAGTACACATGTGTACTAAAAATTTTTTTTTTTTTATTTTGAAAAAAGTTTTTTTATATACCTAAAATAGCAAAAATTGGTATGAAAAATTAAAAAATATTGGTATGTTTTTTAGGCTTTTTTAGTTAGTTTTCGAGTTTTCGCGTTAACTAGTGGTTTTCATTTGAACCTTCCCGTATATATATATATAGGGTTAGGTTAACGTACAATATCCCTTATCGTACAATATGTACGCGCTCATCTCAGCTGTCAGATCTTCATCCCACATTGAAATCGCATGTTTGTTTTTTGTAACAATTTCGCATGTTGGTTTTTTAACATGCGATTTCATCAAAATTACCACATGCGAAATTGTTACAAAAAACCAACATGCGATTTCATCAAAAATATCACATGCGAAATTGTTACAAAAAACCAACATGCGATTTCATCAAAATTATCACATGCGATTTCATCCATGCTATTTTATAACATGCGATTTCACTATATTGTGCGTATTGTACGTTAAGGGATATTGTATTTTACACTTTCACTATATATATATATATATATATATATATATGGGTAAGGTTTAAATGAGAACGCTAAATATTGTGAGATCAAATGATAAAACCGCGAAAACTTGGTCAAAAACAATTCAAATTCAAAAAAAAATTTCTATATTTATCCTTAATATTCAAATACAATGTTAGAAATTTAATTTATACGTTTAAATTTACGTGAATTCGTAAATAAGAAAATTTACACATGTGTAAGTTTGCCATTTACACATGTGTAAATCTGTTATATTTACGCATGTGTAAAAAATCTAAAAAGAGTGATTTTGAAAGGAGAAATTAATTATTTGATGTTGTAAATTCTTTTTTTAATGTTGTATTTTAATTACAATGAGGTTTGTATTAAAAAATTGGTTTTGATTGGTTTTTTCATTCGTTCTCATGGTTCTCGCAATATTTAGTGTTCTCAAGATAACTCTCCCCATATATATATATATACAAAGTCTATTTTTCCTACAAAGTGTAAAAAGTTATAAAACACCATAATATCAACCATAAAACACACTCAAAACCCACAAATAACACAGTGAAGATTACTATAACACCATATGTGTGGGTTTTGTGTTGTGTTTTAGATGATAAGGCTTTGATTATCGAATGACTAACATTAGTGTGTTTTATGTTGATTATCATGTTTTGTTTTATATTCATATTTGTACGATGGTGTATTTGAAGTTTTTAAGGACTGTTAGGGTTTGGACGTTGTGTTTTTATGATCCTCGCTACGTTATTTATGGGTTTTGAGTGTGTTTTATGGCTGAAATTGTGGTGTTTTATGACTTTGTAGGAAAAATGGACTTTATAGTTGAACCCCACCCTATATATATATATATATATATATATATATATATATATATATATATATATATATATATATATATATATATATATGAACAGGATCAGGAGAGAACACCTCAAAGTGTGAGAACGGTGAAAACGATTCTCAGCCACAAGATATTAGTGGTTTGTGGCTGAGATTGATGCGGTGGCATTTTTGTAAATAATAGGGGCCTTGGAACTAACAGGAGGGGTAAAATAGGAAGATCCAAACAAAGGTGCACATGCTAATCACATGCCATTTTCCCCCCATCATATTTAAACGACAGTAACTTTTTTATACGTGATTATTTTTCAAAAAAAATTATACCATAAAACTCAGCGTTTTTTTATCTTTCCAACGCGTATACTATTGATATATTTTTCGAAAAAAATTAACTGGGTTTTATGAAGTTTTTCTGAACTGGGTGTTTTATGGCGTTTTAGACTATGTATTTTCATGGCGTTTTTTCTGAACTAGGTGTTTTTATGGCGTTTTAACTATGTATTTTCATGGTGTTTTTCTGAACTGAGTGTTTTATGGCGTTTTCAACTGAGTTTTTTCATGGCGTTTTTCTGAACTATGTGTTTTATGGCGTTTTTAACTAGGTATTTTCATGGCGTTTTTCTGAATTGGGTGTTTTTATGGCGTTTTATTTGAACACCCAGTTCTTGTGAGTGGTTTTTTTTGACAATATTACCCCGTAGTGTAATTTAGCATCAATGCCACATGTCACCACCGAAATCGTTCTCACCGTTCTCAAACTTTTCACCGTTCTCTCTAAATCCTGACTCTCTCTATATATATAGGGTCGAGTTCATTTCAGAACTCTAAATAACTACAGAACTTTCAGAACTCCAAATAAACAATCATTTTATATATAAGTTTTTGTATTTAGAATCTTTTTATCATCTATTATATGTATTTCTTTGATTACATACATGTTAAAAGTAGTTTACATATGTTTAATTGCCAAAATTATATATATGTGTCATAACTAATTACATATATGTAAAAAAAACTAGTTTACATATGTGTAATTATAAAATTACATATAAAAATGATAAAATTACTCTTAACATGTATGTAATTGTATAAATACACATAATAAATGATAAAATTATCCTAAACATAAAAATATATAAATAAAAAGATTGTTTATTAGGAGTTTTGCGAGTTCTCTAAATATTTATGGTTCTGAAATGATCCTAGCATCCGTTAGGAACCACCCTTTATTGCGAGAACCGCGAGAACCAATGTGAACACAACCAAAAATGCCTAAAAATAGCTAAAAAACACACAATTTTTTTTTTAATATTTTTTATAAAAAAATCGCTACTTTTAGTAGCAAAAAAAAATTTTAATTTTTTTTTTGCTAATAAAAGTAGCGATTTTAACATAAAAATATTAAAAAAAAAATTAAAATTTTTTTTAGATTTTTTTAGGTTTTTTGGGGGTTTAGTTTTTAGCATTTTAGCTTGGGGGTGGGGGAGGGGGGTTTAGGTTTTTTTTTTTTTTTGGGGGGGGGGGGGGGGGGGGGTATTTTAGGTTGTGTTCACATTGGTTCTCGCAATAAAGGTGGTTCTCGAATGAACCTTACCTTATATATATATAGGGTTGGGTTCATTTCAGAACTCTAAAAAATGGCAGAACTTACAGAACTCTTAATAAACAATCATTTTATATATATTTTTTTATATTTATGATCTTTTTATCATCAATTATATGTATTTTTATGATTACATACATGTTAAAAGTAGTTTACATATGTCTAATAGCCAAATTATATATATGTGTAATAATTAATTACATATATGTAAAAACACTAGTTTACATATGTGTAGTTATAAATTTACATATAAAAAATGATAAAATTACTCTTAACATGTAGGTAATCATAAAAATACACATAATAAATGATAAAATTATCCTAAACATAAAAATATATAAATAAAAAGATTGTTTATTAGGAGTTCTACGAGTTCTGTAAATATTTATGGTTCTGAAATGATACTTATATTTAGATGTTTATAAATCAATATGTATCCTAGATCATATTATCGTGTGTTTACTAAAGTGTGATTTATGTAATTTATTAAAAAAGCAAGTTTTCCATAACGTCTATTTACAAAGTGTGATTTATGTAATTTATTAAAAAGCAACTTTTCCATAACGTTTATTTACAAATTTGTCAAATCTTGTTTTTAGGATTATATTCTGTAACACTACAAAGATAACTAATTTATCAAAATTAATAATGAACATACCACCACCCGAAATGTATGAAAACACGAGTCCACCTGCCAATTATTAATGTATTATTATATGCAATCCCCCCCCCCCCCCCCCCCTCCACCAATTCCCCAATGAACCATCCTCGGGTCTTTCTATTATCACATACCTATTTTCTTATTTTCACATCCTTACATGTATACGGGTCGTATACATTTATACCCCCCCCCCCCCCCCCCCCACCAATTCCCCAATGAACCATCCTCGGGTCTTTCTATTCTCACATACCTATTTTCTTATTTTCACATCCTTACATGTATACGGGTCGTATACATTTATACGGGCCGTATGGAATGTTATTTGCACAAATAAATGCATTGGAATGTTTTTTTTTGTTTTACCTGTATACGAGCAATATAATGTTATACGGCCTCAGGTGTTTTTTGGTGAGATTTTCTGAGGTTTTTGGGTTATTAACGTTTGTATAACGGGCCGTATAACGTTATATGAGTCGTATATATATGTTTTTTTGGTAAAACCGAACAACCGTTTAATAAGATTTAATAATTGTTTAGATAGTGTTTGCCGTATTATATAGATATATCGGATTAGGTTACGAGTTTGTAAAACGTCTATGTTACAATAATATTTGACGTATTATTTTTTATATGTATCAGATAAGCAAAACATGTGTATATGAGCAAAACATGTGTATATGATAAACAATATCATAACAATTATTATGCAAACATGATAATAAACAATATGATAACAATTATTAAACAAACAAGATAAAATGTAAACATAAGATTAATATTTCCAATGTTTTACATCTTAAACAACAAAAGATAAATATTTACAGAGTTTCAAATGTAAAACAACAAAACAAAAATAAAATAAGAAGCTACGGTGCTGGTGGTGCAGAGCAAGCTCGTGTAGGTAGAGGCGCGCCAGAATGTATAGCGATAATCGCCTTCACCACCCACCGCATGTCGCTCTGCATACGGGATACGTCCACCCGTACAGCATCTACATCTGACTCGACCCGAGCCAGTCTCTCCTCCACCCCCTGTGGAGGAGTCACACGTGGTCTCACGCACTCACCATGAAGTTCTTTTCGCACAAACGGCCACTCATTCTCGTCAAGCGACAAGCCGACCGCTATAGATCGAAAGCCACAATTACCATCGCCCCGAACATTTTGAATATGACTTAGGTATGTATGGATGGAAGCAAGGTGGTATGAACTTTCCATATAATTTGAATAAGTTAAGTTGTATTACAGGCAGTAAAGGTAACCACATTGCCTATTCCATTGATTTTTTCACCTTTTGCTTACCCTTCCATTGCCTAGCGCCTTTCGCAATCACGTCGCTGAACATCGGTACTCCACGATTATCACTTTGTGAGTGGACAAACGAGCTATGTCTTGCAGGTTGGGTGTGCGACTCTTGTGTACCAATACCTGGTGAATCACCATGTGAGTCTAAAGATGACCGAAGAGAGATAAAAATGTGCCTAGAAGGCTGCGCAACAGGAACAACTTTCCTTTCTTGTTGAGCCTTTAACGTTGGACGGCCCCGTGGATTTTTGTTCACGACTGGCTGTTTGACATTTGTCTTAATGGGGTTAACCATCTCCTTTATTTTTTGAAACATGTTTTTCTTAATCGCCCTCAGCTGCCCCAAAAAATGTTGTTTAAGAATAGCCAATTCGTTGTCTATGTCGAATACCTCGTCCTCGCACTCTTCGTTTAAAGGTACCATATCCAGCTTCTGCCAAAAGGGGTCTATCAGATCCAACAACTTTTGACCGACATTAAAATAAAACACAAATAAGAGAAAACGTTAAAATCATTGCGTGATGAAATGCGCTTATTAAAAAACGTGGTTGGTCGAAGGATGTATTACGCTTTTGTATATACGGTACCAATCGGCACGCGCATGGCAGCCCACAGCTTGTAAACAAACGACATGCGCATATACTGTTAGCTTATTTTAAGATCTCTATTTGTTGAACTTCGTTTCTTAACATGTCCAGGCATGCATGTGAAACCTTCTTTCGAATGAGATAAAAAAAAAGGTTCGTTATATGGACCCATTGTCCGGCTCCTGCTTGCTTCAATGCTGGCTTTTATTTCAGTGACCAGGTTTTTCATCAGTTGATCGATAAGCGGTACAACCTTATCAAGCATGAGGTTGGGTTCGCCGAGTTATCGCTTAAAGAACGCATGTTGACCCTCTACCCTGTTGGTTATGCGCTGTCCGAAGTTCAGATGTTGGTCGGTCCAGTAAGCCACAAACCGGTCGCCATATGGTTGTAACCAGTTTGAGAACAAGTAGTCCATGATCTCTAAAAACAAAGTGAAATGCAGTCATGACAAGTCAGATAAGTACGATTAATAAGAAAATTACTAGGAAACTTACGGTCGCGTTTATTGCTTGGCAGTCCTGATCGTATACGCTCGTACTAGTAGTTGTATTCGATTTCGGTCGTTGTGTTAATCAGCCTCTTCCACTTGTATAAAAACTTGTCCCACGCTTCTTCCATCCTAAAGCTTGGCTTGCAATGTTTTGTTGTATGTGACACCTACAAAATGAGTGTCTAGTGTTGGGAAACACAGGTGGGCATGCGTTAATGAGGGCGAGATCTCTGTCCGTTACTATTACACGGGGCTCCATAACACCGTCCAGTGAGTCTTTCAACCTCTGTAACACCCACGTGAAGTTTTCCTCTTTCTCGTTTGCTATGAACGCATGCACAACGCAGAACGACATGGATGTGGACGTGACACCGACAATATGAACTAGCGGCATGTTGTAGGTGGAGTCTATAAGCAACACATGCGGAAAGGCGCGCCACAACCTGTTCGACACTGGGTGGATAAAGAAAAATTATTGTGCCCTTTCGTCGTTTCCATATGTTCTGTGGAAGAAAGCAAACCCAACTGTCGTCAAACGCTGGAAAAGTATCTGCATTGGTGTCTCGTCGGCTTGTTGAATTCGACCCAATTTGGCACAAGCGTTGTATATGGTGTTGCTTGTTGAGACATTCTCGGGGTTCTGTTCTTTAATGATATTGAGAATGTCTCATGGTTTCATATTCTGGTGTGTCAGTTGCTCCAACGTCATCTCTTCTTCTAGAGTCAGCCTCATTAGGGACGGATGACCCTCTAGATACAGAAAAGGTTCGTGGTTATGCTGAGCATCTCCAACCCTTAGATCCCAATACTGTGACCTCTTTCTATATGTTCTGATCAGATGGAAGTTGCAACCGGTTTTCCTGCTCCCGGTCCGTCTCACCGTGGTTGTTGACTTGTGGTGGCCGGCACAATCGTACGTTAGCTAAATTTTTAACGACTGCCCGCTTGGGGGTTTGTTGTAGATCGTGCGTTTGGTGACTATGGCGTACCCATTTTGGCGTCCGACTGCTCTTCACCACTCCACCAATTATATGCGAGATTTTATTCCTGTATACGGCTCGTATAAGGTTATACAGGTCGTATACAATGGTTAATATTTTTTATTCGCTCGTATAGTCAATATACGAGCACTGTTTATTGCTTGTATACGGGCCATATAAATGTATACGACCAGTATACAAGAAACACACACACACACATATATATATATATTATTCATATAGGTGAAATTGAAGAAATCGTACTCGGTATGTATTCAGAGATTAAGTTTACCTTGCTTTTGCTTCGTGTTTATTTACGGGTCGTTTGTTTGACTTCAAACGTATAAACAATAATATTAAATGTACGGCAAATATACATATAAATAAATGTTATACCTAATCAGTTGTAAACTCACTAGGTTCCTGGTTAACGTTTGGACCCTCAGGCGGTCCACCACTACCGGGAGGAGATTCAAAACTATCGGGAGCAGATTCAAAACTATCGGGAGGAGGTTGAAAACTACCGGGCAGCAGTCCACCAGTATCCGGAGGGGGTTGAAAACCAACGGGCGGCCGTGGATAATAACCAGCATAATTAGGTTGAAAGTCATCCAAACCCCAAGGATCCTGACTTGCAACAAACGCAAGGTTGAGATCGAACGAACATTTAGATCAAACACACCCAGATTGCTATTCTGATTGTTTTTATCACTCGCCTGATTCGACTCGTTAGCCGAGTCATTACCGAAAATGTTCCACCACGACATTAATAACGTAATATACTTTGAATACAGAGAAATATAGAAGAAACGAATAGAAGTTAAATGAAAATGAATAAGATTAGTTGTTGTTTATATAGACGTTTACGGAATATTACATCGTATCAAATGATTAACACGCGGATCGAGGAATGTAACGTAGAATCAAATTAACTCGCACGAATATCGATAAATCTAACGTTTAATTCGGACGAAATTGTGACGTATACGAGTCGTATAAAGTTATACGGCCCGTATAAATTGTCGTATACATTATATACGACCAGACAAAATTCTTATTTTCACATGATGTGTATGGACAGTATAAGGTTATACGTCCCGTATAGAATAAAATCAACTTACAAAGGCTGCTGGTACAGCCTTTGTCAGTTGACTTTATTCTATATGGGTCGTATGTGTGATTATTAACTCGGCTTAAGTAAAGGTACTATAATCACTAGAAAACCTGAATGTCTGACTGATTGACTAAGTCTATTATCCTTTCGTGACTTCTGTTGGTGTTTGAATAATTATTGACCCCTCATATTACTTTCTACCTAATTGAACCAATCACTATCATTCTATAATAAAGAGTTAACTGCCATTTTCGTCCTTGTGGTTAGGTCACTTTGGCCATTTCAGTCCATTTTTCAAAAATGCGCCATTTTCGTCCCCCACGTTCTGGAAAGGTGCCATTTCAGTCCAAAAATCATAACCCAGTTAAGTCAGTTTGTAAATAAGGACTGATTGTGTAAATTTGTAACATAAAGAACTGATTGTGTAAATTTGAAAAATGGACTGAAATGGCAGTTAACACCACCACCACTAGCCCTGCCACCACCACCACTCCGCTGCCACCACCACCACCACCGCCACCACCGCCACTCCACAGCCACCACAGCCACCCTGCCACCACCACCACTCCGCTGCCACCACCACCACCGCCACCACCGCCACCACAGCCACCACCGCCACCACAGCCACCACCGCCACCCTGCTCATTTCTGCAACTCGCCGGAGTTCGGAGTTCATCGGAGAAGACGACCGGAGAAGACGAAGACGTCCCCGTAACCCGCAAGCTTTTCGTTTCGGTATACCGTTCTCGTTCCTTTGTTTTGCTCGTTTCGGCTTTTTTTTTCACATCGGATATCGTAATTTCCAGGTATGTGCAGCCAAAGGTCCTCGACCAAGATATCCACGAGTTTGGAAAACAAGAACAAAAATCGGAACGGTTTCTAAATCACTGAAACTTGTTGAATGTGTAAGTTATTTTTCTCCGTATGGCTGTTAGTTTCATGATAAATAGTTATCTAAAATGTTAAGCGATATCTTATTAACTAGTTTTTCTCTATTATGTGTCAGATAAAGGGATTATCAAATGTCAAAGAGGAAGTCTACGGGGCTCTTGATTCATTCATCGCATGGGATTTGGAATTTCCTTTAATTACTGTGAAAAAGGCTTTAAAATCACTTGAAAATGAGAAAGAATGGAAAAGAATAATTCAGGTAAAAGTTACTATCTTTTAAAATTTCTTTTATTTTTTGTGGGTATCTCAAATTTGAATCGCATGGATTAAAGGTAACCAAGTGGATGTTAAGTAAAGGCCAAGGAAAAACACTGGGGAGCTATTATTTATTGCTATCCGATTTTTGTTCTTGTTTTCCAAACTCGTGGATATCTTGGTCGAGGACCTTTGGCTGCACATACCTGGAAATTACGATATCCGATGTGAAAAAAAAAAAGCCGAAACGAGCAAAACAAAGGAACGAGAACGGTATACCGAAACGAAAAGCTTGCGGGTTACGGGGACGTCTTCGTCTTCTCCGGTCGTCTTCTCCGGTCGTCTTCTCCGATGAACTCCGAACTCCGGCGAGTTGCAGAAATGAGCAGGGTGGCGGTGGTGGCTGTGGTGGCGGTGGTGGCGGTGGTGGTGGTGGCAGCGGAGTGGTGGTGGTGGCAGGGTGGCTGTGGTGGCTGTGGTGGCGGTGGTGGCGGTGGTGGTGGTGGCAGCGGGGTGGTGGTGGTGGCAGGGCTAGTGGTGGTGGTGTTAACTGCCATTTCAGTCCATTTTTCAAATTTACACAATCAGTCCTTTATGTTACAAATTTACACAATCAGTCCTTATTTACAAACTGACTTAACTGGGTTATGATTTTTGGACTGAAATGGCACCTTTCCAGAACGTGGGGGACGAAAATGGCGCATTTTTGAAAAATGGACTGAAATGGCCAAAGTGACCAAACCACAGGGACGAAAATGGCAGTTAACTCTATAATAAATATAGTCAATGATCCTTTGGTGGAGCGGTTGGTAGGTCGGTTGTTCTCCTAGGAGGCTCCGGTTCGATCCCCGTCTCCTCCAAAGGTGAGGCACCAGGGTTTTACCCATGATGCCCGGGTTCGATCCCCACTTGAGGCGGTTTATTCCCCTCTGTGGCGGCTCTCAACCCGTCAAGTCCTACGCAGGGCGAGGCACCTGTGGGGTTTTTCCTTTGGACGCCGGTCACACTCTGATGCCAGCTGGGGCACGGTTAAGACACTCACGTCTGGCCGGAGTGGGGCGACGGGCCTCCCCAATGAGGGGGGGTGTGGGGTGTCTCGCACCCAAAAAATTGTGACACCTTGCCGTTAAAAAAAAAACTCTATAATAAATATAGGTGGCAAAATGGGTTGGTTGACCAAATTTACGTAATAGGTTAGGATGAGTTTGAGCTAAGATAGGTTTATTAAGAAAAATGTCATGATAGGTTTAGGTTAATATAGGTTTGGGTCAAGAAGAGTTTGGATCAACATGGGTTTTAGTCATGATAACCTAAACTAAAAGAAAACAAAAATTAAAAAAATATATATTCAAAAATTTTCTAAAAAATAAAAAAAAAACCTAAAACAATCAAAAAAATTAAAAAAAATCAAAAAAATCAAAAAAAAAATCTATAAAATAAAAAATCTATAAAAATCAAAAAATTCTAAAATTAAAAAAAAAATTCAACAAATTCTAAAAATCTAAAAAAATAAAAAAAAATCAGAAAATTCTAAAGAATTCTAAAAAATAACATAATAAAAAATCAAAAAAATTCAAAAATTCAAAAATTCAAAAAAAAAATCAAAAAATATAAAATTCTAAAAAAGTCAAAATAATCTAAAAATTCAAAATAATTCAAAAAAATCTAAAAACTAAAACAAAATCTAAAAAATAAAAGACTCGGAATTAAAAAAATAAAAAATTCTAAAAGAATTCTAAAAATAAAAAAAAATTCTAAAATAATATTGAAAATTAAAAAATTCTAAAAAACATTCTAAAAAAATCTAAAAATAAAAAAAATCTAAAAAAATAAAAAACATTCAAAAGATTAAAAATGTTTCAAAAATTCTAAAAGAATTCTAAAAAATAAAAAAAATCAAAAAACTCTAAAAATCTACAAAATTCTTAAAAAGGTTTTAAAATTAAAAAAAATAAAAAAAAACCAAATTTTTTTTAAAATTCTAAAAATTTAAAAAAATCAGAAAAATTCTAAAAAATAGACTTTGTTTTTGATTTTTGATTTTTTATTTTTGAATTTTTATTTTTGAATTTTTATTTTTTTATATTTTTTTTTTTTTTGAATTTTTTGATTTTGTCATTTTTTTGAGTTTTTTTTTATTATTATTATATTTTTTAATATGGATCGACTCGGATGATGATCCATCCATTTAAAATTATTTGAGTTTTTTTTACTTAAGTAATTTTAACCCATCCTGACCCGCTTGGGTTTTATCTTATACCCATCCTGACGTACTCACTTTTTTACCCAGCACTTCACAACTATTTTAACCTAGTGACTAATTTTGTTTAGCCCATGTTAACCCATCTTAAAATTTAAAATATCAACATTAACCTAAAATGAAATGGATAGGCTTGTTTTACCGGGCCTAATAATAAATAGTAGGCGGTGTGCTAATGGTGTTTGTATTTCCTAATGTTGATCAATGAGAAAAATACTAGGTTAATGATGTGATCTGTCTTGGAATAACCCTGCTTTGACAAGTGAATTTATAAACTTTTTCTACGCTTGAAGCAATATGAACACCCCTTTTTTGGGGGTTCCACTGATTGTATCCTCTCCCATCATCGCATCTGATGGATACATATAACCATGATACACAGGCCTAGAGTTTTTGAATACCTCCTCGCTATAGGGCGCCTATGTACACCAACTAATTATATGAATAATAGTCGACTTTTGATGTTGTTTTTCAGTTGACTAAAAATATATATATGTTTATGAAACACGCGCATTTGCTAAGACTTGACACGGGTGCCACCGAACGGGTCAGTTCACAATAATCATACCAGAGAACACCAAGAAGAAATAAATATATCCAAAGACAAGATCTACCATTACTTTCAATCCAAAGTGTATAAGCAAGCAGATAACGCAAACCTTAAATCAAACAATCCCTGGTGCATCAGTTATGATGTGCTTTCTCTCTCTTGCTTTCAATGGTCACCTTTCTCCTAGTATCAAAATCCACAATCTCCATATCAGACACAGTTCCTAGATACCCATACAAGATTCTCTCTTTCTGCCCATTTTTATCCAGTTTCACAAAGTTGGGATCTTTCTCATCCTCATTCCCTTGTCTGTACATGGGCTGCACGGAGGCCCATGACCCGCGCCCGCGCTTTTGTTTCTCAAAGAAATCTGCAAGCCTCATCGCATCTGTCAGGCCCGATTGGTCACCCGCAAACTTCACAGCTGTTGTGCCCATGTGGCCTTCTCTCCCATACATCGACTTTGACTTTCCAGTGGTGAATCCCAAATCTGAAGAGAAAATAATGGTGGATTTACCCAAACCCTAGTTAATTAGTAGCTTCACCATAGCATACCAACTGTGACGAATCACAAATACTTTAATGTGAGATCATGGATAGAAAGATCAATTGACAGCCAATAGTAAAAGCGCAAACTAGGGTCATGAAAACCCTACCTAGATCCATATGTCGGTAACTAGAACCATTCACAATGAGCCTTTTCAGATTAATATATCCTGAATTCTTTTCTCCAAGATCGACCCAACTTTAATAATCGATATCAAACTATCATTTCCAAAAACAAGTCTCTAATGCTTACAAAGCATCCTGCGTGTTCCACATTGCCACTAGTGCAATGATTTATTTTTTAAGTCATGGAGTTCTATGTATTACAAGCCTTTTAAAAATTTTAAAATACTTATTATATTACGCAGAGTCAGGTTAATAACCAATAACACATATTTTTGGGTAGAAAAGGATGTATCACATAGAATGTACATCTCTGAAGTGTACTGAAGTGATTTAAGAATGAATTACTAATTTAAAACATATGCCTCGCTATGAATCTACCAAGAATTACTAATTTAAGTATCTAACACACATATAGTGCACTGAAGTAAAATGAAGGGGCATTGTTTCCTAGAAATATTATGCGAGTATCAAAGGGTATGAGATAATCCTCGAAAAATTATCTGGTTATTCAAATGACATGATCGAGAATAGATTGATTCAGATGTACTCTGAAGTACTATATATGCATTGTCATGGTTGTAAAGGTTCACCGACTAATTTTCATCTAATCGGCAAATTAATTGCTAGGCGGTCAACAATGGTCAAATGTGGTCCTAATCGACCAAAAATCGGTGGCAGTCTAGCGATTTCAGCCAAATTCTGGCCATAACGTGTAAATTCCGGCAATTAATCCCATCTACAAAATACGGGTCGAAGGTGTTAAAATATGTCTACTTAAAAAGCTACATATAAAACTGAATATTATTACATATAAAATCCCAATCTGATTAACCCCTATTAATCCTGATTAATTGCTAGCCACTACCCCACCGGCCAACTAGCACCTAGCGATTCTTACAACATTGTGCATCGTTATTAATTTAATGCCAAAGGAGACCCTTGCCTACATAACTGACACATAGAGAGAAGGCTAATGCAACGGTGAATGTTAAACACATGCTTTAAAGATAGACACAAAAGTAATAGAAAACTATTTGCTCTAAAAAGAGGAAGATGGGAAAAGAAACCAAATTCATGACAGGTAACAAAATATTCTAAAGACCAACAGTCAAGAGTCAGAGTCAAAGTCAGAATCGGAATCGTGGGCATGACCTAAGGAACAGCAACCACTAGAATAGTGTCCACTAGCTAAAACCAACATCCATGAGACAAAAACAAAAACCAAGACAAGTAATAGCATATCGTCTTAGCAGCCCAGCATGTGTTCGCCTCCATGGTTTTGTTGGGGTTTCTGTATGTTTCCACTATTTAATTTGACGACTTTCTACTCTATCCATCTCCGATTTGAAGAATACAATTCTAGACACAAACCCTTGCCCTATTAAAACACTTACCATACATGCGCTCGGCAAAACTGCACGTCACACACCACACAGCAAGGCTGGGACATCTAACTCTATAGTTAAGGAATATGCATATTGTGAAGATTTTTTTTCCACTTTATTGGAATTAGTACTCCAATAACAAATTAAAATTACCTGCAGATGGATAAAAAAAAGCAACATAGAGGGCAAAGGAAGACGTGCATATATACCTCTAAGCTTCATGTCCATTGCTTTATTGCCTAATCCCTCCATACGTCCATCTTTACCCTTTCCCGTAGAGGTGTTGCGTATGATGACATGAGGTGGCCACATAATTAAATCATCCAGATTAGCAGCAATTTCGTCTGCAGATAACCGCTGGTACACCTTTGAGTTATCAGGTGGCATCAAGTAGTTCCAACCCATCAAAATGCACAATGCCTTGTGTAATCCCAAATGATTAGGAACTTGGTCACTAGTTGACGTTTCTGGGTTGTATGTGTGCATGATAAGACTATGTACATCTGGAAAATCTTTTGACGACCTGAATTTGCATCAAATGACTCGTTCATCATTTCCATTTCGTTCGAGCTTAAATCAAGTTTAACAGGTCCATAAGAAAGAAGAAAACTATAGTATTTGATGTGAACACGACTCCATATTTCTTCCATGTTAAATTGTTACACGAGAATGATTACTCTGGACAGTTGAAGGCTAAAAATGATTTAACATGAACTTAAAGTCCATTTCTACATATGAAAAACTAATGAAAAAATATACAACCAAATAATTTGGCACATATGAAGAAAGTTGCACATTATATATAAAAATAAGAGATACACATAACATTCAAATATACGAACTTTAGCATATCAGTTACTGAGTTACTTTAAGAGATTTAACTCTTGCAGGAGATGAACATTAGTACATTATGTAACTAATTGAAAAGCTAACACTATACTGCCCTTTGAAAATGATACCAAGAAAGTATGAAAGGGTCCACTACCATCAATCAAGATAATATGACCATAAATATCCTATGCATAGATGTTACCACACTACACTGAATCATGGCGGTAACCAACCGCCACAACGCCATGTCATACATACAGCTAAAAGACTTTCGGCAAGTGTTATTTCTAGATATATACGTCAGTATAATGTAAGTTTTGTAAACCACTATTGTTTCAATATCAGAATAAAATGTTAGATACTGAAACTAAATATCATATATATCAGATGGATCAGTAAAAAATTAAATAAGTCGCTGGCAATAAAATAGATAATAATACTATTTTGTAAAACCAAAGTAGTCAATGTCGCAAGGTGCAAAGAACTCGCCTAAGACAAAACAGCGCAATAATAAGAAGAAAAGAAAAAACTGAACAATATGCGAAGATATTTAACAAAATAATACTCAAATGTCCCCTATATTAGTAGAGATCAAATAATCATCTAACCGGTTATGATTATACTTTAGGGTACAAATTATCTAGCTAACTCAAATAATCATCTAACTGGTTATGATTATAGTTTAGGGTACAAATTATCTAGCTAACCTTAACTTCGATCATTTGATTATACTTACGAAAGCTGTAATAAGAGCATTCACAGTAGAATCTCCATCTCTATAATTTAACTTAATATCACCATTTACTAAATTTTGTCTAACCTACCACATCTCATTCTCCATCTCTATTTCTCTCACTCACAAACACTTATCTTATTATTTTTTTTCTTTCTTATATACTCGCAAACATTTATAAAGATGATGAATAGTGGATCTCTATATTTGGAGAATCTCAATTCATAAAAATCTAAATTTCGGAAAGAGGTGGAGATGCAAAAATAGAGAAAATCTCCAAATTTTTGGAGATGAAGACCCAAATGTGATTGATCTAATCTAACACCTTAATAAACACACCCAAATACTGCATAAAGCTAAAAGAGGACAAAGAATCAGAATGTAACAATAAATCTAGAGAAATTCTATTTTGATTCTTTCAAAAATAAAAAGAGCGCACATAAATAATGAACAACTATGAGAGGAAACAAAAGACCAAGAATACACGTGGGCGTGCAAACGCACACACCCACACACACATATATATATATATAGAGAGAGAGAGAGAGAGTGACTACACTTTCACTCGATCCCAAACAATCTTAATTGACTTCTAATTGTCATAACTATAGAAGCCTCCAACAACAACAACAACAACAACCATACCCAGTATATCCCACAAATAGCAGACTATTGGTAGGGTCTGGGGGAGGTGGGATGTAGGCAAACCTTTCCTCTATTCAAGAATAGAGAGGCTGCTTCCTGAGAGACCCCCGGCTCCAAAACAACCAACAGACAGATAGACGAGAAACGGGTAAATAAATCACGCAGCAATAGGCAGATAAGTCATCAGTACGCAACATATATGCAAATATACAAGAAAATCATCATATGTTGGTCTACCTAAATCGTAAACGAAATCTAAACCCCCCCCCCCCCCCCTCCGCACAGATAGGACACGTCTATACCCTCACCTACTAGTCCTTAACCTTAATCCTACGTCTCCACGAACTCCTATCATGAACCATGTCCTTAGAGAGGTGCAATTCTAACAAATCTTGTCTAAGTCTTTCATCCCAAGTCAACTTGGGCCTGCCTCTACTCCTCTTTCCTTCCACTGTCATGGTTTCCCACTGCTCTAACTGGTTCTGTCAACTGCCTCCTCTTCACATGCCCAAACCATCTCAACCTCCCCTCTTTTATCTTGTCCGATATATTAGCTACTCCTAACCAATCCCTAAAAACCACACTTCTAATTCGGTCTAACATCGTGTGGCCACACATCCACCTAAACATCCTCATCTCCGCTACCTCCATCTTGCGCGCTTGTGACTACAAGCTAAAAAGAGAGCGCTGAATACAAAAAATGAAAAGACATTTATACCTTGTACTTAACATTCAAGTCACATATCTATAAGATTATTAACTAGCGCAAGACATGAGAAAAGGTGAAAACAAATATGACGATGGACAAATAGCACATAGCCATGCTTATGCGGTATCCAATATCCATGCATACTCTCAAGTGCCAAGTATTAAGATTTAAGATCAATATGCATGCAACCATTACACCTCGAATGGTGGAGAAACAAATAAGTGTGCTTGCCAAAGACGGTCACACAAGTCATATGCATTGTTCTTTGGTAATAACAGAAAAAAGATTAACCAAATTAATTATGCTAATATAATAGCAAAATTCTCCAACACTTTTAAATTGGCATATCTATGTTTTTCCACATGACAAGTATAAAACCTACTTAGCAACTTGTGAGGTAGAATCAGTCAGAAATTCCTGATTATCAGACTCTGAACAACTATAAATCAACAACCATGTATCAGCGCAACAATTGCCATAGAGCTAAAGCATCTGCAGTTATTTATACAATGTGGATGTAAACAAATGATGGATGATTCTGCAGAAGACATCATACAATATCTTCTGAAGATTCTTCCAAGAATTAACCCAACTCTAAATCCTAATAAATAGAACTTCAACCTAACATTCATCACCATGCCATTGACATGACATCCTTGTTCCTAAAACCAACTGGTAAAAGAGACTCAGAAAAAAATATGTCCATAGTAGTGAAATAAATAGCCCAAAAAGTGACCATACCGTTCAGAGAACAAAAGAATCATAAAGCACATACTAAGCAATAAGCATAAAGATCATAACTTAGGTTTTCCCTGCATGGTAAGTTTGCTTGTCCTTTCAAGCAACGTTTTGAAAACCGGACCAGTGGTTGAACCGATCGCTCTACCGGTTCACTAGTCAGATCGGTTGGACTGGTCTTAGAAACCGGATGACGTAATAATTAACTATTTATTATAAATATTAAAGATATAGAAATATATATGGCCAAACATGCCTGATTAGTAGTGATTACATACATAATAATTCAATAAACGTAAAAGGGCTTAGTCAGACTTCAGAATACTAGTCTCCTGGTGCACCAAAAGCAGCTCAATAACAAGGGGTTCATGAGAAGCACCAACTAACTGCTGATAAACAAAATTGACAAACGAATTCTACCAACAAATCATCTAAAACATTTTGACTTTGAGGTCAAATCCGCATTCAAAATTTGCATATGAAAAATTATAAATTATATATACCACCATTTTACGAATTTAACCCTCACACTACAAAAGAACCTATCCTTTCAAGTTTAGTATAGAGAAGAAAGTACACACAAAGAATATAAAAAAATATCATGAAGTTGGCGCATAAGAGACGAACATTCCTAATAATTACATTACATAAATGATAAACTCAATGAACGTAAAAGAGCTTAGCCAGACTTTTGACAAAAAAACTATATATACCACACCATTAGAAGCACTCAAGCACAAACTGCCTTCTTATAAATATTTAGTTAACAAATGATTTGTATTCAGAATTTATCTAAAACATTTTGGCTTTGAGATTAAAATCACCCTCACAATTTTCATTTGAAAATTATACATACCACCATCTAACAGATCCAAGTTTCAACCCTCGTAACATTTCAACAAAACATCTAATATTTCTAATGCTAACATTCCTATACAGTCTAATTCAAATAAGGATAAATATCTTAATTCCTCATGGCAATAGGTACACAAATTTAGTAAGAGGCTGTTTGACAACTTCTGAATGGTTAAGTGCTGAACCAGTAAGAGGTCTGAATCATTAAGTGCTGAACCAGTAAGAGGTCTGAACCATTAAGAGCCAGTATAATGCTTAATCATTCAGAGGCAAATGTCTGACCAATTCAGATTAGATATCTTAACCATTCAGAATCTATATAATTCTTAACCATTCAGAGGCAAATATGTGAACCATTCAGACATTTGCTCGCGAGACAAACAGTCTAAACCATTAAGTGCCCCATTAAGAGGTAAACAAACAGCCTCTAAGTATGAAATACGCATATATAACAAGAATCATATAGATTAGCAAAGCAATCAAATACACATCTACAACAAAAGATAATAATTCAATCCAAACCTGCCACAGGCGAGACACTGAAGAGCACCTTGCTTCCCATCAGCCAAATACTTGTTCTTCTGATTTGCATTCTCAGTAATCGCCCGAACAAAATTCAAAAACGAACTTTTGACCTTCTCTTGATCAACCTCACTAACCCTACCCTGCCAACTCCTATAATCCCCTTCGGGTTTAATAACCTTAGCCTCATTAGTCCTACGCTTCATATTCCTATTAGCTTCCGCCTTGACAATCTTAGCCGACTTCTCATCCTGACTACTTGGCCCAGCCACATGCGATCCAACCGTATTCCCATACTGCAACAACTGTTGCCTCTGTCTAGCAAACTCATCATTCAATTCATCTCTCTCATCACCAAACTTCCTCTTTCTAGAACCTTCTACCCCTAGCGAGTTCCAATACTCCTGATTCTGCTGCCGATAATTATCGCGGTCCAACCCTAGCCACGGATCGGGACCGGGAGGCCGAATCGGAACCCGAGGGAGCTGCAAAGGGAGATCCTGGTAGTCCGGTGGTAACGCCAAGTACGATCGGGCGCTGCCGTCAGCCAGGACGATTGTTCTGCGATCGAGCATGTGGAATCCATACGCCGGCGGCGGTTGTGCTGGTGGTGCGAGGAGTTCCGGTCGAGGATTAGGGTTGAGTTTGGGGGAGGGTTTGTTAGATTGGGGATTTGAAGGTGAGGGTTTGTTAGGATTGTTGGTGGTGGGTTTACGGTGGTGAGAGGAGGAAGATGATGGGTGATGGTTGTTCTTTTGAGGGTTACCTCCGGCCATCGGTAAACAATCCCTAAGCAGTATGTGTTAACCCCAACTCCAGCTCATGAGATGAGATAGTTTATGCCATCTATATATTACTAGGGAACCCGCGCGTTGCAGCGAGGTCGACATTTGCGACGTTGTTTGCGCTTCCAGTTAGTTTTTCCATCGTATCGTTTTGTTTGGTTATGAATCACGTAAAAGAATTAGTAATTAACAATTTAGTATTAACACGCATAATAATAGGACAAGTCAACAATTGGGCATCGACGTATGATTAAATTCACGCTTTAACCTCATGGAAATCTTTTTCATAGTTAGATTATTAAGGTTAAATATAAGATCAACATGCCAATGAGGTGGTGGTCCATTGTCATAGGCAAAGTCTTTAGACATCTGAGCTTGATAGGGAAGGTCTTAAGTTCAAGTCTCACAGACGATATTGATTAAAAGAAATTCGCCGTTTAAAAAAAATATAAGATGAACAAGTCAAATACTACCAAAGCTGAAGTTTATTGAAATCCTAATAGAAATCATCTAATAACAAATTCTAATTTTCAAAATCATTATTTAATACAAGGAGTTGTTAAATTTACAAATCTTTTAGTCAAGCATGATGTGATGAGCTAGTAGTTATCTAGAATAAGAGATTCAAGACCATCCTATAAAAGAAGCATGCACATTTTTTGTTAAATTGTATAAACACTTTCATTAACATATGTTTATATAACATATGAATTGACAGAAAGGATTGACTCGTTCAATAGATTCAAGACCATCCTATAAAAGTACTCTAGTCAATCTTGCATACACATAACCATTCAATTGCAACCTAATAAGATATAGGCAAGTGCATATACTAAGGAAATATTTGTTGTATAACCTACTGATGCAGACCCACAGTGAGAACCAAAATAGATTAACAATGAACACATGGGCAGGGCTAACTTTTTATACAATATTTCAACATATGTACATCAAAACTGTATGCCGAAATTTCTACACACATTTACATATATTTCAGCATACATACATACAAATTATACGCCAAGAATTCCTTTGTCTTAGGATAATTGGCTGAAGGATAAGTAAGACATCAATGAGTTTCCTCCCTCGCTATTAACACCTGTAGCATTTCCCACCTACTTTGCAAGAAATATCAAACTTATCTTCTACAAATCCAATTGTATAACACTGAGAAATAAGTGTCATATTCTTATACATTCGGTATATCGGTGGCAAACTGAACGGGTCGTTGGGTTGTACCAAACTGGTTCATCTTCACCTTCCCATAAATCTTTTATTCCCTCTTCATCAGCATCTTCATCATTCCACATGCTTTTAGGGTTGTTTTTATATCAAGTGGGCTCTGGCATTCAATTTAAATAGTTAAAGCATGTGAAGCAATACATAAAATATTATTCTTTAAATTATAATTAAGAACTTATATTTGTATTTATAATTAAGAACTTATATTTGTAATCAAACCGAACTGTTTCCAACTTATAAAAAATAACTTTTTTTGATCTGAACCTACATTGACCAGTTACCCAACCCACCATCTTTCCACCTCTAATCTCTATTTAGAACGAGTCAAATTGACAAAATGTAAGCCACATACATACTTCATGTAACTTCTTTCGACGGCCTTTGGATTCCCCATTCTATAACCTGCCATTTTGACCCATTAACCCACCATCACACTTCAGCATTACTATGATGCAAGACAAAGAAAAACATACAGATTTATCAAATGGTATGAAACCAGAACAAAGTGAAGTATTTGACTTGAAAGAACACTCAGCACATATTATATTGTTTCAAAGGATGGCATTTGGTAGTTAAGACTATAGTTCTGAATGTTTCAAAAAACCTTAGACCAGTTGGGGGAGTTGAAGTAACATGCTAAAAACATCAGATTTTATATACACTGACATTGGAAAAAAAAATCTCACAAACAACCTTAAAATCGCGTATCTAGCATGTATATTACTTATATTGGCAGTGGATAATAATATAATGTCGTCCTTTTTTCACAGCTTTGAAGTAAGATGCTTGAAATCAAATGAATAAACATAAAATAAATATAAAATATAAGCAAGGTATGAATGATGAAGATTTACCTGGTGAGTAAAGCAACAATACTGAAAACGAAGAACATCGGCAACATTCCACCATGCTCAAAATCATGCATATGATGTGGGTTTAAGACGTCGTCAACAAGAAACTTAAGATGGGTTGAATAAAAAAGCTCTATACACATATTAAAAAAAGCTCCGAATGATGTAACATAAAGTTCCAAATACTTCAACTTCCCACTAAAACCTAGCACAGGGTTCCAAACTCTCACACGAAATGAGTTTGGGTTTGCTACATAACAGACCACGCCGCACCATATATGCCAGACCCCAACTACAAGAAACAGACAAAAAACTGTTAATTTTATTAACCAAGAAAAATATTGGGTTGTTTGCCTAATGTACATCTAGGTCAACGTTGATCAAAATTGGAGTTTGTAAAAGGGTGATATGTAAAAACATCAAACAGATGAAGATATAATGAATTGTTTACTTGATAAAAAGGCTGACATGTAAAAGAGATAAGACATATGAAGTTTCTGGTTGTACATAAAGATTGGTTGGTTGTATATAGAGCAACTCCCTGCACCTCGGCTTTTAAGACGTAAACGTCTCAAAGCACCTTGGGCTTTTTAAAACCAAGATAATAATAATCACTGTATGGGTACATGTAGCTTAGAGTTTTTAATTGAACAACAATTCAATCTAAACTCAAGTTAAGACATGGTCCTTCATCTCCTAAGTAATCAAATGTACACTGTTATCATGGAATGGAGACATAATAAATTACAAATTTACAATGTTTATGATCGGAAAAACTCATGGTTAGTTACCAGTGTTTGAAGTTTATCTCCTACCATACATAAATCACTAATTATATCATAAAATTGCTCAAAAGCACATGAATTTTTTAACTGCATTTAAACAATAAAATAAACCTGGATCGCAAATTGCGTAAAAATTCATCTACATCTGCAACAAAATAACAACAAACAATCAGTAATTCACAACTACACAAAGTCAAAGGCAGCAAAAACGCAAAAAGAAACAATCACCAAAACTCAATGAACAATACCGTAAATGAGAGCTCGAACGACTCCAGTACGTTGGGCGTTGTAATCTTTAAAGATCTCTTCAACAGTGCACGGCCTCAAAGAAATTGCAGCCATTTCCATAAACAGAGAATCAAAAGGTTTCAGATCTGATATTCATGCCAGTTAATACCAATAAAAAATATACTTCTGAGATATTAGGGGAGGTTGAATCAACTACCCCTTACCCCCAAAAAAACTGTATGATGTAAATGGAAACAAACTATGGAAATTTGCATACTTTCTCCCATATAACCTACAAATTCGTCCCTGATTTCACCCAGAAAATTGAATGATAAAACAACAAATTTGATATAATCAAGTTGGGGAATAATAGGAAATGCTTTAGTCTCAAATTCACAGAATACCAAAACCAAAAGAGGACATAAATTGCACCTGAGATACACGGATTCCTGTTGCAACTCTGTGAAACTAAGCAACCGTGTGGAGGACCTGCTTCACATTTGACAAAGTTATACCCGACCGGAAGGAGTTTATATAACAAAAGTCGAAATTCAAACCTGATTATAGGCAACTGAGGTCGCAAATGACCACTGAATTCAATCATGGGTTCCATCTTAAATCTTCAGTTTCATGCATAAAACCTAATTGATTTCAATCATCAAGCCTTGATTTCATTAATAATTGCTACAACCGTTCACTCCCTGCTTCAATCTACATGGGTTTTCTTTGAACGAATCATGGTGGCGACATTGAACTGGGGGCACATTTGGGAGGCCAGATGAAAAATTAGGGAAAGATGGCATGGCTGTTGGGCTCGCGTCTTAAAATATTGTATGTAAATTACATTTATGTTCATAGGAAATGCTTTATATAGTATTATAGATTACTAGGGGGAAGCCCGTGCGATACACATCGCATTGCGATATTTGTTTTTGTTAATTTTTTTATTCATATAATATTTATTGTAGTATCATTGTTAATCAGTTTTCATCTGATTCGGTTAATTTAGTTTTTGGTTGATTTTGGTTCGTTTTTGTCTGTATTCGGTTTGGTTTAGGTTAACGAATTAGTTATTGCTCACCGATAACCGGTTTTGGTTAATAACCGATAGGTACGCGTGCGATGCAGCGGCAAACACAGACATTGCCTCGGTGTGCATTGTTCGGTTGGTTAGATTATTATCCTCAACCGAAATCGAGGTCATTGATTAGTCTATTTTATTAACCAGTCCCTTTTTCAGTTAATCGATTTGGTTTATTTTGTTAGATTGATGGTTTTTGGTTTGATTAATTTAATTTCAATTTCAATTAATAGCCAAAACCAAACGTGGGTTAAAACTTTTGATTAGAAATATACGAAATTTAGGTATAAATACATAAAATGGGTGTATAGGTATATGAAATAGAGGTATAAATATATAAAATGGGGTATAAATATGAAAGAGATGAACTAAAGGTATAAAAGCTAGAAATATATGAAAATATGAATGGTTCGATTCAGATAATTTTGGGAGGTACAAAAAAACCGATAATCGTTTTTGGTTAATCAGGGTTTCAGTTAATTCAATTTTTGGTTGATTTCGGTTCGGTTAACGATTCAATTATTACTCACCCTTAGACACTGTTAATCAAGTTACATATCAATTTTTAATTAAAAAATATAGCAATACTATACTCAAATTAATGTGAACAAAATACTGTTTATATGATGCAATTTAAAAAAATATTAACATACAAAAAGTTTTGATCGTTTAAAAATCAGGGGGGGAGAGTTAGTTTTTTATAAGGGGATAAAGTGTAACTACTAATTAATTATCTATAATTTTGTTAAAGATGATGGATTAAAGTGTAGTTTAGATGAGGGAATTAAATTGGCGGTATTTAATCACTTGACATTTTGTAGCTATTAAACATTATGGGATAATAACTAATATGTTGGGCTTTAATCACTTGTACATTAAGGAATCATCTACTTGTACCTTTTAATCTATATGTAAATATTGACCAAGACAACTATCGAAACGTCGACAAAAATGAGTAAGTCGTCACGGTACTTTTGGATTTTTTTTAAAACATTATAGTTTATAAGATATGGTAAGAATACGTAAAAGAATTATAAGTTTGTTGTGGAGAGGGAACAAGTTATACTTTAAAGTCATGAACAATTTCCATATACCAATATACTTTAAACAAGTTATAATATCAGTAGGATATCAACTTGTATGCCCGTTAAGGTTTTATAATCATACTATGCCTCATATGGGCGTTTTGATCATTTAGTGACGTATAAAAGGAACTTGCGTATAATATGATGTTATGACCATAAACATTCTGTGAAAACACTTTATTTATGATATAATATCAGTAGGATATCAACCATATGTGTGTTTTATAGTTTATGACCAAACGATGCTTCATAGGGGTATATTGGTCACTTCACACATAGTTTTGAAAGCTTATTTGGGATTCAGAGTTTATAACATGTACCTACTGTAAAAATATTTTAAATAAGTTATAAAATCAGTAGGTGACAAGTCTTGGTTGGTAAATATGGTTTAAAACCATACTACGCACCAAAAAGGCGTTAAAGCCGTTAAATGACGATATTTGCGATGTTCTATGAAAACTGATGTTATGACCAGGTTTATATGGTCAAGATATGCTATTTAGTATAACACATCAGTAGGTAAAAGGTTTTGTATGAAAACCATGATTAAAACCATTTTATGTGCCATTAGGGCATTATCATCATTTAAGAACGTAATACAAGAACTTGTGCATAAACTCAGTTTATAAACTGACTTGATATCCCAAAATATCCTAATTATGATATTACATCAGTAGGTAATTAGTTTAGTATAAGAAATTATGTTTAAAATCGTTCTATGCGCCGAAAGGGCATTTCGGTCTTTAAAGCATAATTTACGATATAATACGAAAACTCAGTTTATGAGCAGCTTAGTAGCATCAGTATATATTAAACATGTTAACATATCAGTACCTAAGTCATTTGCAAGTTCATTGGTGTTTAAAACCTTATTTTTAATAAAAATGGCAAAATGGTCAAAGTATGGCATAATAACAGAAGCTTTCATAAAACTCAGATTACTATTACGATCGTGTAATATAACCTGAGAGGGTTATGCTACATCATATTAAAATCATAACGGAACCTTAAATCAGTAGCAAACTACTCTAATTCGAGTCATAATCGAAAATCAAAGCAGAAGTCAAACTTCGCGACTTTCGGTTGCGAACCGACCCTAAAACGGGAATTGGCGAGCCGAACATGTTTACACATGTTCTAATAATTATTACCAAGTTGTTTATGTGTTGAAACATATTTTAAAACACTTCTAAACTCAGTTCATGATTATTTCGAAATCTGCCCCGTTGACCTTTTTAAACATTAATATGTTGACTCGTCAATTGACTAAGCAAACGTGATTCTTAGGAGGTGCCCTTTTGAGGGATTGTCACCTACCTAATTACGATCACGTAGCCATGTTCGTTGCGAACATTGGCTGGACCATTAAGGTCTAAACCGAAAGTCAAAGAGTTTATCGAAAATGCTTGACTTTCGGCTTTAAAAGCCTAATAAATGAACAAGCCATGAAAGGAACACTTACATGTGATCCAAGGGACTGATAAAAACTCAAAGGGAAGCTCCCAATTGCTCAGGAACCTCCAGAGAAGAAGTTATAGAAGGAAATAATGAATGGTGCAAGTTTAACAAATGAAACCCACACCTATTTATAGTTTTTGAGGATCTTTGAGATCAATCCAAGTGTTCTGGGGTTTCATAGAAGCTGAAGCAAGTGGAGTTTAGGATTAACCCACACCTGTTGCAAGAGTTTAGGATGACAGCTGAAGCAGACCGCATTCTTTAAGTCCTTACATTCATGGGACTGATGACTAGTTCTTTTGCGGATGCCACACTGCTTTGGCTTTTGGTTTGTTCGACACTGTCCCCAGTGCCTTTTGTTGAAGGTCTTGCACGTAGGCTTTTCATCATACTCCTGTTGGTTCCTATTGAACTCGGACTTACCCTTTTTCTTAGATTTCTGGGAGTTATCCTCCTTCCTCTTTCTTTTCACATCGGTCTCAGTCTTGACCGACTTCTGTCTCACCACATCCAGGGTGAGAGACAATGATAGGTCCACAACTGACCTATAAGTGGTAGGCTTGGAAGCCTTTACCATACCCTTAATTTCTGGTGCTAAATCACCAATAAATCGCGCAATGTGTTTAGATTCTGGGTTAATCAAATAGGGTACTAACCTAGATAATGAATTGAAGTCGGTGACATACTGCCGACAGTCTAGATTTTTCATTGTGAGAGTCAGGAAATCTGACTCCACCTTTTCCACTTCATGTTGTGGACAGTAAATTTCCCTGATAAGGTCCATAAACTTGGACCATCCCATATTATATAGAGGAATCTTCCCCGTGGACTGTATCATGGCTTTCCACCATGTGAGGGCCTCGCCCTTAAAGGATTGTGAAACAAATTTCACCACATCCTTATCAGGACAACTGCTGATGTCCACAAAAGTTTCCATCTCATCGAGCCATCTCGTGGCATCGATCGCCCCCTTCTCTCAATCGAAGTCTCTAGGCTTATCATGAAGTACTAACTTCTGAGGTTCGCTCTTCGCATTTGAGGAGTAAACCAAGCTCTCCTTGCAAGCTGATGAATGTGGTTTAGATAGGGACTTAGAGCGAGTAGCACTCGAATCCTTAAAATTTTCCATGAAAGTATTCATGGCTTTGCCGGCTGCCGCGTCGATCATAGCTTGGAGATCAACTCCATTAACATTGAGGTTCACATTTGTAGCATTACTTTCATTTGCCGCATCATTAGTGTTGCGACTACTGTTCGCCTCATCCGAGTTTTCCATACTCGAATCTTGGTACTAAACACCAAATTAACCAATTGCTTAGTTGCAATATTATAGTTAGTTATCGAACCCGATGACTTATCATACCTTAGCCATGGTATCATTAAACCATATGAGCTATTAGGTTTTAACATTCCTAATGAATGTTATTTGAAAGTATATCAATTATACTTAGCCTAGGTCACAAAAGGACCATCAATGGCATTTTAAGGTTTGAACCAAGTCCATTACCTATTAGACAATGGATCATAAAGTCACGTCTGTCATTGTCGTATTAACAATAATAAATAGCTCAAAGGCTTGTCACGAAGGACTTTTAACATATGGCACATGGGCCTGTCACGAAGGATATATAGATATAGCACATATGCCTGTCATGAAGGACATTAAGATATAGCACATAGGCTTCTCACAAGGACATTTAAAAGATATGGCACAAGGCCTTGTCACGAAGGACATTAAATGATATGGCATAAAAGCCTTATCACGAAGGACATTTAAAAGATATGGTACAAGGCCTTGTCACTTTCATCATCAGTTTCCTTTGCTGTCTTCTTCAACTCGTCCATCATCTTTTCTACACTTTTCTGAAGTCTTTCTTCATCTCTCTTTCTCAAACGTGCAAGCATAAATTCTCAGATTTTCTTCTCCAAATTTGGGACGTAATCTTTATCCTCAAATTTCTTCGAGTAAAATTCTCCAGAAGTAGGAATGATTTCCAACAGATCTTTGAAGACCACCTTACTTGAATCTACTACCGGATTACCTTTATAATCTGTGTAGCATTCCCTCTTCTTATCCCATCTACCCATTTTTTTAAAACATTATAGTTTATAAGTCATGAACAATTTCCATATGCCAATTTACTTTAAACAAGTTATAATATCAGTACGATATCAACTTGTATGCCCGTTAAGGTTTTATAATCAAACTATGCCTTATATGGGCGTTTTGGTCATTTAGTGACGTATAAAAGGAACTTGCGTATAATCTGATGTTATGACCATAAACATTCTGTCAAAACACTTTATTTATGATATAATATCAGTAGGATATCAACCATATGTGTGTTTTATAGTTTAAGACCAAACTATGCTTCATAGGGGCATTTTGGTCATTTCACACATAGTTTTCAAAGCTTATTTGGGATTCTGAGTTTATAACATGTACCTACTGTAAAAATATTTTAAATAAGTTATAAAATCAGTAGGTAACAAGTCTTGGTTGGTAAATATGGTTTAAACCCATACTACGCACCGAAAAGGTGTTAAAGTCGTTAAATGATGATATTTGCGATGTTCTATGAAAACTGATTTTATGACTAAGTTTATATGGTCAAGATATGCTATTTAGTATAACACATCAGTAGGTAAAACGTTTTGTATGAAAACCATGATTAAAACCATTTTATGTGCCATAAGGGCATTATCGTCATTTAAGAACGTAATACAAGAACTTATGCATAAACTCAGTTTATAAACTGACTTGATATCCCAAAATATCCTAATTATGATATTACATTAGTAGGTAATTAGTTTAGTATAAGAAATTATGTTTAAAACCGTTCTATGCGCCAAAAGGGTATTTCGGTCTTTAAAGTATAATTTACGATATAATAAGAAAACTCGGTTTATGATCAGATTAGTAACATGAAAATATGTTAAACATGTTAACATATCAATAACTAAGTCATTTGCAAGTTCATTGGTGTTTAAAACCTTATTTTTAATAAAAAGGGCAAAATGGTCAAAGTATGGCATAATAACGGAAACTTGCATAAAACTCAGATTAATATTACGATCATGTAATATAACCTCAGAGGTTATGCTACATCATATTACAATCATAACGGAACCTTAAGTCAGTAGCAAACTAGTCTAATTCGGGTCATAATCGAAAATCAAAGCAGAAGTCAAACTTCGCGACTTTCGGTTGCAAACCGACCCTAAAACGAGAATTGACTAGCCGAACATGTTTACACATGTTCTAATAATTATTACCATGTTGTTTATGTGTTAAAACGTATTTTAGAACACTTCTAAACTCAGTTTATAATTATTTCGAAATCTGCCCGTTGACTTTTTAAAACATTAATAATATGTTGACTCGTCAATTGACCAAGCAAACGTGATTCTCAGGAGGTGCCCTTTTGAGGGATTTTCACCTACCTAATTACGATCATGTAGCCATGTTCATTTCGAACAATGGCTAGACCATTAAGGTCTAAACCAAAAGTCAAAGAGTTTATCGAAAAGGCTTGACTTTCGGCTTTAAAAGCCTAATAAATGAACAAGCCATGATAGGAACACTTACATGGGATCCAAGGGACTGATAAAAACTCAAAGGGAAGCTCCCAATTGCTCAGGAACCTCCAGAGAAGAAGTTATAGAAGGAAATAATGAATGGTGCAAGTTTAACAAATGAAACCCACACATATTTATAGTTTTTGAGGATCTTTGAGATCAATCCAAGTGTTCTGGGGCTTCAAAGGATGTTAACAAGTGTCCCTAAACGTGTCTTCTTATCCCATCTACCCATTTCTCTAGCTTCATCATACGCTGCTTGCATGTCATCTAATTTAATTTCTGCAATACGTCTTTCTCTATATGTTTTCTCTCTGACAGGTTCAGTTTTCTCTTCAGCAACCAATGCGAACTTTTCTTTTGGAATATATTTGTTCCAATTGAACCCTTCATCATCTTGAATTGTCACCAAACCTTGTTTGTTTTGCCTTGACGACCCTTCACCAATCTGCTTTTGATTTGATTTTGACGGTTGCTCATTGGTTTGATGGTAGATAGCTTTCTTGTAGTAGTCGTCATGGAATGGATTGACATTTTCATTCACTTCCCGGTTGACACACTCTCTTTTGAAGTGTCCTTTTTGTTTGCACCCGAAGCATGTGACCTTCGACTAGTCAAATCTTAGTTTCGTATTCAAGATAATGCCTGTCGGTAATCTCCATAAATCGTTGTGCCCTCCTAATACCACTAGCTGATCGAAGTGTCGCGTGTCACACCCTGACTTTTGCGGAAGCGTATGATGTGTGACTGGTTTAATATCATTGCATGTAATCGTAATAAACACCTACATGATCAAATCGATGTTCATCCATTCATAAAATTTGAGTATTACAAACACTGGTTATTCAAGTTTTTAAAACACAACCTTCGACTAGGTTACAAACCAACAAAAGTGGATGACATCTAAACTTGAAGTCTACTTCTAGTTATGACACCTGCGCCCAAGATCCATCCTGTTACCTGAAATACATGTAATTTTGGAAAACATCAACAAAAGTTGAGCGAGTTCATGCGTTTTGTATGAGTACTGTATTCTTGTAAATCTTTGAGAGACTCCTTTGTAAACAGGTATGAAAAGCGTGTATGCACATAAATGTTTTACAAGGACTTTAAGGCATGTGAGGACATAGGGAGCACTCGTAATGGCTTATACCTTTGTAGATTTTCCTCGACTGTGTCGATTAACCTCGACTGTGTCAATTTCCCTTGACTATGTCGATTACCCTCGACTGTGTCGATTAACCTCGACTGGGACTCCGAAGCACTACTTGGTACTAGTTGTGACCATGAGTGGGGTTCGGCCGTACCCGTTAGATCTAACCCTCGTCCCTAATTAAGTATTAATGGCATTTCAATAGCTTGTCTATGCTCACATGATCTAGTATTTCATAGGCATTTCATACCGTTTCAAGTATTCGTAACATGTATTTTACCCCCGAGAGTTATAAAACCAAAAACAGTTAAAGAAAAGGGGGAGCATGAACTCACTGTTTTGCGTCTTCAGTACTCGTAACTCAAATCTCGTCAGCAAACACGACTACCTACAATGCTAGGGTCTATTAGACGAGCGGGCCGTGCCTTGCCTTAGTATTCGTGTTTTGAGTTACGTTTCTTTTATGTCTCAATATTATTCCAAGGTTTCGTGACAATACTTCTCAAGTATTTATTTTCGTATTTCTTTCCCAAGGATGGGAGTATTTCATACATGTATTCTCGTATCCTTGTATTTGTAGTTCCGAAATAATATATTTTCAAGTCTTTCTTTAGAAAATATATTTAAACTTGTTTTGTCCAAAAATAATGTATTGTTAAGAAAATATATTTTCTCTTGGTCGAAAATACAATATTACTCTTGTAATATTTTCAAAAATCATATTTTCATTTCTTGTATCCAAAACAATATTTGCCAAAAATATATTTGTAACGGTATTTTCCGGAATATTTTGTAAGTTACGTTTTGCGTTCGGTTTCACAATATCAAGTGTGTAACTTATGTATTTATCCCGTGAGATTTTTGGTATTATTTTGGATTTGTAAGTTCTTGGTATTTGTTAAGTTACATTATTTTACCCTAAAATAATATAACTAGTCCATAAAGTATACAAATATTCACACAAGTGTCTTAATATAAAATATATATTTATCCATTTTTATTTACAAAAACCAACCTCCAATACTTGTATTTTTGTTACAAAAATCTATGGCAAATTTATATGGAAAATCATAGTTAAAAAAAATACACTTGTAAATACTTGTTAGAAAATATTTTCTAAGTGTTGGAATTTTTAGAAAATTTCGCCATAGTTTCCTTTGTAAATGGAGGTGTCCATGTTATTTAGCATATCATTTTCTTTTAAAAAATCATCCAAACAATCAACAACAAATCACTTAATCATTTTATACTTACCAAGTGTAAAAACAATATACTTCACATAGTAACATGAGCTTGATCTGTGACAACCATCATTAAACCAGGTATCCGTACAATTAATTAATATTAATTAAGTGCTTAATGACTGTGCTGAATTACTTAATTGTTTTCTGATTACTGCATCACACTTACATGTGCATCACATATTACATAATGTCACATTATTATCACAGACAAACTTTATTGACATACCTGATGCACAAAGCACAGTTAGCACAGTTAACGGATAGAACGGGAATATGCTGACAGGGTTCAGTACATAGACAGACAGTGTTTTGAGACCCAGTATGGGCCAGGGACAAGATACTACACTAGTATGGTGTGTAGGGAAGTAAGGACCATATAACTGCGTCACTAGGTGATAGTTTGAGTGCCGGAAAGTGCCTAAAACTCACTTTAAGTGCAGAATTCTGCATTTTCAGCAAAAATTCAGCATTTTAACATACTAGTATTATGCAGAAAATTGACTAAATGGTCCTGAATGCTTTCCTAAGTGTTGGGAATTAATTGTGTCACAAGAAGTTACATAAAAGACACTATACAGTACAACTTAGCACTTTAACGAACCGGTATCTAACCGAACAACTGGACATTACCCGGGACACCAAAATTTTGTCAGAACTATTGTTTTATTATTTTTGGACTAGTTATGGTCCCCGAATACCCCAACACACTATAAAGTATGTCATACACATAATACACTAAATATTACACTTAACCTCCTAACCATTTACCCACTTACCATGAAAATTTACAAATAACCCCCCCCCCCCCAATCATAATTTACGGCCCCAAGTGGGGGACCCCACCACCTTACTTACTAGATTTCATTTCTATATTTTATTGTGATTTTGCTTGATGGAGTGGCCAAGATATTGAAAAATCTCTATAAGTATGGTTTGCAAGATCACCAAAATCATTCCATTCTCTCACTTCACAAGTTCACCCCACTCCCTCAACCTCTCTCTCTCCCTCTCGGCTCACCCTAGTGCCGCCACCACCACCACCTTGCAACCTTCAACCACCCATTTTCAAGCTTAATTCAAGTGTTAGAAGGTGATTCTTGGAGCTTGAAGCTTGAAGCTTGTGGATCATCAAGGAGCTCTCTTACTTGCTCTTACACACCAAATTTCATCATCTTTTTCACAAGTGTTCTTCCCTAGCTTAAAGCTAGTAGTAAGATCTCTCTTAACTCTTGTTTACTTTTATTTTTATGGCTAAAAGATGTAGTATGATGAAAATCACAAGAACACTAAAAGACTTAAACAAGAATCATGAACATGAAGCTTAAAAATGATGAAGTCTTGTTGGATTAATGTTGTTAAATACATGCATGGCACTTGATTGTTGATTTCTTGATAATATGATGTTGATCATCATATGGAACTTGTTAAAGTATGATTAAAAACACGGTTTAACAAGTTAAAAGGTGATTATGGGTTTACATGAAATAATCATCCTCTTGATCAAACATGAACTTGAAAGTGAAATGATTTTCTTGTAAAGTGACAAACCAAGTGAACTAGTAAACTTGTAAATCCAAGAGTTGTGAATGATTTCTCTAAAAGAAACCAAGTTAAAAAGATGATTCTTGAAGGATCATGGTTTTTATTAAACTTACACTATTTTTAGTGGAAAGACAAATAAATAAACCCGAGAGAAACAAGAAAATGATATGGATAAACATTTTTGTAAATTATGTTTACAAGTTGTAAACACCAAACCTTTGCAAGAATGAGAGTTTATAAGAAGTAAACACACTTTGGAGGGTAACTAAACCCACTAAACACTTTACCAAGTTACTACGCGTTTTTGTGAAAGTTCATGTTCATGTTGTTATGTACATTGTATAATTTTTGCACTTGGGAAGTGTAGTTTGATTATTGATTGTTTGAATGATTTTGGAAAAGAAAATGACATGCTCATATAGCATGCACACCTCCGTTTTTAGGGGAAACTATGGTGAAATTTTCTAAAAATATAAACACTTAGAAAATATTTTCTAGACAAGTGTTTACTAGTGTATTTTAAACTATATAAACCTCGCCATAATTTTTGTGACAAAAATACAAAGTATCGGAGGTTGGTTTCGTAAATGAAAACGGATAAGTATATATTTAGAATATATATTTCATATTAAGACACTTATGTGACTATTTGTATACTCGGTGAAATGGTTATATTGTATAACTTAACAAGTACCGTGAAATTTATTATCCAAAGCAATACCGTTACTTATATATTTTTGGTAAACACTATTTTGGATACGAGAAATAAAAATATGATTTTGAGAATATTACAAAGTTGCAACATATGTTTGACAAGGTGAAAATATATTGTTTTGGAAATAAGAATATATTTTCCTAGTATAGTTAGAAGATATATGATTTTTGGGAAAAATATATATTTTCTGGATACTACATTACTTTTGACAAATAAGTTATATATATTTTTTCTAAGTGGGACTTAAAGATATATTATTTCAATAATACAAATACATGTATAAGACACCCCATTCTTGGGAAGGAAATACGAAAGTTAAATACTTGAGAAGTATTAATGCGGAAATATTGTCTAAACAATTATTCCAAAACCAAATATAATTTAAGTTGAAATATTAATTATTTTGACAAATAATTATAACTCGGAATCATATAAGAAACGTAATTCAAAACGTAAATACTGAGCAAAGGCACGGCCCGTTCGTCTAATAGACGTTAGTACACTGCAGGTAGTCGTGATTAGCTGCGGAGATTTGAGTTGCCGGTACAAGACGCACTACAGTGAGTTCATGTCCCCCTTTTCTTTTAACTGTTTTCAGTTTTGTACTTCGGGGGTGGAATACATGTTACAATTATTAAAGACATTTTTATACATGGTATGGTTAGCCTAAGGAGGGTTTACTGCGCGATCATGTGAGTGGTGGGCACGACACTTAAGGCCATTAATCCTCATTGTAGGACCAAGGGACATGAGTGATAGATCTATTTGGGTGTAGCGAGCCCACACCCATGAGGCCGAGGCAGCCCATAGTGGTGACTATGTCTTCATCCCGGAGACAAATTTGCTAGGTTTGAGTCTTCCTGCACCATTTCACACATACCATTGGCTTTGCAACCCAGTGGTGATCTCTTTTTCCTTATTGCTACATACCGGGGACATATATACATACAAGACATATTTCAAAGGCTTATACACACAGACATACACATGAACTCGCTCAACTTTTTGTTGATATTTTTAAACTACATGTATTTCAGGGAACTAGTGGATCTGGCAAGGGTATGCATGTGTCGTCAAGCTGCGTTTGAATAAAAGATGTTATCCATGGTTGTCGAGCTTAGGGGGTGTATCCTAATCCTGGACGGGATACACGTCTCTGAACTCAGGTTTTATTTAAAGTCGTTTGTGGAGTCTTTATGAACCCAGTTAGACAAGTCATGGTTTGTAACGTAATTTGGTATTGATGTTTTTAGACAATGTTGTTGTGATATTTTTCTAAACTCTTTTAATGGATAAACATCTCGTGTTTTTATCATATAGCATTGTTATGATTGTTGCTATGGTATTAAGAAGTCACACCAAATAAACCACGCTTCTGCAAAAGTCAGGGTGTGACAGCTTGGTATCAGAGCCTTGATCATAGCGAACTAGGATTCTTTCTCGAGTCTAGACTATGATCATCAGGGCTCTCACGAAAATGTTTTCACAAACATGTTTTCATTGCATACCCAAAATGTCCAGATCCAGGAAACAAACATTTTTACAAACAAAAAGGCACAAGTACACATTTCAAAAAGGCTATGTATATAATTCAGTTTTAGAGACTGAGGGAGGTTAGGTCTTAGAGACTGAGGGAGGTTCGGTCTTAGAGACTGAGGGAGGTTCGGTCTTAGAGACTGGGGAGGTTCAGTCTTAGAGCCTGGGAAAGTTTGGTCTTAGAGACCAGGGAGTTAGTCTTAGAGACTGGGAGGTTTGGTCTTAGAGACCAGGGAGTTAGTCTTAGAGACCAGGGAGTTAGTCTGAGAGACTAGGGAGTTCAGTCTGAGAGACTGGGTGGGATAGTCTGGGAAGACTAGGATGCATACATGATTACATTGCTATTTGCTTACATGCTTATCTGATATATGTGCATATGTTGTGGTTGTGTTACAGACACCATGTCATCATCCTGCGAGAGTGGAGTGTCAGACACCATAGACCCGATAGCTATAGTATCAGACGACGAGATCCTTCCAGAGGGCGAGGTTTATACTTCAGATACTACGAGCAGTGACGACGATGACTTTCAGCCCTTCGCCTTACCGGATTTCGGAGACGATTTACCTTTAGCTGATGGTTTTCTTGACGGGGATCTACCTCCTGCTCAGATCCCTGCACCTATTCCTCATGCTGCTTTTCCCATTGAGGATTTGCCTCTCGACGGTATGTTGGACGATGACGTCGATCTCTTCATCGAGGGTCCCCCTGAGGATGACTAGGATGGCGGAAATCCGATTGATGACGATGTCGCTATTCCACTTGCTGATGTTCCGGTTGATGACCTTGTTGTCCCTGTCGATGATATTCCTGTTGCCGATGCCGTTGTTTTGCCACCTGTCGAGGTTCCTGTTTTATCTGACCCGTCTGGTCCTGACTTGTTTGAGTCCGTGTCGTCTTCTACTCTTCATGCACTGGGATTACAACGGTATCCGACAGACACTGATTCCGATACTTCTATGTCTGAAGCGCCCGTTCCGCAGCTGGGTTTTGGGTTCATCCCTGACTTTCCGCACGACGATGATCAGGATGTCGAGTTTGAGGGTGAGTTTGACCCTATTTTTCCACACGATGAGGATCCAGACCATGAGATGGAGTTTATCCCTGAGGAGTAGCCTATTGAGGCCCCTGTTATTCCTGATGATCAGCTTCCTGAGATACCCGCTGATCATGAGCTTGCTCCCGCTGACCCAGAGCCTGAGTTAGCACCAGAGCCCGTTCTTGCTCACGACCTTCCACCTGTGCACGACCCTAACCCTGTTGATGTTCCAGTGATTGCACCACCACTGCCTGACCCGGTCCCTGTGTTTGATGACCGTGCACCATTTGCCACCCACGTGGATCCTAGATATGCTCACACCCTCAATGGGTGGATTGAGGAGGACGACTACCCTCCTTTTGTCAGAACAGTTACTCCTCCTGTTGCACCTGTTCAGGCACCCGTCGATGTCACACAGTTTCACCCGCACTTGTCTGATGCGCACCGTACAGACCTGCCAGTTACCTTTCTTCAGGACATTCCTCCTCCCCGTCCAAGGGAAGGACCTTCAGGTTAGCAGCACACTCACATACCGTTTGTGTCAGGAGCTGATCAGTTCATACCACAGTTTCCTCACCCTGCTTCTTCTTCAGCACCCGCGGGTGAGCCATTTATGTGGTCTTCGCCCAACGTCATGCCTTTATCTGATCCGTACCACCCCTTTCATGTTGGGTATACGACGGATGATATACTTGTGTCGCTGCAGTTGCAGCAGGATATGTTGAGCCATAGAGTCGTTGAGCTCGAGAGGATCCCGCATCCTCCACCTTTTGCTGATCCGTCACAGACTGCTTTTCCACCTGCTCCACTATTTGCTTATCCGGATTTCCACATCCGATTTCTGACGATGGAGCAGCAGATTGCTTGTTTGTTGCAGCTTGTTCACACGCTCGAGGAGGAGTTAGCGCGTATGCGCCATTTGCTTTTCATTCCTCCACCTCCTCCTCCCCCACCATCAGCTTAGGGGTTTTAGGTCTCCTGCAGATAGGCTACTTTTGGTGAGAAGACAACTATTGAGCCAGAATTGTGAAGACTTTTGAAGACCGTACTTTTGATTTTTGACTTTTGGTTGTTGTAGATTGTTAGACGATTCAGACAAGGGTGATGTGACCCTTGGTCTCTTTTGACGTATGATACAATTGTAAAACTATATTGGTGGTCTTGTTATATGAAAAGCTCAATCGCAGCCTTCTCATTACATGCATTGTTGATTTATTTGTTTGTGATTATGACATGGGATGTGATGTGTTATTGTGTTGATGAATGTTAGTACATGCGCATATTACATACTTATATATGTAAAAACCTGACCTATACAATCTTCTTATAGAAGATGCCTCCTCGAAGGGAAAATCGTCTGCCCGCTACTGAGGCCGAATTGCAAGCAAGAATCTCACAAGCAATAGCAGATTACGAGGCCTCCCACGCCGAAACTAGCGGAGGTTCCTCAAGGAACAACCCACCACATGGTAATGTTTAAAGTCTCTTGAGACACATTACATTACAATTGGATATTTCCATGTGCGGTTGCTAATACTTTCTGTGAATGACGTTACTTCTATAGGCTGTACCTTCAAGCAGTTTTTAGACTGCAAACCGCTAAATTTTGACGGCACCGGGGGTGCTGTGGGTTTTGTTCGATGGGCAGAAAAGACCGATTCGGTGCTAAGGATGAGCAAATGCGCACCAGATCAGCAAGTTACCTACATCTCCGGTCTGTTCATAGATGGAGCACTCTCATGGTGGAATCTCCAGGTCCAAACCCTGGGAGAGGCAGCGGCATACGCGTTGACGTGGAACGAGCTGAAGGAGCTCATGAGAAAGAAATACTGCTCCAGGGCTGAGATCCAGAAATTAGAAACCGAATTCTGGAACCTCAAAATGGACGGCCCAAAGATCGCCGAGTATGTGCAAAGGTTCCACGATCTGTCTCACGTGGTACCCTATATGGTTACACCAGAATTTAAGTGCGTGGAGCGTTTCATCTGGGGGTTGGCGCCCCAGATCATGAGTATGGTAACCACATCCAAGCCGCCGACAATTACCGAAGCTATTGATCTCAGCGTGTCACTGATCGAAGAAGCTATCCGGTTGAACAAATTTTCAATCTCTGAACCGAAAAAGAAGGAGACATATGTTGAATCATCAAGTGAGAACAAGAGGAAGTTCTCAAACTTCAAAAAGGGTACCAACAGTGTCAGCAAGAGAGAAGAGGGAAGCGCACCAGCCAGGGCCAAAACTGGTGCCGAAAACAAAGGAAGAGGGTACATGGGCACTCTGCCCAAGTGTGATGCATGCTAATATCATCATCCCGACCCATGCAGATACTGTGAGTCTTGTGGGAAGACTGGCCACTCAAAAGAAACATGCTGGGCTGGTACTGGTGTTGGTCGTGGTAATCAAAGAGGTTATGGAGGAGGGAATGGAAACCGCCAACAGGGAGGAAATGGCAGGAATGGGAATCATGGAAATGCTGGGAATCAAGTTGGTAACTGGGGAGCGAACTTCAATCGAGGCGGTAATGGTAATGTGAATGGTCGAGGACCAGGGTGTTTCAATTGTGGAGACATGGGGCACTTTAAGCGGGAATGCCCGAAACTCAATCAAGCGCAAGGCAGAGTCTTCAACATAGGTGTGAGGGAAGCATGCCAGGATCCCAATGTAGTTACTGGTACGTTCCCTATTAATCAACGCTTTGCATCTGTTCTATTTGACACTGGTGCCGACTATAGCTTTGTATCGCTAGAATTTAAAAGTATGCTTGGGTTAACTGCTAGTAAGTTAGATATTCCGTACTCAATTGAACTGGCTAATGGAAAGATAGTTAAAACGAATGAAGTCATCAGAGGATGCGTAATAGAGCTGGGAGAGCATGAGTTTACACTGGATCTACTGCCAGTCGAGTTGGGAAGCTTCGACGTGGTAGTAGAAATGGATTGGTTGTCAAGCAACAGAGCCAAAATTGTATGTCATGAAAACACCATTCGCATCCCAATGGCGGATGGAGAAACGATTGTGGTACACGGAGAGAAGCGTGATACGCCCTTAAGGAACATTAGTTGCTTGAAGGCTAGTAAATGTTTGAAGAAAGGATGTGTTGCCTTCTTGGCGCACATCGTGGATAAGGAGGCCGCTGAGCCAAAGATAGAAGACATTCCAGTCGTAAAGGAATATCCTAAAGTCTTTCCCGAAGACTTGCCAGGATTGCCGCCGCAGCGACAAGTCGAGTTCCATATTGACTTGGTTCCAGGCGCCGCGCCTGTGGCTAAGGCACCTTATCGACTTGCGCCCTCCGAGATGCAAGAACTGTCAATGCAACTTCAGGAGCTATTGGATAAAGGAATTATCAGGCCAAGCTTCTCGCCTTGGGGAGCTCCAGTTTTGTTTGTCAAGAAAAAGGATGGTAGTTTCCGCATGTGCATCGACTACCGCGAGCTGAACAAGTTGACTATCAAGAATAGATATCCTTTGCCAAGGATTGATGACCTGTTCGATCAACTACAAGGTTCGAGTTGTTACGCCAAGATCGATCTTCGATCAGGTTATCACCAGTTGCGTATACAAGAGGAGAGTATTCCGAAGACTGCCTTCAGAACTCGATATGGATATTACGAGTTCCTGGTTATGCCGTTCGGGTTCACAAACGTGCCAGCAGTGTTAATGGACTTGATGAACAGAGTCTGCAAGCCGTACCTCGATAAGTTTGTGATCGTATTTATTGATGACATTCTGATCTACTCAAAGACAAAGGAAGAACATGAGCAACACCTAAGAGCTATTCTAGAGCTGCTTAAGAAAGAGAAGTTGTACGCTAAGTTCTCAAAGTGCGAGTTATGGTTACGCGAAGTTCAGTTCCTTGGTCACGTAGTTAATGGAAATGGAATCCATGTGGATCCCTCAAAGATCGAGGCGATCAAAAATTGGGAGACTCCAAAGACGCCAACCGAGATTCGACAATTCCTAGGTTTGGCAGGATACTACCGCAGATTCATTGAGGATTTCTCGAAAATCGCTCAACCATTGACCTCCCTCACACAAAAAGACAAGAAGTACGAATGGGGAGACAAACAAGAAGAAGCGTTTCAATTGTTGAAAAACAAGCTTTGCGACGCACCCATCTTATCCCTACCCGAAGGTACTGACGACTTCGTAGTGTATTGCGATGCCTCGCGTCAGGGTTTAGGCTGCGTGCTGATGCATCGGCAAAAGGTTATAGCCTATGCTTCGCGCCAGCTGAAGGTTCACGAGAAAAACTACACCACGCATGACTTGGAGTTAGGCGCAGTGGTGTTTGCATTAAAGATCTGGCGACATTACTTGTACGGCACGCGATGCACCATCTTTACTGATCACAAGAGCCTGCAACATATTTTTAATCAGAAAGAGCTTAACATGAGACAGAGACGATGGGTAGAGTTATTGAATGACTATGATTGCGAGATCAAGTATCAGCCAGGGAAGGCAAATGTGGTCGCCGATGCCTTAAGTCGGAAAGAAAGGATTAAGCCCATAAGGGTTAGGGCTTTGGAAATGATTGTTCAGACAGACCTCACGTTGCGCATTCGTGCTGCGCAAAGGGAAGCTCTTAAAAGGGAGAATCTTGAAAATGAATATCTCCAGGGGATGGAGAAGCAATTTGTGACAACTCGAGTTTTCAAGGTCTTTCCTCTATACAATACTTGTTTCATTCTAACTGGTGCATGCTAGTATGTGATCAATGTGTTAATGTGTTTAGTGATAAAAACGTGTAATCTGTTTAAAGGTTAAAAACCTTAAATTGTTTCAAGGTCTTGTAAGCTCGACGAAACCTGGAGTTTCGTCACTACCATATGCTCGACGAAACATGATGTTTTGTCATAAACCCCACACGACGAAACCTTAGAGTTTCGCCGGAGGTAAGTTTCGCCGTATAGGCCATCGGCCCAGTTGAGGCCCAGATGTCTGCGTCTAATTTAAATACGTGCACAAGGTTACGAAACCTTTTCTTTTAGAAAACTCTAACCTTCGACGGCCGTTCCCTTCATTACAACCTCTTCTCTCTTGCTAAACCTATTATTGGTGATTCAATCATCTGATCTTACGGTTAGTGCACCCTTTTTACAATTATACTTGTTGCTAGGGTTTAGCTTGATTGATGATACACTTGATTTCCATGATGTTATGACTGGTTGTTTGATATCGCTTTATTTGAGTGACTGATGATCATGTATGTTGCTATACATATTGTTTGATGAGGATGATCTATGAAACTCAAACTGATGTATGATCGGTGGTGTTTGGCATATTGCCCATGTTCGATTGATATTGATGATCTTGATAGGTTGAGGGTATGATAATAGATGTCCAGCAGATTAGGGTTCTATGTTAAAGGATAGGACGAATACTTGATGATCACAACAACTTGCTGATGATTGATTGGTGATTGAATGATAATCATGATTTGTATAGTGATTTAGTAATTTATATGATTGCATGATTTGTTCTGATTGAATGATTGTATGATGAAGTCGAGTAACAAGTTAGACAAACTTTAGGGTTTCTGGTTGTATAACTGATGCTGATGATCATACTTGGCCTCGATGAAAACACAGGGCCGACTAAACACAATCTCGACGAAAACCCTTGGGGTTTCGTCGCCTGGAGGAGTTTCGTCATATGGGGAGTTTCGCCAAGAGATTCCCTGCATGAACAGTAGGTTAAACATGTCATATTAACTAGTGATTGATTATGTGAATGAGATTGTAGTGACTTCGGTTAATGATGCATGCTTATAGTCAAATGGTATAAGTTGATTCTTACAACCAATACACTCAACTGTTAGATATTGTTGCATAACATACTTGTGAATTATGGACTGACATGAACTAGAATAACTGTTAAGTGCTATGTGATAGTGTTGCCTGAGTACACAATTATGATCAAGACTACTATGCAAACAATGTGAATGCCAACTGATTATGTGTGTATGATTACTATAGGCTTTGATTGAATTATTTGTGGTCAAGTAATTAAGCATACCGAGCAAACCGAGGTGAGTTCACACTTTCTACAAGGCATGGGATTCCCAAGGGTTGGGAATGGGTTAAAGAACTAAAACGGAAACTACATATTCTCCTTGGGTAGGATATGTACGGCCATCCTCCATGGGCAGGATGCCAAGATTAAACCTCGCGTATTCTCCTTGGGTAGAATACGTATGTTCGTCCTCCTTGGGTAGGACAACAAGATTAAACACACTGGACCAAAACTCTATCATGAAGTCCCTCATTTTATATCGACTTAATCGCCGAGGCCGATGGCGAGCGGGTCATTAGTTGATATCGCTATTAGGTTTAACAAACCTCACACCGTGTCGTTCGAACGGGCGTGTACTAATGGACTAAAGGCAAAGGGTCAATGCTGATAGACATTGACTTAGGGCACAACTTATTTTCATAGTAGTCGATATGGTACGGTCTGGTAACGCACATGGGAAGCCCCCACTAAATATCGTAAAAAGGTTTGGGAGACAGGGTAAACTGGTAATTCACATGGGAAGCCCCCACTAAATATCGTAAAAAGGTTTGGGAGACAGGGTAAACTGGTAATTCACATGGGAAGCCCCCACCAACTATGGATATGTTTGGGAAACAGGGTAAACTGGTTAATCATATTTGCAACTATGGGGTAAACCTCACGGCAAGTAAGTCGACTATAGACAAACTCTGTTTTCGTAAACAACTTAAAACGAACACCCAACTGTGAACTCGCTCAACTTTGTTGTTGATTCGTTGTTACATGCCTTGCAGGTCTTTAGGTGCATATTGACTGGAACTTGCTATCTGGGATGCTGGAGTGGTCATGGGTCGAGATACATGGAAACATAACACAACACAAATGGCTTTTACATGTGGTTATAAACTCTTAACGAATGAATTACGCTTCCGCTGTAAACTGTGAAATATTGTAACGTTGTAACACTTACTGTTAATCAACGAAAGTTTTATTTACATATACCTATGAGTTCAATGTGATTGATGGCTAGGATCCTGGTATGTCACACGCCTCTCGAGGGTTTTCCGCGTGTGGTATTTTGGGGGTGTGACAGATTGGTATCAGAGCCATTGGTTATAGTGAACTTGGTTTTAAAAAGGGGAAAAATGTTTTTGTAAAACCAGACTATAACCGAACAGTTCTAAAGACGTGAATACGACCATGACACTCAGCTCCAGATTGCAAGGTTCGTCTCTCATATACTCATTGTACTGTATAACTAGTGAACACCTACATATGATACTGCATGTGATTGCACGTTTAGCACAACAATATGAATTCATGTACACTTGCATGTGTTATGTGACTGATAGGGTGGTATTTCCCTAAACTTTCATGACTTACGCTTCGTGATACTCTTTGTTGCTACTCGAGTTTGGGGAACCATTTGACATGAGTTAAGAGGAGCTGAGATGAGCATGCAAATCACAATATTATTGTGGGTGCACACATAATAATAATAATGTGGGGTGCATGTAAATCCCAGCGAGGCTTGACAAGTGGAAAAGGGGTTCAATTCCGTTATTTGATCAATGAGAAACATAACAAACCTATAGGGGCCATAGCAGTAATTGTCCCCCTACTCAAACTCAAACGTGAACTTCTCATTTATCGGTGGATTCTTTCGAAACTCGATGCTGTCGAGTGTTACCTGAACACCCCTCTGAGCTCAGCGAACCGTGTAGAATGTTAGGTGCTTATATGAACGCTCATGTGTTGGATATCGCAGTGTCGAATGATTGATCGATATCTCTCTCACCTTTCTTCGCTTGTTGGAACTTAACGTATTGACGCCTCAGATTCTGAAGTGCGATCACTTCTGCAACACTCCCACAACATACTGAGTATTATACGAACCACTTGCAACAATTATGGACAGGAGGATGAGCGTAGCACTTTACTGACCTCAGTACTTTGGCGGCCCTGATTTCCGGCAATGAGCACCACCGAATTGGCTTCAATCGAATCCTTAACTCTTGTTAGCGACCCATGGGAGCCAACTCTTACGAATCAATCGAGACATAAGTGATGACAATTGACTTTAGTGGGGTATGCGTAACTATCAGCACCATGAGTAGCGCTTTAGGACGTGGCTCAAAATTTGAAAAGATAGACAATGATGGTGAAAAATCGTAGGGCTTCGTTTCGAACAACGACATTGGGAGCAGCAGTCACAGCGACAACAAAGTATTCGCAACCTTAACCTACAGTAAGGAAATAAAGGTGCCTACAGCATGGTTTGGCCGTAGTCAAGTTAAGAGGTCAACGATAAAAGGAACAACGACAGTACTTGGAACCCTAGTAACAGAAACAGCAACACCAGGAATGGTGCTCTTGGAAGGGCATTTAGAATTGGCGTGGGCGACGTCAGGGCTTTAACGACATGGTAGTTAGTATGAGTAGCAACCCGCTTCGTCTCTGTTCCGCTTGACCCTGATGCTCCTAGGAGTTGAACCTGTTGAGGAATCGGCTGATGGCTAGACAATGGAAACCTGATATGATCGTTGGGATGCAAACACGACCTTGTAGGACAAATGATCGACATCGACCTTCCTTTAGTTAATTTGTTGATAGATGTACCCCGTGAGGAGACAAATTCTACGTATCCCTTTCCTTCGTGGAGGATTTATTAACTGTACTAACGCATCTGGGTGGCGCAATGGTTAGTGGAGTGTCAACATTGAGAGCCAGGAGTGCCTAGGGAGGGATTACCCCGCTATGTGGCAACTGTTATAGACGCAAGGTTAGGAAAAGAGGATCGAGGATCCACCAGCTGTTCGTGATTACACTCCATGTGCTGCTAGAGGAAACTTCCAGGATCATCTCTACAACTGTTAATAAGGAACTCAGTTTGACCTCGCGCCGGAGGCAGTTCTAACTACTCTTACCCTTACCGTTTTGCACCAGGAAGGTTGCAGGAGCTGTTTAACCAACTATAGGAACTGTCGGATAGGATTTTTCGCTTTAAGGAGCCCTCTCTATACCCATGAAGAGATGCCTTTCCGTATGTGTACTGATTATCGAGAACTCAACAAGGTGACAGTCAAGAACCGTTTGCCTCAACCACGTATTGACAACCCGTCGACCAGCTGCGAGGAACAAGCTTCCATTCGGGAATTGGCTAGTGAACGAACTATCGACAGATGGGAATCCAAGGGGAGAATGCTCTTAGAACAACATATAGAATGTATTGCTTCCATTTAACGTTATACACCATGACCATTGAATTGACCAACACACCAGCAGCTTCAGGGAATCGCATGAATCGACTGCATTTATTGACAACATTCTGAATCCTGACCAGGAGAACGGAACGCCATGGGTGGCATTTATATCTTGTTTTAGAACTCCTGAGAGAGGAGCCACTCCGCTTAAAGTCTTGTTAAATGTAATTTATGGGTTCGAGAGGTACCTTTTGGTTATATAATCAGCAAAGTGGGAATGCACGTAGATCTCGCTAAAATCCGTCTTGGTGGGAAACTGATCGACACCAAAGAATCCATCTTGGACACAGCAATTTCTTGGTCTCAGTTGATACTATCACAGATAACTCACAGGATTTTCGCAGGTCGAGCAGCCCAAATCTCTCTAGTACAGCAGGGTGCTGTGTTCGTGAAGGACAGAACAGGAGGATGTCCTTTCAGCTTTCGAATCCTGACTCTACAATGCTCTGAGCATCGTTTTACCCAGGGATGCGGGTGATTCAGTGTTTTATCCTTATGGTCCGAATTAGAGTCCCAGCTGCACATCGACGCAACACAAGAGAGTGATGACATACATGATGGAGTGTCAAAGAGGAACTGCGCGACACACACGACTGGCGGTGAAAACAGTGGTTTTGGGATTTTTGGATGGAGGCATCACTTGGACGGTACCAGATACGTTATTTAGACCGATCGCAAGGGCCTCCCATGTACCGATGTTTGAAAGAACTAAAGCATACAATGGCATCGCTGGATGAAACTTCTAGATGAATACGACTGCGAAACCTGAAGGTGCACGAGCTCTGCAGCTCGCTATCGACTCTAACTTACTGGATCAGACTCGCTCTGTTCAAACTGGAGAACTGAAGGACGAGGATTTTCAAGTTGAACTCATGCGGGGCATGGAGAAGCCACCTTTGATAAGTCGGACGATACTCGCTACCTCGTAGAAATGAATGCGGGACTCATTACACGGCAACTGAAGGGAACTCGCATTGAGCAAGCACACCAGTGTTGACATTCTAGCCGTCTGGGTTTTGATGAGAGGCGTTAGGATTTACATACCATGTAATGGTAATCGGACGTGAAAGCTCACCTAGTTAAGTATATGAATGATGTATCGACTTGTGGAAAGTCAAGGTATAGCATCAGCAACCAGCAACCCCCACATGGAAATGAGAACAGACTGCCATGGAATTTGGTCGCTAGTCTACTTACAACTCGAAACGGAAACAATATCACCTAGGTGATCGTTGAATGTCTCACGTAACTGGCACACTTTCTTGCCATCAAGGAAATGGATAAGTTTTCTATACTTGCCGTCAGCTACTTGGAAGGAGTGGTTGCTAGGCACGGGGTGCCAACCTTCATTATCTCTAATCGCAACCCACAATTTGTATTTGATTTATGGCAAGCTATGCACAAATCCTTTGGCTCACGTTTAGACATGAGCACCGCTTATCATCCACAAACGGATGGGCAGTCTGAGCACACCATCCAAACCCTCGAAGACATGCTTAGGGCATATGTAATCGACTTTGGTAACAGCTGGGAAAAACATCTACTGTTAGTGGAATTCTCGTATAATAACAGTTACCACACCAGCATCCAAGCCGCTCCGTTTGAGGCATTGTACGGACGTAAATACCGATCACCTCTTTGCTGGGCAGAAGTTAGTGACAGCTAGATCACGGGTCCAGAACTTGTAGTAGACACAACGGAAAGGATTGCACAAATACGAAAATGAATGGCGGCAGCTCGTGACCGTCAGAAAAGCTACGCTGATAAGCGCAGGAAACCACTCAAGTTCCAAGTTGGGGATCGAGTGCTACTCAAAGTCTCACCTTGGAAAGGTGTAGTTCGTTTTGGCAAACGAGGCAAACTCAATCCGCGTTATGTCGGACCGTTCGAAATCATTAAGAAAATAGGCAGGGTGGCCTACAAACTGAACCTACCAATAGAACTCAGTGGAGTTCACAACGTATTTCACGTGTCGAATTTGAAGAAGTGTCTGTCAGATGAGACCCTCATAGTTCCTCTGAAGGAGCTCACTATCGACGATCAGTTGTGATTCGTTGAGGAACCAGTTGAAATCACTGACCGAGACGTTAAGATTCTCAAGCACACCAGAATACCTCTTGTTCGAGTTCGTTGGAACTCCCGTCGTCGCCCAGAGTTCACCTGGGAACGAGAAGACCAAATGAAACTCAAGTATCCCCAGTTGTTCGAGAACAGTGCAACCACTACTGAGGCTGAAGCTACTACAGAATTTCGGGATGAAATTCCAAATCAACGGGGGGATGATGTGACACCCCAGGAAAACCAGTAAACCACGCAACTTAACTAGCTTCCTCAGTAACCGCACGCTAAATTTTGGGACGAAATTTCTTTCAAGTTGGGGATAATGTGACAACTCGAGTTTTCAAGGTCTTTCCTCTATACAATACTTGTTTCATTCTAACTGGTGCATGCTAGTATGTGATCAATGTGTTAATGTGTTTATGTGTTTAGTGAGACAAACGTGTAATCTGTTTAAAGGTTAAAAACCTTAAATTGTTTCAAGGTCTTGTAAGCTCGACGAAACCTGGAGTTTCGTCACTACCATATGCTCGATGAAACATGATGTTTTGTCATAAACCCCACACGATGAAACCTTAGAGTTTCGCCGGAGGTAAGTTTTGCCGTATGGGCCATCGGCCCAGGCCCAGATGTCTGCGTCTAATTTAAATACGTGCACAAGGGTTACGAAACCTTTTCTTTTTGAAAACCCTAATCTTCGACGGCCGTTCCCTTCATTGCAACCTCTTCTCTCCTGCTAAACCTATTATTGGTGATTCAATCATCTGATCTTACGGTTAGTGCACCCTTTTTACGATTAGAATTGTTGCTAGGGTTTAGCTTGATTGATGATACACTTGATTTCCATGATGTTATGATTGGTTGTTTGATATCGCTTTATTTGATTGACTGATGATCATGTATATTGCTATACATATTGTTTGATGAGGATGATCTATGAAACTCAAACTGATGTACGATCGGTGGTGTTTGGCATATTGCCCATGTTCGATTGATATTGATGATCTTGATAGGTTGAGGGTATGATAATAGATGTCCAGCAGATTAGGGTTCTATGTTAAAGCATAGGACGAATACTTGATGATCACAACAACGATTGATTGGTGATTGAATGATAATCATGATTTGTATAGTGATTTAGTAATTTATATGATTGCATGATTTGTTCTGATTGAATGATTGTTTGATGAAGTCGAGTAACAAGTTAGACAAACTTTAGGGTTTCTGGTTGTATAACTGATGCTGATGATCATACTTGGCCTCGACGAAAACACAGGGCCGACGAAACACAATCTCGATGAAAACCCTTGGGGTTTCGTCTCCTGGAGGAGTTTCGTCATATGGGGAGTTTCGCCAAGAGATTCCCTGCATGAACAGTAGGTTAAACATGTCATATTAACTAGTGATTGATTATGTGAATGAGATTGTAGTGACTTCGGTTAATGATGCATGCTTATAGTCAAATGGTATAAGTTGATTCTTACAACCAATACACTCAACTGTTAGATATTGTTGCATAACATACGTGTGAATTATGGACTGACATGAACTAGAATAACTGTTAAGTGCTATGTGATAGTGTTGCCTGAGTACACAATTATGATCAAGACTACTATGCAAACAATGTGAATGCCAACTGATTATGTGTGTATGATTACTATTGGCTTTGATTGAATTATTTGTGGTCAAGTAATTAAGCATACCGAGCAAACCGAGGTGAGTTCACACTTTCTACAAGGCATGGGATTCCCAAGGGTTGGGAATGGGTTAAAGAACTAAAACGGAAACTACATATTCTCCTTGGGTAGGATATGTACGGCCATCCTCCATGGGTAGGATGCCAAGATTAAACCTCGCGTATTCTCCTTGGGTAGAATACGTATGTTCGTCCTCCTTGGGTAGGACAACAAGATTAAACACACTGGACCAAAACTCTATCATGAAGTCCCTCATTTTATATCGACTTAATCGCCAAGGCCGATGGCGAGCGGGTCATTAGTTGATATCGCTATTAGGTTTAACAAACCTCACACCGTGTCGTTTGAACGGGCGTGTACTAATGGACTAAAGGCAAAGGGTCAATGCTGATAGACATTGACTTAGGGCACAACTTATTTTCGTAGTAGTCGATATGGTACGGTCTGGTAACGCACATGGGAAGCCCCCACTAAATATCGTAAAAAGGTTTGGGAGACAGGGTAAACTGGTAATTTACATGGGAAGCCCCCACTAAATATCGTAAAAAGGTTTGGGAGACAGGGTAAACTGGTAATTCACATGGGAAGCCCCCACCAACTATGGATATGTTTGGGAAACAGGGTAAACTAGTTAATCATATTTGCAACTATGGGGTAAACCTCAAGGCAAGTAAGCCGACTATAGACAAACTATGTTTTCGTAAACAACTTAAAACGAACACCCAACTGTGAACTCGCTCAACTTTGTTGTTGATTCGTTGTTACATGCCTTGCAGGTCTTTAGGTGCATATTGACTGGAACTTGCTGTCTGGGTGGCTGGAGTGGTCATGGGTCGAGACACATGGAAACATAACACAACACAAATGGCTTTTACATGTGGTTATAAACTCTTAACGAATGAATTACGCTTCCGCTGTAAACTGTGAAATATTGTAACGTTGTAACACTTACTGTTAATCAACGAAAGTTTTATTTACATATACCTATGAGTTCAATGTGATTGATGGCTAGGATCCTGGTATGTCACACGCCTCTCGAGGGTTTTCCGCGTGTGGTATTTTGGGGGTGTGACAGATTGGTATCAGAGCCATTGGTTATAGTGAACTTGGTTTTAAAAAGGGGAAAAATGTTTTTGTAAAACCAGACTATAACCGAACAGTTCTAAAGACGTGAATACGACCATGACACTCAGCTCCAGATTGCAAGGTTCGTCTCTCATATACTCATTGTACTGTATAACTAGTGAACACCTACATATGATACTGCATGTGATTGCACGTTTAGCACAACAATATGAATTCATGTACACTTGCATGTGTTATGTGACTGATAGGGTGGTATTTCCCTAAACTTTCATGACTTACGCTTCGTGATACTCTTTGTTGCTACTCGAGTTTGGGGAACCATTTGACATGAGTTAAGAGGAGCTGAGATGAGCATGCAAATCACAATATTATTGTGGGTGCACACATAATAATAATGTGGGGTGCATGTAAATCCCAGTGAGGCTTGAAAAGTGGAAAAGGGGTTCCGTTCCGTTATTTGATCAATGAGAAACATAACAAACCTATAGGGGCCATAGCAGTAATTGTCCCCCTACTCAAACTCAAACGTGAACTTCTTATTTATCGTTGGATTCTTTCGAAACTCGATGCTGTCGAGTGTTACCTGAACACCCCTCTGAGCTCAGCGAACCGTGTAGAATGTTAGGTGCTTATATGAACGCTCATGTGTTGGATATCGCAGCGTCGAATGATTGATCGATATCTCTCTCACCTTTCTTCGCTTGTTGCAACTTAACGTATTGACGCCTCAGATTCTGAAGTGCGATCACTTCTGCAACAATCCCACAACATACTGAGTATTATACGAACCACTTGCAACAATTATGGACAGGAGGATGAGCGTAGCACTTTACCGACCTCAGTACTTTGGCGGCCCTGATTTCCGGCAATGAGCACCACCGAATTGGCTTCAATCGAACCCTTAACTCTTGTCAGTGACCCATGGGAGCCAACTCTTACAAATCAATCGAGACATAAGTGATGATAATTGACTTTAGTGGGGTATGCGTAACTGTCAGCACCATGAGTAGCGCTTTAGGACGTGGCTCAAAATTTGAAAAGATAGACAATGATGGTGAAAAATCATAGGGCTTCGTTTTGAACAACGACATTGGGAGCAGCAGTCACAGCGATAACAAGGTATTCGCAACCTTAACCTACAGTAAGGAAATAAAGGTGCCTACAACATGGTTTGGCCGTAGTCAAGTTAAGAGGTCAACGATCAAAGGAACAACGACAGTACTTGGAACCCTAGTAACGGAAACAGCAACACCAGGAATGGTGCTCTTGGAAGGGCATTTAGAATTGGCGTGGGCGACGTCAGGGCTTTAACAACATGGTAGTTAGTATGAGTAGCAACCCGCTTCGTCTCTGTTCCGCTTGACCCTGATGCTCCTAGGAGTTGAACCTGCTGAGGAATCGGCTGATGGCTAGACAATGGAAACCTGATATGATCGTTGGGATGCAAACACGACCTTGTAGGACAAATGATCGACATCGACCTTCCTTTAGTTAATTTGTTGATAGATGTACCCCGTGAGGAGACAAATTCTACGTATCCCTTTCCTTCGTGGAGGATTTGTTAACTGTACTAACGCATCTGGGTGGCGCAATGGTTAGTGGAGTGTCAGCATTGAGAGCCAGGAGTGCCTAGGGAGGGATTACCCCGCTATGTGGCAAGTGTTATAGACGCAAGGTTAGGAAAAGAGGATCGAGGATCCACCAGCTGTTTGTGATTACACTCCATGTGCTGCTAGAGGAAACTTCCAGGATCATCTCTACAACTGTTAATAAGGAACTCAGTTTGACCTCGCGCCGGAGGCAGTTCTAACTACTCTTACCCTTACCGTTTTGCACCAGGAAGGTTGCAGGAGCTGTTTAACCAACTATAGGAACTGTCGGATAGGATTTTTCGCTTTAAGGAGCCCTCTCTATACCCATGAAGAGATGCCTTTCCGTATGTGTACTGATTATCGAGAACTCAACAAAGTGACAGTCAAGAACCGTTTGCCTCAACCACGTATTGACAACCCGTCGACCAGCTGCGAGGAACAAGCTTCCATTCGGGAATTGGCTAGTGAACGAACTATCGACAGATGGGAATCCAAGGGGAGAATGCTCTTAGAACAACATATCGAATGTATTGCCGCCATTTAACGTTATACACCATGACCATTGAATTGACCAACACACCAGCAGCTTCAGGGAATCGCATGATTCGACCGCATTTATTGACAACATTCTGAATCCTGACCAGGAGAACGGAACGCCATGGGTGGCATTTATATCTTATTTTAGAACTCCTGAGAGAGGAGCCACTCCGCTTAAAGTCTTGTTAAATGTAATTTATGGGTTCGAGAGGTACCTTTTGGTTATATAATCAGCAAAGTGGGAATGCACGTAGATCTCGCTAAAATCCGTCTTGGTGGGAAACTGATCGACACCAAAGAATCCATCGTGGACACAGCAATTTCTTGGTCTCACTTGATACTATCACAGATAACTCACAGGATTTTCGCAGGTCGAGCAGCCCAAATCTCTCTAGCACAGCAGGGTACTGTGTTCGTGAAGGACAGAACAGGAGGATGTCCTTTCAGCTTTCGAATCCCGACTCTGCAATGCTCTGAGCATCGTTTTACCCGGGGGTGCGGGTGATTCAGTGTTTTATCCTTATGGTCCGAATCAGAGTCCCAGCTGCACATCGACGCAACACAAGAGAGTGATGACATACATGATGGAGTGTCAAAGAGGAACTGCGCGACACACACGACTGGCGGTGAAAACAGTGGTTTTGGGATTTTTGGATGGAGGCATCACTTGGACGGTACCAGATACGTTATTTAGACCGATCGCAAGGGCCTCCCATGTACCGATGTTTGAAAGAACTAAAGCATACAATGGCATCGCTGGATGAAACTTCTAGATGAATACGACTGCGAAACCTGAACGTGCACGAGCTCTGCAGCTCGCTATCGACTCTAACTTACTGGATCAGACTCGCTCTGTTCAAACTGGAGAACTGAAGGACGAGGATTTTCAAGTTGAACTCATGCGGGGCATGGAGAAGCCACCTTTGACAAGTCGGACGATACTCGCTACCTCGTAGAAATGAATGCGGGACTCATTACACGGCAACTGAAGGGAACTCGTATTGAGCAAGCACACCAGTGTTGACATTCTAGCCGTCTGGGTTTTGATGAGAGGCGTTAGGATTTACATACCATGTAATGGTAATCGGACGTGAAAGCTCACCTAGTTAAGTATATGAATGATGTATCGACTTGTGGAAAGTCAAGGTATAGCATCAGCAACCAGCAACCCCCACATGGAAATGAGAACAGACTGCCATGGAATTTGGTCGCTAGTCTACTTACAACTCGAAACGGAAACAATATCACCTAGGTGATCGTTGAATGTCTCATGTAACTGGCACACTTTCTTGCCATCAAGGAAATGGATAAGTTTTCTATACTTGCCGTCAGCTACCTGGAAGGAGCGATTGCTAGGCACGGGGTGCCAACCTTCATTATCTCTAATCGCAACCCACGATTTGTATTTGATTTGTGGCAAGCTATGCACAAATCCCTTGGCTCACGTTTAGACATGAGCACCGCTTATCATCCACAAACGGATGGGCAGTCTGAGCACACCATCCAAACCCTCGAAGACATGCGTAGGGCATATGTAATCGACTTTGGTAACGGCTGGGAAAAACATCTACCGTTAGTGGAATTCTCGTATAATAACAGTTACCACACCAGCATCCAAGCCGCTCCGTTTGAGGCATTGTACGGACGTAAATGCCGATCACCTCTTTGCTGGGTAGAAGTTGGTGACAGCCAGATCACGGGTCTAGAACTTGTAGTAGACACAACGGAAAGGATTGCACAAATACGACAACGAATGGCGGCAGCTCGTGACTGTCAGAAAAGCTACGCTGATAAGCGCAGGAAACCACTCGAGTTCCAAGTTGGGGATCGAGTGCTACTCAAAGTCTCACCTTGGAAAGGTGTAGTTCGTTTTGGCAAACGAGGCAAACTCAATCCGCGTTATGTCAGACCGTTCAAAATCATTGAGAAAATAGGCAGGGTTGCCTACAAACTGAACCTACCAATAGAACTCAGTGGAGTTCACAACGTATTTCACGTGTCGAATCTGAAGAAGTGTCTGTCAGATGAGACCCTCATAGTTCCTCTGAAGGAGCTCACTATCGACGATCAGTTGTGATTCGTTGAGGAACCAGTTGAAATCACTGACCGAGACGTTAAGATTCTCAAGCACACAAGAATACCTCTTGTTCGAGTTCGTTGGAACTCCCGTCGTCGCCCAGAGTTCACCTGGGAACGAGAAGACCAAATGAAACTCAAGTATCCCCAGTTGTTCGAGAACAGTGCAACCACTACTGAGGCTGAAGCTACTACAGAATTTTGGGATGAAATTCCAAATCAACGGGGGGATGATGTGACACCCCAGGAAAACCAGTAAACCACGCAACTTAACTAGCTTCCTCAGTAACCGCATGCTAAATTTCGGGATGAAATTTCTTTCAAGTTGGGGATAATGTGACAACTCGAGTTTTCAAGGTCTTTCCTCTATACAATACTTGTTTCATTCTAACTGGTGCATGCTAGTATGTGATCAATGTGTTAATGTGTTTATGTGTTTAGTGATACAAACGTGTAATCTGTTTAAAGGTTAAAAACCTTAAATTGTTTCAAGGTCTTGTAAGCTCGACGAAACCTGGAGTTTTGTCACTACCATATGCTCGATGAAACATGATGTTTTGTCATAAACCCCACACGACGAAACCTTAGAGTTTCGCCGGAGGTAAGTTTCGCCGTATGGGCCATCGGCCCAGTTAAGGCCCAGATGTCTGCGTCTAATTTAAATACGTGCACAAGGGTTACGAAACCTTTTCTTTTAGAAAACCCTAACCTTCGACGGCCGTTCCCTTCATTGCAACCTCTTCTCTCTTGCTAAAACTATTATTGGTGATTCAATCATCTGATCTTACGGTTAGTGCACCCTTTTTACGATTAGAATTGTTGCTAGGGTTTAGCTTGATTGATGATACACTTGATTTCCATGATGTTATGATTGGTTGTTTGATATCGCTTTATTTGATTGACTGATGATCATGTATGTTGCTATACATATTGTTTGATTAGGATGATCTATGAAACTCAAACTGATGTATGATCGGTGGTGTTTGGCATATTGCCCATGTTCGATTGATATTGATGATCTTGATAGGTTGAGGGTATGATAATAGATGTCCAGCAGATTAGGGTTCTATGTTAAAGGATAGGACGAATACTTGATGATCACAACAACTTGCTGATGATTGATTGGTGATTGAATGATAATCATGATTTGTATAGTGATTTAGTAATTTATATGATTGCATGATTTGTTCTGATTGAATAATTGTATGATGAAGTCGAGTAACAAGTTAGACAAACTTTAGGGTTTCTGGTTGTATTACTGATGCTGATGATCATACTTGGCCTCGACGAAAACACAGGGCCAACGAAACACAATCTCGACGAAAACCATTGCGGTTTCGTCACCTGGAGGAGTTTCGTCATATGGGGAGTTTCGCCAAGAGATTCCCTGCATGAACAGTAGGTTAAACATGTTATATTAACTAGTGATTGATTATGTGAATGAGATTGTAGTGACTTCGGTTAATGATGCATGCTTATAGTCAAATGGTATAAGTTGATTCTTACAACCAATACACTCAACTGTTAGATATTGTTGCATAACATAATTGTGAATTATGGACTGACATGAACTAGAATAACTGTTAAGTGCTATGTGATAGTGTTGCCTGAGTACACAATTATGATCAAGACTATTATGCAAATAATGTGAATGCCAACTGATTATGTGTGTATGATTACTATAGGCTTTGATTGAATTATTTGTGGTCAAGTAATTAAGCATACCGAGCAAATCGAGGTGAGTTTACACTTTCTACAAGGCATGGGATTCCCAAGGGTTGGGAATGGGTTAAAGAACTAAAACGGAAACTACATATTCTCCTTGGGTAGGATATGTACGGCCATCCTCCATGGGTAGGATGCCAAGATTAAACCTCGCGTATTCTCCTTGGGTAGAATACGTACGTTCGTCCTCCTTGGGTAGGACAACAAGATTAAACACACTGGACCAAAACTCTATCATGAAGTCCCTCATTTTATATCGACTTAATCACCGAGGCCGATTGCGAGCGGGTCATTAGTTGATAGCGCTATTAGGTTTAACAAACCTCACACCGTGTCGTTCGAACGGGCCTGTACTAATGGACTAAAGGCAAAGGGTCAATGCTGATAGACATTGACTTAGGGCACAACTTATTTTCGTAGTAGTCGATATGGTACGGTCTGGTAACGCACATGGGAAGCCCCCACTAAATATTGTAAAAAGGTTTGGGAGACAGGGTAAACTGGTAATTCACATGGGAAGCCCCCACTAAATATCGTAAAAAGGTTTGGGAGACAGGGTAAACTGGTAATTCACATGGGAAGCCCCCACCAACTATGGATATGTTTGGGAAACAGGGTAAACTGGTTAATCATATTTGCAACTATGGGGTAAACCTCAAGGCAAGTAAGCCAACTATAGACAAACTATGTTTTCGTAAACAACTTAAAACGAACACCCAACTGTGAACTCGCTCAACTTTGTTGTTGATTCGTTGTTACATGCCTTGCAGGTCTTTAGGTGCATATTGGCTGGAACTTGCTGTCTGGGAGGCTGGAGTGGTCATGGGTCGAGATACATGGAAACATAACACAACATAAATGGCTTTTACATGTGGTTATAAACTCTTAACGAATGAATTACGCTTCCGCTGTAAACTGTGAAATATTGTAACGTTGTAACACTTACTGTTAATCAACGAAAGTTTTATTTACATATACCTATGAGTTCAATGTGATTGATGGCTAGGATCCTGGTATGTCACATGCCTCTCGGAGGTTTTCCGCGTGTGGTATTTTGGGGGTGTGACACAATTGGTACCAAAGGAGAATGGAACATTGTGTTTCTTGGGAAGAATTTGGGTTCCTTTCTTTGGTGGTCTGAGAGACGTTATTTTTGATGAGGCTCACAAGTCACGGTACTCGATCCATCCAGGATCGGATAAAATGTACCAAGATCTAAAGGATTTCTATTGGTGGCCGAGAATGAAAGGCGATGTTGCGGTTTATGTTGGCAAATGTTTAACTTGCGCCAAGGTAAAGGCCGAGTACCAGAAACCTTCAGGTCTCCTGCAACAACCTAAAATACCCCAGTGGAAGTGGGAACATATTTCAATGGACTTTATAATGAAATTACCAAAGACGCCCAAGGGCCATGATACAATTTGGGTGATTGTAGACCGTTTAACGAAATCTGCACACTTTTTGGCAATCAAAGAGAAAGACAACACAAGCAAGCTAGCTGAGCTATACCTGAGAGAGATTGTTGCACGACATGGAGTGCCTCTCTCAATTATCTCTGATAGAGATGGAAGATTCGTGTCAAGGATTTGGCAATCCTTCCAAGAAGCTTTTGGCTCTCAGCTGAATCTGAGTACTGCATTTCACCCGCAGACAGACGGACAGAGCGAACGAATGATTCAAACGTTGGAAGACATGTTGCGAGCTTGCGTAATGGATTTAGGTGGAAGTTGGGACACTCACCTACCACTGGTCGAATTTTCATACAACAACAGTCATCATGCAAGCATTCAGGCCGCACCGTTCGAAGCTCTCTATGGACGCAAGTGTCGATCACCATTATGCTGGGCTGACGCGGGTGATAGACAGCTTGTTGGCCCGGAATTGGTCCAGGAAACGACTGACAAGATTATACAGATCCGAGAGCGCATCAAAGCGGCTCGTGATCGGCAAAAGAATTATGCGGACCGAAGAAGGAAACCTCTGGAATTTGAGGTAGGAGATATGGTTTTGTTGAAGGTTTCACCCTGGAAGGGTGTGGCACGCTTTGGGAAGTGTGGGAAGTTGAACCCCAGGTACATTGGTCCATTTAAAATCCTGAAAAGGATTGGTCTTGTAGCCTACAAGTTAGATCTACCTGCTGAACTAAATGACGTTCATGATACATTCCATGTAACAAATTTGAAAAAGAGTCCAACTCAAGAGACAGTGGTCATTCCTGCCGACCAAGTTCATATTGACGACACACTCCACTTTACTGAAGAACCCGTTGAGGTCACTGATTGGAAGATTAACAAGACGCGACGGAGTAGTGTCAGACTCGTCAAGGTTCGTTGGGACGCGCGATACGGCCCATAGTTCACTTGGGAGCGTGAGGATCGCATGAAGGCTAAATACCCACATTTGTTTCCCAAGACCCCTGCAACTAGAAGCAGAACTTAAATTTCGGGACGAAATTTTCTTAACGGGGGGAGAATAAGACAACCCTCATTAAACCAGGTATCCGTACAATTAATTAATATTAATTAAGTGCTTAATGACTGTGCTGAATTACTTAATTGTTTTCTGATTGCTGCATCACACTTACATGTGCATCACATATTACATAATGTCACATTATTATCGCAGACAAACTTTATTGACATACCTGATGCACAAAGCACAGTTAGCACAGTTAACGTATAGAACGAGAATATGCTGACATGGTTCAGTACATAGACAGACAGTGTTTTGAGACCAAGTATGGGCCAGGGACAAGGTACTACACTAGTATGGTGTGTAGGGAAGTAAGGACCATATAACTGCGTCACTAGGTGATAGTTTGAGTGCCAGAAAGTGCCTAAAACTCACTTTAAGTGCAGAATTCTGCATTTTCAGCAAAAATTCAGCATTTTAACATACTAGTATTATGCAGAAAATTGACTAAATGGTCCTGAATGCTTTCCTAAGTGTTGGGAATTAATTGTGTCACAAGAAGTTACATAAAAGACACTATACGGTACAACTTAGCACTTTAACAAACCGGTATCTAACCGAACAACCGGACATTACTCGGGACACCAAAATTTTGTCAGAAACATTGTTTTATTATTTTTGGACTAGTTATGGTCCCCGAATACCCCAACACACTATAAAGTATGTCATACACATAATACACTAAATATTACACTTAACCTCCTAACCATTTACCCACTAACCATGAAAATTTACAAATAACCCCCCCCCCCCCCCATCATAATTTACGGCCCCAAGTGGGGGACCCCACCACCTTACTTACTAGATTTAATTTCTATATTTTATTGTGATTTTGCTTGATGGAGTGGCCAAGATATTGAAAAATCTCTATAAGTATGGTTTGCAAGATCACCAAAATCATTCCATTCTCTCACTTCACAAGTTCACCCCACTCCCTCAACCTCTCTCTCTCCCTCTCGGCTCACCCTAGTGCCGCCACCACCACCACCTTGCAACCTTCATCCACCCATTTTCAAGCTTAATTCAAGTGTTAGAAGGTGATTCTTGGAGCTTGAAAATTGTGGATCATCAAGGAGCTCTCTTACTTGCTCTTACACACCAAATTTCATCATCTTTTTCACAAGTGTTCTTCCCTAGCTTAAAGCTAGTAGTAAGATCTCTCTTAACTTTTGTTTACTTTTATTTTTATGGCTAAAAGATGTAGTATGATGAAAATCACAAGAACACTAAAAGACTTAAACAAGAATCATGAACATGAAGCTTAAAAATGATGAAGTCTTATTGGATTAATGTTGTTAAATACATGCATGGCACTTGATTGTTGATTTCTTGATAATATGATGTTGATCATCATATGGAACTTGTTAAAGTATGATTAAAAACATGGTTTAACAAGTTAAAAGGTGATTATGGGTTTACATGAAATAATCATCCTCTTGATCAAACAAGAACTTGAAAGTGAAATGATTTTCTTGTAAAGTGACAAACCAAGTGAACTAGTAAACTTGTAAATCCAAGAGTTGTGAATGATTTCTCTAAAAGAAACCAAGTTAAAAAGATGATTCTTGAAGGATCATGGTTTTTATTAAACTTACACTATTTTTAGTGGAAAGACAAATAAATAAACCCTAGAGAAACAAGAAAATGCTATGGATAAACATTTTTGTAAATTATGTTTACAAGTTGTAAACACCAAACCTTTGCAAGAATGAGAGTTTATAAGAAGTAAACACACTTTGGAGGGTAACTAAACCCACTAAACACTTTACCAAGTTACTACGCGTTTTTGTGAAAGTTCATGTTCATGTTGTTATGTACATTGTATAATTTTTGCACTTGGGAAGTGTAGTTTGATTATTGATTGTTTGAATGATTTTGGAAAAGAAAATGATATGCTCATATAGCATGGACACCTTCGTTTTTAGGGGAAACTATGGTGTAATTTGCTAAAAATATAAACACTTAGAAAATATTTTCTAGACAAGTGTTTACTAGTGTATTTTAAACTATATAAACCTCGCCATAATTTTTGTGACAAAAATACAAAGTATCGGAGGTTGGTTTCGTAAATGAAAATGGATAAGTATATATTTAGATTATATATTTCATATTAAGACACTTATGTGACTATTTGTATACTCGGTGAAATGGTTATATTATATAACTTAACAAGTACCGTGAAATTTATTATCCAAAGCAATACCGTTACTTATATATTTTTGGTAAACACTAATTTGGATACGAGAAATAAAAATATGATTTTGCGAATATTACAAAGTTGCAACATATGTTTGACAAGGTGAAAATATATTGTTTTGGAAATAAGAATATATTTTCCTAGTATAGTTAGAAGATATATGATTTTTGGGAAAAATATATATTTTCTGGATAATACATTACTTTTGACAAATAAGTTATATATATTTTTTCTAAGTGGGACTTAAAGATATATTATTTCAATAATACAAATACATGTATAAGATACCCCATCCTTGGGGAGGAAATACGAAAGTTAAATACTTGAGAAGTATTAATGCGGAAATATTGTCTAAACAATTATTCCAAAACCAAATATAATTTAAGTTGAAATATTAATTATTTTGACAAATAATTATAACTCGGAATAATATAAGAAACGTAACTCAAAACGTAAATACTAAGCAAAGGCACGGCCCATTCGTCTAATAGACGTTAGTACACTGTAGGTAGTCGTGATTAGCTGCGGAGATTTGAGTTGCCGGTACAAGACGCACTACAGTGAGTTCATGTCCCCCTTTTCTTTTAACTGTTTTCAGTTTTGTACTCCGGGGGTGGAATACATGTTACAATTATTACAGACATTTTTATACATGGTATGGTTAGCCTAAGGAGGGTTTACTGCGCAATCATGTGAGTGGTGGGCACGACACTTAAGGCCATTAATCCCCATTGTAGGACCAAGGGACATGAGTGATAGATCTATTTGGGTGTAGCGAGCCCACACCCATGAGGCCGGGGCGGCCCATAGTGGTGACTATGTCTTCATCCCGGAGACAAATTTGCTAGGTTTGAGTCTTCCTGCACCATTTCACACATACCATTGGCTTTGCAACCCAGTGGTGATCCCTTTTTCCTTATTGCAACATACCAGGGACATATATACATACAAGACATATTTCAAAGGTCTATACACACAGACATACACATGAACTCGCTCAACTTTTTGTTGATATTTTTAAACTACATGTATTTCAGGGAACTAGTGGATCTGGCAAGGGTATGCATGTGTCGTCAAGCTGCGTTTGAATAAAAGATGTTATCCATGGTTGTCGAGCTTGGGGGTGTATCCTAATCCTGGACGGGATACACGTCTCTAAACTCAGGTTTTATTTAAAGTCGTTTGTGGAGTCTTTATAAACTCAGTTAGACAAGTCATGGTTTGTAACGTAATTTGGTATTGATGTTTTTAGACAATGTTGTTGTGATATTTTTCTAAACTCTTTTAATGGATAAACATCTCGTGTTTTTATCATATAGCATTGTTATGATTGTTGCTATGGTATTAAGAAGTCACACCAAATAAACCACGCTTCCGCAAAAGTCAGGGTGTGACATGATCTTTCAAGAATCATCTTTTTAAACTTGGTTCCTTTGGAAAAATCATTCACAAGTCTTGGATTTACAAGATTACTAGTTCACTTTGTTTGTCATTTTACAAGAAAACATTTTATGTTCAAGTTCATGTCTTTACTAGAAGATGATTATCTTATGTAAACATATAATCATCTCCTAACTTGCTAAATCATGTTTTTAATCATAATCTAGCAAGTTCCATGTAATGATCAACATCAATGTCTCTAGAAATCACAATCAAGCATTATACATACACTAATAACATCATTTCACCAAGGTTTCATCATATTTCATGCTTTATGTTTCAAGATTCAAGTGTATGTTCTTTAGTGTTCTTGTTATTTCAACATAATATATCTTTTATCCAATCAAAATGGAAGTAAACAAGAGTTAACAAGAATCTTACTACTAGCTTCAAGCTAGGGAAGAACAAGATGAATAATGAGTGGATAAAAGCAAACAAAGGTGGTCCTTCAAGATCCAAGAGTTCCAAGCTTCCTAATTCACCTTCTAGCACCTTGAGATAACCTTGAAGTTGTTGGATGATGACCGAAAGTTGTTGGAAGAGTGTGTTGTGGTGTTTTGAAATGTTGGTGATGAAGGTTACTTATAACCACAATTACCTAATGTCCAATGGTTCTTGTGTCTCCCCAAGTACAAACCACATCTTAATCAAATCCCAATGAATATTATGGAAGATTTAGAAAGATTTAAGTGATCTTGAGGTAGGGCCATGCTATGTGGGCCGTAAATAATCAAGGGGGGGGGGGGGTAAATTGTAATTTGATGGTGAGGTAGGTCATTAGTGGAGGTGTTAAGTGTAAAAGTCTTGTATTTATGTGCATCATGTATTTTATAATATGTTAGGGTGCTCGGGAACCATAACTAGCTCAGAAAAAGTGAAACAATGTTTCTAGCAATATTTTGGTGTTCCGGGTAATGTCCGGTTGTTCGGTTAGATACTGGTTCGTTAAAGTGTCTAGTTATTCCATATAGTGTCCTTTATGTAACTTTTTATGACACTTTTAATTCCCGACACTTAAGAAAGCATACATGACCATTTTGCCATCTTTTTGCACATTACTAGCTTGTTAAAAAGCTGAAATATGCAGAATTCTACACTTTATGTGGGTCTTAGGCACTTTCAGACACTTAAACTATCGCCTAGGGACGCAGTTTTATGGTCCTTACCTCTCTACACACTATACTAGTGTAATGCGTCGTCTCTGGCTCATACTAGGCCTCAAAATATTGTCTGTCTATGTACTGAATTTCGTTAGCATTTTTAGTTTGTCTGGTAATGGTGCCAATTCTGTTCTGTGTATCATTAGAACTATTTTGTGTTGCATGTAGCAACGATAAAAGTCTTGCAACATGAAATGCCATTGTATGTATATAACAGTAAAAATTCATTTGTCTTGTAAACTAGATCATGCGCAGTTATTAAAGCACAGATTACTATTCAATTAGCGTACGAAATGTACGGAAAAGTGACGGTTGTCACAGTCTCCCCCCGTTGAAAGAATTTCGTCCCGAAATTCAAGCGATGCCATCGGTCGCAGGGGAGTTGTGAATCAAATGTGCTCAGTTATGTTTAAAATTTGTCTTCATGTTCCCATGTACTCTGGGTCATGTATGAATTCTATCGTACTCAAGTAAATCAATTATGTCTTTTCTGTGTCTCGTGGACTCTTGGTCCGTAACCTTAACAGGTTCTATAGTAATTTTGTCGTTTGTCATTGACGCGAATCTTATTTGTGGGAACGACGACTGTTCCTTGAGTCAGACTCCTCTAGACACATGGAATGTGTCGCGATCACTACTGATCTTTTTCTGGAAGTTTCATCTTGTGAACAATGGTTCCGATCCCTACCTCCGGTCTCCGTTCAACACGACGGGGATCGACTTATTATGTTCTATCTAAAGCTTCACACGAAGCGGTTTAAACAGCGGTGTGATAAATACTGTTGTAGGAAAACTCCACTAAGGGCAAGTGAGTGTTCCAACTTTTCATCAAAGTTTATTACACAAGCACGTATCATGTCCATACAGTCTGCATTGTTCAGTAGCTCAGTCCATCTTCGTTATTATTTAAGTTCTTACGATCAACGGTGTGCTGCAATCCTTGTGATCAGTAAAGATCGTGCAGCGTTTTCTTTCAGGTAATGACGTCAAATTTACGGTGCGCAATTACTGTATCTAGATCAAGGTTTCTTTTTATGATTCCTTAATCAATGTGCCGCGTATGCAATGTTGTGGTCTCGTTGCATCGATGTGCAATCGAGACTTTGTCAAGAAGTGTCACATAATTGCAACTCTAACTCCTTAGCTCACTACAAAAAAAAAGCCATCTAGTGGCACACATTTTTAATGGAATTTAGGTTTTGTGCCACTAATTTTTGTTTTTAATGGCACTTTAGGTATTTAATACATACGTTTAGTGGCATTTAACTTTTATGTCACTAATCAAGACTTTTAGTGGCATTTTGCATATGCCACCAAAATTTTCTATATGTTTTAATGGCACTTTTTTGCCCGTGCCACAAAAATTTTTGAACAAGTGGTTTAAAATTTTCACCATTTTCCCTCTTTAAAACCTAAAAATTTCTTAAACTCTTTCACCAAAAATCAATTTCCCTCCCCCAAATCATTTCATATTCCTGCTCATTCCCCTAACCCCTCACCGATTTCCCTCTCATTCTCACAAAAAACCAATTTCCCCTCCCCCACTCTAATTTTTCTCTCTCCAAACTCTCGTCCACCAGTTTATGACTGCACAGAGCAAAGACGATTGTGCTATGCTTAAATCCTGACATCAATTTGCTAGGTAATCAATCATAAATCTCTAATTTTAATTGTTGTGCTCCTTGTTTTCTTTCTAATTGTTGATGGATTTGTGTGCAATTTCTGTTTTGAGGTGCACTGTAGCGTTGGTACATTAGGTCATCTGTTGTTGTTGCCTCCTAAAACTATCCGTGGATTCTTTAATATGAACTAATTGGTGTTCAATGTGTAATATTGGAATTCACATCTTTAAACATTAATTTGATGGGGGAATCGGTACTTATAGAGAGTTTTGATAAGTAGATTTGTTGAAACATTATATCAGTAGAAACAATGTTGATGGTCGATTGTTAATGAGTAACATTAAGGTTTTCGATCCCTCTTATAATGATCTGTTTAATCTTTAATATAAACTAATGTAATACATTCTTGCGTGGATGGTTTAAAATTATGTTTGATCAGATTGGAGGATGCGGGCTATGCTGTTGGAGTACAAGTTTTGGAATTACTGTGCCACAGGGAAAAGGTAGCATCTTGTCTATCGTTTCGGCTAGGGGTGCAAACGAGCCGAGCCGAGCCCGAGCTCGACCAGGCTCGAGCTCGAGCTCGATTAACTTATGAGAGCTCGGGCTCAAGCTCGGCTAGATTCGAGCTTTGTTTTCAAAGCTCGAGCTTGGCTCGTTTGTATTTTCTCAAGCTCGAGCTCGGCTCGTTTATTATCTATTAACTAATTTATTAAATAAAAACAGAGGGTGGGCCCGTCGGTTTTAGCTTCTCCTTTGAGATTGGTTAGCGAGCCAGCAAAAGAGTTAGTACCACAGGTTTGACAACAAAACTCAACTTATTCAAAAGTGTTTAAGGTATTTTTTGTTTTTCTTAGAAATCAAGGAGTGGAATGTGGAGCTCCAAGAAAGAACTAGCATGTTCAGGTAGCAAGCTAATGCAATAGTTGAGTAGGATATGATCACGTTTGAAAGTGCCGGGGTTTGAGTGTAAGCTTATTAACGGTTTGAGATAACTTAAAATAATAGTACTTTCTCCGGTCGTTACTTAGTCTTACACGCCATGGGTTTTGTTGAATGCAGTGAACTTGGAAACACAGGCTTGAGCGGTCAACTGATTTCGCAGCTTGGTCAACTTTCTAATCTACGGTACTTGTAAGTATACTTTTGGTACATGTAGAAAGAAGTTTAGAATCACCCTAAACACACGGTGACACATAATTATTGTGTCAAATATGATTAAAATATAAACAATATTTCAGTAATAATCTAATGTATTTAATAAACATATTAACACTTTGGGCTTCCATCCATTTGACACTTCGGGTTCATTGGTGCATGAAGTAAGAATAGTCATGAAAGACCTTGTTTCCCTTTGGTCTTAAGTAGATCAAATACACGAAATGATCATGACGACATTAAAATCACCAAGATGGCCCACACACGTTAGACTACACGGAGTTGTTGATTTGAGTTCATGAAGATCTTTCAAAATTCAAAGTCGATTTTTATGTGTGACAGGGAGATGTATGGTAATAACATCACCGGAATAATTCCTAACGCGATTGGGAACCTAACCAACTTGGTGAGCTTGGATCTTTACTTGAATCGGCTACACGGTCGCATTCCAACTGCATTGGGCAACCTTCAAAAGCTTCGCTACCTGTATGATCTCACATCATTCATACTTTTTTCTTGAAGAAATCTTGATTATCCTTCACTTTGGCAATTTTAGATTATTAGTAACGTTACTGCTTTTGCTGCTTTGTGTGCAAGAATAGTCGTCTCAACAACATTTTGACCGGAACAATTCCATTTTCGCTAATGACCATAACTACACTACAAGTTCTGTAAGTTGGCTGGCTGGTCTGCTTTTAATTGTTTCATGTATCTGATTTTATTTTATATATGGTTTGTTTTTTTATTGGAGTGATCTATCAAGCAACCGTTTGAGAGGATACGTTCCTCGCAACGGATCATTTGCATTTTTCACGCCTATGAGGTCTACTGTTAGTTACATGATTCATGAAATTATAGAGGTGGAAAGATGGTAGAAATAAGGGGTTTGGGTAATAGTTGAAAATGCATACTGGGCAAATGGTTACTTTTACAGACTCGGGTCGGGTTAACCCAAAACATTTTTTCTCTTATATTTTTATTTTATCTCTTCAATAACATCATTCTTTGAATAATTTAATTCAACATGTTTTACTCATTAAATGCAAAGTTTGGAAACTTTCTCACCCGTCTGAACCGTGAACATAGCTCAAACAAACTCATTCATTCTTAAGTAAATGAAGCGTTTATTGATTTATTTAATCACCTTTCTGCTATTGACTGCAAAATCTTGTATTGTTTCAGTTTTGCCAATAATCCTAACTTGGAATTTCCTCCGGATGCTCTTGTTGCCCCAGCCCCTGCTCCACTGTCCACATATACTTATGAATTGGTTAATTTAGGTTGTATTTGATCCCAAATGGGTCAAATCAAGATATCTAGCTGAAAGGGTACATGTTCAAAGTTCTTCAAAGTATATATTTATACATACAACCTTCTAATCTTATAATTTAAAACGGGTCATTAATTCCAGTGTGGTATGTTAAATGGTTTTATTTAAGATTCTTTACCATAGTTATCATAGAATTTGCCTTTTTATATAACAATTAAGAACAATATTCGTGAGAGTCTTATTCTGATTCCATAACCGAGTTGTAACATATTTCAAACTCCCTTGTCTACAGACCCGTCTCTGATGGTAAATTTTCTTCCCTTTTTGTTTCACTGATATAGATTACATAGATGGTGAATACTCTTGGTTTTTTTACATATTTTAAAAGGGATTAATCATTAACTGATTAAAAAGTAAAATTTTCTCTTATTGGCATAATGGGTGGCTGGGTGACGGGTCAAATATGTGCGGGTCAGGCTGGTTGGTAACAAGTCAAAATTGTTACGGGTCAGACGTCTCCTTTTTAATACTGGTCCAAAGGATTTGAGCTCAAACTACTTCTCTTTCTCATTTCTAGGATTCTAAATATATAATTAGTTTATTAACTATTATTACAAAAGATCACTGGCTTGAACAAGTATTTCTCACGCCCACTTCTAGGTCAAAAGCTGACTTTGAACAGAAGGTATATGTTAATTTTTTTGTTTTCTTTTTAAATTTACCATTTTTAATGGGTTTATGTTTATCTTGTTTATTAATTGATATTTGTAGATGTACATACTAAGGAGAGTTTCAATGGTAGCCTTACGTGCTGCATTAAACCTTTAATATGGTGGGGTCAGGGACTTCTACGAGGATCTTTGTCATCTAGGTTCGTTTTCCTTGAGATTATTGCTTATAATTTTTTTAATATATTGTACATAGGATGTGGGGGCTGTGAACAAGCCTAGCTGAGCCGGGATATGTTGTGCTCGAGCTCGACTCGGAGTTAAACTATCGAGCTTGACCCGGCTCATTTATCTTCAGGTGTGTAATTTTTATAAATGTTTCCTTCTTTCAAATAAAATGTGATGCTTATATCATGAGCATTTATATATGTATCCAGGTGCTTTTGATGGGTTTTTGGAGCTCTTAGTCGAGCCGGTAGAAGTCTTCCCGGGGCTGTTACGATGATGATCTCCGAAGCATGGAAAAATGACAAGAATAGGGATCTTCAAAGGAAGGCCTTATATAAATATTGCTCGGCTTTAATGCAGCCATGGGGTGGGCCCACTCTAGTTTAACGCGATGATTGTTTAACTCGCATGAAGATTGTGAAAGAGATTCATGAACACAATGAAGTTTTGAGTTTTTATTCATACACTTGTTAGTTTATTTGTGTTATATGTTTGATCATTAGACTTAGATCGACACTTTTTAGACATTTGGAGTCTTTGGAAGATTGGTTGAACTTTTAATTGAAGTGATTATTTTATGATTTCTACATTTTACAATTTTGTTTTTATTTTTTAATGTAAATAAATGATAATTGTTATTAATTAAAATTAATATGATAAATGTCAATGGAATTTAATTTGATGTGATTTTTGTGGCAAAAAATATGTGCCACTAAAAGCTTAGAAGTTTGTACTGGCAGATAAAAAAGTGCCATTAAAAGACTAAAAACTTTGTGCGGCACATTGTAAAAGTGCCACTAAAAGGCTTTAGCGTCAGCGCTTCTAATGGCACTTTTTTTGTGTGCCACCCATTCTTACAAGGTTCTTTAGTGGCATTTTTTTGTTTTTCTGTGGCATTTTTTGCATGCCACTGGATGGCATTTTTTTTGTAGTGGCTCTTGATTGCAAGGTTGGCATGAATCTCGTTCTTATCCACCATGTATCTTAAAGTTCTCACTTCGCGAATTCGAAATCTGCTTTTCGTCATCATAGCACATAACTGTTCTTTCTCTAAGAGTTGCATGGTAAATTGCAGCTGTTGCTCACGACCTTCCTTGGTCGTTGGCCATATAAGAATGTAGTCAATAGATATAGTCATGATCTATCCAGGTATGGCTTACACGTTCGATTCATGAGGTCTATGAATATTGTCGATGCATGTGTTAAGCCAAATGGTACGACAAGGAACTCGTAATGCTCGAAGCGAGTCCTAAAGGTCGTTTTAGGGATATTTCCTTCTTGTATTCACAGTTGAGGACATCCTGTCCTCGAGTCGATCTTCTAATGGTAACTATAACCTGACGATTGGTCTGTTCATGTTATCAATCCTTGATATCCAATTCTCTGGAATTTATGCAAAATGGAAACTGTCAACTTTCTCTTTGCGCCCTTAACTAAGGGTGTCATGTCCTTAATTTCCTCGGTCTAGCAGCTCTTGCAATTATTTCGGAGGCTTATGCTTCGCGGACGAAGCTAGTCGGTAAGGCGTCATTCGGCACTAGTGCCGCTCCTGGTAAGAGATTTATCCTAAGCTCCTCTAGGCGCTGTGGAGGTATTCCTGGCAAGTCTTTAGAAAAGGCTACTGGAACTTCTTCCGTCACAGGGACGTTCTCAGGCTCTACAGTCTACTCGGAGGCGTTTCTGTGTCTCTTCGACAAATGAGAGATGTCGCAGATCCACTGCCTTGTGGGGTCTAGCACCCTTGCACCCATTTGCAAGAAAGTTGTGCACTATAAATGTTTCATCATTCGCAAGAGGGATGCGACTGATTTTCTTATATCGAACGACTTCAGCTGTATACTCGGATTTCCGATCCATGCTGAATATCATTTCATGACTTCCTAAGTCAATGGTAACATCCGACCTTCTGAATCCCCAAAATATAATCCTTAATTGCTTCGCTTGCTTAACTAGCCTTTTATATGCCCATTTCTAAAGAATACGGGACGCTTATTTTACATGAAACTAGGCCAAGTAGTTTCTTAAGTTCTAAGTATGCAAGGTTAAAGTTGATGCCAGTATTAATAAAAAATAGATGCATAAGGTTGGTTAATAGGGAACGTACCCGTAACCGCATCTGGATCCTGGCGTGCTTCACGAGTTTCGATCGTGAAAACCCTTCATTGCTTGTTTCTTCCTAGGGCAATCTTCCCTAAAGTGCCCTGCTTCACCACATTTGTAGCAACCTGGTACTCTACCTTTATTTCTTTTGTCTGGATCCTTCGCCCAACAGGCATCCTTGCTGTGTCCTTCTTTTCCACACTTTCCGCACTTAGGCCTCAGACATCGACCTTCATGGTGAAAATTGCATTCCCCGCACCTCGGCTTGGTCCCCGAGTAAACTTTACCACCAGCGTTATTAGTGGCTCCATCAGCTTTCCTGCCATGCGGCGGGTTCACTTCCTTTCTTTTGTTTGCCTTAGAGCTTCCATAGCTGACTTGGGTGCTTGACTTTAGGTTTGAAGACTTCCTCTTCTTGTTGCCTGACGACTCCACATGAGTCTCTTTCTTGTTATCCTCAGGTTCCGAAAATTTTCCCATGCGTAGAGCTTCTTCAGTAAGAGTGACACTCAAATCAATAGCCTCTATTATGGTCGAGGGCTTTGAAGTAGTAACCATGCTCCCGATCTGAAGTGTAAGTCCCCAAATGAATCGTTCAACCCTCTTGAATTCCGGCTTGACTAGGTAGGGGACGACCCTAGACAAGTCGTGAAATCACTGGACATATTCGGGAATCTTCGGTCCGTCCATTTTCAAATTCCAGAACTCCACCTCAAGCTTCTGGATTTCGGCCCTAGAACAGTATTTCTTTTCCATCATTTCCTTGAGCTCGTCCTAGCTCAGTGCATAAGCAGCATCTGCACCAAGGGTTTGAACCTGAAGGTTCCACCAGGAGAGTGCGCCATTTAAAAATAACCCTGAGATAAAGGTAACTCTCTGCTGGGGCTAACAGATACTCATTCTTAGAACGGAGTCAGTCTTTTCTGCCCACCGGACAAATACAACGGCACCTCCTGTGCCATCAAAATTCAATGGCTTGCAGTCCAGGAATTGCTTATAGGTGCAGCCAGTTGAAGGGTTATTCCCGGAAGTGCCACCGCTGTGTTCGGAGCGGAGGGCTTCATGTCGTGCAATTGCCTGTGAGATTCGTTCTTGAAGCTCGGCTTCTGTCCTTGGTAATGTACTGGTGTTTGTGTCACGCCTGGGCGGCATTCTCTTCTGTCAAAATGGTAGGTAGTAGGTTAGACAACATTCCATAATTGTCTACGAGGCACATAGTACCATAAGTAAATGTGTAATCATCCAATATCACATGCATATTGTAGGATCGTTCACGGACCCGAAACGAGTCTATTGGATCATCCGGTGACCCTAAACAGTCATTCAGAGTAGTTCATCATCATTTACTAAGGCGGAATCAAAGTAAACAACTTCACACAGCTTGTTTCCTTTCTAATCTTTCTTTATTTCTGATTTGTAGAGCTTTTACAGTTCAAATCTGACAAAATTTTGGCAGCACCTCAGCTCACACACACTTAGATCCGTTTCAAATGAACCTACACAACCCCTATATATACTAGTTGCTGTTTCGTTTGAACTTGACACATACATCTTCAAACGGAATTACATACTATGATTCATTTGAACATGTCAATGCCTTATTCAAACGAAATTACATGTAATGACAATAACAAACCCTAATTTCCACTCTATTGTGCACTCGTTTAACCAATCTAGACATAAGACTCGATTAAGACGTAGTTAACAGACAGTAGATGCACCAACAGACTCCCCCTTGGATGTTGACGAAGTCTTCGGCGTCGAGTCTTTAGTCTTTGTCTTTTTCCAAATTTTGTCTTGACATTGTATGTAACAACTGTGCTTGTAATCACTATGAACAGTTCTGTTATCAATAAAACAATGTTATTTGATCACAATGTTTGTTTTGTTATGTTTTACATTTTTCATGTTTTGACTTTTATCCAATTCCAAACTCTACATCGCTTTCTGGAGAGTTATACGCAAACTAGTGCGTAAACGTACTCAGTTTAATGCGAGAAATACTCCGGAACAGCAACATATACTCAACATACCTTAAATAACCCTTACATAACTTAGAAATAAGTTTTGAAGGCTTTGGTATGGCAAAAAAACAAGTTAATTCGCTTACAGGGTCTAAACCTGACAAACTGCGAAAGTATGCCAATCTGAACTGTAACGAACATTCCGGAACATGACCATAAGTTAAAAACACCTTAAATATCCTTTACATAGCTTAGAAATAGGCTTTGAGGGGTTTGGTGTGCTAAAATAAACTTTTGGGATATTCAGGGACTAAAAGTGTCGAAAAGTGCACAAGTTTGCATTTTCGCGCATAACTTACGTTCTGAATATATCCGGACATCCAAAAATTTATGAAAGCATGACTACATTATATTTTAGTGTTCGCCTTAAGAAAAATCCATTCGTTGCGTCATTTGGATCGTTTTTCGCGCTTGTGCGCATTCCGTCGTAATTAAGCGAACATCGTGTTCGTACGGCCAAACGAACTGACATCAGACATATTTTTGAACATGTTTCATGTCCACAATGTTTAGGCAACATTTTAGGGCCTTAAAGTTGGCTTTACGGGCCTTAGAAGTGCCGGAAATGGGCTGAATACACAACAGGGACCAAAACTGTAAATTTCTGATCTGCAACACTCAGGCGGCCCGCCTGAGTTTCTTCACTTCCTGACGCGGGCCGCGTCCGCCTGTCTGATCAGATAACATCGAACAGTCAGCACGATCCAGCTGTTTTAACCACAACCACATGCTTGCAACTTGCATTTTCAGCTGATAAACATCATTTTTAACCACCACAACTTTCCGACACTTGTACGGTTACGATTAAGGCACGTTATTCGATAAACGATCTTAACGGTTAACCGAAAACTATAAATACCCCACCCCCATTACCTCTAAAACCACTAGAATCTGATCTATTTGACTCTAAGTTGAAACCATTGTTTCATACCTGAGTTATTGTGATCACGATTAGCATTCGGGGACCCTTCGTAAGTATTCTTTCGTTCTTTTCCTTATTTTTACTGCTTTTCGAGTCAGGAAGTCAAACTTTGTTTGACTTTCAGCGTTGACCAGTAATGGTCAATGCGAAGTTCGTTTGAACTTCGCAACGTGATTGTAATCACGATGGTCATAGTCCCTTGGGACTATGCCTACTGATTACCACGTTGTCTAGGGTCGTAGGGTAAGCGATCTGATCAATCGCTTATACCTTCGAACCCGACCCAGTTTGGTCGATCATTAGGATCCGACCAAATACATTAGGTGACCATAGTGTAGGGAATAACCTTCCGAGGTTATACCCTATGGTCACATCGTTTAAGTAGTTGTATGATAGGTAGTTTATATGCCTTAGATAAATTACCAGAATACCCTTTTCATGTATAATTGGTAATTAAGCATATGTAACCTAAACCTTTGTCACATAACTGATTATGTAACATGTTTAGGCATATAACACTTGTCATAGGACTAGTTAGGCGGTCCTAACGCGTTTCACGCGCACGACACGTTAAAGTAGCATAAGCTTCCTAAACGGGTCGTAACGGGTCAATAAGACTTATGTTATGTTTCATTTAGTATGTAGGCTTTGTTAAACCAAATGACACGAGTCTTTACACTCGTTTGGTTTACAAACCCTCATTCTATCCAATCATCCGATTAAGGTCCGGTTATTAACATAGTTACCTATATTAGGTGCCGTTTAATTCCGAGATCTCTAGCATTGCTTGGTGATTATCTTTATACATCTGAGCAATCTCAAGTGAGTACATAGACCCCTCTTTTACTGTTTTCCAAACTGTTTTGGGGTGGAACACATGTGCCTACTTATTACTTTCATGCTTTCCTGTTTTCACATCATATACCGGTTATGTTTGTTAGTACATTATAGTACATGATTTCATTTCATTTTATGCTAGGTGTGCCCATTGTGTGCATTACTTAGTACATCGTTTTACATGACATTTCATGCTAGGTGTGCCCATTGTGTGCATTACTTAGTACATCGTTTTACATGACATTTCATGCTAGGTGTGCCCATTGTGTGCATTACTTAGTACATCGTTTTACATGACATTTCACGCTATGTATGTTCATTTGATTACATACTTAGTGCATTGTTTTTCACATGCTTACATTTTGGTATGACATTTGGTTTGTTTACATGGGACAATACATTCATTAACATTAGCTACGCCGTTCGTTAGTAGGTAGTGGTACCATAGGAATTGACAACTCCCGTTCCGGACATCCCAGGGAAAGGGGACAGAAAGGAATGACCGAATTCGATGATATAAGACAGATAGACCTTTAATTTGTTTAAAGGGTTATCACCACAGTCACAAGGCTTGGATGTATGCATATTCACAATACCGCATAAATGTTCATATTAAATATTTGCATGCATTTTTCCACAAAGACATAAGATTGATTTAAACCATGTTTTACTTCAATATTTTGTTTTTGTGCATATGGTTTAGTCGAGACATTTCACTTGCCATACATGACATTTTGACATAGACATTTTACACAAAGACATTTGACATAGACATTTGACATGGATATTTGACATAGACATTTGACATGGATATTTGACATAGACATTTGACATGGATATTTGACATAGACATTTGACATGATTTACATTTGACATATAACATGTTTGACAATTGGTTTAAACATAGACTTCTTACATTGGTTGGTTTGGTTTGATTAAGTGATTAAGTAACGATGCGTGTGTAATATGATACAAGCATGGTGGATACGCCGCTCGTACTTCCTATATATAAGTGTTTGTATGGTATTACATGTCGTAACGTTATTTGAATCATTTCAATATTGAGACATAGAACATTTTATACAAATAATATACTTTTTACAAGACATTGATTTACAAACAACTTATCTTATACGAACACATTTTTACATGGTTATTTATTTAACCAGACATTTACTTATACATATCATCTGATCTTATTGTTTTCAAATGATTTACAAGACAAAGCAAATTACAAGGTTCATGACTAAACATTTTTCTTAAACATAAGTCATGAATCCTATTTTCACAAACCTATGTATCTCACAGGCATTTTTATGCTGACGTACCTATTTTCACATGTGTTTTCAGGTGCTTTTCCATAGGATGTGATCATGATACTAGGGCGGACCTGTGCCTTAGAGACTTTAAAAGAAGATAGACTATGTTTAATTATGTTCTGAACTCTTAAATTCCTGTTTGAAACAATGTAACACCTTTGTTATTAAATAAAATACAACTTTGTATGCCATGGTTATGAAACAATTAATTCTGTTACGACACGCCCCGATGTTTCCGCCGCGGTTTGTTGTTTTACGCGGTCGGGGTGTGACAGAAGAGTTGGTATCAGAGCCAATGGTTATAGGGAATTAGGTTATTAGTAATGCTTTGACCTAGACTATAACTTTTCTAGGACCCTAACACAAATTATTTGTGTTTAGATCTTAAAACATGCACATCACCTATCCTTAGGTGATTATCAGAACAAGAACCAAAATTTTTCCGAAACGATTTTTGAAAAACAATCATCTGATTTTGAATGATTTATTACAAGGTTTTGAACCCTCTGTTATATGGTTTTGAACCCTTTTTCAGTTTGGTTTTTGGCCTTGTGCCTTCAAATTTTCAAAATCTCGTCAAACGTTTTGGGTTGTAAATAATGTGAACACGTGCAAACTGGAAGGGTGAATGCCTGTATTCTGAGTTTTCTGTCTAGGCAAGCACTTCGTATACATCTCAACCAGACGCGAGACCAGTTGTGCTTACCTGGGAATTCTTGGGATGAGTGTTCACTTATAGGCGAGCATGTAACACCTGTGTCACTCCAACCATCAAACAAATTCCAAACCAATGAAATATTGTATTTCATACTTGGGATTTGTAAAAATATGTGTATCGTTTGCACATATCGACTCTTGTTCGATTTCAAGCTTTAAATCGCTTTCTGGAGGGTTATACGCGCTCTGATGTGTAGATATAACCAGTTTAATCCAACGAACACTCCGGAATAGTGAAATAGGCTTAACATACCTTAAATAACCTTTACATAACTTATATATAAGTTTTGGAAGGTTTGGTGTGGTGAAATCAAGTTAAATCGCTTACAGGGACTAAAGTTGACAAACTGCGAAAGTATGCCAATTTGAACTGTAACAGACATTCCGGAACATGACCATAAGTTAAACACACCATAAATATCCTTTACATAGCTTAGAAATAGGCTTTAAGGGGTTCGGTGTGCTAAAATAAACTTTTGGGTCATTCAGGGACTAAAAGTGTCAAAAAGTGCACAAGTTTGCATTTTCGCGCATAACTTACGTTCTGAATACATTCGGACATCCAAAAATTTATGTAAGCATGACTATATTATGCTTTAGTGTTTGGCTTGCCAAAAATCCATTCGTCGCGTCATTTGGATCGTTTTTCGCGCTTATGCGCATTCCGTCGTAATTAACCGAACATCGCAACCGTACGGTTAAACGAACCGACATCCGAGATATTTTTGAGCACATTTTAAGTTCCCTATACTTTAACTTCATTTTAGATCTTTGAAATGGGGTTAACGGGCCTTAAACGTGTCGAAAATGGCCTAAATATAGTTCAGGGACCAAATATGTAAATCTGCCAAACTATGGCCTAGCGGTGCGCTACACTTTTAACGTAGCGGTGCGCTAGCCAAGTTCAGACCAGATTCAGTGTTTATAACAGCCTGTTTTCAGCTGTTTAATCCTCCACCACATGTTCTCCATTGCTTAGTCAGCTGATAAGGATGGAATTTAGCTTCCATAACCTTTCAACAAATGTACGGATGGGATTAAGGCACGTTTTCCTTGAAACGATCCTAACGGTTCGGGTATTACTATAAATACCCCATCACCCCAACCTTATTTCTTACAAGAACTTTGATTTGAGAAACTCTAAGTTGAAACTATTGTTTCATACCTGAGATTTTTGAATCGAGGTTAGCATTCGGGGACCCTTCGTAAGTATTCTTTCGTTCTTTTCCTTACTTTACTGCTTTTCGAGTCCGAAAGTCAAACTTTGTTTGACTTTCAGCGTTGACCAGTAATGGTCAATGCGAAGTTCGTTTGAACTTCGCAACGTGATTGTAATCACGTTGGTCATAGTCCCTTGGGACTATGCCCACTGATTACCACGTTGTCTAGGGTCGTAGGGTAAGCGATCTAATGAATCGCTTATACCTCGAACCCGACCCAGTTTGGTCGATCATTAGGATCCGACCAAACACATTAGGTGACCATAGTAGGTAGGGAATAACCTTCCGAGGTTATACCCTATGGTCACATCGTTTAAGTAGTTGTATGATAGGTAGTTTATATGCCTTAGGTAAATTACCAGAATACCCTTTTCATGTATAATTAGTAATTAAGCATATGTAACCTAAACTTTTGTCACGTAACTGATTATGTAACATGTTTAGGCATATAACACTTGTCATAGGGCTAGTTAGGCGGTCCGAACGCGTTTCAAGCGAACGACGCGTTAAAGTAGCATAAGCTACCTAAACGGGTCGTAATGGGTCGTAAACAATTAGGTTAAGTTTCAGTTAGTATGTAGGCTTTGTTAAACCATATGACACGAGTCTCTACACTCGTTTGGTTTACAAACCCTAATGCTACCCAATCTTCCGATCTAGGTTCGGTTTATTAACCTAGTTACCTATATTAGGTGCCATTTGATATCCGTGATCTCTAAGCATTGTTTGGTTGTTACTCAAGGACTTCTGAGCAATCTCAAGTGAGTACATAGACCCCTCTTTTACTGTTTTCCAAACTGTTTTGGGGTGGAACACATGTGCCTACTTGTTACTTTCATGCTTTCCTGTTTTCACATCATATACCTGCTATGTTCGTTAGTACATTATAGTACATGATTTCATTACCTTTCATGCTAGGTGTGCCCATTGTGTGCATTACTTAGTACATCGTTCTACATTACATTTCATACTACGTATGTCCATTGTGTGCATACTTAGTACATTGTTTTACATTGCTTTTCTGTGGCATATGCTTATCCAGCTTATGAACACATTATACTACATATTGAACCGTTGTAATCATTTGACTATGTGATCCGTTGATATCTGTGAACCGTTTGTATCTGTGAACCGTTTGTATCTGTGAACCGTTTGTATCTGTGAACCGTTTGTATCTGTGAACCGTTTGTATCTGTGAACCGTTTGTATCTGTGAACCGTTTGTATCTGTGAACCGTTTGTATCTGTGAACCGTTTGTATCTATGAACCGTGTGAACCGTCTTTGACCATACATAAACATTTCTACAACTGTTAAACATTACTTTGGTGTTTTGGTTTGATTAAGTGATTAAGTAACGATGCGTGTGTAATATGATACAAGCATGGTGGATACGCCGCTGGTACTTCCTATATATAAATGTTTGTATGGTATTACATATCGTAGCGTTATTTGAATCATTTCAGTTTGAGACATATAATATTTTATACAAATAACATATTTTTCACAAGACATTGTTTTACAACAACTTATCTTATACAAACTCAGTTACATGGTTATTCATTTAACCATACATTACTCTTATTTATACATATCATCTGGACATTATTGATTTTCAAACGATTTACAAGACAAAGTAAAGTACAAGGTTCATGACTAAACATTTTCTCAAACATAAGTCATGAATCCTATTTTCACAAAACCTATGTATCTCACAGGCATTTTTATGCTGACGTACCTATTTTCACATGTGTTTTCAGGTGATGATGTATAGGACTTATCAAGACATACTTAGGCGGACCTGTGCCTTAGTGACTTAAAACGAGACAAGAACTAGTTAATTTATGTTATGTACTCTTTGTTTCTTGTTTAAAACTATGTAAACTCTCATATTTGTTGGATAAAACGAAACTTTAATATCCATGGTTGTGAAACATTAATTCTGTTACAACACTCCCCGATGTTTCCGCCACGTTTTGTATGTTCTACGTGGTCGGGGTGTGACAGAAAAGATGGTATCAGAGCTAATGGTTATAGGGAATTAGGTTATTAGTAATGCTTTGACCTAGTCTATAACCTTCTTAGGACCCTAACGCGAGTTTACTTGCGTTTAGTCATAAAACAATAACGTCACCTATCCTTAGGCGACTACCACAACAAGAACATAAATTTCAAAACCGCTTCGAAAACTAATCATCTGTTCTAGGATGATTGATTACTAGGTTTTAAACCCTCTATTGTAAGGTTTTGAACCCTATGTTATATGGTTTTGAACCCCTATGAGTTTTCAAAATCTCGTCATGGTTTTGGGTTTTTAAATAATGTGAACACGTGCAAACTGGAAGGGTGAATGCCTGTATTCTGGGTTTTCTGTCTAGGCAAGCACTTCGTATACATCTCATCAGACGCGAGACCAGTTGTGCTTACCTGGGAATTCTTGGGATGAGTGTTCACTTATAGGCGAGCATGTCTTCGCGATACATTATTTTTGACCCATTTACTTTGATTAGTCACTGTGTGTCGTTTGTTTACCTTGTGGTAACAAACAAATGACCACTACCCTTGCTTTCATCAGATTTGTTTCATCTCATTCTTTTCGTCTAATTCTCTCACTCGTTTCCTTTCATGTTTTCTCTTTTAAGAATGCCTCCTCGACGCGAAAGCCAGATAGAGACTGCCGAACTGGCAGAAATCATTGCACAGCAAATGGCTGCTCAATTCCCAAACCTCTTTGCTCAATGGAATCAAGCCAACAACAACAACAATGGTGTATGCAATTTCAAGAGTTTTAACTCGGCGAAACCACTCAAGTTTAGTGGTTCTGAGGGAGCGACTGGGCTTCTTCAATGGTTCGAGAGCATTGAGAATACTTTCCGCCACGTGCAGTGTCCTGACAATCGCAAGGTCGAGTTTGCTTCGAGTGTGTTCCAGAAGAGAGCCCTTACGTGGTGGAACGGGGTTATGAGAGATCGTGGTGCAGAGGTTGCTCTAGCACAGACATGGGCTGAACTTAGGGCCCTTATGATGAAGGAATTCTGTCCTCGACACGAGATCAGGGCTTTGGAAAGGGAATTCGACAATCTTGAGCAAGACAGCGGTGAGCATCGAGCCTACACGGACCGTTATGAAGAGTTAAGTCTGTTATGCCCAAACATGGTCACGCCTTTGGATAAGGCAATCGAAAAGTACATTGATGGCCTCCCTGACTCAATACAAGACATTTTGACTGGTAGCAACCCTACTACAGTTAGACAGGCCATTGAGCTATCTGCAACCTTGACTGAATCAAAGATCAGGAAAGGTAAACTTTTCCGAAAAGGTGACAAGAAGCCGGTCGAAGAATCGGAACCAATCGAAGAATCAAAGATCATGGATGAACAGACTGGATCCCCTAAGAGGTCAAAGAAGCGAAAGGCTTCTCAGAACTACGCTGTGGTCGCTCACAATGATCAAGCCGTCCTCAACCAACCAGCTCAACCCCCTGCCAGGAAACCCTACAACGGAACTGCACCCTTGTGCAACCAATGTGGCCTACATCATCATGCTGGGGTGAAGTGCCGCACATGCCAAGTTTGCGGACTTATAGGTCATACAGCTAGGGTTTGCCCAACCGCAGCTGCACCAAATCAAGCTGGCAACAATCCTGCTCAAGCTTGTTTTCCACAGGGATCTTGCTACAACTGTGGCGAGATGGGCCATTTTCGTAGGAATTGCCCAAGGCTTGCTAATGCAAATCCAGCGCAGGGATGAGCATTTAATCAACCAGAAGACAACATCGTTTAGAAATAATTACGTCTTATGTATTATTTTCTTTTGTTGTCTCGATCCATGAAACAGTTGTCATTGTTGTTTATAAATAAATCTTTTTACATTGCAATGTATTTATGTGATTGTATGTATAAACAACATATCCCCTACAATACCGACAATCAAGGAACCGCATTCCTTGAAGAACAGACTACTCCCAAATTTCTTCCATTGTATGATCTCTTGCGTTTTTCACGAAAATCCTAAGTACCCGTTTCTTCCAAGAGAAACGAAGTACGAGGTGCCAAGTTAATAGCAATCAATAACAAGATAATAACAATTAAACAATTATGTGATTATGTGCTTATGAACATTACAAGACAAACTGTGCGGACTGTGCAAGGAATTACGTAATTATGGATGCATACATAATTATGGAATTTAGTGCGCAGAAACCACAGCGAGCTTTGTCATGTACCTAGAAGTTAACCCTATTCATTTCCAATTCTGATGAAGTATCCGTTGAGGAAAAATGAACTAGCTATTCATTTTTCACTTCTGAAGAATATCCGTTGAGGAAATGAATATCCGTTTATCCTTCATTTCCAATTCTGGAGAATACCCGTTGAGGAAAATGACTCCGTTTGTGCATTTTCGTTCTGAAGAGTATCCGTCGAGGGAAATGAATATCCGTTTATTTAATCCTTCATTTCCGAACCTGAGGAAACAACCGTTGAAAATGACTCCGTTAGTTCATTTTCGTTTCTGAAGATTATCCGTTGAGGAAATGAATAACCGTTGTTTAATCCTTCATTTCCGAACCTGAGGAAACAACCGTTGAAAATGACTCCGTTAGTTCATTTTCGTTTCTGAAGATTATCCGTTAAGGAAATGAATATCCGTTGTTAAATCCTTCATTTCCGAACCTGAGGAAACAACCGTTGAAAATGACTCCGTTAGTTCATTTTCGTTTCTGAAGATTATCCGTTGAGGAAATGAATATCCGTTTGTCTATCATTTTCATTTCCGTTTCTGAGGAAGCAACCGTTGAAAATGACTCTGTTTGTTCATTTTCGTTTCTGAAGATTGTCCGTTGAGGAAATGAATATCCGTTTGTCTATCATTTTCATTTCCGTTTCTGAGGAAGCATCCGTTGAAAATGACTCCGTTTGATCATTTTCGTTTCTGAAGATTTTCCGTTAAGGAAATGAATCCCTGTTTGTTTATTCCTTCATTTCCACTTCTGAAGAATACTCGTTGAGGAAAATGACCCCGTTTGTTCATTTTCGTTCTGAAGAATGTCCGTTAAGGAAATGACAGGATTATGCTCTACATATCTCTGGTGGTTATCTGACACAAAGTCACAAATAGACTCCTACGAATTAATTTCGGGACGAAATTTCCTAAAGTAGGGGAGACTGTAACACCTGTGTCACTCCAACCATCAAACAAATTCCAAACCAATGAAATATTGTATTTCATACTTGGGATTTGTAAAAATATGTGTATCGTTTGCACATATCGACTCTTGTTCGATTTCAAGCTTTAAATCGCTTTCTGGAGGGTTATACGCGCTCTGATGTGTAGATATAACCAGTTTAATCCAACGAACACTCCGGAATAGTGAAATAGGCTTAACATACCTTAAATAACCTTTACATAACTTATATATAAGTTTTGGAAGGTTTGGTGTGGTGAAATCAAGTTAAATCGCTTACAGGGACTAAAGTTGACAAACTGCGAAAGTATGCCAATTTGAACTGTAACAGACATTCCGGAACATGACCATAAGTTAAACACACCATAAATATCCTTTACATAGCTTAGAAATAGGCTTTAAGGGGTTCGGTGTGCTAAAATAAACTTTTGGGTCATTCAGGGACTAAAAGTGTCAAAAAGTGCACAAGTTTGCATTTTCGCGCATAACTTACGTTCTGAATACATTCGGACATCCAAAAATTTATGTAAGCATGACTATATTATGCTTTAGTGTTTGGCTTGCCAAAAATCCATTCGTCGCGTCATTTGGATCGTTTTTCGCGCTTATGCGCATTCCGTCGTAATTAACCGAACATCGCAACCGTACGGTTAAACGAACCGACATCCGAGATATTTTTGAGCACATTTTAAGTTCCCTATACTTTAACTTCATTTTAGAGCTTTGAAATGGGGTTAACGGGCCTTAAACGTGTCGAAAATGGCCTAAATATAGTTCAGGGACCAAATATGTAAATCTGCCAAACTATGGCCTAGCGGTGCGCTACACTTTTAACGTAGCGGTGCGCTAGCCAAGTTCAGACCAGATTCAGTGTTTATAACAGCCTGTTTTCAGCTGTTTAATCCTCCACCACATGTTCTCCATTGCTTAGTCAGCTGATAAGGATGGAATTTAGCTTCCATAACCTTTCAACAAATGTACGGATGGGATTAAGGCACGTTTTCCTTGAAACGATCCTAACGGTTCGGGTATTACTATAAATACCCCATCACCCCAACCTTATTTCTTACAAGAACTTTGATTTGAGAAACTCTAAGTTGAAACTATTGTTTCATACCTGAGATTTTTGAATCGAGGTTAGCATTCGGGGACCCTTCGTAAGTATTCTTTCGTTCTTTTCCTTACTTTACTGCTTTTCGAGTCCGAAAGTCAAACTTTGTTTGACTTTCAGCGTTGACCAGTAATGGTCAATGCGAAGTTCGTTTGAACTTCGCAACGTGATTGTAATCACGTTGGTCATAGTCCCTTGGGACTATGCCCACTGATTACCACGTTGTCTAGGGTCGTAGGGTAAGCGATCTAATGAATCACTTATACCTCGAACCCGACCCAGTTTGGTCGATCATTAGGATCCGACCAAACACATTAGGTGACCATAGTAGGTAGGGAATAACCTTCCGAGGTTATACCCTATGGTCACATCGTTTAAGTAGTTGTATGATAGGTAGTTTATATGCCTTAGGTAAATTACCAGAATACCCTTTTCATGTATAATTAGTAATTAAGCATATGTAACCTAAACTTTTGTCACGTAACTGATTATGTAACATGTTTAGGCATATAACACTTGTCATAGGGCTAGTTAGGCGGTCCGAACGCGTTTCAAGCGAACGACGCGTTAAAGTAGCATAAGCTACCTAAACGGGTCGTAAACAATTAGGTTAAGTTTCAGTTAGTATGTAGGCTTTGTTAAACCATATGACACGAGTCTCTACACTCGTTTGGTTTACAAACCCTAATGCTACCCAATCTTCCGATCTAGGTTCGGTTTATTAACCTAGTTACCTATATTAGGTGCCATTTGATATCCGTGATCTCTAAGCATTGTTTGGTTGTTACTCAAGGACTTCTGAGCAATCTCAAGTGAGTACATAGACCCCTCTTTTACTGTTTTCCAAACTGTTTTGGGGTGGAACACATGTGCCTACTTGTTACTTTCATGCTTTCCTGTTTTCACATCATATACCTGCTATGTTCGTTAGTACATTATAGTACATGATTTCATTACCTTTCATGCTAGGTGTGCCCATTGTGTGCATTACTTAGTACATCGTTCTACATTACATTTCATACTACGTATGTCCATTGTGTGCATACTTAGTACATTGTTTTACATTGCTTTTCTGTGGCATATGCTTATCCAGCTTATGAACACATTATACTACATATTGAACCGTTGTAATCATTTGACTATGTGATCCGTTGATATCTGTGAACCGTTTGTATCTGTGAACCGTTTGTATCTGTGAACCGTTTGTATCTGTGAACCGTTTGTATCTGTGAACCGTTTGTATCTGTGAACCGTTTGTATCTATGAACCGTGTGAACCGTCTTTGACCATACATAAACATTTCTACAACTGTTAAACATTACTTTGGTGTTTTGGTTTGATTAAGTGATTAAGTAACGATGCGTGTGTAATATGATACAAGCATGGTGGATACGCCGCTGGTACTTCCTATATATAAATGTTTGTATGGTATTACATATCGTAGCGTTATTTGAATCATTTCAGTTTGAGACATATAATATTTTATACAAATAACATATTTTTCACAAGACATTGTTTTACAACAACTTATCTTATACAAACTCAGTTACATGGTTATTCATTTAACCATACATTACTCTTATTTATACATATCATCTGGACATTATTGATTTTCAAACGATTTACAAGACAAAGTAAAGTACAAGGTTCATGACTAAACATTTTCTCAAACATAAGTCATGAATCCTATTTTCACAAAACCTATGTATCTCACAGGCATTTTTATGCTGACGTACCTATTTTCACATGTGTTTTCAGGTGATGATGTATAGGACTTATCAAGACATACTTAGGCGGACCTGTGCCTTAGTGACTTAAGACGAGACAAGAACTAGTTAATTTATGTTATGTACTCTTTGTTTCTTGTTTAAAACTATGTAAACTCTCATATTTGTTGGATAAAACGAAACTTTAATATCCATGGTTGTGAAACATTAATTCTGTTACAACACTCCCCGATGTTTCCGCCACGTTTTGTATGTTCTACGTGGTCGGGGTGTGACAGAGCATGTCTTCATTATACATTATTTTTGATCCATTTACTTTGATTAGTCACTGTGTGTCGTTTGTTTGCTTTGTGATACGGACGAATGACCACCATCTATGCTGTTTGCAATTCTTGTTTTTATCATCTCATTCTTTTCATCCAATCATCTCACTCGTTTCCTTTCATGTTTTTCTCTTTTAGAATGCCTCCTCGACGCGAGAACCAGATAGCAACTGCCGAACTGGCAGAAATTATTGCGCAGCAGATGGCTGCTCAGTTTCCAAATCTCTTTGCTCAATGGAACCAAGCCAACAACAACAACAACAACAATGTTCCATGCAAATACAAGGATTTTAATCAGGCTAAACCACTCAAGTTTAGTGGTTCTGAAGGAGCGACTGGGCTTCTTCAGTGGTTCGAGAGCAGTGAGAATACTTTTCGCCATGTGCAGTGTCCGGATAATCGCAAAGTTGAGTTTGCTTCGAGCGTATTTCAGAAGAGGGCTTTGACATGGTGGAACGGGGTTATGAGAGATAGGGGTGCTGAAGTTGCTCTTGCACAGACCTGGGCTGAACTTAGAGCCCTTATGATGAGGGAATTCTGTCCTCGTCATGAGCAACGAGCGTTGGAGAAGGAGTTTGATGAGCTGAAGCAAGATAGTGGTGAGCATAGGGCTTATATTGATCGGTTTGAAGAGTTGAGTTTGCTTTGCCCGACTATGGTTACCCCACTCGACAAGGCTATCGAGAGATACATCGACGGCCTACCTGACTCGGTACAAGACATTCTTACTGGTAGTAACCCTGCCACACTTCGTCAGGCGATCGAGTTATCTGCGACATTGACTGAGTCGCAGATCCGGAAGAACAAGTTACACCGGAAGGGTGACAAGGGCAAGAAAGAATCGGCTGACAAAGGGGATAGCAAGAAAGGTCAAAACTTGAATGGAAAGAACTCTGGTTCTTCGAAGAGGGCAAAGAAGCGTAAGGCTTCCCAAAACTATGCTGTCACTGCCCAAGCTAACCAGGCAGCTCTCAACCAACCCGCACAGCCTCCAGCGAAGAAACCCTATTCAGGGAATGCACCTTTGTGCAATAGATGCAACAGTCACCACCAGCCGCAACTTCCATGCCGTTTCTGCACTAACTGTGGGAAATCAGGCCATCTTGCCAATGTTTGTCGGTCTGCTCAGAATCCCGCGGTTCAGAACCCGGCTCAACAAGTTGCTCAGCCTCCTGCTCCGCAACAGGGTCAAGCTGCACGACCACAATACCCACCGGGTGCTTGTTATAATTGTGGGGATCTGACCCACTATAGGAATCGGTGCCCAAGACTGGCGAACCAGAATCAGAACCAGAACCAGAATCCAGCTCCGGCTCGAGGCCGAGTTTTTAACATGAATGTCCAAGAGGCACAGGCTGACGATAATGTGGTGAACGGTACGTTCTTTATTAATAATCAGCCTGCATCTGTTCTTTTCGATTCCGGTGCCGATAAGAGTTTCGTGTCTTTGTCTTTTGAGCCTATGCTTCACGTGTCTAGAACGAAACTAAGTAAATCTTTGACAGTAGAGGTTGCTAGTGGTGAACCCATTATTCTTGATTCTGTTCTACGCAACTGCCAGTTGAACCTAAATGATCATCTTTTCCCTATCAATCTCACGCCTATGCAACTCGGAAGCTTCGACGTTATTGTGGGAATGGATTGGTTATCCAAGCATCACGCAGAGATAGTTTGTTCTGAGAAGATTGTTCGTGTGCCGCTTTCGACAGGCGAGATTCTGCAGGTTCAAGGTGAGAAGCCTACCGTTGGTCTCAAACTCATGTCTTGTTTTAAAGCTCGGAAGTATCTGCAGAAGAACTATGTGGATTTCTTAGCACATGTTACAGAAGATAAAGGCAAGGGTAAGTCTATTTCAGATATTCCTGTCGTTCGGGATTATTCTGAAGTTTTCCCTGAAGATTTACCTGGTCTACCTCCAGCACGCCAAGTCGAGTTCCGCATTGACCTCGTACCTGGTGCAAACCCCATTGTCAGAGCTCCATATCGTCTTGCACCGTCTGAGATGCAAGAGTTGTCTAAACAGCTTCAGGAACTCTCCGACAAAGGTTTCATACGTCCTAGTTTTTCACCTTGGGGTGCTCCCATTCTTTTTGTCAAGAAGAAGGATGGATCCTTTAGGATGTGTATCGATTATCGTGAGCTTAACAAGCTTACCATCAAGAATCGATATCCCCTACCTCGCATAGACGACCTCTTTGATCAGTTACAGGGCGCTTCTTATTTCTCGAAGATTGATCTGCGATCTGGATATCATCAACTTCGCGTACAAGAAGAAGATATTCCGAAGACAGCGTTCCGTACTCGATATGGGCATTATGAGTTCACAGTCATGCCATTCGGTGTGACTAATGCTCCTGCTGTTTTCATGGACTTAATGAATAGGGTCTGTAAACCTTATTTGGATCAGTTCGTCATTGTTTTTATTGACGACATCTTGATTTACTCTAAGACACGAGCTGATCACGAGCAACATCTTCGTCTTACCCTAGAACTCCTAAAGAAAGAGCAACTTTTCGCCAAATTCTCCAAGTGCGAATTTTGGCTTAAAGAAGTTCAATTTTTGGGGCATGTTATCAACGAACGAGGTATTCATGTAGATCCCTCCAAGATCAGTGCGATTAAGGATTGGGATACGCCTACTACTCCTACTGAAGTTCGTTCTTTTCTTGGTCTAGCGGGTTATTATCGCCGCTTCATAGAAAACTTCTCAAAGATTGCAGTTCCTTTAACTGCTCTAACTCAGAAGAAAATGCCCTTTTATTGGGGATACAAACAAGAGGAAGCTTTTCAACACCTGAAGCAGAAGCTTTGCGATGCGCCTGTTCTATCATTGCCTGAGGGTGATGATGATTTTGTTGTGTATTGTGATGCATCAAAATTGGGTCTTGGCTGTGTTCTTATGCAAAGGAACAAAGTCATAGCCTATGCATCGAGGCAGTTGAAGATACATGAGAAGAACTACACCACTCATGATCTTGAGTTGGGTGCAGTTGTCTTTGCTCTCAAAATCTGGAGACACTATTTGTACGGTACAAAATGTGTGGTTTTCACTGACCACAAAAGTCTTCAGCATATCTTCAACCAGAAAGAACTCAACATGAGACAGCGACGTTGGGTTGAGCTTTTAAACGACTATGACTGCGAAATTCGCTACCATCCTGGTAAGGCGAATGTCGTAGCTGATGCATTGAGTCGTAAGGAACGTATTAAGCTTCATTGTGTACGTGTTCAATCTGTTATTCAAGCTCGATCCGATATCCAAGCACGCATTTCTCAGTCTCAACAATCTTGTGTTTCACAAGGATTGATGGATAAGGAATTTCCTTATCACATAACACCTGCACTGGAACTGAAGGACAATGGATCATATTACTTCATGGACCGTTTGTGGGTCCCAAGCCAGGATGATCTTCGTACCTTGCTTATGGATGAAGCCCATAAGTCTCGTTATTCTATTCATCCGGGCTCAGATAAGATGTATAAGGATCTTCGTACTCACTATTGGTGGCCTGGTATGAAGAAAGACATTGCCTTATACGTATCAAAATGCCTTACTTGTCTTAAGGTTAAGGCTGAACATCAACATCCCTCGGGTTTATTGGTGCAACCAGAGATCCCAGTTTGGAAATGGGAAAACATTACTATGGATCTTGTTACCAAACTCCCACGCACAAAGAAAGGTCATGATGCCATCTGGGTAGTCGTTGATCGTCTTACAAAGTCAGCACATTTCTTGCCAATCCGTGAGGATTTTTCTGCTGACAGACTTGCTCAAATTTATGTAGATGAAATTGTAGCTCGACATGGTGTTCCTTTGAACATCATTTCTGACAGAGATGCTCGTTTCACTTCTCATTTTTGGAGAACCATGCAATCTGCTATGGGGACCCAACTGAATCTGAGCACAGCTTATCATCCGCAAACGGATGGTCAATCTGAGAGAACAATCCAGACTCTGGAAGATATGCTAAGAGCTTGTGTGATCGATTTTGGTGGTAGCTGGGATTCACATCTTAAATTGATTGAATTCTCCTACAACAACAGTTATCACACTAGCATCAAAATGGCTCCTTTCGAGGCTCTCTATGGTCGAAAATGTCGTTCACCAGTCTGCTGGAATGAGATTGGCGAGGCCCAACTTACTGGACCTGCCCTCATTTTAGAGACAACAGATAAGGTCAAGAAAGTTCGCGATAACCTTCAGGCAGCTAGAAGCCGTCAGAAGATTTACGCGGATCCAAAACGCAAAGCCTTGGAATTTCAAGTCGGTGATCGATTATTACTTAAGGTCTCACCTTGGAAAGGTGTGATCAGATTTGGAAAGAAAGGAAAACTTGCACCTAGATACGTTGGACCATTCAAGATCGTCGAAAGAATCGGAAAGGTAGCCTACAGACTTGAGTTACCTCCTGAACTTGGAAATGTTCATCCAACTTTTCACGTGTCCAATCTCAAGAAGTGTTCAGCTGATGAGAACTTCTCCATACCGCTTGACGAAATTCGTGTTGGCAAAACACTGAAATTTGTTGAGAAACCAATGGAAATCGTGGAACGTGAAGTCAAGTGGCTTAAACGCAAGCGCATTCCTTTGGTCAAAGTTCGCTGGGAAGCTAAACGTGGACCTGAGTTTACTTGGGAACGCGAAGATCAAATGAAGGCGAAATATCCACATCTTTTTCCACGAGTTTCCTCTAAATAAATTTCGGGACGAAATTTCCACAAGTAGGGGAGACTGTAACAACTGTGCTTGTAATCACTATGAACAGTTCTGTTATCAATAAAACAATGTTATTTGATCACAATGTTTGTTTTGTTATGTTTTACATTTTTCATGTTTTGACTTTTATCCAATTCCAAACTCTACATCGCTTTCTGGAGAGTTATACGCAAACTAGTGCGTAAACATACTCAGTTTAATGCGATAAATACTCCGGAACAGCAACATATACTCAACATACCTTAAATAACCCTTACATAACTTAGAAATAAGTTTTGAAGGCTTTGGTATGGCAAAAAAACAAGTTAATTCGCTTACAGGGTCTAAACCTGACAAACTGCGAAAGTATGCCAATCTGAACTGTAACGAACATTCCGGAACATGACCATAAGTTAAACACACCTTAAATATCCTTTACATAGCTTAGAAATAGGCTTTGAGGGGTTTGGTGTGCTAAAATAAACTTTTGGGATATTCAGGGACTAAAAGTGTCGAAAAGTGCACAAGTTTGCATTTTCGCGCATAACTTACGTTCTGAATATATCCGGACATCCAAAAATTTATGAAAGCATGACTACATTATATTTTAGTGTTCGCCTTAAGAAAAATCCATTCGTTGCGTCATTTGGATCGTTTTTCGCGCTTGTGCGCATTCCGTCGTAATTAAGCGAACATCGTGTTCGTACGGCCAAACGAACTGACATCAGACATATTTTTGAACATGTTTCATGTCCACAATGTTTAGGCAACATTTTAGGGCCTTAAAGTTGGCTTTACGGGCCTTAGAAGTGCCGGAAATGGGCTGAATACACAACAGGGACCAAAACTGTAAATTTCTGATCTGCAACACTCAGGCGGCCCGCCTGAGTTTCTTCACTTCCTGACGCGGGCCGCGTCCGCCTGTCTGATCAGATAACATCGAACAGTCAGCACGATCCAGCTGTTTTAACCACAACCACATGCTTGCAACTTGCATTTTCAGCTGATAAACATCATTTTTAACCACCACAACTTTCCGACACTTGTACGGTTACGATTAAGGCACGTTATTCGACAAACGATCTTAACGGTTAACCGAAAACTATAAATACCCCACCCCCATTACCTCTAAAACCACTAGAATCTGATCTATTTGACTCTAAGTTGAAACCATTGTTTCATACCTGAGTTATTGTGATCACGATTAGCATTCTGGGACCCTTCGTAAGTATTCTTTCGTTCTTTTCCTTATTTTTACTGCTTTTCGAGTCAGGAAGTCAAACTTTGTTTGACTTTCAGCGTTGACCAGTAATGGTCAATGCGAAGTTCGTTTGAACTTCGCAACGTGATTGTAATCACGATGGTCATAGTCCCTTGGGACTATGCCCACTGATTACCACGTTGTCTAGGGTCGTAGGGTAAGCGATCTGATCAATCGCTTATACCTTCGAACCCGACCCAGTTTGGTCGATCATTAGGATCCGACCAAATACATTAGGTGACCATAGTGTAGGGAATAACCTTCCGAGGTTATACCCTATGGTCACATCGTTTAAGTAGTTGTATGATAGGTAGTTTATATGCCTTAGATAAATTACCAGAATACCCTTTTCATGTATAATTGGTAATTAAGCATATGTAACCTAAACCTTTGTCACATAACTGATTATGTAACATGTTTAGGCATATAACACTTGTCATAGGACTAGTTAGGCGGTCCTAACGCGTTTCACGCGCACGACACGTTAAAGTAGCATAAGCTTCCTAAACGGGTCGTAACGGGTCAATAAGACTTATGTTAAGTTTCATTTAGTATGTAGGCTTTGTTAAACCAAATGACACGAGTCTTTACACTCGTTTGGTTTACAAACCCTCATTCTATCCAATCATCCGATTAAGGTCCGGTTATTAACATAGTTACCTATATTAGGTGCCGTTTAATTCCGAGATCTCTAGCATTGCTTGGTGATTATCTTTATACATCTGAGCAATCTCAAGTGAGTACATAGACCCCTCTTTTACTGTTTTCCAAACTGTTTTGGGGTGGAACACATGTGCCTACTTATTACTTTCATGCTTTCCTGTTTTCACATCATATACCGGTTATGTTTGTTAGTACATTATAGTACATGATTTCATTTCATTTTATGCTAGGTGTGCCCATTGTGTGCATTACTTAGTACATCGTTTTACATGACATTTCATGCTAGGTGTGCCCATTGTGTGCATTACTTAGTACATCGTTTTACATGACATTTCATGCTAGGTGTGCCCATTGTGTGCATTACTTAGTACATCGTTTTACATGACATTTCACGCTATGTATGTTCATTTGATTACATACTTAGTGCATTGTTTTTCACATGCTTACATTTTGGTATGACATTTGGTTTGTTTACATGGGACAATACATTCATTAACATTAGCTACGCCGTTCGTTAGTAGGTAGTGGTACCATAGGAATTGACAACTCCCGTTCCGGACATCCCAGGGAAAGGGGACAGAAAGGAATGACCGAATTCGATGATATAAGACAGATAGACCTTTAATTTGTTTAAAGGGTTATCACCACAGTCACAAGGCTTGGATGTATGCATATTCACAATACCGCATAAATGTTCATATTAAATATTTGCATGCATTTTTCCACAAAGACATAAGATTGATTTAAACCATGTTTTACTTCAATATTTTGTTTTTGTGCATATGGTTTAGTCGAGACATTTCACTTGCCATACATGACATTTTGACATAGACATTTTACACAAAGACATTTGACATAGACATTTGACATGGATATTTGACATAGACATTTGACATGGATATTTGACATAGACATTTGACATGGATATTTGACATAGACATTTGACATGATTTACATTTGACATATAACATGTTTGACAATTGGTTTAAACATAGACTTCTTACATTGGTTGGTTTGGTTTGATTAAGTGATTAAGTAACGATGCGTGTGTAATATGATACAAGCATGGTGGATACGCCGCTGGTACTTCCTATATATAAGTGTTTGTATGGTATTACATGTCGTAACGTTATTTGAATCATTTCAATATTGAGACATAGAACATTTTATACAAATAATATACTTTTTACAAGACATTGATTTACAAACAACTTATCTTATACGAACACATTTTTACATGGTTATTTATTTAACCTGACATTTACTTATACATATCATCTGATCTTATTGTTTTCAAATGATTTACAAGACAAAGCAAATTACAAGGTTCATGACTAAACATTTTTCTTAAACATAAGTCATGAATCCTATTTTCACAAACCTATGTATCTCACAGGCATTTTTATGCTGACGTACCTATTTTCACATGTGTTTTCAGGTGCTTTTCCATAGGATGTGATCATGATACTAGGGCGGACCTGTGCCTTAGAGACTTTAAAAGAAGATAGACTATGTTTAATTATGTTCTGAACTCTTAAATTCCTGTTTGAAACAATGTAACACCTTTGTTATTAAATAAAATACAACTTTGTATGCCATGGTTATGAAACAATTAATTCTGTTACGACACGCCCCGATGTTTCCGCCGCGGTTTGTTGTTTTACGCGGTCAGGGTGTGACATTGTAAAGCTCCCTTCAATCTCTATCTTCAAACTCTAATCTTCAATCTCCCCTTTGAATGTTGATCCAGAATTCTGACTCACCCTTTCACAGACTCCCCCTCTCGATAAGCTAGGGCTTTAAATTCTAGTTCAAACTTTGACATTTTGTTGCCATGGGGATTCCTGTTACCTGCATATACTCTACCCAAATATAAGATATATGACAATAACAGTATCAATCCATACTTACCATTCAACCACAATTGATAGTCTTATCAGTGTTTAGAAATCTACTTAAGTATTCAGGTCCAAGTTAATGACCCTGATTACTCAATTTATCTACCAAGTCCAACTTAATGACCTTGGTTAATCAGAGCACATGACGAGGAGTTCATACCATTGCAGCTTGATTTTACCAGATTTTCTCACTTCTACCTTTCTTTTCTGATTTGAACTAGTTTTCACGGTTAAAATGGCCTAAAACACTCACATAACAAGCGAAACATAGTGATAACTAATCCTTGAAAATTTGAGACTAAAATTCGACTTAAAACTGATCATAAACACCTATTCCGTTTGAAATTGTTCGTATAATGCTGATGTCACACTGATCTCGTTTGAAAATCTCGTTTGAAATAGCACATTTCATTGATCTCGTTTGAAAATCTCGTTTGAAAAGTACATAATACAGATTCCGTTTGAAAGTGATGGACTATTCCGTTTGAGACTTGTATCCCGTTTGAAATGATCGTTTGAGAGTGGATCATTATTGTATTTCCGTTTGAAAGTGTCTAAGTAATTCACGTTTGAAAGTGGTTCATTTGAAACTTGATTAGTGTTGTCTCAAACGAAATAACAGATTTCGTTTGAGAAGAGCCATTTCGTTTGAAAGACATAATATTGTTTGAATAACAATTTCGTTTGAACAGATTCCGTTTGAATTTGTCATTTTTCAAATTCAAAAATATTTCTAAGTGTTTGCTGATTTTCAGGTTTGTACAAGATGGATGATCTATTCATGAATCCGTTTAGCGATATGTATGCCTTTGCTGGAAATTTTGGAGACGATACTTCTTCTAGCAACACCAATGAGAACACGCCAAATACGAAGAAAAGTTTATCGGATGCTCTGAGTGTGGAAAGTGCTTTCGAAACTTATAACAAACCCCCAAAATTGATGGCTATCGAGGAGTACAGTCGGTGGGCCAAAAAGTTTGAAGAATGGCTGAAAGCCTTTGCATATCCTAGCTGGAAGAGTCTACAGAATGGATACGTTGATGGAGGCAAAACTGGTGAAAGCTTGACATCATCTGAAGAAATAGAAACGTTTGTTGCTGAACAAAAATGCATCGCACTGCTATTTCAATCTGTCCGAGAAGATATAATATCCTTGATTGAATACAAGAATTCTACAGATCTCTGGAACAAGTTGAAAGTTAAATGTCTGGGAAGTGCAGAAATTGTGAAAAATAAAAAGAAACTGCTCAAAAAAGAATTTGATTTATTTGGTTGTTTAAAAAATGAATCAGTTTGTAAAATGATTGAGAGGTTTGGGCACCTAAAGCTGGAGCTGGCGAGACATGAAATTTTCTATTCTCAAGAAGAGTTAATCGACAAATTGTTCGATTCATTGCCAGATGAGATGGATTGGCAATATTATGCTTTGATGTTGAAGAATACGATTAAGCCTGAAGTTCTTACGGTGGATCTGTTGATTGAAAGACTAGAGAGTCACGAGCTGGAGATAAAGAAAACGCACAAAGTCAATCACTCGTCATATCAACAGAACTTGGATTTGTATTATCCAAAAAGCATGATGCCAAAGAATACATCTCCCAAGACTGCATTTTCTGCTGAAAATTCCTACACATCAAGTAAAGAAAGTCAAAGCAGTGGATTTCACAGTGGTTCTTCATCACATTCAAGCCAGTCTGATTCAAAGAACCTGTTTCAATGCAATATCGTTGTAGACTTAAAGAATGCTCAAAACTTCAGCGAGGAGTCGGCAAAGCAACAGATGGTTTTTCTCACTTCTGTGCTAGAATCATATGAAAGTCTTGTAGCAGGGAAGATTGGCAACACCAACCTGACAAAAGAAGACTACGATCAGATTGATCCTGAGGAGATGGAATTGATCGACATAAGGTGGTGTATGGCCAGTGCAGTTCGTCGGGCACAGCGTTTCATGGAGATAACTGGAAGAAAGTCTATTGGTGGACCATCTACCAAGTTGGGCTTTGCCAAGTCTAAAGTGACATGTTTCAAGTGTAAACAGAAAGGTCACTTTAAACGTGAATGCCAAAATGCTTATGCTGATGAGTCTGAAAACCCGTTCAGAGAAGATTACTACAAGAAAGCGATCTATCATCAGAACAAATCGGAGCTGCCAAGAATGAAACAGCTTGAGGATAACAAAGAGAAATCTAGAGCTCTTGCTGTAATTCATGACGATGAAGGTTTCGACTGGAGTGAGTTGTTACCTGAGGAGGATGCGGTTGGATATGCTTTCATGGCAAAATCTGCTGAACCTGTTCCTTGGAAAGACAACAGAACTGAAGAACAGAAGTATGGTTACAGAAAGATGATAGCTCAGCAAAGAATGATCAGAATATCTGGTATCTATCTTGAAGCAAAAAAAGCGAGGAGATGGGATCCAGACAGAGAATGTTATCTTGACCCCGAAGGAAACATTGCTATTGACCATAACACTCTTGATCTTGAAACTATAATTAAAGAAATGGCTGAAGAAGATGAGTATTGGCAAAGGAAATGGTGGGGAAGCGGTGAAGAGAAAGAAGAGAAAGAGAAAGAAGAGAAAGAAGAAAAGCCAAAGAAAGTTGATAATGGGATCATTGACACGACTCAAGAGTTGAATGCTGAAAACATGGGAAAGATGGCTGACAAGGTGCTGGCTGCTAAGGCACTTGAGGTAGACTCTAAATCCGTCTCTGAGTCTAAAAGCCAGGTCAGTTCAAACGCGTTAACGACTGAGTCAGGTAAGAAAGTCAATGGTGATGTTGACTGCAAAAATTGCATCAAAGAATGCAAAGTTTGTAGTACAATCACTTATCTCAATGGTAAGAAGGTTGATGATCTGACTGCAAGAATCAGAAGCGTTGAGGATCAAATCCTTAACCGTGATAAAATGTTGAAAGCTTCGAACGACAGATTAAAAGAATTAACTGACAAAATTGAAAATGATAAAATTGATCAAGAAAAAGTTAGGAAAGAAAATGAGAGGTTAGTTCTTGAAAATCGTCAGATTATTGAAAAATTTGAGAAGCTTAAAAGCACGGTTAAAGATAATGATGATAGAAATGGTAAAACATACAAAGAAAATTGTCAATTGCAAAGTGTTTTGAGGGTTAAAGAAGAATTAATCAATCAACAATTGGATGAGATTGCTAAATTGAAGCTTCAGTTTGAAGAAGCTAAGATTGAGAATGAGCGTATCAATTTGAAATTGAACAGTTACAGCTCTGCAAGCTTTGTTTTGCAACACATTGTTCCTAAACCCATCGGGAAAAACAAAGCAGGCGAAGATGTATACTGTGATGGAACTGGGGTCGGGTTTCATCAAGTTCCACCACCAGTTCTAGACAATTATTCGAAAAAGCAATCTGGGTTGGTTAATCTTGAAGATGAAAATGAAGTGAAACTTCCTGATTCAATTGATGTTACATTTTCTTCATCATCATCTGATGATAGTGTTCAAACTGAGATTGTTAAAGGCATGGATGAAAGTGTTTTGGATAGTGATCCAGTTGAAGAAGATGAATGTTTTCTGGACAAATACATTCCGAAACCAAAATCCAAAAACAACTTAGGTGATGAACCGGGTCTTGTGATGTACAAGATGTCGGGATCTGATAAGTTGTATTCGGATTCTGAGTTTCCTCTGGAGAATGTAAATGTTTCAAAATTGACAAATGTGTTCAAAATGGTTGAAATCGATTTGTCTGAAGTAAAAAGTATAAAACAAACAAAGAGGCAAATGAATTTGGTAAAAGATAAAGCTTACTACAAGAAACCTGTTGTTCCGCCACGTTTTTATAACAACAATCGAAACAAATGGCCGGGTGGTTATCAGGGTGGTAAGAGTTATCAGAAAAAGAGTTTTCAAAACAAGAAGTTTGCTTAGAAGAAAGTGTTTGTGAACAGTTCAAGTTCACTATCTGATGAAGAGTCTAAAATTTTTTCAAAATCGAATGAAGAATTCTTTGAAAAGAAGGCCTCACAGCCTCAGTCTGAAGGCACAAGTCAGGTAGTTGATACTCGTACATGCTTTAGATGCAACAAAGTTGGTCACATTGCAAGAAATTGCACCAACTTCAAGCCTAAGACTGAAGTTGTTGAGAGTCAAAAGAAGAAGGTTGATGCAAAAGGCAAAGCTCCATTGGTTGTTGAGAAAATTTTGAAAAATGAGAAAACAAAAGTCAAAATTGAACCTGTTAAGAAATCAGAAACTAAAAATGATAAATTTTACAAACGGGTTGCGTCATCTCAACAAACATGGAAGCCAAAAGTGGTTGAAAAGAAATCAAGTGTTTCAAAACCAAAGGTTTCAGTGTCAGAAAAACAATCGTCTTCTACCACTCCGGTAAAGATGGATGTTCCTTTGGAGTATTATGAGAAACTTGATTCAAAAACTTCTGAGAAGAAGGTTATTTTGAAGAAAGACCAACCATCTGGTCAACCTCAAAAAGACGAATTTTTCTTATTCAAAGAGGTTGAGGTTGGGTCTGTAGAGAGCTTAAAGATAAATGATAAAAATTTTCCGCCACTTTACACTACAAAATCTCACATTAAAGTCCAGTTACCTGAGTCGAAAGAGGCTTGGGTAGCATCAAAATCTCACTAAAAAATTTCGGACTTGCCGGAGCTTCCTAGTTGGTAATTGTGAAGCATGAATCAGCATCTTTATTGAAATATGTTTTTAAATCAATTTGTGATATGTGCAGGAACTTCCGAGAGCGGTTTCACGATGGATTATGGATAGTGGAGCGTCTCGACATATGACAGGGAAGACTGCATTGTTGTACGATGTTAGAAATTTCAATGGTGGTTATGTGGGATTCGCAGGAAATCAAGGTGGTAGAATTGTTGGTGAAGGAACGTTATCCAATGGGATTGTTACGTTTGAAAGAGTTAACTACATTGCTGAGCTGCAGAATAATCTGCTGAGTATCTCGCAGATTTGTGACAGGATGTATACCACTCACTTCACAGACAAAGAATGTTTGATCTTGAAGCTAGGATTTGTTATCCCTGAAGAATGGATTATCATGAGGGCACCTAGAGTGAATGATCTGTATGTATTGGACATGAGTGTAGCAACTACAACTACAGGTCAAGCACATTGTTTTGTGTCTAGAGCAACGGAGAAAGAATCGCAGTTGTGCCACCGGAAGATGGGTCATATACAACTTAGAAAAATGAATCACTTGGTGCACAATGATTTGGTTATAGGTGTTCATGTCAAAGGTTTTCATCTGGAAGGGGAGTGCATTAGTTGCATCAAAGGCAAGCAGAAGAAAAAGTCACACCCTAAAAAGCAAGTCAATTTCAGTTTCCAGACCGTTAGAGAGACTTCATATGGATCTTTTTGGTCCAGTGAATGTCAAAAGCATCACTGGTGATTACTACTGTCTTGTGGTTACTGATGATTATTCCAGGTTTTCATGGGTTTCATTTCTGAAGACGAAAGATGAGACGTTTGAAAGTTTGATGGCGTTGTTTAGGAAAATTGAAAACTTGTACCAAAGGCGTATCAAGAGAATCAGAAGCGACAATGGTACTGAGTTCAAGAACAACAAGATGGAAGAATTTTGTGATGAAAGAGGTATATTGCAAGAGTTTAGTGCTCCGTATACTCCGCAGCAGAATGGAGTTGCAGAACGTAAAAACAGGACGCTAATCGAAACGGCCAGAACAATGCTTGCTGATTCAAAGCTACCGATTAATTTTTAGGCAGAAACAGTTTCTGCCGCATGCTATATGCTCAACAGAGTTCTCACTGTCAAGAAATTCAACAAAACATGCTTTGAGTTGATCAATAACCGCAAACCGAATCTGAAGTATCTTGAACCGTTTGGGTCACCCTGTATTATTCTAGAGCCTTTTGGAAAGTTTGGTCCGAAGAGTATTGAAGGGATATTCATAGGTTATGCAAGTCCATTACGATGAGTTTTCGTTCCAAGCTTGAAGCGGATTATTGAAGCTCTCAATGTTGAATGTCAAGGTTATACAATGCCGCCGCAGAATCCTGGAGATTCATGGCGTTATCATTACGATAAATTGTGGGATTCGTTTGACATGATGGAAGAACCAGAAGAAGAAGAAGATTTCTTTGATGAGTTGGATATTTTGCGAGAGTATGAGTCATCGCAGGAAAGGTTCCTAGCTGAGTATTCAAGGCGACCACGACAAACATCAAATGATGATGAAGCAGGTCCAAGCAATGCTGGAGAACATAATGATATTCAACAAAATGAAGTTGCTCATGATAATCAGACGGTACAGAATGATAATCAAGAATCTGAGAACATGCCAGTATTTGATCATGGTGATTCAGATTCTGAGGGAGAGCAAATTCAGATTTCAGGTCAAACAAACCCAGTCAGTAAACAAGGTGCAAATCAGAATGTTACTAATCTGGAAGGCGAGGTAGATGTTTCAGGCGAGGTGATGCCAAGAACTCTTTCATACCATCCAGAGGAGCTGATCATTGGAGAATTGCAAACAGGCATTCACACTAGACGTCAAATTGACCAAGGACTTACTTGTTTTTATTCTACAGTAGCATCTTTACAAACTGAGTTTTCACTAAGTTGTTTTATTTCGCAGATCGAACCACGAACATATAAAGAGGCACTAACTGAAGATTCTTTGGTCAATGCTATGCAAGAAGAGTTGAGTCAGTTTGAGAAGTTAGGTGTGTGGAAGTTAGTAGACTTGCCTGATGGTCAGAGGAAGATAAATACCAAGTGGGTGTTTAAGTGTAAGAGAGACGATAGAGGAGTTGTTGTTCGAAACAAAGCTCGACTCGTAGTCCAGGGATTCAGTCAGCAGGAGGGTATAGATTTCACCGAAGTATATGCTCCAGTTGCTCGACTTGAAGCGATCAGAATCTTCCTGGCATTTGCATCTTGGAAAAATTTCAAAGTATATCAGTTAGATGTTAAATCCGCGTTTCTCTACGGGAAGGTAAAAGAGGAGGTATATGTCGGTCAGCCACCGGGCTTCACTGATCCAATCCACAAAGACAAGGTATACTTACTGGATAAAGTGCTGTATGGTTTACACCAGGCCCCGAGAGCTTGGTACGAGACATTGTCTCAACACCTGCTAGCCAACAGCTTCATCCGTGGAAAAGTGGATGCCACTCTCTTCACCAAAGAGGTTGACGGACATCTTCTGATTGTTCAGATATATGTGGACAATATTATATTTGGGTCAACAAATGAGAATTTGTGCAAAGATTTTGAACAAGTTATGAAGCAGAAATTCGAAATGTCATCGATGGGTGAGATGAAATTCTTTTTGGGACTTCAGGTTGATCAACTGCCTAAGGGAATTTTCATACATCAAACGAAGTACGTTCATGATATCTTGGAGAAATTCGGGATGTCAGGTTCTACTCCAGCCTCCACCCCATTAGCAACGAATCATGGGATAAACCCTGATCTCACCGGAGAGAAGGTAGATGAAACGATGTATCATTCCATGATCGGATCGCTAATGTATTTGACTGCTTCAAGACCCGATATTATGTATCTAACCTGCCTCGCAGCAAGATTTCAATCTAACCCGAGAGCTTCGCATATGGTGATTGTGAAAAGGATATTATGCTACCTGAAAGGAACTCCATCGTTGGGGTTGTGGTATCCAAAAGATGGCGACTTTATGCTCAAAGGATATTCCGATTCAGATTTCGGAAGCTGCAAAGTTAACGCTAAATCAACAACAGCGGGGTGCCAGTTTTTCGGACCACGATTGGTCACCTGGCAATGCAAAAAGCAGACCTCTGTGGCTCTATCCACATGTGAAGTGGAGTATGTATCTGCTAGCAGCTGCTGCTCACAGATCTTGTGGATCCAGCAACAGATGCGCGACTACGGTTTGCAATTTCTAAACACCCTTATCTTTGTTGATAATGAGGCAGTGATTAACATTACTAAAAATCCAGTTCATCACGCTAAAACCAAACACATTGAAATTCGTCATCACTTCATTCGTGATTGTTTTGAGAAGAAGTTGATACGAATTGAGAAAATCCACACTGACGAGCAAAAAGCTGATTTACATACTAAAGCATTTGACAAAACACGTTTTCTTTTTTTTTTTTTGGGTAAAGGGTTACCCCGATGATTCTATTATAGACAACCGCCAAATAAGTACAAGTAGTGAGGATGAGTTCCCCACTAGTTCATATACAGGACAGGCCCCATATATGTAAGCAAAAAAAAAAAAAAAAAAAACAAACAAACAAACCAAGATACCACCTCGACCTAGCCTACTACAATCATGAAACTAATGACTAACTAGTAGACAACTCGAAAATAGACCAAACAACGACGTCAACCACCATCATCAAAAATGAAATTGCCCCCAAACGGCAGCCCCCTATCATGAGTCAGAAACAACCTATCCATTGGATAACTTTGTTGAAGAGGTGCTTGCCCCTGTACTGGAAGACGTAGGATGTGTACCCGATGTCATAAACTCATTCATTTCATCATAAACAACCTCTACCTCGTCCTCGTCAGACTCCTCATTTAGCTCATATCCCCCTTTACATTTCCCCTGGACGGAATTCCCATTCCCCGCAACAAAGCCAAGAGCACTAAACGAATTGTGTGTTTGAACCTTGGAGGAACTAGTACCCTGCGCATTCGCATAGGATGAATTCCCTGCCTTTTTCTTTTTATCCATAGGTCTATATTCAAACTTGGGCTTCTGATTGTTAACTTGAAATCCGCTCTTCTTTGCACGCTTCTTAGCCTTAACTTCCGTATAACCCTCCCCATCTACTTTCGGACTGTTAGTAGGAGGTCTCACTGTTGATCGAATGCATGTTGGACACTCCTCAGAGTCATGCCCAAATACACAACAGTGGGCACATCTCGGGGGTTTCCATTCGTATTCCACACGAATAGACTCAGTAACATACTTATTCTCATCCAACTCAGGAATAGCCATGGTTAGAACCTCTTTAAAATCATGTTCAGCTGATATTTCAATGAGAGCCCTAGCATAGCTGCTCCTTCCCCAAGCCTCGTTACACATATCAATTGTATACGAATCCAACCGCAAAGGTGAACCAATTTTAGACGCCAACATGCTTAACCCATCATCAGTATACGCCACTATAGGAACCTCATGCAATTTAACCCAAACCGCAACCTTTTTAATATATTCTTTTTTAAGAGTGTTTGTAGGGGACCAAGTGTTAAGAAAAAGTGGCTTATTACGAATCAGCCACGGACCCCCTTCAAGAACGTTATTCATACCCTTTCTGTCTTCAAACTTGAAGAAGAAAAACCCATTCGAATTCATCATAGTTTTCTAAAGACCATGTTTCTTCCAATTTGTTCTCACAAAGTATTCAACAACCGGATAAGCAATTCTATCCCCCAGGAAGTAACCATAAAGAGTATTCGCTAACCTGTTGTTAACCTGACGAACAGAATCAATTGGTAGGACAACATCCACTCCATCCAATGAGATATCCGACTTTAATGAACGAAAATTAATATTAGGGAATTGATCAGCCGACTCATTAGCATTCCTAGCTGAATTATCAACATTCTGATTTTGATTTTGAGTTGTCGAACCAAAATCCATCTTAACACCACTCTGATCAGCTTGTTTGTTTGACACAACATTAGCGTATGACTGATGTTGAGAATTAGCTCGGGAGATAGGACTAACATAATTCAATGGGAGCACAAAAGCTACCTTTCGTTTATCAAAAACCTTAGCATATTTCTGATTAGGAGAATCAGAACAACCATTAACGTGTTCAACATCATTCAATGGTAACATAAAGGATACCTTCTTATTTATTTCGGAAACCCTAGCCGCCATAAGGGATGCTTGTCTTGGCTCAAATGATTTCCCGTCGATATTCCTGATCTTCCTCGCAAAAACGTCTGAGTCATCTGCATTCTGATCATCCATAACAACAGCCACAGAAATGCCGACACCCTAGAGCAAAAGAGGTACGAATGAATTAGGGACAGATTTGCCAAGACCCTAATGTAGTGCGAAGTGAAAACCCTGCCGATTCCCTAATGCAGCTCAAACTAAAGTTGGAACACTAAATCACCGCACTTGAAATTAAGAATCAGCCAAACAATCAGACCAATCAACAATCGGACCAATAAGCAAACGAAACAAACTGTCGAAACCCTAATGTGTTATGAAAAAACGAAAACCCTACTCACAAAAAGAATCCGAATATATTAATCAGATCCAATCTAGAGAAGGAATGAAGAAGGATGATCGAATTAGGGTTTCAAGTTGTTCTCCCAGAATCGCCGCAGTCGCCCATGCTCTTGCTCTTACTTACTTCTTGCTAAGTTGGAAGTGTTTGTTTGGAATAAAATCTTCATTTTGACAAAACAGGTTTTCAATATTTTCTAAAACTGAATGGTATGAAGCTTTTATCGGTGTTGGAGGAGATTATTGGCGTTGATGAAGGAGACATTGTAGATGATGTTGAGAAGCAATCTGCAATGGTTTGTCGATTTTTTACCTGTTTTGGTATTTAGGGGGAGGTATAGGGTAATATTTTCAGAAAATACAAAAACAGTAAAAAAATGTCAAAAATACAAAAACATAAGATATTTTCAAAATCCAAAAACAGTATAAAACCAGAAAAGAGCTTGTGTAAAAAGGGAAAATGATAGTACATCGGCTTGACAGTTACAGTATGCTAAAGAATTGTAATGTTTAAATGCGTTAAACAGTCTCGCTGATGATGTGCCGATAGGTTTTTACACATTTAGTAGATTTGTTCGGGATATAAATCTAAATCTTTACTTGCTTATTTCGTGGGGAACACTACTTGGATATATAGGTAACCCCTGAAATCTTGTTTGAAAGATTCCTTTTTCTGATATACTAGGTCTTTATACTCAGTGATATCTGGGGTATTATTCCGGGACTTCTGCTGAATGGAAGTTCTGACCTAGTCCCCGAATAATACTTTCTGCAATGCTTGAAACAAAGCATCACCCTCAGCATAAATGATAAGACAATAAAATTGCTAATCAATGCTGTTGTAAAAAAGATCCTCTAAAGGGGACACACCCAAGTCGATTCGTGATCTCTCTGCTGAACGGTAGTTCTGACCTGAGCTCTCATGGTTTCGTACTGTTTCATAATTTATTCCCTTACAGATATCATTTGTGGTATACTCACCTGTAAGACTGAATATTGGGATCTGGATACGGGAGTATATTCAAGAGGTGGGACACATGAATAAGTTTAAGTCTCTAAAATACTAAATCCGTATCCTGGATAGATTGAAATGTGTGTGAAAATTTAAGTGGATCAGTATATCGACAATCTAAGTGAATTGTTTAATTCTGAGTATGTAATTAAAGCTTAACGGTACTTGTGACTTGTCGAATAGCTGATATGATTCCCTAACACGCTCAACCAAAAATATGTTTGTAAATAGTTTACTTTCATTGCATTTTATTTCTATATTTCATTTCTAGTTTAGAAGCTTTATTAAAAATCCAAAAAGATTTTACATTTCTAATGTATTTTTGACAAACCAAAGTGGAAAGCTGATCTTCAGATTCAAATTGAAGCAGATGCAGGAAGTTTCTGGACTGGAAGATGAGTCATGAGCTAAAACATGATAAACTTGAGAAGTTGAAAAGTCAAAGCAAGTTCATTAATTTGAAACTTGTAAATTTTCAGAAAAACAAATTGAACTAAATGTCAGTGTGAATTAGCTCTGATACCACTTGTTGGATCATCCGGTGACCCTAAACAGTCATTCAGAGTAGTTCATCATCATTTACTAAGGCGGAATCAAAGTAAACAACTTCACACAGCTTGTTTCCTTTCTAATCTTTCTTTATTTCTGATTTGTAGAGCTTTTACACGTTCAAATCTGACAAAATTTTGGCAGCACCTCAGCTCACACACACTTAGATCCGTTTCAAATGAACCTACACAACCCCTATATATACTAGTTGCTGTTTTGTTTGAACTTGACACATACATGTTCAAACGGAATTACATACTATGATTCGTTTGAACATGTCAATGCCTTATTCAAACGAAATTACATGTAATGACAATAACAAACCCTAATTTCCACTCTATTGTGCACTCGTTTAACCAATCTAGACATAAGACTCGATTAAGACGTAGTTAACAGACAGTAGATGCACCAACAGAGTCGATCAGAGGCGTTTTACACAATATGGAAGGCGGAAACAGACATATTGTGTGTGATTCAGCAAGATATTCACTTTAACTGTTGTTCTGATTAACTTAACAAAGTTTTACAGCGAAACAACACTTCGGCAGCACTTCGGCTCCGGAAACACACATACACTAATTACTCAAACGAAATCAGGACAACCCTATTTATAGGCAGCTAATTCCATTTGAACATGCTCAAACGAAATTAGGTTTCATACGGAATTACCATTTCAAACGGAATTAAAAAGGTTAATTTCGTTTGAAATCACTTGTCCATTTCAAACGGAATTACATCTTGTAATTTCATTTGAACTTGCCTGCTGACCTATTTTTGATAGTTTTCTCGATTTCCGTGCCCTGATCTATCTAAACACATACAAGACTCGATACAAGACGAAGTCGACAGACGTATGCACCAACAGACTCCCCCTCGGATGTTGACGAGTCTTAAGTGTCGAGTCTTCAACGTCTTCAGTCTTTATCAGTCTGATCGCTCTCTGAAATATTTGACAGTGTAAAACTTCTTCAATCTTCTCTTTTCTTTTCATCAGCACCAACATACTCCCCTCGAACAAATAATCTTTCCTCGGATGTTGATCGCAATCTGTTTTTTACAGGATCAGGATCGTGTCCTGGCTCTATACTCAGACTCAGAATCCAGGCTATCCTGCACATCCTCTACCTCACAATAAATTTCACAAATTTAACATTTGACAAATTTATATACTACTTGCAGGTATCTTTCCAGAATGATTTAACATTATAAAAGCTTCTGATGAACCACTTGTAAGAATATACAAAATCTTTTCTCATTTAAACACAGACTCCCCCTTACGAAATACTCCTCATGTTTAGCACTTGGGATTTTGAAAATCAGCTTTCCAACATCAGTTGTCGAAAATCTTTTTGAATTTTTCAAAAGTTTATGCTAAAACACTCCGAAAATCTTTTTGGATTTTTGAAAGAAATGAAATGCAGTAAAGAAATATTTACAGATACTATTTTTGCGAGTATGTGTAAGAGGATCATATCAGTTTTTGAGACAAATCACCAACACCGTTAAGCTTTAAACATTTTAAGTTCTAAACAATTCACGTAGATTGTCAGTATACTGATCCACTTAAATTTTTACACAAAGTTCAACTGTTTCGAGATACGAGATTAATGTCTTAAGCACTTAAACTTATTCGCGTGTCCCACCTCAGAATATACTCCCGTATCCAAATCCCAATATTCAGTCTTACAGGTGAGTATACCTAGATGATATCTGTAAGGGGTTAAATTGCGAGAACCGTGGGAGCTCAGGTCAAAACTTCCGTTCAGCAGATAGATGACGGCTTCGACTTTAGGAGGGTTCCCTTTAGAGAATCTTTTCTTCAACAGCACATGATTAGCATTTTTCAATGTTTCATCATTTTTTATGCTGAGGGTGGGCTATATTTCAAGCAAGCGTAAAGTATTCTCCGGGGACTAGGCCATTGTTTCCGCAAAATCAGAAGTCCCGGGATAATACCCCAGATATCACTAAGCATAAAGACCTAGTATCTCAGAAAGAGGGACCTTTCAAACAAGATTTCGGGGTTACCCATATATCCGAGAGATGTTCCCCACGATATAAGCAAGTTTGAAATTTAGGTTTATATCTCTTCACAATCTACAAAATGTGCAAAAACCTACTGGCACATCATTAGTGAGACCGTTTATCACATTTTTAACTTTCCAATTCTTTAGCATGCTGTGATCGTCCACTGTTGTACTATCATTTCCTCTTTTTCACAACAAAACTCTTTTTCAATTTTATCATGTTTTTGGCTTTTTCAAATTTTCAAATGTTTTTGGATTTTCTGAAAATTTCGTACTCCCCCTAAAATTCAAAATCATTTAAAGGAAATTTGAAAACAAACTATACAAGTAAAGTGACAACTGATATCGAATCACTTCAAATCGCCATCCACTTGGCATAAACAATCAGAACTCCCCCTTACAATAAACTATTTTCCCATTGTGATTTCAAAACACTTAAGTTTGTTTTAATCAAAATGATTTTTTCGGAAAATAAGTTTTGTTGATTTCATAAAACCACTTGTAGGTTAGGGGTTTCATCACATTGTTCTATCAACCACTTGAAAAATATAACAATTTTAAATTTTATCAACAATATCACTTGTAGAAAATGAAGTACAACTTAATGTCCCTGATTTACCACTTGTAAGACGAAATATCACCGAAGTGAATTTCTCAAGAAAGATGCCCACATGTAGGATCGTGTACAGACCCGAAACGAGTCGATCAGAGGCGTTCTACACAATATGAAAGGCGGAAACATACATATTGTGTGTGATTCAGCAAGATATTCACTTTAACTGTTGTTCTGATTATCTTGACAAAGTTTTACAGCGAAACAACACTTCGGTAGCACTTCAGCTCCGGAAACACACATACACGAATTACTCAAACGAAATCAGGACAACCCTATTTATAGGCAGCAAATTCCGTTTGAACATGCTCAAACGAAATTAGGTTTCATACGGAATTACCATTTCAAACGGAATTAACATGGTTAATTTCGTTTGAAATCACTTGTCCATTTCAAACGGAATTACATCTTGTAATTTCGTTTGAACTTGCTTGCTGACCTATTTTTGACAGTTTTCTCGATTTCCGTGCCCTGATCTATCTAAACACATACAAGACTCGATACAAGACGAAGTCGACAGACGTATGCACCAACACATATATACTCAACAATGTGTGAGCGAGGCAACAATTACTGAGCCTTTACATAGGCTTGCCAACTTGGCTTATTATTTTTCCTTCTACGTAACTTTACAAGACAGGTATACTTTCCCTGAGATGGGGGTTGTCTATGTAATGTCACTGAATTTCTCCGAATGTTATTCATCTTTACTTGCTTAAATATCGTTTCTCAATCGTCTCGTACACGGGTAGAAGTGTCAGGCACGAAGTAGGCAAAGTCAGGTTTCCTACTTTATAAAGTGCTAAAGCACTGGTCTATGTATGGTTCTACTAGATGAAGGTGTGAACACCTAGAGTTTATTTTTGGAGGGATGGTGATCATCAACCTGACCCGCAGAGTCCACCAGGATTTCCATGCACTACAAGTTGTTATTACGTGGGCCCCCGTAATAATAAATTGTCTTGCACAGTTACCCCAATTTTCTCTCGTCCAAGCAGATGATCAATCAAGGAGGGGACACTACTGTCCTTATACCTCTGTCATGGAAAGGACCATTGCGGTGGCCCACGCGCTAACACTCGTTATCGTTACGCGCGAATAGGCACGATGGTTGAATGAAATAGGAATAAAGAGAATTCCTAGTAGTTGGAGGGGCACCTTCAAGATGAATACTTCATCTTCCTTTCCTGGTCAAGTGTGTCGTCAATCTTGCTTTACAAAAGCCGCAGGGATCTCGTCCCGCTGATTAAGAATTCATTCAAGGTTGCCGCCTCTGCCTCGTCGTCACTATCGTAGTCAGGCACCTTCACGATCGAGAGAGAAGAGCAGCCATTTCCTACGGAAGCAAGCTCATAATCTTGTTTGGTAATTACTCCAGCTACGAGCTTTGCAATGAACGCGAGGTTGATAGCTTCATTGTGCGAGTTACGTACAATAATAGGAGTCGGAGTCGAAAGTATCTTATTCACGTCGATAATCATTTCGAACACTTATTTGTATGTATGTATATCAATAACAAATATGTTACTTAGCATAAACAAGCAATCTGACGCATTATATCACGTATAACTCTCGTTTATTCTTTGGGGGGTCATTTTGTCTTTGGCAAGTATAACTCGTGTAGACTGTTATGGGTCATTTTCTGAACATATATCCTGACTAATATTCTGCTTTTGATTGTTTACTTGTAATCAGGATACCGGATCAGGATATTGGTAACATCCTGGTACGATATCCTGGTATTGACCGAATTAATCACGTGCAGATTAGGAGGTGCAAGTCTCCAACGTTCAAGAAGACTTCTTCTCCCCAAGACTCGGGCTAATCAGTTGAATTAAAGACGTTGAACCCGAAAGACCAGGACTGCAACGTTAACTAGAGGAATATTCGGGGCATCTCGGTTTAATAGGAAAGTTAGTTATTTTCGTTTAGCTATAAATAGTATGGTCGGATCAAGTTAAGGCACACTCTTTCTTTCGCACACTTTGCTCTCTAGCTTCTAGTAATCACTACACACAAACACTTGTACTCACATTACATTGTAACACCTAGTTGATCCGCATCATATCCTGCACTGTATCCTGATATTTGAAGCAATAGAAGAATAAGGCAGCTGCGATTGTCAGCTCCCGAGGTTTTATGCCGGCGATCTAGATTGATCAAGGGCTTTCCTCGTACATCTTGTGTCACCCTTTACATTTTTGCTCATTGTTTGATCACAGATACAGCTCTATATCCTGAGCCGTATCCTGAAACTGTTTTCGCAAATAACTTGATTAACATATTTTTGACACTCATTTCTAGCACACTACCTCACTTAATTAATTTGATCACTTAATTGCTTCGGTAATTTTTGACCAAAACAATTTGGCGCCCACCGTGGGGCAAGTGGTGCTATATTTACTAAAAACTTTTGTGAAATCATTACTTGGTTTTCTATTCTCGAAACTTTTTGCCACACTATTTACAATGGCCTCGAGATCAAACATGAGCTCTTCCACCGTGTCTACTACAACCTCTGCAACAGTTGGTTCTGTGCTTCCACCACCTCCTCCGAGAATGCAAGCCTCTTCGTAAGGAACTGAAAGTCATGTGGCTCGGGATGTTATCCCTGCTCGCAGTGTCCAGGGATCTGCTCCTGTTTTAGCTTCTAATGAAGAAATTTTAAATTTGTTTGGTAGTGTACAGGAACAGATGAGGAAGCAGCAGGAGACCAACCAGATGCTGATGAGGGAAATACAACTCTTGAAGTTTGGCCCGAGTCGGCCTGCTGAGGAGATTGTCACTCCTTTACAACCCAGAACTTTGAACTTCAGTTCAGCTGTATACACTGAGGATAACAGGGGAAATATTGTGCCTAGCCATTCCCAGAATCATACTCCTGAAATACCCTCCTCGCTCAGGATGTCAACTGTGAGGAGCTCAGGATATGCTTTGGGATATGGCCAGAATCCTCAGACTGGTAATGTGTCAAATAATAATAATACTCTTGCTACTAACAATAGCGGATCTTTGCAGGATGCAGGTATGACATCAGCATTTTCTAGGGAGCTTCAAAAACTGAAGGACATGATATCCAGTGTACCTGGAGTGGTTCAGCCAATTCCTGAAGTATCTCAGGATAGCCACATGATATCCCGGTTTGCATATCCTATTTGTGATGCCGAAATCCCAAAAAGATTTCAAACCCCCAACATGAAGCTCTATGATGGAACTACGGATCCTGAGGAGCATATTGCCCAGTACAGGGAAAGGATGGAAATCAACCCTATCCCTCCAGAGCTCAAAGAAGCATGCTTGTGTAAGGGTTTCGGTTCCACCTTAACAGGACCAGCCTTAAAATGGCTGTTAAACGTTCCTCCTCACTCAATTATTTCTTTCGCTCATTTAGTTAATTTATTTAACAGTCAATTTTCTTGCAGCCAGAGTTTTGAGAAATTAACCATTGACCTTTACAGGATAACTCGAGGACCTCAGGAATCCTTGAGGGATTATGTGAACAAGTTTAGTCGAGAATCCTTGGATATCCCACATCTTGATGTTGCAACAGCCGTGCAAGCATTCAAGATGGGGCTGCAGAAAGATTCTCAATTTTATCAGGATCTTGTAATGAATCCCTGCAGGAATCTCGACGAGGCTCGTAACAGGGCCTTGAGATACATTCGGCTGGAGGATGATAAAAAGATGCAAGAGAGAATGAATTCATCCACAACCTATGAGTCAACCAATAGGAAATCAGAATCCTCGTATAAACCGTATCGCTCAAAGCCATATGGCAGAAATGACAGCAAGAAAGTGAATGCTGTTGAAGACGAGGATCCTGAAGAGTATCCTAAATTATCTGAATATTGCTTTTCTGTTAACATACCTGAACTAATGTATGCTATGCAGGGTTTAGGAGACAAAGCCAGGTGGCCTCGAAAGAATTAACAAAAAGCTGATTGGAAGGATAAGTCCAAATGGTGTGCCTTCCATGAAGATTTCGGACATGTAACTGAAGATTGTATCGCTTTGAGAAAGGAAATAAGCTATCTCTTGAGTAAGGGATATTTGAAGGACCTCTTGGGAAGGAAGAAGAATAAGGACCAGGATCCTGATAAGGATCCTGAACGAGCAGCATCACCTCCCGCGGATGCAAAAATAATTAATTTTATTTCAGGAGGATCCGACATTTGTGGCACATCATATTCTGTGGCAAAGAGATACGCGAAGGAAGCTAAGGCAGAGAGGGGGGATAAGCCAACGAGAGTGTCAACCCTCACGACTGAAAAAGTCATCACCTTCGATAATGATGACAGGGATACTGTCCAGGATCTCCATCATGATGCTTTAGTGATAACCTTATATGTTGCTAACCATTTTGTACGCAGGATATTGGTGGATAATGGCAGCTCAGTCAATATAATTCAGCTGGAAACATTGAAGAGGATAAATGTATCCCCGATGGATATCACTTCAAAGTCCACTGTGCTTGTTGGTTTCAGTGGAGAAGCTAGGAATACCGTGGGAGAAATAAAGCTGCCCGTGTATGTTCAAGGGGTCAATTCAATGCAGCGCTTTTGTGTCATGGACTCTCTATCCTGCTATAATATTATACTGGGTAGGCCTTGGATCTATGATATGAAGGCTGTTTCGTCAACCTACCATCAATGCATCAAGATCCCTACTCCTTGGGGGGTTGTCAAGGTGGAAAGTGATCAACAGGAAGCAATGGAGTGCTATTCCTCTTCGATGAAATCCTCAACAAAACCTAGTGCAGCATAGCAATTAAAGATGCGAGGCCAGGATATCATGGAGGCTTCAGAGCAGGATGTAAAGAAAGTGGTCCTGGATCAGAATAATCCAGATATCTCGGTGCTCGTGGGAACCAATATCCCTCAGGATATTGAGGATCAATTAACTAATTTTTTGAAATGCAGGATGTCAACGTTCGCGTGGAAGCACGAGGATATGACTGGTATTTCCAAGGATATTATAACACATAAGCTCGGTATTGACAGGTCTTTCAAGCCTGTCCAACAAAAGAGAAGGAAATTTGCTCCGGAGCGAAATGTGATCATCCAAGAGGAAGTTGAAAGACTACTAAAGAGCAAGATGATTAGGGAAGTGAAGTTTCCTAAATGGCTAGGGAATGTAGTTGTGGTGCAAAAGAAAAACGGGAAATGGAGAGTCTGTGTAGATTACACGGACTTAAACAAAGCTTGTCCAAAAGACCCATTTCCTCTTCCTCATATTGACTCAATGGTGGATGCTACTGCCGGCCATGAGATGTTAACCTTCATGGATGCATCTTCAGGATTTCAGCAGATTCAAATGGAACCTTCAGACCAGGAGGATACTACCTTCATGACACCAACAGGTATTTATTGCTACACTGCCATGCCCTTTGGTTTGAAAAATGCAGGTGCAACATATCAGAGATTGGTGAACATGATGTTTAAAGCCAAGCTGGGGGACACTATGAAGGTATACATCGATGACATGGCAGTAAAGTCTAAAAAGGCTGAGGATCACCTCCAGGATATCAAGGGAGCATTTGATATCCTGGATCAGTATAACATGAAGCTAAATCCTGCTAAGTGCCATTTCGGAGTGGGGGCAGGAAAGTTTCTTGGATATATGGTGACTAAAAGAGGGATAGAGGCGAGCCCGGAGCAGATTAAAGCTATCTTGGACATTAAGTCACCTTCAAATATGAAGGATGTTCAACGGTTAACAGGCCGAGTAGCAGCATTAAACAGATTTATTTCAAGATCCTCAGAAAAGTGCAAGGAATTTTATGATATCCTCAAGAAGAATAAGAAGTTTGAATGGGGAGCAAAGCATGAAGCAGCCTTGCAGGATTTGAAGCAGTATCTTTCAACCACACCCTTATTGATGAAGCCTGAAGATGACGAACCATTATCCCTGTATCTTGTAGTATCAGGGAATGCAGTAAGTGTTGTCCTTGTAAAGGATCATGAAGGTCAGCAGTATCCTGTTTATTATGTTAGTAAAAGTTTATTAGATACTGAAACTAGATATTCCCACTTAGAGAAACTGATTTTAGCCCTAGTTATGGCGTCAACAAAACTTAGACATTATTTTGAAACACATAGGATTCATGTTAAAACAAACTATCCTGTTAAAAACGTGCTGAGGAAACCTGAGATGTCCGGTAGGATGGCTAAATGGTCAGTGAAATTAAGTGCCTTTGATCTAGTATATGAACCTAGAAATGCCATAAAGTCTCAGGCTTTAGCTGACTTTGTGGCTGATTTCAGTAGTGATATTCAAAGTGAAGTAGACCTGGAAGTACAACAGCTAGGAGAAAACTTAGAATCCTGGACGTTGTATACTGATGGTGCATCTAATGTAAGAGGTGTAGGCTTGGGTATACTACTAAAATCGCCACAGGGGGACATATTATCCCAGGCTATTAGATGTGAGTTTCCTGCCACTAATAATGAGGCAGAATATGAAGCTTTAATTGAAGGATTAGAAATGGCTAAAAGTATGAATATCAGGAGTTTGCGAGTATATGTTGATTCTTTGTTAATCACTAATCATTTTAGTGGAACCTATGCAGTTAAAGGTGAGAAGTTAATCGAGTATCTCGAAATTCTCAAAAAATTAGCAGGATACTTCGGTATTTTTACACTTGAACAGGTACCAAGAGAGGATAATGCTGAAGCTGATGCCTTGGCAAACCTAGGATCATCGGTCAGGATACCGGAAGGAACCCGAATACCAATATTACATATCCTATATCCTGCGACGGATCCTCAGGATAAGGAAGTTCTAAGTGTTCAGGATCCTAATGAGTATCCTGCGAAGGATCCTAAGTCTTGGATGGCTCCGATCGTAAGATATCTCAAGGAAGGACACATCCCAAAGGATGAAAATCCTAAGGCCTTTAGAATGAAGGTATCACGATTCACTATTATAAATAATGTCTTGTATAAGAAATCTCTTGCAGGACCGTATCTGAGGTGCTTAGAAGATCCCGAAACCAAAGAAGTGCTTCAGGATATACACGAAGGGGATTGTGGTAACCATACTGGGGGCAGGTCGTTATTCTCAAAGGTATTAAGAACATAATATTATTGGCCAACCATGAGAAAAGATGCTGCAGAATATGCTCGAAGATGCGATGCATGTCAAAGGCATAGCAACATACTACATCAGCCTGTAGAGCCATTATATCCTATTGTATCCCCTTGGCCGTTCATGAAATGGGGAATGGATATAGTGGGAAAACTGCCAAAAGCTCCAGGAGGAAAGGTCTTCATGTTAGCAATGACTGATTATTTCTCTAAGTGGGTTGAAGCTGAAGCATTTGTTCAAGTCAGAGATCAGGAGGTGGTATCCTTCATAAAAAGGAATATCCTAACTAGGTTTGGTGTACCGGCTGAGATAATTTGTGACAATGGATCTCAATTCATAAGTAAGAGGACTACTGACTTTTGCAAGAGTTGGGGAATCAAAATGGTCACATCCACACCAGTACATCCTCAAGCAAATGGACAAGCAGAATCGTTAAACAAGATAATTGTCAGCAACCTCAAAAAGAGACTAGGAGCCAAAAAAGGAAGATGGGCAGAAGAGCTACCCTTTGTTTTGTGGGCTGATTGGACGACGGTAAAAAATGCAACTGGCCAAACCCCGTTTTCATTGGTATTTGGAGCAGAAGCGGTGATCCAGACAGAAATGGTAATACCTACAACAAGATCCAACCTCCGGGATCCTGAGCAGAATCCTGAAATCCTGTGCCAGGAATTGGATACTATTGATGAGACAAGAGACGCGGCAAGGCTAATGATGGCGGTATATCAACAGAGGATATCTAAAGCATACAACAAGAATATAAGGACTAGAAGGTTCCAGGTTGGAGATTGGGTATTGAGGAAGGCTTTTTAGAATACCACTAATCCCGTTGATGGAAAGTTGGCTCCAAAATGGGAAGGACCCTATGAGATTGAATCAAAATCAGAATCAGAATCAGGAAAAGCAGCATACCGACTCAAGAATATGGAGGGGGATATGCTACCAAGATCCTGGAATGCTATACATCTAAAGCTCTATTTCAAGTGAGTTTGGAATTTAAATTCTAACTCAGGATGGTATGGATTCTATCTCTTTTATTAAGTTTTAATATTATTTATTGTTTTGAACCCATTACTGACTTAAGCATCGGAGGGGTGTTAGCCAGGCTAACGCCCACCTTAGCTTACGATTGTTTTGCAGTATATGCTTCGGGATATAGTTCCAGGATGCACACTCAGGATACTTTGAAAGATTAGAGGATTGGCCCCCTCTCTCACGTTTAAGGGATCCTGATCCCTTCAAAGGTTTAAAGGTATTCACCTTTCTCACGAATTGGGTTTGAACACCCCGCCTGGAGCGCAAGTTATCCAGGAATAGTTCAAGGTGGCGGGACCAGTTCATGTAAAAGTGGCTGACAATTTCGTCACTGTTGGCTATATCCTGGATTCTCAAGGTATATGAGGATTGATCACCCTCTCTCATGGAAGGGTATTTTCATACTCTCTAAGGTTTAAAGGTTATCACCTTTCTAAGTCTTGGAGTTTATACACTCCCGCCTGCAGCGCATGAAAACTTGGGATTTTCCCCAGGATACCTATGGGATTTTCCCCAAGACACTAAGGATTTATCTCCAGTATATTTTTGGGCTTTGCCCCAGTAACACAAGAACTTTCCAAACAGTTAGAACTTGATTTCAAAAAAATAATTAAGTGTTTGAAGGCTTTATGCACTGGGGACATTCCTCCCAAGAAGATTGTGTAAGGCTCGAAGAATCAAACTCAAACCTAATGTACTGAATATTTCGGACTGGGGACATCTTAGTTGAAGAAGTTGCAAAAGGATTAAGGTTCGGTACTAGGGTTACACTCTATTCCTGGTATGATCTTTCCTTTGTGAATCTTACACAACTTGTTTGAACTTTTGAAACTTTGTTTAAAGTTAAAGTATCCTGATTAGGATATATCTTTAAGATATATTCTCGAAATATATTTTCGAAATATGATTCAGGATGTTTGGTTGGAATATTTGGGATACAATACTTGGGTTTAAAAATCAGAGTTGAATTTGTTTATAAATGCTGAGTAAACCGTCTTTTTCCTTTGAAAACTATATTTAAATTATTTGAGATTTTGAAGAATAAACTATTTTTAGAAACTTTGTCTAAATTGTGTGGATTTTGAGAAGTCCTATTTGACAAAAGTCTTCGTAGGATACCAATGAGTATATTGGTTAGGATATTTTCAATAAATAATTGTACGAATTTTGCAAAGCTAAAATCTAAACTAAGTGATGCATGACAAAAACTAAAAGGCAACAACAAATAAGTCAAACGGTGGTTATATTATTAACAAGTCAAAAGTTGTGCTTTTGGTTTCACCTCAAAACGAGGCCCATCCACCAAAAGCACTATTAGTTTTTACCATATTTATACGACGGTTGAAGGTTTCATCTCAAAAGGAGACCCATCCGCCTCCAACCGTTGCATCATTCAAAACAAATTATACTAAGTGATGACCCAAGACCCATCCACCTTTGGTCATCATATTGTTCTAGTGCAGGAAATATAAATTGTTCAAAGACAGGAAATGTAAATTGTTTAAACATACCACAACCATGAGATTTAAAAAAGTGGGCTCCGGCCTTGGCACATATATCCATCATCGCCCACTTCGCTGCTTAAGGAGCAGCACCTTCTTGACCAGCAACGTCTTCCCCAGCGCCTGCACCAGCATCACCTTCGGGATTCTTCTCAGCATCACCACCAGCATTGGCCACCTTCTCTGCCGCCTTAGAAGGCTCCTCACCAGCATGCTTTCCAGGATGTTCCACAGGATTGCCTCCAAGATCCTGTAATTTCGCTTCCCAAGCCTTGACATTCCAGGAGGGGCATTCGAAGCCCAAGGGTTTGGCCTCATAGGCCATCCTTAATCTGACTTGGAGAAGGGAAATGACAACGGATCCTTTGAGACCATCCCGATAGGAACTCATATCTTGTTGGTATTGAAGAAGAGCAGCATCCAGCTTGGCTTGAGCATCCTCATTAGCTTTGTGAAGGGCAGCTTGATATTCTTGGGTCATCGCCTTGAATTTATCCTCGTAATGCTGAGACTTGGCAGCGGCGATTGTCCCTTGGTCAGCGATGGTGTCTTCAGCCTTCTTGAGCTTAACCTCCAGCATCTTGTTAAGCCCACATGCATCTTCATACAAGTGCATGAGGCGTTCCAGGCCCTGCAGTCAAGGATACAAGTATCAACATATGTAGGATGTGCAGGATAATGGTTAACATACATGTTCAGGATATCTGGTTGAAGTTTTTACCTGATTAAAGAATGAAGTCATGAACCCACTGGCGTCATTAAATCCATGGATCTCGAAAGGAAAAGTCTCGGAGGTAGCTGGGGAATCCATTTCCTTTCTCTTCCGGGCACTGGCAGCACGAGTCCTAGTGGCTGGAGGAAGCTTGGGAGTAACGGTAGCCTTTGAACCGCTAGATTTGGAAGACATCATGGCCTTGGGGCTTGGTTCCTTGTTCACTGAAAGGGGAGCAGGATAGCTGTCCAATTCGTCGAGATCAAAGATCTCTGGAGCTCTAACTGGTGCTGTATAAAGGGAAGAAATATTTAACCCTTGAGTATTTTTAAACTAATACATACATTTTGTACTAATATACTTACTAGACATCTCGGAGCTGGATCTCTGGCTTGAGCTTGCAGATGAGAGGGAAAAAGTTCTTTCACTCTTTGGAAGTTGGTAAATGCTTTTAATCCTCTGTTCAGACTCGGCGCTTGGAGGAGCTAGTTCTTTGAGATTTGCTGCACAAAAGATAAAGATGTCAATTCAAGATACAACTTCAGGATACGATTGGGGATATTCCTAAAACCCTAAATCCTACCAGAAGTTAACCACTTCACCGGAAGGTCAAAACCTCCAGTAATAGAATCCCTTTTTACAAAAAAGAACTTTTGTTTCCATTTATCCTCATTTTTCGTGGCTCTAAGAACAAGAGGATTTTTGGAGGTAGAGAAAAGGAGAAAACGACTGTTGCCATGAGAGCGAAGGCGATACGCCATCGAGAGATCTTCGACACAGAGATCAGGGGTAAAACGGGATCTGATTTGGTCCAAAGTCACTAGCACCCGCCAAACCATAGGCATGGTTTGGGCATAGCTGAGACCGGTAAGCTCAAAGAAACGGGATATAAAGGTCAGAAACGGATATCAGAGTCCAATAGAAAAAGGGTAAGCCATGAAGCAGACCCATTCGGTGGAAGAGAAATCCGATCGGACTTCCCTATCGAAAGGAAAAATGATTGTGCCAACGGGGAAGGCACCGGAAGCTTGCAGGGAGGCTATGTCAGCATTGTCAAACGGGCAGATTTCTTTTTCGGGTTCTTTAAGAAGGTTTTGGGCTTCGAAGGATGGAGTCGAGTCGCCTGTATGTGATCTCGTTCGGCTAGCCATGAAAACTTTTGACGAAGGATGACAAAGGAAAAGAAAAGAGAAGAAAAGTACCTGAGAAATCGCTTGGAATATGGTGATAATGATGCGGGATAATTCGTTTAAATGAAGACTGAGTATAGGGGGTAAAGAGTAAATAGCGCTTTGGAAGTTGCACATTGTCATTTCAAAGGTCTCGTCATATTGATTGCCTCGGTCCAGGTGATAAAGTTTAAAATATAACTGTTTGAATTCAGAATTCTAACAGGTATATTTTGGGGACAATTGTTATGGGTCATTTTCTGAACATATATCCTGACTAATATTCTGCTTTTGATTGTTTTCTTGTAATCAGGATACCAGATCAGGATATTGGTAACATCCTGGCACGATATCCTGGTATTGACTGAATTAATCACGTGCAGATTAGGAGGTGCAAGTCTCCAACGTTCAAGAAGACTTCTTCTCCCCAAGACTCAGGCTAATCGGTTGAATTAAAGACGTTGAACCTGAAAGACCAGGACTGCAATGTTAACTAGAGGAATATTCGGGGCATCTCGGTTTAATAGGAAAGTTAGTTATTTTCGTTTAGCTATAAATAGTATGATCGGATCAAGTTAATGCACACACTTTCTTTCGCACACTTTGCTCTCTAGCTTCTAGCAATCACTACACACAAACACTTGTACTCAGATTACATTGTAACACCTAGTTGATCCGCATCATATCCTGCACTGTATCCTGATATTTGAAGCAATAGAAGAATAAGGCAGCTGCGATTGTCAGCTCCCGAGGTTTTATGCCGGCGATCTAGATTGATCAAGGGCTTTCCTCGTACATCCTGTGTCACCCTTTACATTTTTGCTCATTGTTTGATCACAGATACAGCTCTATATCCTCAGCCGTATCCTGAAACTGTTTTCGCAAATAACTTGATTAACATATTTTTGACACTCATTTCTAGCACACTACCTCACTTAACTAATTTGATCACTTAATTGCTTCGGTAATTTTTGACCAAAACATAGACTATGCCTTAGTTGGCACCTTATCTTGAGGGTATTCCCTACTAATATCCTTGCCTTGTCTCTTCTTTGAAAAATGTTTGACTCATGGATCTTGACGCTTACGTGAATGCAATGAAAAACCCTTTTTGTAAAATGTGTTTGTGAGAGAACTCTAGTGATTGTAGTCTAGACTCGAGAAGGAATCCTAGTTCACTACAATCGAAGCTCTGATACCAAACTGTCACACCCTGACTTTTGCGGAAGCGTATGATGTGTGACTGGTTTAATATCATTGCATTCAATCATAATAAACAACTACATGATCAAAACGATGTTCACCCATTTATAAAATTTGAGTATTACAAACACTGGTTATTCAAGTTTTTAAAACACAACCTTCAACTAGGTTACAAACCAACAAAAGTGGATGACATCTAAACTTGAAGTATACTTCTAGTTATGACACCTGCGCCCAAGATCCATCCTGTTACCTGAAATACATGTAATTTTGGAAAACATCAACAAAAGTTGAGCGAGTTCATGCGTTTTGTATGAGTACTGTATTCTTGTAAATCTTTGAGAGACTCCTTTGTAAACAGGAATGAAAAGCGTGTATGCACATAAATGTTTTACAAGGACTTTAAGGCATGTGAGGATATAGGGAGCGCTTGTAATGGCTTATACCTTTGTCGATTTTCCTCGACTGTGTCGATTAACCTCGACTGTGTCAATTTCCCTTGACTGTGTCGATTACCCTCGACTGTGTCGATTACCCTCGACTCTGTCGATTAACCTCGACTGGGACTCTGAAGCACTACTTGGTACTAGTTGTGACCATGAGTGGGGTTCGGCCGTACCCGTTAGATCTAACCCTCGTCCCTAATTAAGTATTAATGGCATTTCAATATCTTGTCTATGCTCACATGATCTAGTATTTCATAGGCATTTCATACCGTTTCAAGTATTCATAACATGTATTTCACCCCCGAGAGTTATAAAACCAAAAACAGTTAAAGAAAAGGGGGAGCATGAACTCACTGTTTTGCGTCTTCAGTACTCGTAACTCAAATCTCGTCAGCAAACACGACTACCTACAATGCTAGGGTCTATTAGACGAGCGGGCCGTGCCTTGCTTTAGTATTCATGTTTTGAGTTACGTTTCTTTTATGTCTCAATATTATTCCAAGGTTTCGTGACAATACTTCTCAAGTATTTATTTTCGTATTTCTTTCCCAAGGATGGGAGTATTTCATACATGTATTCTCGTATCCTTGTATTTGTAGTTCCGAAATAATATATTTTCAAGTCTTTTTTTAGAAAATATATTTAAACTTGTTTTGTCCAAAAATAATGTACTGTCAAGAAAATATATATTTTTCTCAAAATATACTTTTACTTCCAAAAATATATTTTCTCTTGGTCGAAAATACAATATTACTCTTGTAATATTGTCACACCCCGACCACGTAGAACATACAAAATGTGGCGGAAACGTCGGGGAGTGTTGTAACAGAATTAATGTTTCACAACCATGGAATTTAATGTTTCGTTTTATTCATCAAACAAGCGAGTTACATTGTCTTTAAACAAGAAATAAAGAGTACATAACATAAATTAACTAGTTCTTGTCTCTTTTTAAGTCACTAAGGCACAGGTCCGCCTAAATATGTCTTGATAAGTCCTATGCATCATCTCCTGAAAAACACATGTGAAAATAGGTACGTCAGCATAAAAATGCCTGTGAGATACATAGGTTTTGTAAAAATAAGATTCATGACTTATGTTTGAGAAAATGTTTAGTCATGAACCTTGTAATTTGCTTTGTCTTGTAAATCATTTGAAAAACGATAAGATCAGATGATATGTATAAATAATGAATAACCAAGTAAAATGAGTTTGTATAAGATAAGTTGTTTGTAAAACAATGTCTTGTGAAAAGTATGTCATTTGTATAAAATGTTATATGTCTCAAATTGAAATGATTCAAATAACGCTACGATATGTAATACCATATAAACACTTATATATAGGATGTACCAGCGGCGTATCCACCATGCTTGTATCATATTATACACGCCTCGTTACTTAATCACTCACTCAAACCAAACTACCAAAGTAAAATGTTCATGTCTAATGTAAATCATGTAATGTGTATCCAAAATGTAAGCATGTGATGAATAACAAATGTACTAAGTATGATGAACAATGCAACGAATGGACATACATAGCATGTGAATTGTACTAAGTATGCAACAATAGACATACATAGCATGTGACGTGAAACAACTGTACTAAATATGCACACAATGGCATACATAGCATGAAATGTAATGTAAAACAATGTACTAAGTAATGCACACAATGGGCATACATAGCATGAAATGTAATGAAATCATGTACTATAAATGTACTAATGAACATAGCAAGTATATGATGTGAAAACAGGAAAGCATGAAAGTAACAAGTAGGCACATGTGTTCCACCCCAAAACAGTTTGGAAAACAGTAAAAGAGGGGTCTATGTACTCACTTGAGATTGCTCAGAAGTCCTAAGATAACCACCAAGCAATGCTAGAGATCGCGGATATCAAACGGCACGAAGGGTCCCCGAATGCTAATCCCGATCCAAGTAGCTCAGGTATGAAACAAAGGTTTCAACTTAGAGCTTCTCAAATCAGAATTCTTGTGGGTTTTGCAATGGATGACATGGGGTATTTATAGTGTTTCCCAAACCGTTAGGATCGTTTCTTGGAAAACGTGCTCGAATCCCACCCGTACATGTGTTGGAATGTTATGGTAGGTTAATTTGCCACTCACCATAAGGAATTGACATGTGGAATTGGGATTGGAAGTGCTAAACAGCTGATAACAGGCTGTTAGAAACATTTAATCTGGTCAGAAGGAGCCATGCGGCCTGCTTCAGGTTTCCCAAAGGCTCAGGCGGGCCGCCTGGCCTTGTCTGATCAGCAACATGTTTCAGAATTTACAGTTTCAGTCCCTGCACGTGTTTAAGGCCATTTCCGACACTTGTAAGGCCCGTAAAGCCAACTTTAAGGCCCTAAAATGATGCCTAAACATTGTGGACATGAAACATGCTCAAAAATATGTCGGATGTCGGTTCGTTTGGCCGTACGATCGCGATGTTCGCTTAATTACGACGGAATGCGCATAAGCGCGAAAAACGATCCAAATGACGCGACGAATGGATTTTTCTTATGCCAAACACTAAAATAAAATATTTTAGTGCTTACATAAATTTTTGGATGTCCGGATGTATTCAGAACTTAAGTTATGCGCGAAAATGCAAACTTGTGCACTTTTTGACACTTTTAGTCCCTGAATGTCCCAAAAGTATATTTTAGCACACCGAACCCCTCAAAGCCTATTTCTAAGCTATGTAAAGGATATTTAAGGTGTGTTTAACTTATGGTCATGTTCTGGAATGTTCGTTACAGTTCAAATTGGCATACTTTCGCAGTTTGTCAACTTTAGTCCCTGTAAGCGATTTAACTTGATTTCACCATACCAAACCTTCCAAAACTTATTTCTAAGTTATGTAAAGGTTATTTAAGGTATGTTAAGCCTATTTTACTATTCCGGAGTGTTCGTTGGATTAAACTGGTTATATTTACGCATCAGTGCGCGTATAACCTTCCAGAAGGCGATTTAGAGCTTGTAATCGAACAAGAATTGATATGTGCAAAAGATACACATATTTATACAAGTCCAAAGTATGAAATAAAATATTTCATTGGTTTGGCATTTGTTGGATGGTTGAAGTGACACAGGTGTCACAGTCTCCCCTACTTTAGGAAATTTCGTCCCGAAATAAATTCGTAGGAGTCTGACTGTGGCTTTGTGTTAAGTAACCATCAAAGATAAGCAAGGCATAATCCTGTTATTTCTCTTTAACGGACATTTTTCAGAATTGAAAAATGAACGAAGTTATTTTCAACAGGCATTATTCAGAAACGAAAAATGGACGAAATAAGTCATTTTCCACAACCTCTTCAGAAACGAAAATGAACGAAATGAGTCATTTTCCACAACCTTTTCAGAAACGAAAATGAACGAAATGAGTCATTTTCCACAATTTCTTCAGAAACGAAAATGAACGAAATGAGTCATTTTCCACAATTTCTTCAGAAACGAAAATGAACGAAATGAGTCATTTTCCACAATTTCTTCAGAAACGAAAATGAACGAAATGAGTCATTTTCCTCAATTTCTTCAGAAACGAAAATGAACGAAATGAGTCATTTTCCACAATTTCTTCAGAAACGAAAATGAACGAAATGAGTCATTTTCCACAATTTCCTCGGAAACGAAAATGAACGAAATGAGTCATTTTCCAAAATTTCTTCACACACGACCAAACTTGCTGTGGTTTCCGTGCACTGAATTTCATAATTATGTATGCATCCATAATTACGTAATTCCTTACACAGTCCGCACAATTTATTTGTAATATGAAGGGGAGGAAAAATCGAACCTGTGATGAGTGTGACTAGACTACCATAAGGTCCTTTTAATTAGATTGACAACTGATCCTTTTAATTAGGCCACCTAGGAGTTCTTTCAGCTATCTCATCACATGATATTCCTAACCAGATTTTTGGATCAATCTGTTTAACTAGACCACTCAAGGGGTCTAATTATGGAATAGTACAATATAATCCAAGGGTCTTTACTATTTCGTAAAAGCCCATTGAGGATTTAATATAGTAAAAAAAGATATGGAAGATTCTGCGAGAATTTAGATAACAAAACTTGGATTACACAAGAACATAAAAGGGAACACATAAGCACATAATTACATAGTTGTTTAATTTGTTATTAACTTGTTATCGATTGAAAATGGATATGGAAACCAGTCAATTGACTTCAATGTCCCCTGGGATCTATCTGAAGAGATAGCAAGATCTCCCAAAAATTCGATTTTGTTTTCAAAGAAACGTAATAGTCGAATTAAGGAACACAACAATTTTAGGATTCACGGAAATACCCTTAGGTACCCTATTAAGGATTTATAGTGGTACTTTGGGTATTCATCCAGTGTTGTAACTTGCGCCTTGTACTTCGTTTCCTTAGAAGAAACGGGTACTTAGGAATTTCGTGGAAAATGCAAGAGATCATAAAGTGGAAGAAAGTTTGGGGGTAGCCTGTCCTTTAAGGAATATGGTTCCTTGGTTGTCGGTATTGTAAGAGATAAGTTGTTATGCATACAACCACATAAATACATTGCAATGTAAATAAAAAAAATTATTTATTAACAATGATAACAACTGTTTCATGGACCTTGACAACAAAAGAAAATAATACATAAGACATGATTATTTCTAAAAGGTGTTGTCTTCTAGTCGGTCAGATGCTCATCTCCGTGCTGGATTAGCATTAGCAAGCTTTGGGCAATTTCTTCGGAAATGACCCATCTCGCCACACTTGTAGCAAGAACCTGGTGGAAAGCGAGCTTGAGCAGGATTGTTGTTAGCTTGATTTGGTGCAACTGCTGCTATGCAAACTTTTGCTGTATGACCTTTACGTCCACAAATTTGGCATTCACGGCACTTCACCATAGCATGATGATAAAGGTTACATTTGTTGCACAAGGGTGAAGTTCCATTGTATGGCTTCCTAGTACGGGGTTTTGCTGGTTGGTTGGGGACGGCTTGATCATTGTGAGTAACCATGGCGAAGTTCTGAGAAGCCTTTCGCTTCTTTGACTTCTTAGGGGATCCAGTCGGTTCATCCATGGTCTTTGATTCCTCGATTGGTTTCGATTCCTCGACCGGTTTCTTGTCACCCTTTCAGAAAAGCTTACGTTTCCTGATCTGAGATTCAGTCAAGGTTGCAGATAGCTCAATGGCCTGCCTAACCGTAGTGGGGTTACTACCAGTAACAATGTCCTGAACTGAGTCAGGGAGACCAACAATGTATTTTTCGATCGCCTTATCCAAAGGGGTAACCATGGTAGGACACAACAGGCTCAGCTCCTCATATCGATCAGTGTATGCTCGATGTTCGCCGCTGTCTTGCTTAAGGTCGTCGAATTCTCTTTCCAAGGCCCTGATCTCGTGACGAGGACATAATTCCTTCATCATTAGTGCTCGAAGTTCTTCCCACGTTTGAGCCAGTGCTACTTCGGCACCCCTATCTCTCACCACACCGTTCCACCACGTTAAAGCTCGTTTCTCAAAGACACTAGATGCGAAATCTTCCTTTCGCTCGTTTGGACATTGTACATGCCTGAAGGTGCTCTCTAGACTCTCGAACCATTGCAGAAGTGCAGTCGCTCCTTGAGACCCAGAAAACTTTGATGGCTTAGCCGAGTTGAACGTCTTGAAGTTGCAGGGGGCATTGTTGTTATTGAGAGCTTGGTGACATTGAGCAACGATGTTCGGGATTATAGCAGTCATTTGCTGTGTAATGACAGCTGCCAGATCTTCAATAGATACCGGATTTTCGCGTCGTGGAGGCATTCTAAAAGAGGAAACATGAAAGGAAACGAGTGAGAGAATTTGTCGAAAAGAATGAGATGAAACAAATCTGATGAAAGCAAGGATAGTGGTCATTTGTTTGTTACTACAAAGCAACAAACGACCTCGGTGATTAATCAAAGTAAATAGGTCAAAAATAATGTATCGCGAAGACATGCTCGCCTATAAGTGAACACTCATCCCAAGAATTCCCAGGTAAGCACAACTGGTCTCGCGTCTGACGAGATATATACGAAGTGCTTGCCTAGACAGAAAACCCAGAATACAGGCATTCACCCTTCCAGTTTGCACGTGTTCACATTATTTAGGACTCAAAACTTTGGTAAGAGTTTGAAAATTCAAAAGGGGTTCAAAACCTAGTAATCAATCATCCTAGAACAGATGATTAGTTTTCAAAGCGGTTTTGAAATTTATGTTCTTGTTGTGGTCGTCGCCTAAGGATAGGTGACGGTATTGTTTTATGACTAAACGCAAGTAAACTCGCGTTAGGGTCCTAAGAAGGTTATAGACTAGGTCAAAGCATTACTAATAACCTAATTCCCTATAACCATTGGCTCTGATACCATCTTTTCTGTCACACCCCGACCACGTAGAACATACAAAACGTGGCGGAAACGTCGGGGAGTGTTGTAACAGAATTAATGTTTCACAACCATGGAATTTAAAGTTTCGTTTTATTCATCAAACAAGCGAGTTACATTGTCTTTAAACAAGAAATAAAGAGTACATAACATAAATTAACTAGTTCTTGTCTCTTTTTAAGTCACTAAGGCACAGGTCCGCCTAAATATGTCTTGATAAGTCCTATGCATCATCTCCTGAAAAACACATGTGAAAATAGGTACGTCAGCATAAAAATGCCTGTGAGATACATAGGTTTTGTAAAAATAAGATTCATGACTTATGTTTGAGAAAATGTTTAGTCATGAACCTTGTAATTTGCTTTGTCTTGTAAATCATTTGAAAAACGATAAGATCAGATGATATGTATAAATAATGAATAACCAAGTAAAATGAGTTTATATAAGATAAGTTGTTTGTAAAACAATGTCTTGTGAAAAGTGTGTCATTTGTATAAAATGTTATATGTCTCAAATTGAAATGATTCAAATAACGCTACGATATGTAATACCATACAAACACTTATATATAGGAAGTACCAGCGGCGTATCCACCATGCTTGTATCATATTACACACGCCTCGTTACTTAATCACTCACTCAAACCAAACTACCAAAGTAAAATGTTCATGTCTAATGTAAATCATGTAATGTGTATCCAAAATGTAAGCATGTGATGAATAACAAATGTACTAAGTATGATGAACAATGCAACGAATGGACATACATAGCATGTGAACTGTACTAAGTATGCAACAATAGACATACATAGCATGTGACGTGAAACAACTGTACTAAATATGCACACAATGGCATACATAGCATGAAATGTAATGTAAAACAATGTAATAAGTAATGCACACAATGGGCATACATAGCATGAAATGTAATGAAATCATGTACTATAAATGTACTAATGAACATAGCAAGTATATGATGTGAAAACAGGAAAGCATGAAAGTAACAAGTAGGCACATGTGTTCCACCCCAAAACAGTTTGGAAAACAGTAAAAGAGGGGTCTATGTACTCACTTGAGATTGCTCAGAAGTCCTAAGATAACCACCAACCAATGCTAGAGATCGCGGATATCAAACGGCACGAAGGGTCCCCGAATGCTAATCCCGATCCAAGTAGCTCAGGTATGAAACAAAGGTTTCAACTTAGAGCTTCTCAAATCAGAATTCTTGTGGGTTTTGCAATGGATGGAATGGGGTATTTATAGTGTTTCCCGAACCGTTAGGATCGTTTCTTGGAAAACGTGCTCGAATCCCACCCGTACATGTGTTGGAATGTTATGGTAGGTTAATTTGCCACTCACCATAAGGAATTGACATGTGGAATTGGGATTGGAAGTGCTAAACAGCTGATAACAGGCTGTTAGAAACATTTAATCTGGTCAGAAGGAGCCATGCGGCCCGCTTCAGGATTCACAAAGGCTCAGGCGGGCCGCCTGGCCTTGTCTGATCAGCAACATGTTTCAGAATTTACAGTTTCAGTCCCTGCACGTGTTTAAGGCCATTTCTGACACTTCTAAGGCCCGTAAAGCCAACTTTAAGGCCCTAAAATGATGCCTAAACATTGTGGACATGAAACATGCTCAAAAATATGTCGGATGTCGGTTCGTTTGGCCGTACGATCGCGATGTTCGCTTAATTACGACGGAATGCGCATAAGCGCGAAAAACGATCCAAATGACGCGACGAATGGATTTTTCTTATGCCAAACACTAAAATAAAATATTTTAGTGCTTACATAAATTTTTGGATGTCCGGATGTATTCAGAACTTAAGTTATGCGCGAAAATGCAAACTTGTGCACTTTTTGACACTTTTAGTCCCTGAATGTCCCAAAAGTATATTTAAGCACACCGAACCCCTCAAAGCTTATTTCTAAGCTATGTAAAGGATATTTAAGGTGTGTTTAACTTATGGTCATGTTCCAGAATGTTCGTTACAGTTCAAATTGGCATACTTTCGTAGTTTGTCAACTTTAGTCCCTGTAAGCGATTTAACTTGATTTCACCATACCAAACCTTCCAAAACTTATTTCTAAGTTATGTAAAGGTTATTTAAGGTATGTTAAGCCTATTTCACTATTCTGGAGTGTTCGTTGGATTAAACTGGTTATATTTACGCATCAGTGCGCGTATAACCTTCCAGAAGGCGATTTAGAGCTTGTAATCGAACAAGAATTGATATGTGCAAAAGATACACATATTTATACAAGTCCAAAGTATGAAATACAATATTTCATTGGTTTGGTATTTGTTGGATGGTTGAAGTGACACAGGTGTCACAAATATTTTCAAAAATCATATTTTCATTTCTTGTATCCAAAACAATATTTGCCAAAAATATATTTGTAACGGTATTTTTCGGAATATTTTGTAAGTTACGTTTTGCGTTCGGTTTCACAATATTAAGTGTGTAACTTATGTATTTATCCCGTGAGATTTTTGGTATTATTTTGGATTTGTAAGTTCTTGGTATTTGTTAAGTTACATTATTTTACCATAAAATAATATAACTAGTCCACAAAGTATACAAATATTCACACAAGTGTCTTAATATAAAATATATATTCTAAATATATATTTATCCATTTTTATTTACAAAAACCAACCTCCAATACTTGTATTTTTGTTACAAAAATCTATGGCAAGTTTATATGGAAAATCATAGTTAAAAAAATACACTTGTAAATACTTGTTAGAAAATATTTTCTAAGTGTTGGAATTTTTAGAAAAATTCGCCATAGTTTCCTTTGTAAATGGAGGTGTCCATGCTATTTAGCATATCATTTTGTTTTCAAAAATCATCCAAACAATCAACAACAAATCACTTAATCATTTTATACTTACCAAGTGTAAAAACAATACACTTCACATAGTAACATGAACTTGATCTTTCAAGAATCATCTTTTTAAACTTGGTTCCTTTGGAAAAATCATTCACAAGTCTTGGATTTACAAGATTACTAGTTCACTTTGTTTGTCATTTTACAAGAAATCATTTTATGTTCAAGTTCATGTCTTTACTAGAAGATGATTATCTTATGTAAACACATAATCATCTCCTAACTTGCTAAATCATGTTTTTAATCATAATCTAGCAAGTTCCATGTAGTGATCAACATCAATGTCTCTAGAAATCAAAATCAAGCATTATACATACACTAATAACATCATTTCACCAAGGTTTCATCATATTTCATGCTTTATGTTTCAAGATTCAAGTGTATGTTCTTTAGTGTTCTTGTTATTTCAACATAATATATCTTTTATCCAATCAAAATGGAAGCAAACACGAGTTAACAAGAATCTTACTACTAGCTTCAAGCTAAGGAAGAACAAGATGAATAATGAGTGGATAAAAGCAAACAAAGGTGGTCGTTCATGATCCAAGAGTTCCAAGCTTCCTAATTCACCTTCTAGCACCTTGAGATAACCTTGAAGTTGTTGGATGATGACCAAAAATTGAGGTGGTGTGAAGGGGATGCTCGGCCGAAGCTTTGAGGGAGAGGAAGAGTGTGTTGTGGTGTTTTGAAATGTTGGTGATGAAGGTTACTTATAACCACAATTACCTAATGTCCAATGGTTCTTGTGTCTCCCCAAGTACAAACCATATCTTAATCAAATCCCAATGAATATAATGGAAGATTTAGAAAGATTTAAGTGATCTTGAGGTGGGGCCATGCTATGTGGGCCGTAAATAATCAAGGGGGGGGGGGGGGTAAATTGTAATTTGATGGCGAGGTAGGTCATTAGTGGAGGTGTTAAGTGTAAAAGTCTTGTATTTATGTGCATCATGTATTTTATAATATGTTAGGGTGCTCGGGAACCATAACTAGCTCAGAAAAAGTGAAACAATGTTTCTAGCAATATTTTGGTGTTCTGGGTAATGTCCAGTTGTTCGGTTAGATACTGGTTCGTTAAAGTGTCTAGTTATTCCAAATAGTGTCCTTTATGTAACTTTTTGTGACACTTTTAATTCCTGACGCTTAAGAAAGCATACAGGACCATTTTGCCATCCTTTTGCACATTACTAGCTTGTTAAAAAGCTGAATTTTGCTGAAATATGCAGAATTCTGCACTTTATGTGGGTCTTAGGCACTTTCCGGCACTTTAACTATCACCTAGGGACGCAGTTTTATGGTCCTTACCTCTCTACACACAATACTAGTGTAATGCGTCGTCTCTGGCTCATACTGGGCCTCAAAATATTGTCTGTCTATGTACTGAACTTCGTCAGCATTTTTAGTTTGTCTGGTAATGGTGCCAATTCTGTTCTGTGTATCATTAGAACTATCTTGTGTTGCATGTAGCAACGATAAAAGTCTAGCAACATGAAATGCCATTGTATGTATATAACAGTAAAAATTCATTTGTCTTGTAAACTAGATCATGCGCAGTTATTAAAGCACAGATTACTGTTCAATTAGTGTACGGAATGTACGGAAAAGTGACGGTTGTCACATCGCGCCCCGGTCAAAGATAAGATTTATAGTCCCAAATTACCCTTAACAAATAGTTAGTGGTAGCAAGGGGTCGAACCACAAAGAGTTTGTGGTTTGCGAATGGACTTGATTGATTTAAAAATGTTTGTCACTATTATGAAGCTTACTAGATTACTTTTATGGTTTTTGTTTGTTTTGAAAAGATGTTGAAATGGATTAACAAGTTTGGTTGGATTACTAAAAATTGAATGAATGCAAGAAAACTTTGATTAACGAGTATAAAACAAGATAGACAAACAAGGTTCACACCCGGTTCAACAAATGCAAGACCTAGGGTTACTACACGTTTTAATTTGGTTTAATCGAATCAGTTCATTAACGGGTTGAAAATCACAAAGCTTAGGTGCCGATCGCTATCAACGTTATAGACCACGGACCACGATGCACTTCATTACCTTGGACTAATAAATCCTATCAAAAGACAAGGCATAAATACGCATATTCGTTTCACAAAGTCAAATTTAATCATTCATTTCGCAAATTCAAAACAAACGTATGACAATTGTCTAAAGATTAAAATGCAATTCAACTTGTCACAAACCAAATACCAAACACATAATAAAACCCTAAATCTTACAAAAGTCTACACTGGGGTGAAACCTCCAAAAAATTAGCCGCTCATGATCGAAAGGACTTGATCACCGGATGTTGAGAACTTGAAAGTGAACATCTTGAATCTTGTAATTGGTTGAAGGATGATGATTAGGGTTTGAATGAAGTGATGGTGATGAATGGATTGATGGATGGATGAACTAGGGTTTGAAGATCGAGATGATGATGAATTGCATGGTGGAATTAGTTGATTTCGATGGTGGTTGGTGTAATTGATGAATTGGTAATGAAGGAGATGGTGAATAATGGCTCCAAGAAGGTTTTTAAAACTCAAATCAAGTGTAACTATCGAATTGATGGTCAAATATGTTTTAAGTTCGTTCAACAACCAACGAAAACCAAAATTCACGATCTGATGAACGACTTTGCGTCACCGACGCATGCTCTAGCCGTCACCGACGGTACCCAGGATTGTTTAAACCAGGCGACGCTGTAAGACCCTTACTAGCTTTACATATTTCATATTATATCTGGTGCATTTCCTTATCTAAAATACTGAATTTTTATTTTTTTCAAAAGTTTATTATAACAATGTTAACATAAAGTTCAAACCATTCAAGTTTATCACTTTTTAAAACATATCGTTATAACGACACCGACTTAACTTGCAAAACCTTCAAACAATATTTACAAAAGTTCGCTAAAACATCACATAAGTGTTTAGTGACAAAAGACATAGTTTCATTGCAGAAGCTTCATTTGTGTGCATGTTCAGTTCTCTTAATAGCTTGATCTCCATCCGCCATTTTTGTTTTATTTACCTATAGTAAAAAATGATCATAATTGTCAGTTATGAGTGTTTATTAGATGTTAAACAAGTTTTAAAGTTCAAAACAAGCTAACAGCAACAAAATCTCAGTCGCTCCCACGGGTCGCGAGAGGTGGTGGCGGGCTGCGACCGAGACAGTTTATCCTGTCGCGGGGCGCCAACAATGTATTTCGACCGAAAGATTATAAATCTGACCTACATTTTCCACCTATGAGCCATTTTACGAAAACTACCATAACTTGTTCGTTTCTAGTCTGATTTGGGTCACGTTTCTTTCTACGCGACCGTAATCATATCATCTATAACATGGAATGAAAATCCAACATACGGCTGAACAATTGTTCTTACTTTGAACCCTCGACTTGCAGAAATTTTTCTCATAATTATTCGACCCGTTTCAATTAATGGACTATAGAACTTACTTATGAGCTCAAAACTTCTATAAAAGCTTGCACATCAACATACTTGAATTTTATGACACATTATATTAAAACTCATGTGTCGTTAACAACGTATATACGTCTTAATCAACCCATTTATTCTAACTAGCGTCATCCATCGCTTTAACTTACCAAAGTTCAATACTTTAGTGATTTTGACCCGTTTGATTTCATGAGCAAAGTCCATCGCCGTATTAGAATCAAACCTGTCGTATTCAAGTCAATTTGACCTGTTTAAACTTTTAAGTGGAATCCACCACTTTCATCATTTATTCAATATCGAAATTTCTGATTTTTCTTATTTTGTTACTACAAACGAAATCATACGTTTTAGTAATATCCAAACATCATAACGATTTGATTATTATTCAACAACTAAACATAAAAATGCTAACAAGATATTACGAAGCGCATAGCCGCGTACCTTTCAAAGCTTTCCTTTTAACCGATTATTCGCTCTACTTTGGTTACTAGACGATCCACCCAAATTGCCTATAAAATCCAATTTGGACATATTGCTTAGTATCCATATTTCTATATTCAACTTCTAGTGTTGTCAACTAGTCAAATAAGTGATTACTTCATAATTCTTACTTATTTTCAATTCATTCAAGCATTTTATCAAACATCTAGTGTGTATAATTAGTATTCTAATACTATCATGTTCATAGTTAACGACTTTAACCATGTGTAAGTATAGTAATTCGATTCATATATCAAGAACACTATAGCCATACTAGAACTTTCATCATAACTATCAATTAACATCAAATATCACAAGAATTCATATATTCTTCACAAAACCCATATACCCTTATATGACAAATAATGAAACTTATGAATTATGACATGAATGAACCAATTTATTGTCTAAGACTTGTTCCTAGACTTGTGTTCATCCTAATTTAACCAGAACATCCATCAATTTACCACTAATTCCTATTACAAGTAACCATGTAGGTTCAACATACCATCAAATCTAAGAATTTAACATACCTTGTGATCTACTAAGTATGAGGATCACAAATTCAGCTTTGAATCACCTTCAATTTGGTTATGTTTCTTTGATTTTGAGTGAAATTGTAGGATTTAGGGTTTTGAAAGAGATAGAGTTCGTCCCTGGGGTTTTTTGATCGATCAGGACACACACAAGTGTGTGTTCTGATGTTTATCCAGGATTTAATCAAAACAACTTTCACATTTGGCACCTTTAGCCCCTCTGGTTTCCAAGTTTTATAAAAGGGTCAAAATACTTTGATTCCCATCTTTTCTAACAATATTTTAACTAGGTTAATTATTCCTAATTTCTGCTCTCACTGTTTTAGTATAAATTTTATAACTTACACATGTACACAAACATATATAGTTTAATAAATTAGGGGTGTTACAAGTCTATCCCCCTTAAAAGGATTTTGTCCTCGAAATTGCAATACGTACCGAATAAAGAAGGGTACAAGCGTCTCATCTCTTCTTCGGACTCCCAAGTGGTGTCTGATCCCTTCCGGTGTTCCCATTTAACTTTAACTTGATTGATTTCTTTGTTTCTTAAGCTTTTAAATTTTTGATTAAGAATTGCGATGGGCTTTACAACGTAATTAAGTTGATTGTCAACTTTAATGTCTTCATAGCTTACATAAGCCGTTTCCTCAGCTAAGCACTTTCGTAGATGAGAGACATGGAAAGTGCTATGAATACTGCTCAACTCTTCTGGCAATTCGAGTCGGTAAGCTACCTTACCTACACGCTCTATGATTTTGAATGGCCCAATAAATCTTGGACTCAGTTTTCCCCGTTTCCGGAATCGGATAACCCTTTTCCACGGAGATACTTTAAGCAATACCATATCCCCAACCTGAAACTCGATCGGCCTTCGTCTTTTATCTGTATAGGACTTTTTTCGATCTTGAGCAACCTTTAAATGAACCCAGATCACTTCAATCTTTTCATTAGTGATCTTGACTACATCTTTGTGAGCTAATTCTCGCGGACCCACTTCACCCCAACACACTGGGGTTCGACACTTTCTGCCATAAAGCATCTCATACGGGGCCATTCCAATACTGGAATGGTAACTGTTGTTATATGAAAATTCAGCTAGTGGTAGATAAATATCCCAGCTACCACCAAAATCAATAATACATGCCCGTAGCATATCTTCGAGCGTTTGAATAGTTCTTTCGCTTTGCCCATCGGTCTGCGGATGATATTCGGTACTAAAGAATAACTTAGTACCCATTTGCTCTTGGAAATCGTGCCAGAAGTTCAAAGTAAACCGTGTATCTCTATCCGATACGATAGACACCGGTACTCCGTGGCGAGATATGATTTCATTAGTGTATACTTCTGACATCTTCTCGGAAGTATATGTTTCCCGAATTGGAATAAAATGAGCACTCTTGGTTAATCTATCAACTACTATCTATATAGCATCAATTCCACGTGATATTCTTGGTAGTTTAGTTAACAGATCCATATTGATGTGCTCCCATTTTCACACCGGAATATCTAACGGCTGAAGTTTACCTTAAGGCTTCTGGTGTTCTGCTTTTACTTGTAAACAAGTTAAGCATTTTTCCATGTACTTATTGATGTCTCGCTTCACTCCGGGCCACCAACTAAATGCATCCACTGCACCCGAATAGGTGAATACTCTTCTTTTCTGCTCAGTGCATCTGCAACTATGTTGGCTTTTCAGGGATGATAATGAATTTCACAATCATAATCCTTCACCGTCTCTAACCAACTCCGTTGTCTCATATTTAACTCCTTTTGATCAAAGAAGTACTTGAGACTTTTATGGTCAGTGAAAATAGTACACTTCACACCATACAAAAAATGCCTCCATATTTTTAAGGCAAAGACCACTGCTGCCAATTCCAGATCATGTGTCGGGTATTTCTTTTCATGAGCCTTTAATTGTCTCGAAGCATACGCAATCACCTTTCCTCGTTGCATAAGTACGCATCCTATACCAAGCTGGGATGCATCAGAATAAATGACCATGTCTTCAATTCCATCTGGTAACGTTAATACCGGTGCACTGGTCAATTTTTCTTTAAGTATATGAAAGGCATCTTCTTATGCATTTCCCCATACAAATTTCTCATCTTTACGGGTTAACTTGGTTAATGGAGTTGCAATTTTGGAGAAATTTTGTATAAATCTCCAGTAATAACCCGCAAGACCTAGAAAACTCTTAATCTCTGAGGGATTATTTGGAGGTTGCCATTTAGACACAACTTCTATTTTGGACGGATCTACCGACACTCCCTTGGTACTAATAATGTGTCCCAGAAACTGTACCTCACGTAGCCAAAAGGCACATTTTGAAAACTTCGCGTAAAGTATCTCACGCCTAAGCATTTCAAGTACTTCCCGCAAATGACACTCGTGATCCATTTCATTCTTTGAATACACAAGAATATCATCGATGAAGACTATCACCGACTTATCTAGCATCGGTTTGCAGACGCAGTTCATGAGATCCATGAAAGCCGCAGGTGCATTAGTTAATCCGAAAGACATTACTAAGAACTCGTAATGCCCATAACGCGTTCAGAATGCTGTTTTCGGGATATCTTCTTCTTTTACTTTCAATTGATGATAACCCGACCTTAAGTCGATCTTCGAAAACCAACTCGCTCCTTGCAGCTGATCGAACAAGTCATCGATCCTAGGAAGCGGGTATCGATTCTTTACCGTGAGTTTGTTTAATTCCCGGTAATCAATACACATCTGCATGCTTCTTCTTTCTTTTTCACAAATAATACCAGCGCTCCCCATGGAGAAACGCTTGGTCGTATAAATCCCTTGTCTAGAAGATCTTGTAATTGTGACAACAATTCTTGTAGTTTCGATGGCGCTAATCAATAAGGAGCCTTGGCTACACGTTTCGCGCTTGGAACTAATTCAATGCTGTTGGTGCATTTATGTCGATTGCCTCCGTCAAAACAGATCGTAGCGGAAACAGTTTAATTCAAGTCTTTATATTGTAATATGTAGGAAAAGGCAAGGTGGCATTTCTGTAATTAATGAGAAGTCTCATTAATTCCCCTTGGCCTATAAATAGAAGTCTTAGGGTTAGACTTAAAGACTTTTGCCATTTTTGGAGCTTTGGAGAGCTAGATCTAGAGAGAGAAAGTCTAGAGAGAGAAAGTTCGTTGTACGTGATTCAGGTGCTGTACGATTTCACATCATTCAATAGAATCACCGATTATATTACATCTCGTGTGTTCGGTCACGTTCGTGTACCGATTCCGCACGTCACACGTTCGGTTCGCAATCGTTTTGGAGTCAAAACTGGTCCTACAAGTGGTATCAGAGCAGGAGCTCGATTGCACAGATCTTTCACACAGATTCGTACTGGATTTCATCAGAATCAGATCCAAATTTCATCCAGATTTGCTAAATTTCTTCACCTTTTCGTATTCTTCACGTTTCTAACTGAAAATCACCAAATTAAACGAGTTTTTACGGATAAAATCGGCTAATTTTTGGATATTATGTGCGAAAACACTTGATCTAAAAGCCTACAAAATTTCAGATCTTAATTCTAAGCCGTTTGTGAGAAATCTAGAATTTTTTGGTTCGAAAAAGTTGACATAATGCTAACTGTTGCTGTTGCCTTTGTTCTTGATGTTCACCGGTCGGATGGCAATCCGACCGAGTGACCACTCGACTCGTTCCATTTCATTAAAGGTTAACTTTGATTGACTGTCATTTAATCGGATTACCACTCGCTCGAGCGGCAATCCGACTCAAATATCACACGTTTCATTTTATTAAAAGGTTGACTTTGTTTTGACTGTCACTCACTCGGATTACCACTCGCTCGGGTGGCAATCCGAGTCAAAGCTTACCACTCGACCGAGTCACTTAGTCAACATTGTCAACTTTAATCAGTCAACTTTATCAGCAGCTCTCATTAATAATCAATGTCACGTGATTTAGGTTGCATGTGAGAATTTATTGTAAGTCAAGTTCATCATTGAGGTCAAAGAGTCAACAGGCAACTCGATCGGCCAACATATATCTTATTTGTCGTGTAGTGCCATCAATCGAGTGGTGGGTCGAGCAGATTGCCACCCGATTCAAAGAAAGGTTTATTTGGTGCCATCCGGTCGGACATCATTCCCATCCGGTCGGACAGCATTCCCATCCGGTCGGACAACATTCCCATCCGGTCGAACAACACATAACCCATCCGGTCGAACATCTAAGCCCATCCGGTCGAACAACTAGGCCCATCCGAACAAGTAGTTTTGGCCCATCCTATTGAGTGTCATTTCACATCAAATCAAGTGACATTATACATACCATCGAGTGACATTATCTGATCAGACTCAGCATTGTCTGATAATTCGTTTTTATCTGATCGTTTGTGTGATTTGTTTTCAGGTGACTTACGAGGTGCTGTGATTCGAGGAGATATCATCATGGCTGAAATAAAAGTGAGAACGAAAAAGAAATTCTAAAAGAGAAAACCGAAAGAGAGAGATTCTTTGCAGGGTGCAGGATTGAGAAAATGCACGAAGAATACGAAGATGCAAAGTACTGTGGAAGATACGACAAGAAGAGAGATTGCTATGTCAACAAAAATGGTGATCCTGTCGTCCATCGAAAAGAAGTGGTTTTCAATGATGTTTCTGCAGTAATTCCTCTGTCTGGCGAGTACTACTCAAACGTAAAAGATAAAACTTATCTGAAAAGGCTGGACAAGATAATTCATGACGTGATGACCGCGAGTTTAAAAAAGAGGGATGAAGAGAGAATGAAAAAGAATGTTGATAATTTGGTTGATGATTTGAAGAAGGTTGCTGAGGAAGTCAAAATTGAAGCTGTTAAAGAGGAAGATGTGAAGATAGCAGAGGAAGAGAAAGAAAAGAAAGACGAAGCAGTTGGTGAAAAAGCTGTTACCGAAGAACAGCAGAATGAAGAAGTTCTGAAGAAGAGTGAAGATGATGTGAAGATTGAAAGCTCGGTTGAAGTGAATGATGGTGCTGGTTGGCAAGGAACAAAAGAAGAGTGAAGCTGATCAGACACAGACGGAAGCGAAAGCCGAAGTGCCATTCACTGAGGTAAAAACTGAATCTGAAATCTTAAAAACTGTTGAACAGTGCAAGAAATGCATGGAAACATGCAGAGCTTGTACTGAAAAAGATGAAAAATTCAGAACAAGAGATCTTGAATTCACTAAAATCGAAGAAGTTTTCAAAAATAAATGCAAAGATATGTTAGAAAACGAAAAAGCTTTGAAAGATAATGATGAAAAGCTCACACAAAAATGCAAAAATTTAGAAAAAGAAAATGAAATTTTGAAAGAAAAGGTTTCGAAAATAACAGAAGAATGTGTTCAAAAAGAAAATGCATGTCAGGAAATGAAAAAGGAGTATGATTCAATAAAATTGGCTTACCACATTACAAAACAGTCATATGAAGATGTGAAAAGTCAAATGAAACTTGTTCAATTTAGATTGAGATACTGTTCTGAAACAACTGATACGCTTAAGCGACAATATTCAATAAAGCAACAAGTTGTTAATTCTTATATTGAGGATGTTGCTAAGTTGAAGTGTCAAATAGCCGATTTAGAACAGGATAACAACAAGTTAAAAAGCTATCATGCGTCATCATATGTGCTTGAAAGAATTTTCAACATAAAACCGGGTGATGATGATTCTGAGAAAAACAAAAAGGGTATTGGATCAGAGTTTCATCAAGTTCCACCACCGGAAAAGTTTGCATTTTATGATGATGAGAAAGTCGAAAAAGCTTTCAACATGGTCGATCAATTGCCAGATAACATTGACGTAACCTATTCCAAATCTGATGATTCAAGTGATTCAGAGGTGGTAGGTAAGGTCATTGAAAGTGTGTTGAAAGAAGAGTCGGTTGAAACAGGTAAATCTGAATCACAGGATGAAAATAAAGGTAGTTTTCATGAAGAATATCTGAAAAACTCAAAATCTGAGAAAAATTTGAATGATGATTCAAAAGGATTGGTTTATACCATGATTGGATCAGACAAATTATTCTTAGATATTGTATTCCTGATTCAGAATGTGATTTCAGAAAAGATTGATAAAGTTTTCAAAATGGTTGAAATTGAAAAATCTGAAATTCCAAAGTTTGCTGGAAAAGGTCACAAAACTTTTTATAACAAACCTGGTTTCAAGAATAAAAACATGAAGGCTGGGTTGGGTTATAAAAAGAAACAAAATTGGAAAAGAAATGAAACTCCAAATTATCAGACAAAAATGAATTTTGTTCACGGAACAAGTTCCGAAGAAGAGAAAGAACTCCAATTTAGGCGTCAGTCTAATGAAGAGTTCTATGCTCAAAAGAAAAGGGAACAACAACAAGCCAAAGATGTGTCCAAGAGAACATGTTTCAAATGTGATCAAACAGGACATCTTGCTCACAAGTGTCCAAATCTGAAACCTGTTGGTGTTGAAACGGAAAAGAAGTCTGATGATGTTGAAAAACAGAAATCTGAGGATGTGAAACAAAGGTCAACCAGATTTGATTCAAAACAAACTTGGAGATACAACACAAACAAGTTTGCTTCAAATCAAAGTTGGAAATCAAACCTGAATAAGTTCGATTCTAGACAGACCTGGAATTCTCACACACCCAGATTCTAGACAGACCTTAGCTCTTGATTGCAGGGTTGGCATGAATCTCGTTCTTATCCACCATGTATCTTAAAGTTCTCACTTCGCGAATTCGAAATCCGCTTTTCGTCATCATAGCACATAACTGTTCTTTCTCTAAGAGTTGCATGGTAAATTGCAGCTGTTGCTCACGACCTTCCTTGGTCGTTGGCCATATAAGAATGTAGTCAATAGATATAGTCATGATCTATCCAGGTATGGCTTACGCGTTCGATTCATGAGGTCCATGAATATTGTCGATGCATGTGTTAAGCCAGATGGTATGACAAGGAACTCGTAATGCTCGAAGCGAGTCCTAAAGGTCGTTTTAGGGATATTTCCTTCTTGTATTCACAGTTGAGGACATCCTGTCCTCGAGTCAATATTCGAATGGTAACTATAACCTGACGATTGGTCTGTTCATGTCATCAATCCTTGATATCCAATTCTCTGGAATTTATGCAAAATGGAAACTGTCAACTTTCTCTTTGTGCCCTTAACTAAGGGTGTCATGTCCTTAATTTCCTCGGTCTAGCAGCTCTTGCAGTTATTTCGGAGGCTTATGCTTCGCGGACAAAGCTAGTTGGTAAGGCGTCATTTGGCACTAGTGCCGCTCCTGGCACGAGATTTATCCTAAGCTCCTCTTGGCGCTATGGAGGTATTCCTGGCAAGTCTTTAGAAAAGGCTACTGGAACTTCTTCCATCACAGGGATGTTCTCAGGCTCTACAGTCTACTTGGAGGCGTTTCTGTGTCTCTTCGACAAATGAGAGATGTCGCAGATCCACTGCCTTGTGGGGTCTAGCACCCTTGCACCCATTTGCAAGAAAGTTGTGCACTATAAATGTTTCATCAATCGCAAGAGGGATGCGACTGATTTTCTTATATCGAACGACTTCAGCTGTATACTCGGATTTCCGATCCATGCTGAATATAATATCATGACTTCCTAAGTCAATGGTAACAGAAGGTTCCGACCTTCTGAATCCCCAAAATATAATCCTTAATTGCTTCGCTTGCTTAAACTAGCCTTTTATATGCCCATTTCTAAAGAATACGGGACGTTTATTTTACTTGAAACTAGGCCAAGCAGTTTCTTAAGTTCTAAGTATGCAAGGTTAAAGTTGATGCCAGTATTAATCAAAAATAGATGGATAAGGTTGGTTAATAGGGAACGTACCCGTAACCACATCTGGATCCTGGCGTGCTTCACGAGTTTTGATCGTGAAAACCCTTCATTGCTTGTTTCTTCCTAGGGCTATCTTTCCTAAAGTGCCCTGCTTCACCACATTTGTAGCAACCTGGTACTCTACCTTTATTTCTTTTGTCTGGATCCTTCTCCCAATAGGCATCCTTGCTGTGTCCTTCTTTTCCACACTTTCCGCACTTAGGCCTCAGACATCGACCTTCATGGTGAAAATTGCATTCCCCGCACCTCGGCTTGGTCCCCGAGTAAACTTTACCACCAGCCTTATTAGTGGCTCCATCAGCTTTCCTGCCATGCAGCGGGTTCACTTCCTTTCTTTTGTTTGCCTTAGAGCTTCCATAGCTGACTCGGGTGCTTGACTTTAGGTTTGAAGACTTCCTCTTCTTGTTGCCTGATGACTCCACATGAGTCTCTTTCTTGTTATCCTCAGGTTCCAAAAAATTTCCCATGCGTAGAGCTTCTTCAGTAAGAGTGACACTCAAATCGATAGCCTCTGTGATGGTCGAGGGCTTTGAAGTAGTAACCATGCTCCTGATCTGAGGTGCAAGTCCCCAAATGAATCGTTCAACCCTCTTGAATTCCGGCTTGACTAGGTAGGGGACGACCCCAGACAAGTCATGAAATCGCTGGACATATTCGGGAATCTTCGGTCCGTCCATTTTCAAATTCCAGAACTCCACCTCAAGCTTCTGGATTTCGGCCCTAGAACAGTATTTCTTTTCCATCATTTCCTTGAGCTCGTCCCAGCTCAGTGCATAAGCAGCATCTGCACCAAGGGTTTGAACCTGAAGGTTCCACCAGGAGAGTGCGCCATTTAAAAATAACCCTGAGATAAAGGTAACTCTCTGCAGGGGCGAACAGTTACTCATTCTTAGAACGGAGTCAGTCTTTTCTGCCCACCAGGCAAATGCAACGGCACCTCCTGTGCCATCAAAATTCAATGGCTTGCAGTCCAGGAATTGCTTATAGGTGCAGCCAGTTGAAGGGTTATTTCCGGAAGTGCCACCGCTCTGTTCGGAGCGGAGGGCTTCATGTCATGCAATTGCATGTGAGATTCGTTCTTGAAGCTCGGCTTCTGTCCTTGGTAACGTACTGGTGTTTGTGTCACGTCTGGGCGGCATTCTCTTCTGTCAAAATGGTAGGGAGTAGGTTAGACAACATTCCATAATTGTCTACGAGGCACATAGTACCATAAGTAAATGTGTAATCATCCAATATCACATGCATATATACTCAACAATGTGTGAGCGAGGCAACAATTACTGAGCCTTCACATAGGCTTGCCAACTTGGCTTATTGTTTTTCCTTCTACGTAACTTTACAAGACGGGTATACTTTCCCTAAGATGGGGGTTGTCTATGTAATGTCACTGAATTTCTCCAAATGTTATTCATCTTTACTTGCTTAAATATCGTTTCTCAATCGTCTCATACACGGGTAGAAGTGTCAGGCACGAAGTAGGCAATGTCAAGTTTCCTACTTTATAAAGTGCTAAAGCACTGGTCTATGTATGGTTCTACCAGATGAAGGTGTGAACACCTAGAGTTTATTTTTGGAGGGATGGTGATCATCAACCTGACCCGCAGAGTCCACCAGGATTTCCATGCACTACAAGTTGTTATTACGTGGGCCCCCGTAATAATAAATTGTCTTGCACAGTTACCCCAATTTTCACTCGTCCAAGCAGATGATCAATCAAGGAGGGGACACTACTGTGCTTATACCTCTGTCATGGAAAGGACCATTGCGGTGGCCCACGCGCTAACACTCGTTATCGTTACGCGCGAATAGGCACGATGGTTTAATGAAATAGGAATAAAGAGAATTCCTAGTAGTTGTAGGGGCACCTTCAAGATGAATACTTCATCTTCCTTTCCTAGTCAAGTGTGTCGTCAATCTTGGTTTACAAAAGCCGCAGGGATCTCGTCCCGCTGATTAAGAATTCGTTCAAGGTTGCCGCCTCTGCCTCGTTGTCACTATCGTAGTCAGGCACCTTCACGATCGAGAGAGAAGAGCAGCCATTTCCTACGGAAGCAAGCTCATAATCTTGTTTGGTAATTACTCCATCTATGAGCTTTGCAATGAACGTGAGGTCGATAGCTTCATCGTGCGAGTTACGTATAGTAATAGGAGTCGGAGTCGAAAGTATCTTATTCACGTCGATAATCATTCCGTACACTTATTTGTATGTATGTATGTATATCAGTAACAAATATGTTACTTAGCATAAACAAGCAATCCGATGAATTATATCACGTATAACTCTCGTTTATTCTTTGGGGGGTCATTTTGTCTTTGGCAAGTCTAACTCGTGTAGACTATGCCTTAGTTGGCACCTTATCTTGAGGGTATTCCCTACTAATGTCCTTGCCTTGTCTCTTCTTTGAAAAATGTTTGACTCATGGATCTTGACGCTTACATGAATGCAATGAAAAACCCTTTTTGTAAAATGTGTTTGTGAGAGAACTCTAGTGATTGTAGTCTAGACTTGAGAAGGAATCCTAGTTCACTACAATCGAAGCTCTGATACCAAACTGTCACACCCTGACTTTTGCGGAAGCGTATGATGTGTGACTGGTTTAATATCATTGCATTCAATCGTAATAAACAACTACATGATCAAAACGATGTTCATCCATTCATAAAATTTGAGTATTACAAACACTGGTTATTCAAGTTTTTAAAACACAACCTTCAACTAGGTTACAAACCAACAAAAGTGGATGACATCTAAACTTGAAGTTTACTTCTAGTTATGACACCTGTGCCCAAGATCCATCCTGTTACCTGAAATACATGTAATTTTGGAAAACATCAACAAAAGTTGAGCGAGTTCATGCGTTTTGTATGAGTACTGTATTCTTGTAAATCTTTGAGAGACTCCTTTGTAAATAGGAATGAAAAGCGTGTATGCACATAAATGTTTTACAAGGACTTTAAGGCATGTGAGGACATAGGGAGCACTCGTAATGGCTTATACCTTTGTCGATTTTCCTCGACTGTGTCGATTAACCTCGACTGTGTTAATTTCCCTTGACTGTGTCAATTTCCCTTGACTATGTCGATTACCCTCGACTGTGTCGATTACCCTCGACTGGGACTCCGAAGCACTACTTGGTACTAGTTGTGACCATGAGTGGGGTTCGGCCGTACCCGTTAGATCTAACCCTCGTCCCTAATTAAGTATTAATGGCATTTCAATATCTTGTCTATGCTCACATGATCTAGTATTTCATAGGCATTTCATACCGTTTCAAGTATTCGTAACATGTATTTCACCCCCGAGAGTTATAAAACCAAAAACAGTTAAAGAAAAGGGGGAGCATGAACTCACTGTTTTGCGTCTTCAGTACTCGTAACTCAAATCTCGTCAGCAAACACGACTACCTACAATGCTAGGGTCTATTAGACGAGCGGGCCGTGCCTTGCCTTAGTATTCATGTTTTGAGTTACGTTTCTTTTATGTCTCAATATTATTCCAAGGTTTCGTGACAATACTTCTCAAGTATTTATTTTCGTATTTCTTTCCCAAGGATGGGAGTATTTCATACATGTATTCTCGTATCCTTGTATTTGTAGTTCCGAAATAATATATTTTCAAGTCTTTCTTTAGAAAATATATTTAAACTTGTTTTGTCCAAAAATAATGTATTGTCAAGAAAATATATATTTTTCTCAAAATATACTTTTACTTCCAAAAATATATTTTCTCTTGGTCGAAAATACAATATTACTCTTGTAATATTTTCAAAAATCATATTTTCATTTCTTGTATCCAAAACAATATTTGCCAAAAATATATTTGTAACGGTATTTTCCGGAATATTTTGTAAGTTACGTTTTGCGTTCGGTTTCACAATATCAAGTGTGTAACTTATGTATTTATCCCGTGAGATTTTTGGTATTATTTTGGATTTGTAAGTTCTTGGTATTTGTTAAGTTACATTATTTTACCATAAAATAATACAACTAGTCCACAAAGTATACAAATATTCACACAAGTGTCTTAATATAAAATATATATTCTAAATATATATTTATCCATTTTTATTTACAAAAACCAACCTCCAATACTTGTATTTTTGTTACAAAAATATATGGCAAGTTTATATGGAAAATCATAGTTAAAAAAAAAATACACTTGTAAATACTTGTTAGAATATATTTTCTAAGTGTTGGAATTTTTAGAAAATTTTGCCATAGTTTCCTTTGTAAATGGAGGTGTCCATGCTATTTAGCATATCATTTTGTTTTCAAAAATCATCCAAACAATCAACAACAAATCACTTAATCATTTTATACTTACCAAGTTTAAAAACATTACACTTCACATAGTAACATGAACTTGATCTTTCAAGAATCATCTTTTTAAACTTGGTTCCTTTGGAAAAATCATTCACAAGTCTTGGATTTACAAGATTACTAGTTCACTTTGTTTGTCATTTTACAAGAAATCATTTTATGTTCAAGTTCATGTCTTTACTAGAAGATGATTATCTTATGTAAACACATAATCATATCCTAACTTGCTAAATCATGTTTTTAATCATAATCTAGCAAGTTCCATGTAATGATCAACATCAATGTCTCTAGAAATCACAATCAAGCATTATACATACACTAATAACATCATTTCACCAAGGTTTCATCATATTTCATGCTTTATGTTTCAAGATTCAAGTGTATGTTCTTTAGTGTTCTTGTTATTTCAACATAATATATCTTTTATCCAATCAAAATGGAAGTAAACAAGAGTTAACAAGAATCTTACTACTAGCTTCAAGCTAGGGAAGAACAAGATGAATAATGAGTGGATAAAAGCAAACAAAGGTGGTCCTTCAAGATCCAAGAGTTCCAAGCTTCCTAATTCACCTTCTAGCACCTTGAGATAACCTTGAAGTTGTTGGATGATGACCGAAAATTGAGGTGGTATGAAGGGGATGCTCGGCCGAAGCTTTGAGGGAGAGGAAGAGTGTGTTGTGGTGTTTTGAAATGTTGGTGATGAAGGTTACTTATAACCACAATTACCTAATGTCCAATGGTTCTTGTGTCTCCCCAAGTACAAACCACATCTTAATCAAATCCCAATGAATATTATGGAAGATTTAGAAAGATTTAAGTGATCTTGAGGTGGGGCCATGCTATGTGGGCTGTAAATAATCAAGGGGGGGGGGGTAAATTGTAATTTGATGGTGAGGTAGGTCATTAGTGGAGGTGTTAAGTGTAAAAGTCTTGTATTTATGTGCATCATGTATTTTATAATATGTTAGGGTGCTCGGAAACCATAACTAGCTCAGAAAAAGTGAAACAATGTTTCTAGCAATATTTTGGTGTTCCGGGTAATGTCCGGTTGTTCAGTTAGATACTGGTTCGTTAAAGTGTCTAGTTATTCCATATAGTGTCCTTTATGTAACTTTTTGTGACACTTTTAATTCCCGACACTTAAGAAAGCATACAGGACCATTTTGCCATCTTTTTGCACATTACTAGCTTGTTAAAAAGCTGAATTTTGCTGAAATATGCAGAATTCTGCACTTTATGTGGGTCTTAGGCACTTTCCTGCACTTAAACTATCACCTAGGGACGCAGTTTTATGGTCCTTACCTCTCTACACACTATACTAGTGTAATGCGTCGTCTCTGGCTCATACTGGGCCTCAAAATATTGTCTGTCTATGTACTGAACTTCGTCAGCATTTTTAGTTTGTCTGGTAATTGTGCCAATTCTGTTCTGTGTATCATTAGAACTATCTTGTGTTGCATGTAGCAACGATAAAAGTCTTGCAACATGAAATGCCATTGTATGTATATAACAGTAAAAATTCCTTTGTCTTGTAAACTAGATCATGCGCAGTTATTAATGCACAGATTACTGTTCAATTAGTGTACGGAATGTACGGAAAAGTGACGGTTGTCACATCGCGCCCCGGTCAAAGATAAGATTTATAGTCCCAAATTACCCTTAACAAATAGTTAGTGGTAGCAAGGGGTCGAACCACGAAGAGTTTGTGGTTTGCTAATGGACTTGATTGATTTAAAAATGTTTGTCACTATTATGAAGCTTACTAGATTACTTTTATGGTTTTTGTTTGTTTTGAAAAGATGTTGAAATGGATTAACAAGTTTGGTTGGATTACTAAAAATTGAATGAATGCAAGAAAACTTTGATTAACGAGTATAAAACAAGATAGACAAACAAGGTTCACACCCGGTTCAACAAATGCAAGACCTAGGGTTACTACACGTTTTAATTTGGTTTAATCGAATTAGTTCATTAACGGGTTGAAAATCACAAAGCTTAGGTGCCAATCTCTATCAACGTTATAGACCGCGGACCACGATGCACTTCATTTGTCACACCCCCAAAATACCAGATGCGGGATCACCGCAGGACGTGTGACGTACCAGGATCCAAGCCACCAATCACATTGAACTACGTATAATATTTAGATAAAACATTCCATTCAATTCCAAAGTATAAATCCAAACCATAAGTTAAACCAAGTTAAGTATTCAGCGGAAGCATATTGTAAATAGTAATTCAAATGTTCCAAATCATATGTTCATAATCAATAAAGCGAGTATCCAAGGGTTTCGATCCATGACCACTCCAGTGCTCCCAGATAACAAGTCCATGATCAACATTCTAACGACCTGCAAGCATGCAGACAAGTGTGTCAGACAACGCTGGTGAGTTCAAAGTTTTGTTAACGCGTTTAGTTACCAGATGTGTGTTTAGAACAGTTCAACGTTATGTTTTGATGATGTTATTAACTCGATTACCGTATGTGGCTACTAGATGTGTTTGCCCAAACCCCAATGCCTCTATCAAAGCATTGGTCAAGTGGTCAAGGTAAATAGTTCACGCCCGTCCATTCCGGCCCGGTGTGAGGGTGCCAAACCTAATAGCGCTATCAACTAAATACCTCGTTGCCTTCTCAGCAACACGGTAGACGTAAGGGGTCTTATATGATAGATACTGAGTTTAATAACCAACATCCCAGTTTAATAGTTCACCCAGCATTCCATCCAGGAACGTTTACCAGATGTCCCAACCCACCGGGACGCATGCTTAGAAAAGAGCAGTGAACTCACCTTGGTTTGCTCGGTAAGATTAACTACTCGTTCACACTTAAACAGTCACACCCTATTGCATTCAAATATTAAAAATCAGTTTATGTTCACGTATTGTCATAGTGTACACACAAACTATCACAGCAGTTATACCTCCCATGTAATCACTCAATACACGTATGTGTTCCAAACTAATGCTTAACAGTTGTATGTATTATGCTGGATGTATGAACCAGATTGTGTCTCATATCAGGTAAGTATCTCTAACAGTAAACATCATTAACATCAGGCAGTAAGTATCATTAACATCATTCAATAGATAGCATTAACGATGGACAGTAGTTATTACTCACAATAGACATGTTGGTTTATTAACATAATCATTGCCATCCATCAATAATAGTCAACCTAGTTATCTTTCCCTCAGTCAACATTTACATCGTTATTAGTCACTAATAGAGACTCGTCTTATCCAATTACCAATCAACTGTCTAAGTGACATACTCTAGCGACAAAACAACAACCGGCGAAACGGAAACCCCATGTGTTTCGTCGATTCCCTGTGTGACGAAACATATCATGTTTCGTCGAGCTGACCTACGGCGAAACACCCCAGTGTTTCGTCGGGATACAGTTTCGTCATGTAACAGTTACGTATTCAATCAACACTTGACAGTTTCTAAACTCTAATCATCACCAACAGTTCATGTGCACTAAGATTACATGCTTATTATTAAAGGAGTGAGGCCGCCATCTTCACCAATCTCGATTATACACACAAGGCAACATCTCAATGTTAATATTTATGTAATGCTTACTGACAGTTTGTTAAGATCACCACATGGCCGCCCTTTCTATTTAATCAATGTTATCCACCCTTATCCAAACCATCACCTATAATTCTATTGGACCTTTATATCAAATAGCACATGTAGTCAACAGCATGTACACACAAATCATTTCATCATCAATGACACATGTATACTGACAAAGGCATATTAATTGATTATAGTTCACATTAGTCTGACACTCCCAAATTCAAGATTCACAATTTTTATAGTTCACAATATCATTGGACCGATCAAAACATACTTTACTAATTAACAAAATCATCATGACCATCACATCACAATTATATCAATACTAACCGAGATGATAGAAACGGTGGGTCCGGTCGATAGGGAGAGCCTCAAGGATTCAGAATGGTCGCCGCACAAGAGAGGAAAATCTAGGGTTTGATAACTTACGTTTACTCACAACGAGCACATATAAAACAGATAGATGTTTGGGCCCTACCTGGGCCGAAAGCCAAACTCGACGAAACCAAATGACGAAACATTCATGTTTCGTCAAATTCAAGTTTGCAAATATTAAGTCAATGTGAAACAGTTAGCGTGTTTACAAAATCATACTCCAATTCCTTAATCACAAGACCAACTAATGCCACAACCGTCTTATAATAACCTAATGACAAACATACATTATAACAAACGCGCATCCGTTACAACACAACGAATTAACAAGCAACGAGTCGAGAAGGATCTTGAACACTCAGGTTATCACATCATCCCCAACTTGAAAGAAATTTCGTCCCGAAATTTGATAAGCAATCCAAAATAGCAAGGCGGTAACTCAGGATGACTGTGGATTTTCCGCGGGTACCACATCATCCCCAACTTGAATGGGAATTTCGTCCCGAAATTCACTAGTTGCATTAGATCTAGATTTGCCAGGCTTGGTCTTGTCTTTGGGGAATAAATGTGGATACTTAAGTTTCATCTGATCCTCGCGTTCCCACGTGAACTCCGGTCCACGTCGTGAGTTCCAACGAACTCTCACAATTGGAATACGACTGTGCTTGCGAACCTTAACTTCCCGATCCATAATCTCAATTGGTTCTTCGACAAACTGCAACTTGTCATCGATTCTCAGCTCTTGAAATGGTACGACCAGTGTTTCATCCGACAAACACTTCTTTAATTGCGACACATGGAAAACATCATGGACGTTGCCCAATTCAGCGGGTAACTCCAACCTGTAGGCCACTTTACCAATTCGCTCCAGAATTTTGAATGGCCCAACATAACGAGGGTTTAACTTGCCACGTTTCCCAAAACGCACCACACCCTTCCAGGGTGAGACCTTCAACATAACGCGATCATTAACTTCAAATTCCAAAGGTTTCCTACGCTTATCAGCGTAGCTTTTCTGGCGGCACGCGCTGCGGCCATACGGTTTCTGATCTGAACAATTGTTTCTGAAGTTTTAAGTACAAGCTCCGGACCGGTGATCTGACTGTCACCCACTTCAGCCCAACAGAGAGGAGAACGGCATTTCCGCCCATACAATGCTTCAAATGGAGCTGCCTGGATACTAGTGTGGTAGTTGTTGTAGGAGAACTCTATCAATGGCAAGTGCTTCTCCCATCCTTTCCCAAAATCAATTACACATGCCCGTAGCATGTCTTCAAGCGTCTGAATGGTGCGCTCACTCTGACCATCTGTTTGTGGATGATAAGCAATACTCATGTCGAGTTGTGAACCAAACGATTTATGCATTGACTGCCATAATTCAGAAGTAAAACGTGGATCTCGATCCGAAATAATAGAAGTTGGCACCCCATGCCTAGACACCACCTCCTTAAGATAAACTGCTTCCAGCTGTGAAAACTTATCTGTTTCCTTGATTGCCAGAAAATGCGCTGACTTTGTGAGTCGATCAACAATCACCCAAATAGTATCGTTTCCAGCCTGAGTCCTCGGTAACCCTGTAACGAAATCCATGGCAATCTGTTCCCACTTCCACGTGGGTATCTCTGGCTGCTGAAGTAGACCCGAGGGCTTCTGATGCTCCGCTTTGACTTTAGCACAAGTCAAACATTTGCTAACGTAAGTTGCTATGTGAGCTTTCATGCTAGGCCACCAATACGTAGTCTTCAAGTCGTGGTACATCTTATCTGAACCAGGATGTACTGAGTAGCGAGACTTATGTGCTTCCTCCATTACAAGTTCTCGTAAATTTCCATAGAGTGGGACCCAGATGCGTCCGGTTACATAGTAGGCGCCGTCTCCCTTTTGTTCTAACCGTTGTCTTGAGCCGCGTAGAGCTTCAGCCCTGACGTTTTCTGGTTTCAACGCTTCTATCTGAGCATCTCGTATCTGGGAAGGAAGACTAGATTGAATGGTGAGTTGTAATGCTCGCACACGCTTAGGTGCAGTATCCTTTCGACTGAGGGCGTCAGCCACAACATTTGCTTTGCCCGGATGGTACTTGATGGCACATTCGTAATCATTCAGTAGCTCGACCCATCGACGTTTTCGCATATTCAATTCTTTCTGGTCGAAATATGCTGAAGGCTCCTGTGGTCGGTATAAATAGTTCATTTAGTACTGTACAGGTAATGCCTCCAGATTTTGAGCGCAAACACTACAGCTCCCAACTCCAAATCGTGAGTCGTGTAATTCTTCTCGTGTACCTTCAACTGTCGAGAAGCATAAGCTATCACCTTCTCGCGTTGCATCAACACACAACCGAGACCCTGAATCGATGCATCACAATAAACCACAAAATCTTCGGTACCCTCTGGTAAAGACAAGATCGGTGCACTGCAAAGTTTCTGCTTTAATAACTGGAAGGCCTCCTCTTGTTTCGTTCCCCAAGAGTATACCGTGCCCTTCTGTGTTAGCGAGGTGAGGGGTTGCGCGATCTTCGAAAAATCCTTAATAAACCTCCGATAATATCCAACGAGACCAAGAAATTGTCGCACTTCAGAAGGAGTCTTTGGTACCGCCCAATTCTTAACAGCATCCACCTTTGCAGGATCCACGTGTATCCCCATTTCGTTAACAATGTGCCCAAGAAAGTGCACTTCTCGAATCCAGAAATCACACTTAGAAAACTTTGCATAAAGTTGCTCCTTTCTCAGGAGTTCCAAGATAAGACGCAGATGTCGCTCGTGATCTTCCTTGCTCTTCGAGTAGATCAAAATGTCATATATGAATACTATAATGAAATCGTCGAGAAACTGTTTACATACGCGGTTCATGAGATCCATGAAGACCGCTGGTGCATTCGTCAATCCAAACGGCATAACCAAAAACTCATAGTGCCCATAGCGCGTTCGAAACGCCATTTTTGGAACATCCTCCTCTCGGACTCTCACCTGATGATAGCCCGATCTTAAGTCGATCTTCGAATGAAAACTTGACCCTTGCAACTGGTCAAACAAGTCGTCGATGCGTGGCAATGGATAACGGTTCTTGATGGTCACCTTGTTGAGTTCCCGATAATCAATGCACATGCGAAAGGACCCGTCTTTCTTCTTTACAAATAAAACTGGGGCTCCCCAAAGCGAAGAACTGGGTCGAATAAAGCCTCTGTCCAACAATTCTTGCAGCTGGTTAGACAGTTCTTGCAATTCTCCGGGTGCTAAACGGTAAGGAGCACGAGCAATTGGAGCTGCTCCTGGTGCAAGTTCGATCTGAAATTCCACTTGGCGATGAGGAGGTAAACCAGGAAGTTCCTCAGGAAATACATCGGCGAATTCATGTACCACTGGCAGATCCTCGATCTTTCTTTCTCCTGACGGAGTATCTGTAACAAGTTCCAGAATAGAAGGATACCCCTTTCGTAGACATTTCTGTGCTTGCATAGCTGAAATAATACCGACCATCACACCACTGCGATGCCCTTGAACCAACAATGGCTCTCCATCAGGGAGAGGGATGCGCACAATCTTTTCTCTACACAGAATCTCAGCTTGGTGCTTAGATAGCCAATCCATACCAACCACTATATCGAAACTACCGAGGGTAACAGGAAGGAGATCAATATCAAACACTTGACCCACGAGATCTAGTTTACACCCAAAAAGGACATGCGAAGCTTCTATCGTTTTACCATCAGCTAATTCTACTACTTGCTTAACCTCTAAAGGGGTGGGAGTTAACCCTAGTCGCTGACTAAACTCTAGGGACACATAACTCCAATCGGCACCGGAATCAAATAACACAGAAGCAATAAGACGGTTTACAGAAAACATACCAGTCACGACGTTGCCGTCGTTCCTAGCATCCCCAGCCCCGATCGTGAATACCCTTCCACGAGCACCGTTGCCCCCATTATTGTCGTTGTTGTTGTTTTTGTTTCTAGCATTGTTGTTATTCTGGCGGTTGTTGTCGTTGGCGTTCTGATTCAACTGAGGGCAATCCCGCTTAAAGTGGCCCTCATCCCCACACTGATAGCACCCTTTCCTGAGACCCTGATTCTGCTGAGGTTGCTGCCTTTGCTGTCTCTGATACTGCTGGTTTTGCTGCTGCTGCTGCTGCTTTGGCTGTGGGGCTCTACAGTCTTTGGCCTCATGGCCCACCTTTTCGCATCTACGGCATGCCCGGACGCACTGCCCATAATGATGATAGCCACACCTGTTGCATTGTGGCTTCTTCCCAACATAAGAACCCTGGTTCTGATTACTGCCCTGGCCTTGATTGACTGAAGACGACTGACTGAAACTGCGATTGTTGCCAGTGTCCGGCCTTTTCTGTGACTGCATCGAATTGGACGCCTTGTCCACATCGTTCCACTTACGCTTGTTGTCAGTGGCGGGGGTAGTGGCTGTGGTAGTGACAGTAGTAGCAGTAGCAGAAACACGCGGTGGTAGTGACTTACTCTCCACCTCTTGATCAACGATCTTGTGAGTCAAACGGACGATCTGTGTTAGGTTATTGAGATTTGATGCGGTAACCAAACCCTTCACTCGTGGAGGTAATCCCTTGATAAACAACTCAATTCTTCGAGACATAGGTCGGGACAAATTCGGGCACATATCTGCCAACTCATATGACCGCTTCACATACGCTTCAACCTCAGATCCCACCAATTTCAGGTCATAATACTCGTTCTCCAATTTCTGGATCTCATCGCGAGGACAGTACTCCTCCCTCATAAATTCCTTAAAGTCGTCCCAAGTAGTGGCGTTCGCCGCCTCGATACCCAACAGCTGAACCTGTGCATTCCACCATGTCAGGGCACCATCCTCGAGTGTGCCCGTAGCATACTTCACCCTGTCCCCAGCAGGATAATTACACATAGCAAATACCGACTCCGCCTTCTCAAACCACCGCAGAAGTCCTACAGCCCCTTCTGTCCCATTGAAGGTCTGTGGCTTACAATACATGAACATCTTGAACGTGCAAGCAGGCTGGTTGTTCGGGTGCGCTGGGTGAAAGAAGATACAACACAGGAGTAAGAGTTGTGTACACGATACAGGATTAAAAGTATTTGGTACAGTTCATACCAGCTTGGTAGGCTGCCAGGATTAAAAGTATTTGGTACAGTTCATACCAGCTTGGTAGGCTGCCAGAGCCTCAGCCTCAGATTTGTTAACTCAGCTTGAGTCATGTTGATGTTACCACGTCCGTGTCCTCGTCCACTCATGTTTCTATATATGGAAATGAACCAATTTAGGAGTTGAAATTAGGCGAAAGTCAAGTATCACGTTGATATCTACGTACTACCAAGTTTGCACATAATAAGGCAGAACCCGTCTCACGCTCGTTAAGCCTCACTGGGACTTACATGCACGTCTCGTTATTATTAAGTGTGCACCCATAATAATAAGGCAATTTGCATGCTTATCTCAGTGCCTCTTAGCTTGCGCTAGAAGTTTCCCCCGTTCAAATAACACAACGAAAGGTATCACAGGGTTACGATTCACATAAGTCAAAGAGTAGTGTCACACTATCAAGTCACCATAGTATCTAGTGTGTCGTTTCATGCAAGTTGTGAGTGTGTATGACCGCTAAACAAGTAATACATAAAGTAAACAGAAGACGAACCTTGCCATCTGGAGCTGAGTGTCATGATCGATTTTCGAAGGTGTTCGGTTATAGTCTGGTTTTACAAAAACGTTTTAAAACCTAGTTCACTATAACCAGTGGCTCTGATACCAAACTGTCACACCCCCAAAATACCACATGCGGGATCACCGCAGGACGTGTGACGTACCAGGATCTAAGCCACCAATCACATTGAACTACGTATAATATTTAGATAAAACATTCCATTCAATTCCAAATTATAAATCCAAACCATAAGTTAAACCAAGTTAAGTATTCAGCGGAAGCATATTGTAAATAGTAATTCAAATGTTCCAAATCATATGTTCATAATCAATAAAGCGAGTATCCAAGGGTTTCGATCCATGACCACTCCAGTGCTCCCAGATAACAAGTCCATGATCAACATTCTAACGACCTGCAAGCATGCAGACAAGTGTGTCAGACAACGCTGGTGAGTTCAAAGTTTTGTTAACGCGTTTAGTTACCAAATGTGTGTTTAGAACAGTTCAACGTTATGTTTTGATGATGTTATTAACTCGATTACCGTATGTGGCTACTAGATGTGTTTGCCCAAACCCCAATGCCTCTATCAAAGCGTTGGTCAAGTGGTCAAGGTAAATAGTTCACGCCCGTCCATTCCGGCCCGGTGTGAGGGTGCCAAACCTAATAGCGCTATCAACTAAATACCTCGTTGCCTTCTCAGCAACACGGTAGATGTAAGGGGTCTTATATGATAGATACTGAGTTTAATAACCAACATCCCAGTTTAATAGTTTACCCAGCATTCCATCCAGGAACGTTTACCAGATGTCCCAACCCACCGGGACGCATGCTTAGAAAAGAGCAGTGAACTCACCTTGGTTTGCTCGGTAAGATTAACTACTCGTTCACACTTAAACAGTCACACTCTATTGCATTCAAATATTCGAAATCAGTTTATGTTCACGTATTGTCATAGTGTACACACAAACTATCACAGCAGTTATACCTCCCACGTAATCACTCAATACACGTATGTGTTCCAAACTAATGCTTAACAGTTGTATGTATTATGCTGGATGTATGAACCAGATTGTGTCTCATATCAGGTAAGTATCTCTAATAGTAAACATCATTAACATCAGGCAGTAAGTATCATTAACATCATTCAATAGATAGCATTAACGATGGACAGTAGTTATTACTCACAATAGACATGTTGGTTTATTAACATAATCATTGCCATCCATCAATAATAGTCAACCTAGTTATCTTTCCCTCAGTAAACATTTACATCGTTATTAGTTACTAATAGAGCCTCGTCTTATCCAATTACCAATCAACTGTCTAAGTGACATACTCTAGCGACAAAACAGCAACCGGCGAAACGGAAATCCCATGTGTTTCGTCGATTCCCTGTGTGACGAAACATATCATGTTTCGTCGAGCTGACCTACGGCGAAACACCCCAGTGTTTCGTCGGGATACAGTTTTGTCATGTAACAGTTACGTATTCAATCAACACTTGACAGTTTCTAAACTCCAATCATCACCAACAGTTCATGTGCACTAAGATTACATGCTCATTATTCAAGGAGTGAGGCCGCCATCTTCACCAATCTCGATTATACACACAAGGCAACATCTCAATGTTAATATTTATGTAATGCTTACTGACAGTTTGTTAAGATCACCACATGGCCGCCCTTTCTATTTAATCAATGTTATCCACCCTTATCCAAACCATCACCTATAATTCTATTGGACCTTTATATCAAATAGCACATGTAGTCAACAGCATGTACACACAAATCATTTCATCATCAATGGCACATGTATACTGACAAAAGCATATTAATTGATTATAGTTCACATGAGTCTGACACTCCCAAATTCAAGATTCACAATTTTTATAGTTCACAATATCATTGGACCGATCAAAACATACTTTACTAATTAACAAAATCATCATGACCGTCACATCACAATTATATCAATACTAACCGAGATGATAGAAACGGTGGGTCCCGTCGATAGGGAGAGCCTCAAGGATTCAGAATGGTCGCTGCACAAGAGAGGAAAATCTAGGGTTTGATAACTTACGTTTACTCACAACGAGCACATATAAAACAGATAGATGTTTGGGCCCTACCTGGGCCGAAAGCCCAACTCGGTGAAACCAAATGACGAAACATTCATGTTTCGTCAAATTCAAGTTTGCAAATATTAAGTCAATGTGAAACAGTTAGCGTGTTTACAAAATCATACTCCAATTCCTTAATCACAAGACCAACTAATGCCACAACCATCTTATAATAACCTAATGACAAACATACATTATAACAAACGCGCATCCGTTACAACACAATGAATTAACAAGCAACGAGTTGAGAAGGACCTTGAACACTCGGGTTGTCACATCATTACCTTGGACTAATAAATCCTATCAAAAGACAAGGCATAAATACGCATATTCGTTTCACAAAGTCCAATTTAATCATTCATTTCGCAAATTCAATACAAACGTATGACAATTGTCTAAAGATTCAAATGCAATTCAACTTGTCACAAACCAAATATCAAACACATAATAAAACCCTAAATCTTACAAAAGTCTACACTGGGGTGAAACCTCCAAAAAATTAGCCGCTCATGATCGAAAGGACTTGATCACCAGATATTGAGAACTTGAAAGTGAACATCTTGAATCTTGTAATTGGTTGAAGGATGATGATTAGGGTTTGAATGAAATGATGGTGATGAATGGATTGATGGATGGATAAACTAGGGTTTGAAGATGGAGATGATGATGAATTGCATGGTGGAATTAGTTGATTTCGATGGTGGTTGGTGTAATTGATGAATTGGTAATGAAGGAGATGGTGAATAATGGCTCCAAGAAGGTTTTCAAAACTCAAATCAAGTGTAACTATCGAATTGATGGTCAAAGATGTTTTAAGTTCGTTCAACAACCAACGAAAACCAAAATTCACGATCTGATGAACGACTTTGCGTCGCCGACACATGCTCTAGCCGTCGCCGACGGTACCCGGGATTGTTTAAACCAGGCGACGCTGTAAGACCCTTACTAGCTTTACATATTTCATATTATATCTGGTGCATTTCCTTATCTAAAATACTGAATTTTTTTTTTTTTTCAAAAGTTTATTATAACAATGTTAACATAAAGTTCAAACCATTCAAGTTTATCACTTTTTAAAACATATCGTTATAACGACACCGACTTAACTTGCAAAACCTTCAAACAATATTTACAAAAGTTCGCTAAAACATCACATAAGTGTTTAGTGACAAAAGACATACTTTCATTGCGGAAGCTTCATTTGTGTGCATGTTCAGTTCTCTTAATAGCTTGATCTCCATCCGCCATTTTCGTTTTATTTACCTATAGTAAAAAATGATCATAATTGTCAGTTATGAGTGTTTATTAGATGTTAAACAAGTTTTAAAGTTCAAAACAAGCAAACAGCAACAAAACCTCAGTCGCTCTCGCGGGTCGCGAGAGGTGGTGGCGGGCCGCGACCGAGACAGGTTATCCTGTCGCGGAGCGTCAGCAATGTATTTCGACAGAAAGATTATAAATCAGACCTGCATTTTCCACCTATGAGCCATTTTACGAAAACTACCATAACTTGTTCGTTTCTAGTCTGATTTGGGTCACATTTCTTTCTACGCGACCGTAATCATATCATCTATAACATGGAATGAAAATCCAACATACGGCTGAACAATTGTTCTTACTTTGAACCCTCGACTTGCAGAAATTTTTCTCGTAATTATTCGACCCGTTTCAATTAATGGACTATAGAACTTACTTATGAGCTCAAAACTTCTATTAAAGCTTGCACATCAACATACTTGAATTTTATGACACATTATATTAAAACTCATGTGTCGTCAACAACGTATATACGTCTTAATCAACCCATTTATTCTAACTAGCGTCATCCATCGCTTTAACTTACCAAAGTTAAATACTTTAGTGATTTTTACCCATTTGATTTCATGAGCAAAGTCCATCGCCGTATTAGAATCAAACCTGTCGTATTCAAGTCAATTTGACCCGTTTAGACTTTTAAGTGGAATCCACCACTTTCATCATTTATTCAATATCGAAATTTCTGATTTTTCTTATTTTGTTACTACAAACGAAATCATACGTTTTAGTAATATCTAAACATCATAATGATTTGATTATTATTCAACAACAAAACATAAAAATGCTAACAAGATATTACCAAGCGCATAGCCGCGTACCTTCCAAAGCTTTCCTTTTAACCGATTATTCGCTCTGCTTTGGTTACTAGACGATCCACCCAAATTGCCTATAAAATCCAATTTGGACATATTGCTTAGTATCCATATTTCTATATTCAACTTCTAGTGTTGTCAACTAGTCAAATAAGTGATTACTTCATAATTCTTACTTATTTTCAATTCATTCAAGCATTTTATCAAACATCTAGTGTGTATAATTAGTATTCTAATACTATCATGTTCATAGTTAACGACTTTAACCATGTGTAAGTATGGTAATTCGATTCATATATCAAGAACACTATAGCCATACTAGAACTTGCATCATAACTATCAATTAACATCAAATATCACAAGAATTCATATATTCTTCACAAAACCCATATACCCTTATATGACAAATAATGAAACTCATGAATTATGACATGAATGAACCAATTTATTGTCTAAGACTTGTTCCTAGACTTGTGTTCATCCTAATTTAACCAGAACATCCATCAATTTACCACTAATTCCTATTACAAGTAACCATGTAGGTTCAACATACCATCAAATCTAAGAATTTAACATACCTTGTGATCTACTAAGTATGAGGATCACAAATTCAGCTTTGAATCACCTTCAATTTGGTTATGTTTCTTTGATTTTGAGTGAAATTGTCGGATTTAGGGTTTTGAAAGAGATAGAGTTCGTCCCTAGGGTTTTTTTGATCTATCAGGACACACACGACACACACTTGTGTGTGTTCTGATGTTTATCCAGGATTTAATCAAAACAACTTTCACATTTGGCACCTTTAGCCCCTCTGGTTTCCAAGTTTTATAAAAGGGTCAAAATACTTTGATTCCCATCTTTTCTAACAAGATTTTAACTAGGTTAATTATTCCTAATTTCTGCTCTCACTATTTTATTATAAAATTTATAACTTACACATGTACACAAACATATATAGTTTAATAAATTAGGGGTGTTACAAGTCTATCCCCCTTAAAAGGATTTTGTCCTCGAAATTGCAATACGTACCGAATAAAGAAGGGTACAAGCATCTCATCTCTTCTTCGGACTCCCAAGTGGTGTCTGATCCCTTCCGGTGTTCCAATTTAACTTTAACTTGATTGATTTCTTTGTTTCTTAAGCTTTTATCTTTTTGATTAAGAATTGCGATGGGCTTTACAACGTAATTAAGTTGATCGTCAACTTCAATGTCTTCATAGCTTACATAAGCCATTTCGTCAGCTAAGCACTTTCGTAGATGAGAGACATGGAAAGTGCTATGAATACTGCTCAACTCTTCTGGCAATTCGAGTCGGTAAACTACCTTACCTACACGCTCTATGATTTTGAATGGCCCAATAAATCTTGGACTCAGTTTTCCCCGTTTCCGAAATCGGATAACCCTTTTCCACGGAGATACTTTAAGCTATACCATATCCCCAACCTGAAACTCGATTGGCCTTCGTCTTTTATCTGCATAGGACTTTTTTCGATCTTGAGCAGCTTTTAAATGAGCCCAGATCACTTCAATCTTTTCATTAGTGATCTTGACTACATCTTTGTGAGCTAATTCTCGCGGACCCACTTCACCCCAACACACTGGCGTTTGACACTTTCTGCCGTAAAGCATCTCATATGGGGCCTTTCCAATATTGGAATGGTAACTGTTGTTATATGAAAATTCAGCTAGTGTTAGATAAATATCCCAGCTACCACCAAAATCAATAATACATGCCCGTAGCATATCTTCGAGCGTTTGAATAGTTCTTTCGCTTTGCCCATCGGTCTACGGATGATATGCGATACTAAAGAATAACTTAGTACCCATCTGCTCTTGGAAATCGCGCCAGAAGTTCAAAGTAAACCGTGTATCTCTATCAGATACGATAGACACCGGTACTTCATGGCGAGATATGATTTCATTAGTGTATACTTCTGACATCTTCTCGGAAGTATATGTTTCCCGAATTGGAATAAAATGAGCACTCTTGGTTAATCTATCAACTACTATCTATATGGCATCAATTCCACGTGATATTCTTGGTAGTTTAGTTAACAGATCCATAGTGATGTGCTCCCATTTCAACACCGGAATATCTAACGGCTGAAGTTTACCTTAAGGCTTCTGGTGTTCTGCTTTTTTCTTGTAAACAAGTTAAGCATTTTTCCATGTACTTATTGATGTCTCGCTTCATTCCGGGCCACCAACTAATTGCATCCACTGCACCCGAATAGGTGAATACTCTTCTTTTCTGCTCAGTGCATCTGCAACTATGTTGGCTTTTCCGGGATGATAATGAATTTCACAATCATAATCCTTCACCGTCTCTAACCAACGCCGTTGTCTCATATTTAACTCCTTTTGATCAAAGAAGTACTTGAGACTTTTATGGTCAGTGAAAATAGTACACTTCACACCATACAAATAATGCCTCCATATTTTTAAGGCAAATACCACTGCTGCCAATTCCAGATCATGTGTCAGGTATTTCTTTTCATGAGTCTTTAATTGTCTCGAAGCATACGCGATCACCTTTCCTCGTTGCATAAGTACGCATCCTATACCAAGCTGGGATGCATCAGAATAAATGACCATGTCTTCAATTCCATCTGGTAACGTTAATACCGGTGCACTGGTCAATTTTTCTTTAAGTATACTAAAGGCATCTTCTTATGCATTTCCCCATACAAATTTCTCATGTTTACGGGTTAACTTGGTTAATGGAGTTGCAATTTTGGACAAATTTTGTATAAATCTCCAGTAATAACCCGCAAGACCTAGAAAACTCTTAATCTCTGAGGGATTCTTTGGAGGTTTCCATTTAGACACAACTTCTATTTTGGACGGATCTACCGACACTCCCTTGGTACTAATAATATGTCCCAGAAACTGTACCTCACGTAGCCAAAAGGCACATTTCGAAAACTTCGCGTAAAGTCTCTCACGCCTAAGCATTTCAAGTACTTCCCGCAAATGACACTCGTGATCCATTTCATTCTTTGAATACACAAGAATATCATCGATGAAGACTATCACCGACTTATCTAGCATCGGTTTGCAGACGCGGTTCATGAGATCCATGAAAGCCGCAGGTGCATTAGTTAATCCGAAAGACATTACTAAGAACTCGTAATGCCCATAACGCGTTCGGAATGCTGTTCAGGATATCTTCTTTTTTACTTTCAATTGATGATAACCCGACCTTAAGTCGAGCTTCGAAAACCAACTCGCTCCTTGCAGCTAATCGAACAAGTCATCGATCCTAGGAAGCGGGTATCGATTCTTTACCGTGAGTTTGTTTAATTCCGGTAATCAATACACATCTGCATGCTTCTGTCTTTCTTTTTCACAAATAATACCAGCGCTCCCCATGGAGAAACGCTCGGTCGTATAAATCCCTTGTCTAGAAGATCTTGTAATTGTGACAGTAATTCTTGTTGTTTCGATGGCGCTAATCAATAAGGAGCCTTGGCTACCGGTTTCGTGCTTGGAACTAATTCAATGCTGTTGGTGCATTTATGTCTATCGCCTCCGTCAAAACAGATCGTAGCGGAAACAGTTTAATTCAAGTCTTTATATTGTAATATGTAGGAAAAGGCAAGGTGGCATTTCTGTAATTAATGAGAAATCTCATTAATTCCCCTTGTCCTATAAATAGAAGTCTTAGGGTTAGACTTAAAGACTTTTGCCATTTTTGGAGCTTTGGAGAGCTAGATCTAGAGAGAGAAAGTCTAGAGAGAGAAAGTTCGTTGTACATGATTCAGGTGCGGTACGATTTCACATCATTCAATAGAATCACCGATTATATTACATCTCGTGTGTTCGGTCACGTTCGTGTACGGATTCCGCACGTCATACGTTCGGTTCGCAATCGTTTCGAAGTCAAAACTGGTCCTACAAGTGGTATCAGAGCAGGAGCTCGATTGCACAGATCTTTCACACAGATTCGTACTGGATTTCATCAGAATCAGATCCAAATTTCATCCAGATTTGCTCAATTTCTTCATCTTTTCGTATTCTTCACGTTTCTAACTGAAAATCACCAAATTAAACGAGTTTTTACGGATAAAATCGGCTAATTTTTGGATATTATGTGCGAAAACACTTGATCTAAAAGCCTACAAAATTTCAGATCTTAATTCTAAGCCATTTGTGAGAAATCTAGAATTTTTTGGTTCGAAAAAGTTGACATAATGCTAACTGTTGCAGTTGCCTTTGTTCTTGATGTTCACCGGTCGGATGGCAATCCGACCGAGTGACCACTCGACTCGTTCCATTTCATTAAAGGTTAACTTTGATTGACTGTCATTTAATCGGATTAGCACTCGCTCGAGCGGCAATCTGACTCAAATATCACACGTTTCATTTTATTAAAAGGTTGACTTTGTTTTGACTGTCACTCACTCGGATTACCACTCGCTCGGGCGGCAATCCGAGTCAAAGCTTACCACCCGACCGAGTCACTTAGTCAACATTGTCAACTTTAATCGGTCAACTTTATCAGCAGCTCTCATTAATAATCAATGTCACGTGATTTAGGTTGCATGTGAGAATTTATTGAAAGTCAAGTTCATCATTGAGGTCAAAGAGTCAACAGGCAACTCGATCGACCAACATATATCTTATTTGTCGTGTAGTGCCATCAATCGAGTGGTGGGTTGAGCGGATTGCCACCCGATTCAAAGAAAGGTTTATTTGGTGCCATCCGGTCGGACAACATTCCCATCCGGTCGGACAGCATTCCCATCCGGTCGAACAGCATTCCCATCCGGTCGAACAGCACATAACCCATCCGGTCGAACAGCTAAGCCCATCCGGTCGAACTGCTAGGCCCATCCGAACAAGTAGTTTTGGCCCATCCTATTGAGTGTCATTTCACATCAAATCAAGTGACATTATACATACTATCGAGTGACATTATCTGATCCGACTCAGTATTGTCTGATAATTTGTTTTTATCTGATCATTTGTGTGATTCGTTTTCAGGTGACTTACGAGGTGCTGTGATTCGAGGAGATAGCATCATGGCTGAAATAAAAGTGAGAACGAAAGAAGAAATTCTAAAAGAGAAAACCGAAAGAGAGAGATTCTTTGCAGGGTGCAGGATTGAGAAAATGCAGGAACAATACGAAGATGCAAAGTACTGTTGAAGATACGACAAGAAGAGAGATTGCTATGTCAACAAAAATGGTGATCCTGTCGTCCATCGAAAAGAAGTGGTTTTCAATGATGTTCTTGCAGTAATTCCTCTGTCTGGCGAGTACTACTCAAACGTAAAAGATAAAACTTATCTGAAAAGGCTGGACAAGATAATTCATGACGTGATGACCGCGAGTTTAAAAAAGAGGGATGAAGAGAGAATGAAAAAGAATGTTGAGAATTTGGTTGATGATTTGAAGAAGGTTGCTGAGGAAGTCAAAATTGAAGCTGTTAAAGAGGAAGATGTGAAGATAGCTGAGGAAGAGAAAGAAAAGAAAGACGAAGCAGTTGGTGAAAAAGCTGTTACCGAAGAACAGCAGAATGAAGAAGTTCTGAAGAAGAGTGAAGATGATGTGAAGATTGAAAACTCGGTTGAAGTGAATGATGGTGCTGGTGTTGGCAAGGAACAAAAGAAGAGTGAAGATGATCAGACACAGACGGAAGCGAAAGCCGAAGTGCCATTCACTGAGGTAAAAACTGAATCTGAAATCTTAAAAACTGTTGAACAGTGCAAGAAATGCATGGAAACATGCAGAGCTTGTACTAAAAAAGATGAAAAATTCAAAACAAGATATCTTGAATTCACTAAAATCGAAGAAGTTTTCAAAAATAAATGCAAAGAGATGTTAGAAAACGAAAAAGCTTTGAAAGATAATGATGAAAAGCTCACACAAAAATGCAAAAATTTAGAAAAAGAAAATGAAATTTTGAAAGAAAAGGTTTCGAAAATGACAGAAGAATGTGTTAAAAAAGAAAATGCATGTCAGAAAATGAAAAAGGAGTATGATTCAATAAAATTGGCTTACCACATTACAAAACAATCATATGAAGATGTGAAAAGTCAAATGAAACTTGTTCAATCTAGATTGAGATACTGTTCTGAAACAACTGATACGCTTAAGCGACAATATTCAATAAAGCTACAAGTTGTTAATTCTTATATTGAGGATGTTGCTAAGTTGAAGCGTCAAATAGCCGATTTAGAACAGGATAACAACAAGTTAAAAAGTTACCATGTGTCATCATATGTGCTTGAAAGAATTTTCAACAAAAAATCGGGTGATGATGATTCTGAGAAAAACAAAAAGGGTATTGGATCAGAGTTTCATCAAGTTCCACCACCGGAAAAGTTTGCATTTTATGATGATGAGAAAGTCAAAAAAGCTTTCAACATGGTCGATCAATTGCCAGATAACATTGATGTAAGCTATTCCAAATCTGATGATTCAAGTGATTCAGAGGTGGTAGGTAAGGTCGTTGAAAGTGTGTTGAAAGAAGAGTCGGTTGAAACAGGTAAATCTGAATCACAGGATGAAAATGGAGGTAGTTTTCATGAAGAATATCTGAAAAACTCAAAATCTGAGAAAAATTTGAATGATGATTCAAAAGGATTGGTTTATACCATGATTGGACCAGACAAATTATTCTTAGATATTGTATTCCCGATTCAGAATGTGATTTCAGAAAAGATTGATAAAGTTTTCAAAATGGTTGAAATTGAAAAATCTGAAATTCCAAAGTTTGCTAGAAAAGGTCACAAAACTTTTTATAACAAACCTGGTTTCAAGAAGAAAAACATGAAGGCTGGGTTGGGTTATAAAAAGAAACAAAATTGGAAAAGAAATGAAACTCCAAATTATCAGACAAAAATGAATTTTGTTCACGGAACAAGTTCCGAAGAAGAGAAAGAACTCCAATTTAGGCGTCAGTCTAATGAAGAGTTCTATGCTCAAAAGAAAAGGGAACAACAACAGGCCAAAGATGTGTCCAAGAGAACATGTTTCAAATGTGATCAAACAGGACATCTTGCTCACAAGTGTCCAAATCTGAAACTGTTGGTGTTGAAACGGAAAAGAAGTCTAATGATGTTGAAAAACAGAAATCTGAGGATGTGAAACAAAGGTCAACCAGATTTGATTCAAAACAAACTTGGAGATACAACACAAACAAGTTTGCTTCGAATCAAACTTGGAAATCAAACCCGAATAAGTTCGATTCTAGACAGACCTGGAATTCTCACACACCCAGATTTAGAACAACACAAAGTTGGAGAACAAAAGTCGATGCAACAAAACCACAACAGTTTTGGAAACCAACTGTTGTTCATAATCAAAATGTTCAAAAAGATTCACATTTTTACAAAAGAGGAACTTCAAAAGGTCAAACATGGTCTGTTAAGAAACAAATCGCTTCGGTAAATGATGAAAAGTTGAAGTCAAAATTGACAAAGTTTTTGTACAAAATGACAAAGATTTTCCGAAGTTGAATGAAGCATATTGTGTTGAAGTGCCTAAGGTCAAACAGACCTGGGCTAAATTGTTCAAGTGATTGAGTAATTTGAATGTGCAGGTGCTTCAGAACGAGGATGAAAGTCAAATCAAAGAAGGAAGCAGCCTGGCACGAGAAAAGGAGGCTGCTGGTCCGTGCGATTGTTGAACAGGGAGTTTGTTTGATTTCTGTATATAAATAAACAATATTTAAAAACCCTAAAAACTGAAAAATTTAAAAACCAAAAGTATGTTTTTTTTTAATTTTGTCAAAAATTCAAATATGTTGAGTGAATATGCCGAAACCCTCACAGCTGAACAAACATGATTACTTTCACAAGATTGAAAAACGGTTTTCAAACTGTCGAAAATCAATGGGTTGTAAATCATGGGGGTACGTTATATATATATTTTTTTTTGCAAAACAGAGCATGAGATGCAGAAAATGGATGGCGAGACGAAGCTATCAGTATCAGGTGGTCAAATTTTCTTTAAATGATTTGAATTTTAGGGGGAGTAAGAAATTGTCAGAAAATCCAAAAACATTAGAAAATTTGAAAAAGCCAAAAACATGATAAAATTCAAAAATGAGTTTTGTGTAAAAAGAGGAAATGATAGTACATCAGTTAGACAATCACAGTACGCTAAAGAATTGGAAAGTTAAAATGCAATAAACGGTCTCACTGATGATATGCCAGTAGGTTTTTACACGCTTAGTAGATTGTTTTCGAGATATAAACCTAAATATCAAATACTTACTTATCTCGTGGGGAACATCTCTCGGATATATAGGTAACCCCTGAAATCTTGTTTGAAGGGATTTCTATTTCTGACATACTAGGTCTTTGTACGTGATGATATCTGGGGTATTATACCAGGACTTCTGATTTTGCGGGAGCAATAGCCTAGTCCTCGTATAATACTCTGCACTGGTTTAATCATAAAGCCCACCCTCAGCATAAAAAATGATGAAACATTGAAAAATGCTAATCATGTGCTGTTGAAGAAAAGATCCCCAAACGGGACACACCTAAAGTCGAGCCATCATCTCTTTGTCTGAACGGAAGTTCTAACCTGAGCTCTCATGGCCTCGCATTACCCATTTACAGATATCATTAGTGTACATTCACCTGTAAGACTGAATATAGGAGTCTGGATACGGGAGTATATTCTGAGGTGGGACACGCGAATAAGTTAAGTCCTTAAAATACTAATCCGTATCTCAAATCGATTGAACTTTGTGTGAAAATTTAAGAGGATCAGTATACTGACAATCTAAGTGAATCGTTTAGAACTTAAAGTGTTTAAAGCTCAACGGTGCTAGTGATTTATCATAAACTGATATGATCCTCTTACGCGAACTCAAACAAAAATATTGTCTGTAAATATGTTTGTAAATATTTCTTTACTGCTTTATATTTCAGAAAAATACAAAAAGATTTTGATTTCTGCTTTATTTTCGACAACCGATGTCTGAGAGCTGAGTTTCAAAATCTGAGTATGCTGATCGTGTTTCTGAAAATAAAACCAGTTCATTAATTTGAAACTTAATTTTTTTAAAAATCAAAACAGTTTGTGAAGTCTCCAAGGTCATTAATTTGGACTTGGATGTTTAACCGTGAAGGATTTGGATTCTTAAACTATTAAAATGTAATAGCGCCAATTTCCGATCCTGTTCACTGAAACTGCCAAAACTTCAAAGATTGTTGATAGAGGGAGAGAATCAAGTATTCCTGGGTATATTCATATTATTATATCTTAGAGCCAGGATCTTGATTTAGAAAGTTTAATAGAGCTTGGTCACAATTACTGGACAACTGAAAATGCTTTCACTGTAAAATGTTTCAGCTTATGCTAAGAGAGCCAGGATTTCAATCTTGGAAGTTCAAAACATTTTCACTTATAAATGTTTGAGAAATTGCAGATGTTGTACCAGACTACGATCTGGATAGCCGAGTCTAAGGGGGAGTCTGAAGACGAGCTCAACGCAAGGGGGAGCGTGCATTCAAAGAGCCAGATAACTATCCTGAATGAGCTTGTAATCGAAAAGCCAGGTGCCGATCCCAAAAGCACGGAAGCTTGACGAAAGGGGGAGCCTGAAGAAAAAGAGTCTACCGAAAGGGAGAGCTAAAGCTGAAGCTGAAGACAGATCCACGTGGATTATGTTCAAGAAAGAGGGAGTCTATGTTGCTTAAGAGATGATAAAGTTTCAAGAAGACTCAAAGAGAGAGAGAAAGACAAGACCCTACGAGATTGACTGTGGCAATATCCAAGGGGGAGTCTGTTGGTGCATTTATGTCTATCGCCTCCGTCAAAACAGATCGTAGCGGAAACAGTTTAATTCAAGTCTTTATATTGTAATATGTAGGAAAAGGCAAGGTGGAATTTCTGTAATTAATGAGAAGTCTCATTAATTCCCCTTGGCCTATAAATAGAAGTCTTAGGGTTAGACTTAAAGACTTTTGCCATTTTTGGAGCTTTGGAGAGCTAGATCTAGAGAGAGAAAGTTCGTTGTACGTGATTCAGGTGCTGTACGATTTCACATCATTCAATAGAATCACCGATTATATTACGTCTCGTGTGTTCGGTCACGTTCGTGTACGGATTCCACACGTCACACGTTCAGTTCGCAATCGTTTTGGAGTCAAAACCGGTCCTACAAATGCCAAACTCCACCTCACGTTCTGGTGGTAGCCCCTGTAGAGCTTCCGGAAAAACATCTTCAAATTCCTGTACAACTGGTACGTCTTTGATTTCTGGAACCTCTTTAGTCGAATCATGTATGTAAGCCATATATGCCTTACATCCATGTCGAACCAGCTTGCAAACTTTAATGAAAGAGCAGATTATGGGGCTGCACCTTTTCTCCCTATAAATAGTAACATGTTTTCCGCTTGGAGACATTAGTTGTATCTACTTACGGTTGCATATTACTTTCGCATGATATCGAGCTAGCCAATCCATCCCGATTACCACTTGAAATTCTCCCATTAACATGGGAATTAAATCGACGAAATATTCTTCATCGTCAATGCTCAGTTTGCAATTCCAGCACATATCACAAACAATAAAACTTTTATTAACACCTATTTCTACTTCTAAGGGCATAGGCAATTTCGTTAATGTGAACGTAGGGTGTTGAATAAATCGATGTGATATAAAAGATCTATTTGCACCCGTATCAAATAAAATTCGTGCTGGAATTGAATTTACAAGAAATATACCTGAAACAACATCAGGTTTAGTCTTAGCCTCAGCGGCTGTCATTTGGAAAGACCTTGCCTTTGCTTTCTGGGCGTCAGGCTTTGTATCAGTTGTGTCTTTGGTTCTCACCAACCCGGGACATTCAGACTTTTTGTGTCCCGGTTTATAACATTTATAACACACCGATAGCTTCCCTGGGCAATTTGCAACCACATGTCCCACTTTACCGCAAGTAGGACATGTCTTGTTTTTAAAATAGCATTCACCCTTATGGTTCTTTCCGCATATCTTACATTGAGGTAACCCCCCTTTTTAACTACTTTCTTAAGAGCTTTGTTCAGCTTTGGTTTCTTTGCAGGGATTAGGTTTCTATCAAACACCTTTCTCTCGCCCCTTTCGATCTACTTTTTCAACTCAATCTCTCTTTCACGTGCGACATTCACTATCTTTGTAAGATGCCCGTATTTTGAAGGAGTCATAAACTCCCTATTCTCCGCACTCAGCATGTTGTAGTAATAATATATTTTATGTTCTTCAGTCTGAACCAACTCATCACAAAACTTGAGCTTATCTAGAAAGATTCCCGTAATCTTTTCTATCGACTCACCACTATGCCTTAGCTGAATAAACTCTTCTTTAATCCTATTGATTACAATTTTCTGGCTATGGTGTCTAAGGAATGGTGTTTTGAATTCTTCCCACGTCATCATTCTCGTGGCCTCATTTCCCTGTTCCTTCTTCAGGTTATCCCACCAATCCTTAGCTTGGCCTCTTAACTGACCGGTTCCATATGCCACAAAATCCGTCTCATCACAATGGGTTCTTTCGAATACCCCTTCAATGTTGCTAATCCATCGTTGACAAACGATCAGATCAACTTCACCATTATAGAGCGGGGGTTTGCATGCCATAAATTTATTATATGGGCACGCTTTCGATTTACTCGTATCTTTCTTTTTGTTTATCTTATCGTCTATTACCGATAAGAGCGTTAAGAGCGTAGTTTGTAGTCTATCGATAAACTGCGGTAGACTAGCTTCTAAGGCTTTTCTGACTTCCTCGGAAATTGTAGCTTTCATCTCTTCAGTTAAACGAGATGTTGATTCACTTCCGGTTATATCGACCATTTCTTTAACTGAAATGTTTACAATAGTTAATCAATAACTGTTTAATTTATTTCCATCTTGTTATATGGAAATTTATATCACACATACTTAATCACAAGTAATGTGTTATGTCTTTTTCGGTTTGGTCAAGTACATATCTTGCCTTACCTTTCTTACTTATTATATTTCCCCGGATTCGAGCATAATAATACACTCCTCCCATACACTTTTCTTGCCTTACCGTTCTTTTAATCATCTAAATCTATAAATCTAGACCCATTTATAAGTAACTCTTACCGGATATCTTGATCAAGCTTTGAACCGAACACGCTTTGTCTTAACGAGGCTCTGATTACCAACTTGTAAGACCCTTACTAGCTTTACATATTTCTGTTGGTGCATATTTGTGACAACAGCTTAGATTTGGTCTTTGGATATCTTGTAATTAGTAAAACGATAAACAGTTAGCGGGTTTAGCTTTGTATTAGTGAATTAATAGAGTTTGGGCTAAACAAAACCCAATTAGGGTGATGGGGGACGAAATTGGGCTTGCCCATGTAGTAAACCCTAGCCTAATGTTGCAACCTTGTGTTATATAAACAAGGCTTTGCATTAGGGTTTAGGTTAATCAGCCAAAACAGAGTTTAGAGAGAATTGGTGAGAGTGCTAAAGGCTTGGACGAATTTAAGTGTGTTAGGGTTTTGATTGATTGTAATTCTTGTAATTGATAATCAATAAAAACCGGTTTGATTATGAATTTATGTTTCTACTCAGTTCTGTGATATTCTGATCAAGAGGATTCCGCACTCTTGATTGGATTGACAATTCTGTGACGATCCATACAACAAGGGGACCTACAATTAGTATCAGAGCATTAGGCTCTTGAAGAAGTTCGGTTCAGAATTGTTGGCTGCAGAAACAGGAAGTTTTTTCGTAAAATTTTGAAACCGAAAATTAGGGTTTTCGAAATTTTGAATTTCTGATAATTTTCTGCGATTCTGTTTGTGTTTGATCAATTTGTGTGCTTGATTTAGCTGATTTGCAGGTTTCCAGGGCAGTATTTGGTTGCTTTTGAAGAGTATTTGGCTGGAATTCGAAGACTGTTCTTGATTTTCTTCATTAAGTTCATCAAATTTGTGTCAAAAGTTTGCTGATTTGGTGGTTCGATTTTGCAGGAACTGTTTAAAGAATCCGGAAAATCATCAAAATTTCGAGAAGATTGAATTTCCAAATTTACAGGCGAAGTTAATTAATTTCGCAGCGAATTTACCGGCGAAGTTAAATCCAAAGGCGACTTTGGTAACCGTATAATTGTCCTCAGCGAAATTATTGCGGTGATCAGCGACTTTACTGGTCGTCGTAATAGCGAAATTGACCAGCGAATTTGGAAGCGAAATTGACCAGCGAATTGGCAGCAAAATTAACATTTCAGCGAATTTAACTCGAACTCTGGAAAATCCCGAATTCGGTTTTCGACATTATATATCATTGGATTCGTCTTTTCGAGATGATTCTAACGGTGTAATTTGGTAACCACTGTTTTCGGAAAAATTTTGTACGGTTTTATCAGTATGGTTACGGTAAAACGTGTTTAAAGATGGTTAAAGTGAACAATGTTGGTGAGAAAGTTAAAAAGTGGCCAAAGCTGATAAACGTTAAACAATATGTTGTCTGGAAGGAGGAGTTTGAATCGGTTGTGAAAAGTGAGGATTTCAGAATGTGGTGTTGTATGATTGATGGATACATTGCTCCTACACGTCGTGTTGAAGGAAGGGTTATAGTGATATCTTATGACAAGATGGATGAATCTGATAGACAGGTGGTTGATGCTGAAAAGAGAGCCTTGGCTGTAATAAAAATGTCCTTACCTGATGGCATCAAGCATACCTTTACGAAGTACACTAATTCAAAGGATACGTGGGATGCATTAGAAAAGCGGTATCAAGGAAATGAAGATGTCAAAAAGAATAAAGCTTTGATCTCTACAGCACGAGAAGGTTCATATGATTGGAGTGTTCATCTGGAAGATAATGAGAATGTCACTCAGGCATTCATGGCAGAGATAGTGCCAGTTGATGAGGCTAAAACTACTGTGAATGATGCTGAAGCTAAAGTGGAGAATGCTGAAGCAAAAGTGGATGCTGAAGTAGAGAAAGAGAGTGAAGCTGAACAGGTCGTTGCTGATCAAACTACAGAAGTTCATGAGGAAGAGGTACAGTCTAATTCTGTGTGTTTAAAATGTCGTGAATTACAGGGTGAAGTTGACAGATTATCAACTCAAAATCAAAGTCTCGTAAACGAGATGTCTAAGATAAAAGAATCAAATTTCTTTGCTAAAAGAAACGAGTTGTTATACTTGAAGAAGATAAAAGGTTATGAAAGTGAAATTGAAGCTTTAACCTGCAAACTAAACGAAAAACTTCAAGTCATAGACTTAGCGCATGACATGATGAGTGAGAAAACAAAAGAGATTTCTGAAAATGAAAAGAGTTGTCAGATGCACAACTCAAAATTGTTGAACTTGAAAAGAAATTAAGTCAATTCAGAGATTCGCCTTTTGTAATGAAACACATGATGGGTGGGTTAAAGAAGAGTAATGACAAGACTAGTGTTGGATTCAAGGGCTTTAATGAAGTCCCACCTCCTCTTAGTCATGATTATTCATTCCTGCCTGATGAAGATGAGCTAACAGACTTTATGGCAACTGCACCAAGTAGTTTCGCATCAAGTCAAAGTGATGGATCTAAGAGTGATGATGCTAAGAAGAGCAATAACAGGGAACCTTTGAAAAGGAAAAATTCATCTCCGAAGAGTAAAAATCAAACTTTTGTTAAAAAGATTAATTTTGTTCAAGGTAGTGATATGAAAAACGAAACCACTGTTATTGAAAACGAATCGAATGTAGAGTTTGCAAAAAATAAGAACATAGAAAAATCTAAAATTAGGCAAACTGAACAAGATTCATCCAAGGCATCATCACCATCTGATGAGGGATCTACCTCAAAGACTCCAGCTAAGAAGTCTTTAAAAAGGAGATCGTGCTTCAGGTGTCACAGAAAGGGACATGTAGCTAGTTGTTGTCCTAACAAAAAGATTGAGGCACAAGTAAGTGAGAAACGGAGAGGGAAGTCACCTGAGAAGAAAGGTGATAATGAGGAGAAAGCTGTAAATTCTCCAAAGAAATCTGCTCCCAAGCAATCACAGGGTGTTACTGTAGGTGTAGATAAGGCTGAAAAAGGAACTCCACAAGTTACTCGTTTTCAAAGAAATCAACCAAGATTTCAGCCTGAATCTACATCAGGCAGATATGAGAGACCTAGAAGCAGTTCACCAAGAATGAACAATTATAAGTCTAATAATTTTAGAAGTCAAGGTCAATATCAAAATCGATACCAAATTGATGGTGGTCGAACTTTTTATAACAATGGCTTTAGAAATTACAACAATAATGCTTCTTGGAATCAAAATTCAAGGTATCAAAATCAAAATTTTCAAAGGTCAAATAGTCCAAACACATATAGGAACCCTCAGGACCAAAGACCTAGTGGAAATCAAAATCAAATTCCATCAACAGGTCTGAGATCCAAGACTCCTGTTAGGAGTAATGGATATTGGATGGATGTTCCAGTAGTTGGTGAATTTGGACGACCCAAGACCATCAAGGCTTGGGTCCCCCAATCTAACTAATTTCTTAGTTGGTGTGTGCCGGAGCTGCTAAGGAGGATTATCAACTTATGTTGATAGTGGCTGCTTCAAGCACATGACGGAGGATGCGAGATTGTTGACTGAGTTTGAAGATTATGATGGTGGACATGTGAATATTAAATGATTTAAAATGAAGTTCAAAGTGCTGAAAAGAAACTAATTGAACTTCATAGAGTCGACACACAAGATAACCTGGCAGATCTTTATACTAAAGCATTTGACAGGGCTCGCTTTGAACATTTAGTCGAACTCAACGGGATGAGGAATCCTAAATAACTGTTTTTTCATAAGAATTTTTGTAAATAGTTTACTGCTTTCTTAAAAATAAAAAATACAAAAACATTAAAAAATCAAAAACATAAAAAAAAATAGAAAATCAAAAATGAGTTATCACTGTCTGAAAAAGAAGAAATGATAGTACATCAGCGAGTTAGACTGTCACACTAAAATGAATTAAATTGCTTAAGTGTGATAGCAGCTTCATCATACGATGTACCAGTAGGCAAAGGCATGAAATAATCAACTTACCAATGTGATATAAACATAAATGAACTGAATATGAGTGGGGAACACATCAGTGGTGTATGGTTTAATGACCTTAAATCTTGCGTTGATAGATTGCCAAAATCTGAGGTTTTGGGTCTTTATACTGTTATTTCATCTGGGGATATCAGGGTTGTCCTTCGGCAGCATCCAGATACATGCTGACCTAGGCACAACCAGGATATCTTAAAAGAGCTAAAAATGCCAAAACCCTAAAAATGAAGAAGCTCTCCTAGAGAGTCATTCAAAAAAAGTGCAAAATGCATAATTCGTACCAAAAATTGGTATTTCTCTTAGCCCTCGTTAGATATTTTGGTCTCTTTGCTGTACGGAAGTACTGACCTGATCACCAATTATCTATCGTTGAAAAACAAAACGGATGAATTCAGTATACTCACCTACTACAATGAATCTTTGTGCATACCTTGATCGCGTGGGTACATCCTGAAGTGGGACACACTAATATTTCAGTAATAAAATTACCTTAACGTATCATATGGTAATGGTACTTGAAATGTTCATGCATTTTGTTTAAGTGGACAAACATACTGGTAATCGTCTTGGACTGCTTTTCACGAAAAATTAAATAAAGAATTATCTAATAGTGTGAAAACAGTTTGATTTTGTTGATATGATCTTCTTGCACATGATTCTCACAAAAATAAAGTGTTTATTGTTTTTGTTATTTACTTGCTTTCAGAAAATATAAAAAAAATACACAAATAGTGTCTTTTTCTATTTAAAATTCTTAATGTACGGAAAACTGTTATTCTTGGAGGAATTGTTACCGATAGGGGGAGATGGTGTTAGTAATTGAGTTCAAAATTTTAAACCATGCAGGTTCTTGTGTGTTGGACAAAAGTTTTGCGTGTTGGTGATAAGTTGAAAATGCTTAATCTGTGATACAGTTTAACTATCTCTTGAATAATAATAATTTATTTAACTTTATTGAAAATTTCTTATGGTTTCTCGAGATGTTTGTTTTATAGTATACAGATTGAAGCAGTATGTTGCTGAGAAGTTGCTGTGAAGACGAGAGTTTGATTGGATGCATGGTAGAACCTCCTTTCTACATTGCAAACAAAGTTGAAGAGTTTGAAGATTGCTTTGCAAATGCTAAACTAGAGTTTTACTCAAGTGCTAACGTTTTGAAGATTTGGTGATTGGATGCATCAGCTTAGGGGGAGTCTGTTGCTGACAGAAGCTATTGAAGCTGAAGCTATCCAAAGACCAAAGCCAGTACAAGACTACATGAAGAATGCAAGATGACTGAAGATAAAGTTATTTTATGAAGCTATTGTCAAGGGGGAGTTTGTTGGTGCATATTTGAAACAACAGCTTAGATTTGGTCTTTGGATATCTTGTAATTAGTAAAACGATAAACAGTTAGCGGGTTTAGCTTTGTATTATTGAATTAATAGAGTTTGGGCTAAACAAAACCCAATTAGGGTGATGGGGGACGAAATTGGGCTTGCCCATGTAGTAAACCCTAGCCTAATGTTGCAACCTTGTGTTATATAAACAAGGCTTTGCATTAGGGTTTAGGTTAATCAGCCAAAACAGAGTTTAGAGAGAATTCGTGAGAGTGCTAAAGGCTTGGACAAATTTGAGTGTGTTAGGGTTTTGATTGATTGTAATTCTTGTAATTGATAATCAATAGAAACCCGGTTTGTTTTTGAATTTCTGTTTCTACTCAATTCTATGATATTCTGATCAAGAGGATTCCGCACTCTTGATTGGATTGACAATTCTGTGACGATCCATACAACAAGGGGACCTACAATTTCATATTATATCTGGTGCAATTCCTTATCTAAAATACTGAATTTTTATTTTTTTCAAAAGTTTATTATAACAATGTTAACATAGAGTTCAAACCAATCAAGTTTATTGTCGCAACCCCCGTCCCCTATCTGTCCCAGGAACGGGCGGCCGCGAGATTAGATTTAGTGGTATCGGTATTTATCAATTTTGGCAGCGGAAATTACATCAGGACCGTAGTTAGGAAATATTTTATCAGAGTAAAATACCACACTTTTATAATATTAAACACATGGGAAAATCCCAAGTTTCTAGTACACACATTTTCATAGGGATAAACCCTATTTTATTTAATAAAAACATCTCTTTATTTAGGTAACTTTTATAGCCACTTTTCCAAGCCTTCAGTGCTGTCCAGCTGGCTTCTATTTGGCTTTCACATTTTGTTACCTGAAACGCGTTTAAAAACATTTTGTCAGTGGGAAATACTGGTGAGTGAATCCCATTTTAATCAAGAAGAGTTTTATCCTTTAACAATATTGAGAGCGATTACAATGTTTATATCTACACAATTACTCATTCAGTACTGTCAATCCTGACTGGTGGGTCATATTACACATTGGCTAACTCTTTGTCCAATGGTAATGTGTTCCACATTTTGTATACAAAACCCCAATATACCGGCAGTAATTGAAGACTACAAAGACTCAATCACTGCTAATTATAATTTAAAATAAATAAAGGTTTTGTAAAAACAGTTTGCAAAAAGGAGAATTACTCACATTGCTATCTTAGGGTTTTCCTTTAGGATTTCCTGGGGATTATCTATTTATTTACACAAATGCACACGCGTTAGTATAATAACCCAATATTTACATTAGTAATACCCTCCCCGAGACGGCATTCCAACGACTACGTCGGGCAGAACCACGACAGCCATTACGGAACCCTAGATTAATCGGGCAGCGTATCTAATACGTAACCGGGGTTATGATACTTACAACGAGGAAGAACTTCGTTATTTAGGGGGTATAATGCCAAAGTATAGCTTATACTATATAGAAATTGAGAGAGAATTTGAGATTTGAACGATTCAAAATGAGAGCCGAAACTCTCAATTTATAGTGCCTGGTCGACATCGGGTCACGGCCCGCGACAGCCAAGGCTGCCTCTCTTGCGGCCCACGAGATAGGTATGTAGGGCTGTAGGGTTGATTGGTCACGTATATAGACTTGACACGCTGCTGCCACGTGGCAGCTCAGGGCTGCGCCTGGTGGCTAGGCATCCGCGCCCCGCGACAAACACCCAAGGGTGTGTCGCGCCTCGCCAGAGACCATATATTTATGTTTTTAATTAATTTTAATAAAAATAAAGGTATTTAGGGCCATTTCTCGTGTACGGGGTGTATTTTAGGACATATAGGGACATTTTAATTATTGTTAGGGTGTCAGAATTATTTTTGGAGGGTTGTTATATCCTCTCCACCTTGTTTTAGAACTCGTCCTCGAGGTCTACTGGAACAGGTGTGGTTATTTCCTTTGCATTTCTGATTCAAGCTCCCATGTGTATTCTGGCCCTCTTTTGGAGTCCCATTTTACTTTGACCAGAACTAGTCTCTTGTGTTTGAGATTCTTGACTTCCTGTCTTCAATTTGTAGAGGCTTTTCTACAAATTTAAGCTTTTCATTTACCTCTATATCCTTAAGAGGTACTACCAGTGATTCATCAGCTAAGCATTTCTTGAGATTAGATACATGAAATACATCATGTATTCCTTCCATTTCCTATGGCAGTTGTAGCTGATAGGCTACATGTCCTATTCTTCTAATAATCTTAAAAGGTCCAACATACCTGGGGCTTAGCTTTCCCCTTTTGATGAATCTTATCACTCCTTTCCAAGGAGAGACTTTCAATAACACCTTGTCACCTACCTGAAATTCCAATGGTTTTTGTCTGTTATCAGCATAACTCTTCTGTCGGTCACGGCTGCTTTCAAGCGTTCCTTTACTTGAATAATCTTGTCGGTTGTTTCTTGTACTATTTCTGGTCCAGATAATTGCTTTTCTCCAATTTCTGCCCAACAAACTGGGGTTCGGCACTTTCGTCCATAAAGTGCTTCAAATGGTACAGCATTTATACTTGTGTGATAGCTATTATTATAAGAAAATTCTATTAATGGTAAGTGATCGTCCCAATTTCCTCCGAAATCAATTACACAAGCTCTAAGCATATCCTCCATAGTCTGAATTGTCCTTTCGCTTTGTCCGTCCGTTTGTGGATGATAAGCGGTGCTTAGATTTAGCTTGGTTCCCATGGCTTTTTGGAAACTTGTCCAAAAATGAGAGGTAAAACGGCCATCTCTATCAGAAATAATAGATAAAGGAATACCGTGTAATGAAACTATTTCATTTACATACAATTTAGCTAATTGTTCCATACCGAATGTTTCCTTCATTGGTAGGAAATGAGCAGACTTGGTTAACCTATCTATAATTACCCAGATTGTATCATTAACTTTTCTTGTTTTGGGTAATTTGGTAACAAAATCCATTGTTATTAATTCCCATTTCCACACTGGCATTTCTAACTGCTGCAACAAACCTGAGGGTTTTTGATGTTCAGCTTTAACTTGTGAACAGGTTAAACATTTAGAAACATAAGTTGCTATATCTTTCTTCATTCCTATCCATAAAAAATTCTTTCTTAAATCCTGATACATCTTATCATTTCCAGGATGCATCGTATACTTAGACTTATGAGCTTCTTCTAATATACGGTGGCGTAGGTTTCCTAATTTGGGTATCCACACTCTTTTCTTATGGAATCTCCAAATTCCATCTGTTCCTTGTTCTAATTCCTTAATCATTCATTTCAACTTTTCAGTATCATCTTTGATTACTGATTCTTGTGCTTTTCTAATCTGTTCATTTAAATCTACTTGTAGATTTATTTTAAGAGAACGTACTCTTTTTGGTTTTTCGTGATATTTTCGACTTAAAGCATCAGCTACTACATTAGCTTTTCCTGCATGATACTGGATATTGCAATCATAATCACTAAGTATTTCCATCCATCGCCTTTGTCTCATATTCAACTCTTTTGCCCGAAAACATACCTTAAACTCTTATGATCAGTGAAAATGGTAAACTTACTACCGTAAAGGTAATGTCTCCAAATTTTCAGGGCAAAAATTATAGCTCCTAATTCTAAATCATGAGTTGAATAATTTTCTTCATGATTCTTAAGTTGTCTAGAGGCGTAAGCTATAACCTTTTGACGTTGCATCAACACACATCCATAACCTATCTTGGAAGCGTCACAATAGACTACAAAGTCTTCAGTTCCTTCTGGTAACGCTAGTATGGGTGCGTTGGTTAATCTTTGCTTAAGAATTCTAAAGGCTTCTTCTTGTTTTGGTCCCCTTTCAAACTTAACAGATTTACAGGTTAACTTAGTTAAGGGAATGGCTATTCTAGAAAAATCTCAAATAAATCTTCTATAATAACCGGCCAATCCTAAGAAACTTCTAACCTCGGTTGGTGACTCAGGGGTTTTTGTAGGATCGGGATTTGATCAAACGAGTCGTTCAGAAGAGTTCTCGATCAATACGAAAGGCGGAATCAGACGTATTGATGTTATAACAGCTAGATTCATTCATAGAATCACTTTATATGTCAATTGTATTGATTTGAAACTGATTACAGATCGTTCGACACTTCAGCAGCACTTCATCTCCGGAATCAGATCGTTACAAATGAAGACCCGGACTCACCTATACATAGGATTCACCAGACCGCATGAACCAGTCTCACCAGCCCGTGCGACCTATTCAGACCGTACGAGCTGGATTAGTCAGCTCGTGCGACCTGGTCAATCATCCCTAAACTCCTATTTTCTAGTCTAATGAGCTCCGATCTACACAATCTATATACATTACTCGATACAAGACGAAGTCAACAGACATATGCACTAACAGACTCCCCCTTGGATGTTGACGAGTTTTTAGTGTATTGAGTCTTCAGTCTTGATCGGTCTTCTCGCTCTTTCCAAAGTATCTTTCTCTGTTAGTATCCTTCAATCTTTATCTTTCAATCTCTCTTGATCAGATCTCTCGATTCTTTAAACTCATTAGCATTAGCAGCTTCTATCTCGAGCACTGTTCCAGAATAGTAGTCTGGCTCTCTAACATTCAGACTCCTTCTTACTCTGAAATCTTCCAATTAACTATAACACCTGTGCCTCCACGGCCATCAAAAAAATACCGAACCAATGAAATATTGTATTTCATACTTGGGATTTTGTAAAAATATGTGTATCATTTGCACATATCAATTCTTATTCGATTCCATACTCTAAATCGCTTTCTGGAAGGTTATACGCGCACTGATGCGTAAATATAACCAGTTTAATGCAACGAACACTCCGGAATAGTGACATTGACTTAACATACCTTAAATAACCTTTACATAACTTAGAAATAAGTTTTGAAGGCTTTGGTATGGCAAAAACAAGTTAATTCGCTTACAGGGACTAAACTTGACAAACTGCGAAAGTATGCCAATTTGAACTGTAACAGACATTCCAGAACATGACCATAAGTTAAACACACCTTAAATATCCTTTATATAGCTTAGAAATAGGCTTTGAGGGGTTCAGTGTGCTAAAATAAACTTTTGGATCATTCAGGGACTAAAAGTGTCAAAAAGTGCACAAGTTTGCATTTTCGCGCATAACTCACGTTCTGAATACATCCGAACATCCAAAAATTTATGTAAGCATTACTATATTATGCTTTAGTGTTTGGCTTGCCAAAAATCCATTCGTTGCGTCATTTGGATCGTTTTTCGCGCTTATGCGCATTCCGTCGTAATTAAGCGAACATCGCGTTCGTACGACCAAACGAACCAACACCCGGCATATTTTTGAGCATGTTTCATGTCCACAATGTTTAGGAAACATTTTAGGGCCTTAAATTTGGCTTTACGGGCCTTAGAAATGTCGGAAATAGCCTTAAACACGTGCAGGGACTGAAACTGTCATTTTTCAAACATGTTGCTGATCTGTGACCCTCAGGCGGCCCGCCTGAGTTTCTTCACATCCTGAAGCGGGCCACGTGGCCCCTTCTAACCAGATTAAATGAATCAAACAGCAGGTTGCAGCTGTTTAATCCTCCACCACACAATCCCAATTGTCTAGTCAGCTGATAAGGATCAAATTTTAGTCACCATAAGGTCCCGACACTTGTACGGGTGGGATTAAGGCACGTTTTCCATGAAACGATCTTAACGGTGGACCTTTTACTATAAATACCCCACCCCCCCATGCTTCAAAATCACAAGAACTTTGATTTGAGAAACTCTAGGTTGAAACTATTGTTTCATACCTGAGATTTTTGAATCGAAGTTAGCATTCGGGGACCCTTCGTAAGTATTCTTTCGTTCTTTTCCTTATTTTATTGCTTTTCGAGTCAGAAAGTCAAACTTTGTTTGACTTTCAGCGTTGACCAATAATGGTCAATGCGAAGTTCGTTTAAACTTCGCAACGTGAGTGTAATCACGTTGGTTATAGTCCCTTGGGACTATGCCTACTGATTACCACGTTGTCTAGGGTCGTAGGGTAAGCGATCTAATAAATCGCTTATACCTCGAACCCGACCCATTTGGTCGATCATTAGGATCCGACCAAATACATTAGGTGACCATAGTAGGTAGGGAATAACCTTCCGAGGTTATACCTTATGGTCGCTTCGTTTAAATAGTTGTATGATAGGTAGTTTATATGCCTTAGGTAAATTACCAGAATACCCTTTTCATGTATAATTGGTAATTAAGCATATGTAACCTAAACTTTTGTCACATAACTGATTATGTAACATGTTTAGGCATATAACACTTATCATAGGACTAGTTAGGCGGTCCGAACGCGTTTCACGCGCACGACGCGTTAAAGTAGCATAAGCTACTTTAATGGGTCGCGATGGGTCGAAAGCACTTAGGTTAGGTTTCATGTAGTATGTAGGCCTTGTTAAACCATATCATATGAGTTCCAATACTCATTTGGTTTACCAAGCCTCATCCTATCCGATCTCCCGATTTAAGTCCGGTTTATTTATATAGTTTTAGATTGCCGATTGATTCCGTGCTCCCTCTAGCTTTGTTTGGTTGTTGTTCAAGACCTCTAAGCATTCTCAGGCGAGTACATTATTCCCCTATTTTACTGCTTTCAATTGTTTTGGGGTGACTCATATGTGCTAAATGTTTTCAATGTTATAACGATGGTTTCAAAAACGATTAAGACGATTTATACAAAACTAATAACGATTTCGATAAAGTGAACAAACTTGTTGGTTGTAGTTACATAACAAATGACATTCATTAGCAATGATCAAGCCGACCAGTATTAGGTTATGGTACCATAGGATCTGACAAATCCCGTTATTTACTACACCCGTAGTTATGTGTGGGTGTTGTGGGTAGCGACTGAATCTGTAATTGTTAATTTACTCTTTGGTAAGGGTTTATTAATGCGAGTTGTTAATCTATCCTTTGGTAAGGGTTTATTAATGCGAATTGTTAATCTATCCTTTGGTAAGGGTTTATTAATGCGAGTCAAGAAGGTTTGAATGTTATTAGCGAGACGACCATTTAAGTAGTTTCACGACCTAAAACGAATTTTAACGATTGGGTAAACGATTGGTTTTCACACGATGTTTTAACGATTGGGTAAACGATTGGTTTTCACACGATGTTTTAACGATTGGGTAAACGATTGGTTTTCACACGATGATTTAACGATTTGGGTAAACGATTGGCTTCAAAGCGATATACGATTGGGTTTTGGTTACATATTACATGATTTACATTGATCATGCATTTACACAAAACATAGCTTTGATTTAAACCAAGTTTTACTTCAACGCTTTGTTTTGTGCATTTCATCCATGGTTTAGTTGATGCATTTCACTAGCCATACATAAACATTTTTGACATTGGTTATACATTACATGATTCACATTAGACATGAACATTTCACTTTGGTAGTTTGATTTGAGTAAGTGATTAAGTAACGAGGCGTGTGTAATATGATACAAGCATGGTGGATACGCCGATGGTACTTCCTATATATAAGTGTTTGTATGGTATTACATATTGTAGCGTTATTTGAATCATTTCAATTTGGACACAGAACTTTTTATACAAATAACATACTTTTCACAATTTGCTGTACTAAAACAAAGATTTTTGGGTTAAGAGTCATGGCTACGAGGTTTTATAAACTATAACCCGCTTGATTTGAGTTGATTAATTAAGTTGCAATATTATACTCTTTTCAAAACAAGGTTTTTAATAAAGTATTGCAACATCTAAACTAGCCATGATTTCGACACTCCTACAAAACTAATGTATTCGCCAGCATTTCTTTGCTGACCTCGTTTTCACATATGTTTCAGGTATTGTTGAATGATATCGATTGATAAGATGCATGCTCACATAGGACTGGACGAGGCTTTAGTGACTCAATAACAATGATAGACTATGTTTAAATTGTGTATTTAGATTTCTAGACGATGTAAATATTCAATGTTTAATAAAACGAAACACTTTTTGTATCCATGGTTATGAAACAATGATTCTGTTGCAACACGCCTCGATGTTTCCGCCGCGCTTTGTTGTTTTACGCGGTCGGGGTGTGACAGAAAAGTTGGTATCAGAGCCAATGGTTATAGGGAATTAGGTTATTAGTAATGCCTTGACCTAGACTATAACCTTCTTAGGACCCTAACGCGAGTTTACTTGCGTTTAGTCATAAAACAATACCGTCACCTATCCTTAGGCGACGACCACAACAAGAACATAAATTTCAAAACCGCTTTGAAAACTAATCATCTGTTCTAGGATGATTGATTACAAGGTTTTGAACCCTCAGTTATAAGGTTTTGAACCCCTTTTGAATTTTCAAACTCTTTCCAAAGTTTTGAGTCTTAAATAATGTGAACACGTGCAAACTGGAAGGGTGAATGCCTGTATTCTGGGTTTTCTGTCTAGGCAAGCACTTCGTATATATCTCATCAGACGCGAGACCAGTTGTGCTTACCTGGGAATTCTTGGGATGAGTGTTCACTTATAGGCGAGCATGTCTTCGCGATACATTATTTTTGACCTATTTACTTTGATTTATCACCGGGGTCGTTTGTTGCTTTGTAGTAACAAACAAATGACCACTATCCTTGCTTTCATCAGATTTGTCCATCTCATTCTTTTCGTCTAATTCTCTCACTCGTTTCATTTCATGTTTCCTCTTTTAGACAATGCCTCCTCGACGCGATGATCGAACCGATGCTCGGACTTTCACTATTGAAGAACTGGCAGCTCTGATCTCTCAGCAGGTGGCTGCTGTGCTTCCCGGGGTTGTAACCCAAGTCCACGAGATATACAACAATGGCAATAATAACAACAACAACGTTCCATGCAAATACAAGGATTTTAACCAGGCTAAACCACTCAAGTTTAGTGGTTCTGAAGGAGCGACTGGGCTTCTTCAATGGTTTGAGAGCATTGAGAATACTTTCCGCCACGTGCAGTGTCCTGACAATCGCAGGGTCGAGTTTTCTTCGAGTGTGTTTCAGAAGAGGGCTCTCACATGGTGGAACGGGGTTATGAGGGATCGTGGTGCAGAAGTTGCTCTAGCACAGACGTGGGCTGAACTTAGGGCCCTTATGATGAGGGAATTCTGTCCTCGTCATGAGCAGCGAGCTTTGGAGAAGGAATTTGATGAGTTGAAGCAAGATAGTGGTGAGCACAGGGCGTATACTGATAGGTTTGAGGAGTTGAGTCTGCTTTGCCCGACAATGGTTACCCCACTCGACAAGGCTATCGAACGGTACATTGACGGCCTACCTGACACAGTACAAGACATCCTTACTGGTAGTAGCCCTACCACACTTCGTCAGGCGATCGAGTTAGCTGCGACATTGACTGAGTCGCAGATTCGGAAGAATAAGTTACACAGAAAGGGTGACAAGGGTAAGAAGCAGGGGTCTGACAAGGAGGATAGCAAGAAAGGTCAAAACAAGAAGGGTAAGGAAGGTGATACATCAAAGAAATCAAAGAAGCGGAAGGGTGCCCAAAATTTTGCTGTTACAGCATAGACTGCTCAGAACTTGCAAAACCCACCGGCACAGCCAGCTGCAAAGAAGGCATATGCTGGTACCGCACCACATTGTGCCCGTTGCAACGGTCATCACGTTGCACAACAAGATTGCAAGAAGTGCACAACGTGTGGTAGACTTGGGCATTTGGCCAATATTTGTCGTCTGGGACAAAATCAGGCTGCTCAGGTTCAAGCTCAGGTTCAAGGGAATGCTGCGAGATTCCCACTAGGTTCATGTTTCAATTGCGGAGAGATTGGTCATTTCCGCCACAACTGCCCAAGACTGGTGAATGCAAATGCTAACGCAAACCCGAATGCGAACGTCAACGTCAATGTGAATCCAGCACGTGGACGAGTGTATAACATCAATGAGGCAATCAATGATGAAGAACAAGTAGAATTTTGAAATTCCTCTGGTTGTTATCTTGTAACATTTAAAGACAATGCGGTTGTTATATAAATAAAAATTTGTGGTTTTATTTTGTAACTAATGCAATTGTATGAATGTTTGATCCAACCTTATGATGTCAACACAAAGACAAACTACTCATGTGGTTCTGTCATTTTTATGATCACTTGTGATCTCCCTGAGAACCTCAAACACTTGTTTCTTTTAAATCTAAAGTATCTTATCGTCTTGCACCGTTCGAGATGCAAGAATTATCAAAACAGCTTCAAGAGTTGTCTGATAAAGGATTCATCCGTCCGAACTTTTCACCTTGGAGAAACTCTTGTTCTCCTTGTGAAAAGAAAAATGGATCTTTTTGAATGTATATCGATTAACGTAAGCCTAGTAAGCTTACCATCAAGAATCGATATCCCCCTACCTTAAATCAACGAATTCTCTGATCAACTGCATAGCGTTTCATGTTTTTCCAAGATCGATTTGCGTTTTGGATATCATCAACTTTGTATTCTCGAAGAAGATATTCCCAAAACGGTTTTCTGCACGAAGTATGGCTATTACGAGTTTACAGTCATGCCTTTTGGGTTGACAAATGCTCCAGCCATCTTCAAGGACTTAATAAATAGAGTCTGCAAGCCTTATTTGGATCAGTTCGTCATTGTTATTAATGACACCTTGATCTATTCATATCCCGAGCCGATCACGATCAACACCTTCATTGACATTGGAACCCCTAAAGAAGGAACAAACTTTTCGCTAAATCCTCCAAGAGGAAATTCTGGCTTAAAGAAGTTCAGTTTTTGGGTCATGTAGTCAACAAGCAGGGTATTCATGTGGATCCATCCAAATTACTGCAATTAAGGATTTGATTCCTTGTATGCTTTAAATACCCGTGTCCAAAGATAACAAATTTAAAGGTCAAATTAAACAATTATGCGAGTATACGATTATGCAATTATGTGATATGTGTTTATGTGTTCTCCTCTATGTTTTTGTATGATACGATTTTCAAATCCTCATAGAATCTTTCATATCTTCATATGAGGGATTCATAGTAGGATACTCAAAAAGGTATTACCTTAAATCCTTATGGGCTTCTATGTAATAGTTAAGACCCTTGGATTATATAGTACCACTCCTTGATTCATACGAGACCCTTTGGTGGTCTAGTCAAAAAAGATTGATTCACAATTTGGTTAAAGGACGACATCTAGTGATGTAGCTGGACAGACTCCTTGATAGTCTATTTAGATCATTTATTGATTTAGTCAAAAGGACTCTATGGCGGTCTAGTCACACTCATCACAGGATTGTTCATTTGGTTTTACCCTACATATTATAAAATAGACTGTGTGAACTGTGCAAGGAATTGTCTAATTATGGACGCGTACATAATTGTGAGATTCAGTGCACGGTAACCACAGTAAGATTTATTATGTGTAAGAACCGATAGTGACAAAAATAACGAAATGAGAACGATGTAATGGAGGTACGGTGGACACACCAATGACGCTTTATATACTTGTATATAAATATCCCTCTTACATTGCAATCATGATGTTATTAAAGATTACTAGAAGTTCAGAACCCTAACCAATGTTGTTCGATCTTTTCAACTTCATGTTTTCAAGCTCTCACAAGTTTCTTCTAAATAAATTTCGGGACGAAATTTCCTAAAGTAGGGGAGACTGTAACACCTGTGCCTCCACGGCCATCAAACAAATACCGAACCAATGAAATATTGTATTTCATACTTGGGATTTTGTAAAAATATGTGTATCATTTGCACATATCAATTCTTATTCGATTCCATACTCTAAATCGCTTTCTGGAAGGTTATACGCGCACTGATGCGTAAATATAACCAGTTTAATGCAACGAACACTCCTGAATAGTGACATTGACTTAACATACCTTAAATAACCTTTACATAACTTAGAAATTGTCACACCCTGGCTTTGCGGAAGCGTGGTCAATTTTGGTGTGACTTCTTAATACCATAGCTTAATCATAACAAAGCTATATGAAATAAAATCATGCAAGATCATCCATGTGATTAAGTTTTAAAACCAAAGTAACGTAACATTGTCTTAGAGACTTACAACACCATAACATAAAACATTGTCTTGAACAACATAACCAGTAACATGAAATAAACGCAGTTTAAGATTTGTGACTTGTCCAGGAAAGAGTCACATTTCCTAAACTGGGATGACCTTGGGACCCAATATGCAGCGGGAAAACACGTCATACCGTGCCAGATCCTGTTAATTTCCTGAAATACATGTGAGTTGAAAAATCAACAATAATGTTGAGCGAGTTCATGTGCAAGTGAGTATGTAAAACACTTGTAAGTATAAAAGTTCCCTGGTATGTAGCAGTGTAAGGAAAAGAGATCACCAATGGTTTGCAAGGCCATTAGTATGTTGTGAAGTGCAAGTAGGAAGACTCAACCTAGCAGATTTTTGCGTCGGGTACAAAGTCACTCAAGGTCCGTTCTGTTGGTCCTCTTAGAGGTCCGTTCTGTTGGGCCTAAAGTTGGGCTCGCTACACCCAGATAGATCTACCGCTTACGTCCCTCGGTGTTCTGCCTACCCATTCACATGATCTAAGTAGTAAACCTCCTTACGTTAACATACCGTGTATAAAGTACTTGTAATCAAAGTAACATGTATTTCACCCCCGCAGTTAAGAAAACTGAAAACAGTTAGAGAAAAGGGGGACATGAACTCACTGTCGGTGCGTCTCTACCAAGTACTCCAAATCAGAAAGCTGTGCGACGACCTACAAGTGCTAATTCTATTAGACGGACGGCCGTGCCTTAGCTTTATAGTTTAATTCTTTGGGAAATAGTTAGACAACTATTTCGTGTTTACATTCTGTATAAACTTGGTAGTTATTCTCCTTCCCAAGGATGGGGGATTTGTACAAGTATTATGTATGTGGTGACTTTAAGTATTGACAAGATACATTTTCAAGTCTCATAACCAACACTTTAAAGATTTATGTCAAAACTCATGGCGAGGTTTAATTCCGAGAAATGAGGTTAAATATACTTGTTAGAAAAATAATAATTTTTCTAAGTCTTGGTATTTTTAGAAAAATTCGCCAGAGTATCCCCTAAAAACGGGAGTGTCCGTGCTAATGCGCACATCATTTTCTTTTTGAAAACAACCCATGATCATCAACAATCAACCCTTACGTTTTAACACGCGAAACGCTACCCTTGTCGTTTCAGTTTCAATATGTGGAAACTGGACTGTTTTCGGACGACTAAATAAAATACTTAACCCTTTCCAAAAATTCCCTAATTTTTACGGGTCGTCCTAATCGACCCAAAAATGATTGTATAAAAATATCGGGGTCCAGTTTCTTATCAATAATTTATAGAAATTCGTTTACCAAACTGTGATCAGATTTGTCACATTCTGATCACAGTTTACGGAAAAATTCATCAAAAATTCCTCGTATGTCCGTTTATCGAAATTCCAGTTTGAGGGTCACAAATACATCCGTGACCATCTTAGATAAAAGTTCCAGGGGCTGGTTCGGTTCGGGTTTTAAGTTGTGATCGAAAACGCACAGCCCAATTTACTGCAGTAACAAACAGCCTTAGCTGCTGTCACGAAAACAGGTTTTTAAAATAGTAACCGACATCAGAAAAATACGATTCCAGCGCCATTTTCTTCGTTTTTCGAAATGACACGATTTAGGCTTTTGAAATTCCGTTTTTCGAGTTTTTAAAGTCCGTTTACAGCCTGATGAAGGCGGCTGAAACAGTGACTCAGCTTGCTGTTTTGTGGTTTAGATGTTATTAAATCGTGTTATAAGTGTCCGATTAGCGGGTTAAACAAGAAAACAACTTTTAAATATCAAGTATGTGTTATCCAACCCTTAAACCGACAAGATTCCACTTCATAAATCATACACAAGTAAACTTTTATGTGGATTTTATGTTCATAACTTATGTTTCAAAATTTTCTAATATTCTTGTGTGTTCATAAAAGCATTCTTGTCATTGTAAGATCCTTCTTTTAGAAACATGACTTCCTTGACGCGTGGTCCTTTGAAAATACCGGTTGTAGATACGTAGATCCGCTAGTTTTAAACACTATTGTACAAGTTAAAACACTTTTACACAAGTTCATGTTTCGCGTGTGGTAGAGTTTCACCTTTTAACCCTTGTATCATTCGAGACAAGCTTATGTTAAGATCCGTGATCTTACCAAACCGGGTTAAACGATGATCCGAGCTACCACATCATAGATCGGGTCTAAATAATCACAACTTTCAATTACTACAACTTTTACACAACACATGAGCTATTAACCATCATTTTTAGTGTTTTAAGTGGACTTTAAAGCATCATCTTGTAAGATTCCGAGTTTTAACCGATAAAAATCCTTTTAACCACTTTAGAATAGTTCAAATACGAGTTTTAAGTATTATACCTCTAGCTCAAGGCTAGGGAAGGATCTTGACGAAAATGGCGTGGATAAAAGCAAAGTAGAGAGGTCCTTCGCGTTCCGCTTGCACCAAGCTTCCTAATACGAGACCCTCAACACTTGTAGATGATTGGAATTTCAAGATCAAAACCGAAAAATGGTTGGGTGAAAGAGGGGTGTTCGGCTGAGAGTCTTGAGGGAGAGAGAGAGAAGTGTGAAATGTTGTGTTTAGTGAAAGTCCATGTGTGTTTTAGCTTAGATCTTATAGGCAATTAGGGTGGATATTATCCATAGGTTCTTGTGTTATGTAGATATTAGGCAAACTTAGATTATGAAAATCTTGCAAGGACAAGGTATGTCCCCCATGGTTGGGGACGGTTAGGAGGGGGGGGGGGGTCTTAGTCCACTTCCAACTAGATAGTTAAGTGTTAGTTAGGTTAAGTTAAGTAATTAACTCGGTTACTAACGTGTAGTATGTTATGACGGGTGTTAGGGTAGTCGGGGACCCTAACTGGCTCAGAAAAAGATAAATAATGAAAATAATAATATTTTCATGTTTCGGGCATATTCCGGTTGTTCTGTTGGATAGTAATCCGTTAAAGCGTTAACAAGGCTTTAAAGTGTCGTTATTAACATTTTTAGTGACACAACTTAATTCCGACACTTTGGAAAGTGTCTAGTAATATTTTCCCCATGTTTTGGCACTTTACTAGTTAGCTAGAAGCTGGGTTATTATGTAAAGTGCTGAGTTTTGTACTTAGAGTACATTTTAGGCACATCCAGTCACTGTGACTTATTCCTAGAGACGCAGTTCCACAACCCTTATATCCCTACACTCACCACTTAGTGTAGCAAAATATTTCCGGCTCTTACAGGCCTTAGAGGCAGTGTCTGCCTGATGCTGGCTTTATCAGCATGTTCAATAGGTTATCCGTTATAGTGCTACTGTGCTTTTTTTGTGCATCATGGTTGTCACTAGGGTTCAGCATGTAAGTAATGTAGTGACGATAAGTAAAGTATGATGCAAGTAAGTACATGTATCAGATATCAAGTAGCAGTTCATCAGCTAGTTCAAACAAGCACAGTAATTAAGTAGTAATTAATCATTAGTTAAGTCGTACGGATACCTGGTTTGGTGAGGGTTGTCACATTCTCCCCCCGTTAAATAAATTTCGTCCCGAAATTTAAGTTCTGCTACTAGATGCAGGGTTCTTAGGAAATAGGTGGGGGTATTTCTCTTTCATCCGGTCCTCACGTTCCCAGGTGAACTCAGGACCATGTCTGGCATTCCAACGAACTTTGACGAGTTTGACACTGCTCCGGCGGGTCTTGTTAACTTTCCAATCCGTGACCTCAACAGGTTCTTCAACGAAGTGGAGCGTGTCGTCAACGTGAATCTCGTCGGTGGGAATAGCAACGGTAACTTGAGTTGGACTTTTCTTTAGGTTGGATACATGAAATGTATCGTGAACACCATTTAGTTCAGCAGGTAAGTCCAGCTTGTATGCTACTAGTACTATTCTTTCCAGAATTCTGAAAGGACCAATGTAGCGCGGATTTAACTTCCCACGCTTCCCAAAGTGTGCCACCCCCTTCCAGGGTGATACTTTCAATAACACCATTTCTCCAACTTGGAAATCCACATGTTTCCGGTTTGGATCCGCATAGGCCTTTTGTCTGTGGCGAGCTGCTTCGATGCGTTTAAGAATCTGTGCAATCTTGTCTGTCGTCTCTTGGACGATTTCAGGACCAGCAAGCTGCTTATCACCTGCGTCAGCCCAACATAAGGGTGATCGGCACTTGCGTCCGTAAAGGGCTTCAAATGGCGCGACACCAATACTGGTGTGGTAGCTGTTGTTGTACGAAAATTCGACCAAAGGCAAATGCTTATCCCAGCTACTGCCCAAATCCATAACACACGCTCTCAGCATGTCTTCCAAAGTCTGTATCGTTCGCTCGCTCTGGCCGTCAGTTTGCGGATGAAACGCAGTGCTCAAATTCAATTGTGAGCCAAAGGCTTCTTGAAAGGATTGCCATATCCTTGACACAAACCTTCCGTCTCTATCAGAGATGATTGAGAGAGGTACTCCATGGTGCGCGACGATCTCTCTCATGTATATTTCGGCCAATTTGCTCGTATTATCCTTCTCTCTGATAGGTAAGAAGTGTGCTGACTTTGTTAATCGATCCACTATCACCCAGATAGTGTCATGGCCTCTTGGCATTCTTGGCAATTTCGTAATAAAGTCCATGGAGATTTGTTCCCATTTCCACTTGGGAATCTCAGGTTGTTGCAGAAGTCCTGAAGGCTTCTGGTATTCCGCTTTAACCTTAGCGCACGTTAAACATTTGCTCACGTAAACAGCAACATCGCCTTTCATCCTAGGCCACCAATAATAATCTTTGAGATCCTGGTACATCTTATCCGCTCCTGGATGTATAGAGTACCGTGATTTGTGAGCTTCATCAAAAATAACTTCCCTTAAACCACCAAACAGAGGAACCCAAATCCTTTTCTCGAAGCATAACGTTCCTTCCTCGTTTGGTACCAGTAGCTTCTCCATCCCACGGATATATTCCTCTTCAAGATTCCTTTCCTTGAGAGCTTCCTTTTGTGCTGCACGAATGCGCAAGGAAAGATCAGTTCGTATAATCATTTCTAGAGCTCTAACCCTTATGGGTTTGATTCTCTCTTTACGACTTAGGGCATCGGCGACCACATTCGCCTTACCTGGATGATACTTTATCTCGCAGTCGTAGTCGTTCAGCAATTCAACCCATCGTCTCTGCCTCATGTTCAACTCCTTCTGGTTGAATATGTGCTGTAGTCTCTTGTGATTTGTGAAGATTGTACACTTCGTACCATAAAGGTAGTGTCTCCAGATCTTTAAAGCAAAAACCACTGCGCCGAGCTCCAAATCGTGTGTGGTATAGTTCTTTTCGTGCACTTTCAATTGACGCGATGCGTAAGCAATAACCTTTTGGCGTTGCATCAACACGCAACCCAATCCTTGACGCGATGCGTCGCAGTATACCACAAAATCATCTGTACCTTCTGGTAGAGCTAAGATAGGCGCGTTGTTACAAAGCTTATTCTTCAGTATCTGGAAGGCTTCCTCCTGTTTGATTTCCCAATCAAACTTCTTATCCTTCTGCGTGAGGAGCGTCAATGGTTGAGCGATCTTTGAAAAATTCTCAATGAATCTTCGATAATAGCCGGCCAAACCCAAGAATTGCCGAATCTCGGTTGGCGTCTTTGGCGTTTCCCAATCCCTGATTGCTTCGATCTTTGTTGGATCCACGTGGATTCCATTTCCATTTACCACGTGCCCAAGGAATTGCACCTCTCGTAGCCAAAACTCGCACTTAGAGAATTTGGCATACAGCTGTTCTTTCTTCAGCAGCTCTAGAATGGCTCTAAGATGCTGCTCGTGTTCAGCCTTCGTCTTTGAATAAATCAAAATGTCATCGATAAACACAATCACGAACTTATCCAAGTACGGCTTGCAAACTCTATTCATCAAGTCCATAAAGACTGCAGGTGCGTTTGTCAAACCGAATCGCATAACGAGGAACTCGTAGTGTCCATAACGAGTTCTGAAGGCTGTCTTTGGAATGCTTTCCTCTTGTATCCTTAACTGATGGTATCCAGATCGAAGATCGATCTTTGAATAAAAGCTAGAGCCTTGCAGTTGATTAAACAGATCATCGATTCTTGGCAGAGGGTATCTATTCTTGATCGTCAGCTTGTTCAGCTCCCGGTAGTCGATGCACATTCGAAAACTACCGTCCTTCTTTTTGACAAACAGGACCGGAGCTCCCCAAGGCGAGAAGCTTGGTCGGATAAAACCCTTGTCTAACAACTCTTGAAGTTGTGTTGACAGTTCCTGCATCTCAGACGGAGCAAGTCTATAGGGTGCCTTAGCCACAGGCGCGGCGCCTGGAACTAAGTCGATGTGGAACTCTACTTGCCTCTGAGGTGGCAGTCCAGGCAAGTCTTCTGGGAAGACTTCTGGATACTCCCTTACGACAGGGATATCTTCGATCTTTGGCTCAGCAGCCTCTTTATCCACAATGTGTGCCAGAAAAGCAACACATCCTTTCTGCAAACACTTCCTTGCTTTCAAGCAGCTGATAATCCTCAACGGCGTCTCACGCTTCTCTCCACGAACAACAATGGTCTCACCATCATCGGTTGGGATACGAACAACCTTCTCATGACAAACTATCTCTGCCTTGTTGCCTGATAACCAATCCATTCCTACCACCACGTCGAAGCTTCCCAACTGGACTGGTAGTAGATCCAAAGCAAACTCACGCTCTCCCAATTCAATCACACAACCCCTGATAACTTCATTGGCTTCTACTAACTTCCCATTGGCCAATTCGATTGAGTACGGAATATTTAACTTATTAGCGGCTAAACCAAGCATATTCTTAAATTCTAACGATACGAAGCTATAATCGGTACCAGCATCAAACAAAATAGATGCAAAAGTTTTGGTTGTTAGAGAACGTACCAGAAATCACACCTGGATCCTGGCATGCCTCACAAGCTCCAATGTTGGATGTTCTTTCACGGTCTTGTTTCAACCTCGGGCATTCCCTCTTAAAATGTCCAACGTCCCCACAATGGAAGCATCCTAGCACTCGGCCATTTCCTTTCCCATTTCCACCTTGAGCGTTGTTACTGTTTTCTCCTTGTATGGGACTCTTCATCCCACAACCTTCCTTGTTGTGTCCTTTCCTTCCGTACCTAGGCTTCCGACATCCATAATTGTAGTGACACTTGCACTCAGCACGTCTTGGTTTAGTTTCTAAGTAAATCTTATCATTGGCCTGTTTGTTGTTAGGGCAATCTTTCTTGAAATGCCCTTTGTCCCCGCAATCAAAACAACCTCGAATAGATCTTTGTTCATCGTTATTCGTTTGGGTATCTTTGGTAAGCTTCCTTTTGTTCTTTCCAGACGACTCTACCTGAGTTTCCTTGTCAGGATTTGCAAGTTTTTCTAGTCTAATTGCTTCCGTAACGAGTGCCAGACCCATCTTACTTGCGACATCCGTTGTTGGTGGCGTTGATGTTGTCATCAAGCTCAAGACTTGAGGTGCCAGTTCCCAAATGAATTGTTCCAATTTCTTTAATTCTGGTTTCACCAGGTACGGAACAACTCGTGACAAATCATGAAGTCTTTGCACGTACTCCAACACCTTCGGACCTTCCATCATCAGGCTCCGAAATTCATCTTCCCACTTCTGGGTTTCCGTTTGGGGGCAATACTTCTTATGCATTATTCCTTTCAGTTCATCCCAAGTTAACGCGTATGCTGTAGTTAGGCCCATTATTCGAACCTGAAGATTCCACCATAATCGAGCTCCATCTTGAAACAACTCAGAAACGTATGGGACTTGTTGTTCTGGCGTACAGCCACTCATTCGAAGGATGGATTCCATACTTTCAATCCATTTTACAAAAGTTATGGCACCCCCAGTGCCGTCGAACTTCGGAGGCTTGTAGTTGAGGAAGTGCCAGTAGGAACAACCGTTATTTTCTGAGGTGCCTCTGCTGGGTTCGGAGCGTAGGGCCTCGTGTTGTGCTATAGCTGCAGCAATTATCTCTTGAAGTTCTGCCTCAGAGGTGGGCATGCGCATTTCGCGTCTTGGCGGCATCTTCTAAAAGATGTTTCACGTAGGTTAGGTCATGGCAAGTGAAGTGTACGTATGCATTCAACAATACCAACACATAACATCTCATGCTATCAATAAATCAATCACATAACATCTTATGTCATAGGACATAAACAATAGATTGAACATCACAAGTGATGAGAATACTGCGATTGCATTGCCACAATTCGAGACCACAATGTAAAGCTTACAAGTACACCACTATATCATACAACATCAATGACTTAGTAGGGGACGACCCTAGACAAGTCGTGCGATCACTGGACATGTTCAGGAGTCTCTGGTTCGTCCATTTTCAAATTCCAGGATTCCACCTCAAGCTTCTGAATTTCAGCCCCAGAACAGTATTTCTTCTCCATTATTTCCTTGAGCTCGTCCCAGCTCAGTACATAAGCAGCATCTGTGCCAAGGGTCTGAACCTGGAGGTTCCATTAAGAGAGTGTGCCATCTAGAAATATCCCCGAGATATAGGTAACACTCTGTTGGGGCGAACAGTTACTCATTCTTAGAATGGAGTCGGTCTTTTCGGACCAACGAACAAATGCAACGGCGCCTCCTGTTCCGTCAAAGTTCAAAGGCTTGCAGTTCAGGAACTGTTTATAGGTGCAGCCAGTTGGAGGGTTATTTCCAGTAATGCCATCGTTGTACTTAGAGCGGAGGGCTTCATGTCGTGCATTTATCTGTGAGATGCGTCCTTGCAGCTCGGCTTCTGTCCTTGGCAACGTACTGGTGTTTGTGTCACGTCTGGGTGACATTCCCCTTTGTCGAAGTGGTGTGAAGCGGGTTAGACAACATTTCAATTGTCTATGAGGTGTATATAGCAACATAAGCCATCATGTAATCACCCAATTTCACACGCAAATATACTCACTGTATGAGTGGGGAAGTAAATTTCTGAGCCTTCACATAGGCTTGCCAATTTGGCTTGTTGCTCGTAATAGAATGAACTCGAGGCTACATCGCCTTGGTCATTCGTGTTTAAGTTATTTCGTGCTGCATTGGTTATCATTAGCTTGACCCGCAGAGTCCACCAGGATTCCTGTGCACTACAAATCGTTATTACGTGGGTCCCCGTAATAATAAATTGTCTTGCACAGTTACCCCAAATTCTCTCTCGTCTAAGCAGATGATCAATCAAGGAGCAACAGTAGGTGCATTGGCATGAACAGGGTCATGCTCCAATGCGGGGTCAGGAGCAGTGCCTGGCTCAGGGGCCACGGCTGGCTCCGGATCAAAAACTCCATCTCAAGATCAGCTGGATCATCAAACACAGGGGTTACAGGATCCTCCAAAGGTTGGTCTAAGTGCATGAACTCAATGTCATGGTCTGGATCAAAACCAGGTGGAAAAACAGAATCGTCCTCAATATCGCGATCAAACTCAAGTCTGTGGGCGGGATCTGGTGCAGCTGATGATGCCATATCAGGGTCGGCGTCGTGTGAGTGGTGCTGCATTCCCTGTATGTGCGAAGATGCGGATGTCAAAAACTCAAATGAGTCTGGGATAGGGGAATGGACATGAGTTTCCCCTTCAGGAGCGTCCGCATGCAGTAGTCTAATACCAGCAGCAATAGGGCCCTGCCCTCTAGTGGGTCCTCCTCCAGTAGGTCGTTATCGTCGTCAGAGGCCACGTCGGGAGGGGGGCATATCAACAACAGGATAAGCGGCAAGGGGGCAAATTCCCAACAAGATGGCCATCAGTAGGCTCTGCTACGACTTCAGGCAGTGCAAAAGGGCTGAAAGTCGTCATTGTTTGTGCCGGTAGTATCGGAAATGTACACCTCGTGCTTCGATGAAACTATGTCGTCTGATACTATGGCCATAGGATTCGTAGTGTCCACCTTTCTAGTATATGATGAAAGCATGATGTTTGTAACACAAACGCATATACGTATAATAATCAATCATATAATCATATAATCACATAAGTCACCAAGTAAGGTATCACATAATTTTCCTAGCCAAATTCCTCCCAGTCTCTAAGACTGCTCTATCCTCCACCTCGATCTCTTAGATCGAGCCTCGGTCCCCTTGACCGAGCCTCAGCCTTCATGACTGAGCCTACTCTTCCTAGCCTTGCTAGCCCACTACCTCGGTCACCTAGACCGAGCCTCGATCCTCCAGACCGAGCCTCGATCCTCCAGACCTAGCCTCAGCCCTCCAGGCTGAGCCTATAATAAATCAACATGCTCAACTACCTCGGTCACCTAGACCGAGCCTCGATCCTCCAGACCGAGCCTCAGCCCTCCAGGCTGAGCCTATAAAAATAAAATGTGCTCAACATTTGTTTGTAAAAAGTTTTGGATCTGGACTTAAGTGGTATGCAGAAAAATGTTTTCGTGAGAGCCCTAGTGATCATAGTCTAGACTCGAGAAGGAATCCTAGTTCGCTATGATCAGGGCTCTGATACCAAGCTGTCACACCCTGGCTTTGCGGAAGCGTGGTCAATTTTGGTGTGACTTCTTAATACCATAGCTTAATCATAACAAAGCTATATGAAATAAAATCATGCAAGATCATCCATGTGATTAAGTTTTAAAACCAAAGTAACGTAACATTGTCTTAGAGACTTACAACACCATAACATAAAACATTGTCTTGAACAACATAACCAGTAACATGAAATAAACGCAGTTTAAGATTTGTGACTTGTCCAGGAAAGAGTCACATTTCCTAACTGGGATGACCTTGGGACCCAATATGCAGCGGGAAAACACGTCATACCGTGCCAGATCCTATTAATTTCCTGAAATACATGTGAGTTGAAAAATCAACAATAATGTTGAGCGAGTTCATGTGCAAGTGAGTATGTAAAACACTTGTAAGTATAAAAGTTCCCTGGTATGTAGCAGTGTAAGGAAAAGAGATCACCAATGGTTTGCAAGGCCATTAGTATGTTGTGAAGTGCAAGTAGGAAGACTCAACCTAGCAGATTTTTGCGTCGGGTACAAAGTCACTCAAGGTCCGTTCTGTTGGTCCTCTTAGAGGTCCGTTCTGTTGGGCCTAGAGTTGGGCTCGCTACACCCAGATAGATCTACCGCTTACGTCCCTCGGTGTTCTGCCTACCCATTCACATGATCTAAGTAGTAAACCTCCTTACGTTAACATACCGTGTATAAAGTACTTGTAATCAAAGTAACATGTATTTCACCCCCGCAGTTAAGAAAACTGAAAACAGTTAGAGAAAAGGGGGACATGAACTCACTGTCGGTGCGTCTCTACCAAGTACTCCAAATCAGAAAGCTGTGCGACGACCTACAAGTGCTAATTCTATTAGACGGACGGCCGTGCCTTAGCTTTATAGTTTAAGTCTTTGGGAAATAGTTAGACAACTATTTCGTGTTTACATTCTGTATAAACTTGGTAGTTATTCTCCTTCCCAAGGATGGGGGATTTGTACAAGTATTATGTATGTGGTGACTTTAAGTATTGACAAGATACATTTTCAAGTCTCATAACCAACACTTTAAAGATTTATGTCAAAACTCATGGCGAGGTTTAATTCCGAGAAATGAGGTTAAATATACTTGTTAGAAAAATAATAATTTTTCTAAGTCTTGGTATTTTTAGAAAAATTCGCCAGAGTATCCCCTAAAAACGGGAGTGTCCGTGCTAATGCGCACATCATTTTCTTTTTGAAAACAACCCATGATCATCAACAATCAACCCTTACGTTTTAACACGCGAAACGCTACCCTTGTCGTTTCAGTTTCAATATGTGGAAACTGGACTATTTTCGGACGACTAAATAAAATACTTAACCCTTTCCAAAAATTCCCTAATTTTTACGGGTCGTCCTAATCGACCCAAAAATGATTGTATAAAAATATCGGGGTCCAGTTTCTTATCAATAATTTATAGAAAGTCGTTTACTGAACTGTGATCAGATTTGTCACATTCTGATCACAGTTTACGGAAAAATTCGTCAAAAATTCCTCGTATGTCCGTTTATTGAAATTCCAGTCACAAATACATCCGTGACCATCTTAGATAAAAGTTCCAGGGGCTGGTTCGGTTCGGGTTTTAAGTTGTGATCGAAAACGCACAGCCCAATTTACTGCAGTAACAAACAGCCTTAGCTGCTGTCACGAAAACAGGTTTTTAAAATAGTAACCGACATCAGAAAAATACGATTCCAGCGCCATTTTCTTCGTTTTTCGAAATGACACGATTTAGGCTTTTGAAATTCCGTTTTTCGAGTTTTTAAAGTCCGTTTACAGCCTGATGAAGGCGGCTGAAACAGTGACTCAGCTTGCTGTTTTGTGGTTTAGATGTTATTAAATCGTGTTATAAGTGTCCGATTAGCGGGTTAAACAAGAAAACAACTTTTAAATATCAAGTATGTGTTATCCAACCCTTAAACCGACAAGATTCCACTTCATAAATCATACACAAGTAACTTTTATGTGGATTTTATGTTCATAACTTATGTTTCAAAATTTTCTAATATTCTTGTGTGTTCATAAAATCATTCTTGTCATTGTAAGATCCTTCTTTTAGAAACATGACTTCCTTGACGCGTGGTCCTTTGAAAATACCGGTTGTAGATACGTAGATCCGCTAGTTTTAAACACTATTGTACAAGTTAAAACACTTTTACACAAGTTCATGTTTCGCGTGTGGTAGAGTTTCACCTTTTAACCCTTGTATCATTCGAGACAAGCTTATGTTAAGATCCGTGATCTTACCAAACCGGGTTAAACGATGATCCGAGCTACCACATCATAGATCGGGTCTAAATAATCACAACTTTCAATTACTACAACTTTTACACAACACATGAGCTATTAACCACCATTTTTAGTGTTTTAAGTGGACTTTAAAGCATCATCTTGTAAGATTCCGAGTTTTAACCGATAAAAATCCTTTTAACCACTTTAGAATAGTTCAAATACGAGTTTTAAGTATTATACCTCTAGCTCAAGGCTAGGGAAGGATCTTGACGAAAATGGCGTGGATAAAAGCAAAGTAGAGAGGTCCTTCGCGTTCCGCTTGCACCAAGCTTCCTAATACGAGACCCTCAACACTTGTAGATGATTGGAATTTCAAGATCAAAACCGAAAAATGGTTGGGTGAAAGAGGGGTGTTCGGCCGAGAGTCTTGAGGGAGAGAGAGAGAAGTGTGAAATGTTGTGTTTAGTGAAAGTCCATGTGTGTTTTAGCTTAGATCTTATAGGCAATTAGGGTGGTTATTATCCATAGGTTCATGTGTTATGTAGATATTAGGCAAACTTAGATTATGAAAATCTTGCAAGGACAAGGTGTGTCCCCCATGGTTGGGGACGGTTAGGAGGGGGGGGGGGGTCTTAGTCCACTTCCAACTAGATAGTTAAGTGTTAGTTAGGTTAAGTTAAGTAATTAACTCGGTTACTAACGTGTAGTATGTTATGACGGGTGTTAGGGTAGTCGGGGACCCTAACTGGCTCAGAAAAAGATAAATAATGAAAATAATAATATTTTCATGTTTCGGGCATATTCCGGTTGTTCTGTTGGATAGTAATCCGTTAAAGCGTTAACAAGGCTTTAAAGTGTCGTTATTAACATTTTTAGTGACACAACTTAATTCCGACACTTTGGAAAGTGTCTAGTAATATTTTCCCCATGTTTTGGCACTTTACTAGTTAGCTAGAAGCTGGGTTATTATGTAAAGTGCTGAGTTTTGTACTTGGAGTACGTTTTAGGCACATCCAGTCACTGTGACTTATTCCTAGAGACGCAGTTCCACAACCCTTATATCCCTACACTCACCACTTAGTGTAGCAAAATATTTCAGGCTCTTACAGGCCTTAGAGGCAGTGTCTGCCTGATGCTGGCTTTATCAGCATGTTCAATAGGTTATCCGTTATAGTGCTACTGTGCTTTTTTTGTGCATCATGGTTGTCACTAGGGTTCAGCATGTAAATAATGTAGTGACGATAAGTAAAGTATGATGCAAGTAAGTACATGTATCAGATATCAAATAGCAGTTCATCAGCTACTTCAAACAAGCACAGTAATTAAGTAGTAATTAATCATTAGTTAAGTCGTATGGATACCTGGTTTGGTGAGGGTTGTCACAGAAATAAGTTTTGAAGGCTTTGGTATGGCAAAAACAAGTTAATTCGCTTACAGGGACTAAACTTGACAAACTGCGAAAGTATGCCAATTTGAACTGTAACAGACATTCCGGAACATGACCATAAGTTAAACACACCTTAAATATCCTTTATATAGCTTAGAAATAGGCTTTGAGGGGTTCGGTGTGCTAAAATAAACTTTTGGATCATTCAGGGACTAAAAGTGTCAAAAAGTGCACAAGTTTGCATTTTCGCGCAAAACTCACGTTCTGAATACATCCGGACATCCAAAAATTTATGTAAGCATGACTATATTATGCTTTAGTGTTTGGCTTGCCAAAAATCCATTCGTTACGTCATTTGGATCGTTTTTCGCGCTTATGCGCATTCCGTCGTAATTAAGCGAACATCGCGTTCGTACGACCAAACGAACCAATACCCGGCATATTTTTGAGCATGTTTCATGTCCACAATGTTTAGGCAACATTTTAGGGCCTTAAAGTTGGCTTTACGGGCCTTAGAAGTGTCGGAAATAGCCTTAAACACGTGCAGGGACTGAAACTGTCATTTTTCAAACATGTTGCTGATCTGTGACCCTCAGGCGGCCCGCCTGAGTTTCTTCACATCCTGAAGCGGGCCGCGTGGCCCCTTCTGACCAGATTAAATGAATCAAACAGCAGGTTGCAGCTGTTTAATCCTCCACCACACAATCCCAATTGTCTAGTCAACTGATAAGGATCAAATTTTAGTCACCATAAGGTCCCGACACTTGTACGGGTGGGATTAAGGCACGTTTTCCATGAAATGATCTTAACGGTGGACCTTTTACTATAAATACCCCACCCCCCCATGCTTCAAAATCACAAGAACTTTGATTTGAGAAACTCTAAGTTGAAACTATTGTTTCATACCTGAGATTTTTGAATCGAAGTTAGCATTCGGGGACCCTTCGTAAGTATTCTTTTGTTCTTTTCCTTATTTTATTGCTTTTCGAGACAGAAAGTCAAACTTTGTTTGACTTTCAGCGTTGACCAGTAATGGTCAATGCGAAGTTTGTTTGAACTTCGCAACGTGAGTGTAATCACGTTGGTTATAGTCCCTTGGGACTATGCCTACTGATTACCACGTTGTCTAGGGTCGTAGGGTAAGCGATCTAATAAATCGCTTATACCTCGAACCCGACCCATTTGGTCGATCATTAGGATCCGACCAAATACATTAGGTGACCATAGTAGGTAGGGAATAACCTTCCGAGGTTATACCTTATGGTCGCTTCGTTTAAATAGTTGTATGATAGGTAGTTTATATGCCTTAGGTAAATTACCAGAATACCCTTTTCATGTATAATTGGTAATTAAGCATATGTAACCTAAAATTTTTTCACATAACTGATTATGTAACATGTTTAGGCATATAACACTTATCATAGGACTAGTTAGGCGGTCCGAACGCGTTTCACGCGCACGACGCGTTAAAGTAGCATAAGCTACTTTAATGGGTCGCGATGGGTCGAAAGCACTTAGGTTAGGTTTCATGTAGTATGTAGGCCTTGTTAAACCATATCATATGAGTTCCAATACTCATTTGGTTTACCAAGCCTCATCCTATCCGATCTCCCGATTTAAGTCCGGTTTATTTATATAGTTTTAGATTGCCGATTGATTCCGTGCTCCCTCTAGCTTTGTTTGGTTGTTGTTCAAGACCTCTAAGCATTCTCAGGCGAGTACATTATTCCCCTATTTTACTGCTTTCAATTGTTTTGGGGTGACTCATATGTGCTAAATGTTTTCGATGTTATAACGATGGTTTCAAAAACGATTAAGACGATTTATACAAAACTAATAACGATTTCAATAAAGTGAACAAACTTGTTGGTTGTAGTTACATAACAAATGACATTCATTAGCAATGATCAATCCGACCAGTATTAGGTTATGGTACCATAGGATCTGACAAATCCCGTTATTTACTACACCCGTAGTTATGTGTGGGTGTTGTGGGTAGCGACTGAATCTGTAATTGTTAATTTACTCTTTGGTAAGGGTTTATTAATGCGAGTTGTTAATCTATCCTTTGGTAAGGGTTTATTAATGCGAATTGTTAATCTATCCTTTGGTAAGGGTTTATTAATGCGAGTCAAGAAGGTTTGAATGTTATTAGCGAGACGACCATTTAAGTAGTTTCACGACCTAAAACGAATTTTAACGATTGGGTAAACGATTGGTTTTCACACGATGTTTTAACGATTGGGTAAACGATTGGTTTTCACACGATGTTTTAACGATTGGGTAAACGATTGGTTTTCACACGATGATTTAACGATTTGGGTAAACGATTGGCTTCAAAGCGATATACGATTGGGTTTTGGTTACATATTACATGATTTACATTGATCATGCATTTACACAAAACATAGCTTTGATTTAAACCAAGTTTTACTTCAACGCTTTGTTTTGTGCATTTCATCCATGGTTTAGTTGATGCATTTCACTAGCCATACATAAACATTTTTGACATTGGTTATACATTACATGATTCACATTAGACATGAACATTTCACTTTGGTAGTTTGATTTGAGTAAGTGATTAAGTAACGAGGCGTGTGTAATATGATACAAGCATGGTGGATACGCCGATGGTACTTCCTATATATAAGTGTTTGTATGGTATTACATATTGTAGCGTTATTTGAATCATTTCAATTTGGACATAGAACTTTTTATACAAATAACATACTTTTCACAATTTGCTGTACTAAAACAAATATTTTTGGGTTAAGAGTCATGGCTACGAGGTTTTATAAACTGTAACCCGCTTGATTTGAGTTGATTAATTAAGTTGCAATATTATACTCTTTTCAAAACAAGGTTTTTAATAAAGTATTGCAACATCTAAACTAGCCATGATTTCGACACTCCTACAAAACTAATGTATTCGCCAGCATTTCTTTGCTGACCTCGTTTTCACATATGTTTCAGGTATTGTTGAATGATATCGATTGATAAGATGCATGCTCACATAGGACTGGACGAGGCTTTAGTGACTCAATAACAATGATAGACTATGTTTAAATTGTGTATTTAGATTTCTAGACGATGTAAATATTCAATGTTTAATAAAACGAAACACTTTTTGTATCCATGGTTATGAAACAATGATTCTGTTGCAACACGCCTCGATGTTTCCGCCGTGCTTTGTTGTTTTACGCGGTCGGGGTGTGACATTAACAGACTCCCCTTTGATAACAGACTCCCCCTTAAGTTGTTCCGGGATCGCAATCTAACATATCACTCATTCTAAGATCGTGTCCTGGCTCAAACTCTGCTCAGGCTTAGATATGGGGATCTGGCTCTACAACTTTCACAAGTTCAGGAACGTCTCCAGGCTCTCTGTAGCAACAGGATCAGGAACCTGGTAACCTACACAATTCTCTACCCAAAAATAAATTTCATAATTGTTAAAATTTAACAAATTTAGAAACCACTTGAAGATATCAGTCAACATCAACAATAGTTATATCAAGTTCAAATTAATGACCTTGATTAACTAACAGTAAAATCAGCCTCAAAACATCACTTGTAAGATTATCTTAAAACATTTCTCAAATTATCTCAAACTTTAACTTCATTTTTCATTTCAAACACACTCTCCCAACCCACTGTCATTCATCACGTTTAGCACTTGGAATTTTGAAAATCAGCTTTTCAACATCAGTTGTTGAAAATAAGATGAAATAAAATCTTTTTGATATTTCAAAATTTTATGCTAAAACACACTGAAAATCTTTTTGAATTTTTTCTTTAAAGAAAAGATGTAAAGAAATATTTACAGACATATTTTTGTTTTAGTTCGTGTCAGAGGATCATATCAGTTTTTGACAAATCACTAGCACCGTTGACCTTTTTAGACTTTAAGTTCTAAACGATTCACTTAGATTGTCCGTATACTGATCCATTTAAATTTTTACACAAAGATCAATCAATTTGAGATACGGATTAATGTTTTAAGTACTTAACTTATTCGCGTGTCCTACCTCAGAATATACTCATGTATCAAAATACCCTAGATTCTGTCATACAGGTGAATATACCAATCTGATATCTGTATCTGGGTTAATGCGAGACCTTGAGAGCTCAGGTATGAACTTCCGTTCAGTCAAAGAGAAGAAGGCTCGACTTTAGGTGTGTTCCCTTTAGGGAATCTTTTCTTCAACTACAATTGATTCATATCTTTCGATATTTTTCAATCTTTGTGCAGAGGGTGAGCTTTTAAAGCGCATAAAGTATTATACGAAGTCTAGGCCATTGCTTCCGCAATATCAGAAGACCAGGTATAATACCCCGGATATCAAACAGTATAAAGACCTAGTATCTCAGAATCAGGCAATCTCTCAAACAAGATTTCGGGGGTTACCCATATATCCGAGAGATGTTCCCCACAAGATAAGAAAGCTATTAATATTTAGGTTTATATCTCGAAATCAATCTACTGAATGTGTAAAAACCTACTGGCATATCATCAGTGAGACCGTTTATCACATATTTAACTTTCTAATTCTTTAGCATGCTGTGATTGTCTACTGATGTACTATCATTTCCTCTTTTTCACAACAAAACTCATTTTTGATTTTTCGATGTTTTTGTATTTTTTAAATTTTCAAAATTTTAATTTTTCACTCCCCCTAAAATAAAAAATATGTTTCAATTTTTTATTTTCCAGGAAAATTTGAAAGTAAAAGCAATAAACTGTACAAATAAAATGACAAACTGATGTGAATTGCTTCAATTCTCCATTCTCTTGGCTCAAACAATCAGAACTCCCCCTGACAACAAACTATTTTCCCATTATGATTTCAAAACACTTAAGTTTGTTTTAATCAAAATGGGTTTTTTCCGGAAAATTAGTTTTGTTGATTTCACACATCATGGGGATTCATTCATTACTTTGTTCTTTCAACCACTTGTAAAAACTATCACTTGTAGGTTTTTCACAAAAACATTTTTCAAGAATGATGCCGAAGCATGCTCCACGATTACCAACTTGGGAGCTCCGGCAAGTCAGGATTTTACTTTTTAAAGAATCTCACCCATGCCTGATCAATCATGGTTGAACCATCATCATTTGGTTTAACAATTTTCGATTCATAAAATTCTTTCACTCCCTTCACCTTCCCATCAGCCATCTTACCAAAAATATGTAGCACTTTACCATTCTTTATAATTTTTATGATTTTCTGGTGGAATAAAACCTAATCATTTCTTTTTGAAATTACTGTTATGGTTTGGTTTCTTTTGATAACTCGAATCAGAACTGTAACCCTTTTTCTTGTTCAATCTTTGTTGAACTCTTGAAGTGTACTTTTTAGGTTTTTCAGTAAGATTTACATCTTTTATTTCAGAAATATTAATTTCTGTTAATTTGAAGACCTTGTTAATCATTTCAGTTTTAACACCTCTTATTGGAAATTCTCCATCAGAATATAATTTGTCGGAATCATTCAAAGTATATGCTACTTTGAATGTTTCGTCATTCAAATTATTTTGTGACATCAGCAAATCTTTATTGTAAACCCTTTTGACTGGTGAACTCGAACTTTTGTCTGATGAACTCGAATTTTCAGATTTAGACTCTGACTTTGACTCTTCATCTTTCTCCAACACCTGATCGACCACTTTCTTAATTAACTCGAACTCATGATCAGTGTCAGACGCTGTGAAGGTGACATCAATATCATCTGGTAATCCATCGATAGACTCGGATTTCAGATCCAGATTGAGTGCTTCAGCCACCTTTTCAAAGTGTCGGGGGGTATAGCCATCCCATATTGGATTTGGTACTCTGTTATAATTCAAACCAATTTTCTTACCAGAATTTTCTTCATCTTCTGCATACTTATGAGCTGCAACGGTAGGATAGATGCGATCAATAACATACTCCGAACTTTGATAACTTCGAAGTAAAGTATTCACTCTTTCTGTTTCGATCGTCATTGCTGCCAATTCTTGTTTAAGCCCAGCAATAATCTCGATATACTTGTTGATTGCAGTTTGCTTTTGAAGAACTGTTGCTTTCAGAAGATTCTTCATCTGGATATCCTCATCACTAGCTCCTTTGTACAAGTTCACTTTGCTGCTTAGGAGATCATATGATTCCTTTATGCTTCTCACATTGTGTAGCAAATTTTCTTTTAGCTTCTCTAATTCAGCATATTTTGTATCTTTTTCAGCACAAATTTTGCAAGGTACTAAACACTTTGCACAAGGTTTTTCAACCTCTACAATCTTTTCAACCTCAACAATTTTTTCAACTTCAACAATTTTTTCAACTTCGACAATTTTTTCAACTATTTTCTCCACCACCTTTTCAATCACAATCGGTTCTTTCTCAACTTCTATCTTCACTTCATTCTCTTCAACCTCAACCTTCTCTGTCGATTTTTCTTCAACTTTTGCCTTATCAGCTTCTATCTTCACTTCAGTCTTTTCTTCAGCAACCCTTCTTGCTTCCATTTCTCTCTTTAGTCTAGCAGCCCTTTTCTCTTTCAATATCTCTATTTTATCTGCAAAAAACAAATCAAAACTATAAGGATCCAATTGTTTTCTAGCTTTATTAATATACTCTTCCTCATCATCAGTGTCTTCATCACTTCCTGAATACTTAAAAATCGGTTGTCTTCTAGGACTGTTCTTAGATTTGATTGATTCTTCTTCCGAGGTTGAATCTTCAAAGATTCGAGCAACAAATGCTTTAGAAACTGAAGGTCTAGAAGGATCATAATCATCCCAATTGAAATCTTTCGGAATCCTTTCATCTTCTTGGTCTACCAAACCCAAACAAGCTTTACCCTTTGATTCTTCAATCGGAATAGTACGTGAGTGTGAAGATTGTTGTTGATATGGTTGTTGAGCAACCTGATGATAAATTGCTTTTCTATGATAATCGTTGTTTCCGAAAAGATCTTGTCTTCCTGTTGCTTATCTGTTTGTACACTCTCGTTTAAAATGTCCTTTTTCTCGGCAACAAAAACAAGTAACCTTCGATTTATCAAAACCTAGCTGAGATGTTGCAGCTTCACAAAGATCATCTCTTCCGGTGATCTGTTTGAACTTTTCTGCTCTTCTCAAAACGCTAGCTAAACACCACTTGATGTCCATAAACTCAAGTTCTTCAGAATCAATCTGATCATAATCCTCTTTAGTAAGCATCGGATTTCCGATTCGTCCAGCAACTAAGCTTTCATATGACTCTAACATAGTGACAATAGATGCCATGTGTTGCTTCGCAATATCTGGAGAAAATTTTTGACCATTTTGAATATGTAATGCAACATTGCATTGCAATACTTGACCGGTAAACTTTGTTGAACTTTGTTGTTGAGAACTCGGTGTTGAGAAATTTGGTTCAAAACTTGAATAAGACGTAGAATATCCACTGCTCTGATTTGTATTGCTTGCATTTGTTCCGGAAGAATTTTCAGCACTGAACGCAGTTTGAATCTTCGGACTAGGAGTAGTCTCAATCTTGTTTTCTCTGTAGTACAGACTAACATCCTGTTGAGCACCCAGACTTCTCATTGTAGCAGTTTTTCGAATTGATAGCTCATGTTCTTCCAACTTCTGGATAAACCTACTCAAATTCATATCTTCAAATTGTCGGTTATGCTTTAAAATCAACAGATATGTTCCCCATTCATTCTGTGGTAGCGCATCGGCTAGCTTATCAACCCATTCTTCATCTTCTTTCTTGATGTCCAATCTTTTCATCTCCATGACTAGATGACAATATCTCTCAATAATCTTTTTTTGTTGTTTCACCTTCAAAAGCTGTAAACATATCAAACGATTTCTTTAGTAATGCTCGTTTATTTTTGATCATATCGGCACTACCCTTAAACTTTTTAATCAACGCTCTCCAGATTGATCTAGCAGTTCCCTCATGTTGAAGCAAAACAAAAATATCTTCTTTTACTGCTTGTTGGAGAATGCTAATCATCATTTTTTCACTGGTGTATCTTAATTTTTCATCCGGTAAAAATTGACTTAATTGTTTTTCATTTCCAAGTTCATCTTTCGGTAAAGTATAATCTTTCTCTAAAGAAACCCATGCATCAAACTTGTTTGCTTGTACCCAGTTTTCAAAACGGTCTTGCCACCCTTTAAAATCCTCAATATACATAAGCTTTGGAGGTTTTTGGAAAGTTCCCATTTCATTCTCGATACCGACAGTTTCTGTAACATCTATGCTTGTAATCATTGTGAACAGTTCAATTATCAATAAAACAATGTTATTTGGTCCCAATGTTTGTTTGGTTGTGTTTTACATTTTTCATGTTTTGACTTTTATTCAATTTCAAACTCTATATCGCTTTCTGGAGAGTTATACGCAAACTGGTGCGTAAACGTAACCAGTTTAATGCGAAAAATACTCCGGAACATCAACATATACTTAACATAACTTAAATAACCTTTACATAACTTAGAAATAAGTTTTGAAGGCTTTGGTATGGCAAAAACAAGTTAATTCGCTCACAGGGACTAAACTTGACAAACTGCGAAAGTATGCCAATTTGAACAGTAACGAACATTCCGGAACATGACCATAAGTTAAACATACCATAAATATCCTTTACATATCTTAGAAATAGGCTTTGAGGGGTTCGGTATGCTAAAATAAACTTTTGGGTCATTCAGGGACTAAAAGCGTCAAAAAGTGCACAAGTTTGCATTTTCGGGCATAACTTACGTTCTGAATACATCCATACATCCAAAAATTTACGTAAGCACTAAAATATTTTATTTTAGTGTTTGGCATGAGAAAAATCCATTCGTCGCGTCATTTGGATCGTTTTTCGCGCTTGTGCGCATTCCGTCGTAATTAAGCGAACATCGCGTTCGTACGACCAAACGAACCGACATCTGAGATATTTTTTAGCATGTTTCATGTCCCCAATTTTTAGGCATCATTTTAGGGCCTTAAAGTTGGCTTTACGGGCCTTAGAAGTGTCGGAAATGGCCTTAAACACCAACAGGGACTGAAACTGTCAATATGCAAACTTGTTTCTGATCTGACAAGGCCAGGCGGCCCGCGTAAGATATGTGTGTATCCTTACGCGGCCCGCGTCAGTCCCCAGACAGCAGAAACATGGCAGAAACATTGGATCTGTCCTATCCATTGTTGCATATGGTTTTGGGGAAATCTATGGGCTCAAATGGTATTCAAAAACCACTATCTTGAGGTGTATAGCCAAGATCAAATCGCGGTTTCCAAGAAACGATCTTAATGGCTCTACGAATCCTATAAATACCCCATGCCTTCAATTGCAAAACCCACTAGAATTTTGATTTGAGAAACTCTAAGTTGAAACCATTGTTTCATACCTGAGTTACTTGGATCGAGATTAGCATTCGGGGACCCTTCGTAAGTATTCCTTCGTTCTTTTATTGCTTTTCGAGTCCGAAAGTCAAACTTTGTTTGACTTTCTGCGTTGACCAGTTTATGGTCAATGCGAAGTTCGTTTGAACTTCGCAACGTGATTGTAATCACGATGGTTATAGTCCCTTGTGATTATGCCTACTGATTACCACGTTGTCTAGGGTCGTAAGGGTAAGCGATCTAATAAATCGCTTATACCTTCGAACCCGACCCATTTGGTCGATCATTAGGATCCGACCAAATACATTAGGTGACCATAGCATATAGGGAATAACCTTCCGAGGTTATACCCTATGGTCACATCGTTTGAGTAGTTGTATGATAGGTAGTTTATATGCCTTAGGTAAATTACCAGAATACCATTTTCATGTATAATTGGTAATTAAGCATATGTAACCTAAAATTTTGTCACATAACTGATTATGTAACATGTTTAGGCATATAACACTTGTCATAGGGCTAGTTAGGCGGTCCGAACGCGTTTCACGCGAACGAAGCGTTAAAGTAGCATAAGCTACCTAAACGGGTCGTAATGGGTCGTAAGCACTTATGTTAGGTTTCAAATAGTATGTAGGCTTTGTTAAACCATATTACACGAGTTTCCATACTCGTTTGGTTTACGAACCCTCATTCTATCCGATCCTCCGATATAGGTCCGGTTTATTAACATAGTTACCTATATTAGGTGCCGTTTGATTCCGTGATCTCTAGCATTGCTTGGTGGTTATCTTAGGACTTCTGAGCAATCTCAAGTGAGTACATAGACCCCTCTTTTACTGTTTTCAAACTGTTTTGGGGTGAAACACATGTGCCTACTTGTTACTTTCGTGCTTTCCTGTTTTCACATCATATACCTGCTATGTTTGTTAGTACATTATAGTACATGATTTCATTACATTTCATGCTATGTATGCCCATTGTGTGCGTACTTAGTACATTGTTTTACTTTACATTTCTGCTATGTATGTTGACTAATAGCATGCTAGCACATTGATTTACATGACTTTTCTGCTTTGTATGTTAACTTAGCATACTTAGTACATTGTTTTCATATGACATGTATACAACTGCTATAACATTTGGTTTGCACAAACGGGTCTTTATTACGTTCATTAACATTTGCTACGCCACTCGGTAGTAAGTAGTGGTACCATAGGACTTGACAAATCCCATTCCTAACATCTCGGGTTTGTTTGGATGTAAGGAATGACTGAATCCGAAAACATTTCTTTTGATAACCTTGACTGAAAGGGTTATCCGACTGTCTCAAGGCTTGAATGTATGCGTTAACTTACCACATAAATGTTTGTATCAATGTAACATGCATTACTTTGCAAAACATAACTTTTTGATATATTCAAAATACTTTGTTTTGTACATTTCTACATTTGGATTATGTGACAATACTTTACTTACAATACATAACATTTGTTACACATTACTTGACTACTTTTGGACTATCAACATTTGACATGGTTTATACAAGGACTTTTTGACAGTTGGTTTAAACATAGACTTATTACATTGTTGGTTGGTTTAAGTGACTTAAGTAACGAGATGTGAGTAATATGATACAAGCATGGGGGATACGCCGCTGGTACTTCCTAAATAAAAGTGTTTGTATTATATTACATATCATAGCGTTATTTAAATCATTCATTTTGGACTTATACATTATACACAAGTAACATGTTTTCACAAGACTTTGGTTTACAATACGGTTTATTTTATACAACTCATTTTACTTGGTTATTCATTTAACCATACATTATACTTTTATTTATACATATCATTTGATCTTATCGCTTTTAAATGACTTACAAAACAAAACAATTTACAAGGTTCGTGACTGACCTATACTAAACAACTTTTTCTTAAACTTAAGTCATGAATCCTATTTTCACAAAACCTATGTATCTCACAGGCATTTTTATGCTGACGTACCTATTTTCACATGTGTTTTCAGGAGCTTTTGCGTAGGATGATGATCGTGACACTAGGGCGGACCTGTGCCTTAGAGATTTAAAATGAAGAAAGACTTAGTTTAATTATGTTATAAACTCTTTGATTCCTGTTTAAAACAATGTGACTCTCTTGTTGATAAATAAAATACAACTTTGTAGGCCATGGTTATGAAACAATTAATTCTGTTACAACACTCCCCGACGTTTTCCGCCACGTTTTGTATGTTATACGTGTAGGATCGTTGTTTGACCCGATTGAGTCGATCCGAAGAGTTTAAGTCCAGTTCAAAGGCGGAATCAGAGAACTAGACACGAACACAGCTTGTTAATCTTTAATCTGTCTCTTATATAGCGTTTAACAATGATTACAACCTGACAGAAATTCAGCAACACTTCGTTACACTTTCGGAAGTCGCGTATCGAATGAACTAACATGTGCCCCTTATATACTAGTGCTGATTTCGCTTTTATGACCATAACATATAAGCGGAATCATGCTTGACACAAAAACGAAATCATTGACTTGACACATGAGCGGAATTAGAATAATCATGACCGAACTCAAACTTTAACATCCTAAACCTTTTTGTCTCATGTGGAATGATGTCATGATTACTTCACCAATATGATGTCATATTGATGATGTCATCATTGTGTATGATGTCATCATGTTGAATCATATCCGCAACGAACTGAGACTCGATCTAAGACGAAGTTGACAGATGAATGCACTAACAGACTCCCCCTCAGATGTTGACGAGTCTTAAGTGTCGAGTCTTCTCAGTCTTCAGTCTATATCAGCTTCAGGCTCCCCCTTTCATCAAGCTTCCGTTCTTTGGGATCGACACCTAGCTTTCCATCTACAAACTTCTCTTTGCTTCAAGCTTGTCTTCAGACTCCCCCTTAGACTCTGCTCTCGGGATCGTAGTCTGGTATATCTGCAATCACTCAAACATCTATCAATACAATGTTTTCGTATTATCAATCAAATTCTCTAATTCACTCCCCCTATCAACAAACTTTACAGATTTGGCAGTGTTAAAGAATCCAACTCCCTCACAGTTTATCAGCCAAGTCCAAATTAATGACCTTGGAGATATCACAAACTGTTTTTGAAATTTTTGATTTTAACTCAAGTATCAAATTAATGAACTTGTTTTATTTTCAGAAACACAATCAGCTTACTTAGATTTTGAAACTCAGCATCTCAGACATTGGTTGTCGAAAATAAAGCAGAAATCAAAATCTTTTTGTATTTTCTAAAAATATAAAGCAGTAAAGAAATATGTACAAACATATTTACAGACAATATTTTTGTTTGAGTATGCGTCAGAGGATCATATCAGTTTTTGACAAGTCACAAGTACCGTTGAGCTTAGTTACACAGTAAGAATTAAACAATTCACTTAGATTGTCGATATATTGATCCACTTAAATTTTCATACAAACTTCAACTGATTCAGGATACGAATTAGGTGTATTAAGAACTTAAACCTATTCATGTGTCCCACCTCTTGAATATACTCCCGTATCCAGAATCCCAATAATCAGTCTTACAGGTGAGTATACTACAATGATATCTGTATATAAATTAGGTATGCGAGGGCCGAGGGATCTCAGGTCGATACTTCCGTATACGCAGAGAGATATCAGCTTCGACTTTACGGTATGTCCCCTTTAGAGGATCTTTTTGCTTACAACAGCAGCGACTATCAATTTTATTGTTTCATCGGCATGCTGAGGGTTTAATGCTATGTTTCAAGCATTGAAGAAAGTATTATTCGAGGACTAGGTCAGAACTACCGTTCAGCAGAAGTCCTGGAATAATACCCCAGACATCATTGAGTATAAAGACCTAGTATATCAGATTATGAGACCTTTCAAACGAGATTTCAGGGGTTACCTATATATCCAAGTAGTGTTCCCCACGAAATAAGTAAGTTTGAATTAATGTTTATATCCCGAAAAAGTTTACTAAATGTATGAAAATCTACCGACACATCCACGGTGAGATCGTTTAACACATTTAAACTTTCCATTTCTTTAGCGTACTGTAACTGTCTACTGATGTACTATCATTTCCTCTTTTTACGCAAAAACTCAATTTTTGAATTTTATCATGTTTTTGACTTTTTCAAATTTTCAAATGTTTTTGTATTTTCTAACAATATTACTCCCCCTAAAATGCAAAATCATATAAAGAAAATTTGACAACCAATACTGATAGCTTTGTCTCGCCATCCATTTTCTGCTAAAAGTGCTCTGATTTGCAGAAAATATAACATACCCCCATGATTTACAACCCATTGATCTTAACAGTTTGAAAACCGTTTTTCAATCTGATGAAAGTAATCATGTTTGTTCAGCTGTGAGGGTTTCGGCATATTCAATCAACACATATTTTTGAATATTTGACAAAAATTAAAAACAAACATATTTTTGGTTTTTCAAATTTTTCAATTTTTAGGGTTTTTGAAAATATTGTTTATTTATCTACAAAAAAACATATAGACTTCCTGTTTCAACCAACACAGGATCCAACAGCCTCCTCTCCTTGTTGTTCCAGGCTGCTCCAACCTCCATTCTCACAATCTTTGAATTCCATGAGCACCTGCACAAACAAACTACTCAATTACTTGAACAATTTAGCCCAGGTCTGTTGAACCTTAGGCATTTCAACACAATAATTTTCATTCAATGCTAGAAATTCTTTGTCATTTTTTACAAAAACTTTCTCAATTTTAACTTCAACTTTCTCATCTTTTACCAAACCAACATGTTTCTTAACACTCCATGTTTGACCTTTTGGTGTTCCTCGTTTGTAAAAATGTGAAACTTTTTGACCATTTTGATTTTGAACAACAACTCTTGGTTTCCAAAACTCTTGAGGTTTTGTCATATCAACTGTGGTTTTCCAACTTTGTGTTGTTCTAAATCTGGGTGTGTGAGAATTCCAGATCTGTCTTGAATCAAACCTATTCTGGTTTGATTTCCAATTTTGATTTGAAACAAACTTGTTTGTATTGTACCTCCAAGTTTGTTTCGAATCAAATCTGGTTGATCTTTGTCTCACATTCTCAGATTTTTGTTTCTCAGCATCAATCTTCTTTTGATCAACATCCACAGGTTTTAGATTAGGACACTTGCGTGCAAGATGTCCTTTTTTATCACATTTGAAACATGTTCTCATGTACACATCTTTGACCTGTGGCTGTTGCTTTTTCTTTTGAGCATAGAACTCATCATTAGACTGTCTCATTTTGAGTTCTTTTTCTTTTTCTAAACTGTCTCCTTGAACAAAACTCATTTTTGCTTGAAAATTTGGCGTCTCATTTTTGTTCCGATGTTGTTTCTTCTTATAACCCAACCCAGCCTTCATGTTCTTCTTTTTGAAACCAAGTTTTTTATACGAACCTGTATGACTCTTACCAACAAACTTTGAAATCTCAGACTTCTCAATCTCAACCATTTTGAAAACTTTATCAACCTTTTCTGAAATCACATTCTAAATCGGGAAAACAACATCTAAGAACAATTTGTCCGATCCAATCATGGTATAAACCAATCCTTTTGAATCATCATTCAAATTTTCCTCGGATTTTGTGTTTTTCAGATAACCATCATGAAGATTTCCTTCATCTTCATCCTGTGATTCAGATTTACCTGTAACAACTGACTCTTCTTTCAACACACTTTCAACGACTTTACCTACCACCTCTGAATCATGAGAATCATGAGAATCATCAGATTTGGAATAGGTTATGTCAATGTTGTCTGGCAATTGATCTACCATGTTGAAAGCTTTTTCGACCTTTTCCTCATCATAAAATGCAAATTTTCCCGGTGGTGGAACTAGATGAAACTCTGAGCCAATGCCTTTCTTGTTCTGCTCAGACTCACCATCACCCGGTTTTATATTGAAAATTCGTTCAAGCACATATGACGACACGTGGTAACTCTTTAACTTATTGTTATCCTGTTCTAAATCAGCAATCTGTCGCTTCAATTTAGCAACATCCTCAATATAGGAATTAACAACATCTTGTTTTATCGCATACATTCGTTTAAGCTCTTTAGTTGTTTCAGACATATAATTCATTCTAGATTGAGCATATTTCATTTCATCTTTTATTTTATCATATGACTCTTTTGTAATGTGATATGATAATTTCATTGAGTCATATTCCTTTTTCATTTCTTGACAAGCAATTTCTTTTTGTTTACATTCATTTGTCATGTTCAAAACATTTTCTTTCAAAACTTCATTCTCTTTCTCTAATTTGTTACATTTTTCTGAAAGTTTTTCATCATTTTCTTTAAAAACTTTTTCTTTTTCTAGCATTTCTTTGCATTTTTCTTTGAAAATCTTTTCAATTTTTGTGAACTCAAGATCTCTTGTTCTAAATTGCTCATCTTTTTCAATACAAGTTCTGCACTGTTCCATGCATTTCTTGCACTGATCAATCAGTTTCAAGTTTTCAGAATCAGAATTTACCTCAGTGATTGGCACTTCGGTGGTTTCAGCAACCTCTGTCTGCTCAGCAACATTCTGCTTTTCTTCAACACCGACTTCATCACCAACATTATCAGCTTCCTCCTTCTCATTCTTTTCTTCTTTTTCTTCTTTCTTCACCTCTTCTTCAATCTGCTGTTCTTTAGTAACAGCTTTCTCAACCTCTTCATTCACAACAACTTCTTCACTTTTGATTTCTTTCACAGCTTCAACTTCAATAGTTTCTGTTTTAACTTCTTCAGCATCTTTCTTCAAATTGTTCACCATTTCTTCAACATTCTTTTTCATCCTCTCTTCATCTCTCTTTCTCAGACACGATAACATAGCATATCTGATCTCCTTTTCATATCTCTTAACATATGTGTCATCTTTCATCACATTTCTATAGTATTCAGCTCTCAACGGGACTTTGAGAAGAACATCATCGAAGATTATGTCTTTCTTAGGAACAACCGGTTCTCCTTCTCTGTTATAATAACATTCTCTCTTTTTATCCCATCTTTTGCTACCGACAGCCATCTCATACTCCTCCTGCATGTCATCCATTCTGTTGTAGACCACGTTTCTTTCTCTGTAGGTCTTCTCACTCAAGATCTCTTCTTGAGTTTTCTCTTTGATCTCAACTTTTTCTTCATGGATTTCAGCAATGTCTTTGTCTTTGTTTTCATCTTGAATCTCAGCAACAAAATTTTCTTCTTTGTTTTCAGCCATGATGTAAACTTCTCGAATATTAGAACAACCTTGAATCACACAAACAAAATCAGTTCAAACACTATCAAATAACTGAATCAAAATAATACTCGAACTAGTGAATAGTCTGTGCGAACTGAAGGATGACACACTGTGCGGACAGCTTTGACACACTGTGTTGACTGCTTTGACCAGAATCGAATTCAAATGACTTTTTGACACCTTTGAACTCCGAACCGTGCGAACTGAACAATTATCACGCAACTTGATCACACAAAACAACTAATCGAAACGTGCGAACCAACTGAACTCCAAACCTTATGACCAACAAGCGAACTGATGAATAAGCTTCTGATTTAACTCACAATGGGCCAACAAACACTAACAAGTAAACTTGGGCCTATGAAAACAACGGGCTCACAAAACACAATTTTCAGTTAAAAACAAATATATTTACTGACTTGATTCCCTTTGTATATGTCCCACTTGAACTCTTATATCACCTTTTTTTATGAAATTGCACGTGGCCGACAACTATTCACATTTCAATGAAATCAATACCATGTTTAGATTTTAAATTGAGAATCAATTGTGATAGGACCTAAAATAACACTAAGCCGACAACATTAAAATTGATCACATGGGCTGATTATATCTTGTTATTGTAAGACCAAAATCACATGCAACAAACAGACAACATTCCTCAACTATTAGACCTCCAAACTGAACTATCACATAAATCGAATATGAATCACAGGCTAACTGACAAATCGATTGTAAAGTTTATCTCAACATTTACACACAAACCGACATATTCACATGATCACATATTCCAACCAACTGACAACCTTGTTTAAAGTATCACACAATTCAATTTACTTTTCAAACGGTTCACGTAATTCGATGTACACAAAATTCTAAGTGTCACAATAAGCGATACCCTAGTTGTCACAAAAGCGAGACCCTGGTTGTCACAAAAGCGGAACCTCAAGTGACACAAGAGCGGAATCTCAAATGTCACAAAAGCGATACCTAATGGTCACAAAAGCGGAATTAACTGTTCACATAAGCGGACCTTACTGCTGATGTCATTTTTTAAACGTGACCGTAAAAGCGAAACCTCAAAAATTCGATGCTTTAGGTCGATTCAAGCTTTGAAACTTTCAAGGATTTACTTATACATGATTACGAACACACTGTGTAAATTTAAAGCGATTCCGACCGTAAAAATTTTTTTTTTTCGAAAAAGAAAGGTGTAGAAACAGATTTTTCGGCTGAATTGTAGAAAACTCTTCTTCACTGGCTCTGATACCACTTGTAGGATCGTTGTTTGACCCGATTGAGTCGATCCGAAGAGTTTAAGTCCAGTTCAAAGGCGGAATCAGAGAACTAGACACGAACACAGCTTGTTAATCTTTAATCTGTCTCTTATATAGCGTTTAACAATGATTACAACCTGACAGAAATTCAGCAGCACTTCGTTACACTTTCGGAAGTCGCGTATCGAATGAACTAACATGTGCCCCTTATATACTAGTGCTGATTTCGCTTTTATGACCATGACATATAAGCGGAATCATGCTTGACACAAAAACGAAATCATTGACTTGACACATGAGCGGAATTAGAATAATCATGACCGAACTCAAACTTTAACATCCTAAACCTTTTTGTCTCATGTGGAATGATGTCATGATTACTTCACCAATATGATGTCATATTGATGATGTCATCATTGTGTATGATGTCATCATGTTGAATCATATCCGCAACGAACTGAGACTCGATCTAAGACGAAGTTGACAGATGAATGCACTAACAATACGTGGTCGGGGTGTGATAGTTTCGACAACGGTAACTGGAGCAGCCGGGGCAGTAGCAAAAGCGTTGTAAAATTCGTTGTCCATATTTCGATGTAAAAGGTATACAAAAACACAATGTTCAAACGAGCTGGAGTTATAAACGAGCTGGAATCAAACGATCTGGTACTTCAAAAGAGTTGAGGTTTCACACCGTGCGACCTGGAGATACGTTCAAACGATCTGACACTCTCCAAACGTTTTGGATAAACTCGTGCGATCTGAGTAACCTTTTCAAATGGCCGGGTATTCTCGTGCGGTCTGGTGAATTTCAAACAACCTGGATTCGAACCAAACAATCTGGCACAAACGATCTGAATATTTGAAGCGATCTGATCACCTCGTGCGATCTGATTTTTCAAACAATTTGATCTGGTGCGGTCAGGGTCAAACCGTGCGACCTGAACGTGCGAGCTGAACAGAATTTCAAACGATCTGGATCAGCTCGTGCGAGCTGAAGAATTAACTCAAACGGTCTGAAAGTTTTCCACGCGACTTGGCTAAAAATCAAGCAATCTTGATCAAAATCCAAACGATTTGGACAGGAATCCACTCCGTTTGAAACTTCTAAGTCCAAAAATTCATGATTTTGTCAAATTTGATCAGTTTTTATATTGAATTTACGGTCAAATTAGTACAAGAATTGTTCAAAACGGTGTTTTATGTGTTTTTTTTTGGTCAAAATCAACTCATTTTAACCGTGAAAACGTTCTGATTTTGAAGAAAAAGTGTAGAAAATAAGTAGAAAGCAGTTTTTTCCGTGAAAACAAGCTGAAATGGTAAGAACTCTTCCTCCTGAGCTCTGATACCACTTGTAGGATCGGGATTCGATCAAACGAGTCGTTCAGAAGAGTTCTCGATCAATACGAAAGGCGGAATCAGATGTATTGATGTTATAACAGCTAGATTCATTTGTAGAATCACTTTAAATGTCGATTGTATTGATTTGAAACTGATTACAGATCGTTCGACACTTCGGCAGCACTTCGTCTCCGGAATCAGATCGTTACAAATGAAGACCCGGACTCACCTATATATAGGATTCACGAGACCGCATAAACCAGTCTCACCAGCCCGTGCGACCTGGTCAGACCGTACGAGCTGGATTAGTCAGCTCGTGCGACCTGGTCAATCATCCCTAAACTCCTATTTTATAGTCTAATGAGCTCCGGTCTACACAATCTATATACATGACTCGATACAAGACGAAGTCAACAGACATATGCACTAACAGTTTTCCATTTGGTAATCGCCTCGATCTTGGTGGGATCCACATGAATTCCTTCATGATTAACTAAATGTCCAAGAAACTGCACTTCCTCTAACCAAAACTCGCACTTTGAAAACTTTGCATAAAGCTTTTCTCTTCTTAATAAACTTAGAAATGCGTGCAGATGTGCTGCATGTTCCTCTTTACCCTTAGAGTAAATGAGAATATCATCTATAAAGACAATTATGAATTTATCCAAATATGCCTTACATATTCGGTTCATCATGTCCATAAATGCAGCCGGGGCATTGGTTAAACCAAAGGGCATGACAGTAAATTCATAATGGCCATACCTTGTACTAAAAGTGGTCTTTAGGAATGTCCGCTTCCTGTACCTTTAATTGATGATATCCTGACCGTAAATCGATCTTTGAGAACAATCGAGCTCCTTGCAATTGATCGAACAGATCATCGATTCTTGGTAATGGATACCGATTTTTAATCGTGACCTTGTTCAATTTGTGGTAGTCAATGCACATACGCATTAATCCGTCTTTCTTTTTAACGAATAAGATCGGTGCTCCCCATGGCGATGAACTTGGCTGTATGAATCCTTTCTCCAACAGTTCGTCTAACTGTTTCTTTAACTCTTGCATTTCTGCCGGTGCCAAATGGTAAGGTGCTTTGGCAATTGGTGCTGTCCCTGGTAGAAGGTGGATTCTGAATTCAACTTCCCTGTCTGGAGGTAGTCCTGGTAATTCTTCTGGAAACACATCTGGAAACTGAGATACTACGGAAATATCTTTCAATTCTTTTCCTTTAGTGTTAGTGATTATGGAAATCAAATACACTAATGATCCTTTTCTTATATAACTTGCCGTTCTCATCACAGAGATGAATTTTGTGGATCTAGATGGCTTATCTCCTTTAATTGTGATCTTTTCACCCTTTGGTGAATTTACTTGGATTGACTTTTGATCACATAAAATACTGGCTTTATTGGCTATTAACCAATCCATTCCTAATACAACATCAAATCCTGCCAGATTCATTGGATAAAGGGTTGCAATAAACTTTTGATTTTAAGATTCTGTTCTTGCTCCCTGCAAGATTTCAGAAATCTTAATGGTTTCTCCATTTGCTGTCTCTACTAGACATTCTTGTGGGAGTTTAGTTAATGGTTGATTGAGAAGTTTGCAAAATGAAGTATTAATAAAACTTTGGTTTGCACCAGAGTCAAATAATACTTTAACAAAACATCATTAACTATAAACATATCGGCTATCACGTCCGGAATCATTTTGGCTTCTTCTGCAGTCAGAACAAATGCCCTAGCATTTTTAGCAGTCTTGTTGTTCATGGCTGGAGCTAGTTTCGGACAGTTTAGCTTGATATGACCTTGTTCTCCACAGTTGTAGCATATCCTATTGTTAGGTTTCTTCCTGCAGTTTTCTTCCTTGTGTCCAGATATTTTGAAGAAATTACAGTATATAGAGCATCTCCCAGAATGCTTCCTTTTGCAATACTTGCAATAAGGTGCAGAAGTAGAACCTGCATTTTTCCCACGGTTGGAATTACCGTAGCGAAATTCTTGGGTAAGTCTTTGAGCTAGGTTCCTCCTCTGGTCCTCTTCTCGTGTACGCACTAACTCATCAGTTAAGGTGTTTGCTAGTTCTACAGCTTCTTCTATAGTTTGAGGTCTAGCTGCCTTGACTACATGCCTAATCTCACTGATTAATCCCCAGATGTAACGGGAGATTAATACTGGTTCTGGTGATGCAAGGGTTGACACTATTCTAGCATATTCGAAGAGAGTAGTAGTATAACCCTTACTATCTACTCCAGTCATTCTAAGGTTTAGGAACTTATTTGCTATCTATTCCTTTTCATTGGGAGGGCAGAATTTCCTTTCTACCATGTTCTTAAATTCTTCCCATTCCTTATTGTAAACTCTGTCACCAGGGATTGGAGGATAGTGTTCCACCATTCTAAAGCTGAGTTCTTAAACAAATTGGAGGCAAACATTATCATATACTCTTCCACACACTTGCTTATTTTTAAGACTACCTCAGTCTTTTCTGTCCAACGTAGAGCAGCAATGGCCCCTTCATTGCCCGAGAATTCCATTGGTTTACAAGACCAGAATTCCTTATAAGAACAACCATAAGACATGGTTCTTCTTCTTTTAGGAATGGGCACTTGAAGTATTGGTCCATTGTTTACGTTGTGATCTGGTTCAGTAGGTCGCTTAGTGCCATTGTTACTTTTATTATTTTCCGCTTCCTTAACCGTTTTGATAATATAGGGCATCGCATCTATAATCCCTTGTGCCACTATGTGTTGGATGGCACTGTTATCTACTTGGTTTCCATTATTATTGTTGTTCGGGTTATCGTTGTTATTCTTGTTATTGTTATTCTGGTTTTCCTGGTTCACTTCATTCTCCATCTGAATTTCAAACATTTACCACATATTAATATCACAGGACAATATCTAATACAAACAATCACACAACACACATATTATATATTCTTATTTTATTATTTTTATTATTACTATTACTGGTATGGGTTCATCCAGAACTCCATATTACGCTCGTCATACTTCCAGACGAGTCGTTCTCCTATCTACCTCATCCTCCCACTTCCTTCTAAAATCTCCTCACCAAAGGTTCGGAGTTCTTGCACATTTTCTATGCTCATGAGTGGTGCAGGGGCTGGTACTGGGGCATGGGTTCTTGGTAAGGGTAAGGATTCTCTAGAATTTCCCTGATGTATTGGTCGTTATCATAGTAGGGATCTAGAGGGTCCAAGTCTGGGTAGGCTGCTAGGTTTGGCATGGGTTCGTCTTCTGGTATTGGGTAACGTTGTTGGTAATCCCTATGGTCATCAAACCACGGGTCGTAGTCTGGGTCTAAGGGATTGGGTGCTGGTACTCTAGGTATCTCAGTGGGGTCAAAATCAGGCATTGGGATTTGATTTTCTGAGTTGACTTCAATTTCCATTGGTTGTGTGGGAAACAGTGGTAAGGGCTGGGGTGCTATGAGTTGCTCTAAATTAGGGTCTGCAGTTGTAGTTGCTAGAATATGAAAATTTGCTAGACTCCTATTGAGCATTGTCGGAAATGAGAAACATAGATAGTGTAGGGGGCGAATGTGTAAAGTGGTGTCCTATATAAACACCATTCTTGTAACCCTAATTGCTAGAACAATACAATTTTTCAATACAATTCCAACCCATTACACTGTCTATTCTCTATACCTGTTAACATGGTATCAGAGCAGGTTTCCGATTCGTAAAACCGATTCGCTTATCTCCTACAATCGATCTTCGCTTGGAAATCAAAATCAATTTTTACTTATCCTAGCCTATTCAAACTCAAACCTGAAAAACCGAAATCAATCCTCTATCTGTCGTGTTTAATCGCAAAACCGCAAAACCAAACCAAAATCAGTTTTGTTCGTTTGTCGTGTTCAACCGCAAATCAGTTCAATTGGTACATCACTTCCGGCGAAACTAGCAAAACCATCGGTCCAATCATTGTTCGATCACACCTATTGTTCCAATTAATTGTTGAGCAAAATCATTATTCCAATCATTGGTCCAATCAAAAAAAATTTTGTTCAACCGTGTCTTTGGTCCAATCAATTTCAACCGACAAATCATTGGTCCAATCATTTTCAATTTTGAAATTAGTTCAATTGATATACCTTCCTTTTCAACCGTACCTACCTTTTTTTTTGTTCCAACTTCCTTTTTTATAATTACGCTGCCGACAACCAATCCCGACCAATTTCGCTGCTTCTATTTCGCTATTGATAATTTCGCTATTCGCAAAGGATCAATTCGCTTGCTGTTAGATATTCGCTATTTCGTTGTCGGTAGCGAATTTGCGGGCTTTCAAATCTTGAACGCGAGTTCAAGTAACCGGTGTATTTAATAAATTCGCCGGTAAAATACCTTCGCTACCTAGCGACGATATTCCAAACGAAAATCTTGAACGCGAGTTCAAGTATCCAGCGAAATTAATAAATTCGCTGGCTTGGTTGGTTACTTAATAACAGTGCCGGGACAACGTTAAAAAAATGGAAATCAATCATGAAAAAAACAATTCATGGATATTCGATTCTGGTGCCACCGACACCATGACGTTTGAACCATTAGACATATGTTCAATGACCCAACCTAAAAAAAACTCAGATCCATACAGCAAATAACGGAATGATGCAAGTGAAAGGAGGAGGAGTAATTGAAATTTCACCAACTATGAAATTACCAAATTGTCTCTATGTTCCGTCATTATCACACAAATTGCTCTCAATTAGTCATATTACCAAAGAATTGAATTGCACGGTACTAATGCATCCTACTTTCTGCATCCTACAGGATATCAGGACGGGTGTGATTATTGGACGTGGTACTGAGCGCCACGGATTGTACTATGTGGATGAAGTGGCTCAACAGGGTACTGTGATGTTGGCTCACGGAACTGAAAACCGGGAAGCCTGGCTATGGCATAGACGTTTGGGACACCCATCCCATGGTTATTCGCACCTTTTGTTTCCAAAACTCTTCCCTTCAAATGGAAAAATAGATTGTGAAACCTGTCTTCGCGCTAAAAGCCATCGACAACCATTCAAACCTAGCAATACGAAAGTTGCTTCACCTTTTTCACTAATCCATTCTGACGTGTGGGGTCCTGCTCCTGTGATGGGGGGGCAGGGTCTTCGGTACTTTATACTATTCGTGGATGATTGCACTCGCATGACATGGGTATATTTTTTGAAAAACAAAGCCGAAGTTTACGAAAAATTTATCACGTTTTATGCTATGATTCAAACTCAATTCCAAACCCAAATCCAAATCCTTCGATCTGACAATGGGGGGGAATTTGTCAATACCCCCATGAAACAATTCTTTAAAACCAAAGGATTAATCCATCAAACCTCTTGTGCTCATACCCCCGAACAAAACGGTGTTTCTGAACGGAAAAACCGTATTATTCTTGAAATGACTCGTGCCCTTTTGATCGAATCTCAGGTCCCTAAATCTTTCTGGCCGGAGGCAGTTGCAACCTCCGTGTATCTGCTAAATCGGCTTCCCACAAAAGCTCTTAAATTTAAGACTCCCTTAGATTGTCTGTCTAAGTCTGCCAGTATTCCTCATCCTCTTACACTTGAACCTCGAATCTTTGGGTGTACCGCATTTGTTCATATACCCAAAACCAATCGAAACAAGCTTGGCCCATGTGCTGAAAAATGTGTATTTGTCGGCTATGGGATCGATCAAATAGGTTACCGGTGTTATAATCCAACAACTCATCAAATGTTCACCACAATGAATGTTGACTTTCTTGAAACAAAATACTTTTATAACACCCAACTCAGTGGTCAGGGGGAGAATGACAGTATAGACACTCTGAGCTGGTTAACCCAAATTCCCTCATCTGAAGAAGTCACAACAGAAAACTATCACAGTACTGCGAGTCCTTCAAACACAGACACACAATCCGAGGAGCACAGTACCACTGAAGAAAGTCCATCCAACGTGATGCCTGAGGTAAGAAATACTGAGAACCCTGAGTGTTCTACGTCTTATAACTATGAGACAACAGGGGAACACATAGAACCGACAACTACAGAACATGTTGATCCAGTTGTTGAACAGGTTGAACCAGTTGTTGAACCAGTTGCAGCAGAGACTACTGGAAGATACTCTCTCCCACCTAGAGCCAATAGAGGGGTTCCTCCAAAACGGTACTCCCCAGAGAGGGAGACCAGAAATTCAAGATATCCTGTAGCTAATATGGTCAACGGGAACTTATCTAACAGTGCGAAAGCACTTGTTACTTCTCTATACACAGAAAAAATACCTAATTCCGTAAAGGAAGCTCAAGGTAAGAAGAACTGGGAAGAAGCAATGGAAGTGGAGATGCGTGCTCTTATGAAAAACAACACATGGGAGAAGTGCATTCTTCCTAAAGGAAAGAAAACAGTTGGATGCCAGTGGGTGTATTCGATTAAATATAAACCAGATGGCTCTATTGGAAGATACAAATCCCGGCTTGTAGCCAAAGGGTACACTCAGACGTATGGGATTGATTACTCTGAGACATTTTCTCCGGTTGCAAAAATGGATACCATAAGAGTTCTCTTTTCCGTGGCAGCTAATAAGAATTGGCCCCTTCATCAATTTGATGTTACAAATGCATTTCTACATGGAGACCTAACTGAAGAAGTTTACATGGAAGCACCTCCAGGTTTTTCAGGGGGTTTTAAAGATGGGGAAGTTTGTAGGTTGAAGAAATCTCTATACGGGCTAAAACAGTCTCCTCGGGCATGGTTTGGAAAGTTCACCTTGGCCATGAAAGAATATGGGTATCATCAAAGCAACGCTGATCATACCTTGTTCCTCAAAAGGAGGAACGGCCTCGTAACTTGCTTGATCATATATGTGGACGACATGATTATCACCGGAGATGATGTAGAAGAAATAGCACAGCTGAAGAGAAATTTGTTTTCAAAGTTTGAAATGAAAGACCTTGGGAATCTCAAGTATTTCCTTGGAATAGAAGTTCTCAGGTCTAAACGGGGGATTTTCATCTGCCAAAAGAAGTATGTTCTTGATCTCTTGGCGGAAACTGGGTTGATTGATTGTAAACCAGCAGATACACCAATGGTGGTGAACCACAATCTTCACATGGAACTCGATGGAAAGCTCGCAGACAGAGAAAGATATCAACGGCTCGTGGGCAAGTTAATTTATCTCTCCCATACCCGTCCTGATATAGCTTATGCTGTTGGAGTAGTAAGTCAGTTTATGCACCAACCGCAAGTTGCCCACATGGAAGCTGCTCAGAGAATTTTAAGATATCTCAAGGGAACGGCAGGCCATGGAGTGTTGTTCAAAACAAATGGACATCTAAATGTTGAGCTCTACACCGACGCAGACTGGGCAGGGGATAAGGGAAACCGAAGATCAACATCAGGATATTTTTCCTTGGTTGGTGGGAACCTCGTTACCTGGAGGAGTAAGAAACAGAAAGTAGTTGCTCTGTCGAGCGCAGAAGCAGAATTTAGAGGTATAGCTCGAGGGTTAAGCGAAGTCCTGTGGATCAGGAAGCTGCTAGAAGACATTGGTTTTCCCCAAAAGGCTCCTAGTAAAGTCATGTGTGACAATACAGCTGCAATACAAATCTCAGAAAACCCAGTTCAACATGATCGAACAAAACACGTGGAGGTAGATCGACATTTCATCAAAGAAAAGTTGGAAGCAAGAATCATAGAACTCCCTCATGTTTCGTCAAAAGATCAACTCGCAGATATACTCACAAAGGCAGTCAACGGAAACGCGTTTAGTAGCTGTTTGAGCAAGTTGAGTATTGGTGACCCCACTACTCAACTTGAGGGGGAGTGTCGGAAATGAGAAACATAGATAGTGTAGGGGGCGAATGTGTAAAGTGGTGTCCTATATAAACACCATTCTTGTAACCCTAATTGCTAGAACAATACAATTTTTCAATACAATTCCAACCCATTACACTGTCTATTCTCTATACCTGTTAACAAGCATATCCCGAGTGTGAGCATCTGTTTCTCTCTTAACGGCTACTAAAGCTCACTGTTGTTGTAACTTTTTCATCCTTTTCCTACGTTCATGCGCTCCTCTGTTGAACCATCCTCTCTTCTTGGGAGGGAATGGCTCTTCAGATTGGGCCTTGAACACGAATATCCCATCTTCGTTATCAGCCGAATACCCTGAGAGGGTAGGCTGTGAAGAGGTGCCTTCGTCCTTAGGTGAGCTGGACAACTGACGGTAAGCGTCTGAGGGTCCTTGGTCGCTCATATTGTAAACTAACAAATAGTCAAATAACACACAACGATAATATACAGATATGCACGAAATCCCGTAGATTATTTCCTTACATATAGAATAAATTTTGGTGTCAGCAGAACACTTATGTGGCTGAATCAGTGGCTTAGCTCTGATACCACCTTCTGTCACAACCCCCGTCCCCTATCTGCCCCGGGAACGGGCGACCGCAAGATCAGATTTAGTGGTATCGGTGTTTATCAATTTTGGCAGCGGAAATTACATCAGGGCCGTAGTTAGGAAATATTTTATCAGAGTAAAATACCACACTTTTATAATATTAAACACATGGGAAAATCCCAAGTTTCTAGTACACACATTTTCATAGGGATAAACCCTATTTTATTTAATAAAAACATCTCTTTATTTAGGTAACTTTTATAGCCACTTTTCCAAGCCTTCAGTGCTGTCCAGCTGGCTTCTATTTGGCTTTCACATTTTGTTACCTGAAACGCGTTTAGAAACATTTTGTCAGTGGGTAATACTGGTGAGTGAATCCCAGTTTAATCAAGAAGAGTTTTATCCTTTAACAGTATTGAGAGCGATTACAATGTTTATATCTACACAATTACTCATTCAGTACTGTCAATCCTAGCTGGTGGGTCATATTACACATTGGCTAACTCTTTGTCTAATGTTAATGTGTTCCACATTTTGTATACAAAACCCCAACATACCGGCAGTAATTGAAGACTACAAAGACTCAATCACTGCTAATTATAATTTAAAATAAATAAAGGTTTTGTAAAAACTGTTTGCAAAAAGGAGGATTACTCACATTGCTATCTTAGAGTTTTCCTTTAGGATTTCCTGGTGATTATCTATTTATTTACACAAATGCACACGCGTTAGTATAATAACCCAATATTTACATTAGTAATACCCTCCCCGAGACGGCATTCCAACGACTACGTCGGGCAGAACCACGACAGCCGTTACGGAACCCTAGATCAATCGGGCAGCGTATCTAATACGTAACCGGTGTTATGATACTTACAATGAGGTATAACTTCGTTATTTAGGGGGTATAATGCCCGAGTATAGCTTATATTATATAGAAATTTAGAGAGAATTTGAGATTTGAACGATTCAAAATGAGAGCCGAAACTCTCAATTTATAGTGCCTGGTCGACATCGGGTCGCGGCCCGCGACAGCCAAGGCTGCCTCTCTCGTGGCCGTGAGATAGTTGTGTAGGGCTGTAGGGTTGATTGGTCACGAAAATAGACTTGACACGCTGCTGCCACGTGGCAGCTCAGGGCTGCGCCTAGTGGCTAGGCGCTCGCGCCCTGCGATAAACACCCAAGGGTGTGTCGCGCCCCGCCAGAGACCATAAATTTCTGTTTTTAATTAATTTTAATAAAAATAAATGTATTTATGGCCATTTCTCACGTACGAGGTGTATTTTAGGACATATAGGGACATTTTAATTATTGTTAGAGTGTCGGAATTATTTTTGGAGAGTTGTTATATTTATCACTCTTTAAAACATATCGTTATAATGACACCGACTTAACTTGCAAAACCTTCAAACAATATTTACAAAATTTCGCTAAAACATCACATAAATATTTAGTGACAAAAGACATAGTTTCAATGCGGAAGCTTCATTTGTGTGCATGTTCGCTTCTCTTAATAGCTTGATCTCCATCCGCCATTTTCGCTTTATTTACCAATAGTAAAAAACGATCATAATTGTCAGTTATGAGTGTTTATTAGATGTTAAACAAGTTTTAAAGTTCAAAAAAAGCAAACAACAACAAAATCTCAGTCATTTAAGCCATCGCGTACTGCGACGGCATTACTGGAAGCTCTCGCGGGTCGCGAGAGGTGGTGGCGGGCCGCGACTGAGACATGTTATCCTATCGTGGGGCACCAGCAATGTATTTCGACAGAAAGATTATAAATCAGACCTGCATTTTCTAGCTATGAGCCATTTTACGAAAACTACCATAACTTGTTCGTTTCTAGTCCAATTTGGGTCACGTTTCTTTCTACGTGACCGTAATCATATCACCTATAACATGGAATGAAAATCCAACATACGACTAAACAATTGTTCTTACTTTGAACCCTCGACTCATAGAAAATTTTCTCATAATTATTTGACCCGTTTCAATTAATGGACTATAGAACTTACTTATGATCTCAAAACTTCTATAAAAGCTTGCACATCAACATACTTGAATTTTATGACACATTATATTAAAACTCATGTGCCGTTAACAACGTATATACGTCTTAATCAACCCATTTACTCTAACCAGCATCATCCATCGCTTTAACTTACCAAAGTTCAATACTTTGGTGATTTTGACCCGTTTGATTTCATGAGCGAAGTCCATCGCCTTATTAGAATCAAACCTGTCGTATTCAAGTCAATTTAACCCATTTAGACTTTTAAGTGGAATCCACCACTTTCATCTTTTATTCAATATCGAAATTTCTGATTCTTCTTGTTTGTGTACTAAAAACGAAATCATACGTTTTAGTAATATCCAAACATCATAACGATTTGATTATTATTCAACAACTAAACATAAAAATGCTAACAAGATATTACGAAGCGCATAGCCGCGTACCTTTCAAAGCTTTCCTTTTAACCAATTATCCGCTCTGCTTTGGTTATTAGACGATCCACCCAAATTGCCTATAAAATCTAATTTGGACATATTGCTTAGTATCCATATTTCTGTATTCAACTTCTAGTGTTGTCAACTAGTCAAATAAGTGATTACTTCATAATTCTTACTTATTTTCAATTCATTCAAGCATTTTATCAAACATCTAGTGTGCATAATTAGTATTCTAATACTATCATGTTCATGGTTAATGACTTTAACCATGTGTAAGCATAGTAATTCGATTCATATATCAAGAACACTATAGCCATACTAGAACTTGCATCATAACTATCAATTAACATCAAATATCACAAGAATTCATATATTCTTCACAAAACCCATATACCCTTATATGACAAATAATGAAACTCATGAATTATGACATGAATGAACCAATTTATTGTCTAAGACTTGTTCCTAGACTTGTGTTCATCTTAATTTAACCAGAACATCCATCAATTTACCACTAATTGCTATTACAAGTAACCATGTAGGTTCAACATACCACCAAATCTAAGAATTTAACATACCTTGTGATCTACTAAGTATGAGGATCACAAATTCAGCCTTGAATCACCTTCAATTTGGTTTTGTTTCTTTGATTTTGAGTGAAATTGTAGGATTTAGGGTTTTGAAAGAGATAGAGTTCGTCCCTGGGGTTTTTTTTGATCGATCAGGACACACACAAGTGTGTGTTCTGATGTTTATCCAGGATTTAATCAAAACAACTTTCACATTTGGCACGTTTGGCCCCTCTGGTTTCCAAGTTTTATAAAAGGGTCAAAATACTTTGATTTCCCATCTTTTATAACAAGATTTTAACTAGGTTAATTATTCCTAGTTTCTATTCTCACTGTTTTATTATAAATTTTATAGCTTACACATGTACACAAACATATATAGTTTAATAAATTAGGGGTGGTACAGATGCCCATTCTTCCTGGATACGGTGCACATGAGCCGATGGGAGTTTCTGGGATGCGTTGCCGATGGCCTAGGACCCTGTCGGCGATGATGCTTGCAATCTGTAGTTCCTGTTTTTCCACTTCCTTGCTCCCAGTTGACCCGATTCGCATCCCGGTGGTCCGTTTTCCGTCTCGGTGATCCGTATGTCACACCCCAAAACATCGCAGCGGAATATAAAACGTAGTGGTGACGGAAGTTGGTGGCCATTTATACCTTGTCGGACGATGCACTCATTTGTTGGACATTTTGACATATTTTAAAACATAAGTATAAAACATTACATTTTAAAGTCACGACACAACCACATAAGTTAAGTTGTTTTGATCCTCGCGGATCTTATTACAAACGTCCCAGATAGTTTAAAAGTTGTCCAACATATTTAAACAAAAACAACATGCATCATCAAACACAAGATACGCCATGATTTCCCGAAGCCGAACTCAAGTGCCTGTAGAACACGTTAAAAATCAAGTGTCAACACAAAGGAAGGTGAGTTCACATATTCACTTACAACCAATTTTATTCCAAGGAAAACTTTCTGATTAGGTGTTTATTTGAAAACATCCATACAAATTTTAGAAAGTCCATTTTACTTCCTTTATAAAATCCATGGGTCTTCAATCGGTTCATCAATCCGACAACTGTAATATATATATTGCCCAGGTTTTGTATATTAAATTATAGCGTCAATTTTCAGACTCGTATGTTAGCTAGACGATACGAACTATATATTAACCATGTAGGGATAATCAAAGCTAGACAATAAACAAAATTTATCGTCGTTTGACTTGACACGGGGCGACCGGTCACGACGGGGTTATCAACCCGATAGATCTACCGACAATTCATCGCGTGCAATACTTAAATGATTAAATGACATCATGGGCGCAGGGTCCTCTTGAAGGAAAATATGATGTCTGCCTCACGTACAATATATATATCCTACTAATATGACAATTTAATACACGACGTTGTACGAATTCCCCTTACTCTCCATCATATGAGACCCAGTCAAGAATTCGTCCCTAACTATACGGTCATGTTTCGCTTAGGAAATACCGTACTTTCAATATTTATTCATCAAAAACGTTTTACTTCGAAATGCATGACTTATCAAATTTCGTATATTTTTAATGAAAATATATATTTTATATTAAAAGGTATGTTTTATTTCGAAAACATTATTAAACCCTTTTAATGACGTGTACTACCCCCAAAATATATATACAAAGCAGTAAAAAGAGGGGTTTAGTGACACTCACCTTTGGGTGCGTATTTTAAATAGCGCAATCCCAGAGATTGATTTTCTACACGTCCTAATATAGGAACGATTTTAAATCAGTATGCATAACACAAAAATCCTAACTTTCTCCATTTCTTAGAATTATCACATATATATATAGTTTTATGATTTTGAAACTTGAACGATTTTATTGATGACCCTTATTGTGTAAATCCGTTAACTTTCCCGTTTATACGCAATATATCTACGATTTGCGCGTCGTAATATATATACATAAATGTTCATATAATTTAACACCGAAACACGCGAAATATTACTAAGTTACCTATTTTGTCATTTTTAAAGAAAATATACATAAAATATCATATATGTATCAAATTTCATGCTCGACAAACAAGTTTCACGTCTAACACAATTTTCACTGTTTCTACCGCACAAAACGTACATGCATACATGCGTAAGCTAGATTTCTACCATTATGTTAAAAACTTAACATATTTTCATATTCTTATGTTTAAATCACATAACACATTTTTCCACATAAAGTTTACCCAAAATTTTACCCACACTAGTGTACATTGAAAAATGCGTATTTTAGCGATTCGGTAACGTTTTCGGGCGTCGGAAGTCACGTATGACCAACCAAACACCAAGTAAACTTATAATTAGTTAAAATACTTATTTTTAAACTAAAAACATCAGTTTATTTACTGATCTAAATCAGTTTTACAAAAATCACTCGAAAAGCCGATTTTTGACCGTTTTAACGCATAGTTTTGCGTTAAACGTTACTATAATCATCCCAACTCGAAACGACTTGATATTTTAACACAATACATGTTATTTACTGATTAAAATAATAGTTAAAATAAGATTAGTGTATTTTTTGTATAAGTCACATAAATCATGCGATTTCACGTATTTTACAACTTTTAATGCACCATGTACAACATGCAAAGCTAGCAAACATTATGACAAGGTTATAAGTCACTAAACACTTTAAAATAACTTCATTTTAGTGTTTATAATCTGCTCATAACCGATTTTTACTGAATCATACTCAAATCATCTTTTTAAGATCATATATCATTATACATGTTTACATATATGCATCTAATGCACTCCTACAACATTTTCATCATCATTTATGTTCTAATCATATTCTAGAACAGATTAACATCATGTTTTAAAAAAATATAACACACATCATCATGATCATCCAATCTTTCAAAATCATTCATGTAAGTATCATTCACATTTAAGATTATATGATAATTTTTATATACATGCATACATATATACACGAAATACATACACACATATAAACTTCCAAAAATTTACTTTTCAACATATACCACTTTCAAATCTCTAATCACCTTAGAACATTCTTATTTGACAACTAACACTTCCTTTAATCATCTTATTGTTCAAGAAATCAAACAAATCAAGATCTTTTCATCAACAATCAAAATACAACTTATACACATACATATACACATAATTAGCCAAATACACACACATACACACACCCATTTTTATTTTATTCAAAACTCATTTGTTTGAAATTTTCAAGTTTATGTTTAGATTCAAGAACAAGAGAAACTTTCACTATAATCTTCATCACCATGAATCAAGAGCAAGATTGAAAAGAAAATATGTTAAACCTTCAAGATTCTTAGTGGGTTTTAAGATTTATGATGATGTGAAGCCTTGTTCTTGCTCCAATCTTCTTGAAATCACTTCTAAATCTTCTTGAAAGCTTGAAATCACTTAGAAATGGACATGATTCTTCAAGATTTGATTTTGCAAATGAAATGGTTGTGTTTTAAGGGGGTGTTCGGCCGAGATGTTCAAAGAGAGAGAGAGAGAGTGAAGTTTTTGAGGTGAGTTCTTGGAATGTGAAGATTGTATGGAGACATGAGCATGCCTTAATCATCACTCAACATTATAGAGAATGGACAAGTGTCCACATTGCAAGAAACAAGAACATTTGGGTAGCCCTTGGTGCCGCCACATAGGTCCCCTCTCTCACATTATATGTATACATATACTTATATATGTAAATTTAGGTTAAAAACTGGTATTTTACTGATTACCGGGTATTTTATCTAGCGTTTTAATCCCGTTTTAGTGCGTTTCAAATTATTTTTATCATTCTATAAAATTAATTACTCAAAATTATTACTGAAATAATTACCAGTTGCCTTGACTGGCTGCGTTGACAGCATTTTGTTTAATTTGCGCAGTATCGCGCGGTACGCTCTCAAACTCGAAAAATAGAGTTTCTTAGCGTTTTGAATTATTTTTTCACACGGATATGATTAAAATTATTATTCTAATCATAACAGGCTATTTTTAGGATTTTAACACTGATCGGGTGGTCACAGACGTTCGTTTCGCATTTTAAACGTTACGCGATAAGCGTTAGTTTTATTATTGCCAACATAATTTTCATACACATCTAAATTTACCAACACATCAAATATCATATATTAACATCACAATCAGTCACAAATAGTTATGTTACATATTCACTACACAGATTACTGTTGTCCGGTACAGCCTGAGAGGCCGGGTGTCACAGTCTCCCTCTGTTTAGGGAATTTCGTCCCCGAAATTCTACTTCGTAGGTTTTGTTTTCGCACTCGGTGGGAAGAGGTGAGGATATTTTTGTTGCATTTGGTCCTGTCTCTCCCAGGTGAACTCGGGTCCACGCTTAGAATTCCAACGGACCTTGACCAACTCAATCTTACTCCTCCTGAGTTTCTGGGTTTTCCGATCCAGAACCTCCACTGGTTCTTCGATAAACCTCAGTTTATCGTCCACTCGAACCTATCCAGGGGGTATAATTAGTGTCTCATCAGACAGACACTTTTTCAGGTTGGAGACATGAAATACGTCATGGACTCCAATCAACTCCTGTGGCAACTTGAGCCTATACGTGACTGGTCCAACCCGTGAGACGACTTCGAAGGGACCTATATAGTGGGGGCTCAACTTTCCCCCTTTTCCAAACCTCACAACGCCCTTCCATGGCGATACCTTCAGCATAAGCCTATCACCAACTTGAAATTCCAGCGGTTTCCTTCGGTTATCTGCATAACTCTTTTGTCGATCCGCGGCAGCCTTCAACCTATTCTTGATCTGGACAACCTTGTCCGTGGTCTCCTGAATGATCTCGGGTCCGGTAAAATGCTTTTCGCCGACTTCAGCCCAACAGAGCGGTGATCGACACTTCCTTCCATACAGGGCTTCAAACGGAGCGGCTTTTATGCTAGCGTGGTAACTATTGTTGTAAGAAAACTCAGCCAAGGGCAAATGAGTATCCCAACTTCCACCGAAATCAATTGCACACGCTCTCAGCATATCCTCTAACGTCTGAATGGTCCTTTCGCTCTGACCATCCGTTTTAGGATGATATGCAGTACTCATATCCAAACGAGAACCCAGCGATTTCTGGAGAGATCGCCAAAATATGGAGTCAAATCGTCCGTCTCTATCTGAAATGATTGACACTGGTACTCCATGACGGGCTATAATCTCATTAAGGTACAGCTGCGATATCTTCTCCGTATTGTCTATTTCCTTAAGTGCCAGGAGATGAGCAGACTTTGTTAATCAATCTACAATTACCCAGATCATATTGTGTCCACACGACGTACGGGGTAACTTGGTGATAAAGTCCATCGTAAGATGTTCCCATTTCCACTTAGGAATCTCTGGTTGCTGTAGAAGTCCAGATGGCTTCTGGTGCTCAGCCTTAACCTTAGAGCATGTCAGACATTTACTCACATAGGCCGCAATGTCTCTCTTCATCTTCGGCCACCAGTAAAACTCCTTAATGTCCTGATATATCTTGGTAGAACCTGGGTGAATGGAATACTTGGATTTATGAGCTTCGTTCATAGCCAATTCACGGAGGTTACCTTTAAGCGGAACCTAGACTCGGTTCATGAAATACATTACTTTATCCGCTTTCGATATCAGTTTAGATTCTACGTCCTTCAAACCTAGACCTCTCAAATCATCATCTTTCAAAGCTTCTCGCTGTGCATCACGAATTCAATCGGTCAAACTTGTTTGTATGGTCAAACCCAAGGCACGCACATGTAGAGGCTTTTCCCGCTCCTTCCTACTGAGCGCATCTGCAACAGCGTTTGCTTTCCCTGGGTGATAACGGATATCACATTCATAATCGTTGAGTAACTCCACCCAACATCGTTGTCGCATTTTGAGCTCCTTCTGATCGAGGATGTGCTGGAGGCTCTTATAGTCCGTGTAAATCGTACACTTCGTGCCATACAAGTAGTGTCTCCAGATCTTCAAAGCAAACACAACAGCTCCAAGCTCCAAATCATGTGTTGTGTAATTCTTCTCATGCACTTTCAATTGTCTGAACGCATAGGCTATCATTTTGTCTCTTTGCATTAAAACGTATCCAAGACCCAAACGTGAAGCATCACAGTAAATAATGAAATCATCACTTCCCTCAGGAAGGGAAAGAATAGGTGCACTGCAAAGCTTTTCCTTCAACGACTGAAAAGCTTTCTCCTACTTCTCCGTCCAGTCAAACTTCCTCTCCTTCTGGGTTAATAGCGTTAACGGCTACGCTATTCTAGAGAAGTTCTCAATGAACCTCCGATAATACCCAGCAAGCCCTTAGAATTGTCGCACCTCTGACGGAGTCTTTGGCGCTTCCCAATTCTTTATTGCTTCGATCTTAGACGGATCTACATGTATACCTTTCTCATTTATGACATGTCCGAGAAAATGAACTTCTCGAATCCAAAACTCACATTTAGAGAACTTGGCATACAACTTCTCTTCCTTCAGCAACTCCAAAATTAACCTCAAATGATGCTCATGATCTTCTTTGGTTCGTGAATAAATAAGTATATCGTCGATGAATACTATCACGAATTTGTCCAAGTAGGGTTTGCATACCCTGTTCATGAGATCCATGAACACAGCTGGCGCATTAGTTAAACCAAAGGGCATGACTAGGAACTCATAATGGCCGTATCATGTTCAAAAGGCTGTCTTTGGAATGTCTTCGTCAGCAACCTTCAACTGATGATAGCCTGAACGCAGATCTATCTTCGAGTAGTAACTGGATCCCTGAAGCTGGTTAAACAGATCATCAATCCTCGGCAAAGGATACCGATTCTTGATAGTTAACTTGTTCAGCTCCCTATAATCTATACACATCCTGAAGGATCCATCTTTCTTCTTCACGAACAGAACATGCGCACTCCAAGGCGAATAACTCTGTCGAATGAAACCTTTGTCTAGTAGCTCTTGAAGCTGGTTTGACATTTCTTTCATTTCAGATGGTGCCAATCTATTGGGAGATTTCGTAATTGGTGCAGCACCAGGTACCAGATCGATTCGGAACTCGATCTGTCTCGCAGGGGGTAATCCAGGTAAGTCTTCAGGAAAAACTTCTGGATAATTACGAACAATAGGAATCTCCTCGATCTTCCTACATTCGGCCTTTGTATCCATCACGTTAACTAAGAACGCAGGATAACCCTTCCGCAACATCTTGAGAATCTTCATAACACTGACAACACTCGACACACGACTCGATCGATCTCCATGGATAATTATCACTTCGCCACCACCAGGACGAGGTATCCGCACTTGCTTCTCCGAGCAAACAATCTCCGCTTTGTTCTTGGACAGCCAATCCATCCCCACAACTACATCGAAACTTCCCAACTCCACTGGTAGTAAATCAATACTAAATTTATGATCGCCTAACAAAATACTATAGTCGCGTACGACTTCGCTTGTTTCTATCAGTTTACCATTTGCTAGTTCTATCGAGTACTTCTTATTTAGCTTACTTGTAGGTGAACACAGGAATGGTTCAAAGTTTTTCGAGACAAAACTCAAGTCAGCTCCAGTATCAAAAAGTACGAACGCGTAATGGTTATTGATCATAAACATACCAGTGACAACAGCAGGATCATCACGTGCCTTCCTGGCATTTAGCTCGAACGCTCTACCTCTGGCATTATGTCCTCCCGCCTTAGGAAAGTCTTTCTTGAAATGTCCTTGTTCTCCGCACTGGAAACATCCTTCAAGCCTCGATCCTTCCACAGTACTCTTGGCATAGCATTCGCGGGTAGCATGCCCAGTTCGTCCGCACTGGTTACATTTCTTCTGTCCATCCTCACGAGTCTTTCTCTCAGATCCGCCTCGGCTATCTCTGGTGCCATCCTTTCTAGTACCACTAGAACTTGCTGCATATGCCTTCTTCGAACTCCGTTTCCTGTCGCGCTTCTCTTCAGTCTCCTTCCTCGAGCTCTCGGACTTGTGCTTCTTCGTAACTTCTGTCTAATACTCAGAACGCCCCGACCGTTTAGATTTTGTGTCTGCTTTGGCCTTTCCCGATGACTTCCAGGTTTCCTCCTTTTTATCAAGACTACCTTTGCGAGCAGCGTCATCGGCTAATGATTTTGCCAACGTAGTAGCCTCTAGATAGGTGGTAGGTTTCGTGGATGTAACCATACTGCGAATCCGTGGCGACAGTCCCTAGATATACCTTTCTACCTTTACATATTCAGGAGTAACCATTTGTGGAACTAACCTCGCCAAGTCGTTAAAACGAGAAGTGTAAGCTCTGACATTCAGACCTTCCATGGTTAGGTTCCAGAAGTCTGTCTGGATTTTCTGAATTTCACTGTGCAGGCAGTACTCTTTCAGGAGCATCTCTTTAAGTTCGTTCCAGGTCAGACCGTAGGCAGCGTCTTCACCCAAAATTTGAACTTGCAAGTTCCACAAGGACAGCGCTTCATCAAGAAAAGAGCAAGACGTATATCTCACCCGTTGATCAGCAGCACAACCACTGATTGCCATGACAGATTCCATCTTCTCAATCCATCGGGTGATATCTAAGGGTCCTTCAGCACCGGTAAATGATCGTGGGTTACAGCCATGGAATGTTTTATATGTATATCCGTGCACTGTTCAATAATGTTAGTAGAAATCAGGAATTCATTCCAATGATATCATAACACATGAACTACTAAAACTTTCCGATCACATTTTACCTAGAGGATTTCCATTATGTGCCCCACCAAAACCTTGCCCGTGTGCACCACGTCCACGTCCCTGACCATCATTTTGGTTAGCATTGAGTTGTTCCATGGCAAGTATTAACGTGTTGGGCTATGAGTTGAGCCAACTCTTCCGGTGTGGTAGGTAATCCGGTACCCTGTCTTGCTTTTGGCGGCATTTCGTCGTTTCTATTATCATAACAATAATAACCACATAAGACGATAACCAAAACTAATTCAATCATTAAATGTTAGTGGACCAAATATTGCGCATGTAAAATATCCACATATTAATGAGAAAAATTTTAAACCAAAAGTACATCATTGATATTTATTATAGAAATTATTTAAACTCGTTTTTCAGTACAAAAGACTACTCTTGGCATATCTACATCGACACCCATAAACAAGTTCACACAAAATTTCCAAATAATATCCAAAAATGAAACTGGCACGTAGGCCACAAACACAAAGAACATAAAAATGTCTAACAATATTATCCATCAAACAACGAAACAAACAAACAAACAAACAACTATCATCAACGCCTCAAACCTAGAGACTCTAACATCTCCTGGACAAGCTTCTCCAAATCCACAACCCTCCAATGCATCTCATCTCTCACGATGTCGTCTATAACCTTCAACTCCTCATGATCGTCCATCTATCCCTCAAGGTACTTCTCCTTTCCTTTGGCTATGTCTAGGTCTTTGTGCAAGGCGGCGAGCTGTCGATCACAATGGCAATATCGATCTACCCTATCTCCAGCGGGCCTAATCTTCTTCCTACGATGATAATTGTCACACCCTCAAAATACCACCAAGGGAATGTCCCTGTTAGGCGTGTGACGTACCAGGATCCAAGCCACCAATCACATTGAACTCATAATTATAATAAAACTTTCATTTATTAACATAAAGCGTTACAAACGTTACGTATTATTCATTGTGTACAGCGGAAGCATAAATCATTTGTTAAGTGTTTAGTAAACCAAGAGTACATAAACCATTGAGCTTGTATTGAGATTCCATGTATCTCGACCCATGACCACTCCAGCTTCCCAGACAGCAAGTTCCAATTGAAATGCACCTAAAGGCCTGCAAGGCATGTAACAACGAATCAACAACAAAGTTAAGCGAGTTCACAGTTGAGTGTTCGTTTTAAGTTGTTTCTGAAAACATAGTTTGTCTTTAGCTGGCTTACTTGCCGTGGGGGTTACCCCATAGTTGAAAATATGATTAACCGATTCCTTCTTTCCCAAACCATAACCAGTGGGGGCTTCCCCATGTGAACCACTAGACCCGTTACCATATCGACCACTGACTGAAGTAAGTTGGTGCCCTAGCGTCAATGTCTATCATCATTGACGTGCCCAGATCCATTAGTTCACGCCCGTCCTCTGCGGCACGGTGTGAGGCTTGTCAAACCTAAATAGCGCTATCTAACTAATGACCCGCTCGCCATTGGCCCGGCGATTAAGTCGATATAAAAATGAGGGACTTCATGATAGAGTTTTGGTCTAGTATCCGTGTTGTCACCCTTCAATAAAGAGGGTGTGTACGTAATCTCCAAACCAGGAGATTACGCAGGTTCCGATTAAATACTTATCACAGGTTGTCACCCTTCAATAAAGAGGGTGTGTACGTGTTCCAAACTAGGAGATCACGTAGTTTCAGTTCAAATCCTTTACCCATTCCCAACACCTGGGAATCCCATGCCTTGTAGAAAGTGTGTGAACTCACCTCGGTTTGCTCGGTATGTTATGTAAGATTACTCGTTCCCCGTTGGTCACTCAAACCCTAGGGTGGTTACCATTTATAATCAGTTCCACATTCATTTAACATGCCACACTAATAGTGCTTTCACATTAAACAAGTGGTACAAATTGTATCAACTAATCAGCATAACCCATGTCTTACAAAAGCATTTACCATTTTACGTCACTTAAACTATTGTATGTATCCAATCATGAACATTATCCAACACATAGTAAATATTCACATAATAATCCATTCATCACACAGACCCCTGGTTCGGGCACCCGTTACACAACCTAGCGACCCACTAACATGATCTTCATTCGAGTGCATGTGGGTGTGCGGCCCATCTGTCTACACGTGATCGTTAAGCTGATGTTATGACTTTCCTTGATCTAATAAACTTGATCACCGCCCACTACATTGAACGGTCCAATTGATTCATTTTAATTGCAATATTTATTAATTTCCTTTGTTGATGTTTGAGCTACAACAGAAATCATATGGACCGATTCTCTTTTGTAAAGTGATAAGACTTAATTAATTAACAAAGCGACAACTCAACTTCACATGTAATATAATTCAACTATAGCCGACAAACATTATCATTCATTATTTATTCGTTCCTATTATAATCGGTCCACTAACAATCAAAAGCCTTTTCATTCTTTCAATATTAAAAGGAATCTGACATACATTAATGTTTTCAATTGGGCCAATCAGATTCAATTTAATATCACATGCTATTTCAATTGTGAATGCAATTAATGAGAACATGATTGTTTCACGTGAACCCCTATTCCTACAACATAACCTCAGCACCTAAAATTCATGCATACAAATCAACACATCTCACATACATTTAATGCCAATCAAAAGAGATTCTCTTGCAATCAATAATAACCCTAAGTTACACATACTCTTACCATTCTGTCGATCATACTAACACATGAACAAGAACAAACAATTATGAGATAGCTCAAGGGTTAATCTACTAACCAGAAGACTCGACTGGGGGAGATGATTCCTCGACAGGAACTGATGCCGCAGCGATTTGAGAGGAGAAGAATAATTAGGGTTGATATGTTTAGAGAATTATGAGGCACAGGTTTCGTCGACTTCAAGGGTAATTAGGGCTTGAGATTATGTGATTTGTTAACATATAATCCACGTATAAGTTACTTGTGTGTGCGTATTTACTAACCCCAACATAGCCGGCCCACTATAACTTTAGTCGGCCCACTCTAAAGTAAATCACATATATTAAAACAGTAATATATTAAACTTTAGTCGGCCCACTCTTTAGTAAATCACGTATATTAAGCTTCCTTTGAGCTCCTAAGTCAAGTCGATGTAATTGGGCCGAGGAAAGGAAACAAGTAACTCGTGGCCCAAAAAGGTTGGTTCTCTAAATTAACTAATGACCCATAACAGCGTTTAACGGTATTATTGTAGTTAATCAGGCCACGCAAGTAAACATACTCAATCACGTTATATTTAGCAAATATATTATAGTTACGAGTGTCTGTAAGTGACGTGACTAAGAGACACTGACCTTGAAAGTTTGGATTGTCACAATAATAAACTAACAGCGGAATAGAAGAAGTGCGTAGTCAACATAAACAGTAACAATGAGGTCAAATAAACAGAAAATCACGTATGCACATAAAACACATAATGGTTTTCATACATGATGAAATATTTTCTATGTTTATTTAAAAATCTTGGCTTCGAGAATTTTGGACTTTACATTTCAAAATTATCCGGTTAAAGTCTAGTGTTTTCCACGAAAACATCTTGTTCGCTAACAACCAATGGCTCTGATACCAACTTCTGTCACACCCTAAAAACGTCGCAGCAGAATATAAAACGTAGTGGTGACGGAAGTTGGTGCCCATTTATACCTTGTCGGACGATGCACTCATTTGTTGGACATTTTGACATATTTTAAAACATAAGTATTAAACCTTACATTTTAAAGTCACGACACAACCACATAAGTTAAGTTGTTTTGATCCTCGCGGATCTTATTACAAACGTCCCAGATAGTTTAAAAGTTGTCCAACATATTTAAACAAAACAACATGCATCATCAAACACAAGATACGCCATGATTTCCCGAAGCCGAACTCAAGTACCTGTAGAACACGTTAAAAATCAAGTGTCAACACAAAGGAAGGTGAGTTCACATATTCACTTACAACCAATTTTATTCCAAGGAAAACTTTCTGATTAGGTGTTTATTTGAAAACATCCACACAAATTTTAGAAAGTCCATTTTACTTCCTTTATAAAATCCATGGGCCTTCCGCCGGTTCATCAATCCGACAACTGTAATATATATATATTGCCCAGGTTTTGTATATTAAATTATAGGGTCAATTTTCAGACTCGTATGTTAGCTAGACGATAAGAACTATATATTAACCATGCAGGGATAATCAAAGCTAGACAATAAACAGAATTTAAATTCGTCGTTTGACTTGACACGGGGCGACCAGTCACGACGGGGTTGTCAACCTGATAGATCTACCACTTTTGAAAACATCCACACAAATTTTAATGCTTCTCAAAACCATTAAAATTTGTTAGTTACCTAGTTCTACCACTTTTATGAAAATGTTACCAAACCATACATTAATTCACTTTGATTTATGTGGAAAATTAATGTACAACAACAACAACAAACCTAACTCACTTTCATAGGAATCACGGTTGCATTTAGCGTATGCAACAAGCCCTTTTAAACCTCCCGATAGCTCGGGAGGACGAGTAGGTCTCGTGAGGTTTATATAGGGAACACACCCACAAAGTTCATTTACCTACTAAACGAAAATACTAAACAAAAGAAGAAATAACAAGCAATAAAGAAAAACTCAAAATATACAACAACAACAACAACAACAACAGAAAACATACCTCACCATCACCGCTGGTATCGCTCGTTCGGATCGACTGGTGGGTTTGGGTTGTACGGGTACCCAGTGAGGGCCTCAAACATCGCCCGGTAATTATCTAGGGGGCCTTGTTCTCCTTCCATCGGTGGTTGAAATTGGGGCGGGATGAAGCTAGATCCCACTCCCTCAGGCCAATGAGGTGATGGGTCGGAATGACCTTGAGGAACGGGAATTTTTGAATAGTCGGTGCATCCCGAGTGCTATGCGTATGGAAGACCGGCTAACCAATCCCGCTGATGTCGCTCTTGATCGTGGACTTTGGCATTATTAATTGCCAACTCTTGAGATATGTACAAGGCACTCCATCGATTGTCTTCTCTTGTGTTTTGCTCGATTCGGTGCCTCTCTTGGTCTTCCTCCCATGCTCGTCTTCGAGCCTCTTCTTGTTGACGATGTTGTTCCATTTGATCCCATTGAGATCTCTACAAAGCTTGGAACAATTGTTGCTCCTCCATGAATTTTTCCATTTTAGCTCGGTGGGCATCCTAAGCATCCCAACGAGCCTGCAACTGGGCTTGATGTTCCTGTCCCCAGTTTCTTCTCCTCACCTCATATTCTCGGCCTTCCCCCATGACCGCGGAGACGTTGTTGAAAACCGCTTGTTGTCCGCGGTTGAAGTTCGGATACGCCGGTACACGTCGACATGTCACAAAGTTAGTCATACCCCCGGATATTTCTTGGTGTGGCCGCATGTACCTTTGCTTCGGTCCCCTTGGACCGGCGGGCTCGTCCTCATCTTCCTCATCTCCCATCTCTAGATCTTCGGCGGCTCCTTGGAGCGCATTTGGGTTAATAAACTCATACTTTCACCGAGCATCATCAGTCACCGTGTACTTATGACCGTAGACTTGCACTAGTATTTTCCAGTTCCGTTTCATCAAGGCCAAATTAAACTCCTCTACGGGTCTAGAAATCCAAAGTGACTCGGGGGGTAGACAGTTCTGCTGGAGGATCATTGCACTAATTGGACGTGCATATGGTATCATCCTCCGGGTGCATGACTCTTGGGTATCCCATGTATTCATCATTATGATATGTCTCCAAGACAATGTGGGTATCCCATACATCAAAGAATGAATAACCCTGCAATCAGGTGCTCTCACCTTCCCTCGGTCCCCGAACCGCACCATGATATTTTCAAGGGAGATGCCCTGTAGAATTTTCCCCTCAACCGTTAACTGGCTCTTCAAAGCCGCTCCACCATCAGTATATGGCAACACTGATTCAATAATACCCTCAGGATCGTGTTCATTCATCTTGTTTACAAAGAAATAATCCATCCTTGGGTAATCATATGCCTGCACCCCTAAAGAATCAAACCGCGCGATACAATTCATGGTTTCGAATGAGATAGTCATCTCCCCCCTTCCCGTGTTACCGACTAATTTCCAATTTTCTGGGGGGCGTCTCTACCCTGAAACCTAAGAGACGCAAGCCACTCATAAACTGCAGCTAAATATATCCAAGGGGTGTTGTCTTCACACCAATCGAGTACCCGTTCCCATCGAAGACGTTCAAACATTTGAGTGATTCCGAAGGTCCTCAACTCCTCCACATTAACCGATCTTTCCAAAATAACCCTTTCCGGAATCGAAGTCGATACATTTGTAACCATCTTCCACTTCCATAGCTTGATTTCCAATTTCTTATCATTAAACATCGAAAGGGACTTTTTCTTATCATTATCCCACACGTTGGCACAACGACTATCCCGATATTTTTCCTACGCCCAATCTTGTCTGCTTAACCTCCCATCACCTTCTTCTACTGAACTCAATTTTTCCCACTTTCTAGGTTGTAACCCTGAAGAAGATCTAGCCCCAGATGATGACCCTTGCCACATGGTTTTTGTAGGATCGTTTTCACGACCAAAACGAGTCGTTCAGAAGCGTTCTTATCAATACGAAAGGCGGAAACAATCGTATAGACTTGGAATCGGCTTGACTTACACACATAATCACTTTTAATGTTTTGTTTATTGATTTGACAAAGATTACAATCAGTAGACACGTCGGCAGCAGTTCGGTACCGGTAATCAGAATCGTCACAAATGACAAGGCACAACAACTATATATAGGCAGAGTATTTCGTACGAAATGGCTCTTTGTTATTTCGTGCGAAATCAACTTCCATCACACATTCTCGTTTTTCGTGCCCTGATCTATCTAAACGAATACAAGACTCGATACAAGACGAAGTCGACAGACATATGCACCAACAGACTCCCCCTTGGATGTCGACGAGTCTTCAGCACAAAATTTTAGCATGTTGAGTCTTCAACCTTTATCAGTCTTTGGGCTCTTTATCATTCAAACTCTCCCTTGAATGTTGATTTAACAATCTTCAGTCTTTTCTTGATCAGATCCAGAATCGCAATCTGGCTTTTGAGCTTTCTAATTCTCTTGATCAGATCTCTTGATTCCTTTAGATCTTTAGCATTAGCAGCTTGCGATAAACCTCAGAATCAAACTTGGCTCTACTAACTTCAAACTTACCTTTGCTAGCAGACTCCCCCTATCAATCAGCTGGGATCGCAATCTTGAATTCTCCTGCACATGCTCTACCCAAAAATAAATTTCTCAAATTTAACAATTTTAATAAATTTAACCACTGTAAACCACTTGTAAAATCAATCTCAAAATGATTTAACAATTTTTTTAAAAAATCTGATGACAGCTTGTAAAAATATGACTCAAAATTTGGTTTCAACTTAATGAACCATTTTATCAATTCAAAATAAACTCTTATATCATACACACTCTCCCAACCTGTTGTTCATCATGTTTAGCACTCGGAATTTTGAAAATCAACTTTTCATCATCAGTTGTCAAAAATCTTTTTGAATTTTCAAAAATTTATGCTAAAACACATTGAAAATATTTTTGGATTTTTTAAACTTGAAAGAAAATGCAGTAAAGAAATATTTACAGACAATATTTTTGTGAGTTTGCGTAAGAGGATCATATCAGTTTATGAAGCAAATCACCAACACCGTTAAGCTTTAAACATTTTAAGTTCTAAACGATTCACTTAGATTGTCAGTATACTGATCCACTTAAATTTTCACACAAAGTTCAACTGTTTCGATATACGAGATTAATGTTTTAAGAACTTGAACTTATTCGCATGTCCCACCTCAGAATATACTCCCGCATCCAGATCCCAATATTCAGTCTTACAGGTGAGTATACCTAGATGATATCTGTAAAGGGTTAAATGCGAGGGCCATGAGAGCTCAGGCTATTGCTTCCGCAAAATCAGAGAGATGAGGGCTTCGACTTTAGGAGTGTTCCCTTTAGAGAATCTTTTCTTCAACAGCACATGATTAGCATTTTTCAATGTTTCATCATTTTTTATCCTGAGGGTGGTGCTATATTTCAAGCAAGCGAAAAGTATTATACGGGGACTAGGCCATTGCTTCCGCAAAATCAGAAGTTCCGGGATAATACCCCAGATATCACTAAGCATAAAGACCTAGTATCTCAGAAAGAGGGGTCTTTCAAACAAGATTTCGGGGGTTACCCATATATCCGAGAGATGTTCCCCACGAGATAAGTAAGTTTGAAATTTAGGTTTATATCTCGAACACAATCTACTAAGTGTGCAAAAACCTACTGGCATATCATCAGTGAAACCGTTTATCACATTTGACTTTCCAATTCTTTAGCGTGCTGTGATAGTTCACTGATGTACTATCATTTCCTCTTTTTCACAACAAAACTCGTTTTTGATTTTATCATGTTTTTGGCTTTTTCAAGTTTTCTAATGTTTTTTGGATTTTCTAAAATTTCTTACTCCCCCTAAAATTCAAAATCATTTAGCGAAAATTTGAAAACAAACTGTACAAATAAAGTAACCACTGATTTTCAAGCTTCAATTCGCCATCCACTTGGCATAAACAATCAGAACTCCCCCTGACAACAAACTATTTTCCCATTATGATTTCAAAACACTTAAGTTTGTTTTAATCAAATGGTTTTTCCGGAAAATTAGTTTTGATGATATCACATATAAGATCGGGGTTATGATCATCACTTTGTTTTCCAATCACTTTGTATGAAAGTTAAATCAAGTTCTACTTAATGACCTTGATCAACCACTTGTAAGTTTGAAAAATAAAAATTTTCAAGAAAACTACCACTTGTAAGTCGAAATATCACTTTCATGAATTTTTCAAGAAAGATGCCGATTCATGCTCCACGATTACCAACTTGGGAGCTCCGGCAAGTCAGGTTTTTAAGTAGAAAATGCATTCACCCAAGTCTGACCAGCCTTGGGTGATTGTGATTCAGCTCTATCCCACCATCGTTTAGATTTGTAAAAATCTTTAACACCCTTTACCTTACCGTCAACCATCTTTCCAAAGATATGTTTAACTTTCCCATTGAAAGCCTTTTCAGCATCAAATTCTTCTTTACCAGCAAAGAATTGATCTGAAATTTCAATCTTACCAACTTTCAACTTTGAATTTTCCTTTGACAGTGGTGGAAAGTTTTCATCGTTCATTTCTGGAACAGAATTCTCATAACTTTTCACTACAAATGACTCCTCTGACTTTGACGAGTCAGATTCATTGTCAGAACTGGTTTCTGAACTTTGAACAACCTATTTTTGTTTGTTCAAATCGACTTTTCTTTTGTAAAAACGTTTCGAACTTTCACCAGTTTCTAAAGTCGAATCTTTGAACCTTTTAAAACTTTCTGTTGGTTGTTTCTTCTCATCAACACATTTCTTTTTCAACTTTGAGTTAGAAGTAACTCCCTGTTTTGTTTTGATGGACATTGGGCAGTTCCAAGCAATGTGTCCAACCTTTTGGCATTTGAAACAGGTTCTTCGTTCAACTCTCTTCTCAGATTCTTTCACCATATTATTTTTCTTTTCAGCGAAAAACTCTTGACTTGACTGTTTACTGAACAGTTTCTCCTTCTCTTCCTCTGAACTTGTACCTGAAACAAATTTAGTTTTTGTTTTATAAGTTTTCTCATTTTTTTGATTTTCTGGAGGAATGAAACCTAATCCATGCTTTTTGAAATTTCCGTTATGGTTTGGTTTCTTTCAATATCCTGAACCAGAACTGTAACCCTTTTTCTTGTTCAATCTCTGTTGAACTCTTGAAGTGTATTTTTTAGGTTTTTCAGTAAGATTTAAATCTTTTATTTCAGAAATATTAATTTCCGTTAATTTTAAAACCTTTTTGATCATTTCAGTTTTGACACTTCTTATTGGAAATTCTTCATCAGAAAATATTTTTTCAGAATCATTCAAAGTATATGCTACTTTGAACATTTCATCATTCGAATTGTTTTTTGATAGAAGAAATTCTTTATTGTAAACCCGTTTGACCGGTGAACTCGGACTCTTGTCTGATGAACTCGAACTTTTAGATTTAGACTATGACTTTGACTCTTCATCCATATCCAACACCTGATCGACCACTTTCTTTAATAACTCAGACTCATGATCAGTGTCAGACGTTGTGAATGTAACATCAATGTTATCTAGTAACTCATCAATGATTTCAGACTTTAACTTAATGTTGACTGCCTTTTTTAATCGTTCCTCATTAGGCTTTCTGGGAGAATAACTATTACAAATCGGGGGCGGACATTTATTATACTTGACATTTGGTTTCTTACCAGTATCCTCTTTCATCATTTTATCTTGAAAAGCTTCAAGACCTACAACAGTAGGATAAACTCGATCAATCAAATAATCACAAGTTGTATAACTCAACAGCAATCGTTTGATTCTTTCACTTTCAATCTTTTCGAGTTCCAAATCCTACTTCAGTTTTGCACAATCTTCAATATACTCATTGATGACCTTCTGCTTTGTCATTAATGTTGAACTCATCATTGTCATAGCTGCATCAACTTCCAAATTTGTCTTGTTTAAACCATCAACTGTTCTGTTTAGCACATCATATGATTCTTTTGCGTATTTCACATCAAATAACAATTTTTCTTTCATCTCTTCAAGTTCACAAATCTTCTTGTCTTTCTCTTCGCAATGTTTGCAAGGTTCCAAACATTTCAAACAAGGTCTAGTAACTTCGACAATTTTTTCAACTTCAACTATTTTCTCTACTATTTTTTCCACTTCAACAATTTTCTCCACAATCTTCTCAATCACATTTTCACTCATCGGTTCTTCATCAAATTCTACTTTTATTTCACATTTTTCATCTTTGACCTTTTCTATCAAATTTTCTTCAGCTTCCAAGTTTGCTTTTTCTTCAGCAATCCTTCTTGCTTCCAACTCTCTTTTCAATCTAGCAGCTTTCTTCTCATTCAACAAGTCAATCTTATCTGCAAAAAACAAATTAAAACTGAATGAGTCTAAACTTTTTTCTAGCATTATTAATGTATTCTTCCTCATCATCAGTATCTTCATCACTTTCTGATGATCTGAAAATCTTTGTTCTTTTTGGCTTAGATTTGATTTCTTCTTCTTCCAAGATTTTAGCAACAGGCCCTGAATCAGCCGGAATGTATTTATCCCAACTAAAACCCTCTGCTACTTTTTCATCATCTTGATTTACAAGATAAGCTTTCTTCTTCTCAACTTCAATGGCACGGGATGATGATGGTTGTTGAGCTAGCTGATGAAAAATTGACTTTTGATAATAATCATTCTTTCCATATTGTCTTCCAGTTGCTTCTTTATTTTTACATTCTCGTTTAAAATGTCCCTTTTCTTTGCAACGAAAACATGTAACCTTTGATTTATCAAACCCTATTGGAGATGCACCCATTTCTCGAAACTCATCTCTACCGGTAATTTGTTGGAATTTTTCTGCTCTTCTAACAGCACTAGCTAAACACCATTTGATATCCATCAACTCAAGTTCTACAGCATCAATCTGATCATAATCCTCTTTTGTGAGCATCGGATTTCCGATTTTTCCAGCAACTAAGCTTTCATATGACTCTAACATAGCCACAAGTGATGCCATGTGTTGCTTAGCTATTTCTGGAGAAAGATTTTGTCCATTTTGAATGTTCAAAGTAACGTTGCATTGCAGATTTGTTGAATTCTGTCGTTGAGGACTTGGTGTTGTAAAATTCAGATCAAAACTTGAATACGATGACAAATATCCACCACTCTGAGTAACTGTGCTACCATTTGATTCAGATGAACTATCAGCACTGAAAGCAGTTTTAATCTTTGGACTCGGAGTCGTCTCAAATTTGTTTCCTCTGTAGTATAAACTGACATCTTGTTGAACATTTGGATTACTCATAATAGCAGTTTTCTGAATGTCCAATTCATGTTCTTCAATCTTCTGAATGAACTTTGCCAAATTCATACTTTCAGATTTTCTCATATGTTTTAAGATCAGCAAATATGTTCCCCATTTATTCTGCGGTAACGCATCTGCTAGCTTATCAACCCATTCATCGTCGTCTTTCTTTATTTCCAATCTTCCCATTTCCAGAACCAGATGACAATATCTATCAATTGTCATTTTTGTTGTTTCTCCTTCAAACGCTACAAACATATCAAATGATTTCTTTAGTAAAGCTTGTTTGTTCTTTATCATATCAGCACTTCCCTTAAATTTGTTAATCAACGCCATCCAAATTGATCTAGCAGTACCCGCATGTTGAAGCAAAACAAAGATATCTTCTTTAACTGCTTGTTGGAGAATACTAATCATCATTTTTTCACTTGTGTATTTCAATTTTTCACCATCTGAATAGTCACTAAAAGCCTTTTCAAGTCCACGTTCATTTTTAGGTTTCTCATAATCTACCTCTAACGAACACCATGCATCAAATTTATAGGCTTGCACCCAGTTTTCAAACCTATTTTGCCATCCTTTAAAATCTTCAATGTACATAAGCTTTGGCGGTTTTTGGTAAGTTCCTGTCTCATTCTCACTATAAATGGTTTCGGCAGGTGTAACAGGAGCAACTGGTGTAGCAAACGCATTGTAAAATTCTTCTTCCATGTTTTGGTAAAATTTTTCACAAAATCACAACTTTCAAACGAAATGCCTTATGATGCGAAATGAGTTTGGTGCGAAATGAACTGTTTTACACGAAAATAACTTTTCAAACGAAATGACTTCTGGTGCGGAATACCCCTTTGGTGCGAAATGACCACTTTCAAGCGAAATGATCCACTAACAATCTATTTCGTGCTAAAATAGAGATATCTTTCAAGCGAAATGATCCGTTCAAGCGAAATGACGTTTGATTTCGTGCGAAATGAGGTTCTGATGTGCCCTTTTCGTGAGAAATGATGATACCAAGGTGTATTTCGTGCGAAATGATGATGATTTCAAATGAAATAAGCTATTTCGTACGAAATGCTGATCTGATACAAACGAAATAGGCTATTTCGTGCGAAATGCTGCTGATGTCATCTTTTCGATCAGTTTTTGAGCAAATTGACCAAGTTTTTGTTCGATTTTAAGTCCAATTCTTTCAAGGCTTTGTTAAAACTATGTTTCGCACTTAATATATGAAATTCAATCCATTTTGACCGTGAAATTCTGTTTAATTTTGAAAAGAAGGTGTAGAAATCAGAAATTTTGGTAAAATCAAGCTGATTTGGCAAGAACTCTTCTTCCTGAGCTCTGATACCACTTGTAGGATTGTTTTCACGACCAAAACGAGTCGTTCAGAAGCGTTCTTATCAATACGAAAGGCGGAAACAATCGTATAGACTTGGAATTGGCTTGACTTACACATAGAATCACTTTAAATGTTTTGTTTATTGATTTAACAAAGATTACAATCAGTAGACACGTCGGCAGCAGTTCGGTACCGGAAATCAGAATCGTTACAAATGACAAGGCACAACAACTATATATAGGGAGAGTATTTCGTAGGAAATGACCAGGAGTTCATTTCGTGCGAAATAGCCACAAGCTATTTCGTACGAAATGGCTCTTTGTTATTTCGTGCGAAATCAACTTCCATCACACATTCTCATTTTTCGTGCCCTAGTCTATCTAAACGAATACAAGACTCGATACAAGACGAAGTCGACAGACATATGCACCAACAGTTTTGGCTTTCTTTCTGCTTCCGGCCATGACTAAAATCACAAAGCAAAGAAACAATCAATACAATCCCTGTTTTGGTCAAAAATTACCGAAGCAATTAAGTGATCAAATTAGTTAAGTGAGGTAGTGTGCTAGAAATGAATGTTGAAAATATGTTAATCAAATTAATTGTAAAAAACAGTTTCAGGATACGGCTCAAGATATAGAGCTGTATCTATGATCAAACTATGAGCAAAAAAGTAAAGGGGTGACACAAGATGTATGAGGAAAGCCCTTGATCAATCTAGATCACCGGCACAAAACCTCGGGAGCTGACTATCGCAGCTGCCTTGTTCTTCTATTACTTCAAATATCAGGATACAGTGTAGAATGTGATGCGGATCAACTAAGTGTTACAATGTGATTCGAGTACAAGTGTTTGTGTGTAGTAGTTGCCAGTAGCTTGAGAGTAAAGTGTGCGAATGAAAAAGTGTGTGCCTTAACTGATCCGATCCATCTATTTATAGTAAAAGAAATGCAACAAACTACCCTATTAAACCGGGATCCGGCGGATATTCCCCACTTAAACGTTGTAGACCTGGTCTTTCGGGTTCAACGTCTCTCATTTAACTGGTTTGCCCGAGTCTTAAGGAGAAGAAGTCCATCTGACCGTTAGTGACCTACAACTTCTTACCTGCACGTGGATTATTTAGTTAACACTAGGATATCGCACCAGGATGTTACCAATATCCTGATCCGATATCCTGGTCACAAGTAAACAATCAAAAGCAGAATATTAGTCAGGATATATATGCTCAGAAAACGACCCATAACAATTGTCCCCAAATATATCTGTTGGTATACCAATCCAACGGATATATTTTTATAAACTCTGTCTCGTAGACCGAGGCAATTAAAACGAGGTGACGTTTGAGATGACATTGTGCAACTTCCCATGCTACTTTTACTCTTCACCCCCTATATCCAGCCTATAATTAGCTGAGATATTTCACATTGTTATCATTACTCTTCAAGCAATTTTCAGGTACTCATCCTTTCTTTCATCCTCTGCTTTTCTTTGAATTTCTTATAGTTTGCTTGATACCCCTCATGGCATCACGGACAAGATCTCGTTCGGATGAACCAGTCCCAACCCTCGTGAGTCAAAACCTCATACGAGAACCAGAAAAAGAAATCTGCTCCTTCAATAATGCCGATATCGCTGCCCTGAAGGATTCCGGCGCCTTTCCCACCGGAACAGTCATTCGCCCTTTTGATCGGGAGGTCCGATCAGACGCGTCATCAGACGAGTGGGTCTGCTTTTTTGCCTACCCTTTTTCTTTGGGACTCCGGTATCCATTTCCACCCTTCATCTCTCGTTTCTTCGACCTCACCGGCCTTAGTTATGCCCAAACTATGCCAATGGTCTGGCGAGTTTTGATGGTGCTAGATCAAATCAAATCTCGCCATTGCCCTGACCTATGTATTGAAGACCTTCCCATAGCATATCGATTGAGATCTCATAGCAATAGCCGTTTCCTCTTGTTCTCCACTTCCAGAAATCCCCTAATTCTTAAAGCCACTAAGAACGAAGATCAGTGGCAATGAAAGTTCTTTTTCGTAAAAAGGGACTCCATCGACGGGGGTTTCGATCTGCCAGTTAGATGGCTAACCAAGGGTAGGATTTAGGGTTTTAGGAATATCCCCAAATATATCCTTAACTGTATTCTGACTGATATCCTAATATTTGTGCAGCGAATTTCAGAGACCTAGCATCCCCAAGTGCAGAATCACAATCCAGGATCAAAGAGATTTACCGACTTCCTGCCGCTGAAAGAACTTTCTCCCTGTCTCTTACAAACTCAAGTCAGAAATCTAGTTCAGAAATGTCTGGTAAGTATACGTGAATAAATTAACTATAGAATATAAATGACATAAATTAAACACTTCTCCCTTGACACAGTGCCGGTCATCAACCTTGAAGGCTTCCAACTCGATGAGTTGGATAGTTATTCCAGCCTTGCACCCATCAAACAAGAGATCAATCCAAAGCCAGCCGATACTCCAAAGCCCAGCAGCTCAAAGACTGCTATCGCTCCCAAAGCCCCTTCAGCATCCAGGACCCGGGCCTCCAGCTCCCGAAAGAGGAAGGAAGCAGATCATCCTACTACTCCCCATGTATTCCCGTTTGAGAATCATGGGTTCACGGATTCCAGCAAATTCATGACAGGTTTCCTCAACCAGGTTAGTATCCCCGCCTGTATCCTGCACCATATGCTAATTACAAATGTTAAATTAGGCTGATACCTGTTTTCTTACCTTGCAGGGACTTGAACGCCTTGTATTCCTCTATGAGGACGCATGTGGCTTGAACGTCATGCTAGAGAGCAAACTGAAGAAGGCTGAAGCTACCATCGCGGACCAAGCAACAATCGCCACCGCCAAGTCGGAACACTATGAAGCTAAATATAAGGCCATGACTCAAGACCACCAGTCTGCCATCCAGAAGATCACCCAAGAGGCTCAAGCTAAGTCCGATGCGGCCCAGGTTCAACACGAGCAAGATATGGCTTCGTACCGGGAGAGCCTTAAGAATTCAGTCATCATCTCCCTCCTACAGGCCAGGCTGAAAATGGCTTACGAGGCCAAGGCTTTGGGTGTTGAATGCCCCTCGTGGAACATCAAAGCTTGGGAGATGAAATTGAAGGATCTCGGTGGCAACCCTGTGGAGCCCCCTTCAAAACCTGCAGCAGAGGAGCCCGCTAAGGTAACCGAGAAGGTGGATGATGTTGGTGCTTCAAAGAATGCTGGTAACGATGCTGCTGATGAGGTTGGGATGAATGGTGGAGAGGATGCTGCTGGAGAGGTCACGATGGAAGAAGGAGCTGCCCCTAAGCGCAACAATGTGGGCGATGATGGTTGTATGTGCCAAGGCCGGAGCCCACTTTTTTAGATTTGGTTGGTGTGATTCGTTTAAACACTTTACATTTCCTGTCTTTGAACAATTTACATTTCCTGCAATAGAACAATATGATGGCCAAAGGTGGATGGGTCCTGTGTTTCAGGATGAAGCCCTTGGTCATCGGTTAGTATAAGTTGTTTTGGATAATGCAATGGTTGGAGACGGACGGGTCTCGTTTTGAGATGAAACCTTCAACCGTTGCGTAAATATGGCTAAGACCAATCGTACTTTTGGCGGATGGGCCTCGGTTTGAGGTGAAACCAAAAGCACAACTTTTGACTTGTTAATAATATAACCACCTCTTGACTTATTTGTTGTTGCCTCCTAATTTCTGTCATGCATTTCTTAGTGTAGATTTTGCAAAATATCCTGATCAATATACTCAGTGATATATTATGAAAATTTTTATTAAATAGAATTTCTAAAAATTCAATCAACTTTAGACAAAACCTCTAAAGAATAAAAGACATTCCATTTTCTAAAACCTGTTTTGATAACACTTGTTTGATCAGAGTTTTATTTTCAATCAAGTATCACTTCCCAAATATTTCAATCAAATATCCCGAAACATATCCCAAAAGCACATTCTGAAGACATATCCTAAAGATATGTCGTTTTCAGGATATTTTGAGCCTTAATCAGAGTTAAATAATTCATGCAAGATTCACAAAGGAAAGATAATACCAGGAATTGAGTGTAACCCTAGCATCAAACACCAACCCCTTTCGCAACTTCTCCCACTAAGATGTCCCCAGTCCGAGACACTTAGCTCAATTTTGGTCTTTTGAGCTTCACACAATTGCTTTAGAAGGAATGTCCCCTGTGCATGATGTCCTCAAACACTTAGAAAATTTTTTGAACATTAGTTCCAACTGTATAGACGATTCCTATGTTACAGGGGTAAAACCCAAAATATATTGGAGATAAATTCTTAGTATCCTGGGGAAAATCCCAAATTTTCATGCGCTACAGGCGGGAGTGTATAAACTCCAAGACTTAGAAAGGTGAAGACCTTTAAACCTTAGAGAGTATGAAAATACCCTTTCATGAGAGAGGGTGATCAATCCTCATATACCTTTAGGATTCAGGATATAGCCAACAGTAACGAAATTGTCAGCCACTTTTACATGAACTGGTCCCGCCACCTTGAACTATTCCCGAATAACTTGCGCTCTAGGCGGGGTGTCTAAACCCAATTCGGAAGAAAGGTGAATACCTTTAAACCTGTGAAGGGATCAGGATCCCTTAGACGTGAGAGAGGGGGCCAATCCTCTAATCTTCCGAAGTATCCTGAATGTGTATCCTGGTGCTACATCCCGAAGCATATACTGCAAAACAATCGTAAGCTAAGGTGGGTGTTAGCCTGGCTAACACCCCTCCGATGCTTAAGTCAGTAATGGGTTTAATACAGTAAGTAATATCAAAATATAATAAAAGAGAAAGAATCCATACCATCCTGAGAGAGAATTTAAATTCCATACTCACTTAAAATAGAGTTTTAGATGTATAGCATTCCAGGATCTCGGTAGCATATCCCCCTCCATATTCTTGAGTCGGTATGCTCCTTTTCCTGATTCTGATTCAACCTCATAGGGTCCTTCCCATTTTGGAGCCAACTTTCCATCAGCATGATTAGTAGTATTCTGAAAAGCCTTTCTCAATACCCAGTCTCCAACCTGAAATCTTTTGGTCCTTATATTCTTGTTATATGCTTTGGATATCCTCTGTTGATATGCTGCCATCCTTAGCCTCACAGCGTCTCTTGTCTCATCAATAGTATCCAGTTCTTGGCATAGGATTTCAGGATTCTGCTCAGGATCCCTGAGGTTGGATCTCGCTGTAGGTATCACCATTTCTGTCGGGATCACCGCTTCTGCTCCAAACACTAAGGAAAACGGGGTTTGGCCAGTTGCACTCTTCACCGTTGTCCTATCAGCCCACAAAACAAAGGGTAATTCTTCTGCCCATCTTCCTTTCTTAGCCCCTAGTCTCTTTTTTAAGTTGTTGACAATTATCTTGTTCGAGGATTCTGCTTGTCCATTTGCTTGAGGATGTACCGGAGTAGACGTGATCATTTTAATTCCCCAACTCTTGCAAAAAGTCAGTAGTCCTTTTACTTATAAATTGAGATCCATTGTCACAAATTATCTTAGCTGGTACTCCAAACCTAGTCAGGATATTCCTTTTTATGAAGGATACCACTTCTTGGTCTCTAACCTGAACAAATGCTTCTGCTTCAACCCACTTGGAGAAATAATCCGTCATTGCCAACATGAAAACCTTTCCTCCTGGAGCCTTTGGAAGCTTTCCCATTATATCCATCCCCCATTTCATAAACGGCCAAGGGGAAACAATAGGATACAGTGGTTTAGCAGGCTGATGTAATATATTACTATGTCTTTGACATGCGTCACATCTTCGAGCATATTCTGCAGCATCTTTTCTCATCGTCGGCCAATAATATCCTGTCCTTAACACTTTTGAGAATAATGACCTGCCCCCAGTATGGTTACCACAATCCCCTTCGTGTATATCCTGAAGCACGTCCTTGGTTTCGGGATCCTCCAAGCACCTCAGATATGGTCCTGCAAGAGATTTCTTATACAAAACATTATTTATAATAGTGAATCGTGATACCTTCATTCTAAAGGCCTTAGGATTCTCATTCATTGGGATGTGTCCTTCCTTGAGATATCTCATGATTGGAGCCGTTCAGGACCTATGATCCTCCTCGGGATACTCGTCATTAGGATCCTGAATACTTATTACTTCCTTATCCTGAGGATCCGTCGCAGGATATAGGATATGTAATATTGGTATTCGGGTTCCTTCCGGTATCCTGACCGATGATCCCAGATTTTCCAAGGCATCAGCTTCAGCATTATCCTCTCTTGGTACCTGTTCAAGTGTAAAAATATCGAAATATCCTGCTAATTTTTTGATAATTTCGAGATACTTGATTAACTTCTCTCCTTTAACTGCGTAGGTTCCATTAAAGTGATTAGTTATTAACAAAGAATCAACATATACTTGCAAACTCTTGATACTCATATTTTTAGCCAACTCTAGTCCTGCAATCAAAGCTTCACATTCTGCCTCATTATTAGTAGCAGGAAATTCACACCTAATAGCCTGGGGTAATATGTCCCCCTGTGGAGATTTTAGTAGTATACCTAGACCGACACCTCTTACATTAGATGCACCATCAGTATACAATGTCCAGCATTCTAAGTTTTCTCCTAGCTGCTGTACTTCTAGGTCTACTTCATTTTGAACGTCACTACTGAAATCAGCCACAAAGTCAGTTAAAGCTTGAGATTTTATGGCATTTCTAGGTTCATACACTAAGTCATAAGCACTTAATTTCGCTGACCACTTAGCCATCCTGCCTGACATCTCGGGTTTCCTAAGCACGTTCTTAACAGGATAGTTGGTTTTAACGTGAATCCTATGCGTCTCAAAATAATGTCTAAGTTTTGTTGATGCCATAACTAGGGCTAATATCAATTTTTCTAGATGAGAATATCTAGTCTCAGCATCTAATAAACTTTTACTAACATAATAAACATGATACTGCTGACCTTCATGATCCTTTATAAGGGCATCGCTTACTGCATTCCTTGACACTGCAAGATACAGGGATAATGGTTCGCCATCCTCAGGCTTCATCAATAAGGGTGCAGTTGAAAGATATTTCTTCAAATCCTGCAAGGCTGCTTCATGCTTTGCTCCCCATTCGAACTTCTTATTCTTTTTGAGGATATCGTAAAATTCCTTGCACTTTTCCGAGGATTTTGAAATAAATATGTTCAACGCTGCTACTCGGCTTGTTAACCGTTGAACATCTTTCATATTCGAAGGTGATTTTATATCCAGGATAGCTTTAATCTACTCCGGGCTTGCCTCTATCCCTCTTTTGGTCACCATATATCCCAGAAACTTTCCTGCCCCCACTCCAAAATGGCACTTAGCAGGATTCAGTTTCATGTTATATTGATCCAGGATATCAAATGCTCCCTTAATATCCTAGAGGTGATCCTCAGCCTTTTTAGATTTCACCACCATATCGTCAATATATACCTCCATGGTGTCCCCCAGCTTGTCTTTAAACATCATGTTTACCAACCTCTGGTATGTTGCACCTGCATTTTTCAAACCAAAGGGTATAGCAGTATAACAATAAATACCTGTGGGTGTCATGAAAGTAGTATCCTCCTGATCAAAGGGTTCCATTTGGATTTGCTGAAATCCTGAAGAGGCATCCATAAAGGTTAACATCTCGTGGCCGGCGGTAGCATCTACCATTGAATCAATATGAGGTAGAGGAAACGAATCTTTCAGACAGGCTTTGTTTAAGTCTGTGTAGTCTACACAAACTCTCCATTTCCCATTTTTCTTTTGTACCACGACTACATTCGCAAGCCATTTAGGAAACTTCACTTCTCTAATCATCTTGCTCCTTAGTAGTCTTTCAACTTCCTCTTGGATGATCACATTTCGCTCCGGAGCAAATTTCCTTCTCTTTTGTTGGACCGGCTTGAATGACCTGTCAATACCGAGCTTATGTGTTATAATATCCTTGGAAATACCTGTCATATCCTCGTGCCTCCATGTGAATATTGACATCCTGCATTTCAAAAAATTAGTCAACTGATTTTCAATATCCTGAGGGATATTGGTTCCTATGAGCACCGAGATATCCGGATTATCCTGATCCAGGATAACTTTCTTTACATCCTGCTCCGAAGCTTCCATGATATCCTGGGCCCGCATCTTTAATTGCTATGCTGCATTAGGCTTGGTTGAGGATTTCATTGAGGATGAGTAGCATTCCTTCGCCTCCTGCTGATCGCTATCAACCTTGACAATCCCCGAAGGGGTAGGGATCTTGATGCACTGATGATAAGTCGATGGCACAGCCTTCATATCATGGATCCATGGCCTGCCTAGTATGATGTTATAGCAGGATAGGGAGTCCATCACACAGAAATGTTGTATCGAGTTGACCCCTTCAACATATACTGGTAACTTTATCTCCCCTACGGTATTCCTAGCTTCCCCACTGAAGCCAACGAGCACGGTGGATTTCGAAGTAATGTCCATCGGAGATACATTCATCCTCTTCAATGTTTCCAGCTGAATTATGTTGACAGAGCTGCCATTATCCACTAATATCCTGCGTACAAAATGGTTAGCAACATATAATGTTATTACGAGGGCGTCATGGTGAGGATCCTGGACAGTATCCCTGTCATCACTGTCGAAAGTGATCACTTTGTCAGTTGTGATGGTAGTCATTCTGGCTGGTCTGTCTCCCCTTTCAGTCTTAGCCTCCTTTGCATGTCTCTTGGCCGCAGAATACGAAGTCCCACAAATGTCGGATCCTCCTGAAATAAAGTTAATTATTTTGGCATCTGCTGGGGGTGATGCTGCTCGTTCAGGATCCTTCTCAGGATTCTGCCCTTTATTTTTCTTTCTTCCCAGTAAATCCTTCAGATATCCCTTGCTCAATAGGTAGCTTATTTCTTTCCTTAGAGCAATGCAATCCCCAGTCACATGTCTGAAATCTTCATGGAAGGCACACCATTTGGATTTATCCTTCCAATCAGCTTTTTGTTGATTCTTTCGAGGCCACCTAGCTTTGTCTCCTAAACCCTGCATAGCATACATTAACTCAGGTATATTAACAGAAAAGCAATATTCAGATAATTTAGGATATTCTTCAGGATCCTCGTCTTCAACAACATTCACTTTCTTATTGTCATTTCTGCCATATGGCTTGGAGCGATACGGTTTATACGAGGATTCTGATTTCCTGTTGGTTGATTCGTAGGTTGAGGTAGAATTCATCCTCTCTTGCATCTTTTTGTCATCCTCCAAGCGAATATATCTCAAGGCCCTGTTACGAGCTTCGTCGAGATTCCTGCAGGGATTCATTACAAGATCCTGATAAAACTGAGAATCTTTTTGTAATCCCATCTTAAAAGCCTGCACAGCTGTTGCAACATCAAGATGTGGGATATCCAAGGATTCCTGACTAAACTTGTTCACATAATCCCTCAAGGTTTCCTGAGGTCCTTGAGTTATCCTGTAAAGATCACTGGTTTGTTTCTCAAAACTTCGGCTGCAAGAAAACTGACTATTAAATAAATGAACCAAATGAGAAAATGAAGTAATTGAGTGAGGAGGAACATTTAACAGCCATTTTAAGGCTAATCCTGTCAAGGTAGAACCGAAACCCTTGCACAAGCATGCTTCCTTGAGCTCCGGAGGGATAGGATTAATCTCCATTCTTTCTCTGTACTGGGCAACATGCTCTTCAGGATCCGTAGACCCATCATACAGTTTCATGTTAGGGGTTTGAAATCTCTTTGGGATTTCAGCATCACAGATAGGATATGCAAAGCGGGATATCCTGTGGCTGTCTTGGGACACTTCCGGAATTGGCTGGACCACTCCAGGTACACTGGATATCATGTCCTTCAATTTCTGAAGCTCCCTAGTAAATGTTGACATCATACCTGCATCCTGCAAAGACCCATTATTGTTAGTAGCAAGAATATTATTATTTGACACGTTACCGATCTGAGGATTCTGGCCATATCCTGAAGCATATCCTAAGCTCCTCACAGTTGACATCCTGACCGAGGAGGGTATCTCGGGAGTATGATTCTGAGAATGGCTTGGCATGATATTCCCCCGGTTATCCTCAGTGTAAACTGCAGAACTAAAGTTCAAAGCCCTAGGCTGCAAAGGAGTCACTGTTTCTTCAGCAGGTCTACTTGGGCCGGATTTCAAGAGTTGTATCTCTCTCATCAGCATCCGATTAGTTTCCTGCTACTACCTCATCTGCTCCTGTACACTACCAAACAAATTCAGAATTTCATCATTAGAAGCCAAAACAGGACCAGATCCCTGGGTACTGAGAGCGGGGATAACATCCCGAGCCACATGACTCTCAGTTCCGTGTGAAGAAGCTTGCATTCTTGGAAGAGGAGGTGGAAGCACCAAACCAATTGTTGCAGAGGTTGTAGCAGACATGGTGGAAGAGCTCATGTTTGATCTCGAGGCCATTGAAAACAATGTAGCAAAAAGTTTTGATAATAGAAAACCGAGTAATGATTTTACTACAGTTTTTAGTAAAAATAGCACCACTTGCCCCACGGTGGGCGCCAAATTGTTTTGGTCAAAAATTACCGAAGCAATTAAGTGATCAAATTAGTTAAGTGAGGTAGTGTGCTAGAAATGAATGTCAAAAATATGTTAATCAAATTAATTGTAAAAAACAGTTTTAGGATACGGCTCAGGATATAGAGCTGTAACTATGATCAAACTATGAGCAAAAAAGTAAAGGGGTGACACAAGATGTACGAGGAAAGCCCTTGAACAATCTAGATCGCCGGCACAAAACCTCGGGAGCTGACAATCGCAGCTGCCTTGTTCTTCTATTACTTCAAATATCAGGATAAAGTGCAGGATGTGATGCGGATCAACTAAGTGTTACAATGTGATTCGAGTACAAGTGTTTGTGTGTAGTAGTTGCCAGTAGCTTGAGAGTAAAGTGTGCGAATGAAAAAGTGTGTGCCTTAACTGATCCGATCCATCTATTTATAGTAAAAGAAATGCAACAAACTACCCTATTAAACCGGGATCTGGCGGATATTCCCCACTTGAACGTTGTAGACCTGGTCTTTCGGGTTCAACGTCTCTTATTTAACTGGTTTGCCCAAGTCTTAAGGAGAAGAAGTCCATCTGACCGTTAGTGACCTACAGCTTCTTACCTGCACGTGGATTATTTAGTTAACACCAGGATATCGTGTCACACCCCCAAAATCCAACTGCGGAGTACCACCGCTTGGAGGCGTGACTGACCAGGATCAAGCCACCAATCATATTGAACATTGTAATGAGTAAATGTAATTCAACCAAACAATATGAAAAGGTGTTCAAATCAAAAGTATAGTATCAATGTTTAGCGGAAGCATAAATGTAAAACCCAACATAAGTAATAAGTTTGAAATGTAATGAATGTTTAACATGGCATCCATGATCCATGTCCCACAACGACTGCGCCTCCCTGTGCAAGCTCCATGAGTACCTATTGACCTGCAAGGCATGTAACAACGAGTCAACAACAAAGTTGAGCGAGTTCACAGTTGGTTGTTTAGTTATAGTGTTCGTATTGTAAACCGTATGTTTGTTTAGTAACCATGCATCGTATTAATTTGTATCGCGGTCTCCCAGACATGTGTGTGAAGATTAGTGGGGGTTTCCCATGTTGTCTAGACTAGTTGTATTAATTTGTATCGCGGTCTCCCAGACATGTTTGCGAAGATTAATATTTGTATCACGGTCTCCCAAACATGTGTGCGAAGATTTGTATTCGTATCGCGGTCTCACAGACATGTGTGCGAAGATTAGTGGGGGCTTCCCATGTGTTCTAGTCTAGTTGTATCTATAGGTGTCCTTCCCATCCCGAGGACAGTGGTACGTAAACCAGTAGCTATGAAAGTACGAGTAATCTTTCAATCCCATTCCCAACCCACCGGGAATCCCATGCCATGGTAAGAGTGTGAACTCACCTTGGTTTGCTCAGTATGCTAAGGTATGTGCTCACAATAATCAGTCAAGTCCTAAAGTACGCACGTGTACATAATCAGTTTATATTCACGACGTTCACGTATAAGTATAATCACAGTGGATACTGAATCAATGATCACCGAATAGCACGAAGCATGTATTCAAAATCATACAAGTCATGCTTAACATTTAACGGCAGTTAACTAACCCGGTTAACTCTTACCAGAATTAAGTTAAGTTACTGTGTTGTTTACCCTCTCGACGAAACACCCTGTTTCATCGTTACCTCCCTTCGGCGAAACACCCTTTGTTTCGTCGTAATATCCTCGGCGAAACACACTTGTTTCGTCATGTCTGTTTCACCGGGATTAGCGTTTTGTCAATAAGTCAGTTACGTCGATCAGTTAACACCATTCAACAGTTATGCAAAAATTACAGAAACCCTAATCATCTACAGCCGTCTCATACTGTCATGAAATCATCATACAATACAGTAATTATACAGAAATCATACGGTATTCACCAAATCGGTAAACATGGTTCTAATACTTAACATTCCGATCGACAAGAACATCGAGCCCATTCTCATACAATCATGGTATCAGATTCAATAATATCAGTAAATCTATTTCATCTATCAACATCCTATTCGGTTTGACAACAACAAGCATCCTGATTAAACATTAATCAAATCATCAAGATCACAAACATTCATCATTAATCATCGTCAACAAACCCTATTCTATACTAAACGGTTAACAAGCAATCACACTAGTCATGCATTCACAGATCATCATAACATTCATCAACAATTCATAAACAAATAAGCACTAGCAATGACTAACCAGAAAACTAAGCGATTAATACGAACGGAATGGGTGAACTCTCGGATGATGAGGGGCTGCCGTCGATGTACAGGAGGGCTCTAGGGTTTTGATTTTTGTTAAAAGATGTGAAACTGATACTGTTTCACATTTTAATACTCGAATTAACGTGTTGGGCCCTTAATGGGCTTCGGCAAATCGTGGGCCGGTGAAACAGCTTGTTTCGTCGGGGTGCTTGTGACGAAACAACATCTGTTTCGTCGCTATGGGTTCTGGCGAAACACTTCTGTTTCGTCGGTGTGTTCTTGGCGAAACAATTCTGTTTCATCGAGTCTCTCAAAGTTTAACAACAGTTTAAGCTTTTCAAACAGTATTCATGATAAACACCTTAATCACATTACATGGATAACAAATCAAATCAGCATATAATCCAACGTGTAAAGTTACAAAGCAAACAAGTCTTGTGACCAAACAACTAAACAATTAACGTGCATTTAATACGAATAAGAAATCTTGGAAACTCGAGTTGTCACATTATCCCCAACTTGAAATAAATTTCGTCCCGGAATTTAGCATGCGGTTACTGAGGAAGCTAGTTGTGTTGTGTAGTTTACTGGTTTTCCTGGGGTGTCACATCATCCCCCCGTTGATTTGGAATTTCGTTCCGAAATTCTGTAGTAGCTTGAGCCTCAGTAGTGGTTGCACTGTTCTCGAACAACTAGGGATATTTGAGTTTCATTTAGTCTTCTCGTTCCCAAGTGAACTCTAGGCCACAACGGGAGTTCCAACGAACTCGAACAAGAGGTATTCTGGTGTGCTTGAGGACCTTAACGTCCCGGTCCGTGATTTCAACTGGTTCCTCGACGAATCGCAACTGATCGTTGATAGTGAGTTCCTTCAAAGGAACTATGAGGGTCTCATCTGACAGACACTTCTTCAGATTTGACACGTGAAAAACGTTGTAAACTGCACTAAGTTCTGTTGGTAGGTTCAGTTTGTAGGCTACCTTGCCTATCTTCTCAATGATTTCGAACGGTCCGACATATCGCGGATTGAGCTTGCCCCATTTGCCAAAACGAACCACACCCTTCCAGGGTGAAACTTTGAGTAGCACTCGATCCCCAACTTGGAACTCGAGTGGTTTCCGACGCTTGTTTGCGTAGGCTTTCTGACGGTCTTGAGCTGCCGCCATGCGTTGCCGTATCTGAGCAATTCTTTCCGTTGTGTCTACTACAAGTTATGGACCTGTGATCTGACTATCACCCACCTCTGCCCAACAAAGAGGTTATCGGCATTTACGCCCGTACAATGCCTCAAATGGAGCGGCTTGAATGCTGGTGTGGTAACTGTTGTTATACGAAAACTCCACTAACGGGAGATGTTTTTCCCAGCCGTTGCCGAAATCGATTACACATGCACGAAGCATGTCTTCTAGAGTTTGGATGGTGCGTTCAGACTGCCCATCTGTTTGCGGATGGTAAGCGGTGCTCATGTCTAATCGAGAGCCAAAAGATTTATGCATTGCCTGCCACAGTTCTGAAGTAAATCGTGCATCACGATCGGAAATAATAGAGGTTGGCACCCCGTGCCTCGAGACAACTTCCTTAAGGTAGACGTCTGCTAGGGTAGAGAACTTATCCGTTTCCTTGATAGCCAAGAAGTGTGCAGACTTAGTGAGTCGATCCACGACCACCCAAATAGTATCATTCCCACGTTGAGATCTTGGCAGACCAGTAACAAAATCCTTGGAAATTTGCTCCCATTTCCATTGTGGTATCTCTGGTTGTTGGAGTAGGCCCGATGGTTTCTGGTATTCGGTCTTGACTCTCACACAAGTCAAACATTTGCTAACGTAAGTTGCTATGTGAGCTTTCATGCTAGGCCACCAATATGTAGTTTTCAAGTCGTGGTACATCTTATTCGAACCAGGATGTACTGAGTAGCGAGACTTATGAGCATCATCCATTACAAGCTCGCGTAAGTTGCCATAGAGTGGGACCCAAATGCGTCCCGTTACATAGTATGCGCCGTCTGCCTTTTGTTCCGACCGTTGCCTTGAGCCGCGTAGGGCTTCAGCCCTGACGTTTTTGGGTTTCAATGCTTCTACCTGAGCATCTCGTATCTGTGCAGGAAGACTAGACTGAATAGTAAGTTGTAGTGCTCGTACGCATCTAGGCGCAGTATCCTTTCGACTGAGGGCGTCGGCCACAACATTGGCTTTGCCCGGATGGTACTTGATGGCGCATTCGTAATCGTTCAGTAGCTCAACCCATCGACGTTGACGCATGTTCAATTCCTTCTGCTTGAAGATATGCTCGAGACTCCTGTGATCGGTGTAGATGGTGCACTTGGTACCGTACAGGTAATGTCGCCATATCTTAAGCGCGAACACGACAGCTCCCAGCTCTAAATCGTGTGTAGTGTAGTTCCGCTCGTGAACTTTAAGTTGGCACGAAGCGTAGGCAATGACCTTATCCCGTTGCATCAATACGCAACCAAGACCCTGAATTGATGCGTCACAATAAACCACGAAATCGTCTATGCCCTCTGGCAATGAGAGAATAGGTGCGCTGCAGAGCCTATCCTTTAAGTGTTGAAAAGTTGTTTCCTGTGTATTACTCCAACGATAAGTAACACCTTTCTGTGTCAGTAGTGTAAGCGGCTGTGCAATCTTTGAGAAGTCTTTGATGAACCGTCTGTAATAACCCGCCAAACCCAAGAATTGGCGTATTTCCGTTGGTGTACGTGGTGCAGGCCAGTTCCTGATCGAGTATACCTTTGATGGATCAACATGAATCCCATCCTTGTTTACCACGTGGCCTAGAAAGTGGACTTCACGAAGCCAGAAGTCGCATTTTGAAAACTTGGCGTACAACTGTTCTGCTCGAAGGAGTTCCAAAATGAGTCGTAAATGCTGCTCGTGTTCCTCCTGACTCTTAGAATAGATCAGGATGTCGTCGATGAAGACAATAACGAATTTGTCTAGGTAGGGCTTGCATACTCTGTTCATAAGGTCCATGAAGACTGCCGGTGCGTTTGTTAATCCGAATGGCATGACCAGAAACTCGTAATGGCCGTAGCGAGTTCTGAATGCTGTTTTGGAGACGTCCTCATCCCGGACTCTCAGTTGATGGTAGCCTGACCTCAGATCTATCTTTGAGTAGTAGCTCGACCCTTGCAACTGGTCGAATAAGTCATCAATACGTGGCAGAGGATAGCGATTCTTCATGGTCACCTTGTTCAGTTCGCGGTAATCTATGCACATACGGAAGGTACCGTCTTTCTTCTTCACAAATAATACTGGAGCTCCCCAAGGCAAAGAGCTAGGACGAATAAAACCCTTATCCAAGAGTTCTTGCAGTTGTGTAGATAGTTCTTCCAGCTCTGATGGAGCTAAGCGATACGGTGCTCGAGCTATGGGGGCTGCTCCTGGAGCTAGCTCGATTTGAAATTCGACCTGGCGATGAGGCGGTAGCCCAGGTAAATCTTCAGGAAACACTTGAGGAAAATCGCGTACAACTGGGATATCCTCTAATCTCTTCTCTTTCGCTGATGCGTCAGTGACAAGTGCCAAAATGGCAGTGTGGCCTTTTCGCAAACATTTCTGAGCCTTCAGAAAGGAGATGATGCCAACCACGGCACCACTCTTGTCGCCTTGAACTTCGAGAGGTTCTTTACCAAAACGGGGAATACGAACAATATTCTCCTTGCATAAGATCTCTGCTTGATGTTGGGATAACCAATCCATACCAATGACGATGTCGAAACTACCCAGAACTATAGGAATGAGGTCGATGGAGAAAGTCTGACCAGCTAAGACAATGCTACAACCCTTGACTACGTGTGTGGCCTCTAAACTTTTACCATTGGCTAACTCTACGACATGTTTGGTGTTTAAGGGAGTTGGTGTACGTTTTAACATTTGACTAACTTTTAGAGACACATAACTGGTATCCGCACCCGAGTCAAATAATACAGTAACATAAAAGTCGTCGAGAAGAAACTTACCCATTACCACGCTAGGATCATTCCTTGCATCACCCTGCCCCAGTACGAACACACGACCCCTAGCATCGTTGCCATTATTGTTTCCCCCGTTGTTGTTTTCATTGCCCTGATTATTGTTATTGTTGTTCTGATTTTGATTTAACTGGGGGCAGTTCCGCTTGAAGTGGCCTTCAGCTCCACACTGAAAGCATCCCCTGTTGCCTCACTGCTGTTGCTGCTGCTGGTTCTGTGGAGCTGGTGGTTGTTGTTGGTTTTGATTCGCAGGTCGTGAGCTCCTGCAATCCTTAGCCTCATGACCCATATTGAGACACCGCTGACAACGACCCTTGTTGCACTGGCCATTGTGGTGCTTGTTGCAAGTATTGCACCTTGGAAGGTTTCCTCGATATCCACCCTGTCTCTGACTTCCAGTAAATTGCTGGCCAGGGCTCTGATAGTTATCAGTCTTCCGCTGCTGTGCCTGAGACTGAGCTGTAGCTGAACCCTTGCTGGAATCCCCATCCCATTTCCGCTTATTGTCGCTGGGAGTAACGGAAGTAGTAGCATGAGTAGCACTAATACGTTTGGGCAGCTTGTTCAGTTCCACTGCCTGATCTGTGAGGCGATGGGCCAACTTGATGATCTGTTGAATGGTGCCTAGATTTGCTGAGGTCACGTGACTTTGGATCTCTGGCACTAGACCCTTGAGATACAGTTCGATACGTTTGATGGGAGGGTCTACCATAGTAGGACACAGAGTAGCCAACTCGTTCGATCTTTTAGTGTACGCTTCAATTTCTGACCCCATCATCTTTAAGTTGTAAAACTCTACCTCCAGCTTATGAATGTCGTCACGGCTGCAGTATTCTTCTTTGATCATTTCCTTGAAATCGTTCCAAGGGGTGGCGTTAGCAGCTGCCAACCCTAACATCTGAACTTGCGCATTCCACCAAGTCAGCGCAATGCCTTCTAGAGTACCAGTGGCGTACTTCACCCTGCGAGCCTCAGGGGATTCACACATCTCCAAAACGGACTCGAGCTTTTCAAACCAATGGAGGAGTCCAACTGCTCCTTCAGTACCACTGAATGTGCTAGGACGATAGTCCATGAAAGTCTTGAAGGTGCAAACAGGTGGCTGAGCGTGCTGACCTGTTGTGTATAAGAATTAGGACAAGGTTAAACACAAGAGTTGGTTTAGGAGTGTAGGATCTAAAGATCCTAGTGTGAATTACGACTGCAGGGTATACCTCCTGCTTGTGTGGCTGCAAGTGCCGCAGCAACTTGTTCGTTAATCAGAGCCGTCAGCTGGGCTTGAGTCATGTCAATGCGTCCAGCCATGATCTTCATATCAAAGGCAACATAGGTGAGAGAGGTTCATGAGAAATGCGATGACAGAAGAGTGTAAGCACACAAGTGTTCTCAAGCAATAGTTGTTACGTTTATCTAAGCATACCATGAGCAAAGTTCTATGTAATCTAGCAAGTAAGCAATGTAAACATGAATAGTATCACCTATAGTGTTGAGTCTTGCACGTGGAGTGAAGCGTCGTTGTGGATCGTTGAGCACTGTACAGGTTATAGTCTGGTTTTAATAAAAACGTTTTCCCCTTATTAAAACCAAGTTCTCTATAACCAATCTGTCACACCCCCAAAATCCAACTGCGGAGTACCACCGCTTGGAGGCATGACTGACCAGGATCAAGCCACCAATCATATTGAACAATGTAATGAGTAAATGTAATTCAACCAAACAATATGAAAAGGTGTTCAAATCAAAAGTATAGTATCAATGTTTAGCGGAAGCATAAATGTAAAACCCAACATAAGTAATAAGTTTGAAATGTAATGAATGTTTAACATGGCATCCACGATCCATGTCCCACAATGACTGCGCCTCCCTGTGCAAGCTCCATGAGTACCTATCGACCTGCAAGGCATGTAACAACGAGTCAACAACAAAGTTGAGCGAGTTCACAGTTGGTTGTTTAGTTATAGTGTTCGTATTGTAAACCGTATGTTTGTTTAGTAACCATGCATCGTATTAATTTGTATCGCGGTCTCCCAGACATGTGTGCGAAGATTAGTGGGGGTTTCCCATGTTGTCTAGACTAGTTGTATTAATTTGTATCGCGGTCTCCCAGACATGTTTGCAAAGATTAATATTTGTATCACGGTCTCCCAGACATGTGTGCGAAGATTTGTATTCGTATCGCGGTCTCACAGACATGTGTGCGAAGATTAGTGGGGGCTTCCCATGTGTTCTAGTGTAGTTGTATCTATAGGTGTCCTTCCCATCCCGAGGATAGTGGTACGTAAACCAGTAGCTATGAAAGTACGAGTAATCTTTCAATCCCATTCCCAACCCACCGGGAATCCCATGCCTTGGTAAGAGTGTGAACTCACCTTGGTTTGCTCGGTATGCTAAGGTATGTGCTCACAACAATCAGTCAAGTCCTAAAGTACGCACGTGTACATAATCAGTTTATATTCACGACGTTCACGTATAAGTATAATCACAGTGGATACTGAATCAATGATCACCGAATAGTACGAAGCACGTATTCAAAATCATACAAGTCATGCTTAACATTTAACGGCAGTTAACTAACCTGGTTAACTCTTAACAGAATAAAGTTAAGTTACTATGCTGTTTACCCTCTCGACGAAACACCCTGTTTCGTCGTTACCTCACTTCGGCGAAACACCCTTTGTTTCGTCGTAATATCCTCGGCGAAACACACTTGTTTCGTCATGTCTGTTTCGCGGGGATTAGCGTTTCGTCAATAAGTCAGTTACGTCGATCAGTTAACACCATTCAACAGTTATGCAAAAATTACAGAAACCCTAATCATCTACAGCCGTCTCATACTGTCATGAAATCATCATACAATACAGTAATCATACAGAAATCATACGGTATTCACCAAATCGGTAAACATGGTTCTAATACTTAACATTCCGATCGACAAGAACATCGAGCCCATTCTCATACAATCACGGTATCAGATTCAATAATATCAGTAAATCTATTTCATCTATCAACATCCTATTCGGTTTGACAACAACAAGCATCCTGATTAAACATTAATCAAATTGTCAAGATCACAAACATTCATCATTAATCATCGTCAACAAACCCTATTCTATACCAAACGGTTAACAAGCAATCACACTAGTCATGCATTCACAGATCATCATAATATTCATCAACAATTCATAAACAAATAAGCACTAGCAATGACTAATCGGAAAACTAAGCGATTAATACGAACGGAATGGGTGAACTCTCGGATGATGAAGGGCTGCCGTCGATGTACAGGAGGGCTCTAGGGTTTTGATTTTTGTTAAAAGATGTGAAACTGAGACTGTTTCACATTTTAATACTCGAATTAACGTGTTGGGCCCTTAATGGGCTTCGGCGAATCGTGGGCCGGCGAAACAGCTTGTTTCGTCGGGGTGCTTGTGACGAAACAACATCTGTTTCGTCGCTATGGGTTATGGCGAAACACTTCTGTTTCGTCGGTGTGTTCTTGGCGAAACAATTCTGTTTCATCGAGTCTCTCAAAGTTTAACAACAGTTTAAGCTTTTCAAACAGTATTCATGATAAACACCTTAATCACATTACATGGATAACAAATCAAATCAGCATATAATCCAACGTGTAAAGTTACAAAGCAAACAAGTCTTGTGACCAAACAACTAAACAATTAACGTGCATTTAATACGAATAAGAAATCTTGGAAACTCGAGTTGTCACATATCGCACCAGGATGTTACCAATATCCTGATCCGATATCCTGGTCACAAGTAAACAATCAAAAGAAGAATATTAGTCAGGATATATATGCTCAGAAAACGACCCATAACAATCCCAATCTTCAAAACAATCTTAAACTTTAAACATAACACATGATGTTGAATTTCAATTGATAATTCGATGCAAAATCGCCTATTTAAACTTCCAAAGATCCACATTTTATCATCTAAGCATCAATTTTTCATGTTTACTCATAATTCCTTATGATTTCAACAATATTCAATTATCATGTCATTGTTTAATCATGCAAATAACTAGTGTAATCACTTCACTAAGGCTATAGCATGTTCAAAACACACTCAAATCAATCATTCATCCATATATATTAAGCTATAACATCATACATTGCAATAAAAACCTACTCTTAAATAAAAAGTTTAAAATTTCGGGAGAAATTAACATACCATATGATAATCATGCTTAAATTAAAGAAAATTTCATACCTTTGATGTAGAAGAACAAGAAGAACTAGCAAAATATGTAAAACAAAAGACTTTGATGAACGCCCTTTAAAACCCGAATTTTCACACTCAGAGATCCCACAAATAAGCAAGAATCAGCAAAAACTACGATGGGGGTTTTGTTCCTCTCGAAAAATTAAGCAAAATAGGCTCAAGAATCAGTTGAATTGGTGGATAATCAAAGGAGTTATGAATTTGAATTGTTAGGGTTCTTGGAGAAGGTTTTGGGAAGATGAAGATGAAAAGGATTTAGGAGAGAGAGAGAGATAGTAGGGATAATGAGGTTTTAATGCACTTGAGATAAGGTTTGGTCGAATTCGGGTTGCTTGTGTGGTCTAAAATGTGTTTGGGAACGGGTTTAATTGGTTTTCATATGGTTTGGGTCGACTAGATATAGCCGGTAATGAACCAGCGTCGTACGGAAATCCACAACCCGTCGACGACGGCCTGGGCCCCCGTCGCCAACGCACACCACATGTTCACACTACACCTGACGCCTTAAGCCACTGGTTACACATGTATTGACCCGACGCCCATGTTTTCGATACCGTCCCTGACGCACATGTTACCCGTCGCCGACGAGTTGTATTTTTGTGATTTTTTTTACTTTTTTCAATTTTTAATTAATTTAATTTTTTTATGAAAAGTATGAGAAAAATTATTGACTTTTTATAAAAAGACCCTATTCTAAAGAAAATCCTAAAAATTATTAAATTTGTTTTTGTAAATTTTTATATGTTAAAATTTTAAAATCGAAAAACCATTTAACGGTCCTACCACCTCCCAAAAAGCCGTGCATTGTCCCTAATACACAAAAACAAGTCTAGAAACATACCTTGCATCCTCATGACCTGTTCGTGACATCCGGACTTCACACATCAAAGGGGGTTAGTACGAAACGGAAACGATTAAAACACGAACACTACAAACAATCAAATAAAATGTACAAAACTTTACAAAAATTGTTACCGGTCCTTCAGTTAACCTCATATGTTGGCACGCTTACCACAAAGCTTACTAACTCCACATTCGCATCCTTTTTCTCTTCATTACCATCAAGGAACGGTTTAAGGCGGTGACCGTTAACCGTGTGCTTCGATCCATCTTTCGGATCCACAATGGTAACATCTCCAAGCTTTCCTACCCGTGTAATCACGTACGAGCCCATCCACTTACTCTTTAGCTTTCCGGGGAAGTACTTGAGCCTTGAGTTGTAGAGCCACACCTTTTATCCCACTACGAACTCCTTCGACTTCAAATTAGCATCGTGTGCCCTCTTCATTCCATCTTTATACTTTGATGCAAACTCATATGCTTCTTCCCGAAGCTCCTCCAACTCGCATAACTTTAACTTCCGCTCTTTACCTGCATCATCGTATTTCATGTTAACTTCTTTAATAGCCCACCAAGCACGATGTACAAGCTCTACCGGTAAGTGACAATTTCTACCGTAAACTAAGTGGTACGGTGTAGTGCCAATAGGTGTTTTATGAGCCGTTCGATAGGCCCATAAAGCATCATTTAACTTCGTCGAGCAATCCTTTCGGTCCGGTCAAACGGTCTTCTGAAAAATTTCTTTTATTTGCCTATTGGACACCTCCACTTGACCAGTCGTTTGAGGGTGGTAGGGGGTAGCTATTCGATGGTCAACACCATACCGTTTCAATAGTTTGCCAAAGTTAAAATTCTTGAAGTGAGATCCCCCATCACTAATTATTACTCGGGGAATCCCAAATTGAGAGATTATGTTGGTTTGTATGAAATTGCAAAGCACGATATGGTCATTTGTCTTGGTGGCGATCGCTTCGACCCACTTCGACACATAATCGACCGCCACCAAGATATATAAATTGCCATGCGAATTATGGAACGGGCCCATGAAATCGATCCCCCACACTTCAAAAATATCTACAATGGGGATTGGTTGCATGGGTATCTCATCCAGTTTAGAAATACCCCCTAGTTTTTGACACTCAACTCAATTTTTAGCAAAGTTAAATGCGTCTTTGAAAATAGTTGGCCAATAAAGCCCACTATTGAGCACTTTGTGCCCGGTTTTGTGACCACTGAAATGGCCCCCACAAGCAAATGAATGCAAGTGCATCAAGACACTAAGAATCTCGTCATCCGGGATGCATCTTCTGACAACTTGATCCAGACATATCTTGAATAAGTCCGGTTCTTCCAACGTGTAGTACTTGATCTATGAAAGGAAGTGCAACCTCTTCCTTCTATCCCAGTGAGCCGGCAAATCACATGTAACTAAATAATTGACAATGTTAGCATACCAAGGTAATACCGAAACATTTAAGATTTGCTCATTTGGAAAATTCTCATTGATCTCCACACGCGAAGAATCCTCCTCCGTTATCAACCGAGACAAGTGGTCCGCAACCACATTTTCACTCCCTTTCTTGTCTCGGATTTCTAGGTCGAACTCTTGTAATAAGAGAACCCATCGGATTAGCCATGGCTTTGCATCCTTCTTATCCATGAGGTACCTAACAACAGAATGGTCAGAATAAACAGCAACTTTAGTACCCCATATATAAGCCTGAAACTTATCCAATGCATATACTAGTTCAAGTAGCTCTTTCTCGGTTGTTGTATAATTTAATTGTGCATCCGAGAGAGTCTTACTTGCGTAATATATGGCAACCGGTTTCTTATCCACCCGTTGACTCAACACAACCCCCACCGCATAGTCACTTGCATCACAGATAATTTCGAATGGTAAAGACCAATTCGGTGATTGTAAGATTGGGGCCTCAACCAACTTTTGTTTTAACACGTTAAAGGAACCATTACATTTTTCATCAAAAACAAAGGGCACATCTTTTAATAAAAGGTTACAAAATGGTTTTGAAATATCACTAAACCCCTTAATAAACCTCTTATAAAAACCTGCGTGTCCCAAGAATGACCTAATGCCTTTAACACTTGTGGGATATGGTAGAGTAGAGATTACTTTGATTTTAGCATGGTCTACCTCTATCTCACGACTCGACACCACGTGTCCCAACACGATCCCTTCTTGAACCATAAAATGGCTCTTCTCCCAACTCAAGACCAAATTGGTTTCAACACATCATTTTAACACTTTTTCCAATTGGTCCAAGCAAGTTTCAAAAGATGACCCAAAAATGGAAAAGTCATCCATGAAGATCTCTAACGACTCCCCCACCATATCCGAAAAGATACTCATCATACACATTTGAAAGGTGATGGGGGCATTACATAATCCAAATGGCATTCTCCTAAATGCGAAAGTGCCATACGGACACGTAAATGTGGTATTTTGTTGATCTTCCGGATGAATCGCAATTTGATTGTATCCAGAATAACCATCCAAGAAACAATAAAATTTTTGTCCTGCTAACTTTTCCACTATTTGGTCAATAAACGGTAAGGGAAAATAATCTTTGGAGTAGCGGTATTCAACTTCCTATAATCAATGCAAATAAGCCACCCGGTTATCGGCCGGGTAGCTACCTCCTCACCTGCGTCATTTTTGACGACTTGTATACCTGCTTTCTTCGGGAAGATTTGTGTGGGACTCACCCATTGGCTATCAGAGATGGGGTAGACAATACCTGCATCGAGCCACTTTAACACCCTGTTTTTGATGACATCCCGCATGTTTGGATTCAATCTCCTTTGTGCATCACGGGCGGTGTTATGGTGTCATCGATGATGATCTTGTACTTCACTATCGAGGAACTAATACCCTTCAAGTCCGCTATGGCCACCCAATAGCCACCCTATTGGTGACCAATACCTTCATTAATTTCCCTTCTTGCTCCTCGGTCAAATTCGATGGAATTATGACCGGGAGCGTGTTGCCTTCGCCAACATAAGCATATTTAAGATGCTTTGGCAACACCTTTAACTCAACTTCTGGGGGCTCCACCAACAACGGCTTCAACTTTGTGTCAATGGTTTCTGGTAAGCTCTCCACTTGGTGCGTCCATATCTGTTTTCCTTCTTTCACCACAAGCACCTCCAAACTCTTCACCTCCTCGTCTATGCTTCGATTCATCTCCACCTGTGACCTGTCAAACATAGAACAATCCTCCATTGTGTTTTCCTTATCTACAACGGTGTCACAGAGAGGTATACACCTGTCAACAATGTCTGCCATATAGCATTCATCATCAACTGAAGGATTCGTCAATCCCGAAAAAACATGCAACCTCAACGTTCGGTTTCCAAATGTCATGTCTACCGTTCCCGTTTTGCAATCAATTTGAGAGTTTGTGGTTACTAGGAACGGTCGACCCAAAATCACCGTAGGTTGCTTGGTTGGGTCTTTGGTCACATAATCAAGTACTAAAAAGTCCACCAGGTAGTAAATCAGAGACTATCCCGCGGGATAGTTTAGGAGTCAAATCGGCTAACACCACGGTGGTGTTTGCCTCTTGAAGTGGACCAAACTTGTATTGATCATACAAACTACCCGATAAAATACTCACACTCGCACCAAGATCTAGAAGTGCCCGATTGATTTTAAAATCACCTACTTGAATTGAAATGATAGGCGCACCTGGATCTTGGAGCTTAGGTGGAAGTGCACCCGAAAGAATCGAACTCACATTTTCAGTTAAATCTAATTTTTTAGGGAATTTATGAGTTCGCTTTTGGGTACATAACTCTTTCAAGTACTTAGCATACGACGGTACTTGTTTAATTGCATCCAAAAGAGGTAAATTGATTTTTATTTGTCTAAAAACTTCCAACAACTCTTCTTGTTATGGACCTCTTTTGTTTACAACTTTTTTTATGGGTCCCTTCAATGCTTTGGGATAAGGGGCGGTATTAACCTCCACACCCTTTTCCTTAGCATTTGGGACGGGGACGGTCACAACAGGTATATTTTTATTAACTTTTAAATCATTTTTGTTTTGACCTGTTTGACCGTCATCATTTTCCTCATCACTAACATCTTCCACCACCCCTTTAACAAACTGGGGTGGTGGTGTTTTGACACCATTATCAATGACTCGACCACTACGTAAAGATATTGTATTAATTGGTACCTCTCATGTATTCTTCGAGCTCGACCCTTGATGCTTAAGGTTCACCGTGGTGTCACTTGGAAGCTTCCCCATGCTTCACCGTATTTGAGCCACTTCTTCTGCAAGTTGGCCCACTTGCTTTGCCAATGTTTCATGCGATTTGTCCCGAATTGCATTCTCCTTCTTGGACTCTTGCATCATTGAAAGCATTGCATCCATCTTGGCATTCAAATCATCAAAATTTCCCGCCTTGATTGTTCGACCCACTTCCGTTACCGCCTTAGTTGTTGTAATTTCTTTGGTATCCACCTTGGTAGTTGTTCTCCCGACCTTGATACCCTTGGTTGTAATTATGTTGGTAACCTCCTTGATTACCACCTTGACGGTTTTGATATGATGTGTGACAACCCTCACCAAACCAGGTATCCGTACGAACTAATTAATATTTAATTACTGCTTAATTACTGTGCTTGCTTACAATTGTGATTAAACTGCTTACTGGTTACTGATACATACATACTCATGCATCACATTTTATACTGTCACTCTATTATTTATACACAAAACTTCAGTGACAACCTTGATGCACAAAAGCACAGTGAGCACACTATACGGATAACCCAGTAAACATGCTGACATAGCCAGCATCAGACAGTTACTGTCTCTAAGGCCAGTTTGAGCCGGGAATAGTTTACTACACTAGTAGGGAGTGTAGGGAGGTGAGGATTGTAGAACTGCGTCACTAGGCGATAGTTATAGTGACCGGATGTGCCTAAAACGTACTTTCAGTACAAAAAAATTCTGCACTTTAATACAAAATTCAGCTTTTTAGCTAACTAGTAAAGTGCAAAAACATGGAAAAATATTACTAGACACTTTCCAAAGTGTCGGGAATAAATTGTGTCACTAAAAATAAATATTAATGACACTTTAAATACTTATTTAGCGCTTTAACGGAATAATATCCAACCGTACAACCGGAGTTAACCCGGGACATAAAAAATATTGCTAGTAACATAGTTTAACTTTTACTGAGCCAGTTAGGATCCCCGAATACCCTAACACCCGGTATAAATTACAACACACTAGTAAATGGTTTAACCTCCTAATTAACCAACTAATATTTAGCAAACTAGTTCAAACCCAACCCCTAACCCCAACCCCTTATCCCAATCGGCTCCCCCATGGGGAACACACACCCTTACAAAATGTGATTTTTTTTAATTGATTGTCTAATATATACTAGACATATTATCTAGTGGATAATTTGAGAGTTTGGGATTATAAAAATGACCCTAAGACCACCATTTCACTTCCACACTTAACACAAAAAAAATTGCAAGCTCTTTTTTTTCCACTTCTTTGGTTCAGCCGAAGACCAAGCCCCCACCCACACCAATTTTTCATTTTTATCTTACAATTTTACATATACACAAGCGTGTTAGAGCCCGTATAAGGAAGCCCGGTGCTTACGGAATTAACCGCCTATTTTTCGTCTAGTTTCTTCCCTAGCCACGAGCTAGTAGTAAGTGACTCTAAACGCCTTCTTGATCTATTCTAAAGTGGTTAATAAGAGTTTTGTCGGTTAAAATTCACGATCATGTAAGAATAAAATTAAAAGTCTACTAAAGAAGATGAACAAGGTGGTTAATGGATGAATATTGGTGTAAAACTTATAAAACTTGTTTTGTTATGATTATTTAGTGTTGTTTTATGCTAGTGTTAGTTCGGATCGTCATCTAACTCGACTAAGTCATGTTCATGGAACATGACCTAGTGTATGTTAAAGTGTGAAAAGTGGTTAGATGAAGAACACTACTACTTATAACCATGAACTTGTGTAAAAACAAATTTTCTTATGAAATGGAGTTCTAAACTAGTAGATCTAAAGATCTACAAGTGGTATTTTCGAAGGACCAAGTGTAAAATGAAATCATACTTTTTAAGCCGGATCCTTCCTAAACAAAGGTGATTTTTGTGAACGCACAAGTGTGTAGACACTTGTGTAACAAAGAGTTTTAACAAAGAATTATTTTTTTGTAATTTTTGACAAGAAGTTGTAAAGATGTATCTTCTTTAAAAACAAGGTTCTCAAAGAAACCAAGTTTATTTATAAAAGATCTACTAAAAATATGGGGAAAGTTACTACATATTTTACACAAACCACAAGTTCATGTGTTTTGCGATTTATATCTATTTTGACTATTTTGATAATGAAACTTTGTTGATTGATGTTGGGAACATTGTTGATTTGAATCTTTAAAAGAAAATGATACGCTAGAAAGCGTGGCCACCTCCAGTTACAGAGGAAACTCTGGCGAAATTTCTGCAGAAATATAAACACTTGGAAATATTTTTGACAAGTGTCTTTAATCCACGTGTAGGACCGAGGGACATTAGTGATAGATCTATTTGGGTGTAGCGAGCCCCACTCCTGAGCCCTCTTAATGGACCAGGTGGTGACTAAGTGCCCAACACACAAATCCGCTAGGGTTGAGTCTTCCTGCATCACTTCACACATATCATTGGCTTTGCAACCCAATGGTGATCTCTTTTTCCTTATTGCTACATACCAGGGACATTTTTTTACATCGGGACGTACTTAAACCTTTTTACATTGGAACGTACTTTAAAGGTTTTACATACTCACTTTTACATGAACTCGCTCAACATTATTGTTGATTTTTCCAACTTACATGTATTTCAGGGAACTAAGGATCTGGCACGGTATGCTACGTTTTCACGCTGCGTTAGAGTTATGGGATCATCCAAGTTTAGGGGTTGTGGCTTTTACCTGGACGAGTCACAGTTCTTAAACTACGTTTATTTTAAGTTTGTGGTTGGGTCTTTCAAACAATGTTTTTATGTTATTAGGTTGTAATTTCCGTTGCATGTGTCAACGCCTTAAGACAATGTTGTGGTATTTTATTTTTCAAACTTAAATGAATGGATGATCTGCATGGTTTTATTTTCATATAGCTTTGTTGTGATTAAGCTATGGTATTAAGAAGTCACACCAAATAAACCCACGCTTCCGCAAAGCCAGGGTGTGACAGCTTGGTATCAGAGCCTCTGATCCTAGCGAACTAGGATTCCTTCTCGAGTCTAGACTATGATCACTAGGGCTCTCACGAAAACATTTTTACATTGCATATCACTTAAGTCCAGATCTAAAACGTTTTTACAAACAAATGTTGAGCACATTTTATTTGTTAGTTATTGCTCAGTCTGGGAGGCTGAGGCTCGGTCTGGGAGGCTGAGGCTCGGTCTGGGAGGCTGAGGCTCGGTCTGGGAGGCTGAGGGAGTTGTCTAGTGGGACTAGGGAGTCAGTCTGGGAGGCTGGGAGAATTGTCTAGTGGGACTAGGGAGTCAGTCTGGGAGGCTGGGAGGCTAGTGGGACTAGGAGAGCTATTTGATTGCTTATTGGTGACTAATATGTTTATATGATTATATGATTGATTGTTATACGTATGTGTGTTTGTGTTACAAACGTCATGCCTTCATTATGTACTAGAAAGATGGACACTACGAATCCCATGGCCATAGTATCAGACGACAGAGTGTCATCAGAACACGAGGTGCATACTTCGGATACCACCAGCACGGACGATGATGATTTCCAGCCATTTGCGATGCCCGATGCCGTTACTGAGCCCGCTGATGGTCCTATCGCTGGGGATTTTCAGCTTGCGGTGATCCCTGCTCCTATACCTCTTGCAGCTTATCCTGTTATCGACATGCCCCTTGACGTAGTCGCTGACGACGACGTCGACTGGTTTGACGAGGATCCATTAGAGGACGACCTTGAGGGTGAGGCCCACATAGCTGCTGGCGATCTCTTACTTCTCGTGGATGCTCCTGTAGAGGAGGCACCTATCCATTCACCTGTCCCAGACTCTTTCGAGTCTGTGGCATCTGCACCATCACACGTGCAGGGCGCGCAACAATACTCGTATGATACAGACCCTGATAGAGCATCGTCCGCTGCACCTGCCCCTAGTTTTGCTATCGATCATGACATTGATGATGATTCAGACCCCGTTTTTCCACCTGGTTATGATCCAGACCAGGAGGTTGAGTTTGTCCACCTAGATCAGCCCATGGAGGACCCTGTTGACCCCGTTGATCCCATGTTCGCTGATCCCGCTGATTTTGAGATGGAGTTTGTTGATCCGGAGCCGATTGTGGCCCCTAAGCCAGGCGTTGCTCCTGACCCCGCATTGGAGCATGACCCTGTTCATGCCGATGCACCTGCTGTTGCTCCTTGATTGATCATCTGCTTGGACGAGAGAAAATTGGGGTAACTGTGCAAGACAATTTATTATTACGGGGGCCCACGTAATAATGACTTGTAGTGCACAGAAATCCTGGTGGACTCTGCGGGTCAAGCTAATGAAAACCAATGTAGCAGGAAATAACTAAAACACGAATGACCAAGGCGATGTAGCCTCGAGTTCATCCTATTACAAGCAACAAGCCAAATTAGCAAGCCTATGTGAAGGCTCAGAAATTTATTTCCCCACTCATACATTGAGTATGTTTACGTGTAAAATTGGGTGATTACATGATGGCTTATGGTGCTGTGTATCTCATAGACAATTGAAATGTTGTCTAACCCACTTCATACCACTTCGACAGAAGAGAATGTCACCCAGACGTGGCACAGACACCAGTACGTTGCCAAGGACAGAAGCCGAGCTGCAAGAACGCATCTCACAGGCAATTGCACGACATGAAGCCCTCCGCTCTAAGCACAGTAATGGCACTACTGGAAATAACCCTCCAACTGGCTGCACCTATAAGCAGTTCCTGAACTGCAAGCCTTTGAACTTTGACGGAACAGGAGGCGCCGGTGCATTTGTTCGTTGGTCCGAAAAGATTGACTCCATTCTAAGAATGAGTAACGGTTCGCCCCAATAGAGTGTTACCTATACCTCGGGGTTATTTCTAGATGACACACTCTCATGATGGAACCTTCAGGTTCAGACCCTTGGCACAGATGCTGCTTATGCACTGAGCTGGGACGAGCTCAAAGGAATGATGGAGAAGAAATACAATTCTAGGGCTGGAATTCAGAAGCTTGAGGTGGAGTTCTAGAGTTGAAAATGGACGGACCAGAGATTCCTGAATACGTCCAGCAATCTCACGACTTGTCTAGGGTCGTCCCCTACTTAGTCAAACCGGAGTTCAAAAGGATTGAACGATTCATTTGGGGACTTGCACCCCAGATCAGGGGCATGGTTACTACCTTGAAGCCCTCAACCATTACAGAGGCTATCGATATGGGTGATTTATCTATAACATGAGATGTTATGTGTTTGGTTTATTTTAACATGAGATGTTATGTATTATTACTATCGTTATATACGTACACTTTACCTACCATGACCTGACTCACGTAAACCATCTTTTAGAAGATGCCACCGAAACGCAATCCACGCATGCCTGCCAACGAGGCAGAACTTCAACAAATCATCGCTGCCGCCATCGCGCAATACGCCGCCTCTCAAGGAGGAACTAGCGGAAGTAATTCTGGCAATACCGGCAACAACAATCCGCCTCATGGTAATACTAAGTCATTTCGGCATACCATGATACATTGGATATCTATAGCAAGTTTGCTAATGCCATTCATATATTGTAACGTACGTGCAGGGTGCACCTACAAGCAGTTCCTAGACTGCAAACCTGTAAACTTTGATGGCACCGGAGGTGCTGTTGCTTTTGTTCGTTGGGCCGAAAAGACAGAATCAGTTCTCCGCATGAGCAAATGCACTCCAGATCAGCAAGTTACTTACATTTCTGGACTATTCTTGGACGGAGCCCTGTCATGGTGGAATTTACAAGTCCAAACACTTGGTGAAGCCGCAGCCTACGCAATGACATGGAATGAGCTGAAAGAGCTCATGCGTAAAAAGTATTGCTCTCGCGCTGAAATTCAAAGGTTGGAAACTGAGTTTTGGCATTTGAAAATGGAAGGTCCGAAAATTGCGGAATATGTTCAGAGGTTCCACGACTTATCTCATGTGGTTCCTTACATGGTTACACCGGAATTCAAGCGGATTGAGCGCTTCATTTGGGGTTTAGCTCCTCAAATCATAAGTATGGTGACCTCTTCCAAGCCTGTGACTATCACTGAGGCAATTGATCTGAGCGTGGCTCTTACTGAGGAGGCTATTCGCCTAAACAAGTTTTCTGATGTTGAGCCAAAGAAGAAGGAGACTCACGTTGAGTCGTCCGGGGGTAACAAAAGAAAATTCTCGAACTTCAAACAAGGCACAAGCGGTGATGGCAGGAAAGGAGAACCAAGCGCACCAGTCCAAGCTACAACTGGTACTGGAAGTAAAGGAAAGGGATATATGGGTACACATCCCAAGTGCAACACCTGCCAACGTCACCACTCAGGCCGGTGTGGTTTAAAAGTATGTGAAGCTTGTGGAAAGACTGGTCACTCGAAGGATTCTTGTTGGGCTATGGCTGGCCGGGGAGGCCAAGGAGGATTTGGGAATAGAAACAATAACCGGGGTGGATATGGAAATCGCCCACAGGGAAACAATGGAGGAAATGGAAATCGAGGAAACAATGTGAATCAAGCTGGTAATGCGAACCGAAACAACAACAATCAAGCTGGAAATGGTGGAGGAAACGAGCAAAGACCAGGTTGTAATTTCCGTTGCATGTGTCAACGCCTTAAGACAAAGTTGTGGTATTTTATTTTTCAAACTTAAATCAATGGATGATCTGCATGGTTTTATTTTCATATAGCTTTGTTGTGATTAAGCTATGGTATTAAGAAGTCACACCAAATAAACCCACGCTTCCGCAAAGCCAGGGTGTGACAGCTTAGTATCAAGCACGGGGAAGGGTTTTCAATATCGAAGCGAGCTAGGATTCCGCAAAGCCAGGGTGTGACAGTTGTGGTGACATTGGGCACTATAAGAGGAACTGCCCAGAATTGAACCAAGCACGGGGAGGGTTTTCAATATCGAAGCGAGGGAAGCACGCCAGGATCCCAATGTTGTTACTGGTACGTTCCCTATAAACCAACGCTTTGCATCCGTTTTATTTGATACTGGTGCTGATTATAGCTTCGTATCGTTAGAGTTTAAGAATATGCTTGGATTAGCCGCTAGTAAATTAGATATTCCTTACTCAATTGAATTGGCTAATGGAAAGTTAGTAGAAGCCAATGAAGTGGTCAGAGGTTGTGTAATCGAGTTGGGAGAGCGTGAGTTTACTTTGGATCTACTACCAGTCCAGCTGGGGAGCTTCGACGTGGTAGTAGGAATGGATTGGTTATCAAGCAACAAGGCTGAGATTGTTTGTCATGAAAAGGTCGTTCGTATCCCAACCGGAGATGGAGAAACAATTGTCGTTCATGGGGAGAAGCGGGATACGCCTTTAAGAATTATCAGTTGCCTGAAAGCTCGTAAGTATTTACAAAAGGGATGTGCTGCCTTCCTGGCACACATCGTGGATAAGAAAGCTGCTGAGCCGAAAATCGAAGACATCCCTATCGTGAGGGAATATCCTGAAGTCTTTCCAGAGGACTTGCCAGGATTGCCACCCCAAAGGCAAGTGGAATTTCACATTGACTTAGTTCCAGGCGCCGCGCCTGTAGCTAGGGCACCTTATAGACTCGCACCGTCAGAGATGCAGGAGTTGTCGACACAACTCCAGGAGTTACTTGACAAAGGATTCATCCGACCAAGCTTCTCACCTTGGGGAGCTCCAGTTTTATTTGTCAAAAAGAAAGACGGTAGTTTTCGTATGTGTATTAACTACCGGGAGTTGAATAAGCTGACGATCAAGAATAGATGCCCTCTGCCAAGAATCGATGATTTATTCGATCAACTCCAAGGTTCAAGCTTTTATTCAAAGATCGATCTTCGATCTGGATACCATCAGCTAAGGATACAAGAGGAGAGTATCCCGAAAACAGCCTTCAGAACTCGTTATGGACATTACGAGTTCCTAGTTATGCCGTTTGGGTTAACAAACGCGCCTGCTGTTTTTATGGACCTAATGAACCGAGTCTGCAAGCTGTATCTTGATAAATTCGTGATTGTATTCATCGACGATATTTTGATTTATTCAAAGACAAAGGCTGAACACGAACAACACTTAAGAGCTATTTTGGAGTTGCTGAAAAAGGAACAGTTGTATGCCAAATTCTCTAAGTGCGAGTTTTGGCTACGTGAAGTCCAATTCCTTGGACATGTGGTGAATGGGGATGGGATTCATGTGGACCCCACCAAGATTGAAGCGATCAAAAAATTGGGAAACTCCAAAGACGCCAACCGAGATTCGACAGTTCTTAGGTTTGGCGGGCTATTATCGAAGATTCATTGAGGATTTTTCTAAAATCGCTCAACCCCTTACCGCGCTCACACAGAAGGATAAGAAGTTTGATTGGGGAATCAAACAGGAGGAAGCGTTTCAGTTGTTAAAAGACAAGCTCTGCAATGCGCCAATCTTAGCACTACCAGAAGGTACAGATGATTTCGTGGTATACTGTGACGCCTCACGTCAAGGATTGGGTTGCGTGTTGATGCAACGCCAGAAGGTCATAGCTTACGCGTCACGTCAGTTGAAAGTACATGAAAAGAATTATACCACGCATGATTTGGAACTAGGCGCAGTGATATTTGCATTAAAGATCTGGAGACACTACCTATATGGTAGAAAATGTACAATCTTCACAGATCATAAGAGCCTACAACACATATTCGACCAGAAAGAGCTGAATATGAGACAAAGACGTTGGGTCGAATTGTTGAACGATTACGACTGCGAGATAAAGTACCATCCAGGGAAGGCGAATGTGGTCGCCGATGCCCTAAGTCGTAAAGAAAGGATCAAGCCCATACGGGTTAGGGCTTTGGAGATGACTATCCAGACAGATCTTTCCCTGTGCATTCGTGCCGCGCAGAAAGAAGCTCTTAAGGAAAGAAACCTTGAAGAAGAATATCTCCGTGGGATGGAGAAGCAATTAGTACCAAACGAGGAAGGAACGTTATGTTTTATGAAAAGGATTTGGGTTCCTCTGTTTGGTGGTTTGAGAAAAGTTATTTTTGATGAGGCACACAAATCACGGTACTCTATTCATCCCGGTGCGGATAAGATGTACCAGGATCTTAAGGATTATTATTGGTGGCCCAGGATGAAGGGCGACGTTGCTGTTTATGTTAGCAAATGTTTGACGTGCGCCAAGGTGAAAGCTGAATACCAGAAGCCTTCGGGACTTCTGCAACAACCTGAAATTCCCAAGTGGAAATGGGAACATATTTCAATGGATTTTATAACGAAGTTGCCAAGGACGCCCAGGGGTCATGATACTATTTGGGTGATAGTTGACCGCCTAACAAAGTCCGCGCACTTCTTGCCAATCAAAGAGAAGGACAATACGGGTAAACTTGCGGAAATATTCATGCGAGAAATCGTTGCACGTCATGGAGTGCCCCTCTCGATCATCTCTGATAGGGATGGGAGGTTTGTATCAAGGATTTGGCAATCCTTCCAAGAAGCTTTTGGCTCGCAATTGAACCTAAGTACTGCATTTCATCCGCAAACTGATGGCCAAAGTGAAAGAACTATTCAGACATTGGAGGATATGCTGAGAGCATGTGTAATGGATCTTGGTGGTAGCTGGGATAAGCATTTACCATTGGCCGAATTCTCATACAACAACAGCTACCACACCAGTATTGGAGCCACGCCATTTGAAGCTCTTTACGGACGCAAGTGTCGATCACCCTTATGCTGGGCTGACGCGGGTGATAGGCAGCTTGTTGGTCCCGAAATCGTCCAAGAGACGACAGACAAGATTGCGCAGATTCAAAAACGCATCGAAGCGGCTCGCGACAGACAGAAAGCCTATGCAGATCCAAACCGGAAACATTTGGAATTCTAAGTTGGAGATATGGTTTTATTGAAAGTTTCACCCTGGAAAGGTGTGGCACGCTTCAGAAAGCGTGGGAAGTTGAATCCGCGTTACATTGGCCCTTTCAGAATCCTGCAAAGGATTGGGCTTGTAGCCTACAAGTTGGACCTACCTGCTGAACTCCATGGTGTTCACGATACATTCCATGTATCCAATTTGAGAAAAAGTCCAACACAAGATACAGTGATCATTCCTGCTGACGAAGTTCATATCGACGACACGCTCCACTTCACTGAAGAACCTGTTGAGGTCACGGATTGGAAAGTTAACAAAACTTGCAGGAGCAGTGTCAAACTCGTCAAAGTTCGTTGGAATGCAAGACATGGGCCTGAATTCACGTGGGAACGTGAGGATCGAATGAAGGAGAAGTACCCCCATTTATTTCCAAAGACCCCTGCAAATAGAAGCAGAACTTAAATTTCGGGACGAAATTTATTTAACGGGGGGAGAATGTGACAACCCTCACCAAACCAGGTATCCGTACGAACTAATTAATATTTAATTACTGCTTAATTACTGTGCTTGCTTACAGTTGTGATTAAACTGCTTACTGGTTACTGATACATACATACTCATGCATCACATTTTATACTGTCACTCTATTATTTATACACAAAACTTCAGTGACAACCTTGATGCACAAAAGCACAGTGAGCACACTATACGGATAACCCAGTAAACATGCTGACATAGCCAGCATCAGACAGTTACTGTCTCTAAGGCCAGTTTGAGCCGGGAATAGTTTACTACACTAGTAGGGAGTGTAGGGAGGTGAGGATTGTAGAACTGCGTCACTAGGCGATAGTTATAGTGACCGGATGTGCCTAAAACGTACTTTAAGTACAAAAAAATTCTGCACTTTAATACAAAATTCAGCTTTTTAGCTAACTAGTAAAGTGCAAAATCATGGAAAAATATTACTAGACACTTTCCAAAGTGTCGGGAATAAATTGTGTCACTAAAAATAAATATTAACGACACTTTAAATACTTATTTAGCGCTTTAACGGAATAATATCCAACCGTACAACCGGACTTAACCCGGGACATAAAAAATATTGCTAGTAACATAGTTTAACTTTTACTGAGCCAGTTAGGATCCCCGAATACCCTAACACCCGGTATAAATTACAACAGACTAGTAAATGGTTTAACCTCCTAATTAACCAACTAATATTTAGCAAACTAGTTCAAACCCAACCCCCAACCCCTAACCCCAACCCCTTATCCCAATCGGCTCCCCCATGGGGAACACACACCCTTACAAAATGTGATTTTTTTTTAATTGATTGTCTAATATATACTAGACATATTATCTAGTGGATAATTTGAGAGTTTGGGATTATAAAAATGACCCTAAGACCACCATTTCACTTCCACACTTAACACAAAAAAAATTGCAAGCTCTTTTTTTTCCACTTCTTTGGTTCAGCCGAAGACCAAGCCCCCACCCACACCAATTTTTCATTTTTATCTTACAATTTTACATATACACAAGCGTGTTAGAGCCCGTATAAGGAAGCCCGGTGCTTACGGAATCGCGAGGACCTCACCACAACGCTATTAACCGCCTATTTTTCGTCTAGTTTCTTCCCTAGCCACGAGCTAGTAGTAAGTGACTCTAAACGCCTTCTTGATCTATTCTAAAGTGGTTAATAAGAGTTTTGTCGGTTAAAATTCACGATCATGTAAGAATAAAATTAAAAGTCTACTAAAGAAGATGAACAAGGTGGTTAATGGATGAATATTGGTGTAAAACTTATAAAACTTGTTTTGTTATGATTATTTAGTGTTGTTTTATGCTAGTGTTAGTTCGGATCGTCATCTAACTCGACTAAGTCATGTTCATGGAACATGACCTAGTGTATGTTAAAGTGTGAAAAGTGGTTAGATGAAGAACACTACTACTTATAACCATGAACTTGTGTAAAAACAATTTTTCTTATGAAATGGAGTTCTAAACTAGTAGATCTAAAGATCTACAAGTGGTATTTTCGAAGGACCAAGTGTAAAATGAAATCATACTTTTTAAGCCGGATCCTTCCTAAACAAAGGTGATTTTTGTGAACGCACAAGTGTGTAGACACTTGTGTAACAAAGAGTTTTAACAAAGAATTGTTTTTTTGTAATTTTTGACAAGAAGTTGTAAAGATGTATCTTCTTTAAAAACAAGGTTCTCAAAGAAACCAAGTTTATTTATAAAAGATCTACTAAAAATATGGGAAAAGTTACTACATATTTTACACAAACCACAAGTTCATGTGTTTTGCGATTTATATCTATTTTGACTATTTTGATAATGAAACTTTGTTGATTGATGTTGGGAACATTGTTGATTTGAATCTTTAAAAGAAAATGATACGCTAGAAAGCGTGGCCACCTCCAGTTACAGAGGAAACTCTGGCGAAATTTCTGCAGAAATATAAACACTTGGAAATATTTTTGACAAGTGTCTATAACTATATTTTAACTTGTTTTCAAAATAGAAAATTTCGCCGCAATTTTGTTACAAAACTTCCAAGTGTCGGAGGTGGGATTTTTCACAAAATAAAACCTGAAAAATATATTTAGTATATATTTTCCATATTAACACTTGTGCGAATTTTTATGATTATTTTGTGAACTACGTAAATATTATTTTTAGGGTAAAAATAATATTACTAAATATTAACGGCTCCGAAATAATAACGAACGCCTTCACAATAAATAGTTAAGTTACGCCGGTATTATTAATACCACCCGAACTTTACAATGTAACTTACGTATTTTCGGAAAAGTTATTATTTTTGAAAATTATATGGAATAAAATATAATATTTTTGGGAAAAATATTTATATTTTGGAGATAGAAATAAAATATATTACATTAAGTGAGACTTAATATATATTTCGAAGTTATACGAACGCACATGTATTAAAACCCCTATCCTTGGGAAGGAATATATTTACAAAATAATTACGAAGTGTAATTACGAAGTAGTTGCCTAACTATTTTCCCAAAGACATTAAACCTTAAGCTAAGGCACGGCCGTCCGTCTAATAGAAGTTAGTACGTGTAGGTCGTCGCACAGCAGGTTGACCGGGGGATTTCTAGTTAGAGACGCACTACGGTGAGTTCATGTCCCCTTTTTCTCTTAACTGTTTTCAGTTTTCTAAACCGCGGGGGTGAAATACATGTTACTATGATTACGAATACTTTTTACATGGTATGGTTAGCTTAAGGAGGGTTAGGACGTACAGATCATGTGAGTGAGTAGGCGCAACTTGAGGCCATTAATCCTCGTGTAGGACCGAGGGACATTAGTGATAGATCTATTTGGGTGTAGCGAGCCCCACTCCTGAGCCCGCTTAATGGACCAGGTGGTGACTAAGTGCCCAACGCACAAATCCGCTAGGGTTGAGTCTTCCTGCATCACTTCACACATATCATTGGCTTTGCAACCCAATGGTGATCTCTTTTTCCTTATTGCTACATACCAGGGACATTTTTTTACATCGGGACGTACTTAAACCTTTTTACATTGGAACGTACTTTAAAGGTTTTACATACTCACTTTCACATGAACTCGCTCAACATTATTGTTGATTTTTCCAACTTACATGTATTTCAGGGAACTAAGGATCTGGCACGGTATGCTACGTTTTCACACTGCGTTAGAGTTATGGGATCATCCAAGTTTAGGGGTTGTGGCTTTTACCTGGACGAGTCACAGTTCTTAAACTACGTTTATTTTAAGTTTGTGGTTGGGTCTTTCAAACAATGTTTTTATGTTATTAGGTTGTAATTTCCGTTGCATGTGTCAACGCCTTAAGACAATGTTGTGGTATTTTATTTTTCAAACTTAAATCAATGGATGATCTGCATGGTTTTATTTTCATATAGCTTTGTTGTGATTAAGCTATGGTATTAAGAAGTCACACCAAATAAACCCACGCTTCCGCAAAGCCAGGGTGTGACATGATGACCTGCTTTGATTACCCGATTGAAAATTCGGGTTCATTTGATTTGCGGCATTCCCATATCGGAAATTTGGATGATTTTTCAATCCGGGATGGTAAGTGTTCGAATTCATGTCATTGTTTATTCTATCACCGAACACTTGATTTACCTCTTCGGTGTAGTCACCCGTACCCATTTGGCATTGATCAGCCCGATGGCCAAGTTCCCCACAATCTTCACATACCGCGAATTCCACCGCATTTTCCTCTTTTCTCTTCATGCGAGCTAACTCCCATTCTAGAGTACTGATCCATACTTAGAATTAGAATCGAGGTCAGGAAGTGATCGGGAAATGGGATGCTTTTTGGCTGTATCGGCTGATTCCTTCGACTTTGACCTCTTGCTCATCCTCTCGAGGATTTCCCAATCGTCGTCCTCATGATTACTCAACAACGTTCCATTACTGGTTGACTCAAGGTGATTCCATGTCTCATCATCCAAACCCCTCACAAAGCATTTAACCAACTCCCATTTTTCAATTTGATGATGTGGGCACTTCCGGATCAATTCCTTGTATCGAGTAAAGGCTTCGTGTAATGGTTCACTCGATAGTTGATAAAAAGACCAAACTTCATCTCTAGCATCATCGGTCTTCGCCATTGAATAATACTCATCCAGAAAAATCTGTTGCATTTCAACCCACGTACGAATACTACCCGCCGGAAGTGTGAGAAACTCCTGTTTTGCCTTATCTTTCAATGAAAACCGAAATAACCGAAACTTCACCTCATCCAAAGCAAAATCATGTCCTCCAATCATGCCACATATGGCAGAAAACTCTGCCAAATGGGTGTACGGCTCATCATTAGTCCTACCATTGAAATGGGGTAGGATGTTGATGTAATGGGGTTTACAATCAAACATTCTTCTTTCACAAACAATCGGTGAATCATTGTTTGTGACCACCGGTCTAAAACGGTCATTAACGCCCCTCGGAGGTTGTTGACGATGATGTGGACCGTCAACTTCTTGATCAAATGGTCTTCGGTTATCTCTTCTATTACCACCTCGATCCCCACCTTGGTTTCCACCTTGATTACCTCCTACCACGAAACCAAGAATCCGGTTATGATTAACATTGTTGTTATTATTGTAATACCCATCATTCCGGTTCCTTGGATTGTTGTTTCGTGGGCTTCGGTTGTTTCCATAACCATCATTTCTAACATTCTCGTAACCATAATTGTCGTTCCCCACAAAATTGGCGTTTTGATAGCCAAACTCATCGTTATCAAACCTCCTTGCGTTGTAAGCATTATCTAGATTCACATACCCCCACCCATCATCTTCTACCCGCTCATCATAATTCCCCCCGTCATCTGAGCATTCCGAGTGAATACTCACATGTTCCAGCAATTGGTAACCAGGAACACTATATGGTTCATCGTCGGGAATTGCGTTTCTCAACTCATCAATATTGTAGGATCGTTTTGTGACCCGAACGAGTCGTTCAGAAGAGATTTTATCAGTTTCAGATGCGGAAAATAAGAAACTAACGATGAAACAGCTTGTTTATCACTATAATCCTCTTGTGTATTGATATAACAACCTTTACAATCGAAAGGAAAACCGGCAGCACCTCGGTATCACTTTCTGACCACTGTTACAAATGAAATGACAAACATCCTATTTATAGTGTACCAGGTTTCGCTTGAAGACACCTACAAGCGAAACCCATTTAACCATTTCAAGCGAAAACCAATAATATCTAACATTCTGTTCAAGCGAAAACCATGCATTCTTGAAATCTGTTTTGACCTCTTGTGTAGATGATGCAGTGATGATGTCATGCTGATGATGTCATCATGACATCATGCTTGAACAACTTCGTAATGAACCCGAGACTCGATCTAAGACGAAGACGACAGATGAATGCACTAACAGACTCCCCCTCAGATGTTGACAAGTCTTAAGTGTCGAGTCTTCGCATCTTCAGTCTTTATCAGTCTTCTCGAACTCTTTGAAGTGTCTGACGTTGTAAGAATCCTCAAATCTTCTCTCTTTCTCTTTTTATCACCAGCAGACTTCCCACGAACAATCTTTACTCGAATGTCTTCAGACTCCCCCTTTCGATATGTTGGGATCGCAGTCTGGCATGTTGAAATCACATAGACCTCAGGTATCGGAACCTGGCACTCTATCTTCAGGTTCAAGATCGAAACCTGGCTACACCTGCACATTCTTAACCCATAAATAAATTTTCTGATAACCACTTGTAGAGCATATTTTAAAATGATTCAACATTTATAGTCTCTGATGAACCACTTGTAGGATCGTTTTGTGACCCGAACGAGTCATTCAGAAGAGATTTTATCAGTTTTGATGACATCATACTTGATTAACTTCACAACGAACCCGAGACTCGATCTAAGACGAAGTCGACAGATGAATGCACCAACAGACTCCCCCTCAGATGTTGACGAGTCTTAAGTGTCGAGTATTCTCAATCTTCAGTCTTTATCAGTCTCTTTTCTTTCTTAGCATAAACCAGGATCTTCTCTTTGGCTCTAACCTCGTCAGACTCCCCCTCTCATCATGATGGGATCGCCGTCTGGAATTAGCTATCACCTTGAGATCAATTCCTGGATTTATCTCTGATTAGCTCATTTCCTGCACACATTTTCTCATCAAAACATAAGTTTTTACTTAAATCAATAAGAAAAACTTACTAGTAATAGTTACATCAAGTTCAAATTAATGATCTCGATTAACTAAACAAACTTTTCTTTCTCAAAACAAATTTCTTCTGTTAAACTCACACTCCCAAACCTGTTCATCATGTTCAGCACTTGAAATTTTGAATATCAGTTTTCCAACATCAGTTGTCGAAAATCTTTTTGTATTTTTCAAAATTTATTCTAAAACACACTGAAAATCTTTTTGGATTTTTGATAACAAAATGAAATGCAGTAAAGAAACATTTACAGACACTATTTTTGTGAGCTTGTGTAAGAGGATCATATCAATTTATGTGACCAATCACTAGCACCGTTAAGCTTTAAACATTTTCAGTTCTAAACGATTCACGTAGATTGACGATATTGTTGTCCACTTAAACTCAATCTAAAAACTTTCGAAATGCTTACCGATACGTTAAGGTATATTAAGATAGCACTAAAATTCTTATGGACCCCATGATCTTAGCATATCCCCTCATCATGCAATACACTGACTCAAGTAATGCCTTTAAACTTTTATCAACTGTGATTTGTGCGAAAACAAAGCAGAATGTTTAAACATTAACAATCAGGTCGATACTTCCGTATACGCAGAGAAAGTCCAATGTTTAAACAAAATAAAAAAATAAAAATAAGTTGAAGTTGTTTAGGCTTTAACCACCAGGTCGATACTTTCGTAGACGCAGAGGTGATCCAAAGCTTAAACGAAACACCAAAGAAAATAAAGCAGAACGTTTAGGCAATAACATCCAGGTCGATACTCACGTATACGCAGAGGATGTCCAATGCTTAAACAAAATAAAGAAATAAAACAAGTTTAAATCTTTGCAAAATAAAATGCACAATCACAGCGACTTTTCAGCAAAGTTGTGAAAGTTCACAAACTTAACCAGTTTTATGTCTTTCGACAATCAGCGACAACTGAGTAGGCACACAATCAAGAAGGACAAAACTAAGTACTATGCTTTCAATCATGTTTCCCACTAGAACTAGGCTTTTTTGCTTTAGGTTTGTATCGTTATCGCAAATCTACTAGTCTAGCTGAGCCTATCGTCACATCTTTAGTGAAATCGCTTATCACATTTTATCTCTCCATTTCTTTAGCATGCTGTGACAGTCTCACTGATCTACTATCATTTCCTCTTTTTACAACAAAACTCATTTTTGCATTTTTCAATGTTTTTGACTTTTTCAAATTTTCAAATGTTTTTGGATTTTCAGAAATTCTTACTCCCCCTAAAATGCAAACACATTTTAGGAAATATGAAAACAAACTATACAAGTAACGTGACAACTGATATCGAATTGCCTCAATTCGCCATCCACTTGACATAAACAATCAGAACTCCCCCTCACAACAAACTATTTTCCCATTGATTTCAAAACACTTAAGTTTGTTTTAATCAAATGGTTTTTCCAGAAAATGGGTTTTGTTGATTTTACCATTTGTAAGTTAGGGGTTTGGTTCATCACATTGTTTTTTAACCACTTGTAGGAAATCAGATACAACTTAATGTCCCTGATTTACCACTTGTAAGATCAATCTAATCAAGCATTTTCAACCAAACATCATCTGTTGGTTGAATTCTCAAAGTTCCGATTCCTACTCCACACTTACCAACCTGGGAGTTCCGGCAAATCACACTTATACAAAAACAATTTTCAAACACAATATAAGAATGATGCCGATTCATGCTCCGCGATTACCAACTTGGGAGCTCCGGCAAGTCAGGTTTTTCATTTAAACAGTTTCACCCAAGCCTGACTGTCCTTGGGTGATTTTGAATTCTTGTTCAACAATGGTGGAAAATTTGCATCATCCATTGTTAAACCAGAATTCTCATTTTTTACCTCAACACATGGCTCTTCTGGCTTTACCACACCAGATTCATCGTCTGAACGTGGCTTGTCTGACTTTGATGAGTCAGATTCATCGCCAACATGTGGCTCTTTTATTTCCGAAGAAACAGATTCATTGCCACAAACTTTCTTCTTCTTCTTTCCCTCTTTTGTCCTCAGATTTGTATCTGATGAATGCGTTTTGCTTGATTTGTTGTTCTTTGGTGAGCAAGACGATTTATCAGAACTTTTATCTGATTTACCAGTTGTATCCGAGGACAAAATCTTTTCGAGATATTCTCTCGCTTTCTTCCTCTTCTTCCTCAGTCTGTCTTTTTGCCCCTGAGAAAGCTTCACTTTCTTTTCTTGAACTTTAGGTTCTTGAACCTTCTGTTCTTTGGACTTGACATTGACTGGTTTCTTCACCTGCTTCTGAGATTCAGCCCTCGATCTTCTCATTGATCTCATTGAGCAATCTCTAGCAATATGGCCAATGATGTTGCAGTTAAAGCATCTCCTTGACTCAAAACTCCAACTCTGGCAGTTAACAGCAATGTGTCCTTGATAACCGCATCTGTAACACACTCTGTTATCGTACCAATCACCATTTTTAGTCCAAACACTTAGATCAAAACACTGTTTGGCTTGGTGATACTCTTTCCTCCTCTTATTTGCTAGATTTGGCTTTTGAGCACTGTGGTCCGACCTGCACCACTCATTACCAAAAATTTTTGAATTTTCATTTTTTACTTTTTGTAATTTTTGATTGCGATTGGATGATTGATCTGATGAACTTTTATTTTCTTTTTGAACATTTTTCAAAATTTTCTCTTTTTGTTTTTGTTCCACTTTCTTTTTCAAAGGTTTTTGCTTAGAGCATTCTCCCTTTTCAGTTGATTGCGGAACAGTTTCTTGAAATTTTTCTTTTAATTTCAAAAACAAATTCTTTTTTTTAATTTTTTCGTTTTCATCATCAGATTTTTCATCGCAATCTTCAACTTTGACTTTATCAAAGTTTGTGACATTGTCACTTATTGGAACAGAATTTAAAGGTTTTGGGCAAGGAATAGTTGAAGTATTCACAAAAACCTTCAACTTTTCTTCCCATTCATTGATTTTCTTTTGAGCACATTCTGCCTCTTTTTCAAGTCGAATAATCTTTTCAAGATGAGAATTGATTGCAATTTGTTTTTCAAGATTGTTTTTACCAAACATATCTCTCTCATCTTCTAAAATTTTTATTTGACTTTGAAAAAAATTTTCAATCTTCGATTTTTCATTTTCAAAACTTTTAATTTTTTCTTCAAAAGTTTTGTTTTCTGATGTCAAACTGTTCAAGTCATTTAACAGTTTAACATTTTCAGATTTAAGCTTTTCACAATTTCCCTGCAACATAAGAATCTGGTTAATATCAGCTTGCTTCTCATCCTTCAACTTTTTGACTTCCAATGTCAAACTTTCTGCATCTTTCAAGAGTTTGTCATTATCAGCCTTAAAGTTGTCACATTTAGAGCACACTGATTCTGAACTTGAAGATCCAAGCTTCACAGATTCTTCATTCTTTGTAACTTGCTCTGTCTCTGTTTTGTATGTTCCTGCACAAAAGATTTTAACGAAATCAAGAGGATTCGCATTCTCATCAATATAACAACCCCTCTTCATATCATATTTCATAACATATTTTGCACTAAGACACACACAGACTCTTTTGTTCAGTTCTACAATCACATCCAAACTTTATTTTTTCAAATTATTTTCTATCCTATTCAACAACCCTTTCTTTTTCTCTTCATTATCATTCATATGTGTTGTAAGTTTACTGATGAATTTACTTAAAGATAATTTTGAAAAACTAGAATTTTTTCTTAGATTTTCCAAAAAAATCATCCCATTCAGCTGGTAATCCATTAGCAAACTTTGATACTATTTCAGATTCTGATATCATTATTTTGTTTTCTTTCAAATGGTCAATCAAACAATCAAATCACTTCTCCAGATCATCTAATTTTTCATCTTTCTTACACAGAAAACAATCGAACCGGTTAACCCAAACATTCTTGGACAAACCTTGATAATGACTACTGAAATACCCTCGATACCAATCATTTATCCTTTCAAGATCATGGTTTTCTTTTTCATCAAATACCACTTCCATTTTTCCAAAACAATCTTGTTCAACCAATCTGATTGAGCCGATCAATATGAAACACGTAAAATTGATTAATTCTATTCAACACAATCACATGCAACTAAATGGTGGCCAACAATTATTTAATGGTGATCACATGTATCGGTAAATTCAATTGAGCCGTTCAATGATACTTGCAAAGATTTATTGTCTCAATAAATTGTATAATGAGTTAAGAACAAATCACATGTGCCTGACACAACTCAAAAAAATTCACATGCAAACTGACAACCCTTAATATCGAAACAATTCTATTTGACCTCTAAAAGGTTATCACATGTAAACCAAATCTCTATATCTCGAGACCTGTGATACTTGATTTTATAACCAACTTACACATATTTATCATCTTTCAAATGCAAACCGACACAAGCATGTGGTATCTTATCTCAACTACTGACAACCTCAAATTCAATGTACTTTCACATGATCTTGTTTAATGTTTTCACACAACTCGAGATGTCAACTTCAAGCGGTGAGATCCAAATATATTTCAAGCTTCCAGTCTATTCAAGCGGTCAGACTTTTTCAAGCGGTCGCTTCAAGCGATGTGTCGTTTTCAAGCGAACTCACGGTGTTATGTTCGCTTGAACAGTGAATGATGTCAGCAACAACGAACAACTTTCAAGCGAGTATACCGAAAAAATCAAGTTTTAGATCGATTTTAATGATGAAACTTTCCAGGATTCGTTAAAACATGATTACGCACAATATATGAAAGTTTGAGCCGTTTTAAACCGTGAAAAATTTTTGAATTTGAAAAAGAATGGTGTAGAAACAGAAAAAGTGACAAAAACAAGCTGGTTTTGCAAGATCTCTTCCTCCTGAGCTCTGATACCACTTGTAGGATCGTTTTGTGACCCGAACGAGTCGTTCAGAAGAGATTTTATCAGTTTCAGAGGCGGAAACTAAGAAACCGACGTTGAAACAGCTTGAATATCACTTTAAACACTGATTATATTGATATTATAGCAATTACAATCAGTCTTCACACCGGCAGCACCTCGGTATGGAATTCACGAACTGTTACAAATGAATAGACAACAACCCTATTTATAGCCTTCAAGGTCTCGCTTGAAACATACATGACAGTTTCAAGCGAAACACTCAAACTAGCTTTCAAGCGAAACTTTCATTCTGTTTTGTCTTCAAGCGAAACCAATCAGATCTTGTTTCAAGCGAAAGCCTTGACTTTTATGAATGCATGTTGTTTTCACGTGAAGTAGTAATATGTGATGTCATCTTTGTGATGTCATCATTAAATATGATGACATCATACTTGATTAACTTCACAACGAACCCGAGACTCGACATAAGACGAAGTCGACAGATGAATGCACCAACAAATATTAACAAACGGGTCTTCATTTGCGGGATTGCCGCGATCTCGGTTGCCTCTACGATCGGAATTAACATTCCGGTCATCAAAGTTAGTGGGTAAGGAGTTGTGTCGGTGGAGGTTTTGTTGTGGAGGTGTTCTTTGGTTATTATTAGGACCTCGGTTTTGAAATGGTGGTGTCGGTCGTCTTGAGTTGTTACCACCACCCGGTTGATCTTGGGGAATATTTTGTTGGACATTTTGGTTCGGGCGAAAGGTTCCTCGGTATTGGAATTGATGTTGAGTGTTTGGGTGATTGGAATTTTGGTGTTCTATTGAATTGGGTTCAATGGATGGTGTGGATTGTGAGTGTTGGGTGACTTGGTTAGAGACAATTGTTGCCTCTAACCGGCTTGCTAGGTTCCTTCTTGCTACTCGCTTGATTTTTGGTTTGTAGACTAACGGTGATGTTCGCCTGGAATTCTTTGTATGCATGCACTACCTATGACCTGCACAAATAACACACCACGCGTAACAAGGAAAAGAAAGAGTACAAAAATAACTAAGCACTTTAAACAGTTAATCACAAAAATGCAAACAAGTATCCAAACACAAAGCGCACTAACTCCCCGACAACGGCGCCAAAATTTGATCGAAGTGTCGCACCCCGGTCAAAGATAAGATTTATAGTCCCAAATTACCCTTAACAAATACTTAGTGGTAGCAAGGGGTCGAACCACGAAGAGTTTGTGGTTTGCGAATGGACTTGGTTGATTTAAAAATGTTTGTCACTATTATGAAGCTTACTAGATTATTTTTATGGTTTTTGTTTGTTTTGAAAATATGTTGAAATGGATTAACAAGTTTGGTTGGATTACTAAAAATTGAATGGATGCAAGAAAACTTTGAATAACGAGTATAATACAAGATAGACAAACAAGGTTCACACCCGGTTCAACAAATGCAAGACCTAGGGTTACTACATGTTTTAATTTGGTTTAATCGAATTAGTTCATTAACAAGTTGAAAATCACAAAGCTTAGGTGCCAATCGCTATCAACGTTATAGACCACGGACCACGATGCACTTCATTACCTTGGACTAATAAATCCTGTCAAAAGACAAGGCATAAATACGCATATTCATTTCACAAAGTCAAATTTAATCATTCATTCGACAATTCGCAAATTCAATACAAACGTATGACAATTGTCTAAAGATTCAAATGCAATTCAACTTGTCACAAACCAAATATCAAACACATAATAAAACCCTAAATCTTACAAAAGTCTACACCGGGGTGAAACCTCCAAGAAATTAGCCACTCATGATCGAAAGGACTTGATCACCGGATGTTGAGAACTTGAAAGTGAACATCTTGAATCTTGTAATTGGTTGAAGGATGATGATTAGGGTTTGAATTGGAGTGATGGTGATGAATGGATTGATGGATGGATGAACTAGGGTTTGAAGATGGAGATGATGATGAATTGGATGGTGGAATTGGTTGATTCCGATGATGGTTGGTGTAATTGATGAATTGGTAATGAAGGAGATGGTGAATAATGCCTCTAAGAAGGTTTTCAAAACTCAAATCAAGTATAACTGTCGAATTGATGGTCAAAGATGTTTTAAGTTCCTTCAACAACCAACGAAAACCAAAATTCGCGATCTGATGAACTGCTTTGCGTTGCCGACGCATGCTTTAGTCGTCGCCGATGCATGCCCTAGCCGTCGCCGACGGTACCCTGGATTGTTTAAACCAGACGACGCCCTTTGTTCCTGGATACGGAGCACATGACCTGATGAGAGTTTCTAGGATGCATCACCGACGGCCTAGGACCCCGTCGGCGACGAAGTTTGCAATCTGCAGTTCCTGTTTTTCAATTTCCTTGCTCTCGGGTGACCCAATTCGCGTCCCGGTGGTTCGTTTTCCGTCCCGGTGATCTGTAAAGCTCCCAAATAGCACCTTAAACTTCATTAAACCTGCAAAACACAATTTTAATTAAAAGTAGGCTATTTGGAATTAAAACCCCTGTAAAAACATAAAGTTACACAAATACGAACACCGTTATTCGACCATGTATCACTAGCCAAACACCATCTGATGTCGATAAGTTCCATCTCTTCTGGATCTATCTGGTCATAGTCTTCCTTTTTCATTTCCGGGTTTCGGATTCTACCTGCCACCTGACTTTCATATAACTCCAGTATTGATGCTAAGAAACTCATCTGTTGCTTGTCAGCATTGATACTCATATTCGAAGAATTTTTCAGTTTCAAGGCAATGTTGCATTGAATCTCATCGGGATCTGCCTTGTTTGATGCTGGCGAAGAATGATAACCAGGATTATAATCTGAAGAACTTTTTGGTGAGGCATTTGACTTTTCATTACTAAATGTTGTACCAATCTTTGATGATTGATTGGTTGAGAGCAAGTTTCCTCTGTAGTAAAGACTAACATTCTGCTGATAGGTTGAACTGCTTATTTTATTATGTTTTTGCAGCTCCAGTTCATGTCCCTCAAGCTTTTCAATCAGTGTATCTAGGGTGATATCATCAAATTTTGAATCATTTTTCAGTATCATGACAAATGCCAGCCAGTCATTTATACGCGGTAACGCTTTGATCACTTTGTCAATGATTTCTTCTCTGGTCTTTGTAATCCCAAATCTTTCAAGTTCAATTTTAAGATGACAGAATCTTTCTATCATTTGTCTTACATTCTCACCTTATACAATCAAATAGATCGAATTCTTTTTTCAGCAATAAAATTTTGTTCTTCTTGATTTGCTTTCCTCCTTCAGCTTTCACTCGTAATGCTTCCCACACAGATCTTGATGAACCTTCATGCTGAAGTAATGAGAAAATATCATCCCTAATCGACTGTCGAATTAAGGCAATCATTCTTTATTCATCAGAAAATGTCTTTTTATCTTCCTTTTCTAAACATACAAGCGGAATTTCTTCATTTTTATCGTTTAACGGTCTTCTATACCCGAATTCCAAACAAAACCAACTCTCATGAGCATAAGCTTTTACCCAGTTAATAAACCTATCCTTCCACCAGTTATAATCTTCAATATTATTAATTTTCGGTGGTTTTGTGTTAGTTCCGTAAAAGTTATTGTGAATTCATGATGTGGATGAATTCCTTGACCGTTGAATGCATACCGACATGTGAAATGTGCGGAATCCAATCACGTGTGTGGATAGAACACGAAGGTGTAATTATAAACTGATTTCAATTGATAATCTAATAAGTACAAAAACCAAGAAATCAAACAGACAGAGTTTTGATGTGTTGAAAAACACTGTCATTTACCAGTGTATTTTGTATTTTATTTTTATAGTTTTTGAGTCATTTTTAGCCTTTATACAGTTGTATTTGATTAGTTTTGGGTTTTGCCAGGTCCTGGTGCAAATAGAGCAAAAACGAGTAATATGGAAATGACCCGCCAGTTGGACAGAGGAGAACGCCAGTGACCGAAGTAAAATTGCAGCTATTTTCCTTGATTGGACCAAGCCCATTCTACTGTTAGGTTGCAATACAAGAAAAAAGAAAAGAATATAATATATTATTATTTGTTCGTTGGTGGAGGAATTAAAAAGAAAAAAAAGATGATGCTATTATTATTAGTAACATGTTTTGGAAGGAAATTCATGGGCTGCCAAACAAGAATAAAGATCTATGCATGTTTACATGCCATGATGTCTTTTGGGCCTTGAATATTGTGATACAAATTTAAAACCCTTTAAAGATGTATTTAAGAGTTAAATGCCATTTTAGTCCCTGTGGTTTGGGCTATTTTGACAGTTTAGTCCAAAGGTTTCATTTTTAACATGTGGGTCCAAAAAGGTTTCACAGTTGCCATTTTAGTCCACTTGGTTAACTTCATCCATTTTTTCTGTTAATGAGAAGGCCAATTTGGTCATTTTGTATGTAATTCTGTTAACTAAAAGGGCAATTCAGCCATATAAAATGACTGAATTGACCTTCTCGTTAACAGAAAAAATGGATGAAGTTAACCCAGTGGACTAAAATGGCAACTGTGAAACTTTTTTGGACCCACAGGTTAAAAATGAAACATTTGGACTAAACTGGCAAAATGACGCAAACCATAGAGACTAAAATGACATTTAACTCTATATTTAATCTTTTAGACAAATGGAGGGGGCAAGTCTTGGACGGCAGTAAGGTTAAAAAGAAAAAGATATATATTGGCGTGAGAGGGGGGGGGGGGCGCAGGTAGAAAGGCAGCAGCAAAGAAAAAAAAGCATTAAGTGGAGGATCCCTATTATTATTCGACAAAGGCAGCAGGGGATCATAAGCAACTATTAGGGGAGAAATTTTTTTTTAACGGCAACCACACTTTATAAATATATATATATATATATAAAGAGCTAGCAAGGGACTAGAAAACAAAACAAAAAACAGGAAAGAGAACAACAACAGGAAATAAAACGGCACTACAAGAGGTTGGCGATGTTGAAATCTATCCAATTATCCCAAGACAGGTTCTTGATCTTCGTGCAGTTATTTAGCCAAAAAAAGACGTCTTCTTTAATCAAATCAACAGTCTCTCTAACCGGAACGAAAGTATCTTAAAAAATCTTTAGATTTCTCGCACCCCAGATTCTCCAAACCGTCGCCAAACTGACCGTATACACCATGCGTTTCCATGTTTTGCTACCCGGGCACTCCTTAAGGAAAACGATAAACTCCTTCGGACTATTGCAGTTAGAGCGAAAACTAATTCTCATCCAAGTAACCACAGTCCACCAAATGCTTTTCGCCCACAGACAGGAGAGGAAAATATGGTCCGAATTTTCAATCTGAATCACACAGCGAGGACACAACGAGTCCGGCAACGGCACACCACAGCGGACCAAGCCGTCTTTCGAAGCAACGTTCCCCCCAATCGCTCTCCACAAAAGATAGTTACATTTAGGAGGAGCCCAGGAATTCCAACTAAAGTCCCCATTTTCACTGGAAATAACGGATCAAGCTTTAAGAATATCAAGGCGGACTTGCTTTGCAGAAAAAGAATCGCCGGTATCGTTTATCCACCTTCACTCGTCCCTTTCATTTTTCAAATAACATTGCCCAACCTGCACATCAATTGACCGATCTGCTGCCATTCAATCAGGGAGTTCGGATCCTTCGACCAATCCCACCTCCATTGCGCAATACCATCGACATTAGACACGTAATCCGCTATACAAGCATTCTTATGTTTGGAAATTTTAAAAATGTCCTGAAAAACATCTTTAATCGGCTGAGAAAACAGCCAAGCATCCTTCCAAAATCGGATATTAGACTCATCCCAACTTTTGCTACCAATTTATCTTGAAACTGAATACCAATTTTCAAGAGCTTCGACTCCAATTTTCCAATGACAGTTTAAATATGCCTCTGAAAACTAACTATAGGGACTAAATATGTCTAAAATAAAACATATATGAAGTTATAAGGACCAGGGACTGAAACTGTCATTATGGAAACTTGTTTTACTGGAACTCATGGCGAGTCGCGGCCCGCGAAGATGAAGGCTATCTCTCTCGCGCCCCGGTGGTTCGTTTTCCATGAATTAGTATAAATATGCACCTTGGGGTGCCTTCATTTCTTACACCATTCAGAAATTCTTCTCTTCTCACTTGCTTGAGCTTTCTTGGAGACTCCTGATCATAGGAGACTCCCCTAAGTTAAAGATTTCGAGCTAGGACCTGTTGTAAGTGTCCCTGCCTCTCTTGTTCAGTTTTTAAGTTTTTAAAAGCCGAAAGTCAAAGTTGCTGATAAAAGGCTTTGACTTTCGGTTTAGACCTAAACGGTCCAGTCATTGTTCGAGGCGAATATGGCTATGTGATCGTAATTAGGTAGGTGTTAATCCCTCAAAAGGGCACCTCCTAATTACCACGTTTACTTAGTTAATTGTCGGGTCAAAGTAATTAAAATAAAAAGTCAAACCGGTCAGTTTTTAAATAAATTCAAATCTGATAATGTAGAAGTTATAAAATGTGTTTTATCACTCTAACAACTTGGTAAACATTATTAGAACATGTATAAACATGTTCAACCGACAATTCTAAGTTTAGGCTAGGTTCACAACCAAAAGTCGGAAAAGCTTGACTTTTGCTTTGACTTTCAATTCTGACCCGAATTAGTTTAATTTCTTTATGCATTAAGGTTCCTTTGTAACCATATTATGTTGTAGCATAACCCTCTGAGGTTATATTACAAGGCCACATAAAAATCTGAGTTTATATGCTTGTTTCCATTATTATGCTTTAAGTTGACTAATATGCCCTTTTGTCTAACAATAAGGTTTTTAATATAAATGAACATGCAAATGAACTAATTACTGATTAGTAAACATGTTTAGAATATTTTGATATTTACAATCTGGTCATAAACTGAATTTATGTAATTAATCGAAAAATATGCTTTTATAAGGACTAAAATGCCCTTTAGCATGCAAATCAAGTTTTCTACATAAAACTCTTTACCTACTGTTGTGATATCATATTTAGGATTTATTGGGATGTTAGGTCAGATTATATACTGACCTTAACCTTGAGTTCCTGTATAAAGCCTATAAATGACATAATACCCTTTTTACAATTAAAATGGGTTTTAAATATAGTGAACATGCAAAACCTTTTTGCTACTGTTATGTTATGAAAAATATAAAATATTTTGACCATTCAAAGCTGGTCGTTACCTCAGAATTACTTAAAATCTGAAATTTATCGTCATTTACCGACTTTTACGCTAATTAAGTGCATAGTATGGCTTTAAACCATATTTAGCACCCAAGACTTATTATTTACTGACTTTATAAATTATTTTAAATATTTTTACAGTAGGTATAAGTCATGAACTCAGAATCCCAAATAATTCCCTAAAACCATGTGTGAAATGACCAAAATGCCTCTACGGTGCATAATTTGGCCATAAATCATAAACCACACATATGGTTGATATCCTACTGATATAATATCATAAATTAAATATTTTTACAGAATGTTTATGACCAGAACTTCAATTTACATACAAACCCCTTTTATAAACCTTAAAATGACCAAAATGCGCTTATGAGGCTTAATTCGGTTTTAAAATCCTTATGGGCATACATGTTGATATCTTACTGATGTCATAACATATTTTAAGCAAAATAACATATGGAACTTATATATGACTCACCTGGTTACCCGTTTATGCTTATACGCATTCGGTTCGGTTTATGTAACTAGTTTGCATAAATTAACCGAAACGGGTTTAACCTTATCATTTAAACCTCAAAATCCAGAATGTATTTAGTTTACCTATATTATACAAGTCTTCATACTTATTGGGTCTAAATTATATTCCATTCCGTTCATCGCTTAATCTAGCGTTTCGTACCGTAAAACGTTCTTTAAACTAACCGGTCTAAGTCCTCGACTTAAATAAGGCCCGTTAGTATTCTAACAGGTTAATATTACCTTCATTCCAGACTAGGAAGCCCCAGTAAAAGATACCTTCACAAATTCTAAGTAATTATACGGTTGCGTAGATAGTTCTTGCATTAAAAACTCAGGTAAATACTTTTAACTTATTTTCCCTTATACGGGCTTGGGATACGGTAAATTATTACCGCTTGGTCGGGTATGGGATCATTTGGTCAGATTGTGATTAATAAATCTGCATAACTTGTTTTAATCCGTTTTGTTTGATAACATAAATAATTGGGGGTTAACGACCGTGTCCTAGATATCCTTGGCTCATTTAAGTTACTAATGGCCACGACCTATGCACGAGGTGTAGGCATACACCCGACAGATGCAAATGCTAAAATATAAAAATTACCCACAAGTTGGGGATAACTCCTCTGTGGGTTTTATAAGTGGTGTGTCGGTTAATCATGTCCCGGTTTCTAAACCGGGCCCCATATGTATGACAAACAGGTAAATCTGTATACAAGATTATAAATGTAATTATCCCAAGTTATAAAATATTTTTCATGCCATGTACACCTAAACCAATTTTCTTAAACATTTTCAAATGAGTCAGTTAATTGTATTTACTAGTGTAAACTGACGTATTTTCAAAAGACTAAGTGACAGGTACTACGCGTAATAGGCTGGGAGCTACTTGGCGTTTAATAAGAGGATCTTGCAAGTCCTTAGATTCCTTAAAGTCTGTTGAACTCCGTTTTGTATTTTATTTAAGATCCGCTTGTGGATCCTTTCTACAACCGTCTATATATTATTTATTCGTACTTTGAACTTTCGGTTTGTAATAGTAATTTCCTTCCAAGCCTTCCGCTGTGCTATAACTGTGTTTAATTGACTATGATGATATCAACTCCGTCACGATACTCCCCACCGGGCCCACCGGATTATGTGGAAATATCGGGGTGTGACAGGTTGGTATCAAAGCCAACATTGAGTGAATTAAACACTAGCCTTTTGTGTTTAATCTCAATGACACAGTAGCACATTCCTTAGACTTCTAAGTCTAAGCAAATAACCTAGGATTAATCTTGATCTTTATTTAGTTTATATATATTGTTTTCTTGTTTTTGACTGGTTCAAACATAGAAGATGCCTCCAAGAGTTAGAGGAGGAAAAGGAAAGGGTCCTATGAGAGGAGGACCATCGATCCAGGCGTGGCCTTCACACCGCCGTACACCATCAGCATCTTTTAGCTCTGATCCCTATGATGATTGGAGACATTCGTTGGAACCTGCTAGGCGATCTGTCTCGTTGAGCACTTCACCATCATACCACCACTCTTTTGGGCCACAGCAACCGCAAGAGGCCCAACACTCACATCATTCGTAACATTCGCTGCATTCTCATCATTCTCACCATTCTCACCAATCTCACCACTCCCATTCTCAGTGTAACCCTTGTGCAAAATTTTGAGCTTTCAAAGAAAAAACTTTTCCTTTGAAAGCAATTCGATAATCGATGCTTAAACGCAATCAGTTTAAGGTGATGTACACACCAAGACAAGGACACAAGCTACACGTACTCTAAATACCCTTTACATAACTTAGAAATAGGTTTCGAAGGGTTAGGGAAGACGAAAACATGTTTATACAAGTACAAGGACTATTTCTGACAAACTACGAAAGTCTGCCAATTCTCATGGCGACTTACACTCCGAAACAAGAACATAGGCTAAACATACCCTAAATATCCCTTACATAGCTTAGAAATAAGTTTTGAGGGGTTCGGTATGTGAAAATACGCTTATTTGATCACAAGGACTAAAAGCATCAAAACTGCGAAAGTATGCAAATTCGCGCATAATCTGTATTCAGACCACATATGCACAACCATAAATTTTGGTAATAATTAAAATATTATATTTTAGTGATGGGAATACAAAAATACCATTCGTTGCTTAATTTGGATCGTTTTTGCGTCCGTTCGAACGTTCGTCCTAATTAACCGGAAAATGAGACCCTACGACCGAACGTACCGGCATCCATGATTTTTCCAAACATATTTCAAGTCCCCTATGCTTTAACATCCTTATAAATCCTTGAAATTTGGTTAACAGGGGTTAAACGCGTCAAAAAACAAGTTTTGGAGCTGCAGGGACCATTTCTGCCAACTTTTGAAACTTCTGTCTGAAGTGGCTCACCGGGAGCAACCCACTGAGCTATCTGGCTCACGGGGGGTGAGAGTCTTCATACCAGAAGCTTCAAAATAGCTTCCTAGCTGTTGCAACTTGTTTTTCAACCTTATTTTTTTATCTTGTGGGCTATTTTAAGTGTTCTCCAAGGCTATTACTCATGTCCATACACTTGTAGGGCCATGATCCTTCCTTGGAGGCCACACAAAACACTTGGTAAGATCTTGTAAATCCTTGAACACTATAAATACCCAACCATTTTCATTCTTCCAACTTGCTCATTCACTTCTTCTTTCTCATACACTCTAAGTGGAGGCTACCACATTTGTTGGAGGTTTCCTACCTGAGTTTTCTAGTCTTCTTTCCATCCTAAAATACTTGTAAGTGTTCTTCCTAGTCTTGTTTATTTATTTTAAGCTAAAAATCAAACAGTATTTGACTTTTGGCTTTGAACATGAATTTGTCAAGACAAAGTTCAATTGAACTTTGCAACGTGATCGTAATCACGATGGTTATAATCTCTAGCGATTATACCTACTGATTACCATGTTGACTAGTTGAAGTGACGAATCAAAGTTTCGGTCAAATTGCACAATTATGTGCATTTTATGACGAAACTATTTTCGGGTATCAAAACCCTTTGTTTTGATACCAAATCAGTTTTCTAACTTAGTTAAACATGTTTTAACATGTTTAACTCATCACTCCTAGTTTAGTGCTTACGTAGGGACATAAGTCAAGCGGTCTTGACAACCGCTTAGACTTTCGAACCCGACCCATTTGGTCGATCATTAGGGTCCGATCAAACACATTTTGTGACCATAGTTGTATAGGGAATAACCTCCAGAGGTTATATCTTATGGTCACTTCGTTTGGTTAGTTGTATGATAGGTAGTTTATATGCATTAGGAAAATGACCAAAATGCCATTTTTGCGCATAAATTCAATTTAAACATATGTAACCTAAATTTTGACATATAAACTGATATTGCAACATTTTTAAACATGTTTAGGCATATAAGACTTATCATAGGACTAGTTTGACCATCCGAACGCGCTTTTGCGCAAACGACACGTTAAAGTAGCATAAACTACTTTAACGAGTCGTAACGGGTCAAAAGCACTTAGGATTGTTTTCAAATCAGAATGTAGGCTTTGTTAAACCATTTCATATGAGTTCCAACACTCATTTGGTTTATAAATTTCACACCCTGACTTTTGCGGAAGCATATGATGTGTGACTTGCTTAATATCATTGCATTCAATTATAGCAAACAACTGTATGATTAATACCATGATGTTCATCCATTAATACGATTCAAAATATTACAAACCACATTGTATTAGTACCAACCATAGACTTCGAGTTTAACATACAAACCAACCAAATGTTTTATGTTCCGTAGGGGACTTTAACAAAAGACATAAATAAAACAAGGCTTTGATTCGTGTATCTTATCAAAGATAAAGTACACAATTCAAACCTTTAAAACGGGATGACATCATTCCTTGTAACACATCTTGAAAACTTTGAAATGCCCTCCAGATCCATATCAATTTCCTGAAATACATGTATTTTGAAAAACATCAACAAAAGTTGAGCGAGTTCATGTGTTTTGTATGTGAGCTCATAATAACTTGTAAACATTTGAGAGAATTCCTTTGATAACCGGTATGAAAGCGTCTATGAACAGATCATTATTGTTTTGCAAGGACATTAATATGTGTGGTGCGTAGGAAGTGCTAAAACCTAGCGGATTTCCTCCGGTCCATCCGGCGGGAACGACATAGTCACCACATGCGGCCACACAAGGATCCATGGGCGGGGCTCGCTACACCCAAATAGATCTACCACTCATGCCCCTCCTTCTTAAACTAGATTAATGGCACTTAAGAGAGATACTACATCATCCACGTGATCTAACAGTTCATTCCTTAGCTAAACCATACCATTGAAACATTTGAACTTTTGAAACATTGAAACATGTATTTCACCCCCGAAGTTATAAACCGAAAACATTTAAAAGAAAAGGGAGACATGAACTCACAATCTTGCGTCTTGCTGTCCGGTGCAACTCAAAGGTCTTGTCCTGATGTCGTGCAACTACCTACACACTTGCTATGTTTTATTAGACGGCTAGGTCGTGTAACGACTCTTAGTCTTTGGTATAGTGACTTAACATTCTTTGAGTTACGTCTTTGATGTACCTTATTTTATTCCAAAGTACATATTTATTAGTTAAAATAATAATATTTTAACTTAAATTATATTTATCAATTATGTGGAATATTTGTTAAAATAATATATTTTAACTTGGTATATTATGTATTTATACATATGTATTCTCTCAAGTATGGGTGTACTTGTGTATTTTGCCAAGTATTGGTGGCGTATTCCGGTGTGAATTTGTACGTACGAGAATACGTATTTTCTTGTATACATTAAGTATTTTATACTTAATCTTGTATTAAACTTTCCGGAATATCATTTTTAATCAACTAAAAATCACCAATTTGTATTCTTAAAATAATATGTATTTTAAGAAAACTTTTAAAGAAAATAACTATAACTTTGCTTGGCGAAATTAATATATTTTCATATAACCTCAAAATAATGTATTTTCAAGATTAACTTAGAAAATATTTATAATTCCATTTTCACCCAAAATAATATCCTCTTAATTTGTTTAAGAAAATATATATTTTCTTCAAAAATAATATGTCTTCTAATTGTTCAAGAAAATATATATATTTTTCTCCACTCAAAAATAATATATTTTCTACTTGGTAAAATATGATATATCTTGTAATACTTGTAAAAATCATATATTCCGTTTCTTTGTTTTCTAAAATACCGTTTAACTCATTTGTCAAAATATATATGAATTTAATTCCGGAATATATATATATATATATAGTCCTTGTTCGGTTTGTCCAATATTCGGGAATATTCGGGTATATATTATATATTCATTTTCTTGGAATTCTTGGTAACATTTTGTATTACAATTTTGGGTATTTTGGTAAGTTATATTATTTTCAAGTTCCTGAAATAATATAACTAATACACATAATATACAAGTCGCACACAAGTGTGACATCTAAATATATATTTCCCTAAATATATACTTAGTCACTTTTATTTATCAAAAATCAATCCTCCAATATTCGTAATTTTTGTAACAAAAATTTTGGCAAGTTTTTATATGAAAACCATGACCAAAATACATTTGTAAACACTTGTTTAAAAATATTTTTCAAATTGTTTAAATTGTACAAAAATTTTGCCATAGTTTCCCCTTAAAATGGAGGTTTCCATGGTTTAAAAGCATATCATTTTCTTTTAAAATCTCATCAATCATCAACAATTCAATCAAGACTTGCCGTCAGCCAAAATCATGCAGTTTACACTACATCATGAACTTGAAATTTTGTAAAAGTTTATAGTATTTTAACATGTTGTTTAGTTACCCTTAAAAACATGGTTCTTTGTTCATAAATCTCTTTCTTGTAAAATTTAGTCTTTTACAACTTACAAGATTATTTTCTAAGAATGATTTTTCTTGTATTCTTCTTGTTAACAACATGTTTCTATCTTTGATTTAACACTAAAAACATGATTAGTTTCTTTAAAATCACAATCATGTAAATCTTGTAAATTACTTTGATTTCTTGAGAAAATTATTTTTGTAATCATCCATTTACAAGACTTATAACATGTGTCAATCGTCATCATACACAAAAACAACTTCATTTTCAAGTTCATGTTCCACATAAAGGATGATCATTTTGATTTTCACAAGATTCATCATCTCACTTGCTAGATCATGTGTTTAATCACAATCTAGCAAGCTTTTTAAGATGATTAACATCTTAATCACAAGAAATCAACAATCAAGTATCATACATACACCAAAACAACTTAGATTCTTATGTTATTAAGCTTTATGTGAAAGATTATCTTCTTGTTTCTTTATGATTCTTATGATTAGCAACTTATATGATCTTTTAACCATCAAAATGAGAAGTAAAATCAAGTTGTAAAGAGGCTTACTACTAGCACAAGGGCTAGGGAAGAATCAAAGATGAAGAAGATGATGAACAAGGTGGATAAAAGCTTATGGTGAAGGTCCTTCAAGTTCCAATTCCTCCAAGCTTCTTAACTTAGCTCCTAGCACCCTTGAATCACCTTGGATTGTTTGAGATTGAAGTGAAAATGGTGGGATTGTGGGGGTGGTTGGCGGCCGTGAGTAAGGGAGGAGGAGAGGGAGAGATGATGTTGTTATGAAATGTTGAAATGTTAAGTATGTTATGTCTCTTGGTTTATAAAACAAGTTCCTCCAACATGAGCTAATCACATGGATAATATATTTCTAAAGTATCAAGCATATCCAATAAACAAATAAAAGAAATCAAGGGGTGGGTCCACCCTTGGTGACCGTTGAATGGGGGGGGGTATATGGTTGTGGTTCAAATGTTTAGTTACTTAAGTTAGTTGAATTCTAAGTGTAAGATTTAGTGTTACATGTGTTATACGTTTATAAGATGTATTATGGTGTTCGGTGACCATAACTAGCTCGGAAATGTTAAAACAATGCTTCTAGTGAAAATTTGGTGTTTCGGGTAGTGTCCGGTTGTTCGGTTGGTTACCGGTTCGTTAAGGTGCTAAATTACACATTTTAGTGTGCTTTATGTTCCCTTTTATGACAGTTTTGAATTCCAACACCTAGGAAGGTATTCTGGACCATTAAACCATAACTCTGCATTATATTGTGTTGTTAAAATGCTGATTTTTGCTGAATTATACAGAATTCTGCAGTTTTTGTGAGTTTTAGGCACTTTCCGACACTTAAACTATCTCTAGGAAGGCAGTTTTATGATCCCTTCTTTCCTACACACTATACTAGTGTAACTTTTGGTTTCGGGCTCATTCTATGTCTTAACATCATGTCTGTCTGAGTACTAAACTCCCGTCAGTACTTCTAGTTTGTCTGATAACTGTGCTAACTTTGTTTCGTGCATCAATTGAATCATAATGTGTTGCATTGCAATAATGATAAATAATTATGCAACATGTAATGCACTTGTATGTATATGACAATAATCAGGAATCATTCATGTCATTAATTCAAATCAAGTACAGTCATTAAGATACAAATTACTGTTTAATTATTATACGGATACACGGAAAATTGACGGTTCTCACATTCTCCCCCCGTTAAGAAAATTTCATCCCGAAATTTAAGCTGCGTTATCGGTTGCAGGGGAGTCAGGGAACAAGTGTGGATACTTTGATTTCATTCGATCTTCACGCTCCCAAGTAAACTCTGGGCCGTGACGTGAATTCCAGCGAACCTTGACAAGCTTAATACGACTCCTCCGAGTCTTGTTGACTTTCCAGTCCGTGACCTCAACAGGATCCTCAGTGAATTGGATATTGTCGTCGATATGCACTTCATCCGTAGGGATGATGACTGTTTCCTGGGTTGGGCTTTTCTTCAGGTTTGATACATGAAATGTATCGTGAACATCGTTTAGTTGCTCTGGTAATTCTAGTTTGTATGCGATGGTACCAACCCTTCCCAATATCTTAAATGGCCCAATGTATCATGGATTTAGCTTACCACGTTTCCCGAATCGTGCTACACCTTTCCAAGGTGAGACCTTCAACAAAACCATGTCTCCTATCTTGAATTCCAAAGGTTTCTGTCTTTGATTAGCGTAGCTCTTTTGTCGATCACGGGCCGCCTTAATGCCCTCTCAGATCTGCATGATCTTGTCGGTCATTTTTTGACCCAGTTTGGGACCAACCATCTGTCTATCTCCAGCGTCTACCCAACACAATGGTGAGCGGCACTTACGGCCATAAAGAGCTTCGAATGGTGCGGCTTGAATGCTTGTATGGTAGCTGTTATTATAGGAAAACTCAACTAGAGGTAGATGAGTATCCCAATTGCCACCTAAATCCATCACACATGCACGAAGCATGTCTTCCAGTGTTTGTATGGTTCGTTCGCTCTGACCGTCTGTCTACGGGTGGAAGGCCGTACTCAGATTTAACTGAGATCCAAAGGCCTCTTGAAAGGATTTCCAAATCCTTGATACGAATCATCCATCCCTGTATGAGATTATCGAGATAGGCACTCCATGACGTACCACTATCTCCTTGAGGTAAAGCTCAGCTAGCTTTCCAGTGCTATCCTTCTCTCGAATCGGTAGGAAGTGTGCAGACTTTGTCAATCGATCCACTATTACCCATATCATATCATGTGCTCTAGGAGTCCTGGGTAATTTCGTTATGAAGTCCATCGAAATTTGTTCCCACTTCCACATGGGTATTTCTTGTTGTTGCAAAAGACCGGAAGGTTTCTGATACTCGGCCTTGACCTTAGCACAGGTTAGGCACTTCCCAACATAAATGGCAACGTCGCTCTTGAGTCTTGGCCACCAATAATAGTCTTTCAGATCTTTGTACATCTTGTCCGATCCTGGGTGGATCGAGTACCTCGACTTGTGAGCTTCGTCGAAGATAACTTCTCAAAGACTGCCATAGAGCGGAACCCAAAGGCATCCCATGAAGTATAAGGTTCCTTCCTCATTTGGCACTAACTTCTTTTCCATTCCTCGGAGATATTCAACCTTAAGTTTTTCCTTCTTAAGGGCTTCTTGTTGTGCGTCACGTATGCGCGAAGTGAGATTCGACTGAATTGTCATTTCCAAAGCTCGAACCCTTAGGGTCTTAACTCTTTCCTTTCGACTTAAGGCGTCTGCTACCACGTTTGCCTTTCCAGGATGATACTTGATCTCGCAGTCATAATCATTCAGCAACTCAACCCATCGTCGCTGACGCATATTAAGCTCTTTTTGATCAAATATGTGTTGCAGACTCTTGTGATCCGTGAAGATAGTACATCAAGTACCATACAAATAATGTCGCCAAATCTTCAAGGCAAATACCACTGCGCCTAGCTCCAGGTCGTGAGTGGTATAATTCTTCTCATGTACTTTCAGTTGGCGTGAAGCATAGGCGATGACTTTTTGGCGTTGCATTAGCACGCAACCCAATCCCTGACGCGAAGCGTCGCAATATACCATGAAGTCTTCAGTGCCTTCGGGTAGGGATAGTATCGGTGCATCGCATAGCTTGTTCTTGAGTAGTTGAAAGGCTTCTTCTTGCTTGTCTCCCCAGTCGTACTTCTTGTCCTTCTGAGTAAGGGAAGTTAGCGGTTTAGCTATCGATAAACCTGCGGTAATAGCCCGCTAATCCCAAAAATTATCGAATCTCAGTCGGTGTCTTGGGGGTTTCCCAGTTCTTTATCGCTTCAATCTTTGTGGGATCCACATGGATACATTCTCGTTTACCACATGACCAAGGAACTGTACCTCGCGAATCCAAAATTCGCATTTTGAAAACTTTGCGTAGAGCTTCTCTTTCATCAGTAGTTCCAGAATGGCTCTGAGATGCTGGTCGTGTTCTTCCTTTGTCCGTGAATAAATCAGAATATCGTTGATAAATACAATCACAAATTTATCGAGATATGGCTTGCATACACGGTTCATCAAATCCATAAATACTGCTGGCACGTTGGTCAATCCGAACGGCATCACGAGGAACTCGTAGTGTCCATAACGAGTCCTGAACACAGTCTTCGGTATGCTCTCCTCTTGAATCCGTAACTGATCATAACCCGACCGAAGGTAGATCTTGGATTAGTAGCTTGATCCTTGCAATTGATCGAATAAGTCATCAATCCTCAGTAATGGATACTGATTCTTAATAGTCAACTTGTTCAACTCCTGATAGTTGATACACATTCGAAAGCTACCATCCTTCTTCTTAACGAACAACACCGGAGCTCCCCAAGGCGAGAAGCTCGGCCTTATAAATCCCTTGTCCAATAACTCCTGTAGCTGCGTGGATATCTCCTGCATCTCAGATGGCGCAAGTCGATATGGTGCCTTGGCTACAGGCGCGGCGCCTGGAACCAAGTCAATATGGAACTCGACTTGTCGTTGTGGAGGTAATCTTGGTAAGTCTTCGGGGAAGACCTCAGGATAATCCCTCACCACTGGGATATCTTCAAGCTTTGGCTCTTCGGCTTCCTTATCCACTACATGAGCTAAGAAGTCCACGCATCCTTTATGTAGACACTTCTGTGCTTTCATACAATTGATAATCCACAAGGGCGTATCATGCTTCTCTCCATGAATGATGATCGTTTCCTCATTCGCCATCGGGATGCGAATGATCTTCTCATGACAAACTACCTCCGCACGGTTGTTAGACAACCAATCCATCCCGACCACGACATCAAAGCTTCCCAAGTCAACCGGTAGAAGATCGATAGAAAACTCGTGCTCTCCAAGCTCCAAAGTACAACCCTTTACCACCTCATTTGCCTCTACTAACTTTCCATTAGCCAGTTCTATCGAATATGGGACGTCTAGCTTACTCGCAACTAAACCAAGTATATTCTTAAAGTCTAGGGACACGAAGCTAAAATCGGCACCAGTATCAAACAGCATAGATGCATAACGTTGGTTAAGAGGGAACGTACCAATAACCACGTTTGGATCCTTGCATGCTTCCCTGGCGCTAATGGTAAACACCCTTCCACGAGCTTGATTGTTTTTAGGGCAGTCTTTCTTGAAGTGCCCCTAGTCACTGCAGCCATAACATCCCTGGCCGCGTCTGTTCCCATCACCGCCCTGGTTGTTGTTATTGTTGTTTGCTCGGGTGCTCTTCTTGAAATTAGTAAACTTCCTTTTGTTATCACCCGATGACTCCACATAAGTCTCCTTCTTCTTAGTCTCAGAGATCGAAAACTTTCCCAACCGAACTGCCTCCTCAGTAAGCGCCACACTTAGGTCAATAGCCTCAGAAATAGTCGGAGGCTTGGATGCTATAACCATACTCAAGATCTGAGGTGCCAATCCCCAGATAAAACGCTCAATTCTTTTAAATTCCTGCTCCACCAGATAAGGGACAACTCTCGACAAATCATGGAAATGCTGGATATACTTAGCTACCTTCGGACCATCCATCTTTAAGTTCTAGAATTCTGTCTCAAGCTTCTGAATCTCCATCCGTGAGCAGTACTTTTTTGCTCATTAACTCCTTAAGTTCATCCCATGTTATTGCGTATGCAGCAGCCTCACCCAATGTCTGGACCTGGAGGTTCCACCATGAAAGCGCTCCGTCTAGAAACAACCCAGAAATATACGTAACTCTTTGTTCTGGAGCACATTTGCTCATCCTCAATACATAGTCTGTCTTCTCCAACCAGCGAACGAAAGCGACAGCACCCCTAGTGCCATTGAAATTAAGGGGCTTGCAGTCCAAAAATTGTTTGTAGGTACAGCCGATTGTGAGATGCGCTCTTGCAGCTCTGCTTCGGTCCTCGGCAGTACATTGTCGTTATTAGTGTTTCTTTGAGGCAGCATTGTTCTTCTAGTAAGAAGATCAGATAGGTTAGGCCTTATTCATTAAATAATTGTCTAGGAGGCGTACGTGTATATATATATATATATATATATATCACATAAGCAATCATCACCATAAACAATCGCACCATAACATAACCATCACATAAACAGATAAGTCAACATTGTCTTTAATGAGAACACGACTATTGAGCTTTCATTAATAGCCAGCCACCAGTTACATTGTTTTCAAATTATAGCATATCAAAAGAGACATGGGGTTACACTACCCCTGTCAAATAAGTCTGTCAATGTACAAAAGTAATAATCAAAATATGGTCTTCATATCTTCGTAATATCGGCTCAATTGTAGCGTTCTCACCAAAAGTAGTGTACCTGCATAAAACCAAAAACCTACGATGTTGATGGAGGAGGAGGGAAAAAGAGCAAACTGCGAACATGGGCGAGCTCCTCCTCGAGCTCATAAACACGGCGAATCAAAAAGCTAATCTGCTGCCCGACTGTGAGGAAGCGAGCATCAAAACCCGGAATAGATGTGGGAGCAGCAGGTGGAGGTACAAATGAAGCTGATGATGAGGGTGGAGGGACAGAAGTAGAATGGAATGGATATGGTGATCGTCTGGCACCCTCACTAAACTCCAGCTTGAGAACTCTACGGCTCAAAATCTCGAACTGTAACTGGAGTGACAAAAGTAACTCATCATAAGTGTAGCCAGCGTGATGCGAGGGATGATAAGGGTCAGAAATAGGCATGGTGTATGGCGGGAACCATCGAAATGGATCGTCAAGTGATGCAGATGTAAATGGAGTAAAAGGTGTGGTCTGTGGGATAGGAAGAAAGTAGGCTGAAGCGAACGGATCGAAGCTTGGGGGCTGTCCCGAGGTGCCTTCCCCTGGACGGGGAGCTGGGATCTCCTGTAGAAAAACGATCGGAAGATCAGTAAGATGCTCATCGGACACAATAGGAGGTGGGGGAGCAACGTCAGCAGGTGGGGGCTGTGGTACATATGGATCAACAAGTGGGAGATCAAGTGGTGTAGGAATCGGCTCTGGGATAAGTGGTGCAATATCGGGCAAACCAAATGGAACAGGGTCTGGATCCGGAATATGCTCTGGGACGTGAGGAGGTGTGGGGACTGGAACGGGAGATGACGGTGCAGCAGACATCGTATCGTCGTCATCTAGATCGATGGCGTAGAGCTGAAGTCCTGCAGCCTGCAGGGCCGATGAAGTCACAGACTCAAAGGAGTCTGCCACTGAGCGCAAGCTAGAGTCTGAAGATATCTCAATAACAAGTATGGCAGGAGGAGGTATATCTAGCACAACAACATCATCGACCTCCCCATCACCCTGAGCATCTACTGGGGGATCGCCCCAAAATAAATCAACGTCATCATCAAAAAGGTCGTCGAAGGGCCAATCCTCTGGGGGAATGACCACTAGAGGAACAACATCAAGGATGGGTGCAACAATGTGCTCACCATCGGGGTGACTGATGATGAGATGGTCGTGAATAGGAGCAGGGAAATCAAAAATATCCTTAATAGGAATGCCATCAGCAATAGGTGCGTCATCTCCAAAGTCCGGTAAAGCAAAGTGCTGAAAATCATCCTCATCATCGGACAACATCTCTGGATCACTCTCTGTATCTGACGTGAAAACCTCTGGCTCTGGCACGATCTCATCGTCTGATACAATGGCCATAGGATCATGAGCGTTCGACAATCTGCTCTCAGAGGATGACATAAGTACCTGTAACATAACAATCATGACCTATGCACGTATGTTAACCACTATCACTCGGTGTATGTAAACAAAGACAGGCATCGCTTTGACATATATTCACGTTATTCCTATGTGAGGCTTTTTCTATCTTAACAGGTCTACCCATGCAAACTATACCATTGGCTAGTGGTCCTTGCTCGTGTTTCTTGTCTTTCCTCTGTAAAATGTTTGTTCCATAGATCTAGGCGTTTTGTAAATGCAATGAAAAATATTTTGTGAAAATATTTTTGTGAGAGAGTCCTAATGATTGTAGTTTAGACTCGAGAAGAAAGCCTAGATCACTACAATCGAAGCTCTGATACCAAACTGTCACACCCTGACTTTTGCGGAAGCGTATGATGTGTGACTTGCTTAATATCATTGCATTCAATTATAACAAACAACTGTATGATTAAAACCATGATGTTCATCTATTAATATGATTCAAAATATTACAAACCACATTGTTTTAGTACCAACCATAAACTTCGAGTTTAACACAGAAACCAACCAAATGTTTTAAGTTCCGTAGGGGACTTTAACAAAAGACATAAATAAAACAAAGATTTGATTCGTGTATCTTATCAAAGATAATGTGACAACTCGAGATTTCAAGGCCTTTCTTTTACGTATTACTTGTTCCACAACTCAGTTGTTGATGCCGTAACTTGGGCATGTTATTAGTATGGTTAATGTTAATGCATTGTTATGTTTAATGATTGGTGTATAGTCACGTTTGACTGTTACATGAAACTGTAAGTATTTTTTATTGTGCAACGTTTATACATAGCAGAATACCACACTTGATTCACACTTGGCACACGACGAAGAACCAGGACTCGGCGAAGGAGTCTTTCGTCACCAACACCCTTGACAAAACAAGGGCTTTCGTCAAGAGGTCTTTCGCCACTAAGGGGTCTCGGCCCAATCTGTTGCACGTCCCAAGTAGAACCCAAGGTTAGGCCCGGCTGGTCCTTTTAGCACATATACAACCAATCTAGGGATTAGTTCCCATAGTCTAGCAACTGCACAAAATAAGATCAACCCTAGCTCCCTCCTACTCCCTAAAACAAGTCGACGGCAGCCGTGTTTCACCTCGAATGATCGTCTCGATTTCCTATCTTGCTTGCTCGATTAGTATACTTATATTTGTTCTCAACCCTTGCTGATAATATAATTATAGTTTCTTGTTAATTGTTATGATTTGTTATGCCGATCTCGGGATTAGTATGATTCGGAATTGTCATGGATTGTAATTAATCATGCGATGATGCATGTTGATGAATAGATGGTTTGGAATTCATGTTAAGTTTGAATGAGTAACTGAATTGATGTTTGTAACTGTTATAGAATGATTAGGGTTGCATGCTGATGATTGAAATCATCGTATTATTGATCTGAATAGGATGTTGTGGACTGTTGATCGATTAGATTAATTGTGTTGTTGATGAATTTGATTGCATATAACGGTTACCAAAAGTATTAGATTGATCTGATTGAGATGAACCAAAATCTGTAACTATTGTTGGTGCGACGAAGAATGGGTTCTGATGTTTGATGCTCGACGAAACATAGGGGTTTTTCGCCAAACCCAGTAACTTTCGTCACATCGAACTCGACGAAAAATGGTTCTTCGCCGTGTGGGGTATTTCGCCGTGAAAGTAATGAGTTGAACAGTAGGCACTTTTGATGATGAAGATAGATGTTTGTGTGCGTATATGATCTATGTTGCAAGTAAATAAGAATAAGAAAGTTGGTTTGACTAGAATGAAATACAAACTCACCTGTTATGTTATACTTGGTGACATTCACATGAAATGTGAACTTGTGTTAGAAATGTGTAATTGCTATCGGACATGCTGTGATCGCGTGATAGATGAAAATTGTGTAAAAATTGATAACTTGATTTATGGTAAGACTGATGTTATTGGTAACCATTGTTGGGAACCTGAACTTGTGATACAAACGTGTATGAAAACCAATCATCTGCTATGTGTTATGTGACAATGGTATCACGTGTGACTTGTCGAATACGTGATTTGGGTATGTATTTATGAAACTGATTATCTTTGGTAACCGCGGTAGGGTTTGGTTGACTAACTTTGAACGGGTAATGTAATGTAACATACCAAGAAAAATCTAAGGTGAGTTCACTGCTCTTTTTCCAAGCATGCGTCCCAGGGAGGGACATCTGGTAAACGTTGCGGGGAGTAATGTCGGGTAATTAGGGTTTTACTGGAATGTTAAACCTGGGATGTTGGTTAATACACTCATATCTATCACTCAAGTCCCTTCTAACGATTTGTTGCCGGGGAGGCAACGGGGTATTAGTTAATAGCGCTATTTAGGTTCGGCACCCTCACACCGCACCGGGGAGGTCGGGAGTGAACTAATGACCCCAGTCTTGACCATTGATTTGATAGAGGCTTTGGGGAATAGGGTAAATAATCTAGAGCCATCTGCGATAATCGAGTTATTAACAACATCAAATCATTGAAATGTGTTATACGTATATCTGGTAACTAAAACGTGTTAACAAACTTTGAACTCACCAGCGTCGTCTGACACACTTGTCTGCATGCTTGCAGGTCTATAGGGTTATATCATTGGAACTTGCTGTCTGGGAGGCTAGAGTGGTCATGGGTCGAGATACATGGAATCGCAAGATAAGTCTAATGGTTTTCGTACATGTGTTTTATGGAACACTTAACAAATAATTTATGCTTCCGCTGTATACAATGAATTACCTTTAACGTTTTGCAAAACTTTATGATAATGAATGAAAGTTTTTATTTAAATATAGTTATGAGTTCAATGCGATTGGTGGCTAGATCCTGGTACGTCACACGTCCCGCGGAGTTTCCACAAGTGGTATTTTGGGGGTGTGACAGATAAAGTACACATTTCAAACCCTTCAAAATGGGATGACATCATTCCTTGTAACACATCTTGAAAACTTTGAAACGCCCGCCAGATCCATATCAATTTCCTGAAATACATGTAATTTGAAAAACATCAACAAAAGTTGAGCGAGTTCATGGGTTTTGTATGTGAGCTCGTAATGACTTGTAAACATTTGAGAGAATTCCTTTGATAACCGGTATGAAAGCATCTATGAACAGATCATTAATGTTTTGCAAGGACATTAATACGTATGGTGCGTAGGAAGTGCTCAAACCTAGCGGATTTCCTCCGGTCCATCCGGCGGGAACGACATAGTCACCACATGCAGCCATACAAGGACCCATGGGCAGGGCTCGGTACACCTAGATATATCTACCACTCATGCCCCTCGGTCTTAAACTAGATTAATGGCACTTAAGAGAGATACTACATCATCCACGTGATCTAACAGTTCATTCCTTAGCCAAACTGTTGGTACACTGATGTCTGTTAACTATGACTTTAATGAGTCTTGTATTGTATCTAGTAGACCAGGGCACGGAAATCGAGAAACAGTATTTTAGGGTAATTCCGCACGAAATTACACTTGTGTAATTTCGCACGGAATTAAAGAAGTTCACACGAAATTAGTTGTTTCACACGGAATTAGTAATTCTGTATGAACAATGTAATTCCGTTTGAGATAGTTTCATGCGGAATTAACCACCCTATAAATACTGATGTTGTCTGATCATTTGAAACGGAATTAGATGTGTGTGTTTGAGAGCCGAGGTGTTGCCGAATTGTAATCAGATCTGTAAAAGCTCAGGAAATCAGTAATAGATAAAGATTAGAAAGGAACAAGCTGTTTTACGTCATTTACATTGATTCCGCCTTTGTATTTGATGATGAACTACTCAGATTGACTCGTTAGGGTCACACGATGATCCAACAAGTGGTATCAGAGCTCAGGACGAGGAGTTCATACCATTTCAGCTTGATTTCACCGGATTCTCTCACTTCTACTCATTCTTTTCTGATTTGAACAAGATTTAATGGTCAAAATGGCTTGATTTTCACATATCATAAGCGAAATACAGTTTTAACAAACCCTTGAAAGAATCAGACCAAAATTCGAGCTAAAAGTAACAAAAATGGGCCAAAATTGTAATTTCGTTTGAACGGATACTTAATTTCGTTTGAAAAAGTCATTGTAAATCCAGACGGAATTACAATTTGTGCTTAATTTCATTTGAAGGTGCATAATTTCGTTTGAAACTTGAACTAATTCCGCACGGAATTAGATCCTGTTTGGTAATTCTGTTTGAAAACGTAATTTCGCTTGAAATACTTAATTCCGCTTGAGTGGGTATTTCGTGTGAACAAGTAATCTCATTTGAAGTTCACAATTTCGTGTGAACTAATTCCTTTTGAAAATCACTTTTCAAAAATCCAAAAATTTTTCTAAGTGTTTGTTAATCGTTTCAGGTACTTGAAAGATGGATAATTTCATGAATCCTTTCAGTGATGTGTTTGCTTATACCAGTGGTTTGGGAGATGGCACATCAAATAACACGAATGAAACTACACCAACACCGAATGCAAAGAAAACTCTCAATGATGCTTTGAGTGTTGAGAGTGCCTATGGAACATACAACAAACCTCCAAAACTGTTGGCGATTGAAGATTACAATAGGTGGACTACAAGATTTGACGAGTGGCTTCAAGCTTTTGCATATCCAAGCTGGAAGAGTTTGAAGATTGGTTACGTTAGAGGAGGACATTTTGGTGAAAGTCTAACAGATAATGATGAGATTGAAAGATATGTTGCTGAACAAAAGTGCATCGCGTTGATTCATCAGTCTGTGAGAGATGATATAATTTCGTTAATTGAATATGAAAATTCAAAAGATCTTTGGGAGAAACTGAGGGTAAAATGTGTAGGTAGTGCTGAGATAGTAAAAAACAAAAAGAAACTGTTAAGAAAAGAGTTTGATTTATTCGGTTGTTTAAAGAACGAGTCTGTTTCCAAGATGATTGAGAGATTCGGGCATCTGAAATTGGAGCTGGCAAGACACAAAATTGTATATACTCAAGAAGAGTTGGTTGACAAACTGTTCGACTCGCTGCCGAATGAACAAGATTGGCAGTGCTTTGCATTAATGCTGAAGAATACAATCAAGTCTGAAGAGTTGACAGTGGATCTGCTTATCGAAAGACTGGAGAGTCACGAGTTGGAGATCAAGAAATCTAGCAAAGTAAACAATTCATCTTATCAACAAAATGTGGAGTTGTACTACAGAGGAAATCTACCAAAGACTAGTTCTCCAAGAACAGCATTTTCTGCAGAGAGTTCAAATAATGTGAATCAAGAAACTCCTCACAGTGGTTTTCATAGTGGATCTTCTTCAACAACTCCAAGCCAATCTGCATCAAAGAATCTGTTCCAATGTAACATTGTTGTGGATCTGAAGAATGCTCAAAATTTCAGTGAAGAGTTAGCAAAACAACAGATGGTGTTCTTAGCGTCGGTGTTAGAATCGTACGAGAGCCTCGTGGCGGGCAAGATTGGAAACACCAACCTAACTAAGGAGGACTATGATCAAATAGATCCTGAAGAGATGGAACTGATCGATATCAGATGGTGTATGGCCAGTGCAGTCCGGAGAGCGCAACGGTTTATGGAGATTACTGGGAGACACTCTATCGGAGGGCCGTCCACAAAACTTGGCTTTGACAAATCAAAAGTCACGTGCTTCAAGTGTAAACAAAAAGGACATTTCAAACGTGAATGTCGTAACGCTCCTGCTGATGATACTGCAAATCCATTCCGCGAAGATTACTACAAAAGAGCGATCTATGATCAGAATAAATCAGAACCGCCCAGAATGAAGCAGCTTGAGGATGTCCCCAAAGAAAAATCAAGAGCTCTTGCTGTTATTCATGATGACGAAGGTTTTGATTGGAGTGAACTGCTACCAGAGGAAGATGCAGTAGGATTTGCTTTCGTAGCAGAAAAGATTATTCCTTTCAAAGACACAAGAAATGAAGAAGATAAATACAAAAGCAGAAAGCAGAGAGCAGAATTCAAGATGATCAGATTATCTAAGGTGTTCAGTGAAGCTAAGAGAGCAAAGAGATGGGATGCTGATAGAGAATGTTACCTTGATCCTCAAGGAAACATTGTTATTGATACGAAAACTCGTAGTCTAGAAGCTTTCATTGAGGAATTTGCTGAAGAAGAGGCATTACAGAGAGAATGGTGGGGAGGTGGAGAAGAGAAAGAAAAAGAAAAAGAGAAAGATAACGAGTCACAGTCTAAGAAGATTGATGATGGAATTATTGATACTTCACAAGAATTCATCGCTGAAAACTTGGGGAAGATGGCTGACAAAGTGCTTGCTGCAAAGGAACTTGAGGTAGACTCTAAGTCTGAAACTGAGTCTAAAAGCAAGGTCAGTCCAAACATTTCAACAAGTGAGACAGGTAAGCAAGTCAAAGGTGATAGTGACTGCAAAAGTTGCATGAAAAACTGCAAGTTTTGTAGTACACTTACTTACCTTAGTGATGCAAAGGTTGAAGAACTAACAACAAGAGTCAGAAAGGTTGAAAATCAGATTCTAGACCGGGATAAAATGCTAAAAGCTTCAAATGATCGAGCTAAAAATTTAACTGAGAAAATTGAAAATGATAAAATTGAAGAAGAAAGAATTAAGAAAGAAAATGAAAAATTGGTTCTTGAAAATCGTAAAATCTCAGAAAATTTTGACAAACTAAAACGAACGGTAAAAGATTCTGTTGAAAGAAACGGTAAAACCAATAAAGAAAACGAGCATTTAACTGTTGTTCTTAGATACAAAGAAGAGCAAATCAACCAACAACTGGATGAGATTGCTAAATTGAAGCTTCAGTTTGAAGAAGCTAAGATTGAGAATGAGCGTATCAATCTGAAATTATCCAGTTACAACTCCGCAAGCTTTGTTTTGCAACACATTGTTCCCAAACCCATCGGGAAAAACAAAGCAGGCGAAGATGTTTACTCGGATGGAACTGGGGTTGGGTATCATCAGGTTCCACCGCCAGTGTTAAACAATTTTTCAAAGAAAAAGCCCGGGTTGGTTAATGATGAAGATGAAACAAATGAAATAAAACTTCCAGAGTCAATTGATGTTACATTTTCTTCATCTGATGTAGTGTTCAAACTGATATTATGAAAGGCATGGCTGAAAGTGTTTTGAAGTCTGATAGTGATTCAGCTGAGGATAAAGAGTGTTTTCTGAACAATTACATTCTGAAACCAAAATCCAAAAACAACTTAAATGAAGAACCTACTCTTGTCATGTACAGGATGTCGGGATCGGATAAGTTGTATTCGGATTCTAAGTTTCCTCTGGAAAATGTTAAAGTTGCTAAATTGACAAATGTGTTCAAATTGGTTGAAATTGATCTGTCTGAGATTGAAGGTCTAAAACAGACGAAGAGGCAAATGAATTTTAAAAAAGATAAAGCTTACTACAAGAAACCTGTTGTTCCATCGCGTTTTTATAACAACAATCGAAACAGATGGTCAGGTGGTTATCAGGGTGGTAAGAATTATGAGAAAAAGAATGTTCAAAATAAGAAGTTTGCTGAGAAAAAGGTGTTTGTGAACAGTTCAAGTTCACTTTCTGATGAAGAATCTGAGATTTTTTCAAAATCAAACAAAGATTTCTTTGAGAAGAAAGCATCGCAGCCTCAGTCTGAAGGCACAAGTCGGGTAGTTGACACCTGAACATGCTTCAAATGAAATCAAGTTGGACATATTGCACGAAAGTGTACCAACTTGAAGCCTAAGATTGAAGTTGTGACGAATTCAAGAAAGAAAGATGATGTGAAGAGAAAAGCTCCATTGATTGTTGAGAAAAAGGTTTTGAAAAATGAAAACATCAAAGTCAAAACTGAACTTGTTAAGAATATGGTAACTAAAAATGACAAGTTTTACAAACGGGTTGCATCGTCTCAACAAACATGGAAGCCAAAAAGTTATTCAAAACCAAAGGTTTCAGAGTCAGAAAAACAATCGTCTTCTACCAATCCGGTAAAGATGAATGTTCCTTTGGATTACTATGAGAAAGTTGAAAAACAAGAGTCTGTTACTTCTGAGAAAAAGGTTGTTTTGAAGAAAGACCAACCATCTGGTCAACCTCAAAAAGACGAATTTTTCTTGTATAAAGAGGTTGAGGTTGGGTCTGCAGAGAGCTTAAAGATGAATGACAAGAATTTTCCGCCACTTTACACTGCTAAAACTCACATCAAAGTCAACCTACCTGAGTCGAAAGAGGCTTGGGTAGCATCCAAATCTAACTAAAGTGTTTGTGATATGTGCAGGAGCTTCCAAGATCTGTTTCACGTTGGATTATGGATAGTGGAGCTTCTCAGCACATGACAGGGAAGAAGACCCTACTGTATGATGTTAGAGGGTTTAATGGAGGATATGTGGGGTTCGCAAGAAATCAAGGTGGTAGAATAGTTGGTGAAGGAACGTTATCCAATGGGATTGTTACGTTTGAAAGAGTGAATTACATCGCCGAGCTTGAGAATAATCTTCTGAGTATTTCTCAGATTTGTGATAGAATGTATACAACGCACTTTACAGACAAAGAATGTTTGATTTTGAAACCAGGATTTGTTGTTTCCGAAGAATGGGTTATCATGAGAGCGCCCAGAGTGAATGATCTGTACGTGTTGGACATGAGCGTAGCTACTACAACCACGGGTCAAGCACATTGTTTTATGTCAAGAGCAACAGAAAAAGAGTCAAAGTTATGGCATCGAAAGATGGGCCATATTTATTTGAGGAAAATGAATCACCTAGTGCATAACGATTTAATTACTGGTGTTCATGTAAAAGGTTTTCATCTGGAAGGGGAGTGCATTAGCTGCATCAAAGGCAAGCAAAAGAAGAAATCACATCCTCAAAAGAAAGTCAACTCAGTCTCAAGACCTTTAGTGAGACTTCATATGGATCTGTTTGGTCCAGTAAATGTCAAAAGTATAACTGGGGATCTCTACTGTCTCGTAGTATCTGATGATTATTCCAGATTTTCGTGGGTATCATTTTTGAAGACAAAAGATGAGACGTTTGAGAGTTTGATGGCGTTGTTCAGAAAAATTGAAAATTTGTACCAAACCCGTATCAGAAGAATCAGGTGTGATAACGGTACAGAGTTCAAGAAAAACAAGATGGAAGAATATTGTGATGAGAGAGGTATATTGTAAGAATTTAGTGCTCCTTATACTCCGCAGCAGAATGGAGTAGCTGAAAGAAAAACAGGACGCTAATTGAAACGGCTAGGCCGATGCTTGTTGATTCAAAGCTACCAGTCAATTTTTGGGCAGAAGCAGTGTCAGCCGCTTGCTATACACTCAACCGGGTTCTCATTGTCAAGAAATTCAACAAGACATGCTTTGAGTTGATCAATAACCGCAAACCAAATCTGAAGTATCTTTAACTGTTTGGGTCACCCTGTACCGTTCTAGAGCCTTTTGGTAAGTTTGGTGCAAAGAGTATTGAAGGAATTTTCGTGGGTTACTCAAGTCCATTGAAACGAGTCTTTATTCCAAGCTTGAAGCGGATTATTGAAGCACACAATGTTGAGTGTCAAGGTCACACAATGCCACCACAGAATCCAGGCGATTCATGGCGTTTTCACTATGATACTTTGTGGGATTCGTTTGACATGGAAGAAGAAGAACCAGAGTTCTTTGATGAGTTGGATATTCTGAGAGAGTAAGAGTCATCAGGAGAAAGATTTCCAGCTGAATATACTACAAGTCGACGGCAAACTTCAAATGATGATGAAGCCGGTCCAAGTAATGCTGGAGAACATGATGATATCCAACAAAATGAAGTTGCTCATGATAATCAGACGGAACAGAATGATAATCAAGAATCTGATAATGGACCAGTATTTGATCATGGTGATTCAGATTCTGAGGGGGAGCAAATCCAGATTTTAAGTCAAACAAACCCAGTCAGTGAACAAGGTGCAAATCAGAATGTTACTAATCTGGAAGGCGAGGTAGATGTTCCAGGCGAGGTGATGCCAAGAACTCTTTCATACCATCCAGAGGAGCTGATCATTGGAGAATTACAATCAGGCATTCGCACTAGACGTTAAATTGACCAACGACTTACTTGTTTTTATTCTACAATAGCTCCTTTACAAACTGAGTTTTCACTTAGTTGTTTTATTTCGCAGATCGAACCGCAAACATACAAAGAGGCGCTAACTGAAGATTCTTGGTGTCACACCCCGACCACGTGGAACATACAAAACGTGGCGGAAACATCGGGGCGTGTTGCAACAGAATTAATGTTTCACAACCATGGAAATTAAAGTTTCGTTTTATTGATTAAAAGTGTTACAATGTCTTAACAAACAAAGAAATACAACATAATTAACTAGTCTTGCATCTTTTATTGTCACTAAAGCCCAAGTCTGCCTATGTGTATCTTGATCAACGTATGCAACAGCTCCTGAAAAACACATGTGAAAATATGGTACGTCAGCATAAAAATGCCGGTGAGATACATAGGTTTTGTGAAAATAGGTGTCATGACTTATGTTTGAGAAAATGTTTAGTCATGAACCTTGTTATTTGCTTTGTTTTGTATATCATTTGAAAAACAATGAGTTCAGATGATAGGTATAAATAAGTGAATAATGTATGGTTAAATGAATAATCAAGTTAAATGAGTTTGTAAAAGATAAGTTGTTTTGTAAAACAATGTCTTGTGATAAGTATGTTATTTGTATAAAATGTTATATGTATCAAACTGAAATGATTCAAATAACGCTACAATATGTAATACCATACAAACACTTATATATAGGAAGTACCAGCGGCGTATCCACCATGCTTGTATCATATTACACACGCATCGTTACTTAATCACATAATCAAACCAAACCATCAAGATGTAAAATGTTCATGTCTAATGTAAATCATGTAATGTAAAACCAATGTCAAATGTTGATAGTCCAAAAGTAGTCAAGTAATGTATAACCAAAATGATATGTATGGTAAGTAAAATTAAGACTACTTAAACCATAAGTAAAATGTACAAAACAAAGTATTGAAGTAAAACTTGGTTTAAATCAAAGTTATGTTTTGTAAGATATATGCATGCTATACTGAATATGAACATTTATGCGGTATTGTGAAAATTCATACATCCAAGCCTTGAGACAGACGGATAACTATGTAAAAGTGAGTTATCAAGAGAATATGTATTCGGATTCGGTCATTCCTTACGTCCAAACAAACCCGAGATTTCAGGAATGGGATTTGTCAAGTCCTATGGTACCACTACCTACTACCGAGCGGCGTGATCGGTGTTAATGAATGTACATTGTCTCATTTAAACAAACCAAATGTCATACCAAAATGTAAGCATGTGATGAAGATAATGTACCTAGTATGCTAGAGTAAACATACAAGGTAGAGCTGTAAAACAATGTGTCCATATGTTACTGGAACATATGCAACAGAGATGCAATGTAAAAAAGATGTACTAAGTATGCTAAGTTAACATACAAAGTAGAAAAGTCATGTAAATCAATGCGCTAGCATGCTATCAGTCAACATACCTAGCAGAAATGTAATGTAAATCATGTACTAATAGTGTACTAATGAACATAACAAGTATATGATGTGAAAACAGGAAAGCACGAAAGTAACAAGTAGGCACATGTGTTTCACCCCAAAACAGTTTGGAAAACAGTAAAAGAGGGGTCTATGTACTCACTTGAGATTGCTCAGTAGTCCTTGAGTAACAACCAAACAAAGCTAGAGATCACGGAAATCAAACGGCACCTAATATAGGTAACTATGTTAAATAATCGGACCTAAATCGGAAGACTGGGTAGCATTAGGGTTTGTAAACCAAACGAGTGTGGAGACTCGTGTGATATGGTTTAACAAAGCCTACATACTAAATGAAACTTAACCCAATTGTATACGACCCATTACGACCCGTTTAGGAAGCTTATGCTACTTTAACGCGTCGTGCGCGTGAAACGTGTTCGGAACGCCTAACCAGCCCTATGACAAGTGTTATATGCCTAAACATGTTACATAATCAGTTATGTGGCAAAATTTTAGGTTACATATGCTAAATTACCAATTATGCATGAAAAGGGTATTCTGGTAATTTACCTAAGGCATATAAACTACCTATCATACAACTACTTAAATGATGTGACCATAGGGTATAACCTCGGAAGGTTATGCCCTATACTAGGGTCACCTAATGTATTTGGTCGGATCCTAATGATCGACCAAACTGGGTCAGGTTCGAAGGTATAGGCGATTTATTAGATCGCCTACCCTACGACCCTAGACAACGTGGTAATCAGTAGGCACAGTCCCTTCGGGGACTATAACCAACGTGATTACGCTCACGTTGCGAAGTTCAAATGAACTTCGCATTGACCATAACTGGTCAACGCAGAAAGTCAAACAAAGTTTGACTTTCAGACACTAAAGACTCGAAAAGCAATAAAAGAACGAAAGAATACTTACGAAGGGTCCCCGAATGCTAATCTCGATCCAAGAACTCAGGTATGAAACAATGGTTTCAACTTAGAGCTCTCAAATCAAGATTCTAGTGAGAAATGAAGTTGGGGATGGATGGGTATTTATAGTAAATGCACCACCGTTAGGATCGTTTCATGGAAAGGAGGGCACGATCAAGGCCGTACACTTGTTGGAATGCTATGGTGCCTCAAAATGCTCACCACCATAAGGAATCAACATGTGGCAAGGGATTGGGGAGTGGTTAACAGCTGAAACCAGCTGTTTAAACAATGAATCTGGTCCAGAAGGGGGCTCGCGTGACGCTAAGGCCCCTCGCGTCACGCTAGGCCCCTGTTTTGGCAGATTTTACAGAAATGGTCCCTGCACCTTGTTTAAGCGATTTTCGATGCGTTTGAACCCCGTTAACCTCATTTCAAGGCTCTAAAATGAAGTTAAAGTATAGGGAACTTAAAATGTGATAAAAAATATCTCGGATGTCGGTTCGTTTAGCCGTACGAACGCGATGTTCGCTTAATTACGACGGAATGCGCATAAGCGCGAAAAACGAACCAAATGACGCGACGAATGGATTTTTCTTAAGGAGAACACTAAAATATAATGTAGTCATGCTTTCATAAAGTTTTGGATGTCCGGATGTATTCAGAACGTAAGTTATGCGCGAAAATGCAAACTTGTGCACTTTTTGACACTTTTAGTCCCTGAATGACACAAAAGTTTATTTTAGCATACCAAACACCTCAAAGCCTATTTCTAAGCTAAGTAAAGGATATTTATGGTATGTTTAACTTATGGTCATGTTCCGGAAGGTCTGTTACTGTTCAAATTGGCATACTTTCGCAGTTTGTCAACTTTAGTCCCTGTAAGCGATTTAACTTTGATTTCACCACACCAAACCTTCTAAAACTTATATCTAAGTTATGTAAAGGTTATTTAAGGTATGTTAAGCCAATGTCACTATTCCGGAGTGTTTGTTGCATTAAACTGGTTATATTTACGCATCGGTGCGCGTATAACCTTCCAGAAAGTGATTTAGAGTTTGAAATTGAACAAGAATTGATATGTGCAAATGATACACATATTTTTACAAATACCAAGTATGAAATACAATATTTCATTGCTTTGGTATTTGTTTGATGGCCGTGAAGGCACAGGTGTTACAGTCTCCCCTACTTTAGGAAATTTCGTCCCGAAATTTATTTAGAGGAAACTTGCGAGAGCTTGAAAGTATGAAGTTGAAAAGATCGAACAACATTGGTTAGGGTTCTTGAACTTTTAGTAACCTTAATAACATCATGACTGCAATGTAAGAGGGATACTTATATACAAGTATATGAAGCATCTTTGGTGCGTCCACCGTACCTCCATTACATCGTTCTCATTTCGTTATTGTTGTCACTATCGGTTCTTACACATAATAAACCTTGCTGGTTTTCTATGCACTAAATTTCATAATTATGTAGGCCTCCATAATTAGACAATTCCTTGCACAGTTCACACAGTCTATTTTATAATGCGTAGGGTAAAACCAAATGAACAATCCTGTGATGAGTGTGACTAGACCGCCATAGAGTCCCGTAGACTAGATCAATAAATGATCTAAATAGACTATCAAGGAGTCTGTCCAGCTACATCACTAGATGTCATTCTTTAACCAAATTGTGAATCAATCTTTTGACTAGACCACTAAAAAGGGTCTGGAGTGGTACTATATATTCCAAGGGTCTTAACTATTACATAGAAGCCCATTAAGGATTGGAGGTAGTACCTTTTGAATATCCTGCTACGAATCTCTCATATGAAGATATGAAAGATCCTACGAGGATTTGGATAACGAATATCCAGAGTATTAAAAACACAAAAATGCATAAAAGAAAACATAAGATGAATAAACACATAGTCACATAACCACAAAATTGTTTAACTAGAAGTTTTATTCTGCTAACAGAGTACATGTATTTAAAGCACACTAGGAATCCATCTCGTGGATTTCATTTGGCACTTTAAACATTATCGAGAATCTAACTATAAGGATAGAAAGATTCAAAAAGAAAATTCGATTTCGATTTCTAGAACTCGAAATGTTCGAATTAAGGTACATAAAGAATCCAATTAAGGACTCTGATTTGGATGATGATCATCCACAAGGATCTAAATGTAAAGATAAAAAGATCCCATATGGATTTTTTTTTTTTTTTTTTTAGAAGTTGAAGATGTTTTGAAATCTTGCACTGGATGTGCTTAAGTCAAAACATAAGTAAAATGCTTACTAGGTTGAGATGCTAGATATGTCAAGGCGACATATGAAGCAGAATTTGAAGGTTAAGTAAGTGTGTGAGGAAAATATATTTGGAAGACTATGCATGGGGAAAAAAAATGTTTTTGAAACCTTATATATAATACTTTTTGGAAATCATAAAGTAGGTGTATTATATAGGTATATTTATAAAAATGTTTTAAAATCATGTGAGATGAATTTTGAAATTATGTATAAGGTTTTTGAAAGACATGAATGATGCTTTTCGAAATCATGCACTTGATCAGAAAATGTATTGTGTTAATATTGTCTTCAGACTATATGAAATATTTTGAAATTAGCAAGGTTGGTTTTGATAACATGGCCAATGTTTTTGAAATAACATAGACAATGCATCTAGAAAAATTGTTTTCAAACTATACGAAATGTTTTGAGATCATGAAGATTGTTTTGAAATACTGGTACTGTGTATGTTGAAAAATCAAAACGTAATGGGTATGAGATTTGAAAATACCCTTAGTTATCTAACCAAGGATTTAAAGGTACTGATGTGAAAAAAGCACGATTACTCATAATTTCACTTTATTTCCTGTACTTCGTTTCTTAGAATGAAACGAGTACTTAGAACTTTCGAGGAAATTATGAGCGATCACTTGAAAGTGAGAATCACAAGAGTAGTTTGTAAGGAACATAGTTCCTTGATGTAGGTATCATAGGAAAATCATACACACATGTAACTATACTTGTATATCAGAATTTGTGAACAACGATTTATTTATAAACAAAACAGATTGTTTCACATTACACGAAAACAAAAGAAACAAAGGCATAAGACAGCAACATCCTTTGTTCAGCCAAATGCTCATCCGAGGGTTGGATTTGCACTGACTATCTTCGGGCAGTTGTTCCTGAAATGGCTCGTATCGCCACAGTTGTAGCAAGTACCACGCGGGAAATGAGCTTGAGTAGGGTTGACTTGGGGTTGGGTAGCAGCAAGATTTGCAACAGCTTTGTTCTGGATAGCAAAGCGGCATGTGTTGACCAAATGTCCCCGCCGTCCACAGTAGGTACATTTCCAGCAGGGTAGGAGGTTTGAATGATGACCGTTGCATCGCTTGCACCTAGGAGCAGTTCCTAAGTACTGCTTCCTAGCTGGTGGCCTTGCCACTTGGCTAGGTCCAGCTTGATTAGGTGTAACCGCTGTGGGTTTCCTTGAAGCCTTACGCTTCCTTGATGTTGTTGCAAGACTGACTACTGCTTCCTTTGGTGTCTCTTGAGTGGCTTCATTGTTAAGACGAGAGGCTTCATTGTTAAGACGAGAGGCTTCATTGTTAAGACGAGAGGCTTCATTGTTAAGACGAGCCATGGCAATACCTAAATCCACAGTCCTCTGAATCACTTCGCCAATTTGCTGGACAAATTTGGCTGTTCGCTCGGGCATTTGACCAGTTCCAAGAGGAATAGACATTCTAGAAGAAAATGAAAGACAGAGGAAGAAACGAGTGAAAGGTTATTGGATAATCAATACAAAATGGTAACGAATGAAAATTGTGATCATTTGTTTGTTACCTAAGGCAAACAAATGAGATGACAACAAATCAAAGTAAATGGGTACATTGAGATGATGACAAATCAAAGTAAATGGGTCAAAAATAATGTATCGCGAAGACATGCTCGCCTATAAGTGAACACTCATCCCAAGAATTCCCAGGTAAGCACAACTGGTCTCGCGTCTGATGAGATGTATACGAAGTGCTTGCCTAGACAGAAAACCCAGAATACAGGCATTCACCCTTCCAGTTTGCACGTGTTCACATTATTTAAAACCCAAAACCTTGACGATGTTTTTGAAAACCCAAAAGGGTTCAAAACCATATAACAGAGAGTTCAAAACCTAGTAATCAATCATCCTAGAACAGATGATTAGTTTTCAAAGCGGTTTTGAATTTTATGTTCTTGTTGTGGTCGTCGCCTAAGGATAGGTGACGGTATTGTTTTATGACTAAACGCAAGTAAACTCGCGTTAGGGTCCTAAGAAGGTTATAGACTAGGTCAAAGAATTACTAATTACTAATAACCTAATTCCCTATAACCATTGGCTCTGGTACCATCTTTTCTGTCACACCCCGACCACGTGGAACATACAAAACGTGGCGGAAACATCGGGGCGTGTTGCAACAGAATTAATGTTTCACAACCATGGAAATTAAAGTTTCGTTTTATTGATTAAAAGTGTTACAATGTCTTAACAAACAAAGAAATACAACATAATTAACTAGTCTTGCATCTTTTATTGTCACTAAAGCCCAAGTCTGCCTATGTGTATCTTGATCAACGTATGCAACAGCTCCTGAAAAACACATGTGAAAATATGGTACGTCAGCATAAAAATGCCGGTGAGATACATAGGTTTTGTGAAAATAGGTGTCATGACTTATGTTTGAGAAAATGTTTAGTCATGAACCTTGTTATTTGCTTTGTTTTGTATATCATTTGAAAAACAATGAGTTCAGATGATAGGTATAAATAAGTGAATAATGTATGGTTAAATGAATAATCAAGTTAAATGAGTTTGTAAAAGATAAGTTGTTTTGTAAAACAATGTCTTGTGATAAGTATGTTATTTGTATAAAATGTTATATGTATCAAACTGAAATGATTCAAATAACGCTACAATATGTAATACCATACAAACACTTATATATAGGAAGTACCAGCGGCGTATCCACCATGCTTGTATCATATTACACACGCATCGTTACTTAATCACATAATCAAACCAAACCATCAAGATGTAAAATGTTCATGTCTAATGTAAATCATGTAATGTAAAACCAATGTCAAATGTTGATAGTCCAAAAGTAGTCAAGTAATGTATAACCAAAATGATATGTATGGTAAGTAAAATTAAGACTACTTAAACCATAAGTAAAATGTACAAAACAAAGTATTGAAGTAAAACTTGGTTTAAATCAAAGTTATGTTTTGTAAGATATATGCATGCTATACTGAATATGAACATTTATGCGGTATTGTGAAAATTCATACATCCAAGCCTTGAGACAGACGGATAACTATGTAAAAGTGAGTTATCAAGAGAATATGTATTCGGATTCGGTCATTCCTTACGTCCAAACAAACCCGAGATTTCAGGAATGGGATTTGTCAAGTCCTATGGTACCACTACCTACTACCGAGCGGCGTGATCGGTGTTAATGAATGTACATTGTCTCATTTAAACAAACCAAATGTCATACCAAAATGTAAGCATGTGATGAAGATAATGTACCTAGTATGCTAGAGTAAACATACAAGGTAGAGCTGTAAAACAATGTGTCCATATGTTACTGGAACATATGCAACAGAGATGCAATGTAAAAAAGATGTACTAAGTATGCTAAGTTAACATACAAAGTAGAAAAGTCATGTAAATCAATGCGCTAGCATGCTATCAGTCAACATACCTAGCAGAAATGTAATGTAAATCATGTACTAATAGTGTACTAATGAACATAACAAGTATATGATGTGAAAACAGGAAAGCACGAAAGTAACAAGTAGGCACATGTGTTTCACCCCAAAACAGTTTGGAAAACAGTAAAAGAGGGGTCTATGTACTCACTTGAGATTGCTCAGTAGTCCTTGAGTAACAACCAAACAAAGCTAGAGATCACGGAAATCAAACGGCACCTAATATAGGTAACTATGTTAAATAATCGGACCTAAATCGGAAGACTGGGTAGCATTAGGGTTTGTAAACCAAACGAGTGTGGAGACTCGTGTGATATGGTTTAACAAAGCCTACATACTAAATGAAACTTAACCCAATTGTATACGACCCATTACGACCCGTTTAGGAAGCTTATGCTACTTTAACGCGTCGTGCGCGTGAAACGTGTTCGGAACGCCTAACCAGCCCTATGACAAGTGTTATATGCCTAAACATGTTACATAATCAGTTATGTGGCAAAATTTTAGGTTACATATGCTAAATTACCAATTATGCATGAAAAGGGTATTCTGGTAATTTACCTAAGGCATATAAACTACCTATCATACAACTACTTAAATGATGTGACCATAGGGTATAACCTCGGAAGGTTATGCCCTATACTAGGGTCACCTAATGTATTTGGTCGGATCCTAATGATCGACCAAACTGGGTCAGGTTCGAAGGTATAGGCGATTTATTAGATCGCCTACCCTACGACCCTAGACAACGTGGTAATCAGTAGGCACAGTCCCTTCGGGGACTATAACCAACGTGATTACGCTCACGTTGCGAAGTTCAAATGAACTTCGCATTGACCATAACTGGTCAACGCAGAAAGTCAAACAAAGTTTGACTTTCAGACACTAAAGACTCGAAAAGCAATAAAAGAACGAAAGAATACTTACGAAGGGTCCCCGAATGCTAATCTCGATCCAAGAACTCAGGTATGAAACAATGGTTTCAACTTAGAGCTCTCAAATCAAGATTCTAGTGAGAAATGAAGTTGGGGATGGATGGGTATTTATAGTAAATGCACCACCGTTAGGATCGTTTCATGGAAAGGAGGGCACGATCAAGGCCGTACACTTGTTGGAATGCTATGGTGCCTCAAAATGCTCACCACCATAAGGAATCAACATGTGGCAAGGGATTGGGGAGTGGTTAACAGCTGAAACCAGCTGTTTAAACAATGAATCTGGTCCAGAAGGGGGCTCGCGTGACGCTAAGGCCCCTCGCGTCACGCTAGGCCCCTGTTTTGGCAGATTTTACAGAAATGGTCCCTGCACCTTGTTTAAGCGATTTTCGATGCGTTTGAACCCCGTTAACCTCATTTCAAGGCTCTAAAATGAAGTTAAAGTATAGGGAACTTAAAATGTGATAAAAAATATCTCGGATGTCGGTTCGTTTAGCCGTACGAACGCGATGTTCGCTTAATTACGACGGAATGCGCATAAGCGCGAAAAACGAACCAAATGACGCGACGAATGGATTTTTCTTAAGGCGAACACTAAAATATAATGTAGTCATGCTTTCATAAAGTTTTGGATGTCCGGATGTATTCAGAACGTAAGTTATGCGCGAAAATGCAAACTTGTGCACTTTTTGACACTTTTAGTCCCTGAATGACACAAAAGTTTATTTTAGCATACCAAACACCTCAAAGCCTATTTCTAAGCTAAGTAAAGGATATTTATGGTATGTTTAACTTATGGTCATGTTCCGGAAGGTCTGTTACTGTTCAAATTGGCATACTTTCGCAGTTTGTCAACTTTAGTCCCTGTAAGCGATTTAACTTTGATTTCACCACACCAAACCTTCTAAAACTTATATCTAAGTTATGTAAAGGTTATTTAAGGTATGTTAAGCCAATGTCACTATTCCGGAGTGTTTGTTGCATTAAACTGGTTATATTTACGCATCGGTGCGCGTATAACCTTCCAGAAAGTGATTTAGAGTTTGAAATTGAACAAGAATTGATATGTGCAAATGATACACATATTTTTACAAATACCAAGTATGAAATACAATATTTCATTGCTTTGGTATTTGTTTGATGGCCGTGAAGGCACAGGTGTTACACTTGGGTCAATGCTATGCAAGAAGAGTTGAGTCAGTTTGAGAAGTTAGGAGTGTGGAAGTTAGTAGATTTGCCTAATGGTCAGAGGAAGATAAACACCAAGTGGGTATTCAAGTGCAAGAGAGACGATAGAGGAGTTATTATTCGTAACAAAGCTTGACTCGTAGTCCAGGGTTTCAGTCAACAGGAGGGTATAGATTTCACTGAAGTATATGCTCCGGTTGCTAGAATAGAAGCAATCAGAATCTTCCTGGCATTTGCATCTTGGAAAAAATTTAAAGTTTATCAGTTAGATGTTAAATCGGCGTTTCTCTATAGGAAGGTAAAAGAGGAGGTATATGTCGGACAGCCACCGGGCTTCACCGATCCAATTCACAAAGACAAGGTCTACTTGCTAGACAAAGCGCTGTATGGTTTACACCAGGCCCCGAGAGCTTGGTACGAGACATTGTCTCAACACCTGCTAGCCAACAGCTTCATTCGTGGAAAAGTGGATGCCACTATCTTCACCAAAGAGGTCGACGGACATCTTCTGATCGTTCAGATATACATGGACGACATCATATTTGGGTCAACAAATGAGAATCTGTGCAAAGATTTCGAACGAGTTATGAAGCAAAAATTTGAAATGTCATCGATGGGTGAGATGAAATTTTTCTTGGGTCTTCAGGTTGATCAACTACCTAAGGGAATTTTCATACATCAAACGAAGTATGTTCATGATATCTTAGAGAAATTTGGGATGTCAGGTTCTACTCCAGCTTCCACCCCATTAGCGACAAACCATGGGATAAACCCTGATCTCACCGGAGAAAAGGTAGATGAAACGCTTTATCGTTCCATGATCGGTTCGTTAATGTACTTGACTGCTTCAAGACCCGATATTATGTATCCAACCTGCCTCGCAGCAAGATTTCAATCTAATCCGAGAGCTTCGCACATGGTAATTGTTAAAAGGATATTACGCTACCTGAAAGGAACTCCATCATTGGGGTTGTGGTATCCAAAAGATGACGAATTCATGCTCAAAGGATATTTCGATTCTGATTTCGGATGCTGCAAAGTTAACGCTAAATCAACAACAGCGGGGTGCCAGTTTTTCGGACCAAGATTGGTCACCTGGCAATGCAAGAAGCAGACCTCTGTGGCTCTTTCCACATGTGAAGTGGAGTATGTATCTGCTAGCAGTTGCTGCTCTCAGATCTTGTGGATCCAGCAACAGATGCACGACTACGGTTTGCAATTTCTTAACACCCCTATCTTTGTTGATAATGAGGCAGCGATAAACATTTCTAAAAATCCTGTTCATCACGCTAAAACCAAACATATAGAAATTCGTCATCACTTCATTCGATATTGTTTCGAGAAGAAGTTGATACGAATTGAGAAAATCCACACTGACGAACAAAAAGCTGATTTACATACCAAAGCATTTGACAAAACTCATTTTCAATATTTGCTAAAACTGAATGGTATGAACCTTTTATCGGTGTTGGAGGAGATTCTTGGCGTTGATGAAGGAGACATTGTAGATGATGATGTTGAGAAGCAATCTGCAATGGTTTGTCGATTTTTTACTTGTTTTGGTATTTAGGGAGAGTAAATATTTTCAGAAAATACAAAAACAGTAAAAAAATTTCAAAAGTCCAAAAACATGAGATATTTTCAAAATCCAAAAACAATAGTAAACCAGAAAAGAGCTTGTGTAAAAAGGGAAAATGATAGTACATCGGCTTGACAGTTACAGTATGCTAAAGAATTGTAATGTTTAAATGCATTAAACAGTCTCGCTGATGATGTGCCGATAGGTTTTTACACATTTTGTAGGTTTGTTCAGGATATAAACCTAAATCTTACTTACTTATTTCGTGGGGAACACTACTTGGATATATAGGTAACCCCTGAAATCTTGTTTGAAGGATCCCTTTTTCTGAGATACTAGGTCTTTATACTCAATGATATCTGGGGTATTATCCCGGGACTTCTGATAATGCGAAAGCAATGGACTAGTCCCCGAATAATACTTTCTGCATTGCTTGAAACATAGCCTCGCCCTCAGCATAAAAAATAATGAAACATTGAAAAATGCTAATCATGTGCTGTTGTAAAAAATATCCTCTAAAGTGGACACACTAAAGTCGAACCGTCATCTCTCTTCTGAACGGAAGTTCTGACCTGAGCTCTCCCGGTTTTTCGCAATTTAACCCCTAACAGATATCATCTGTGGTATACTCACCTGTAAGACTGAATATTGAGATTTGGATACGGGAGTATATTCAAGAGGTGGGACACATGAATAAGTTTAAGTCTTTAATTCACCTAAATCCGTATCCTGAGTATGAAATTAAAGCTTAACGGTACTTGTGACTTGTCGAATAGCTGATATGATTCCCTAACACGCTTACCAAAAATATGTTTGTAAATAGTTTACATTTACTGTATTTTATTTCTGTAATTCATTTCTAGTTTAGAAGCTTTATTAAAAATCCAAAAAGATTTTACATTTCTACTTTATTTTCCGACAAACCAAAGTGGAAAGCTGATCTTCAGATTCGATTTGAAGCAGATGCAGGAAGTTTCTGAGCTGGAGGATGAGTTGTGAGCCTAACATGATAAGTTTTATGAATTTGAATAGTTAAAGCAAGCTCATTAATTTGAGACTTGTGAATTTCAGAAAATTGTTTGAAAAAGTTGAACAAATGTCAGTGTGAATTGTCTCAGATCAACCAAGGTCATTAAGTTGGACTTGGTAGATTAATTGAGTAATCAGGGTCATTAATTTGGACCTGAATACTTAAGTGGATTTATAATTCTGACAAAACAACAAATGAGGTTGAATGGTAAGTTTGGATTGAAACTGTTATTGTCATATATCTTATATTTGGGTAGAGATTGTGCAGAAAACAGGAGTTAAGTTCCCCATGGCAAAGAAAATGGCAAAGTTTGAATCAGAATTTGAGCCCTAGCTTATCATGAGGGGGAGTCTTCGAAAGGGGGAGTCAAAATTCTGGATCAACATTCAAAGGGAAGATTGTAGATTAAAGTTTGAAGATATAGATTGAAGGAGGCTTTTACAATGTCAAGACAATTTGAAGCAAAGATCGATAAATCAAGACTAAAGACTGAAGACAGGATGCTAAAGACTTCGTCAACATCCAAGGGGAAGTCTGTTGGTACACTGATGTCTGTTAACTTCGTCTTTAATGAGTCTTGTATTGTATCTAGTAGATCAGGGCACGGAAATCGAGAAACAGTATTTTAGGGTAATTTCGCAGGGAATTAAAGAAGTTCACACGAAATTAGTTGTTTCACACGGAATTAGTAATTCCGTATGAACAATGTAATTCCGTTTGAGATAGTTTCGTGCGGAATTAACCACCCTATAAATACTGATGTTGTCTGATCATTTGAAACGGAATTAGATGTGTGTGTTTGAGAGCCGAGGTGCTGCCGAATTGTAATCAGATCTGTAAAAGCTCAGGAAATCAGAAATAGATAAAGATTAGAAAGGAACAAATTGTTTTATGTCATTTACATTTATTCCGCCTTTGTATTTGATGATGAACTACTCTGATTGACTCGTTAGGGTCACACGACGATCCAACACAAACCATACCATTGAAACATTTGAACTTTTGAAACATTGAAACATGTATTTCACCCCCGAAGTTATAAACCGAAAACAGCTAAAAGAAAAGGGGGACATGAACTCACAATCTTGCGTCTTGCTGTCCGGTGCAACTCAAAGGTCTTGTCCTGATGTCGTGCAACTACCTACACACGTGCTATGTTTTATTAGACGGCTAGGTCGTGTAACGACTCTTAGTCTTTGGTATAATGACTTAACATACTTTGAGTTACGTCTTTGATGTACTTTATATTATTCCAAAGTACATATTTATTAGTTAAAATAATAATATTTTAAGTTAAATTATATTTATCAATTATGTGGAATATTTATTAAAATAATATATTTTAACTTGGTATATTATGTATTTATACATATGTATTCTCTCAAGTATGGATGTACTTGTGTATTTTGCAAATTATTGGTAACGTATTCCGGTGTGTATTTATACGTACGAGAATACGTATTTTCTTGTATTCATTAAGTATTTTATACTTAATCTTGTATTAAACTTTCCGAAATATCATTTTTAATCAACTAAAAATCACCAACTTGTATTCTTAAAATAATATGTATTTTAAGAAAACTTTTATAGAAAATAACTATAACTTTGCTTGGCAAAATTAATATATTTTCATATAACCTCAAAATAATATATTTTTAAGATTAACTTAGAAAATATTTATAATTCCATTTTCACCCAAAATAATATCTTCTTAATTTGTTTAAGAAAATATATATTTTCTTCAAAAATAATATGTCTTCTAATTGTTCAAGAAAATATATATATTTTTCTTCACTCAAAAATAATATATTTTCTACTTGGTAAAATATGATATATCTTGTAATACTTGTAAAAATCATATTTTCCGTTTCTTTGGTTTCCAAAATACCATTTAACTCATTTGTCAAAATATATATGAATTTAGTTCCGGAATATATATATATATATATATATATATATATATATATATATATATATATATATATAGTCCTTGTTCGGTTTGTCCAATATTCGGGTATATAATCATTTTCTTGGAATTCTTGGTAACATTTTGTATTACAATTTTGGGTATTTTGGTAAGTTATATTATTTTCAAGTTCCTAAAATAATATAACTAATACACATAATATACAAGTCACACACAAGTGTGACATCTAAATATATATTTCCCTAAATATATACTTAGTCACTTTTATTTATCAAAAATCAATCCTCCAATATTCGTAATTTTTCTAACAAAAATTATGGCAAGTTTTTATATGAAAACCATGACCAAAATACATTTGTAAACACTTGTTTAAAAATATTTTTCTAAGTGTTTAAATTCTACAAAAAATTTGCCATAGTTTCCCCTTAAAATGGAGGTTTCCATGCTTTAAAAGCATATCATTTTCTTTTAAAATCATTATCAATCATCAACAATTAAATCAAGACTTACCATGAGCCAAAATCATGCAATTTACACTACATCATGAACATGAAATTGTGTAAAAGTTTGTAGTATTTTAACATGTTGTTTAGTAGGTTTAGTTACCCTTAAAAACATGGTTCTTTGTTAATAAATCCCTTTCTTGTAAAATTTAGTCTTTTACAACTTACAAGATTATTTTCTAAAAATGATTTTTCTTGTATTCTTCTTGTTAACAACATGTTTCTAACTTTGATTTAACACTAAAAACATGATTAGTTTCTTTAAAATCATGATCATGTAAATCTTGTAAATAACTTTGGTTTCTTGAGAAAATTATTTTTGTAATCATCCATTTACAAGACTTATAACATGTGTCAATCATCATCATACACAAAAACAACTTCATTTTCAAGTTCATGTTCCACATAAAGGATGATCATTTTGATTTTCACAAGATTCATCCTCTCACTTGCTAGATATTGTGTTTAATCACAATCTAGCAAGCTTCTTATGATGATCAACATCATAATCACAAGAAATCAACAATCAAGTATCATACATACACCAAACAACTTAGATTCTTATGCTATTAAGCTTTATGTGAAAGATCATCTTCTTGTTTCTTTATGATTCTTATGATTAGCAACTTACATATTCTTTTAACCATCAAAATGAGAAGTAAAAATCAAGTTGTAAAGAGGCTTACTACTAGCACAAGGGCTAGGGAAGAATCAAAGATGAAGAAGATGATGAACAAGGTGGATAAAATCTTATGGTAAAGGTCCTTCAAGTTCCAATGCCTCCAAGCTTCTTAACTTAGCTCCTAGCACACTTGAATCACCTTGGATTGTATGATATTGAAGTGAAAATGGTGAGATTCTGGTGGTGGTTGGTGGCCGTGAGCAAGGGAGGAGGAGAGGGAGAGATGATGTTGTTATGAAATGTTGAAATGTGAAGTATGTTATGTCTCTTGGTTTATAAAACAAGTTCCTCCAACATGAGCTAATCCCATGGATAATATGTTTCTAAAGTATCAAGCATATCCAACAAACAAATAAAAGAAATCAAGGGGTGGGTCCACCCTTGGTGACCATTGAATGGGGGGGGGGGTATATGGTTGTGGTTCAAATGTTTAGTTAGTTAAGTTAGTTGAATTCTAAGTGTAAGATTTAGTGTTACATGTGTTATATGTTTATAAGATGTATTATGGTGTTCGGTGACTATAACTAGCTCGAAAATGTTAAAACAATGCTTCTAGTGAAAATTTGGTGTTTCGGGTAGTGTCCGGTTGTTCAGTTTGTTACCGGTTCGTTAAGGTGCTAAATTACGCAGTTTAGTGTGCTTTATGTTCCCTTTTATGACATTTTTGATTCCCGACACCTAGGAAGGTATTCTGGACCATTAAACCATAATTCTACATTATATTGTGTTGTTAAAATGCCGATTTTTGCGGAATTATGCAGAATTCTGCAGTTTTTGTGAGTTTTAGTCACTTTCCGGCACTTAAACTATCTCTAGGAAGGCAGTTTTATGATCCCTTCTTTCCTACACACTATACTAGTATAACTCTTGGTTTCGGGCTCATTCTATGTCTTAACATCATGTCTGTCTGAGTACTGAACTCCCGTCAGTACTTCTAGTTTGTCTGATAACTGTGCTAACTTTGTTTCCTGCATCAATTGAATCATAATGTGTTGCATTGCAATAATGATAAATAATTATGCAACATGTAATGCACTTGTATGTATATGACAATAATCAGGAATCATTCATGTCATTAATTCAAATCAAGCAGAGTCATTAAGATATAAATTACTATTTAATTGTTGTACATATACACGGAAAATTGATGGTTGTAACAATAAAACCTCATTCTATTCGATTCCTCGATTTATGTACCGTTACACTAACATAGTATCTGATACACTAGGAACCACTTCAACATTTGAACAAGACCTATACGCAACTCCAAGTGAGTACATCGTTCCCCTCTTTTACGTTTTCAAATGTTTTGTGGTGATTCATATGTGTAACCGATTTATTTTCAAATGTATGGCATATATGTGTTTACTAAGTGCTTTTATGTGTATTATTCCGATTATGCAAACATGATGATTATCCAGATCCTTATAGGATCTACCTATCTTCATAGTTAGATTCTTATAGGATATTTGAAGTACAACCTTAGATCTTTCTATCTTCATAGTGAGAATTTAAGAAGTACTTTACAAGACGATGGTTATTGATTATGTGTAGAGATTTGTTGGTGATTTAGATAACGAAACTAGAGTAATACAATAAGGACATGGTGGATACGCCACTGGTACTTCCTATATATAAGTGTGCTTATTGTATTACCCTTCGTGGCGTTATCCCAAACCACCATTAGGACTTAGGATTTTTGTGACTAAAAGCAAAGTATAGTTTGATATACTACCAAATCACAAACCAAAGTATATTTTGATATACTACCAAAGCATAGTTTGATATGCTACCAATGTGATATTGTTTACTAAAGCATAGTTTGATATGCTATTGTTTACCAGAGCATAGTTTGATATGCTACTGTTTACCAGAGCATAGTTTGATATGCTATTGTTTACTAAAGCATAGTTTGATATGCTATTGTTTACCAAAGCATAGTGTGATATGATATTCATGTGACATTGTTTACCAAAGTATAGTTTGATATACTACCGATTGATAACCAAACCAAATCCTTGTAGTATCTATCTATCTTTATAATTAGCTACTCGTAGGATGTTTAAAGTACAATTGAAGTCCTTGTTTGGATTCATTCCGTACTTTAATGCGTGTTTACAAGTTGATTGACAAGTTGACGAATTATGTGTTTATGTGGTTAGTTGTGATTTAGATAACGAAACGAGTGTAATACCATAAGAACATGGTGGATACGCCGCTGGTACTTCCTATAGATAAGTGTTCTTCTTGTATTACTCTTGTAGCGTTATCCAAATCACTTTAGAATTTATGTGTTCAATTGATTCAATGTCAAGTATCCAAATCCTTGTAGAATCTTCCATATCTTCATATGTTAGATTCTTAGAAGGATATTCAAAGTATTATTATAAATCATTGACTTGATTTTAGTAATACTCACACAAGTAATGACAGATTTAAATATTGTTATTATTAATCCTTGATTGGATTTCTAATAACACACTCATAAGTTTTATGACGATTTCAATGTGATTACAAAGTACAATTTTCAACGACATAAAAATTGCCTAGTAATAATCATATTGCCATAGACAAAACTCTTTGTCACAAGTTTTCACAATCAAGATAACGTATTGCAATACTAAACCTTTTGCCATTCTTTGGCCTTCAAGATTTCATTTTAAATTGACAACTCTCGTAGTTGTCAAAGTTTTGCAATATCAAAATTTTGCCATTTATTTGGCGAATAAAACCTATGTACTCGCCAGCTTCATTGCTAACTCTCATTTTCACATATGTTTTAGGTTTTCGATTATTCAAGCATGCAACGCATAGGACTGTATCCGGGCCTTAGACTTCTTTAATCAAAAGACAATTACATGTATTACTTGTTTTGTAAAACAATGTTAACAGTAATGAAACAAGTTTTTGTGAGCAATTTGTAACGTGACTCCCCGATATTTCCGCCGCGTGTTACGCGATTGGGGTGTTACAGATTGGTATCAGAGCACTGGTTATAAGGAATTAGGTTATTAGTATGCCTTTAACCTAGTCTATAACCTTCCTAGGGACCCAAACATAAGTAGACTTAGGACTTCTATCCTAATCCTCATCCTTATTCGTGCCACAACTACTCTATGATTTACAAATCATCTAACCTTAGATGACTTATCCTAAACCCTTAGGCTTTATGCCATAAGGTATTCCTCAAAATATTTTTCTCAAAACATTTTCGTTGAAATATTTCTCAAAATGTTTTCTCAAACGTTTTTGTCAAAATATTTCACAATATGTTTATCTCAAACAATTTTTATCAAAAGATTTCTCAAAATGTTTTTCTTAAACAATTTACATCAAAATCTTAGGTTTTAATAATGTGAACACATGCAATCTGGAAGGGTGGATGCCTGTACCCCGAGTCTTCTGTCTAAGGCTAGAGTGTTCGTACAAATCCGCATTTTCGGACCAGTCACTCTTACATGGAAATTCTTAGGGTGAGTGTCCGCTTATAGGCTAAAGCATGTCTTCTCGAAACATTATAAAAACCTATCCACCTTGACCATGTCGAACGATTTCTAACACTACAACCTTTGTGACACAACTCATCTATATTACCCTTGGTGATATGTTTGTTATTCACAACAATCGAAACAAATTTCTATTTGCGATACTATTCCATTGTATTACCTTCGGTGATATATTTGTATCAAAAACATTTGAAAAAAATTTAATTTTGTTTCATGACACTTTGTAAACCTTTATCATTTTCAAACATTACCTTTTGTCTTTCAAAATTTCAAAATTTTTACCATTTGGATGAGAATTTTCAAAATTTTAAAAACAAAGTTTCTTTACTTTAAAAATTTAATTAAAAACAGTTTATCCTAAAAACAATAAATTTTTAAAAGGTAAAGAATTGATAACACAAACCATTAACTTGGTTTGTATTCTCTCATCCAAAAAAATATTACAAAAGTTGATTTTTCAAACAATTCTTGTTTCAAAACAAAATCCACAACACTATATTTTCTAAGTACAAGAACAAGACTTTTGAACAAGACTTTTGAACAAGATTTTTATCAAGTCAAGATTTTCACCACACAATGATGTTTCAAACTCATGACAATTTGATGGATCTCCCTTATTTGATTTTCACTATAGCTATACCTTCAAGATGCCTCCTCACCGCGACGTCACTTGGAACGCTGAAATGGCAGCAAGGATTTCTCAGCATCTAGCTACTTTACTCCCAGATATTGTGACCCAAGCCAACCAAATCCATGAACAATAATAACAACAACAATGTTATCACACCTTGCAGCTACAAACAATTCAACTCAGCTAAACCACTTAAGTTTAATGGGTCTGAAGGAGCAACTGGGCTCCTACAATGGTTTGAGAGTATAGAAAGCATATTCCGCCATGTTCAGTGTCCTGGTGAGCGCAAGGTAGAGTTCGCCTCCAGTGTTTTCCAAAGGAGAGCACTCACTTGGTGGAACGGAGTCATGAGAGACCGAGGTGCCGATATAGCAATGGCACAAACGTGGGAAGAATTTAAGAATCTTATGAAGAAAGAATTCTGCCCACGAAGCGAAATGAGGGCACTCGAAAACGAATTCTATTACCTAAAACAATATAGTGGGGAAAACCGTACTTACACTGACCGGTTTGAACAGTTAAGCCTACTCTGCCCCACTATGGTCACACCTTTGGATCGAGCCATTGAGAAATACATTGATGGCCTACCTGATCCAGTCCAAGACATTATCACTGGCAGCAAACCTGCAACACTTAGGGAGGCTAAAGAATTAGCCGCTACCCTAACAAACTCCTAGGTTAGAAAAGGGAAACTTTTTTGAAAGGGAGACAAGAAATGAACTGATAGAACTACTGAGGAGAAACCAAGGGAAACAAGGGCTAAATCTTCCAAAAATTCTAAGAAGCATAAGGCTTCAAAGAATTATCCAATTCCTGCACTAATTCCACTAAACTCAGTACCCTTTAGGGGGTTTTATCATGGAAAACAACCTCGGTGCAATCATTGTAACTATCATCACGCGACAAATTCTCCTTGCCGCCAGTGTACAATCTGTGGTCTTTATGGACATCTAGCTGCAACCTGTTGCATCCAGAACCAAGCATCCCTTACTCAGACTCGCCCTAGAGCATGTTTCAATTGTGGTGATTTAAATCATTTCAAGCAAAACTGCCCTAAACTTGCTAACGGAAATGGATGAGTGTACAATGTCAATGAGGCTCAAGCTGATGATCAAGAACTTATGATCATTTGAACCTCTACATTTCCTGCTTATTTTCGAAAACAATGGACATATTTCAACTATGTTTGTAATGACAATATAAGTTTCAAGAAGTTTTTCTTTATTCTTGTTATTCGTATTCCAATTACAAATTCCAATATAATTACACTATGTGTGATTACAACTACAACCCCGACTTCGAGGATTCTGTTCTTTAGGAACTCAATCTTGTAATTTAGCATACTATGATTGCACTCTAGTGCATTCATACGAACTTGGCAACACGATCGCTACAAATACTATGTGACTACTACCATTTTTGTTTTCATGACATTACATACATGATTTGTTTATTTAGTATGTATAATACATGATTACAAATACATTTTTGCTTTGTATGTTGACCTAACATACTTAGTACACGAATTTCAAATACATTTTGCTTAGTATGTTGACTTAGCATACCTAGCACATGATTTGAAAACATTTTCTCGATATGCTTACACTATTATGACAATACATGCTTAGTATATGTTACATTCTACCAGTTTGGTTAGTATGAAACATGTATTAACATTTGTACTAGAATGAAATATCTGCTACTAATTTTGTTGTATGCAAAACAAGTGGTATCATTGCTAGTATGAAACACAATTTGATTCGATGGATGTTGTGATGATGTTTATTTGATTTAGATGATAGTGCGACCTTATTATTTGTTTTCCCTCGCTTAACAAGAGGAGCTATGTGGACCATGCAACGAAACGAATAATTATGGGTGCACACTTAATTATGAGGTTCGACGCATGAGAATCATAGTAAGCCTTGTTAAGTATGGTGGCATAAAATCTAGAGTGATTAGGTAACGGGAGGGGTATGATGCGATAAGAACATGGTGGATATGCCGATGGTACTTCCTATATATAAGTGTTCTTATTGTGTTATTCTTCAGAACGTTACTAGGATCACTTAGTGATTTTATGTTATCTTGGACCATCATGTGATTATGTGAGATTTGTTATTTGGCTTATTGAATGCAATGACGATGACGAGTACATTCATTAACTCAAATCAAGCCGACCAGGAGTATATTATGGTGTTAAAGGTGACGATCTTGATGCCATAGGTATGTTGACCCGTCTCCTATGCATGAGATGCTCATGGTACATTGCATATACCTCATGGGATGTTAGAAACCGTGTACGTATGGACAAGGCTTAAATGTACACCCCTCTGTTTGCTAGGATTTACACTAAGAGCTTAGTATAACATAGTGCCATACCAAACAATTTTTGTACACTGGTTGACACTTTTAAAGATTCACAAGTTCTAAAGGTTTAAACACCTTTAGATACTTTGAATATCCCAAATCACATTTTGAATCCCCCAAAATTTCCAACACCAAATGATGTTCTAGATCTTTGGGATCCAGCATTCTGTTCATCTTTCAGTTATTTCAATTACGCTCTACAGTCTCCTTCGAATAAATTTCGGAATGAAATTTACTAAAGTTGGGGAGACTGTAGCCCTTGTGCAAAATTTTGAGCTTTCAAAAAAAAACTTTTCCTTTGAAAGCAATTCGACATTTCTAGTGGTTCTTCCTTTGCGGTTCTTCCTTCTGGGACGCCTACGCATCCCATCGACATTTCTAGTGGTTCTTCCTTCACGGGATCTCCCTACCAAGGTCCCGATGAATATGCCGAATGGTGGGGACAGTGGAAATTCGAGTACACTCCTTCCTACCACAACACCCCACCACAGAGGAGCCGTACTTTCATGCTGTAACACCACCACCACCAGTGGAGGAACAACCTCCAGCACCTCCAGAACCGCCGAGGAGAAGAAGGAACGCACGTATGTCTGTGCGTGGGGGCCCACGAATTAGTTTGCCCCAAGCTTCAAGCAACTACCCTCCTATTCCCGAGGATCCACAAATGGATGGACCTTCGAACGCCGTACCGGTCATTGATACCACACCGGCCACCTTTGCACCACAACCACCTCCGATGTGTTTCGAAAACCCAATCCCTACATACCCAGTTGCGACTGGGTATAACCCGTTCGAGCCATAAGCTCCTATAGGTTATAACTACCAACCACCCACTTACGACCCATACGTCGAAGCAATCGCCTATAATGTTCTCTATCCTTCACATTTCCCACCTGCATACCCAACTGGGTATCCTGCCTATGGGTATCAATACCCTCCACCCTAACCACAACCATAATCTCAACCTCAACCTCCACCCCAACAACAACTACCACCCCAACAACAACTAGAAATTTTACAAAGGGTGGAAAATGTTGAACGTAGGGTGGATAGAGGTGAGAGAAAGACCACTAAGTTTCTTAAGAGTCTTTCAAAATTTATCAAGGGAAAAGGGAATGAAGATTGAAGGTTTTATTTTTATCTTGTATTTGTTATTTTAAATTAAGTCCCTGCGTGGACATTTTATTTTAGTATTAGTCCCTAAGTGGACACTATCTTTATGTATTAGTCCCTGCGAGGACTTGTCTTCTTTTTAGTCCCTGCGTTGACAATTTATGTTATTTGAAAGACCTGTTTAGGTCAGTTTTGTAATCATTAGTATTATTAATGAAAATATTCTGTTGGAATTTACATTGTTATTACATACATGTATATTCATTACATCATTGAGCAAACAATCATTTCAATTTCTATTGATCTGCCAAGAAATTTCAAAAGATCTTCTTAATGGTATAACCTAGCCTATATGTCAATATGAACATGGCTATGATGGTAGAACCCTCTTAAGACAATAAATCCTTGTTAACATCCAGAACATGTTAACACTCCGGGCAGTGTGACTTGTGAAACTACACCAGCCGTCGAGGTACTTGGATTCTTCCAAGCCTTTACATATCCTAAATGATCAATGTGAATCATGGCTGATATCATCAAATATGATGATTCATATAGAAACATCCATAAGTGATGTGAATTGTTTTGCCTACGGGCCAAGTTACATCGTTTTTCATAAACGAAGACAGTCGTAGTCTAGGACTCTGTGTCAAAAGGTTAAGAACTGTGTTCAAACCTTAAAGCCTTCGATCCAATAAGATCAAAGCTTATATTTCAAAATTGTCCAAGTGACAAGGCCTTTTGTGCCATTTAAATGTCCTTCAAGATGAGCTTTCGCGTTAAGTAATAATGTCTATACGACTATGACAGCTGTGACATATGTTCCCTGTCTAAGATATAAAGGAATATATCCTTATTAAATGCCTTTGATGGTTCTTTTGTAACCTAGGCTAAATATGATAAAATAATTTCAAAAATAAACGTTCTTCTGAAATGTTAAACCTACTAGCCTATGTGGTTTATTTATACCATGGCTAGTCAATCATCGAATATGATGATTCACTACATGACAACTAAACAAGTTATTGTTACTTGATGTATAACATTCAAAGCTTCACCATGGATAATTCAGACGAGGCACACAGCCACCCAGCATAAGGGAATAATACTACAAGGCTGAATATCACTGGCGCTGATTTACAAGCCATGATAGATATAGCTGTAACAAAAGTTGTGGATAGAGTACTGAAAGAGTCGAGTGATGCTCACTCCAAAACTCACTCTAGGTCCCATTCAAAACCGCATACATCGAAGAAAGATGAATCTAAACATTTATCAAATTAGAAGAGCGAACCACCCAAGCAAATTGTGTTTGATCAGGCACCACGTTTCAAAAAAAGATGTACTTACAAGTACATCATCTCTTGCAAACCAAAAGACTTTACTGGAGAGAAAGGAGCCATTGACTGCATGAAATGGCTCGATGAATTGGAAACAGTGGTGTATATAAGCGGTTGCGCTAAGGAGGATGTGGTTAAATTTGTTTCACAATCTTTCAAGGGCGAAGCCCTCACTTGGTGGAAGGCCTTAATTCAATCCACTGGGAAAATTCCTCTGTACAACCTCTCTTGGGCCAAGTTTGTTGAATTGGTGAAAGAAACATATTGCCCTCAACAATAGGTGGTGAAGGTTGAAACTGATTTCTTGACTTTAGTCATGAAGGACCTAGATTGCGATCATACGTTACCAGTTTCAATTCCATATCCAGACTTGTTCCTTACTTGGTCACTCCTAAACCAAAGTGCATCGCACGCTTCATAGGTGGTCTGGCCCCTGAGATCAAGGGTAACGTCAAGGCTTCAAAGCCTACCACCTACAGGTAAGCTGTGGACCTGTCCTTGTCACTTACACTTGATGTAGTAAGGAGTAGGTCTAGAAAGACCTCAGATGAAGGGAAGAGGAAGAGAGAAGGTGATCAATCCCACCATTCCAACAAGAAAAAAAAAGGAAACTTTGGGTTCAAAAAGAATCCTAATCAGTCAGGTGACAAGCCCATGTGCAAGACTTGTGACAAGAAGCATTTTGGGAAGTGCACCAAATATCCACAAGCCAAGCCCTGTGGGATCTGCAAGAAAAAGGGGTACATGACTTTGGAGTGTAGGAATCTGAAGGATGCAACCTATTATGGTTGCAACGAAAAGGGGCATATCAAGACAAATTGCCTAAAGAATGAAAAGAAGCCTGAAGAGGCTAAGAAATCGAATGCAAGGGTATTCCAGATGAATGCCATAGAAGCAGTGAAGGACGATAAAGTTATAACAGGTACCTTCCTCATAAAGAATATTTATGCTAGAGTTTTATTTGATTCAGGTGCAGATAAGTCCTTTGTAGACCTTAAGTTTAGTAAATTGTTAAACCTGCCTATTAAAAATCTAGATATTAAATATGAGGTAGAACTCGCTAACGGTACCTTAGAAACTGCTTCAACTATTCTTGATGGATGCTTTATATCCATTAAGAATCATTCAATCCCATTATCTCTTCTGCCAATGAAATTGGCGGGGTTTGATATAGTTTTTGTGACAACCTGGGTCACTGTGACCATCAAACAAATACCGAGCCAATGAAATATTGTATTTCATACTTGGGATTTGTAAAAATATGTGTATCGTTTGCACATATCAATTCTTGTTCAATTTCAAACTCTAAATCGCTTTCTGGAAGGTTATACGCGCACCGATGCGTAAAATATAACCAGTTTAATGCAACAAACACTCTGGAATAGTGACATAGGCTTAACATACCTTAAATAACCTTTACTTAACTTAGAAATAAGTTTTGAAGGCTTTGGTATGGCAAAATCAAGTTAAATCGCTTACAGGGACTAAAGTTGACAAACTGCGAAAGTATGCCAATTTGAACTGTAACAGACATTCCGGAACATGACCATAAGTTAAACATACCATAAATATCCTTTATATAGCTTAGAAATAGGCTTTGAGGGGTTCGGTGTGCTAAAATAAACTTTTGGGTCATTCAGGGACTAAAAGTGTCAAAAAGTGCACAAGTTTGCATTTTCGCGCATAACTTACGTTCTGAATACATCTGGACATCCAAAAATTTATGTAAGCATGACTACATTATATTTTATTGTTCGCCTTAAGAAAAATCCATTCGTCGCGTCATTTGGATCGTTTTTCGCGCTTATACGCATTCCGTCGTAATTAAGCGAACATCGCGATCGTACGGCCAAACGAACCGACATCTGAGATATTTTTGAGCATGTTTTGAGTTCCCTATACTTTAACTTCATTTTAGAGCCTTGAAATGAGGTTAACAGGGTTCAAACGCATCGAAAATCGCTTAAACGGGCTGCAGGGACTAAACCTGTCACTTTTGAAACAATTCTGGAACTGGGAGGCAGTAGCGTAGCGCGAGCCCTAAGGGCCTATCAGTCGCGCTACGCGAGTGCATGATCTGATCAGATTCAATGTTTTAAACACAAGTTGCAGCTGATTGATCCTTCACCACATGCTCTAAGTTGCTTAGTCACTAAGATAAGGAGCATATGTGGCTTCCATAACCTTTCAACAAGTGTACGGATGTGATCGAATCACGGTTTCCATGAAACGATCTCAACGGTTCACCGAAAACTATAAATACCCCAACACCCCCATTGCTAAAATCACTAGAAATTTGATTTGAGAAACTCTAAGTTGAAACATTTGTTTCATACCTGAGATTTTTTAATCAAGTTTAGCATTCGGGGACCCTTCGTAAGTATTCTTTCGTTCTTTTCCTTATTTTACTGCTTTTCGAGTCAGAAAGTCAAACTTTGTTTGACTTTCAGCGTTGACCAGTAATGGTCAATGCGAAGTTCGGTTGAACTTCGCAACGTGAGTGTAATCACGTTGGTTATAGTCCCTTGGGACTATACCTACTGATTACCACGTTGTCTAGGGTCGTAGGGTAGGCGATCTGATAAATCGCCTATACCTTCGAACCCGACCCAGTTTGGTCGATCATTAGGATCCGACCAAATACATTAGGTGACCATAGTGTAGGGAATAACCTTCCGAGGTTATACCCTATGGTCACATCGTTTAAGTAGTTGTATGATAGGTAGTTAATATGCCTTAGGTAAATTACCAGAATACCCTTTTCATGTATAATTGGTAATTAAGCATATGTAACCTAAACTTTTGTCACATAACTGATTTTGTAACATGTTTAGGCATATAACACTTGTCATAGGACTAGTTAGGCGATCCGAACGCGTTTCACGCAAACGACGCGTTAAAGTAGCATAAGCTACCTAAACGGGTCGTAATGGGTCGTAAACACTTAGGTTAAGTTTCATTTAGTATGTAGGCTTTGTTAAACCAAATGACACGAGTCTCTACACTCGTTTGGTTTACAAACCCTAATGCTACCCGATCTTCCGATTTAGGTCCGGTTTATTAATGTAGTTACCTATAGTAGGTGCCGTTTGATTCTGTGATCTCTATCTTTGCTTGGTGGTTATCCTAGGACTTCTGAGCAATCTCAAGTGAGTACATAGACCCCTCTTTTACTGTTTTCCAAACTGTTTTGGGGTGGAACACATGTGCCTACTTGTTACTTTCATGCTTTCCTGTTTTGACATCATATAACTGCTATGTTCATTAGTACATTATAGTACATGATTTCATTACATTTCATACTACGTATGTCCATTTTGTGCATACTTAGTACATTGTTTTATACTGCATCTCTGTTGCATATGCTTATCCAGCTTATGAACACATTATACTACATATTGAACCGTTGTAATTATTTGACTATGTGAACCGTTTATAACTATGAACCGTTTGTATCTGTGAACCGTTGTATCTGTGAACCGTTTGTATCTGTGAACCGTTTATATCTGTGAACCATTTGTATCTGTGAACCGTTTGTATCTGTGAACCGTTTATATCTGTGAACCGTTTGTATCTGTGAACCGTTTGTATCTGTGAACCGTTTGTATCTGTGAACCGTATTTGACCATACATAAACATTTCTACTATTGTTAAACATTACTTTGGTGGTTTGGTTTGATTAAATGATTAAGTAACGATACGTGTGTAATATGATACAAGCATGGTGGATACGCCGCTGGTACTTCCTATATATAAGTGTTTGTATGGTATTACATATTGTAGCGTTATTTGAATCATTTCAGTTTGATACATATAACATTTTATACAAATAACATACTTTTCATAAGACATTGTTCTACAACCAACTTATCTTATACAAACTCATTTTTACATGATTATTCATTTAACCTTACATTTACTTATACATATCAACTGATCTTATCGTTTTCAAATGATTTACAAAACAAAGCAAATTACAAGGTTCATGACTAAACATTTTCTCAAACATAAGTCATGAAACCTATTTTCACAAAACCTATGTATCTCACAGGCATTTTTATGCTGACGTACCTATTTTCACATGTGTTTTTCAGGAGCTGTTGCATAAGATGATCAAGATACACATAGGCAGACTTGGGCTTTAGTGACAATAAAAGATGCAAGACTAGTTAATTATGTTGTATTTCCTTGTTTGATAAGACATTGTAACACTTTTAATCAATAAAACAAAACTTCAATTGCCATGGATTTGAGACAATTAATTCTGTTACAACACTCCCCGATGTTTCCGCCACGTTTAGTATGTTCTACGTGGTCGGGGTGTGATAGTTTTAGGCATGGATTGGTTATCACGTAACCAAGCCCAAATCACTTGTGATAAGAAACTAGTCAACATCAAAACCCCTTCTGGTGAATCAATCACCATTCAAGGAGATACGCACTATGGATTGCCTGATCAAGTATCTATGCTTAAGGCATCTAAGTGCTTGAAGAGCGGTTGTGTCATCTACATGGCACAGCTAACAGTGGACAAGCCGAAGCCCAAAATAGAAGACATTCGGTCATCTCTGAATACCCAGATCTCTTTCCTGAGGAACTACTTGGATTACCTCCCGAGAGGCAAGTAGAGTTCAGGATCGACATTATGCCTGGGGCAGCACCGATTGCATAAGCTGTCGCAACCCCCAACCCCTACCTCGGGAGCGGGTGCCGTGAGATCCAGATCAGTGGTATCGGTGTTTATTAATTTGGCAGCGAAATACATCAGGACCGTAGTTAGGAAATATTTTTATCAGAGTTAAACACCAAAATGTTTAAAATAGATAAATGGGATAAAACCCAAGTTTTGCTGATAATACATTTATAGGGATAAACTCTAATTATTGAAAACAAAATTCCTTTTTATTTAGGTAACTTTTATAGCAATTTTTCCAAGCCTTCAGTGCTCTCCAGCTGGCTTCTATTGGCTTTCACATTGTGTTACCTGAAACGTGTTTTAAAAACATTTTATCAGCAAGAAATACTGGCAAATACATTCCATTTTGGTAAAGCATTAGTTGTTTACATATTACAGTATTAAGGGCGATTACAATGTTTATATCTACACAATTACTCGGTCAGTACGTGTCACTCGACGGATCTGTAACTATGGCCATATCACATATTAGATACCCGTGCCCAATTGTGAAGGTTATCAAGTGCTGTATACAAACCCCGTAATACTGGCAGTAATTGTAGAATTACAAAGACTTAACCACTGTAATTGTATTTGAAAACATTTAAGGTTTTGGTAAAACATTTTGACTCACAAAAAGGTACTCACAAACGGTGAGAAAAAGTAAATGTACTTACATTGTTGACTTAGGTGATATTACTATAGCTTCCTGGTGATTCTCCTGGTTATTATCTATTAAAATTAAACAATGCACACGTGTTATTAAAATAACCCAAATCACATTAACCGTACAACTCGAGACAGAATTCCAATGACTGAGTCAGGCAGAGCCTTGACATGCGTTACAGAATCCTAAATCAATCGAGTGTAACACGAGACAAAACTCCAACGAATGAGTCAGGCAGAACCTTGACATGCGTTACGGAGCCCTAAATCGATCGTGTAGGGTAACAGCAGGGTTATAATACATACAACGAGGCAGAGCTTCCCTTTATAGTGGGTATTATGTCCGGGTATAATTTCTACTAACAGAATATTGATAGAGATTTTTAGAAATGAACGACTGAACAAATGAGCTGTTCACCTCAATTTATAGGGCTGGACTAGCCACGACAATCTTGGCCAAGTTTTTCGCGGCCCGCGAAGACTCTAGGCTAGGCCCTAGCTTGGTCGAGTCAAGGGTGTAGCCTTCACACACATTAGGACACGTGGCGGCATTGTGTGTCCGGCAAGTATGGACCGTCGCGCCCCGCGTGAGACCAAGGAGGTCTTGGTCGCGGCCAGCGAGAGAGGTGAGGAATGGTTTTTATTTGTTTTTTATAAGTTTGAGGGTATTTCGGGCTCGTTTCTCGCATACGGGGTATATAAGGAACGTTTTAGGGTCACGTTAAGGGTTCTAGGAGGGTTGTTATATCCTCCCCACCTTGTTTTAGATCTCGTCCTCGAGGTCTACTGGAGCAGGTGTGGGTATTTCCTCTTCATTTCTAACTCGAGTTCCCAAGTGTATTCTGGTCCTCATTTGGAATCTCATTTCACTTTGACCAGAACTAGTCTCTTATGTATGAGATTCTTAATCTTTCTATCTTCATTCTGAATGAGTTTTTCGATAAACTTAAGTTTCTCACTTACCTCTATGTCCTTAAGAGGTATCACTAATGATTCATTTGCTAAACACTTTTTGAGATTACATACATGAAACACATCATGTATTCCTGCCATTTCCTCTGGCAGTTGTAGCTGATAGGCTACGGGTCCTACTATTCTAATAATCTCAAAAGGTCCAACATATCTGGGACTTAGCTTTCCTCTTTTAACAAATCTAACTATTGCATTCCATGGAGAAACTTTTAACAATACCTTATCTCCTACTTGAAATTAAAGGTTTTCGTCTGTTATCTACATAACTCTTTTGATGATCTCGTGCTGCTTTTAGTCTTTCCTTGACTTGAATTATCTTATCTGTTGTTTCTTGCACTATCTTTGGTCCAGATAATTGCTTTTCTCCAATCTCTGCCCGATAGACTGGAGTTCTGCACTTTCGCCCATAAAGTGCTTCAAATGGTGCAACATTAATGCTTATATGATAGCTGTTATTGTAGGAAAATTCTATAAATGGTAAATGGTCGTCCCAATTTCCTCCGAAATCAATTACACAGGCTCTAAGCATATCTTCCATTGTTTGTATTATCCTTTCGCTTTGTCCGTCCATTTGTGGATGATAAGTTGTGCTTAGATTTAACATGGTTCCCATTACTTTTTGGAAACTTGTCCCAAAATGAGAAGTAAAACGGCTATCTCTATCAGATACGATAGATAAAGGAATTCCATGTAATGAAATTATTTCATTTACATATAGCTTAGCTAACTGTTCCATACTGAAAGTTTCCTTCATTGGTAAGAAATGAGCAGATTTGGTCAATCTGTCAACAATCACCCAGATTGTATCATTTCCTTTTCTTGTCTTGGGTAATTTAGTAACAAAGTCCATTGTTATCAATTCCCATTTCTATATTGGCATTTCTTATTGTTGCAATAATCCTGAGGGTTTCTGATGTTCAGCTTTAATTTGTGAACAAGTTAAACATTTAGCAACGTAGTTTGCTATATCCTTTTTCATTCCTATCCACCAGAAATTCTTTCTTAGATCTTGATACATCTTATCACTTCTGGGATGTATCGTATACTTAGACTTATGAGCTTCTTCTTGAATTTTATGGCGTAGGTTTCCTTTTTTAGGTATCCACATCCTTTTCTTATAGAACTTCCAAATTCCATATGTTCCTTGTTCTATCTCCTTAATCATTCCTTTTAATTTTTCAACATCGTCCTTGATCGCTATTTCCTGTACTTTTCTGATTTGATCATTTAAATCTAGTTGTAGATTTAATCTAAGAGAACGTACTCGTTTCGGCTTTTCATGATACTTTCGACTTAAAGCATTAGCTACTACATTAGCTTTCCCAGCATGATACTGGATATCACAATCATAATCACTAAGAACTTCCATCCAGCGTCTCTGTCTCATATTTAATTCTTTTTGCCCAACAAATGTACCTTAAACTCTTATGATCGGTGAAGACAACGAATTTATTTCCATATAAATAGTGTCTCCCAATCTTAAGGGCAAAAACTATGCCTCCTAACTTTAGATCATGGGTTGTATAATTTTCTTCATGTTTCTTAAGTTGTCTAGAGGCATAGGCTATAACCTTCTGATGTTGCATCAACACACATCCATATTCTAACTTAGACACATCACAATAGACTATAAAGTCTTCAGTTCCTTCTGATAATGCGAGTATGGGTGCGTTGGTTAACCTTTGCTTAAGAATCTTAAAAGCTTCTTCCTGTTTTGGTCCCCATTCAAACTTAACTGATTTGCAGGTCAGTTTGGTTAATGGAATAACTATTCTAGAGAAATCTCGGATAAACCGTCTATAATATCTTGCCAGTCCAAGAAAACTTCATACTTATGTTGGTGAGTTAGGGACTTTCCACTTAGTAATCGCCTCGATCTTTGTGGGATCCACATAAATTCCTTCATGATTAACCAGATGTCCAAGGAATTGAACTTCTTGTAACCAAAATTCACATTTTGAGAATTTAGCATAAAGCTTTTCTTTTCTCAACAATGTCAGAAGTGTATGCAGATGCGCTTCGTGTTCCTCTTTACTGTTAGAGTAAATTAGAATATCATCTATGAAGACAATTATGAATTTATCCAGGTATGGTTTACATATCCTGTTCATCATGTCCATAAATGCGGCTGGGGCATTGGTTAAACCAAATGGCATGACGGTAAATTCATAATGACCGTATCTTGTTCTGAAAGCAGTTTTAGGAATGTCCTCTTCATGTACTTTCAGTTGATGATATCCTGAGCGTAAGTCGATCTTAGAAAAGAATCGAGCTCCTTGAAGTTGATCGAACAGATCATCGATTCTCGGTAGTGGGTACCGATTCTTAATCGTAACCTTGTTCAAGTCTCGGTAATCAATGCACATACGCATCGATCCGTCTTTCTTCTTAACAAACAACACTGGTGCTCCCCATGGTGACGAACTTGTTTTATAAAACCTTTGTCAAGAAGTTCGTCCAATTGTTTCATCAGTTCCTACATCTCCGTTGGTGCTAATCGATATGGTGCTTTGGCAATCGGTGTCGTTCCTGGGATTAAGTGAATCCTAAACTCAACCTCTCTATCAGCGGTAATCCAGGTAACTCTTCTGGAAAGACGTCTGAGAATTTAGATATTATGGGAATATCTTTTAATTCTTTTCCTTTAGTATTAGTGATTACAGAAATCATATATACTACTCCTCCTTTCCTTTCATAACTTGCAGCTTTAATCACAGAGATGAATTTTGTCGGTCTGGTTGGCTTATCTCCTTTAATTGTGATCTTTTCACTAGTTAGTGTACTTACTTGTACTGTCTTTTGATCACATAAAATACTGGCACGGTTGGCTACCAACCAATCCATTCCTAATACAACATCGAATCTGGCCAAATTCATTGGATAAAGGTTAGCAAAGAAATGATGGTTCAGGATTTCTATTCTTGCTCCCTGCAAGATTTCACTTATCTTAATGGATTCTCCGTTTGCTGTCTCTACCAGACAATCTTGTTGAAGTTTAGCTAGGGGTTGGTCAAGAAGTTTGTAGAAAGAAGTATTGATAAAACTTTGGTTTGCACCAGAGTCTAGCAATACTTTGGCAAATATATTATTAACTAAGAACGTACCGGCAATCACATCCGAAATCATCTTGGCTTCCTCTGCTGTCAAAACAAAGGCTTGGTCATTCTTCTTTGGAGCTTCAGCTGTCTTAGCCTTGTTAGTTGTGGCTAGAGCTAGTTTCAGACAGTTTGGTTTGATCTGACCAGTCTCTCCGCAATTGTAGCATATTCTGGCACTAGCCTTTCTCCTACAATCTTCTTCCTTATGTCTTGGGTACTTGCAAAAGTTGCAGGACACAGCACACTTTCCTGAGTGCTTCTTTTTACAAAACTTACAATAGGGTGTAAAAGAACCTGTTCCTTTTCCACGGTAGGAATTAACAAAACGAAATTCTTGGGTAAGCTTTTGAGCTACGTTCTTTTTCTGGTTTTCCTCTTGTGTACGCACCTATTCATCAGTCAGAGTATTGGCTAGTTCTACTGCTTCTTCTATGGTTTGCGGTCTAGCTGCCTTGACTACATGTCTAATCTCACTAATTAATCCCCAAATATAACGGGAGATTAACACTAGTTCAGGTGAGGCTAAGGTTGGCACTATCCTAGCATATTCGAAGAATATGGTAGTTTAACCTTTGCAGTCTATTCCAGTCATTCTATGATTTAGGAACTTATTGGCGATTTGTTCCTTTCTTAGGAGGACTAAATTTTCTTTCAACCATTTCCTTAAAGTTGATTCATTCCATATTATAAACTCTGTCACTTCCCCTAGAGTGGAGAATCGTATTCCACCATTCTAAGGCTGCATTTTTGAAAAGATTAGAAGCAAACATCATCTTATCTTTATCTGTAAATTTACTTATTTTTATGACTGCTTCTGTCTTTTCTATCCAACGTAAGGCTGCAATGGCTCCTTCATTGCCTGAGAATTGTATGGGTTTGTAGGCCAAGAATTCTTTATAAGAACAACCGTAAGAAGCGGTTCTTCTTCTTTTAGGAATTAGAGCTTGGATTATAGGTCCAGTATTATTGTTCACACAATGACTTGGTTCAGTGTGTTGGTGTTTACTTCCATTTGCAGATTTATTATTTTCTGCTTCTTTAACAGTTTTGATGATATAGGGCATAGCATCTATAATTCCTAGTGCTACTATATGTTGGATGTCACTGTTATCTATTTGGTTTCCATTATTCTCATTATTTTGATTTTCCTGATTTACTTCATTGTCCATCTGGATTGTTAACATTTATCAAGTATTAATTATCATAGAATAAATCTAATACAATTATTTATACACAATCACACAAACAAGTTGATAAAAAACGTCGATCACTGTGACTTTTACTCTTTCTATATATATGCGTCTATTACAAACTACAACTGGAAATCAAATATACTAGTAGTTATGCATCCGTATCTCTTTTAGTCTATCTATAGATTTTTTTTTATCAAAATACAAAATTACACATATATCTAGGCATTTTATAAGTATCTTCTAGGTACCGTTCATCCAATACTGCATTTCCCGCTCATCATATTTCCAAACTAGTTTCTCCCCTATCTCTTGAATTCTATTCCCTTCATTCACTAAATTTTCTCCATACCGATGCAGTTCCTGCACACATTTTCTACTCATTGGTGGGTCTACTGGGTCAGGATGAGGTACGGGTTCCTCATAAGGGTCTGCACTATTCATTTCAAAAAATGTTCTATCATCATCCCACCACAGATCACGTTCTAAAGGCATTGGTTTTTTGGGAGTATATAGGGTAGAGTATGACCTATTGTCGTCAAACCATTGATCATATTCTAAAGGGTTTGGGTTTGGGATTCTAGGTAATACATTGGGGTCAAATGCAGGTATCGGGAATTGGTTTGCTTGGTTGGGTTCTAGCATTTGTTGGTCTGGGAATAAAGGTAACAATGGCGGTTCGGCTATTTGGTTTAAGTTAGCGTCTACTGCGGTAGTGGCTAACATATGGAAATCGGCCAATTGTTTATCTAGTTCCTCTTCCCAAGGTGGCCTATTGACTGTTTCCTGAGTTTATGCATTTGCTTCCCTATTAGCTCTGACTATTGCTCTCTGTTGTTGTAACTTCTTCATTCTTTTCTTCTCTCATGTGCTCCTCTATTACACCAACCTCTCTTTTTAGTAGTAAAGGGTTCCTCAGACTGTGCCTTAATTATAAATATCTCTTCCTCAGTATCGGCTGAGTATCCTGAGGGATTAGGTTGAGATGATGCTCCCTCATCTTTTGGTGAACTAGCTATATGACGATAAGCGTTCAATGTTCCTTGCTCACTCATACTGTATACTAACAAATAGACAAATAACAAAAAACAATAATATACAAATTTACACATAATCATTTCCTAACACAAAATTTAAAATTTAAGTGTCAACAGAACACTTCTTTAGCTGAAACCAGTGGCTGTAGCTCTGATACCACTCTCTGTCGCAACCCCCGACCCCTACCCCGGGAGCGGGTGCCGCGAGATCCAGATCAGTGGTATCGGTGTTTATTAATTTGGCAGCGGAATACATCAGGACCATAGTTAGGAAATATTTTTATCAGAGTTAAACACCAAAATGTTTAAAATAGATAAATGGGATAAAACCCAAGTTTGGCTGATAATACATTTATAGGGATAAACCCTAATTATTGAAAACAAAATTCCTTTTTATTTAGGTAACTTTTATAGCCACTTTTCCAAGACTTCAGTGCTCTCCAACTGGCTTCTATTGGCTTTCACATTGTGTTACCTAAAACGTGTTTTAAAAACATTTTATCAGCAAGAAATACTGGCAGGTACATTCCATTTTGGTAAAGCATTAGTTGTTTACATATTACAGTATTAAGGGCGATTACAATGTTTATATCTACACAATTACTCGGTCAGTACGTGTCACTCGATGGATCTGTGACTATGGTCATATCACACATTAGATACCCATGCCCAATTGTGAAGGTTATCAAGTGCTATATACAAACCCAATAATACTGGCAGTAATTGTAGAATTACAAAGACTTAATCACTATAATTGTATTTGAAAACATTTGAGGTTTTGGTAAAACATTTTGACTCACAAAAAGGTACTCACAAACGGTGAGAAAAAGTAAATGTACTTACATTGTTGACTTAGGTGATATTACTATAGCTTCCTGGTGATTCTCCTGGTTATTATCTATTAAAATTAAACATTGCACACGTGTTAGTAAAATAACTCAAATCACATTAACCGTACAACTCGAGACAGAATTCCAATGACTGAGTCAGGCAGAGCCTTGACAAGCGTTACGGAATCCTAAATCAATCGAGTGTAACATGAGACAGAACTCCAACGACTGAGTTAAGCAGAGCCTTGAAATGCCTTACGGAGCCCTAAATTGATCTTGTAGGGTAACAGAAGGGTTATAATACATACAACGAAGCAGAGTTTGGCTTTATAGTGGGTATTATGCCGGGGTATAATTTCTACTAACAGAATACTAAGAGAGATTTTTAGAAATGAATGACTGAACAAATGAGCCGTTCAACTCAATTTATAGGGCTGGATTAGCCGCGACAATCTTGGCCAAGTCTTTCGCGGCCAGCGAGGACTCGAGGCTAGGCCCTAGCTTGGTCAAGTCAAGGGTGTAGCCTTCACACGCGTTAGGACACGTGGCGGCATTGTGCGTCCGGCAAGTATGGACCGTCGCGCCCGTGAGAAACCAAGGAGGTCTTGGTCGCGGCCCGCGAGCGAGGTGAGGAATGGTTTTTATTTGATTTTTATAAGTTTGAGGGTATTTCGGGCTCGTTTCTCACATACGGGGTATATAAGGAACGTTTTAGGGTCACGTTAAGGGTTCTAGGAGGGTTGTTATATCCTCCCCACCTTGTTTTAGATCTTGTCCTCGAGGTCTACTGGAACAGGTGTGGGTATTTCCTCTTCATTTCTGACTCGAGTTCCCAAGTGTATTCTGGTCCTCTCTTGGAATCCCATTTCACTTTGACCAGAACTAGTCTCTTGTGTTTGAGATTCTTGATCTTTCTATCTTCAATCTGAATGGGTTTTTCGATAAACTTAAGTTTCTCATTTACCTCTATGTCCTTAAGAGGTATCACTAATGATTCATCTGCTAAACACTTTTTGAGATTACATACATGAAACACATCATGTATTCCTACCATTTCCTCTGGCAGTTGTAACTGATAGGCTATGGTTCCTATTCTTCTAATAATCTCAAAAGGTCCAACATATCTGGGGCTTAGCTTTCCTCTTTTAACAAATCTGACTATTCCATTCCATGAAGAAACTTTTAACAATACCTTATCTCCTACTTGAAATTAAAGGTTTTCGTCTGTTATCTGCATAACTCTTTTGACGATCTCGTGCTGCTTTTAGTCTTTCCTTGGCCAAGTCTTTCGCGGCCCGAGAAGACTCAAGGCTAGGCCCTAGCTTGGTCGAGTCAAGGGTGTAGCCTTCACACGCGTTAGGACACGTGGCGGCATTGTGTGTCCGACAAGTATGGACCGTCGCGCCCCGCGAGAGACCAAGGAGGTCTTGGTCGCGGCCCGCGAGCAAGGTAAGGAAATGTTATTATTTGATTTTTATAAGTGTGAGGGTATTTCGGTCTCATTTCTCGCATACGGGGTATATAAGGAACATTTTAGGGTCACGTTAATGGTTCAAGGAGGGTTGTTATACGAGCTCCTTACCGCTTAGCACCAACCGAGATGAAAGAACTAAGAGCCCAATTGGATAAACTTTTGGAAAAGGGTTTCATTCAACCCAGCTCGTCACCTTAGGGAGCGCACATTCTGCTTGTTAAGAAGAAGGATGGTTTAATGCGCCTGTGGATTGATTACCGTGTGCTAAACAAAGTAACAATCAAGAACCGCTATCCATTGCTCAGGATCGACGATCTGTTTGATCAACTTCAATGGGCAAGCTTCTTTTCAAAGATTGATCTAAGTCGGGTATCATCATCTCAAAGTTAGAACTGAAGATGTACCTAAGACCGCGTTTAGAACGAGGTACGGCCATTATGAGTTCTTAGTGATGCATTTTGGGCTCACTAACGCACCTGCAGCATTCATGGACCTCATGAATCAAGTCTGTAACCTGTACCCGGACAAGTTTGTCATTTTCTTTATAGATGACATACTTATTTATTCTCGTAATCAGGCTGATCACAAGAAATACCTTCGGTGCATCCTAGAACTTCTACAACAGGAGAAGCTATACGCTAAATTCTCCAGTGTGGTATCCAAGTGGATCCCGCTAAAATAGAAGGAATCATGAACTGGGAAGCACCTAAGACACATACTGAAATTCGCAGCTTCTTAGGGTTGGCAGGATATTATAGAAGATTTATCAAGAACTTCTCAAGGATAGCCTCCCCTCTAACTACTTTGACCCGCAAGAATGTAAAATTTAATTGGGGTCCTAAACAGCAGGAGTCTTTTGAGATCCTCAAACAGAAGCTGAGCAATGCTCCAGTATTGACATTGCCTGAAGGAATAGAAGAATTCGTTGTCTACTGTGATGCTTCGCACACTGGCATGGGTTGTGTGCTTATGCAAAGAGGCAAGGTGATTGCCTACGCATCACAACAACTGAAGGTGCATGAAAAGAATTACACCACCCACGACTTGGAATTGGGTGCCATTGTATTTGCACTAAAGCTGTGGAGACATTATTTGTATGGAACTAAATGTGTGATATACACAGATCACAAAAGTCTCCAACACTTATTTAACCAGAAGGATCTCAACATGAGACAACACCGATGGATGGAAACGTTAAATGATTTCGACTGCGAGATTCGCTACCATCCTGGCAAAGAGAATGTAGTCGCTGATGCATTAAGCCGAAAAGAAAAATCAAACTTGTATTGGAAGCTAACCTTAAAAACAGTTTAAACGAAAAAGTGTTAGCTACACAGAAAGAAGCTGTATTGGAAGCTAACCTTCCAGGAGAAAAATTAGGTGCAACTATTTATCAGTTGTCACCTGGTAATGATGGAATTCTCAGGTTAAATGGTCGAACCTGGGTTCCTATTCATGGAGGACTTAGAGATATAATCCTCCAGGAAGCTCATAATTCCAGATATTCAGTTCACCATAGAGGTGACAAAATGTATCAGGATTTAAAGGCAAATTATTGGTGGATGGGTTTGATGAAATCCAAAGCCACACACGTAGCTAAGTGTCTGACGTGCTCACAAGTTAAAGTCGAGCATCAAAAGTCGTCAGGACTACTACAACAATTAGCACTTCCCACATGGAAATGGGAAATGGTAACTATGGATTTCATCACCAAGTTACCTAAAACAAAACATGGAAATGATACAATATGGATCATAGTTGACAGACTGACTAAGTCAGCTCATTTCTTACCCATTAAGGAGACTCATAGCTCCGATAAACTAGCAAAGATATACATAGACGAGATTGTGTCCCGTCACGGAGTGCCAATATCTATTGTATCTGATAGAGATACTAGATATACTTCTCATTTTTGGAAAAGTTTCCAATAGTCTTTAGGCACTCGTTTGAATTTCAGTACTGCTTACCATCCTCAAACGGATGGACAAAGTGAACGTATGATTCAAACACTCGAAGACATGCTTCGTGCATGTGTAATTGATTTAGGTGGTAGTTGGGATGACCATCTCCCCCTGATCAAATTCTCCTACAATAATAGTTACCATCTGAGCATTCAGGCTGCGCCTTTCGAGGCCTTACATGGGAGAAAATGCAGAACGCCCGTTTGTTGGGCAGAAGTGGGGGAGGCCCAGCTATCAGGACCTGAAATAGTCCTGGAGACGACATACAAGATTGTCTAGATCCGTGATCGTCTAAAAGATGCCAGAGACAGGCGGAAAAGCTATGCCGACAAGAGGCGCAAACCTCTAAAATTCGAAGTAGGAGAGAAAGTCTTACTAAAAGTGTCACCCTGGAAAGGGGTGATGCATTTTGGTAAAAAGGGAAAACTAATCCCAAGATACATTGGACCATTCGAGATCATCGAATGCTTCGGTAGTGTGTCCTATAAGCTGAACTTGCCTGAGGAGCTTAGTGGAATTCACAATGTGTTCCACATCTGTAACTTAAAGAAATGTCTAGCTGATGAATCACTAGCAATGTCTCATAAAGATGTGCAGATAGTTGAAAGCCTGAGGTTTGTTGAAAGACCAATATTGATCGAGGATCGATAGGTTAAAAAGCTCCGAAGGAAGCACGTACCAATTGTAAAAGTGAAGTGGGATGCTCGTAGAGGCCTTGAGTATACGTGGGAGGTTGAGTCCATTATGCGACAAAAGTACCCTCACTTATTTCAGTAAATCTCGAGGTCGAGATTTCTTTTAAGAGGGTGAGGATGTAACACCTTGTAAAATTGTGTCCAATGATGTGAAGACACGTGTCCTAAACCCTGACTGTGTAAAAAGTTGATTAAGAAGGACTAAAGTTGACAAACAGTGAAAATATGTATGTGAAGGGACAAAAAGTGTCAACATGCTTAAACTATGCCTCTGAATGACCTTATATGATGTTCGTATTCCCAAACGAGTAAATTATTGGGCATGAGAAGCCATTTGTGAAAACAATTGAAAATTTATAAGACAAAGGGGTTAAACGTGTCAACATGTTAATTCTTACCTCTGAGTGACCTTTTAACGAACCCAGAGCTTTGTAATGTTCAATCATACTCTCGGTAATGTTTGATATTGACTATGAAGGATTTGATACCGTTATACGATAAAATGTGCAAGAATTAAAGAAGAAGGGTTAAAAGCGTAAATTATAGAAACTAGTACCTCTGGGTGATCTTTTAACCAAACACGAGCCTAATGATGTTGGTTATAACTTCCAAGATCATCAAAAACTAACTATAGGGACTAAATGTGTCTAAAATGAAACATATATGAAATTATAAGGACCAGGGACTGAAACTGTCATTATGGAAACTTGTTTTACTGGAACTCATGGCGAGTCGCGGCCCGCGAAGATGAAGGCTATTTCTCTCGCGCCCCACGAGAGAGTGTCCAGTTCTGAAATTTATGGACAGCTGCATGTATTGCAGCCTTGAGCCCCAATCAAACCACCATGCAGTCTGAATTCGAAACCAGAAGCATGCAAATGGTATTTCAAAACCCCTTGGACACTTGTGATGATCAGTGGAGGCCTTTAACACCTGTCTTCATCTTGAGAATCCAAGAATTAGTATAAATAAGGACCTTGGGGTGCCTTCATTTCTTGCATCATTCACAAATTCTTCTCTTCTCACTTGCTTGAGATTTCTTGGAGATTCCTGATCATAGGAGACTCCCTTAAGTTAAAGATTTCGAGATAGGACCTGTTGTAAGTGTCCCTAGCCTCTCTTGTTCGATTTTTAAGTTTTTAAAAGACGAAAGTCAAATTTGCCGCTAGAAGGCTTTGACTTTCGGTTTAGACCTAAACGGTCCACTCATTGTTCGAGGTGAATATGAATATGGCTACGTGATCATAATTAGGTAGGTGTTAATCCCTCAAAAGGGCACCTCCTAATTACCACGTTTACTTAGATAATTGTCGGGTCAAAGTAATTAAAATAAAAAGTCAAATGGGTCAGTTTTTAAATAAATTCAAATCTGATAATGTAGAAGTTATAAAACATTGTTTTATCACTCTAACAACTTGGTAAACATTATTAGAACATATATAAACATGTTCAACCCGACAGTTCTAAGTTTAGGCTCGATTCGCAACCAAAAGTCGCAAACGCTTGACTTTTGCTTTGACGTTCAGTTCGGACCCGAATTAGCTTAGTTTTTTTATGCATTAAGGTTCCTTTGTGACCATATTATTTTGTAGCATAACCCTCTGTGGTTATATTACAAGGCCACATAGTAATCTGAGTTTATATGCTTTTTTCTGTTATTATGCTTTAAGTTGACTAATATGCCCTTTTGTCTAAAAATAAGGCTTTTAATATAAATGAACATGCAAATGAACTAAGTACTGATTAGTAAACATGTTTAGAATATTTTGATATTTACAATCTGGTCATAAACTGAAGTTATGTAATTAATCGAAAAATATGCTTTTATAAGGACTAAAATGCCCTTTAGTATGCAAATCAAGTTTTAAACATCATTTTGACATAAAAATCTTTACCTACTGTTGTGATATCATATTAAGGATTTAATGGGATGTTAGGTTAGATTATATACTGACCTTAACCTTGAGTTCTTATATAAAGCCTATAAATGACGATAATACCCTTTTTACGAATAAAATTGGTTTTAAATATAGTGAACATGCAAAACCCTTTTGCAACTGTTATGTTATGAAAAAAAAAATATTTTGACCAAGACTTGTTACTTACTGACTTTATACATTATTTTAAATATTTTTATAGTAGGTATAAGTCATGAACTCAGAATCCCTAATAAGTCCCTAAAACTATGTGTGAAATGACCAAAATGCCCCTAAAGTGCATAGTTTGACCATAAATCATAAACCACACATATGGTTGATATCCTACTAATATAATATCATAGATTAAATATTTTTACAGAATGTTTATGACCAGAACTTCAGTTTACATACAAACCTCTTTATAAACCTTAAAATGACCAAAATGCCCTTATGAGCCTTAATTCGGTTTTATAATCCTTATGGGCATACATATTGATATCTTACTGATGTCATAACATATTTTAAGCATAATAATATATGGAACTTGTATATGACTCACCCGGTTACCCGTTTATGCTTATATGCATTCGGTTCGGTTTATGTAACTAGTTTGCATAAATTAACCGAAACGGGTTTAACCTTATCATTTAAACCTCAAAACCCAGAATGTATATAGTTTACCCATATTATACAAGTCTTCATACTTGTTGGGTCTAAATCACATTCCATTCCGGTCATCGCTTAATCTAGCGTTTCGTACCATAAAACGTTCTTTAAACTAACCGGTCTAAGTTCTCGACTTAAATAAGGCCCATTAGTATTCTAATAGGTTAATATTACCTTCATTCCAGACTAGAAAGCCCCAATAAAAGTTACCTTCACAAAGTCTAAGTAATTATACGGCTGAGTAGATAGTTCTTGCATTAAAAACTCAGGTAAATACTTTTAACTTATTTTCCCTTATGCCGGTTTGGGATATGGTAAATTATTACCGTTTGGTCGCGTATGGGATCATTTGGTCGGATTGTGATTAATAAATACGCATAACCCGTTTTAATCCGTTTTGTTTGATAACATAAACAATTGGGGGTTAACGACCGTGTCCTGGATATCCTTGGCTCATTTAAGTTACTAATGGCCACGACCTATACACCCGACAGATGGAAAATGCTAAAATATAAAAATTACCCACAAATTGGGGATAACTCCTCTGTGGGTTTTATAAGTGGTGTCTCGGTTAATCATGTCCCGGTTTCTAAACCGGGCCCCATATGTATGACAAACAAGTAAATCTGTATACAAGATTATAAATGTAATTATCCCAAGTTATAAAATATTTTTCGTGCCATGTGCACCTAAACCAATTTTCTTAAACATTTTCAAATGAGTCAGTTAATTGTATTTATCAGTGTAAACTGACGTATTTTCAAAAGACTAAGTGATAGGTACTACGCGTAATAAGCTGGGAGCTACTTGGCATTTAATAAGAGGATCTTGCAAGTCCTTAGATGCCTTAAAGTTTGTTGAACTCCGTTTTGTATTTTATTTAAGATCCGCTTGTGGATCCTTTTTACAACCTCTGTATATTATTTATTCGTACTTTGAACTTTCAGTTTGTAATAGTAATTTCCTTCCAAGCCTTCCGCTATGCTATAACTGTGTTTAATTGACTATGATGATATCAACTACGTCACGATACTCCCCACCGAACCCACCGGATTATGTGGAAATATTGGGGTGTGACTGAAAGGCAGTAAGCAAATATTATTATGAATATTGATAAACAGAATTGTTATCAAAATAATAAAGTATATTAAGATAATTGGGTTGCTAATTTTTTTTTGAGTAGATAATGTAATAATTTAACCCATAATAGAACAGGTTTGATCTGCAACTAAAGTGTAGAATTTTGTCCCAAGTTTACAAAACTTCGATCAATTACACTGTAGAATTTCGACCCATGAATGTGAAGAATTTTCACCCAAACTGTGCAATAATTTAACCCATAATAGAATAGTTTTGATTCGCGATTGAATGTATATAGCAAGCTTTATCTCATCCAAAAACATTAAATTCTTGAATTATTTTTAACGGATGCTTTTGTAAGAGTACATATATCACTTCTTAATGGGTCAAAAATTTCATTGTATTATCTCTATGAAACATCATTCATTACTTATATAATACACAACTCATTTTGTATCGTTTAAATTAAAGTAATTTTATCAAAGTTAACTATTTGAATTATGTTATAGGTTGATGCAAAGTAATTTTATATTAACTTGGTACTTAAAAACTCAAGTTCATCAAGATGTTAAGCATATTGATATTGTTTGATATTGGTTATCGTTCTTTTGTATTGAAATATCAACATATTTTTGTATTTCTTAATGAAGTGTAGCAACTCAGCATCTCGGCTTTGAGCAGATGGTCTTTTCATGATCTAAATGAGGACCTCTTCAAAAGCAGGTCATTTTTTTGGTAAATGTTTTCTCTATAGCTGTTTAATGTATTCCCTCCCATTTTTGTTGATTTTAAGTGTTTATATCTTATTACCATGTTTTTATAAATTTTAGTGTTTATTTTGGATACCACCACATGATTGAAGGTATATAGTAGCACATGATTTATCATTTGTTTTTGGAGATTTAATATAATTCATATACATGTGTGTATATGGTGGCTTGGGTCTTAGGTAGCTTGATCCAATGGTTCCAAGGGTAGCTAATTTCATGAAAGTCTTGTGTGGTCAATATATATACATGTATGATTTTATGTACTATCATAGTTGCTAATAGCGAGCATAGCGCTCGCAATAGTGTACAGCGTAGCGTGAGTTTCCCGCTATATGATGTTTAACGCCTAAATAAAATGATAGTGTGGATTTATGTGTTTTTTTTTTTTTTTTTTTGATAAATATAGATAGAAATTGAAAAAGAAAGAAGCGTATTTAGGGTTTTTTGTTTCATGAATGAAAAAAGAAGCGTATTAATTTAGCATATTGTTTAATTTCAATTGGATCTCATGTGTGAAAGTCTTGATTTGTGTTATAAGTTTCCATCATTGTATAGTTTTTTTTTTTGAACGTCCAACATAAGAATCGCCGGGTATTCCGTACGCGGCACCCATTGGCCGAAAGGTAGCCCGCGGTGGCCCAACCTGCACGCACCAGTTCCATCATTGTATAGTACTAACCTATTTCCAATAGCATATTGTTCAATTTCAATTGGATCTCATGTGTGAAAGTCTTGATTTGTGTTATAAGTTTCCATCATTGTATTCTACTAACCTATTTCTAATTCATTTAGTAAAATATCAATAGGGCTTTATAGAACAATTAATTTGCAGAACATGTACCTTACTTATTTTCTTTGCATGATGCCTGTTATGTTAAATCTGAAAAAATAACTTTTAGTGTGGGTCAAGAGGAGTCGGTCTTATCCATTACTTTTGACTTTGAATATAGGCTTAAAGTAAAGTTTCAACCCACTTATAGGTGAGAGGTTTTGTAATGCAACCAACCACAACTTGATGCAACACTTAAAGGTATGAAACTTGTGTTAATACCAGCTGGTGTTCTAAGAAAGCCTGGAATCACACGTGACGATCTCTTAATTGTTAATGCTAGAAGGAATTGCAAGGTGTGCTCCCTCGCAATTATTAACTCTTTCTTTTAAAGTTAACTATTATTCACAACGGCAAACCCTCAAACACAAGGGCAGCCAAAAATCAAGACAAAACCGGTTACATTACAGAGAAAAAAACCCAATCCGCCTTAACTTGGTTACCAAAGCGGTGAATTCTGTCTTCACAGTTGCCACTAAAGTTTTCACGAAAGTTGATGTATTTGAAGTTTTCCTTTAAATTATTTTGGTTTGAAATAACTTTTCGTAAATTGTATTGACTAATTTATTGTGTTTTATATTGGCTACTTTATTATGTTGAAAGTGGTATGCTAAGTAATTATACCAATTGTTTCAATAGTCACATGTTATTTGTTTTAAAATCAAAGATCATATCCTCAACTAGTAAACCAATAATCTTATCTCATAATTTATATAGGATTATCAGTGAATGTCCTCATAAATTTATAAAAAAAAAATAATTTGTTATACTTAAAAAAATATACATGATTAATAACTAATAAAATAAAACCACCTTTTATTTGTTATTTAAAAGATGTTCCATTTTTATAATCTATTTTTAATTAAACCTTAAAAAAATGTATAGTCATTCGTCGTTTAATAAAATGTGGTATGTATGATTTTCTAAAAACTACTCGTGTTTAGACACGGGTTTTACATCTACTAAATATAAAAGGAGGAAAAATGTAGTCCCAAATTTCAACGATAGAATTATTATTTTATCAGTTAGTTGCCGCAATTTTGAGATCACTTACGAATAAAATAATATCCGAGGCAATTTTGTGAAGTCTTTAGATGTCGGCCATGTTATTAGGGTTTTTCTTAGGAAATTGCTTTGGAATAACTTTTTTCAAATTAAAGTTGATAAAGAAATTACTTAAAATTCATCATGCTCAAAAAGATAAAAGTTATGGAATTGATTGATTATTTCGTTATATGAAAATGGTTTTTAATTTAAGAAATATATTATTAACAATTGAATTAAAACATTTTTGAGTCAAATATAAGTACAAAGTTAAATTTCATGTGTATGTATGTTTTTTTTTTTTTTTTTTTTTTTTTTTTGAAAATTAACTTCATTCAACACAAGAGAAGGACCCCAAACAAAGGACCCCACAAAAAAACCAATTACCACATATACATAGGGTATTTACCTCAATCGTTCCAATCAATCCTATTACATTTAGATCTATATTTGAGCGAATTAAAAGCCATAGACTTGACCAAAGCCACCACTTCCACCACCTTCGGCTCAATGTTTTGAAACACCATCTTATTCCGTTCTTTCCAAATCACCCATATCGTTATCAAGAAGATGCCACGCACAATCTTGTTTCCCATCTTAGTCCCACCCATCTGAATCGGCCACTGAATAACATCTCCGAATGAAACAAAACTGGCCCAATCCAATTTACACCAAGCCCAAATTCTGACCCAGACCTCATAGGCGAAATAGCAAGAAAAAAATAAGTGACTAACTTCCTCACCATCGAAATCGCACATCGGACAAAGAGAGCTCGGCAATCCAACATTTCTTTTAATCAGTTCCACACGAGTGGGGACTCTACCCTTTTGAATTCTCCAGCCCAAAATATTGATCTTAATCGGCACCCAATTGACCCATTTAAACTTCTGATTAGGCAAGCTGTATATATTCTTTCTCAAGGAAACTTTAACTTCTGCAACAGAGAAATTCTTACCTGTATTCTTATCCCAAATCCAACTATCTCTGCAATCTTTTATATGAATCGCTGTAAGCATATGCATCACGTCTTGTACCTCTGATATGCCTGCAACCGAGTACCCACCCATATTCCAATCATCCGAAATCCTTTTCTGGTTCCCATCAAACCAGACCCTTCTGCTGACAACACAATCCTTATCTTTTTCTTGTGAAAACAAAATCGGCCATCTAATATACAGGGGAGTATCACCATACCATAAATCTTTCCAGAAACTAATGTTCTCCCCATTCCCGAGAATACAAGAAATAAGGCTGCTAATAGTCTGTCCGTTAATAAGACTCTTCTCCAAAAAATTAACAATAGCCTTCCAAACCCCCGACAAAGCTTTTCTAACTGGAAGAAACGACCACTTGCCACGCCCTCCATGAATACTAGAGACCACCTTTCTCCATAGACCGTTTTGATTAGTCTTAAATCTCCACGCCCATTTAACGAGTAAAGCCAAATTGACCTCGGACAACTTTGAAATCCCCAAACCACCAAACTTCTTAGGACGGGTCACCACTTCCCACGAAACCCAATGAATGCCTTTAGAATCTCTACCTCCTAACCACAAGAAATTTTTCATCTTCCTTTCAATCGTTTCAGTCACCTCTTTTGGAGCTTTAAACAAGGAAAGATAGTAAACCGGAAGGCTAGCTAAGACCGATTTAACCAACTTCAGACGACCACCTATGGAAAGTAACTTGGCCTTCCACGATTGTAATCTGTTTTGCACCGTTTCTAAGACAGCTTCCCAATGAATCGATCGGTTCATATTCGCCCCAATCTTTATACCAAGATACTGAAAAGGGAGCTCTCCAACCTTGCAACCCAAAACCTCTGCCATATTTTCAACCTCCGTAGAAAATACCCCCAACCCGAAAATGTAAGATTTTTGCAAATTAATTTGCAGACCCGAGACCCAATAAAAAATGCGCAAAAGCATATTAGTCATAATAATGTTACTCGAAGACCACATACCCAACAACAAAGCGTCATCAGCATAAAACATGTGAGACAAACTCGGGCCCTCCCCGGGAATTTTGATCCCCTCAACATCCCCCAAACTGCAAGCTCTCGAAATCATCTTAGCCAACACCTCCATAACGATCAAAAAAAGGAACGGAGATAACGGATCACCTTGTCTGAGCCCTTTTTGACACTTGAACTCAAACGTAGGCGACCCGTTAACAAGCACCGCCGACCTAGCACATTGGACAATGCCTCTTATCCACATGCACCATTTATCCGGGAACCCCATCTGATCCATAATAGATAAAAGGAAATCCCAATTTACATTGTCGTACGCCTTTTGGAAATCAATCTTCAACAAAAACGCCTTTTTATCAACATTCTTTAACCACCCAATTAATTCATTGAGAACTAGAGGCCCGTCCAGAATATATCTTTCCTTAAGAAAAGCAGACTGCGAATCAGATATAACATCTCCCATCACCAATTTAATTCTCGAGGCAATCACCTTAGAAATCACCTTATTTATCACACCCACCAGATTGATAGGCCGATAATCCTTCAACCCCAATGGGTTTTTATTCTTCGCAATAAGGGTAATGTGAGAAAGACTACACTCTTTGCCAATAAAACCCGTATCATAAAATTCATCAAATAACCGAATAAAATCCTCTTCCAACAAAGACCAGAAGTGTTTTATGAAATGAAAATTAAACCCATCTGGCCCGGGGGCCTTGTCGGACCCACAGTCGAACACGGCTGACTTTATTTCCTCTTTTGAAAACGGAGCGATCAATCCCTGTATCTTTTCAGTAGGAACCTTGTTCAGATCGCTGCACAAAAAAACCGGTCTTCGAGACATGTTCTCGCTAAAAAGCTCTCTGTAGAAACGAAGAACTTCTCTTTTTACAAGAGCCGGTTTGCTAACCCACTCCCCATTAACCATAACCCCCGGAATATCATTAGCCGCTTTCCTACCCTTTATACAACGATGGAAATAAGCCGAGTTTTCATCCCCCAACGAGGTCCATTTAACCCGCGATTTCTGTTTAAGATCCTTATTTTTCAAGTATAAAATTCTATCGACCTCTTTTTTACTTTCCTCCCAAACCCACACCTCATCTTCTTCGAGATCCCGAGTTTCCATAATCAATTCAAGCCGCGCTATATCATTCTTAAGGGTAATCATTTCTGTCTCTTCCTTGCTGGACACCGATTTCCACCAACCCTTGAGAGCCGTCTTAACAGCCGTAAATTTCTTCATCAGAACTGATTCAGCGGCGCCTACAAAATTAACACTAGACAGAGCTTCCCGAATGACCACTTCACAATCTTCCCTATCTAGCCATGAGTTAAACCACCTGAAAGGTCTAGCACCAAAATTCGAATCTTTAATAGTTAACAGAAGAGGAGAATGATCTGACAATTCCTTGGGTAAAGCACGGAGACATGCTCCATGCCACCTGCTGAAAAAATCCTGACAAACCAACATACGATCAATCTTGCTCATCTTAGCTGTCTTGCCAACACCTGTCAAATACGTAAATCTACTACCCTGCATCTTAAATTCATGTAAACATGCTTCTTCAATAAAATTATTAAAATCCCGAGCAGCCCTGCTGTTAAACTTAGAATTTTTTCTTTCGCAATCCCATCTAACAGAATTAAAATCTCCTATAAGGATCCACAAACCCGACATACCCTGCAATAAACCCAAAAGGCGCTCCCACAGAATTCTTTTCTCCCCCACTTTCTGAGGCGCATAAACATTCACCACGTTCATCACCGACCCGTCTTCAACTAGATTACCAGTCGTAATAACAAAACCATTATCCGAAATAGTTGTAATCTTTTTAAACTTTCTCGGGTTCCAAATACTTATCAGACTAAAACCCAATTATTTAAAAAAGGATACATAAAATTCAAATTGATAACCAAAGGTGTTCAAGATCCACTAATCATGTCTTGAAACTTTTATACCATCATATTAACGTAAATATATGTTTCAAAATCGAATTTATAAAGAAAGAGTAAACTGTCATTTTGGTCCATGTGGTTTGGGCAATTTTGCCATTTTAGTCCAAATCTCAAACTTTTTAAATCTGGGTCCCTGTGGTTTGCATTTTGTTGCCATTTTAGTCCAAAACTCAAAATCTCTCATTTTTTACTGTTTTAAGGTCTCTTTTTTGTCTTTATCTGCAGGGGTAGTTTGGTCCATTTAATTTTCATTAAACCAATTCCTTTATTAAACCAATTACATCATCATCTTCAACCCTGCCACAAACACACAGTCACACACACACTTTCTCTCTCTATACGTATACATTCGCACACTCACCTTCTCTCTCTCTAGAATAGTTTCAACTATCAAATCTACTTTCTCTCCCTAGAAACCTTTCAATCACTCACCGACTGTAACAAACAATGTTCGATTCGGTTCTAACAATCTGGCAGCATGTGGATCTCTGACAAACCCTAACTCTGTGATTTGTTCGGTACCTTTGTCAGATTGTTGAATCTGGTGAGTTGAATCGGTCAATGGCAACTTCCTCTTCGAGAGGACCAGTAAGTTCATCGTTCTACAATAACAACAAACCTTCAAGTCTGTTTTCGTCGTCTTCATCGTCTTCTTCGTTCAAGCAGACTATACCTCAATCATCCGCATCCGCATCGACATTTTACGGAGGCTCCGGAAACGGATACGATTCCAGATCTGATAATTTTAACCTCACTACTTCCGATTCGATGTATTCTCGTGGCGGTTACGGCGCGCTTTCGCCTGTAGGTTATCCGTCTGCTGATGAGATGATTGATGAGCCGATTGATGATGTTCCGAAATCCGGAGGAGGTGATAGCATTTCTGTTACAATTCGGTTTAGGCCTTTGAGGTAATTTGATTAAGTTCACTTAGTTTCAGATCTTTATTTGAATTGATTTGAGTAGTAAATGAAGTGTTTAGTTGAATTTGTATGGTATTAAGACAATGCTGTATTGATCTGGTGAATTTGTGGTGACTGTAATGAAAGAGAGTATCAGAGGGGAGATGAGGTTGCCTGGTATGCCGATGGAGATAAACTCGTGCGGAATGAGTACAATCCGGCCACTTCGTATGCGTTTGGTACTATATCTGGAGTGGAAGATGATGATGTAATTGGGAACGAGAATGATAAGGGGGTATTCTAGAGAGAGAGAAGGTGAGTGTGAGAATGTATACGTATAGAGAGAGAAAGTGTGTGTGTGACTGTGTGTGTGTGGCAGGGTTGAAGATGATGATGTAATTGGTTTAATAAAGGAATTAGTTTAATGAAAATTAAATGGACCAAACTACCCCTGCAGATAAAGACAAAAAAAAGGACCTTAAAACAGTAAAAAATGAGAGATTTTGAGTTTTGGACTAAAATGGCAACAAAATGCAAACCATAAGGACCCAGATTTAAAAAGTTTGAGATTTGGACTAAAACGACAAAACTGCCCAAACCACAGGGACCAAAATGGCAGTTTACTCATAAAGAAATGTATGTTTTTATTTAACGCTACTTAGACCATGCGTAGTGGGCAAGATCCACCTTTGGGCGTTTTGCGCCATGTGGCAGCCCAGTCAGCAAGGGGCGTTATTGGGCGTTTTTCAAAAATGGGTGTAGTGGAGATGTGTCCATTATGTTAAAAGTGTGTAGAGAATTAAATATAAATTAAAAAACCGCCACAAAAAATGAAGCTTCAATGTGGTTGGTCAAAATTTTGCCCCAAGAGCGTGATTATAAACACGCCTAAACCAAAAAAAACCAAACACGCCCATGCGCAGTGGCGAACCTTAAGATTTCCGACCGGGGGTCGAAAACGTATATACCCAAAAATTTCTATAAAACCGGGGGTAAAAACGTATATATCCAAAAATTTCTATGCAAAAACTACATACTCCCCACTACTGAGCGAAAAGTTCGTGGGGTCGGCCGCCCCCTCCCGCCCCCACTAAGCTACGCCAATGCCCATGCGTAGTGGTTACGTGGCGTGATTGGGCGATATTGGGCAAAGAAAACGCCCCACAAGTAAACCACTACGGGTGATCTTAGTAAATATGCTTAAAAGAAAGTACTCAGGTAAATTTTTAGTCAAATCATATATTTTTGTTGTATTGGATGATTCACAAGTTTAAGCAATTAATATTAGTTAATGATCAATGCAATGATCTTCACTTTTTAGATCGAGTCATTAAAGGAATTTGATAGTGACTTTGTTTTTATTAGACCATGTGTAGTGGTAACACCTTATAATGCCCCCACCATGGGGCATTATCCGACATGTGGCGTCCTAGTCAGCAAGGGGGCATTATAGAAAAAGTGGCGTAGTGGGGCATTATGCCAATAACCCCCATTCAATCATTTCACAATCATTTCACAATTATTTTTTTTAATTTAAAACATAAAAAAACTTCATTAATTTAAAAATAAAATTACATTACTTGAAATAAAAATAAAAATAAACTGAAAAAAAAACAGAAAATAAAAAAAAAGAAAAAAAAAACTGAAAAACAGAAAAATAAAAAAACAGAAAATAAAAAAAAACAGAAAAAATAAAGTTAAAAAAAATAACATGATCTAGAGTCCATATTTTTCTCGAATTTTTTGTCGACGCATTTGCGCAAGGATCAACGCGTCGCCTTGGAGGTGGTCGATCGATTTGGACAAAAACTCAATGTCCTTTTCCATTTGCCTCGCCTCTTGCATCTCGTTAAACTTTTTGGTTTCGGACACTCGTTCTTGCATAATCTCCCAACGTTTGTAGCCGAGGTCGCGAATGTCTTGGAGACGACGGTTCATCTCCTCGAAATCTCCCTTTAACTCGAGATCGGAAGACGACTCGACCGTTTTTTTCCCGGTTCCCTTTCTTCTACCGGTGGGTCGGACCAACTCTTCTTGAATTCCCTCGTCAACGTCCACCGCCTCATTTAAATCAACATTGCGGGCATCCGATGTCGGAGTTGACGGGTCAACGGAGGATGATGTTTTTGACCTTTTAGCCCGACGTCTACTACTAGACGTCATTGGATTAACTACCGCCCACTTTGGACTTTTTCGTAGTAGCTCCCAACACTTATAGTACGTGAAAGGGCATTTTGTCCTCTCGAACTCCTCCAAAGTCTTCGTTAAAACCCCCACGTCACCTTCACCGCTCGGCCGATTATCGTAGTTACGTTGGAAGACTTCTTGGAACGCATGACACTTGTTGTTGATGTCGGTCCATTTGCTAGAAATGGAATCTTTGTCCCGATGTTCCCCTTGACCCCACGTGCTATAGAAGAGTGCACGAACCCTATCCCAAAAAACCGGACCCGTTTGAAAGTTTGCTACAAAAAAAATAATAATAAGTTGTATGTTAAAAATTAAAGTAACAAAATAAGTAAAATAATATTTATATAAAATAGTTACCGGTCTCTTCGTCCTCCGAAATGTCGACAAACGCCCGAGTCAACGCGAATTCCTCTTCCTTCGTCCATTTAATGATATTTTTTGTACGCCGCGGTGCGTCCTTTTCCTTCTTTTTATGCGACCTTTTGCCGCGTTTCGATGTTTCTTGCACCGGTTCGGGTTGCGTCTCCGGTACGACTTCCACATCGGGTTCGACTTCGGGGCGCCACTCAAGTAAGCCGCGTAAGTTAAAAAGCTCGGGTCCATGTCTTGAAGGTTGTACGGGGTTTGCGGTTGGGTTGTGTTCGGGTTTGCGGGTCTAGGGGGGACACCAAAAGGAGGGCGGTATGGATGCATGATTGTATAAAAATTAGAAGAAAGTGGGTTTTTTTTTATAAAAATTAGAAGAAAGTGGGAGAGAAAGTGAGTTTTTTTATAAAAAAAGGTGTGAATGTGGGGTATATATTTATAGTGGGAATATTTTAAATTAAAAAAAAAATAAATAAAGAATGTTACCGTTTGAGAACGGTCAAAAAGTGGGCCCCCATCTCATTTTAAGCGTTATATTTAAAACGCCGGGGGGAATTTTTTTCGAAAATCACGCCCCAAAACGCCCCCTGTAATGGGGGGTTGGGCGTTATAGGGCGTTTTCGGGCAAAAAATTTTAAAAAAAACGCCCCACTACGGGCGGTCTTATGTATCAATCTTTTGGACTAAAGCCCTCCTCTTTTTTGCGACCTAAAGATTATGATAGTAAATAATTATTAAGTGCAAAGAAAAGGTTAGAATGTCACCAAACCCAGGAAATTGTGCAGCAGCCACCTTCCAAAGAATACTGGATCAAGTGCTTCTGCGCATAGGTTTTGTTTTTGTAGTAGCTCTGTCGCCGTCATTATGCAAGTCGGGATACAAATATTTAACTTTAAACAAACATATTATTAAATATATAATATATACCCATAGGGGAAAATTCAAATGAAAACCACTGGTTATCCGAAAACTCGAAAACTAATTAAAAAAGCCAAAAAAACATACCAAATTTTTTTTTCATACCAATTTTTGCTATCTTTTATATATAATTTTTTTTTTGTAGTGCACATGTGTTATGCGTATTACAAATTTTTTTTTTTGAAAAAAAGTTTGTTTTATATATAAAAATTAGCGATTTTTAATAAAAAAAATTGTTAAAAAAAATTTGTATGTTTTTTAGGCTTTTTTTAGTTAGTTTTCAAGTTTTCACATAAAAGTGGTTTTTATTTTAACATTCCCCTATATACAAACAAAAGAATTGTAGCCTAGGAATATAGAAATGGTGTATGTTCTCTTAAAATGATTAAAAGTTAATAGTTTTATAATGGATAAATGTACGGATATAAGAATTTGATTAAAAAATACTCTATTTAAAATTGTATTACATACATGTAATATATATATTTAAGAGAAAATTACTTTTTGAGTTAATGTATTTTAGGGGTATTATCCACTTCAGTTCAAAATTAAAATGTTTCACGCCCTGAATTTCTACAGCCAATTTTCTTAACAATTTGAGTCCAATTTTTTAATATCATCCACCAAATCTGTTAACTACAAGTGTAATTTAGTCATTTACACATAAAGTACAAGTCTTATATGCACATGAGTACAAAGAACAAGTCTTTAATGCACATAGTTTTGATATATATATATATATATATATATATATATATATATATATATAAAGAAAGTGTAGGATACAAATCCCCTAATCCTACATTACGTACACGATGCCCACAGCCATACACGGATCCTTGATTCATTTTTATTAGATAAGGGTATATCAGACATTCCGTTCTATCATATGAGGGCTAATTAGGGAATTCCGTCAACAAGCAAGCAGATTACGAGTTCGTTACACAATCATCTATCTAATTTTGATTCGTATCAATTCGATAGTAGGGTTTGATTGATTCGTATACGGAACACATATGTCGATACCGAAAATGTTGAATTCGTCATTTAGGATGTTTATTTTGGGTTTTTATCAGAGGGTTACGGTTGAGGGATGGGTTTTTATTTGATTTGAAGGTTTTTTCATGTTATTAGATTGTAATGAGATTGAAGATAAGATGTTTCAAGTCGTATTTGGTGATTTTAACAAATCGCATGTGTTGAATTTTCACAATACCGGTTTCGCATATATATCGATAAATTGCATGTATTAAACAATGGATCAAAAGGATAATCTCGCATGTTTGAGTTCAACATTTCACACACAATAAAGTCTTAAGATGTAATTTCGCATGTTTGAGTTCAACATTTCGCACACTATAAAGTCTTAACATGTTTGAGTTCAATATTTCACACGCTATAAAAGTAATGACATGTAATTTCGCATAGAGTGTTCTATAATTCAGTCCAATAATTCATATCAAATAATTCAGTTCAATAATTGATATCAATAATTCATATCAATAATTTTAAAGTGTTTTTTGTTTTTAATATAAAGTTTATCTTTATATCATAATCTCAAACCACTTATATCTTATCTTATAAAAAATGGCAGACCTCCCAACATGCTCTTCTGACTCAAGTATCAAATAGTCTTTGGGAAAAAGGATCCAGGAACAAATTCAAGAGGATCAATCATGTCAAGAGATGCTGGAAACCAATATTTCTCGTGTAACAAAAAACATGAAGAGAAGACAAGAAATTGTGAACTTGCTATCTCAGATGCAATGAGTAGTCTTCGAGAAATTGTTGTTATATTCATGGTTGATCTGGGTGAGAGGGATGAGAAGCAGTTGAAAGAGTTGGCAGATGCAATAACTATATTAAGATGCTCGATGGACATGAAAATGAAGTTCCTTTCATCTTTTGAATGACTTTGTTTATTTCGTATCTTTGTAGTTTCCTGTTTTAGTGTTTTATTTAATAAAACATGCAAGTTTCTTATTTTCCATATAATTCGCATGGTGTGTTATTTGCATGGGATTTATTTTCGCACGTGTATTTTCAATATTTGCATATTATAAACAATCCAATGTCAAACATGCGATTTTATACTTCAAACATGCGATTTTAAAAACATAAATGTAATTTAACAAGTCTAATAATCCAACAGCAAATCAACATCAAACAAGTCTAGTTTTCCTTTCCAAGAAATGCTTTCAACCTCACTGGGATTACTTTGTCCAGATCTTTGATATACCTTTCTTTGTCCGGCCTTTTATCGAAAGCAACTATCTCTTTAATTATTCGTTGACGCTCCAAATTGTACTCGGATAGAATGATCTTTCTGATATATCTGTGTCTCAGGAGATGAAGTTGTGAATTCTGTCTATTGTTTACTTCATTTTCATTCACAAACCCAGACAACCACGGTGTTTTCCCCTTGTAAGTTTCCATATGACGCATTGTAAACACACCACAGTCTATATCGTTAGCAAGTGTTCTCCATTCCATCTCTTTTCTTTCTATCTCTAATTCTTCAAGTGCTTTTATAGCTGGTGTTGGTTTTATGGCCTTTTGTAGGTATAAAACCAGTGCCCTTCTCTGTAATATAGCAACATTGTGTCAATAGCTTTACATAAATATAACATGTATATGAAGAAGTTTGGTATTACCTGTGTGTCTGGAAGCCCTTTATATCTATCCTTAAAATCTTGTTCAATTGTTGAATTGTCAATCAACTCAGTTTTGCCGGTTTTCAAGTGGAAGCATAAGACATAGAAGCGGTCACCTTGAAGTACCGGACTAAACACGAGGTCAACCGATTCAAGTTTTTTTACCTCATATTTCAGTAATATGTCTTCAAAATTTGAGGCAAATACGTTTAGCCGTTGGTTGTCTGTGTAAGTATCCTTGTACATCATATCCGGCTGTATGTTAAGTAACTACTATCAATGTTAAGTAATGTATTACAAGGTAATTATATATGCGAAATTATTACATGCAAAATATTGTTTAAAAATATTTCACATGCGAATTGCTTATATATTGTATGCGAAATCTCTTAGTATGCAAAAGATTATTTTTTGTTCACATGAAATGTCTCAACTGTTTTACATGCGATTTGCTTATATTTAGTATGCAAAATCACTGAATATGGAGTTTTTGTTTGATATAAAATGCGAAAATTACATCATATCCGGCTGTATGTTAAGTAACTACTATCAATGTTAAGTAATGTATTACAAGGTAATTATATATGCGAAATTATTACATGCAAAATATTGTTTAAAAATATTTCACATGCGATTGCTTATATATTGTATGCGAAATCTCTTAGTATGCAAAAGATTATTTTTTGTTCACATGAAATGTCTCAACTGTTTTACATGCGATTTGCTTATATTTAGTATGCAAAATCACTGAATATGGAGTTTTTGTTTGATATAAAATGCGAAAATGTTTAGACAAACATACCATCATTGTGCTAAACAAGAAGAGTCTGTATAGTGATGATTTTATATGCCTCTTCTTCTCTTCAAGATTGAGAACATCCACGAATGCATCGATTCTGTTTGATGCTATGTACTGACCTCTGAAGAAGCTTTCGAAGATACCTTTGACGGTGAACACCCCAGTTTTTTATCGGTAAAATACTTCTCTGCCAGGCAAACATTAAATAATTAAATATTTTGAGTATATATATAGATGTTTTTTAGTTGATCTAATTGTTTTACTTACTCTTTTCCTGTAAATGTAGCAAATGCGTATCAGATCACACTCAATTCACGATCTAAGAGTGCTTTGTGCATGTTAACCACTCTGTTGTAGAAAGGGGAACAAAATGCTTCTCCAAGGTCTGCATACCTTTTCTCATTTCGAAGCTTGACCATTTCTATTGTCTTATAAAGAAGTTCATTTAACCCCTTTGGTTCCACTTTTTTTTTGTTCTTCACCTTCTTTTTTACCACCTTTTTGTTTTACAGGGGGTTGTTTTTTAGTTTTCCCCCCTACATGGGTTCCTTCCCATATGTACTACCAGGCTGGGTGCCAGGCTCAAAAGTGACTCAACCGATTGCAATTCTTCAGCCATCACCTCAGGGCATACCACTTCTGGCTCCTTTTCAATTTCGATACTTGAATCGGTTTGTTGTGGGTCCTTCTGTGTAGTTTCTCCTAAAGTACTGCTTCCACTTCAGTTTCAGATTTATCCTCATTGTTTGGCCCAGAATCTGCAAGTGTGTTTTCGAATGCTTTTAGTAAAAAATGTCAAAAGTTTATCCTTTTTGAGCTGAGTAGATTTTGTTGAACTTGTGGAAGTATTTTTTTTCTTGAACATTTTCTGGATGTTTTTGTGTAGATTCAGCTAAGTTCACTGCTGCTTCCATCCCAGTTTCAGTTTCACCACTTTCTGCAGGCCAGTTTAAGTTAAAAAAATATAAGATTTTGTTCTTTAATTTTTATTTTCTAATATAAATTGTTTTTACCTTGGACATGTGGTTTGTAAGCGTATACACCCGTTTCCACAGTTTGAATATTTGCAATAAGGGTGTCTGTTACTCCTCCATCATCTGTATTTGTCAATCCTTCATCATCTGGCAGTAGTATCCCTATAGACACAAATTATTGAAGAATAATAACTGAGAATCAAAATCGCATGCTATACATGACATGGCATGCGAAATCAAAAATCAATTGTATGCATGAAATCGCATGTTTACCTTCTAAATCCATTTGTCTGACAGTGTCCACAACATTGGATATTATTTTTTGAGCTTCTTCATTCTCTCTACATTCTTCATTTGTTTTATCTTCTTGATGAACATTAGAAGGTGCAGTTTCAGGCTCTTGAACCGAATCAGGCGGCACACAAACTGGATTATTACGAAGTATGTCATCCCACTGCTTACAGGCCACCATAATCTCCGGATCCCAAAAACACTTGGTTTTTGCATCTGAAACTAAGTTGTTTATATCTTGAACAATTTGAACCATTTCAATGTATTTTTTGACATTGATCCTCATTCTTTTCAACAGATTCTATAATATTTTTAAGTTAAAATACTATTAATCTAAATGTTAAAATAAATGGATTAAATGAAATTAATATTTGATGGGCTTACCTTTTTATTGATGTTCGAAGCCGAATGATTTTGTTGCTGGACTGAACAGTAGACTACGGTGGGTGAAAGTGGAACAGAAGTGCTGCAATTGTGACAATTGTCAAAATTTCATGTATCCGTACAATTGATTAAACAGTAATATATGCCTTAAGGACTGTGCTGATCTATATTAATGACATGAATGTTCTCTGATTATTGTTTTCATACATACATGTGCATCACATATTGCATAATGTCATATCATTATTGCATGCAACACTTATTGATTCAGATGATGCACAAAACAAAGTTAGCACAGTTATCAGACAAATCAGAAAAATGCTGATGGAGTTCAGTACATAGACAGACATGGTATTGAGACACAGAATGTGCCAGAAACCAAGAGTTACACTAGTATAGTGTGTAGGAAAGTAAGGATCATAAAACTGCCTTCCTAGAGATAGTTTAAGTGCCGGAAAGTGCCTAAAACTCACATAAACTGCAGAATTCTACAGAATTCAGCAAAAATTAGCATTTAAACAAATTAATATTATGCAGAATTATGGTTAAATGGTCCAGAATGCTTTCCTAGGTGTCGGGAATCAAAACTGTCACAAAAGGTAACAAAAAGCACACTAAACTGCATAGTTTAGCACCTTAATGAACCGGTAACCAACCGAACAACCGGACACTACCCGAAACACCAAATTTTCACTAGAAGCATTGTTTTATCATTTCCGAGCTAGTAATGGTCCCCGAACATCATAACACACTATATAACAACATAACAACTAAACACCCTAACTTAAACCTTGGATTTCAACTAGATAACTAACTAATCTTTACAACCTAATCTAGACCCCCCTCCTATTTACGGTCACCAAGGGTGGCCCACCCTTGGATTTATTTTAATTGTTAATTAGATCATGTTCCATCTTTAGTAGCATATAACATAATGGACTAAATGATGTTAGGTGAATTCTATAAGTGACCTCAAGATCATAACCATCTCATCTCATCACAAACTCACCAACAAAACTCTCTCCTCTCTCCCTCTAGTCTCGGCCAAAACCAAGCAAGACACCACCACCATTTTTCACTTTATTTCATCCAATTTCCAAGTGCTCACAAGGTGTAAGGAGCTTAACAAAGGAGCTAGGAACCTTTGGAAGTTGAAGAACCTCTCTTACAAGCTATTAATCACCACATTCATTATCATCTTCATCTTGTGTTCATCCCTAGCCTTGTGCTAGTAGTAAGACCATCTTAATCCCATTTTATATCTTGTTTAGATGGTTAAAAGATGATACAAGTAAATAATCTTGAAGAACACTAATGATCAAGAACATAATGTTTAACCTAAGACTAAAAATCACAATGAATCATGTTGTTTAAGTGTTATTATGCTTCTTGATTGTTGATTGTTTGTGTTAATGATGTTAAACATCATATGAACTTGCTAGATGGTGATTAAAGACATAATCTAGCAAGATGAGAGGATGATTGTGTTATAGATCAATATGATCATCCTTATGTAAAAGCATGACCTTGAAGTATAAAATGTTTTTCTTGAATAATGATGTTCAAAATGCAATGTGAGTCTTGTAAATATGTGATTTCAAAACTAATTTCTCAAGAAACTAAGTTAAAATACAAGATTTACATAAACTTGGTTCTTAAAGAAACTAATCACATTTTTAGTGGTTAATCAAGTGTAGAAACATATTACTAACAAGAAAAATTCAAGAAGAAATATTTTTAGAAAATCATTTTACAAGTTGTAAACATCTAAGATCTTCAAGAATGATGTTTTTAAATAAACAACCACACTTTATAGGGTAACTAAGCTTACTAAACACACTACCAAGTTACTACAAATTTTTATAAATTTTCAAGTTCATGAAGTAGTGATTATGGCTTGATTTTGGCACTTGGTAAGTATTGTTTGCTTTGTTGATGATTTGTGATGATTTATAAAAGAAAATGATATGCTTTGAAAGCATGGAAACCCCCATTTTTAAGGGGAAACTATGGCAAATTTTTTCTAGAAATTAAACACTTAGAAAAATATTTTTAAACAAATGATTACAAGTATACTATAAACATGAATTTTTATATAAAGTTTGCCATAATTTTTGTTAAAAAATTTATAAATATTGGAGGTTGGTTTTGACAAATAAAAATGACTAAATATGTATTTAGGAAAATATATATTTAGATATCACCATGTGTCTGATTACTTGTATATTATGTGTATTAGTTATATTATTTTAGGACTTGAAATAATATAACTCACCAAAATACCAAAAATTACATTAAAAAATATTACCAAAATTCCAAGAAATAAATACATAATTTATACCCAAAATGTTGGAGAAACCGAACAAGGAATATAAGCTACAAAATATGTTGGATCGGTTCCGTGACCCTAAAGTCAGTTAAGGTAGTTCATCTTCGTTTACAAGGCGGAAACAGAGTAAACCAAGTCACAACAGCTTTGTTCCTTTCAATTCTTTTCTATTAAAGCTTTTCTGAGTCTTTACAATCAATTCTAACAAAATTTCGGCAGCACCTCGACTCACACACAAACACCTTGACCGTTTCGCTTCAAATGACACACATACCTATATATAGGCCCTAGGTTTCGCTTGAACATGACAAACCATTAGGTTTAGCTTGAGGATGTCATGATTGCTTTCAAGCGAACTCACTTGAACCGGTTTCGCTTGAACTACACAATATCAGTTTCAAGCGAAACTCCCTATATCAACATGTAAAACACTAAATACAATCTATCTAGACCTAAGACTTGATTATGACGTAATCAGCAGACATTCAGTGCACCAACAAACTCCCCCTTGGATGTTGATGAAGTCTTTGGCTTCAAGTCTTTAGTCTTTGTCTTTTTCCAACTTTGTCTTCTCATTGTAAAAACTCTCTCTTCACACAGGTTCAGAAACTCAATCTAGCTCTATCTTCAAACTCCCCTTTGATTATTGATCCAGAATTCTGACTCCCCCTTTCATAGACTCTCCCTCTCGGTAGACTAGGGCTCTAATTCTAGTTCAAACTTTAACTTTTTAATTGCCATGGGGATTCCTGAAACCTGCATATACTCTACCCAAATATAAGATATATGACAATAATAGTTTCAAATCAAAACTTACCATTTAACTTTCAGTATTTAGAAATCCACTTAAGTATTCAGGTCCAAATTAATGACCCTGATTACTCAATTTATCTACCAAGTCCAATTTAATGACCTTGGTTTATCAGAGATAATACACACTAACTTTTGAAAACAAATAAGTTCAAACACTTCTGAAAATTTCAAGTTTCAAATTAATGAACTTGCTTTAACTTTCCAACTTTCACAAACTTATCATGTTTTAGCTCCAAACTCATCCTCCAGTCCAGAAATCTCCTGCATCTGCTGTCAACTTTCGAATCCGAAGATCAACTCTCCACTTTGGTTTGTCAAAAATAAAGCAGAAATGTAAAATCTTTTTGAATTTTAAAAAAGCTTCTAAACTAGAAATGAAATACAGAACTAAAATGCAATGAAAGTAAACTATTTACAAACATATTTTTGATGAGCGTGTTAGGCTTTAATTACATACTCAGAATTAAACAATTAGCTTAGATTGTCGATATACTGATCCACTTAAATTCTCACACAATTTTTAATCTGTTCAGGATACGAATTTAGTGATTTAGAGACTTAAACTTATACATGTGTCCCACCTCTTGAATATACTCCCATATCCAGATCCCAATATTCAGTCTTACAGGTGAGAATACCACAAATGATATCTGTAAGGGGTTAATAAATTATGAAGAATCATGAGAGCTCAGGTCAGAACTACCGTTCAGCAGAGAGATCATGACTCAACTTTTTGGTGTGTCCCCTTTAGAGGATCTTTTTTACAACAGCATTGCTAAGCAATTTTATTGTCTTATCATATATGCTGAGGGTGATGCTATGTTTCAAGCATTGCAGAAAGTATTATTCGAGGACTAGGTCAGAACTTCCATTCAGCAGAAGTCCCGGAATAATACCCCAGATATCACTGAGTATAAAAACCTAGTATATCAGAAAAAGGAATCTTTCAAACGAGATTTCAGGGGTTACCTATATATCCAAGTAGTGTTCCCCACGAAATAAGTAAGTAAATGTAACATCTGCGCTTGTAATCATAGTGAACAGTTCAGTTATCAATAAAACGATGTTATTTGATCCCAATGTTTGTTTGGTTGTGTTTTACATTTTTCGTGTTTTGACTTTTATGTAATTTCAAACTCTACATCGCTTTCTGGAGAGTTATACGCAAACTGATGCGTAAACGTAATCAGTTTAATGCGACAAATACTCTGGAACATCAAAATATACTTAACATACCTTAAATAACCTTTACATAACTTAGAAATGAGTTTTAAAGGCTTTGGTATGGCAAAAACAAGTTAATTCGACTACAGGGACTAAACTTGACAAACTGCGAAAGTATGCCAATTTGAACTGTAACAGACATTCCGGAACATTACCATAAGTTAAACATACCATAAATATCCTTTACATAGCTTAGAAATAGGCTTTGAGGGGTTCGGTATGCTAAAATAAACTTTTGGGTCATTCAGGGACTAAAAGTGTCAAAAAGTGCACAAGTTTGCATTTTCGCGCATAACTTACGTTCTGAATAAATCCAGACATCCAAAAATTTATGTAAGCATGACTATATTATGCTTTAGTGTTTGGCTTGAAAAAAAATCCATTCGTTGCGTCATTTGGATCGTTTTTCGCGCCTATGCGAATTCCGTCGTAATTAAGCGAACATCGCGTTCGTACGACCAAACGAACCAACACCCGGCATATTTTTGAGCATGTTTCATGTCCACAATGTTAAGGCATCATTTTAGGGCTTTAAAGTTGGCTTTACGGGCCTTAGAAGTGCCGGAAATGGGCTGAATATACAACAGGGACCAAAACTGCAATTCTGTAAAACATGGCCAGGCGGCCCGCCTACACTTCTGCTGATCCTGAAGCGGGCCGCATCAGCCTCCCTGATCAGATTAGATCGAACAGTCAGCAGATTCCAGCTGTTTTAACCACACCCACACACTTCTCACTTGCCTATTCAGCTGATAAGGACCATTTTTAGCTACCATGAGTTTCCAACAAGTGTACGCACAAGATACGAGCACGGTTTCCATGAAACGATCTTAATGGTGGACCGAATACTATAAATACCCCACCCCCCATTACTTCAAAATCACTAGAATCTGATCTTAAAGACTCTAAGTTGGAACCATTGTTTCATACCTGAGTTATTTCGATCTAGATTAGCATTCGGGGACCTTTCGTAAGTATTCTTTCGTTCTTTTACTGCTTTTCGAGTCTTTCGAGTCTGAAAGTCAAACTTTGTATGACTTTCTGCGTTGACCAGTTATGGTCAATGCGAAGTTCGGTTGAACTTCGCAACGTGAGTGTAATCACGTTGGTTATAGTCCCTTGGGACTATGCCTACTGATTACCACGTTGTCTAGGGTCGTAGGGTAAGCGATCTGATAAATCGCTTATACCTTCGAACCCGACCCATTTGGTCGATCATTAGGATCCGACCAAATACATTAGGTGACCATAGTAGGTAGGGAATAACCTTCCGAGGTTATACCCTATGGTCACATCGTTTGAGTAGTTGTATGATAGGTAGTTTATATGCCTTAGCTAAATTACCAGAATACCCTTTTCATGTATAATTAGTAATTAAGCATATGTAACCTAAACTTTTGTCACGTAACTGATTATGTAACATGTTTAGGCATATAATACTTGTCATAGGACTAGTTAGGCGGTCCGAACGCGTTTCACGCGAACGACGCGTTAAAGTAGCATAAGCTACCTAAACGGGTCGTAATGGGTCGTAAACAATTATGTTAGGTTTCATTTAGTATGTAGGCTTTGTTAAACCAAATGATATGAGTCTCTACACTCGTTTGGTTTACGAACCCTCATTCTACCCGATCTTCCGATATAGGTCCGGTTTATTAACATAGTTACCTATATTAGGTGCCGTTTGATTCCGAGATCTCTAGCATTGCTTGGTGGTTATCTTAGGACTACTGAACAATCTCAAGTGAGTACATAGACCCCTCTTTTACTGTTTTCCAAACATTTTGGGGTGGAACACATGTGCCTACTTGTTACTTTCATGCTTTCCATGTTTTCACATCATATACTTGTTATGTTCGTTAGTACATTATAGTACACGATTTCAATACATTTCATGCTATGTATGCCCATTGTGTGCATATTTAGTACATTGTTTTACATTACATTTCTGCTATGTATGTTAACTGATAGCATGCTAGCACATTGATTTACATGACTTTTCTGCTTTGTATGTTAACTTAGCATACTTAGTACATTGTTTTCATATGACATGTATACAACTGCTATAACATTTGGTTTGCACAAACAGGTCTTTATTACGTTCATTAACATTTGCTACGCCGCTCGGTAGTAAGTAGTGGTACCATAGGACTTGACAAATCCCATTCCTAACATCTCGGGTTTTGTTTGGATGTAAGGAATGACTGAATCCGAAAAAAATTCTCTTGATAACCTTGACTGAAAGGGTTATCCGACTGTCTCAAGGCTTGAATGTATGCGTTAACTTACCACATAAATGTTTGTATCAATGTAACATGCACTACTTTGCAAAACATAACTTTTTGATATATTCAAAATACTTTGTTTTGTACATTTCTACATTTGGATTATGTGACAATATTTTACTTACAATACATAACATTTGTTACACATTACTTGACTACTTTTGGACTATCAACATTTGACATGGTTTATACAAGGACTTTTGACAATTGGTTTAAACATAGACATTATACATTGTTGGTTGGTTTAAATGACTTAAGTAACGAGATGTAAGTAATATGATACAATCATGGTGGATACGCCGCTGGTACTTCCTATATATAAGTGTTTGTATTATATTACATATCATAGCGTTATTTAAATCATTCATTTTGGACTTATACATTATATACAAGTAACATGTTTTCACAAGACTTTGGTTTACAAATATGGTTTATTTTATACAACTCATTTTTACATGGTTATTCATTTAACCATACATTATTCACTTATTTATACATATCATCTGAACTTATTGTTTTTCAAGCGATTTACAAAACAAATCAAATTACAAGGTTCATGACTAAACATTTTCTTAAACTTAAGTCATGAATCCTATTTTCACAAAACCTATGTATCTCACAGGCATTTTTATGCTGACGTACCTACTTTCACATGTGTTTTCAGGTGCTTTTGCATAGGATGACGATCGTGACACTAGGGCGGACCTGTGCCTTAGAGACTTAAAATGAGAATAGATTATGTTTAATTATGTTCTGAACTCTTTAATTCCTGTTTAAAACAATGTAACACTTATGTTGATAAATAAATACAACTTTGTATGCCATGGTTATGAAACAATTAATTCTGTTACAACACTCCCCGACGTTTTCCGCCACGTTTTGTATGTTATACGTGGTCGGGGTGTGACAGAAGAGTTGGTATCAGAGCAAATGGTTATAGGGAATTAGGTTATTAGTAATGCTTTGACCTAGACTATAACCTTTCTAGGACCCTAACACAAGTTATCTTGTGTTTAGATCTTAAAACATGTACATCACCTATCCTTAGGTGATTATCAAAACAAGAACCAAATTTTTTCCGAAACGATTTTTGAAAAACAATCATCTGTATTTGGATGATTGATTACTAGGTTTTGAACCCTCTATTGTAAGGTTTTGAACCCTCTGTTATATGGTTTTGAACCCCTTTGAGTTTTCAAAATCTCGTCAAGGTTTTGGGTTTTAAATAATGTGAACACGTGCAAACTGGAAGGGTGAATGCCTGTATTCTGGGTTTTCTGTCTAGGCAAGCACTTCGTATACATCTCATCAGACGCGAGACCAGTTGTGCTTACCTGGGAATTCTCGGGATCAGTGTTCACTTATAGGCGAGCATGTCTTCGTGATACATTATTTTTGACCCATTTACTTTGATTAGTCACTGTGTGTCGTTTGTTTGCTTGGTAATGCGGACGAATGACCACCATCTATGCTTTTGTTGATTTTGTTTCATCTCATTCTCTTCATCCAATCATCTCACTCGTTTCCTTTCATGTTTTCCTCTTTTAGAATGCCTCCTCGACGCGAAAATCAGATAGCGACTGCCGAACTGGCAGAAATCATTGCGCAGCAGATGGCTGCTCAGTTTCCAAATCTCTTTGCTCAATGGAACCAAGCCAACAATAACAACAATGTTCCATGCAAATACAAGGATTTTAACCAGGCTAAACCACTCAAGTTTAGTGGTTCTGAGGGAGCGACAGGGCTTCTTCAGTGGTTCGAGAGCATTGAGAATACTTTCCGCCACGTGCAGTGTCCGGATAATCGCAAGGTCGAGTTTTCTTTGAGCGTGTTTCAGAAGAGGGCTCTCACATGGTGGAACGGGGTTATGAGAGACCGAGGTGCAGAAGTTGCTCTCGCACAGACATGGGCTGAACTTAGAGCCCTTATGATGAGGGAATTCTGTCCTCGTCATGAGCAGCGAGCGTTGGAGAAGGAATTTGATAATTTGAAGCAAGATAGTGGTGAGCATCGGGCGTATACTGATAGGTTTGAGGAGTTGAGTCTGCTTTGCCCGACTATGGTTACCCCACTCGACTAGGCTATCGAAAGGTACATCGACGGCCTACCTGACTCAGTACAAGACATCCTTACTGGTAGTGACCCTGCCACACTCCGTCAGGCGATCAAGTTATCAGCGACATTGACTGAGTCGCAGGTTTGTAAGGGAAAGCTGCATAAAAAGGGTGACAAGGGTAAGAAGCAGGCATCTGACAAGGAGGATGGTAAGAAAGGTGAAAACAAGAAGGGAAAGAATTCGGGTTCCGCAAGAGGGTCTAGGAAGCGAAAGGCTTCCCAAAACTATGTTGTTACTGCACAGGCTCAAGCTGCACCAAATCAGCCTGCGCAACCACCTGCCAAGAAGCCTTATTTTGGCAATGCACCTTTGTGCAACAGGTGTAATGGCCATCACCAACCACATCTCCAGTGTCGTCAGTGCACCAACTGCGGAAGATCTGGTCATCTTACCGCTACTTGTCGCATTCCTGTTAACCAGAACCAGGCAGTTCAGAACCAAGCTCAACAAGTTGCTCAGCCTCTTGCTCAGCAACAAGGTCAAGCTGCACGACCTCATTTTCCTCCTGGTTCGTGCTACAATTGTGGGGATCTGACCCACTACAGGAACCGGTGCCCAAGACTAGCCAACCCGAACCAGAACCCAAATCAGAATCAGGCTCCGGCTCGAGGCCGAGCCTTTAACATGAATGCCCAAGAGGCGCAGGCAGACGATAACGTGGTGAACGGTACGTTCTTTATTAATAATCAGCCTGCATCTGTCCTTTTCGATTCTGGTGCCGACAAGAGTTTTGTGTCATTGTCTTTTGAGCCAATGCTTCGAGTGTCTAGAACAAAACTAGGTAAACCTTTGACAGTAGAAGTTGCTAGTGGTAAACCCATTATTCTTGATTTTGTTCTTCGCAACTGCCAGTTGAACCTTAATGATCATCTTTTTCCTATCGATCTTACGCCTATGCAACTTGGAAGCTTCGACGTCATTGTGGGTATGGATTGGTTATCCAAGCATCACGCAGAGGTAGTTTGTTTCGAGAAGATCGTTCGTGTGCCGCTTTCGACAGGCGAGATCCTACATTTTCAAGGAGAGAAACCGTCTGGTGGTCTCAAGCTCATGTCTTGTTTTAAAGCTCGGAAATATCTGCGGAAGAACTATGTGGCCTTCTTAGCACATGTTACAGCAGATAAAGGCAAGGGTAAGTCTATTTCAGATATTCCTGTCGTTCGGGATTATTCTGAAGTATTCCCTGAAGATTTACCTGGTCTACCCCCAGCACGCCAAGTCGAGTTCTGCATTGATCTCGTACCTGGTGCAAATCCCATTGCCAGAGCTCCATATCGTCTTGCACCGTCTGAGATGCAAGAGTTGTCTAAGCAGCTTCAGGAGCTCTCTAACAAAGGTTTTATCCGTCCTAGCTTTTCACCTTGGGGTGCTCCCATTCTTTTTGTCAAGAAGAAGGATGGATCTTTTAGGATGTGTATCGATTATCGTGAGCTTAACAAGCTTACCATCAAGAATCGATATCCCCTACCTCGCATCGATGATCTCTTTGATCAGCTACAGGGCGCATCTTATTTTTCGAAGATTGATCTACGTTCCGGGTATCATCAACTTCGGGTGCATGAAGAAGACATTCCCAAGACAGCGTTCCGTACTCGTTATGGGCATTATGAATTCACAGTCATGCCATTCGGTTTGACTAATGCTCCTGCTGTTTTCATGGACTTAATGAATAGGGTCTGCAAACCTTATTTGGATCAGTTCGTCATTGTTTTTATTGACGACATCTTGATTTATTCTAAGACGCGAGCTGATCACGAGCAACATCTTCGTCTTACTCTGGAACTCCTAAAGAAAGAGCAACTTTTCGCCAAATTCTCCAAGTGCGAATTTTGGCTTAAAGAAGTTTAATTCTTAGGACATATTATCAATGAACGAGGTATTCATGTAGATCCCTCCAAGATCAGTGTGATTAAGGATTGGGATACGCCTACTACTCCTACTGAAGTTCGTTCTTTTCTTGGTCTAGCGGGTTATTATCGCCGCTTCATTGAGAACTTCTCTAAGATTGCAGTTCCTCTAACTGCTCTAACTCAGAAGAACAAACCCTTTGATTGGGGATTCAAACAAGAGGAAGCTTTTCAACACTTGAAGCAGAAGCTTTGCGACGCGCCTGTTCTGACTTTGACTGAGGGCAATGATGATTTCGTCGTTTATTGTGATGCATCTAAATTGGGTCTGGGTTGTGTTCTGATGCAAAGGAACAAAGTCATAGCATATGCATCGAGGCAGTTGAAGATACATGAGAAAAACTACACCACTCATGATCTTGAGTTAGGTGCAGTTGTTTTCGCTCTCAAGATCTGGAGACACTATTTGTACGGTACAAAATGTGTGGTTTTCACTGACCACAGAAGTCTTCAACATATCTTCAATCAGAAAGAACTCAACATGAGGCAACGACGTTGGGTTGAGCTTTTAAACGACTATGACTGCGAAATTCGCTACCATCCTGGTAAGGCGAATGTCGTAGCCGATGCATTGAGTCGTAAGGAACGTACTAAGCTTCATTGTGTACGTGTTCAATCTGTTATTCAAGCTCGATCCGATATTCAAGCCCGCATTTCTCAGGCTCAACAATCTTGTGTTTCACAAGGTTTGATGGATAAGGAATTTCCCTATCACATAACACCTGCTCTGGAACTGAAGGACAATGGATCATATTACTTCATGGACCGTTTGTGGGTCCCAAGCCAGGATGATCTTCGTACCTTGCTTATGGATGAAGCCCATAAGTCTCGTTATTCTATTCATCCAGGCTCAGATAAGATGTATAAGGATCTTCGTATTCAGTATTGGTGGCCTGGTATGAAGAAAGACATTGCCTTATATGTATCCAAATGCCTTACTTGTCTTAAGGTTAAGGCTGAACATCAACGTCCTTCGGGTTTATTGGTGCAACCAGAGATCCCAGTTTGGAAATGGGAAAACATTACTATGGATCTTGTTACCAAACTTCCACGCACAAAGAAAGGTCATGATGCCATCTGGGTAGTCGTTGATCGTCTTACTAAGTCAGCGCATTTCTTGCCAATCCGTGAGGATTTTCCTGCTGACAGACTTGCAAAAATCTATGTGGATGAAATTGTAGCTCGACATGGTGTTCCTTTGAACATCATTTCTGACAGAGATGCTCGTTTCACTTCTCATTTTTGGAGAACCATGCAATCTGCTATGGGGACCCAACTTATTCTGAGCACAGCTTATCATCCGCAAACGGATGGTCAATCTGAGAGAACAATCCAGACTCTGGAGGATATGCTTAGAGCTTGTGTGATCGATTTTGGTGGTAGTTGGGATTCACATCTTCAGTTGATTGAATTCTCCTACAACAACAGTTATCACACCAGCATCAAAATGGCTCCTTTCGAGGCTCTCTATGGTCGAAAATGTCGTTCACCAGTCTGCTGGAATGAGATCGGCGAGGCTCAACTTACTGGACCTGCCCTCATTTTAGAGACAACTGATAAGGTCAAGAAAGTTCGTGATAACCTTCAGACAGCTAGAAGCCGTCAGAAGAGTTACGCGGATCCAAAACGTAAGCCCTTGGAATTTCAAGTCGGTGATCGAGTATTACTTAAGGTCTCACCTTGGAAAGGTGTGATCAGATTTGGAAAGAAAGGAAAACTTGCACCTAGATACGTTGGACCATTCAAGATCGTCGAAAGAATCGGAAAGGTAGCCTACAGACTTGAGTTACCTCCTGAACTTGGAAATGTTCATCCAACTTTTAACGTGTCCCATCTCAAGAGGTGTTTAGCTGATGAGAACCTCCACATACCGCTTGGCGAAATTAGTGTTGGCAAAACACTGAAATTTGTTGAGAAGCCAGTGGAAATCATGGAACGTGAAGTCAAGTGGCTTAAACGCAAGCGCATTCCTTTGGTCAAAGTTCGCTGGGAAGCTAAACGTGGACCCGAGTTTACTTGGGAACGCGAAGATCAAATGAAGGCGAAATATCCACATCTTTTTCCACGAGTTTCCTCTAAATAAATTTCGGGACGAAATTTCCACAAGTAGGGGAGACTGTAACATCTGCGCTTGTAATCATAGTGAACAGTTCAGTTATCAATAAAACGATGTTATTTGATCCCAATGTTTGTTTGGTTGTGTTTTACATTTTTCGTGTTTTGACTTTTATGTAATTTCAAACTCTACATCGCTTTCTGGAGAGTTATACGCAAACTGATGCGTAAACGTAATCAGTTTAATGCGACAAATACTCCGGAACATCAACATATACTTAACATACCTTAAATAACCTTTACATAACTTAGAAATAAGTTTTAAAGGCTTTGGTATGGCAAAAACAAGTTAATTCGACTACAGGGACTAAACTTGACAAATTGCGAAAGTATGCCAATTTGAACTGTAACAGACATTCCGGAACATGACCATAAGTTAAACATACCATAAATATCCTTTACATAGCTTAGAAATAGGCTTTGAGGGGTTCGGTATGCTAAAATAAACTTTTGGGTCATTCAGGGACTAAAAGTGTCAAAAAGTGCACAAGTTTGCATTTTCGCGCATAACTTACGTTCTGAATACACCCGGACATCCAAAAATTTATGTAAGCATGACTATATTATGCTTTAGTGTTTGGCTTGAAAAAAAATCCATTCCTTGCGTCATTTGGATCGTTTTTCGCGCCTATGCGAATTCCGTCGTAATTAAGCGAACATCGCGTTCGTACGACCAAACGAACCAACACCCGGCATATTTTTGAGCATGTTTCATGTCCACAATGTTTACGCATCATTTTAGGGCTTTAAAGTTGGCTTTACGGGCCTTAGAACTGCCAGAAATGGGCTGAATATACAACAGGGACCAAAACTGCAATTCTGTAAAACATGGCCAGGCGGCCCGCCTACACTTCTGCTGATCCTGAAGCGGGCCGCATCAGCCTCCCTGATCAGATTAGATCGAACAGTCAGCAGATTCTAGATGTTTTAACCACACCCACACACTTCTCACTTGCCTATTCAGCTGATAAGGACCATTTTAGCTACCATGAGTTTCCAACAAGTGTACGCACAAGATACGAGCACGGTTTCCATGAAACGATCTTAACGGTGGACCGAATACTATAAATACCCCACCCCCCATTACTTCAAAATCACTAGAATCTGATCTTAAAGACTCTAAGTTGTAACCATTGTTTCATACCTGAGTTATTTCGATCTAGATTAGCATTCGGGGACCTTTCGTAAGTATTCTTTCGTTCTTTTACTGCTTTTCAAGTCTTTCGAGTCTGAAAGTCAAACTTTGTTTGACTTTCTGCGTTGACCAGTTATGGTCAATGCGAAGTTCGGTTGAACTTCGCAACGTGAGTGTAATCACGTTGGTTATAGTCCCTTGGGACTATGCCTACTGATTACCACGTTGTCTAGGGTCGTAGGGTAAGCGATCTGATAAATCGCTTATACCTTCGAACCCGACCCATTTGGTCGATCATTAGGATCCGACCAAATACATTAGGTGACCATAGTAGGTAGGGAATAACCTTCCGAGGTTATACCCTATGGTCACATCGTTTGAGTAGTTGTATGATAGGTAGTTTATATGCCTTAGGTAAATTACCAGAATACCCTTTTCATGTCTAATTAGTAATTAAGCATATGTAACCTAAACTTTTGTCACGTAACTGATTATGTAACATGTTTAGGCATATAATACTTGTCATAGGACTAGTTAGGCGGTCCGAACGCGTTTCACGCAAACGACGCGTTAAAGTAGCATAAGCTACCTAAACGGGTCGTAATGGGTCGTAAACAATTATGTTAGGTTTCATTTAGTATGTAGGCTTTGTTAAACCAAATGATACGAGTCTCTACACTCGTTTGGTTTACGAACCCTCATTCTACCCGATCTTCCGATATAGGTCCGGTTTATTAACATAGTTACCTATATTAGGTGCCGTTTGATTCCGAGATCTCTAGCATTGCTTGGTGGTTATCTTAGGACTACTGAACAATCTCAAGTGAGTACATAGACCCCTCTTTTACTGTTTTCCAAACATTTTGGGGTGGAACACATGTGTCTACTTGTTACTTTCATGCTTTCCATGTTTTCACATCATATACTTGTTATGTTCGTTAGTACATTATAGTACATTGTTTTACATTACATTTCTGCTATGTATGCCCATTGTGTGCATATTTAGTACATTGTTTTACATTACATTTCTGCTATGTATGTTAACTGATAGCATGCTAGCACATTGATTTACATGACTTTTCTGCTTTGTATGTTAACTTAGCATACTTAGTACATTGTTTTCATATGACATGTATACAACTGCTATAACATTTGGTTTGCACAAACGGGTCTTTATTACGTTCATTAACATTTGCTACGCCGCTCGGTAGTAAGTAGTGGTACCATAGGACTTGACAAATCCCATTCCTAACATCTCGGGTTTTGTTTGGATGTAAGGAATGACTGAATCCGAAAACAATTCTTCTGATAACCTTGACTGAAAGGGTTATCCGACTGTCTCAAGGCTTGAATGTATGCGTTAACTTACCACATAAATGTTTGTATCAATGTAACATGCACTACTTTGCAAAACATAACTTTTTGATATATTCAAAATACTTTGTTTTGTACATTTCTACATTTGGATTATGTGACAATATTTTACTTACAATACATAACATTTGTTACACATTACTTGACTACTTTTGGACTATCAACATTTGACATGGTTTATACAAGGACTTTTGACAATTGGTTTAAACATAGACATTATACATTGTTGGTTGGTTTAAATGACTTAAGTAACGAGATGTAAGTAATATGATACAATCATGGTGGATACGCCGCTGGTACTTCCTATATATAGGTGTTTGTATTATATTACATATCATAGCGTTATTTAAATCATTCATTTTGGACTTATACATTATATACAAGTAACATGTTTTCACAAGACTTTGGTTTACAATACGGTTTATTTTATACAACTCATTTTTACATGGTTATTCATTTAACCATACATTATTCACTTATTTATACATATCATCTGAACTTATTGTTTTTCAAGCAATTTACAAAACAAACCAAATTACAAGGTTCATGACTAAACATTTTCTTAAACTTAAGTCATGAATCCTATTTTCACAAAACCTATGTATCTCACAGGCATTTTTATGCTGACGTACCTACTTTCACATGTGTTTTCAGGTGCTTTTGCATAGGATGACGATCGTGACACTAGGGCGGACCTGTGCCTTAGAGACTTAAAATGAGAATAGATTATGTTTAATTATGTTCTGAACTCTTTAATTCCTGTTTAAAACAATGTAACACTTATGTTGATAAATAAATACAACTTTGTATGCCATGGTTATGAAACAATTAATTCTGTTACAACACTCCCCGACATTTTCCGCCACGTTTTGTATGTTATACGTGGTCGGGGTGTGACAGTAAAGATTTATGTTTATATCCCGAACAAACCTACTAAATGTGTAAAAACCTATCGGCACATCATCAGCGAGACTGTTTAACGCATTTTAAACATTCCATTTCTTTAGCATACCATGACTGTCAAGCCGATGTACTATCATTTTCCCTTTTTACACAAGCTCTTTTCCAATTTTCTATTGTTTTTGGATTTTGAAAATATCTCATGTTTTTGTATTTTTGACATTTTTTATTGTTTTTGTATTTTCTGAAAAATTACCCTCTACTCCCCCTAAATACCAAAACAAGTAAAAAAGCGACAAACCATTGCAGATTGCTTCTCAACATCAACTACAATGTCTCCTTCATCAACGCCAATGATCTCTTCCAACACCGATAAAAGCTTCATACCATTCAGTTTTAGCAAATACTGAAAACGTGTTTTATCAAATGCTTTGGTATGTAAATCAGCTTTTTGATTATCAGTGTGGATTTTCTCAATTCGTATCAACTTCTTCTCGAAACAATCTCGAATAAAGTGATGACGAATTTCAATGTGTTTGGTTTTAGCGTGATGAACTGGATTTTTCGTAATGTTAATCGCTGCCTCATTATCAACAAAGATAGGGGTGTTTAGAAATTGCAAACCATAGTCGCGCATCTATTGCTGGATCCACAAGATCTGTGAGCAGCAACTGCTAGCAGATACATACTCCGCTTCACATGTGGATAAAGCCACAGAGGTTTGCTTTTTGCATTGCTAGGTGATCAATCGTGATCCAAAGAACTGGCACCCTACTGTTGTTGATTTAGCATTAACTTTGCAGCATCCGAAATCTGAATCGAAATACCCTTCGAGCGTGAAATCACCTTCTCTTGGATACCACAACCCCAATGATGAAGTTTCTTTCAGGTAGCGTAATATCCTTTTCACAATTACCATGTGCGATGCTCTCAGGTTAGATTGAAATCTTGCTGCGAGGCAGGTTGGGTACATAATATCGAGTCTTGAAGCTGTCAAATACATTAGCGATCCGATCATGGAACGATACATCGTTTCATCTACCTTCTCTCCGGTGAGATCAGGGTTTATCCCATGATTCGTTGCTAATGGGGTGACTGCTGGAGTAGAACCTGACATCCCAAATTTCTCCAAGATATCATGAACATACTTCGTTTGATGTATGAATATTCCTTTGGGTAGTTGTTCAACCTGCAATCCCAAAAAGAATTTCATCTCACCCATCGATGACATTTCGAATTTCTGCTTCATAACACGTTCAAAATCTTTGCATAGATCCTCATTTGTTGACCCAAATATGATGTCGTCCACATATATTTGAACTATCAGAAGATGTCCATCGACCTCTTTGGTGAAGAGAGTGGCATCCACTTTTCCACGGATGAAGCTGTTAGCTAGTAGGTGTTGAGACAATGTCTCATACCAAGCTCTCGGGGCCTGGTGTAAACCATACAGCGCTTTGTCTAGCAAGTAGACCTTGTCTTTGTGATGTGGATCGGTGAAGCCCGGTGGCTGACCGACATAAACCTCCTCTTTTACCTTCCCATAGAGAAAAGCCGATTTAACATCTAACTGATATACTTTGAAATTTTTCCAAGATGCAAATGCAAGGAAGATTCTGATAGCTTCTAGTCGAGCTACATGAGCAAACACTTCGGTAAAATCTATACCATCCTGCTGACAGAAACCCTGTACTACGAGTCGAGCTTTGTTATGAACCACAACTCCTCTATCGTCTCTCTTACACTTGAAGACCCACTTGGTGTTTATCTTCCTCTGACCATCAGGCAAATCCACTAACTTCCACACTCCCAGCTTTTCGAATTGGCTCAGTTCCTCCTGCATTGCATTGACCCAAGAATCTTCAGTAAGCGCCTCTTTGTAAGTCCTTGGTTCAACCTGCGAGATAAAACAACTCAATGAGAATTCAGTTTGCAAAGGAGCAACTTTTGTATAAAAACATGTAAGCCCTTTATCAAGCTGTCTTCGAGTGCGGACGCCTGTCTGCAATTCTCCAATGATCAACTCCTCTGGATGATAAGTAAGAGTTCGTGGCATTACTTCGCCTGGAACATCTACATCGCCTTCCAGATTAGTAACATTCTGATTTGCACCTTGTTCACTGACTGGGTTTGTTTGACTTGAGATCTGAATTTGCTCCCCCTCATAATCTGAATCACCACGATCAAATACTGGCATGTTCTCAGATTCTTGATTATCATTCTCTACCGACTGATTATCTTGAGCAACTTCATTTTGTTGGACATCATCATGTTCACCAGCATTACTTGGACCTGCTTCATCATCATTTGAAGCTCTTTGCGGTCTTCTTGAAAACTCAGCTGGAAACCTTTCCTGCGATTCTTCATACTCTCTCAGAATATCCAACTCGTCAAAGAAATCTTCTTCTTCTTCTTCCTTTTCTTCTTCCATATCAAACGAATCCCACAGTTTATCGTAATTAAAACGCCATGAGTCACCTGGGTTCTGAGGCGGCATAGTATACCCCTGACATTTAACATTTGGAGCTTCAATAATCCGCTTCAGACTTGGAACGAAGACTCGTCGTAACGGACTTGCATAACCTATGAATATCCCTTCAATACTCTTCGGACCTAACTTTCCAAAAGGCTCTAGAACAGTATAGGGTGACCCAAACGATTCTAAATACTTCAGATTCGGTTTGCGGTTATTGATCAACTCAAAGCATGTTTTGTTGAATTTCTTTACAGTGAGAACCCGGTTGAGTGTATAGCATGCGGCGGAAACTGCTTCTGCCCAAAAATTTATCGGTAGCATTGAATCAGCAAGCATTGTTCTGGCCGTTTCGATTAGCGTCCTGTTTTTACGTTCTGCAACTCCATTCTGCTGCGGAGTGTACAGAGCACTAAACTCATGCAATATACCTCTTTCATCACAAAATTCTTCCATCTTGTTGTTCTTGAACTCAGTACCATTATCACTTCTGATTCTTCTGATACGCCTTTGGTACAAATTTTCAATTTTCTGAACAACGCCATCAAACTGTCAAACGTTTCATCTTTCGACTTCAAGAATGATACCCACGAAAATCTGGAATAATCATCAGTAACCACAATACAGTAGAGATCCCCTGTAATACTTTTGACGTTTACTGGACCAAACAGATCCATATGTAGTCTCTCTAACGGTCTGGAAACTGAATTGACTTGCTTTTTAGGGTGTGACTTCTTCTTTTGCTTTCCTTTGACACAACTAATGCACGCCCCTTCCAGATGAAAACCTTTGATATTAACTCCAAGAACTAAATCATTGTGCACCAAGTGATTCATTTTTCTAAGATGTATATGCCCCATCTTCCGGTGCCACAACTTCGATTCTTTCTCTGTTGCTTTAGACACAAAACAATGAGCCTGACCCGTGGTTGTAGTAGCTACACTCATGTCCAACACGTACAGATCATTGACTCTTGGTGCCCTCATGATAATCCATTCTTCAGGAACAACAAATCCTGGTTTCAAGATCAAACATTCTTTGTCTGTGAAGTGAGTAGTATACATATTGTCACAAATCTGCGAGATACTTAGCAGATTATTCTCCAGCTCAGTAATGTAATTAACTCTTTCAAACGTAAGAATCCCATTGGATAACGTTCCTTCACCAATAATTCTACCACCTTCATGTCCAGCAAATCCCACATAACCACCATTGATATTTCTAACATCATACAACAATGCAGTCTTTCCTGTCATATGTCGAGACGCTCCACTATCCATAATCCATCTTGAAATAGCTCTCGGAAGATCCTGCATATATCACAAACAATTCAATAAAGATGCCGATTCATGCTTCACGACTACCAACTAGGAAGCTCCGGCAAGTCAAAACTGATTTAGCTTAAATAAGCTGCCCAAGCCTCATAAGACTCAGGTAACTTAATTTCATCAATGTACTTTACAACCGGTTTGAGTGGTGGAAAATTTTTATCATTCATTTCCAGATTATCATTAATCACCACTTTTATGTCATCTTTAGCCTCTTTTGCCACTGAAACATTTCTGTTTTCATTTTGCAAAATCTTTTTAGGAACAACCTTCTTCTCTTGTGGAGTTGAAGTTTGTTTCTCTGTTTTTGGCTTCCATGTTTGTTGAGATGATGCAACTCGTTTGTAAAACTTGTCAGTTTTAGTTACCACATTCTTTATGAGTTCTGTTTTGACTTTTGTGTTGTCGTTTTTCAAAATTTTCTCAACAAACATTGGAGCTTTTCCTTTTGCATCAACCTTCTTCTTTTGATTCTCAACAACTTCAGTCTTAGGCTTGGAGTTGGTGCAATTTCTTACAATGTGACCAACTTTGTTACATCTAAAACACGTACGAGTATCAACTACTAGACTTGTGCCTTCAGACTGAAGTTGTGAGGCCCTCTTCGCAAAAAATTCTTCATTTGATTTCGAAAAGATTTCATTTTCCTCATCAGAAAGTGAACTTGAACCGTTCACAAACACCTTCTTTTCAGCAAACCTTTTGTTTTGAAAACTCCTTTTCTGATAACTCTTACCACCCTGATATCCACCTGACCAATTGTTTCGATTGTTGTTATAAAAACATGGTGGAACAACAGGCTTTTTGTAGTAAGCTTTATCTTTCTCAAAATTCATTTGTCTCTTTGTTTGACTCAAACTCTTTACTTCAGAGAAATCGATTTCAACCATTTTAAACACCTTTGTCAATTTTGAAACATTTACATTCTCCAAAGGAAACTCAGAATCCGAATACAACTTATCCGATCCAGCCATCTTGTACATCACAAGACCCGGTTCATCACCTAAGTTGTTTTTGGACTTTTTTTTCGGAATGTATTTGTTCAAGAAACATTCATCATCTCCAGCTGAATCACTATTCAAAACACTTTCAGCTGTGCTTTTAACAATCTCTGTCTGAACACTATCATCAGATGATGATGAAGAAAATGTCACATCAATTGAATCAGGAAGTTTCACATCATTTTCTTCCTCAAGATTAACCAACCCAGATTGCTTTTTCGAATAATTGTCTAGAACTGGTGGTGGAACTTGATGAAACCCAACCCCAGTTCCATCACAGTATACATCTTCGCCTGCTTTGTCTTTCCCGATGGGTTTGGGAATAATGTGTTGCAAAACAAAGCTTGCAGAGCTGTAACTGTTCAATTTCAAATTTATTCGCTCATTCTCAATCTTAGCTTCTTCAAACTGAAGTTTCAATTTAGCAATCTCATCCAATTGTTTGTTGTTTAATTCTTCTTTAATCCTCAAAACACATTTATTCGCTCATTCTCAATCTTAGCTTTTTGTCAAAATTGTAATATTATAGAAAGTCATATGATGCGTGTTATATCCATATGTGTTATATGTGATGACGTGATGAATTATATGAGGTTGAAAAGATTGACAGGTGGAAATATGCCTTATGCTTGTTGGAATTGACTAATGAAAGTCAAATGTGAAATATGAATTTGATATGATCGTTTATATGTACAATCATGTATGCTAACAAGAATGTGAATGCGATGACATGAAAGTATAGGGATCATGTCAAGATGGATGGAAGCATGGAAGGCTAACGGGTCAAAAGGAGGCGAGGAAACGGATGCGAATACGGACACTTAAGGTAAGTGATTTCCAGAATCACTTCTTATTTATAAATGAAGTTTGGTATGTGGTATATAGGGAACCATGTAAGAATTTACGGGTAAGGATAAGTACCAAGGTAAGTTCATATGAACTTCGTCTATCCTTAATGTAAATTAAGATGAATGTCCATCGTGTTAATGAATGTTCATTATGTTGCTGAATGTCCATCGTGTTAATGGAATGTTCATTATGTTGCTGACTGTATATCATGTTAATGGAATGTTCATTATGTTGCTGAATGTTCATTATGTTGCTGAATGCCCATCGTGTTAATGAATGTTCATTATGTTGCTCAATGTTCATCGTATTAATTGAATGTTCATTATGTTGCTGAATGTCCATCATGTTAATGGAATGTTCATTATGTTGCTGAATGTTCATCGTGTTAATGGAATGTTCATTATGTTGCTGAATGTTCATCGTGTTAATAGAATGTTCATTATGTTGCTGAATGTTCATCGTATTAATGGGATGTTCATTATGTTGCTGAATGTTCATCGTGTTAATGGAATGTTCATTATGTTGCTGAATGTTCATTGTATTAATGGAATGTTCATTATGTTGCTGAATGTTCATCGTGTTAATAGAATATTCATTATGTTGCTGAATGTTCATCATGTTAATGGAATGTTCATCATGCTTGTTGGAAGTTAGTCGGTTATGTTTGTTTATAATTGCATTGATTTGTGTTGATATGAGTGTAGATGAGACTCAACTTACAAATAAGTTAATGTGACTTTTATGTATGTATGTATGTAGATATGGATCTGTAGCGTGTGTAAGTAGTGTGAACTTGTATGTACGTACATATGAATGGGATACGTATGAATGTACTTAGATATATGAAAGTGTATACACGTGTTGTAATCTAATGATTGTAGATCACTGGTATACATATATGTAAAGATGTGGGTTTTCAATATGTTTGGGATTACGTACTCCTAACCATGTTACTATTGAGAATGAAATAAATGGAGTGCAGGTATGGGAACACCGGACTCTCGAGGAATTGATGTCGGACTTGAGTAAATAGAATTGAGAGGATGTTTCAATGGAATACCTTACGTAGTTAGAATGTGACATAGCCTTTTAATTATATGTATTAAATTATATATGATGTTACCATGTACTAACGTGTTGGTTATATATGGTGACCGCAGGTTAATCAAATATTCATAATGGACATGTGAACGAGGATCAAGTTGAAGATCAAGGATTGTACGGGAAAGCGGTCACGTTGTTTGTAATAATTTGTTAACATAGTTACATTAAATAAATGATGAATGATGTATTTATGTTAGAAGGGTTGACCTAAACGGTATTTAAGTATGTTAGAGTAGTTAAAAGAAAGAAATTTTACAGTTCATTTTCCGTTGCGTCGTTTTGGGTCAAATCGTGAATAGGGTCTTACAAGTTGGTATCAGAGCCATGGTTTGAGTGAAATCAAGTATGAGGAGATAAATACTTGAACATAAACCTATGTGCTCTTGTGACAAGGAACCCGTATAATCCGAGACTCGATCAAGATCTAAGGGTAGAAGTAAAGGTAAGTATGTGCTTAAGTATGTATTTGAAGAAAACTAACAGTATGCTATGTGTAAGGTAAGCATAATTGCTTGGAAAGGATGATCCATGAATGCGGTCTAGGACCGGCATCAAGGCATGTAATAAGACAAATTGACCCAGGTATGTAAATTTAACATGTTGGCGCATGTAATGGTATAATCTAGCAAGTGAAAGAAAATTTTAAATAAAATATAATAATGACATGGTAAAGAAGTTTTGAAAATATTACATGTGCCGAAACTTAATTCTTCGGACATAAGGTGGCGATTACAAAATTGATGAGTAAAAGTACTCTAAATGTGAAGAATATGAGATCATTAGAACAGGATGAAGTTAGAATGATTTTGGGTTGTTAAGCATAGGTCATGGTGTTAGTTATAGAATTATGTTACTAGAATGAACGGAATTGAATATGTTTGGTGTGTGCATATAACTAGATGATCATGTGGTTGTATGCTTATTGCATCGTGAGTATGAAATGTATATAGTGTCATTAGTATAGTCTACTATAATGACATAGACGTATGAGGTTAAGTCGAAAGTTCATATGATAAATCGTTGACTTTCTGAAAGTCAACTGTGCATAAGTAGCAAGGTTAGACTTTTTGTCAAAATTGTAATATTATAGAAAGTCATATGATGCGTGTTATATCCATATATGTTATATGTGATGACGTGATGAATTATATGAGTTTGAAAAGATTGACTTGTGGAAATATGCCTTATGCTTGTTGGAATTGACTAATGAAAGTCAAATGTGAAACATGAATTTGATATGATCGTTTATATGTACAATCATGTATGCTAACAAGAATGTGAATGCGAAGACATGAAAGTATAGGGATCATGTCAAGATGGATGGAAGCATGGAAGGCTAACGGGTCAAAAGGAGGCGAGGAAATGGATGCGAATACGGACACTTAAGGTAAGTGATTTCCAGAATCACTTCTTATTTATAAATGAAGTTTGGTATGTGGTATATAGGGAACCATGTAAGAATTTACGGGTAAGGATAAGTACCAAGGTAAGTTCATATGAACTTCGTCTATCCTTAATGTAAATTAAGATGAATGTCCATCGTGTTAATGAATGTTCATTATGTTGCTGAATGTCCATCGTGTTAATGGAATGTTCATTATGTTGCTGAATGTATATCATGTTAACGGAATGTTCATTATGTTGCTGAATGTTCATTATGTTGCTGAATGCCCATCGTGTTAATGAATGTTCATTATGTTGCTGAATGTTCATCGTATTAATTGAATGTTCATTATGTTGCTGAATGTCCATCGTGTTAATGGAATGTTCATTATGTTGCTGAATTTTCATCGTGTTAATGGAATGTTCATTATGTTGCTGAATGTTCATCGTGTTAATAGAATGTTCATTATGTTGCTGAATGTTCATCGTATTAATGGGATGTTCATTATGTTGCTGAATGTTCATCGTGTTAATGGAATGTTCATTATGTTGCTGAATGTTCATTGTATTAATGGAATGTTCATTATGTTGCTGAATGTTCATCGTGTTAATAGAATGTTCATTATGTTGCTGAATGTTCATCGTGTTAATGGAATGTTCATCATGTTTGTTGGAAGTTAGTCGGTTATGTTTGTTTATAATTGCATTGATTTGTGTTGATATGAGTGTAGATGAGACTCAACTTACAAATAAGTTAATGTGACTTTTATGTATGTATGTATGTAGATATGGATCTGTAACGTGTGTAAGTAGTGTGAACTTGTATGTACGTACATATGAATGGGATACGTATGAATGTACTTAGATATATGAAAGTGTATACACGTGTTGTAATCTAATGATTGTAGATCACTGGTATACGTATATGTAAAGATGTGGGTTTTCAATATGTTTGGGATTACGTACTCCTAACCATGTTACTATTGAGAATGAAATAAATGGAGTGCAGGTATGGGAACACCGGACTCTCGAGGAATTGATGTCGGACTTGAGTAAATAGAATTGAGAGGATGTTTCAATGGAATACCTTACGTAGTTAGAATGTGACATAGCCTTTTAATTATATGTATTAAATTATATATGATGTTACCATGTACTAACGTGTTGGTTATATATGGTGACCGCAGGTTAATCAAATATTCATAATGGACATGTGAACGAGGATCAAGTTGAAGATCATGGATTGTACGGGAAAGCGGTCACGTTGTTTGTAATCATTTGTTAACATAGTTACATTAAATAAATGATGAATGATGTATTTATGTTAGAAGGGTTTACCTAAACGGTATTTAAGTATGTTAGAGTAGTTAAAAGAAAGAAATTTTACAGTTCATTTTCCGCTGCGTCGTTTTGGGTCAAATCGTGAATAGGGTCTTACAAGTTGGTATCAGAGCCATGGTTTGAGTGAAATCAAGTATGAGGAGATAAATACTTGAACTCAAACCTATGTGCTCTTGTGACAAGGAACCCGTACAATCCGAGACTCGATCAAGATCTAAGGGTAGAAGTAAAGGTAAGTATGTGCTTAAGTATGTATTTGAAGAAAACTAACAGTATGTTATGTGTAAGGTAAGCATAATTGCTTGGAAAGGATGATCCGTGAATGCGGTCTAGGACCGGCATCAAGGCATGTAATAAGACAAATTGACCCAGGTATGTAAATTTAACATGTTGGCTCATGTATTGGTATAATCTAGCAAGTGAAAGAAAATTTAAAATAAAATATAATAATGACATGGTAAAGAAGTTTTGAAAATATTACATGTGCCGAAACTTAATTCTTCGGACATAAGGTGGCGATTACACGAGGACACGAAACTAGTATGTGGATTGTGTACCTGGCCAGTACACAAGAAACATATGACGTTCGTGAAACCGTGATAATTGTTATAGGTTTGTCCGTTAGAATTAGGTAGTAGGTGGACGTGAGGGTGAAGAGAAATGTAAGACTTTCAGGAATGAAAGTATGAACGATGTGTTAGAATCCGCGAGATGGATTCGAAGCATGAAAGGAATGAAGTATGAATGACCTGTTTGAATCTGCGAGACGGATTCAACACATGTAAGGAATTAAATGTATGGATGATATGTTTGAAACCGCTAGACGGATTCAAACATAGAAGGAATGAAGGGTATGGATGTTACGCTTGAATTCGCGGGACAGATTTAAAACATAAAAAGGATGAAATTAACCCACCTCAGTATGCGTCGATAGTTTGACCATGGTTGCGTCAAACGAGTCATATAAGTAAATCTAAAGCAAATGAACAAAAGAATAATCGTAATTGGCACGCAAATCTAAATTTTAGACGAAACAAAGAAGTTTTGAACAAGTTATGTGTTAGATGTGTTAGTAATCGACTCTTAGGAGTCATAATGAACAACGGGCTACGACCCGGACAATAATTTAAGTATGAATGAGAAAGGTAAGTTTTGTTAAGAATACCAAAATGATGTAATGAATGTCTCTGCAAGTAGGCATGAAGGGAAAGAAGTACGAATGTGTACCTCAATACATCTACGATAAGTAAGAAATGTCGGTTTGACCTTGAAAAGTCAAACTGCAAAGTTCGACAAAATAAGTAACCTTTCATTTTCTTTCCTAACCTTTTCTTGATCAATTTTATCAGTTTCAATTTTGTTAGTTAATTCTTTTAATCGTTCAGTTGAAGCTTTCACCATTTTGTCACGATCAAGGATTTGATCCTCAACACTTCTGACTTTAGCAGTCAGATCCTCAATCTTCTTACCTTTGAGATAAGTGTTTGTACTACAAATCTTGCATTCTTTGATGCAATTTTTGCAGTCAACATCACCACTGACCTTCTTACCTGACTCGGTCGTTGACGCGTTTGAACTGACTTGGCTTTTAGACTCAGAGACGGATTTAGAATCTACCTCAAGCGCATTAGCTGCCAGCACCTTGTCAGCCATCTTTCCCATGTTTTCAGCATTCAACTCCTTTGTCGTGTCAATGATTCCAGTGTCAATCTTCTTTGACTTCTCTTTCTCTTCTTTTTCCTTCTTCTCTTTCTCTTCTTCTTCTCCACTTCCCTACCATTTCTTCTGCCAATAATCATCTTCTTCTTCTTTATACTCTTTGATTATGGTTTCCAAATCAAGAGTGTTATGATCAATAGCAATGTTTCCATAGGGGTCAAGATAACATTCTCTGTCTGGATCCCATCTTTTTGCTCTTTTTGCCTCAGAAAAGATACCAGATAATCTGATCAATTTGTTCGTGGCTAACTGCCTTCTGTAATTATACTTCTGTTCTTCAGTTCTGTTATCTTTCCAAGGAATAGGTTCAGTTTTTGCCATGAAAGCATATCCAACCGCATCCTCTTCAGGTAACAACTCGCTCCAATCGAAACCTTCATCGTCGTGAATCACCGCAAGAGCTCTAGATTTTTCTTTGTTATCTTCAAGCTGCTTCATCCTTGGCGGTTCTGATTTGTTCTGATGATATATTGCCTTCTTGTAGTAGTCTTCTCTAAATGGGTTTTCAGACTCATCAGCATATGCATTTCTGCATTCACGCTTAAAGTGACCTTTCTGTTTGCACTTGAAGCACGTCACCTTAGACTTATCAAAGCCCAACTTGGTAGATGGTCCACCAATTGACTTCCTCCCTGTTATCTCCATGAAACGCTGTGCACGACGAACTGCACTGGCCATACACCACCTTATATCGATCAATTCCATCTCCTCAGGATCTATCTGATCGTAATCTTCTTTCGTCAGGTTGGTGTTGCCTATCTTCCCTGCTACAAGACTTTCATAAGATTCTAGCACAGATGCTAAGAAAACCATCTGTTGCTTTGCTGACTCCTCGCTGAAGTTCTGAGCATTCTTTAAGTCTACAGCGATGTTGCATTGAAATAAGTTCTTTGAATCAGACTGGTTTGAATTTGATGAAGACCCACTTTGACATCCACTGCTTTGACTTTCTTTGCTCGTTGTGGAAACATTCTCAGCAGAAAACGCAGTCTTGGGAGATGTGTTCTTTGGCATCATGCTCTTTGGATAATACAAATCTAAGTTCTGCTGATAAGACGAATGATTGACTTTGTGTGTCTTCTTTAACTCCAACTCGTGACTCTCTAGTCTCTCAATCAGCAAATCTACTGTCAATACTTCTGGCGGCTTGATAGTATTCTTTAGCATCAATGCATAATACTGCCAATCCATCTCATCTGGTAGCGAGTCAAACAACTTGTCGACTAGCTCTTCTTGAGAATAAGAAATTTCGTGTCTCGCCAGCTCCAGTTTTAGATGCCCAAACCTCTCAATCATTTTACAAACTGATTCATTTTTTAAACAACCAAACATATCAAACTCTTTTCTAAGTAGTTTCTTTTTGTTTTTCACAATTTCTGTGCTTCCTATACATTTGGTTTTCAATTTGTTCCAGAGATCTGTAGCACTAGAGTATTCGATCAAAGATATTATATCTTCTCGAACAGATTGAAACAGTAACGCAACACATTTCTGCTCAGCAACAAAAGATTCTATTTCATCAGGTGTTGTTAAGGTTTCACCACTTTTGCCTCCATCATTGTAACCATTTTTTAGACTCTTCCAGCTAGGAAAAGCAAAGGCCATCAACCAATCTTCAAACTTCTTTGCCCACCGACTGTATTCTTCTATAGCCATCAACTTCGGGGGTTTGTTATAGGTTCCGAAAGCACTTTCAGCCTCCAATGCATCCGATAACTTTTTCTTTGGATTCGGCGTGTTCTCATTGATGTTACTAGAAGATGTATCATTTCCACCATCTCCAACAAACGCAAAGACATCATAAAACGGATTGAAATCATCCATCTTGAATGTACCTGAAAAATCAACAAACACTTAGAACTTTCTTGATTTTGAAAAATATCAGATTCAAGCGAAACCACTTGAAGTAAAATGACTTCAAGCGAAAGCTACAAGATCAAGTAATTCAAGCGAAACACAGCCTTTTGAAGCGAAAGGTCCTGGTTCCGCTTGAGATTTCAAGCGAAAGGCTAAAACAAGTTCAACCAGTTCAAGCGAAACCCAATTATCCTAGTTCGCTTGAACTTTTCAAGCGAAAGCTGTATTTTCAAGCGAAACCTACGAAGAACAATTTCAAGCGAAACTCAGTTTTATGTCATTTTTATCAGTTTTAATCCGAATTTTGTTCTGATTCTTTGTAGGATTTATTAACACTATGTTTTACACAACATATGTGAAAATTAGGCCATTTCAACCGTTAGAACTCGTTCAAATCAGAAAAGTATGAGAAGAAGTGAGTAGAAATAAGAAAATCCAGTAGAATCAAGCTACTATGGTATGAACTCCTTGTCCTGAGCTCTGATACCACTTGTTGGATCGGTTCCGTGACCCTAAAAGTCAGTTAAGCTAGTTCATCTTCGTTTACAAAGGCGGAAACAGAGTAAACCAAGTCACAACAGCTTTGTTCCTTTCAATTCTTTTCTATTAAAGCTTTTCTGAGTCTTTATAATCAATTCTAACAAAATTTCGGCAGCACCTCGACTCACACACAAACACCTTGACTGTTTCGCTTCAAATGACACACATACCTATATATAGGCCCTAGGTTTCGCTTGAACATGACAAACCATTAGGTTTCGCTTGAGGATGTCATGATTGCTTTCAAGCGAACTCACTTGAACCGGTTTCGCTTGAACTACACAATATCAGTTTCAAGCGAAACTCCCTATATCAACATGTAAAACCCTAAATACAATCTATCTAGACCTAAGACTTGATTATGACGTAATCAGCAGACATTCAGTGCACCAACAAAATATTCCAGAATTTAATTTTATAAGTATATTTTGATAAACGGTATTTTGGAAACCAAGAGGACAAAAATATGATTTTTGCAAGTGTTACAAAATGTATCATATTTTTTACATGAAGAAAATATATTATTTTTTAGTAAAGAAAAATATATATGTTTTCTTGAATTACTAGAAAATATATTATTTTTGGAGAAAATAAATATTTTCTTAAACAAATTTAGAATATATTATTTTTAGATGGAAAATGGATTTATATATATATTTTCTAATTTAAACTTGAAAATATACTATTTTTGAGACTTATATGAAAATATAAATATTATTGCCAAGAATAAGTATAGTTAAAGTTCTAAAAATGATTTCCTAAAAATATATATTTTAAGAATGTATATTGGTGAATTTTTATTAGAAAATTATTCCGGAAAAACAAATACGAAAATTAAGTACAAGAATACTTAATAAACACAATAAAACTACGTATTCTCGTACGTACAAATACACCGGAATACGCCACCGATACCTGGAAAAAATATACAAGTTTAAGAATACGAGTATAAGTACATAATGTGTCAAGTTAAAATATATTATTTTAACTAATATTCCAACAATTAATAAATATAATTTAAATTAAAATATTTATTATTTTAACAAATAATTCTATACTTTGGAATAATATTAAGACACAAAGACATGTAACTCAAAGATACTAAATAAGACTAAGGTCAAGGCACGACCCACCCGTCTAATAAACCGTAGTACGTTTGTAGGTAGTCGTGTGAACAAGTAGCAGCTTCGAGTTACATCGGGTTCGAGACGCAAGACTGTGAGTTCATGTCCCCCTTTTCTCTTAACTGTTTTCGGTTTTATAACTCTCGGGGGTGAAATGCATGTTACAAAATGTTTCCGAACGTTTATAAATGGTATGGTTAGCTAAGGAATGAACTGTTAGATCATGTGAATGGGTAGGCGCACACTTAAGACCATTAATCCTCGTATAAGGACCGAGGGACATGAGTGATAGATCTATTTGGGTGTTGCGAGCCCCACCCATGAGGACCGGGATTTGGCCCATGAGGTGACTATGTCTTCCAGCCGGAAGCCCGGTACAAAATCCACTAGGTTTGAGCCTTCCTACGCCGTTGCACACATATTAATGGCCTTGCAAACTATTAGTTGATATGTTTCCTTGTTGCTTTCATACCGAATTTACAAATACACACTTACAATGATTACAAAGTTAATTCGTACACACATACAAAACACACGAACTCACTCAACTTTTGTTGATGTTTTCAAACTACAAGTATTTTAGGGAATTGAAATGGATCTGGCGGGCGTTGAAGGAATTCAAGTCGTGTCGTTAATAAAAGATGTCATCCAGTGTTAAAGGGGTTTGGATTGTGTATTTTATCCTAGATAAGATACATGGTCCGAAGCCGAGTTTGTTAAGTGTCTTTTGTGAAGTCCGATATGGAACTTAAAAACTTTGGTTGTTATGTACCTTAAATTTGAAGTCTTGGTGTGTTGTTAAAAAACTTTGGATGTAATATTTTGAAACTTAATTATGGATGAACATCTTGGTTTTTCATATAGTTGTTTGTTATGGTTGAATGCAATGATATTAAGCAAGTCACACATAATCACGCTTCCGTAAAAGTCAGGGTGTGACAGTTTGGTATCAGAGATTCGATTGTAGCGAACTAGAAATCTTTCTCGAGTCTAGACTACAATCATTAGGGCTCTCATGAAAATATTTTTACAACATGTTTTCATTGCATACACAAAACACCTAGATCCATGGAACAAACATTTTACAAAAGGAAAGACAAGAAACACGGTTGCAATCACAAACCCCATGCAGACTGGTAGACTAGGAAAGATAGAAAAAGTTTCATGAAGGATAACGTGAATACATGTTTAAGTGATGATCGTCTTGTTTACATATGCTAAGTGCTAGTGATTAATATATGTGCGCATGTTATGATTACTATGTTACAGGCACTATGTCTTCATCAGAGAGCGGATTGTCAGACGTTGACGACCCTATGGCCATCGTCTCAGATGATGAGATTGCACTGGAGCCGGAGATATTTATGTCAGACACTGAGAGTGATCCTGACATGCCATCCGATGATGAGGATGACTTCCAGCCGTTCGCGTTGCCTGACTTTGGTGATTATTTACCTCTTGCTGATGGTTTCCCTGACGAGGATCCTTTTTTCATTCCTGTTCCAGTCCATGACCACCTTTTCATTGGTCATCCCGATGGTGAGCACATCGTGGCTCCGATCCTCGATGCTGTACCTCTCGTGGTCATTCCCCCCGATGATTTGTTTGATGACGACGTCGATTTGTTTGTAGACGGTCCTCCTGTTGACGCCCAGGGTGATGGGGAGCTAGACGAGGATGTTGTAGCTATCCCACCTCCTTCTATTCCTGTTGTTGAGATATCCTCTGATTCCAGCTTGCACCCAGTTTCGGACTCCTTTGAGTCTGTGACTTCTTCAGTGTTACGGGTGGTCCGACTACAGCGTTATGCTACTAATTCTGACGATGACACCGCTATGTCTGCTGCACCATCTCCTCCACACGACCCCGAGCATGTCCCCGAGCCAGACCCTATTCATTTTGGTCAACCAGATGTTGCACCCATTGACCTTGAGCCGATTCCTGCTCCTGACCCTGTCCCGTTTGGATTACCTGATATCGCACCTCTTATTCCAGACCCAGTACCCGCACCTTTTGATCTTCCCCTTGTTGAGCCATTTATTCCTCCACCCGCACCCGCTGAGGTTGCTCCTCTCCCTCCTTTAGAGTCTGATGTCCATCGCACTGATTTGCTGATCGTTTTCTTACAGGACATCCCTGCACCCCATCCAGGGGAAGGTACTTTTGGACAGCATCCTAGTTATGATCCTTTTGCTTCAGCAGCTTTTCCTCCGATTTCACAGACTGCACCGTTTGCTCCATTCACATCTACACCGCTTGACGAGCCACTCCGATGGTTCCCACCATACTCTATGCCGATCTCAGATCCCTATCACCCCTCCCATTTTGTTGGCTACACATGGGATGAGTTGCTTTTATCGCTTCAGCTACAGTTTGAGGTATTGAGTCGCAGAGTTTTGGAGCTTGAGCTGACTCCACGTCCCCCACCGTGTCCCTGTCAGTCCACTTTTGATCCTCCACATTCATCATCGTCTCCTTTTGCACATCCACCTGCTGCTCTTACACCTTTTCCAGGTTTTGATGCTCGTTTCCTTACTATCGAGAAGTAGATCAGTTACTTACTCCGCCGTGTATACGAGCTCGATGAGGAGCTTGCGCATGTTCGCAGCTTGCTTTTCTTCCCTCCTCCTCCACCTCCACCATCAACATAGTGGGTTTTTGGTTTTATGCAGGTGCATTACTGTTAGTGAGAGAACCACTATTGAGCCGAGATTGTGAAGACTTTTGAAGACCACTTTTGACCATGTGATTTTTATAATGACAAAACTATTGGGCAAGGGTAGTGTGACCCTATGTCCCTTTTGATGTGATACCCTTTGTAAACAATATAACTGTGGTCGGTAATTAATGAAAGCTCAATCGTCATGTTCTCACTAAACACGTTGTTGATTTACATGTTTATGCTATGATTGTGTTGTTTCATGATTATTTGATATGACGATTGCTTATACGGATATATACATATGACCTCTAGACAATTATTTATTTATTTAACGAATAAGACCTGACCAACCCGATCTTCTTCTTAGAAGAAAGATGCCGCCATGAAGGAACACCGATACCAACAATCATCTGCCAACAACAGAGGCGGAATTACAAGAGCGCATCTCACAGGCCATCGCACAGCACGAGGCCCTTCGCTCCGAACACAGTGGGGGTACCTCAGGGAATAACCCACCCAACGGTAATGCTTAGTCATCTAAGACACATTACAATACGTTTGGACATTTCCAAGTGTGCTTTGCTAATGATTACTGTGAATGATGCTGCTTGTGTTGCAGGTTGTACCTATAAGCAGTTTCTGGACTGCTGAACTTCGATGACACTGGAGGTGCCGTAGCTTTTGTGCGCTGGTAGATGGATTCTGTTCTAAGGATGAGTAAGTGTGCACCAGAGCATCAAGTCATGTACATTTCTGGATTGTTTCTAGATGGGGCTCTGTCATGGTGGAACCTTCAGGTTCAGACACTGGGTGAGGCTGCTGCGTATGCTTTGACATGGAATGAGTTGAAAGAGTTGATGCGTAAGAAGTATTGTTCTAGGGCGGGAATCCAGAAGTTGGCACCTGAATTCTGGAATTTGAAAATGGATGGTCCTAAGATAGTAGAATATGTTCAGATAATTCATGATTTGTCTCGTGTTGTCCCTTACTTGGTACAGCCGGAGTTTAAATGGGTTGAACGTTTCATCTAGGGATTGGCACCTCAGATACTGAGCATGGTAACAAGATCCAAGCCTCTGACCATATCTGAAGCAATTGACTTGAGCGTAGCATTAACTGAGGAAGCAATCCGTCTGGGAAAGTTCTCGATTTCTGAAACAAAGAAGAAGGAGACTCATGTAAAGACGTCTGGAGAAAACAAAAGGAACTTTTCAAATTTCAAGAAGGGTACTCGGGCGAATAACAACAACAATGCCAAGAAGCGCAGAGATGCTAATCCGCCAGTTGAGGCACAATCTGGCGCTGCAACTGCTGAGAATAGGGTAAAAGGGTACATGGGTACCCTACCAAAGTGCGACATTTGTCAATTTCATCATGCTGGTCGATGCAGAGTTGGGAAATGTGAAACTTGTGGAAAGGTTGGGCATTCTAAGGAGACATGCTGGTATGGAACCGGTCGCGGAAATGGAGGACAAGGTGGTAACGGTAATGGCAATCATGGTGGAAATGGTTATGGGAACAGAAATCAAGGAGGAAACAACAATCAGGGAGGTAATGGGAATAGGAATGGAAATGGAAATCAGGCGGGAAATGGAAACCACGGGGGAATAATAACAACAACCAAGGCGGTAATGGGAATGGACGCGGCCAAGGTTGTTATGGTTGCGGTGATGTAAGGCACTTTAAGTGGGATTGTCCAAAGAATAACCAAGCTCGTGGAAGAGTGTTCAACATTGGAGCTAGGGAAGCCCGCCAGGATCCCAACGTGGTTACTGGTACGTTCCCTATTAATCAACATTTTGCATCTGTGCTATTTGATACCGGTGCCGATTATAGCTTCGTATCGGTAGAGTTTAAGAATATACTTGGCTTAGTAGCAAGTAAGTTAGAAGTCCCGTACTCGATATAACTAGCTATGGAAAGCTAGTTGAAGCAAATAAAGTGATTAGAGGCTGTGTTATAGAGCTTGGAGAGCGTGAGTTTTCAATAGACCTTTTGCCAGTTGATTTGGGAAGCTTCGATGTCGTAGTTGGGATGGACTGGTTGTCTAGCAACCGTGCAGAGATTGTATGTCACGAGAAGATTATTCGCATCCCGATGGCGAGTGAAGAGACGATTGTGATACACGGAGAGAAGCATGATACGCCTCTATGGATTATTAGTTGTTTGAAAGCACGAAAGTTCCTACGTAAAGGATGTGTTGCCTTCTTAGCTCATGTCTTTGATAAAGAGGCCGAAGAACTGTAGCTCGAAGATATCCCTATGGTAAGGGAATATCCTAAAGTCTTCCCCGAAGACTTTCCAGGGTTACCTCCTCAACGACAAGTCGAATTGCACATTGACTTGGTTCCAGGCGCCGCGCCTGTAGCCGAGGCACCTTATTGACTTGCTCCTTCAGAGATGCAAGAGTTATCAACGCAGCTTCAGGAGTTACTAGATAAAGGATTCATAAGGCCGAGCTTCTCGCCTTGGGGTGCTCCAGTACTGTTCGTCAAGAAGAAGGACGGTAGTTTTCGAATGTGTATCGACTACCGGGAGCTAAAAAAGTTAACCATCAAGAATCGGTATCCCTTGCCGAGGATTGATGATCTATTCGATCAACTTCAGGGATCAAGTTACTATTCCAAGATCGATCTTCAATCAGGTGCGGATTCAGGAAGAGAGTATACCGAAGACTGCCTTCAGAACTCGTTATGGACATTACGAGTTTCTAGTGATGTCGTTTGGGCTGACAAATGCGCCGGTAGTGTTTATGAATTTGATGAATCGGGTTTGGAAGCCATATCTCGATAAATTCGTGATCGTATTTATTGATGATATTTTGATCTATTCGCGGATAAAGGAAGACCATGAGCAACACCTCAGAGCCATCCTAGAGCCGCTAAAGAAGGAAAAGCGTACGCTAAGTTCTCGAAATGCGAGTTTTGGATACACGAAGTGCAGTTCCTCGGTCATGTGGTAAATGAGAATGGAATTCATGTGGATCCCAAAAAGATCGAGGCGATTAAGAATTGGGAAACTCCGAAGACGCCGACTGAGATCCGACAGTTTTTGGGTTTAGCAGGCTACTATCGCATGTTCATAGAGGATTTCTCCAAGATAGCTCAACCGTTGACCTTCCTTACTCAAAAGGACAGAAAGTATTAATGGGGAGATAAGCAAGAAGAAGCCTTTCAGCTGCTCAATCCCTACCCGAAGGCACCAACGACTTCATGGTATATTGTAACGCCTCGCGTCAGGGATTAGGTTGCGTGCTAATGCAACGTCAGAAGGTTATCGCTTATGCTTCTCGCCAATTGAAGGTCCATGAGAAGAACTATACCACACATGATTTGGAATTAGGCGTAGTGGTGTTCGCCTTGAAGATCTGGTGACATTATCTTTATGGTACTCGATGTACTATATTTACAGATCACAAGAGCCTTCAGCACATATTCGATCAGAAAGAGCTTAACATGAGACAGCGACGATGGGTTGAGTTGTTAAATGATTATGACTGTGAGATTAAGTATCATCCAGGGAAGGCGAATGTGGTAGCAGACGCCTTAATTCGAAAGGAAAGGATCAAGCCCATAAGGGTTAGGGCTTTAGAGATGATTATTCAGACGGACCTCGCGCTGCGTATTCGTGCTGCACAAAGAGAAGCTCTTAAGAAAGAGAACATTAAGGCTGAATATCTCCGAGGAATGGAGAAAAGGTTGGTACCCAACAAGGAAGGAACCTTGTATTTCATGGGACGCATTTGGGTTCCGCTTTTTGGTGGTATTAGAGAAGTTATTTTTGATGAAGCTCATAAATCAAGGTACTCGATCCATCCAGGATCGGACAAGATGTACCAAGATCTGAAGGATTACTATTGGTGGCCAAGACTTAAGGGTGATGTTGCCATTTATGTTGGGAAATGCTTAACTTGTGCCAAGGTAAAGGCCGAGTATCAGAAGCCTTCAGGTCTCCAGCAACAGCCGGAAATACCCATGTGGAAGTGGGAGCAGATTTCTATGGACTTCATAACCAAGCTACCCAGGACTCCCAGAGGACATGATACGATTTGGGTAATCGTAGATCGATTGACGAAGTCTGCGCACTACTTGCCGATTAGGGAAAAGGATAACACCGGTAAGATGGCTGAGCTTTACCTTAAGGAGATAGTAGCACGTTATGGAGTGCCTATCTCAATAATATCTGATAGAGATGGTCGGTTTGTGTCAAGAATTTGGCAATCCTTTCAGGAAGCTTTTGGTTCTCAGCTGAATCTGAGTACAACTTTTCATCCACAGACACACGGGCAGAGCGAGAGAACTAATCAGACGCTAGATGATATGTTGCGTGCTTGTGTAACACCCCAAAAACGGGTTTGGTAATTTAGAACCCGGTTAAGATAAACGAATGGGTAAAGTACCGTTAGTAGTAAAAGTGAACCCATAAACAAAAATAACTAGGAATAAATTAGCCTAGTGGTGTCATGTATATAAGTAACAAGATGGTGAGTTTTAGTCCCATATGTAATCAAAACGAAATTTGAGGGACTAAAACCGTTAAGATGGAAACATGGGTTTTATTTATGAAAGTTCAACACACACAAACACACACTTCGCGTGTGTTCTAGATCGAGCAGGAGCTCCATGAGCTCAAAACCCTAACTTCCATCCATTTCACCAAATTGAAAGGCAAGATGAAGCTTAAATCCATAACCGAGCATGGATTAATGATCACCTTCACAAGGGGATCATAAGGTATGTCTTAAAACCTAGGTTGGTGAATATGTATGAAGTGGGTTATGTTGTAAATCGCGAATTCGTATGAAATTTAGTATGAGTATGTATTAGAATCATCATATAGAATATGGATTATGCATGGTTTGGGTTAATTTGATATTTGGAGGTGAAACCCACTTCTTATGGTGAAGATGGCGACATGGGTGTGTCACCTATGTCCAATCCTTGTTCAAATACTGTTGTGCTATGTTGCATGTGATGCGTTCTTGTTATGTAGATTGAATGTGATATGAATTTGTTGATGTTTTTGTGTTAGTTGATGAATGAAAGCATGAATTAGGAAGTAAAGCATGAAACACTTGTACATTATGCATTAATTGTGGCATGCACACCAAGTGTTTGATGAAATGCCTAGGTGAGATTAATAGATGAAATGGTATGCAAGTAATGGATGAAATCGTATAATATGGGGATATGATGTATTTGATGATGAATAAACATGAGAAATCTGTTTCTAGATGGAATTCATGTAGGATTTGGTTGGCCATGTTATTTGGTAAAAGCATGCATTAGAATATAGTACTCTATGTTGAAGTGGTATGATGTATACCACATGCTTAAATAATTGCTTAATCAAAATTGATGAGTAAAAGTACTCTAAATGTGAAGCATATGAGATCATTAGAACAGGATGAAGTTAGAATGATTTTGGGTTGTTAAGCATAGGTCATGGTGTAGTTGTAGAATTATGTTACTAGAATGAACGAAATTGAATATGTTTGGTGTGTGCATATAACTAGATGATCATGTGGTTGTATGCTTATTGCATCGTGAGTATGAAATGTATATAGTGTCATTAGTATAGTCTACTATAATGACATAGACGTATGAGGTTAAGTCGAAAGTTCATATGATAAATCGTTGACTTTCTGAAAGTCAACTGTGCATAAGTAGCAAGGTTAGACTTTTTGTCAAAATTGTAATATTATAGAAAGTCATATGATGCGTGTTATATCCATATGTGTTATATGTGATGACGTGATGAATTATATGAGGTTGAAAAGATTGACAGGTGGAAATATGCCTTATGCTTGTTGGAATTGACTAATGAAAGTCAAATGTGAAATATGAATTTGATATGATCGTTTATATGTACAATCATGTATGCTAACAAGAATGTGAATGCGATGACATGAAAGTATAGGGATCATGTCAAGATGGATGGAAGCATGGAAGGCTAACGGGTCAAAAGGAGGCGAGGAAACGGATGCGAATACGGACACTTAAGGTAAGTGATTTCCAGAATCACTTCTTATTTATAAATGAAGTTTGTTATGTGGTATATAGGGAACCATGTAAGAATTTACGGGTAAGGATAAGTACCAAGGTAAGTTCATATGAACTTCGTCTATCCTTAATGTAAATTAAGATGAATGTCCATCGTGTTAATGAATGTTCATTATGTTGCTGAATGTCCATCGTGTTAATGGAATGTTCATTATGTTGCTGACTGTATATCATGTTAATGGAATGTTCATTATGTTGCTGAATGTTCATTATGTTGCTGAATGCCCATCGTGTTAATGAATGTTCATTATGTTGCTCAATGTTCATCGTATTAATTGAATGTTCATTATGTTGCTGAATGTCCATCATGTTAATGGAATGTTCATTATGTTGCTGAATGTTCATCGTGTTAATGGAATGTTCATTATGTTGCTGAATGTTCATCGTGTTAATAGAATGTTCATTATGTTGCTGAATGTTCATCGTATTAATGGGATGTTCATTATGTTGCTGAATGTTCATCGTGTTAATGGAATGTTCATTATGTTGCTGAATGTTCATTGTATTAATGGAATGTTCATTATGTTGCTGAATGTTCATCGTGTTAATAGAATATTCATTATGTTGTTGAATGTTCATCATGTTAATGGAATGTTCATCATGCTTGTTGGAAGTTAATCGGTTATGTTTGTTTATAATTGCATTGATTTGTGTTGATATGAGTGTAGATGAGACTCAACTTACAAATAAGTTAATGTGACTTTTATGTATGTATGTATGTAGATATGGATCTGTAGCGTGTGTAAGTAGTGTGAACTTGTATGTACGTACATATGAATGGGATACGTATGAATGTACTTAGATATATGAAAGTGTATACACGTGTTGTAATCTAATGATTGTAGATCACTGGTATACATATATGTAAAGATGTGGGTTTTCAATATGTTTGGGATTACGTACTCCTAACCATGTTACTATTGAGAATGAAATAAATGGAGTGCAGGTATGGGAACACCGGACTCTCGAGGAATTGATGTCGGACTTGAGTAAATAGAATTAAGAGGATGTTTCAATGGAATACCTTACGTAGTTAGAATGTGACATAGCCTTTTAATTATATGTATTAAATTATATATGATGTTACCATGTACTAACGTGTTGGTTATATATGGTGACCGCAGGTTAATCAAATATTCATAATGGACATGTGAACGAGGATCAAGTTGAAGATCAAGGATTGTACGGGAAAGCGGTCACGTTGTTTGTAATAATTTGTTAACATAGTTACATTAAATAAATGATGAATGATGTATTTATGTTAGAAGGGTTGACCTAAAGGGTATTTAAGTATGTTAGAGTAGTTAAAAGAAAGAAATTTTACAGTTCATTTTCCGCTGCGTCGTTTTGGGTCAAATCGTGAATAGGGTCTTACAAGTTGGTATCAGAGCCATGGTTTGAGTGAAATCAAGTATGAGGAGATAAATACTTGAACATAAACCTATGTGCTCTTGTGACAAGGAACCCGTATAATCCGAGACTCGATCAAGATCTAAGGGTAGAAGTAAAGGTAAGTATGTGCTTAAGTATGTATTTGAAGAAAACTAACAGTATGTTATGTGTAAGGTAAGCATAATTGCTTGGAAAGGATGATCCATGAATGCGGTCTAGGACCGGCATCAAGGCATGTAATAAGACAAATTGACCCAGGTATGTAAATTTAACATGTTGGCGCATGTAATGGTATAATCTAGCAAGTGAAAGAAAATTTTAAATAAAATATAATAATGACATGGTAAAGAAGTTTTGAAAATATTACATGTGCCGAAACTTAATTCTTCGGACATAAGGTGGCGATTACAAAATTGATGAGTAAAAGTACTCTAAATGTGAGGAATATGAGATCATTAGAACAGGATGAAGTTAGAATGATTTTGGGTTGTTAAGCATAGGTCATGGTGTTAGTTATAGAATTATGTTACTAGAATGAACGGAATTGAATATGTTTGGTGTGTGCATATAACTAGATGATCATGTGGTTGTATGCTTATTGCATCGTGAGTATGAAATGTATATAGTGTCATTAGTATAGTCTACTATAATGACATAGACGTATGAGGTTAAGTCGAAAGTTCATATGATAAATCGTTGACTTTCTGAAAGTCAACTGTGCATAAGTAGCAAGGTTAGACTTTTTGTCAAAATTGTAATATTATAGAAAGTCATATGATGCGTGTTATATCCATATATGTTATATGTGATGACGTGATGAATTATATGAGTTTGAAAAGATTGACTTGTGGAAATATGCCTTATGCTTGTTGGAATTGACTAATGAAAGTCAAATGTGAAACATGAATTTGATATGATCGTTTATATGTACAATCATGTATGCTAACAAGAATGTGAATGCGATGACATGAAAGTATAGGGATCATGTCAAGATGGATGGAAGCATGGAAGGCTAACGGGTCAAAAGGAGGCGAGGAAATGGATGCGAATACGGACACTTAAGGTAAGTGATTTCCAGAATCACTTCTTATTTATAAATGAAGTTTGGTATGTGGTATATAGGGAACCATGTAAGAATTTACGGGTAAGGATAAGTACCAAGGTAAGTTCATATGAACTTCGTCTATCCTTAATGTAAATTAAGATGAATGTCCATCGTGTTAATGAATGTTCATTATGTTGCTGAATGTCCATCGTGTTAATGGAATGTTCATTATGTTGCTGAATGTATATCATGTTAATGGAATGTTCATTATGTTGCTGAATGTTCATTATGTTGCTGAATGCCCATCGTGTTAATGAATGTTCATTATGTTGCTGAATGTTCATCGTATTAATTGAATGTTCATTATGTTGCTGAATGTCCATCGTGTTAATGGAATGTTCATTATGTTGCTGAATTTTCATCGTGTTAATGGAATGTTCATTATGTTGCTGAATGTCCATCGTGTTAATAGAATGTTCATTATGTTGCTGAATGTTCATCGTATTAATGGGATGTTCATTATGTTGCTGAATGTTCATCGTGTTAATGGAATGTTCATTATGTTGCTGAATGTTCATTGTATTAATGGAATGTTCATTATGTTGCTGAATGTTCATCGTGTTAATAGAATGTTCATTATGTTGCTGAATGTTCATCGTGTTAATGGAATGTTCATCATGTTTGTTGGAAGTTAGTCGGTTATGTTTGTTTATAATTGCATTGATTTGTGTTGATATGAGTGTAGATGAGACTCAACTTACAAATAAGTTAATGTGACTTTTATGTATGTATGTATGTAGATATGGATCTGTAACGTGTGTAAGTAGTGTGAACTTGTATGTACGTACATATGAATGGGATACGTATGAATGTACTTAGATATATGAAAGTGTATACACGTGTTGTAATCTAATGATTGTAGATCACTGGTATACGTATATGTAAAGATGTGGGTTTTCAATATGTTTGGGATTACGTACTCCTAACCATGTTACTATTGAGAATGAAATAAATGGAGTGCAGGTATGGGAACACCGGACTCTCGAGGAATTGATGTCGGACTTGAGTAAATAGAATTGAGAGGATGTTTCAATGGAATACCTTACGTAGTTAGAATGTGACATAGCCTTTTAATTATATGTATTAAATTATATATGATGTTACCATGTACTAACGTGTTGGTTATATATGGTGACCGCAGGTTAATCAAATATTCATAATGGACATGTGAACGAGGATCAAGTTGAAGATCATGGATTGTACGGGAAAGCGGTCACGTTGTTTGTAATCATTTGTTAACATAGTTACATTAAATAAATGATGAATGATGTATTTATGTTAGAAGGGTTTACCTAAACGGTATTTAAGTATGTTAGAGTAGTTAAAAGAAAGAAATTTTACAGTTCATTTTCCGCTGCGTCGTTTTGGGTCAAATCGTGAATAGGGTCTTACAAGTTGGTATCAGAGCCATGGTTTGAGTGAAATCAAGTATGAGGAGATAAATACTTGAACTCAAACCTATGTGCTCTTGTGACAAGGAACCCGTACAATCCGAGACTCGATCAAGATCTAAGGGTAGAAGTAAAGGTAAGTATGTGCTTAAGTATGTATTTGAAGAAAACTAACAGTATGTTATGTGTAAGGTAAGCATAATTGCTTGGAAAGGATGATCCGTGAATGCGGTCTAGGACCGGCATCAAGGCATGTAATAAGACAAATTGACCCAGGTATGTAAATTTAACATGTTGGCTCATGTATTGGTATAATCTAGCAAGTGAAAGAAAATTTAAAATAAAATATAATAATGACATGGTAAAGAAGTTTTGAAAATATTACATGTGCCGAAACTTAATTCTTCGGACATAAGTTGGCGATTACACGAGGACACGAAACTAGTATGTGGATTGTGTACCTGGCCAGTACACAAGAAACATATGACGTTCGTGAAACCGTGATAATTGTTATAGGTATGTCCGTTAGAATTAGGTAGTAGGTGGACGTGAGGGTGAAGAGAAATGTAAGACTTTCAGGAATGAAAGTATGAACGATGTGTTAGAATCCGCGAGATGGATTCGAAGCATGAAAGGAATGAAGTATGAATGACCTGTTTGAATCTGCGAGACGGATTCAACACATGTAAGGAATTAAATGTATGGATGATATGTTTGAAACCGCTAGACGGATTCAAACATAGAAGGAATGAAGGGTATGGATGTTACGCTTGAATTCGCGGGACAGATTTAAAACATAAAAAGGATGAAATTAACCCACCTCAGTATGCGTCGATAGTTTGACCATGGTTGCGTCAAACGAGTCATATAAGTAAATCTAAAGCAAATGAACAAAAGAATAATCGTAATTGGCACGCAAATCTAAATTTTAGACGAAACAAAGAAGTTTTGAACAAGTTATGTGTTAGATGTGTTAGTAATCGACTCTTAGGAGTCATAATGAACAACGGGCTACGACCCGGACAATAATTTAAGTATGAATGAGAAAGGTAAGTTTTGTTAAGAATACCAAAATGATGTAATGAATGTCTCTGCAAGTAGGCATGAAGGGAAAGAAGTACGAATGTGTACCTCAATACATCTACGATAAGTAAGAAATGTCGGTTTGACCTTGAAAAGTCAAACTGCAAAGTTCGACAAAATAAGTAACCTTTCATTTTCTTTCCTAACCTTTTCTTGATCAATTTTATCAGTTTCAATTTTGTTAGTTAATTCTTTTAATCGTTCAGTTGAAGCTTTCACCATTTTGTCACGATCAAGGATTTGATCCTCAACACTTCTGACTTTAGCAGTCAGATCCTCAATCTTCTTACCTTTGAGATAAGTGTTTGTACTACAAATCTTGCATTCTTTGATGCAATTTTTGCAGTCAACATCACCACTGACCTTCTTACCTGACTCGGTCGTTGACGCGTTTGAACTGACTTGGCTTTTAGACTCAGAGACGGATTTAGAATCTACCTCAAGCGCATTAGCTGCCAGCACCTTGTCAGCCATCTTTCCCATGTTTTCAGCATTCAACTCCTTTGTCGTGTCAATGATTCCAGTGTCAATCTTCTTTGACTTCTCTTTCTCTTCTTTTTCCTTCTTCTCTTTCTCTTCTTCTTCTCCACTTCCCTACCATTTCTTCTGCCAATAATCATCTTCTTCTTTATACTCTTTGATTATGGTTTCCAAATCAAGAGTGTTATGATCAATAGCAATGTTTCCATAGGGGTCAAGATAACATTCTCTGTCTGGATCCCATCTTTTTGCTCTTTTTGCCTCCGAAAAGATACCAGATAATCTGATCAATTTGTTCGTGGCTAACTGCCTTCTGTAATTATACTTCTGTTCTTCAGTTCTGTTATCTTTCCAAGGAATAGGTTCAGTTTTTGCCATGAAAGCATATCCAACCGCATCCTCTTCAGGTAACAACTCGCTCCAATCGAAACCTTCATCGTCGTGAATCACCGCAAGAGCTCTAGATTTTTCTTTGTTATCTTCAAGCTGCTTCATCCTTGGCGGTTCTGATTTGTTCTGATGATATATTGCCTTCTTGTAGTAGTCTTCTCTAAATGGGTTTTCAGACTCATCAGCATATGCATTTCTGCATTCACGCTTAAAGTGACCTTTCTGTTTGCACTTGAAGCACGTCACCTTAGACTTATCAAAGCCCAACTTGGTAGATGGTCCACCAATTGACTTCCTCCCTGTTATCTCCATGAAACGCTGTGCACGGCGAACTGCACTGGCCATACACCACCTTATATCGATCAATTCCATCTCCTCAGGATCTATCTGATCGTAATCTTCTTTCGTCAGGTTGGTGTTGCCTATCTTCCCTGCTACAAGACTTTCATAAGATTCTAGCACAGATGCTAAGAAAACCATCTGTTGCTTTGCTGACTCCTCGCTGAAGTTCTGAGCATTCTTTAAGTCTACAGCGATGTTGCATTGAAATAAGTTCTTTGAATCAGACTGGTTTGAATTTGATGAAGACCCACTTTGATATCCACTGCTTTGACTTTCTTTGCTCGTTGTGGAAACATTCTCAGCAGAAAACGCAGTCTTGGGAGATGTGTTCTTTGGCATCATGCTCTTTGGATAATACAAATCTAAGTTCTGCTGATAAGACGAATGATTGACTTTGTGTGTCTTCTTTAACTCCAACTCGTGACTCTCTAGTCTCTCAATCAGCAAATCTACTGTCAATACTTCTGGCGGCTTGATAGTATTCTTTAGCATCAATGCATAATACTGCCAATCCATCTCATCTGGTAGCGAGTCAAACAACTTGTCGACTAGCTCTTCTTGAGAATAAGAAATTTCGTGTCTCGCCAGCTCCAGTTTTAGATGCCCAAACCTCTCAAGCATTTTACAAACTGATTCATTTTTTAAACAACCAAACATATCAAACTCTTTTCTAAGTAGTTTCTTTTTGTTTTTCACAATTTCTGTGCTTCCTATACATTTGGTTTTCAATTTGTTCCAGAGATCTGTAGCACTAGAGTATTCGATCAAAGATATTATATCTTCTCGAACAGATTGAAACAGTAACGCAACACATTTCTGCTCAGCAACAAAAGATTCTATTTCATCAGGTGTTGTTAAGGTTTCACCACTTTTGCCTCCATCATTGTAACCATTTTTTAGACTCTTCCAGCTAGGAAAAGCAAAGGCCATCAACCAATCTTCAAACTTCTTTGCCCACCGACTGTATTCTTCTATAGCCATCAACTTCGGGGGTTTGTTATAGGTTCCGAAAGCACTTTCAGCCTCCAATGCATCCGATAACTTTTTCTTTGGATTCGGCGTGTTCTCATTGATGTTACTAGAAGATGTATCATTTCCACCATCTCCAACAAACGCAAAGACATCATAAAACGGATTGAAATCATCCATCTTGAATGTACCTGAAAAATCAACAAACACTTAGAACTTTCTTGATTTTGAAAAATATCAGATTCAAGCGAAACCACTTGAAGTAAAATGACTTCAAGCGAAAGCTACAAGATCAAGTAATTCAAGCGAAACACAGCCTTTTGAAGCGAAAGGTCCTGGTTCCGCTTGAGATTTCAAGCGAAAGGCTAAAACAAGTTCAATCAGTTCAAGCGAAACCCAATTATCCTAGTTCGCTTGAACTTTTCAAGCGAAACCTACGAAGAACAATTTCAAGCGAAACTCAGTTTTATGTCATTTTTATCAGTTTTAATCCGAATTTTGATCTGATTCTTTGTAGGATTTATTAACACTATGTTTTACACAACATATGTGAAAATTAGGCCATTTCAACCGTTAGAACTCGTTCAAATCAGAAAAGTATGAGAAGAAGTGAGTAGAAATAAGAAAATCCAGTAGAATCAAGCTGCTATGGTATGAACTCCTTGTCCTGAGCTCTGATACCACTTGTTGGATCGGTTCCGTGACCCTAAAAGTCAGTTAAGCTAGTTCATCTTCGTTTACAAAGGCGGAAACAGAGTAAACCAAGTCACAACAGCTTTGTTCCTTTCAATTCTTTTCTATTAAAGCTTTTCTGAGTCTTTATAATCAATTCTAACAAAATTTCGGCAGCACCTCAACTCACACACAAACACCTTGACTGTTTCGCTTCAAATGACACACATACCTATATATAGGCCCTAGGTTTCGCTTGAACATGACAAACCATTAGGTTTCGCTTGAGGATGTCATGATTGCTTTCAAGCGAACTCACTTGAACCGGTTTCGCTTGAACTACACAATATCAGTTTCAAGCGAAACTCCCTATATCAACATGTAAAACCCTAAATACAATCTATCTAGACCTAAGACTTGATTATGACGTAATCAGCAGACATTCAGTGCACCAACAAAATATTCCGGAATTTAATTTTATAAGTATATTTTGATAAACGGTATTTTGGAAACCAAGAGGACAAAAATATGATTTTTGCAAGTGTTACAAAATGTATCATATTTTTTACATGAAGAAAATATATTATTTTTTAGTAAAGAAAAATATATATGTTTTCTTGAATTACTAGAAAATATATTATTTTTGGAGAAAATAAATATTTTCTTAAATAAATTTAGAATATATTATTTTTAGATGGAAAATGGATTTATATATATATTTTCTAATTTAAACTTGAAAATATACTATTTTTGAGACTTATATGAAAATATAAATATTATTGCCAAGAAGAAGTATAGTTAAAGTTCTAAAAATGATTTCCTAAAAATATATATTTTAAGAATGTATATTGGTGAATTTTTGTTAGAAAATTATTCCGGAAAAACAAATACGAAAATTAAGTACAAAAATACTTAATAAACACAATAAAACTACGTATTCTCGTACGTACAAATACACCGGAATACGCCACCGATACCTGGAAAAAATATACAAGTTTAAGAATACGAGTATGATTACACCCATCCTTGGGGAAGGTATACATGTATAAGTACATAATGTGTCAAGTTAAAATATATTATTTTAACTAATATTCCAACAATTAATAAATATAATTTAAGTTAAAATATTTATTATTTTAACAAATAATTCTATACTTTGGAATAATATTAAGACACAAAGACATGTAACTCAAAGATACTAAATAAGACTAAGGTAAGGCACGACCCACCCGTCTAATAAACCGTAGTACGTTTGTAGGTAGTCGTGTGAACAAGTAGCAGCTTCGAGTTACATCGGGTTCGAGATGCAAGACTGTGAGTTCATGTCCCCCTTTTCTCTTAACTGTTTTCGGTTTTATAACTCTCGGGGGTGAAATGCATGTTACAAAATGTTTCCGAACGTTTATAAATGGTATGGTTAGCTAAGGAATGAACTGTTAGATCATGTGAATGGGTAGGCGCACACTTAAGACCATTAATCCTCGTATAAGGACCGAGGGACATGAGTGATAGATCTATTTGGGTGTTGCGAGCCCCACCCATGAGGACCGGGATTTGGCCCATGAGGTGACTATGTCTTCCAGCCGGAAGCCCGGTACAAAATCCACTAGGTTTGAGCCTTCCTACGCCGTTGCACACATATTAATGGCCTTGCAAACTATTAGTTGATATGTTTCCTTGTTGCTTTCATACCGAATTTACAAATACACACTTACAATGATTACAAAGTTAATTCGTACACACATACAAAACACACGAACTCACTCAACTTTTGTTGATGTTTTCAAACTACAAGTATTTCAGGGAATTGAAATGGATCTGGCGGGCGTTGAAGGAATTCAAGTCGTGTCGTTAATAAAAGATGTCATCCAGTGTTAAAGGGGTTTGGATTGTGTATTTTATCCTAGATAAGATACATGGCCCGAAGCCGAGTTTGTTAAGTGTGTTTTGTGAAGTCCGATATGGAACTTAAAAACTTTGGTTGTTATGTACCTTAAATTTGAAGTCTTGGTGTGTTGTTAAAAAACTTTGGATGTAATATTTTGAAACTTAATTATGGATGAACATCTTGGTTTTTCATATAGTTGTTTGTTATGGTTGAATGCAATGATATTAAGCAAGTCACACATAATCACGCTTCCGTAAAAGTCAGGGTGTGACAGTTTGGTATCAGAGCTTCGATTGTAGCGAACTAGAAATCTTTCTCGAGTCTAGACTACAATCATTAGGGCTCTCATGAAAATATTTTTACAACATGTTTTCATTGCATACACAAAACACCTAGATCCATGGAACAAACATTTTACAAAAGGAAAGACAAGAAACACGGTTGCAATCACAAACCCCATGCAGACTGGTAGACTAGGAAAGATAGAAAAAGTTTCATGAAGGATAACGTGAATACATGTTTAAGTGATGATCGTCTTGTTTACATATGCTAAGTGCTAGTGATTAATATATGTGCGCATGTTATGATTACTATGTTACAGGCACTATGTCTTCATCAGAGAGCGGATTGTCAGACGTTGACGACCCTATGGCCATCGTCTCAGATGATGAGATTGCACTGGAGCCGGAGATATTTATGTCAGACACTGAGAGTGATCCTGACATGCCATCCGATGATGAGGATGACTTCCAGCCGTTCGCGTTGCCTGACTTTGGTGATTATTTACCTCTTGCTGATGGTTTCCCTGACGAGGATCCTTTTTTCATTCCTGTTCCAGTCCATGACCACCTTTTCATTGGTCATCCCGATGGTGAGCACATCGTGGCTCCGATCCTCAATGCTGTACCTCTCGTGGTCATTCCCCCCGATGATTTGTTTGATGACGACGTCGATTTGTTTGTAGACGGTCCTCCTGTTGACGCCCAGGGTGATGGGGAGCTAGACGAGGATGTTGTAGCTATCCCACCTCCTTCTATTCCTGTTGTTGAGATATCCTCTGATTCCAGCTTGCACTCAGTTTCGGACTCCTTTGAGTCTGTGACTTCTTCAGTGTTACGGGTGGTCCGACTACAGCGTTATGCTACTAATTCTGACGATGACACCGCTATGTCTGCTGCACCATCTCCTCCACACGACCCCGAGCATGTCCCCGAGCCAGACCCTATTCATTTTGGTCAACCAGATGTTGCACCCATTGACCTTGAGCCGATTCCTGCTCCTGACCCTGTCCCGTTTGGATTACCTGATATCGCACCTCTTATTCCAGACCCAGTACCCGCACCTTTTGATCTTCCTCTTGTTGAGCCATTTATTCCTCCACCCGCACCCGCTGAGGTTGCTCCTCTCCCTCCTTTAGAGTCTGATGTCCATCGCACTGATTTGCTGATCGTTTTCTTACAGGACATCCCTGCACCCCATCCAGGGGAGGGTACTTTTGGACAGCATCCTAGTTATGATCCTTTTGCTTCAGCAGCTTTTCCTCCGATTTCACAGACTGCACCGTTTGCTCCATTCACATCTACACCGCTTGACGAGCCACTCCGATGGTTCCCACCATACTCTATGCCGATCTCAGATCCCTATCACCCCTCCCATTTTGTTGGCTACACATGGGATGAGCTGCTTTTATCGCTTCAGCTACAGTTTGAGGTATTGAGTCGCAGAGTTTTGGAGCTTGAGCTGACTCCACGTCCCCCACCGTGTCCCTGTCAGTCCACTTTTGATCCTCCACATTCATCACCGTCTCCTTTTGCACATCCACCTGCTGCTCTTACACCTTTTCCAGGTTTTGATGCTCGTTTCCTTACTATCGAGCAGTAGATCAGTTACTTACTCCGCCGTGTATACGAGCTCGATGAGGAGCTTGCGCATGTTCGCAGCTTGCTTTTTGTGACACCCGTGTCACTGCGACCATCAAACAAATGCCAAACCAATGAAATATTGTATTTCATACTTGGGATTTGTAAAAATATGTGTATCGATTTCACATATCAACTCTTGTTCGATTTCAAGCTCTAAATCGCTTTCTGGAAGGTTATACGCGCACTGATGCGTAAATATAACCAGTTTAATCCAACGAACACTCCGGAATAGTGAAATAGGCTTAACATACCTTAAATAACCTTTACATAACTTATATATAAGTTTTGGAAGGTTTGGTGTGGTGAAATCAAGTTTAATCGCTTACAGGGACTAAAGTTGACAAACTGCGAAAGTATGCCAATTTGAACTGTAACAGACCTTCCGGAACATGAACATAAGTTAGACATACCATAAATATCCTTTACATAGCTTAGAAATAGGCTTTGAGGGGTTCGGTGTGCTAAAATAAACTTTTGGGTCATTCAGGGACTAAAAGTGTCAAAAAGTGCACAAGTTTGCATTTTCGCGCATAACTTACGTTCTGAATACATCCGGACATCCAAAAATTTATGTAAGCACTAAAATATTATATTTTAGTGTTCGCCATAAGAAAAATCCATTCGTCGCATCATTTGGATCGTTTTTCGCGCTTATGCGCATTCCGTCGTAATTAAGCGAACATTGCGTTCGTACGGCCAAACGAACCAACATCCGGCATATTTTTGAGCATGTTTTGAGTTCCCTATACTTTAACTTCATTTTAGAGCCTTGAAATGAGGTTAACGGGGTTCAAACGCATCGAAAAAGGCCTTAAACACGTGCAGGGACCATTTCTGCCAACTTTGAAACATTTCTGAATCAGAGGGGTGCTAGCGTAGCGCGAGCCCTATAGGCTTTACCAGTCGTGCTACGCGACTGCCTATTCTGGGCAGAAAACATGCAGAAACTCAGTTTTTCGCTTTCGGGACCTGATTCGATGTATTAGCCGTTGTTTAATTCACAACCACACATTCTAAACTTGCTTAGTCAGCGGATAAGGATGGAATTTAGGCACCATAACTTTGCAACACATGTATGGATGGAATTTAAGCACCTAAACACCATAACTTTGCAACACATGTATGGATGGAATTTAAGCACCTAAACACCATAACTTTCCGACACTTGTACGGATACGATTAAGGCACGATATTCGACAAGCGATCTTAACGGTTCGGGTATTCCTATAAATACCCAACCACCCCCATTGCTTTAATCACTAGAATTCTGAATTGAGAACCTCTAAGTTGAAACCATTGTTTCATACCTGAGATTCTTGAATCGGGATTAGCATTCGGGGACCCTTCGTAAGTATTCTTTCGTTCTTTTCCTTATTTTACTGCTTTTCGAGTCAGAAAGTCAAACTTTGTTTGACTTTCAGCGTTGACCAGTAATGGTCAATGCGAAGTTCGTTTGAACTTCGCAACGTGAGTGTAATCACGTTGGTCGTAGTCCCTTGGGACTATGCCCACTGATTACCACGTTGTCTAGGGTCGTAGGGTAAGCGATCTGATGAATCGCTTATACCTCGAACCCGACCCATTTGGTCGATCATTAGGATCTGACCAAACACGTTAGGTGACCATAGTATATAGGGAATAACCTTCCGAGGTTATACCTTATGGTCGCTACGTTTAAGTAGTTGTATGATAGGTAGTTTATATGCCTTAGGTAAATTACCAGAATACCCTTTTCATGTATAATTGGTAATAAAGCATATGTAACCTAAACTTTTGTCACATAACTGATTATGTCACATGTTTAGGCATATAACACTTGTCATAGGACTAGTTAGGCGGTCCGAACGCGTTTCACGCGAACGACGCGTTAAAGTAGCATAAGCTACCTAAACGGGTCGTAATGGGTCGAAATCACTCAGGTTAAGTTTCATTTAGTATGTAGGCTTTGATTAACCATATCACATGAGTTCCTACACTCATTTGGTTTACAAACCCTCATGCTACCCAGTCTTCCGATTTAGGTCCGGTTTATTAATGTAGTTACCTATATTAGGTGCCGTTTGATTTTTCCGCGATCTCTAGCTTTGATTGGTGGTTATCCTAGGACTTCTGAGCAATCTCAAGTGAGTACATAGACCCCTCTTTTACTGTTTTCCAAACTGTTTTGGGGTGAAACACATGTGCCTACTTGTTACTTTCATGCTTTCCCGTTTTCACATCATATACCTGCTATGTTCGTTAGTACATTATAGTACATGATTTCAATACATTTTATGCTATGTATGTCCATTATGTGCATACTTAGTACATTGTTTTACATTGCTTTTCTGTTGTATATGCTTATCCAGCATATGAACACATTATACTACATATTGAACCGTTGTAAACATTTGACTATGTGAACCGTTGTAATCATTTGACTATGTGATCCGTTGATATCTGTGAACCGTTGTATCTGTGATCCGTTGATATCTGTGAACCGTTTGTATCTGTGAACCATTTGTATCTGTGAACCGTTTGTATCTGTGAACCGTTTGTATCTGTGAACCGTTTGTATATGTGAACCGTTTGTATCTGTGAACCGTGTGAACCGTATTTGACTATACATGAACATTTCTATACTTGTTAAACATTTCATCTTGATAGTTTGGTTTGAGTAAGTGATTAAGTAACGATACGTGTGTAATATGATACAAGCATGGTGGATACGCCGCTGGTACTTCCTATATATAAGTGTTTGTATGGTATTACATATCGTAGCGTTATTTGAATCATTTCAGTTTGAGACATATAACATTTTATACAAATAACATACTTTTCACAAGACATTGTTTTACAAACAACTTATCTTATACAAATCCATTTTACTATGGTTATTCATTTAACCATACATTATTCATTTATTTATACATATCATCTGAACTCATTGTTTTTCAAATGATTTACAAAACAAAGCAAATTACAAGGTTCATGACTAAACATTTTCTCAAACATAAGTCAGGGAACCTATTTTCACAAAACCTATGTATCTCACAGGCATTTTTATGCTGACGTACCTATTTTCACATGTGTTTTTCAGGAGCTGTTGCATAAGATGATCAAGATACACATAGGCAGACTTGGGCTGTAGTGACAATAAAAGATGCAAGACTAGTTAATTATGTTGTATTTCTTGTTTGATAAGACATTGTAACACTTTTAATCAATAAAACGAAACTTCAATTGCCATGGATTTGAAACAATTAATTCTGTTACAACACTCCCCGACATTTCCGCCACGTTTTGTATGTTCTACGTGGTCGGGGTGTGACAGAAAAGATGGTATCAGAGCCAATGGTTATAGGGAATTAGGTTATTAGTAATGCTTTGACCTAGTCTATAATCTTCTTAGGACCCTAACGCGAGTTTACTTGCGTTTAGTCATAAAACAATACCGTCACCTATCCTTAGGCGACGACCACAACAAGAACATAAATTTCAAAACCGCTTTGAAAACTAATCATCTGTTCTAGGATGATTGATTACAAGGTTTTGAACCCTCTATTGTAAGGTTTTGAACCCTCTGTTATATGGTTTTGAACCCCTTTGAATTTTCAAAATTCTCGTCAAGGTTTTGGGTTTTTAATAATGTGAACACGTGCAAACTGGAAGGGTGAATGCCTGTATTCTGGGTTTTCTGTCTAGGCAAGCACTTCGTATACATCTCATCAGACGCGAGACCAGTTGTGCTTACCTGGGAATTCTTGGGATGAGCGTTCACTTATAGGCGAGCATGTCTTCGCGATACATTATATTGACCCATTTATTTTGATTAGTCACTGTCTCATTTGTTTGCCTTTGGTAACAAACAAATGGTCACAATCTTCATGCGTTGTCATTTTCTCTCGACTATCTTTCCCTTGTTTCCTCCCATGTCTTCTATTTTCTTCATGGTGCCTCTTCATCGCAACAACAATGTCCGAACCAGGTGCTGCAATTACCCAGCGAATAGGCGTCGTACTCCAGAGGACCGTTGACTTAGCTATCACCATGACTCGCCTCAGGGATGAAGCCGTAAGGGAACTGCTCCTTGGTGCAATCAATGCAACTGTCATCATCCAAACCAAATACCCTGTTTCAAATGTACCCACGGTGGACGATGGAGACATTTGGTTAACATGTGCCGCTTTGCAATCCAAAGCAAAGCTGTTACAAATCCTGCTGCTGCTCAACCTTCAAACTCTGCTTCATATATTGCTTGGCATATCTGGCGCCTCAACCTCATGTATCGAATTAAGCACGCCTAGTGCAAGGTGTCGAATCACCTTTCGTTACACAAATTCCAAAATCCATGAAGGATCTTTCTATCCTTATAATCAGATCCTTGTGGATGAATATCACTCAAATCGGAGCCCTTAATTGAATTATCCGTATGCTTTAATACGTACATTACGATTCAATAAGGACAAAGCCGAATTCTTATTAAGATTTTTCCTATCTTCATAAATAGATTCTTGAAATGATTAAAGTGCCAAATGAAATCCACGAATTGGATTCCTGGTGTGCTTTAAGTATCCACGTCCAAAGATAACAAATTAATAACCAAGTTAAACAACTATGTGATTATGTGCTTATGTGTTCCCTTTTTATGTTTTTGTGTGATCCAAATTCTTGTCATCCAAATCCTCGTAGAATCTTCCATATCTTTGGGTGCTATATTAAATCCTCAACGGGCTTGTACGTAATAGTAAAGACCCTTGGATTATATTGTACCATTCCATAATTAGACCCTGAGAGGTCTAGGTAAACAGATTGATCCAAAAATCTGGTTAGGAAAATCATGTGATGATATAGCTGAAAGGACTCCTTGGTGGCCTAATTTAAAAGGATCCTTTGTTGATCTAATTAAAAGGACCCTATGGTAGTCTAGTCACACTCATCACAGGTTTGATTATCCTCCCCACAAACATTTCAAGACAAGTTGTGCGGACTATGCAAGGAATTGCATAATTATGGATGCATACATAATTATGAAATTCAGTGCACGGAAACCACAGCAAATTTTGTCATGCATCTAGAGTCTATTCTGTTCATTTTTGTTTCTGAAGATGTAAAATGACTATTCCGTTCATTTTTGTTTCTGAAGATGTAAAATGACTATTCCGTTCATTTTTGTTTCTGAAGATGTAAAATGACTATTCTGTTCATTTTTGTTTCTGAAGATGTAAAATGACTATTCCGTTCATTTTTGTTTCTGAAGATGTAAAATGACTATTCCGTTCATTTTTGTTTCTGAAGATGTAAAATGACTATTCCGTTCATTTTTGTTTCTGAAGATGTAAAATGACTATTCCGTTCATTTTTGTTTCTGAAGATGTAAAATGACTATTCCGTTCATTTTTGTTTCTGAAGATGTAAAATGACTATTCTGTTCATTTTTGTTTCTGAAGATGTAAAATGACTATTCCGTTCATTTTGTTTCTGAAGATGTAAAATGACTATTCTGTTTTGTTTCTGAAGATGTAAAATGACTATTCTGTTCATTTTTGTTTCTGAAGATGTAAAATGACTATTCCGTTCATTTTTGTTTCTGGAGATGTTGTGGAAAATGACTATTCTGTTCATTTTTGTTTCTGAATAATGCCTGTTGAAAATAACTCCGTTCATTTTTCATTTCTGAAAAATGTTGTTAAAGAGAAATTACAGGATTACGTCTTGTTCATCTTTGATGGTTATTTAACACAAAGTCACAAATAGACTCCTACGAATTAATTTCGGGACGAAATTTCCTAAAGTAGGGGAGACTGTGACACCCGTGTCACTGCGACCATCAAACAAATGCCAAACCAATGAAATATTGTATTTCATACTTGGGATTTGTAAAAATATGTGTATCGATTTCACATATCAACTCTTGTTCGATTTCAAGCTCTAAATCGCTTTCTGGAAGGTTATACGCGCACTGATGCGTAAATATAACCAGTTTAATCCAACGAACACTCCGGAATAGTGAAATAGGCTTAACATACCTTAAATAACCTTTACATAACTTATATATAAGTTTTGGAAGGTTTGGTGGGGTGAAATCAAGTTTAATCGCTTACAGGGACTAAAGTTGACAAACTGCGAAAGTATGCCAATTTGAACTGTAACAGACCTTCCGGAACATGACCATAAGTTAAACATACCATAAATATCCTTTACATAGCTTAGAAATAGGCTTTGAGGGGTTCGGTGTGCTAAAATAAACTTTTGGGTCATTCAGGGATTAAAAGTGTCAAAAAGTGCACAAGTTTGCATTTTCGCGCATAACTTACGTTCTGAATACATCCGGACATCCAAAAATTTATGTAAGCACTAAAATATTATATTTTAGTGTTCGCCATAAGAAAAATCCATTCGTCGCGTCATTTGGATCGTTTTTCGCGCTTATGCGCATTCCGTCGTAATTAAGCGAACATCGCGTTCGTACGGCCAAACGAACCAACATCCGGCATATTTTTGAGCATGTTTTGAGTTCCCTATACTTTAACTTCATTTTAGAGCCTTGAAATGAGGTTAGCGGGGTTCAAACGCATCGAAAAAGGCCTTAAACACGTGCAGGGACCATTTCTGCCAACTTTGAAACATTTCTGAATCAGAGGGGTGCTAGCGTAGCGCGAGCCCTATAGGCTTTACCAGTCGCGCTACGCGACTGCCTATTCTGGGCAGAAAACATGCAGAAACTCAGTTTTTCGCTTTCGGGACCTGATTCGATGTATTAGCCGTTGTTTAATTCACAACCACACATTCTAAACTTGCTTAGTCAGCGGATAAGGATGGAATTTAGGCACCATAACTTTGCAACACATGTATGGATGGAATTTAAGCACCTAAACACCATAACTTTGCAACACATGTATGGATGGAATTTAAGCACCTAAACACCATAACTTTCCGACACTTGTACGGATACGATTAAGGCACGATATTCGACAAGCGATCTTAACGGTTCGGGTATTCCTATAAATACCCAACCACCCCCATTGCTTTAATCACTAGAATTCTGAATTGAGAACCTCTAAGTTGAAACCATTGTTTCATACCTGAGATTCTTGAATCGGGATTAGCATTCGGGGACCCTTCGTAAGTATTCTTTCGTTCTTTTCCTTATTTTACTGCTTTTCGAGTCAGAAAGTCAAACTTTGTTTGACTTTCAGCGTTGACCAGTAATGGTCAATGCGAAGTTCGTTTGAACTTCGCAACGTGAGTGTAATCACGTTGGTCGTAGTCCCTTGGGACTATGCCCACTGATTACCACGTTGTCTAGGGTCGTAGGGTAAGCGATCTGATGAATCGCTTATACCTCGAACCCGACCCATTTGGTCGATCATTAGGATCCGACCAAACACGTTAGGTGACCATAGTATATAGGGAATAACCTTCCGAGGTTATACCTTATGGTCGCTACGTTTAAGTAGTTGTATGATAGGTAGTTTATATGCCTTAGGTAAATTACCAGAATACCCTTTTCATGTATAATTGGTAATAAAGCATATGTACCCTAAACTTTTGTCACATAACTGATTATGTCACATGTTTAGGCATATAACACTTGTCATAGGACTAGTTAGGCGGTCCGAACGCGTTTCACGCGAACGACGCGTTAAAGTAGCATAAGCTACCTAAACGGGTCGTAATGGGTCGAAATCACTCAGGTTAAGTTTCATTTAGTATGTAGGCTTTGATTAACCATATCACATGAGTTCCTACACTCATTTGGTTTACAAACCCTCATGCTACCCAGTCTTCCGATTTAGGTCCGGTTTATTAATGTAGTTACCTATATTAGGTGCCGTTTGATTTTTCCGCAATCTCTAGCTTTGATTGGTGGTTATCCTAGGACTTCTGAGCAATCTCAAGTGAGTACATAGACCCCTCTTTTACTGTTTTCCAAACTGTTTTGGGGTGAAACACATGTGCCTACTTGTTACTTTCATGCTTTCCCGTTTTCACATCATATACCTGCTATGTTCGTTAGTACATTATAGTACATGATTTCAATACATTTTATGCTATGTATGTCCATTATGTGCATACTTAGTACATTGTTTTACATTGCTTTTCTGTTGCATATGCTTATCCAGCATATGAACACATTATACTACATATTGAACCGTTGTAAACATTTGACTATGTGAACCGTTGTAATCATTTGACTATGTGATCCGTTGATATCTGTGAACCGTTTGTATCTGTGAACCGTTTGTATCTGTGAACCGTTTGTATCTGTGAACCGTTTGTATATGTGAACCGTTTGTATCTGTGAACCGTGTGAACCGTATTTGACTATACATGAACATTTCTATACTTGTTAAACATTTCATCTTGATAGTTTGGTTTGAGTAAGTGATTAAGTAACGATACGTGTGTAATATGATACAAGCATGGTGGATACGCCGCTGGTACTTCCTATATATAAGTGTTTGTATGGTATTACATATCGTAGCGTTATTTGAATCATTTCAGTTTGAGACATATAACATTTTATACAAATAACATACTTTTCACAAGACATTGTTTTACAAACAACTTATCTTATACAAATCCATTTTACTATGGTTATTCATTTAACCATACATTATTCATTTATTTATACATATCATCTGAACTCATTGTTTTTCAAATGATTTACAAAACAAAGCAAATTACATGGTTCATGACTAAACATTTTCTCAAACATAAGTCAGGGAACCTATTTTCACAAAACCTATGTATCTCACAGGCATTTTTATGCTGACGTACCTATTTTCACATGTGTTTTTCAGGAGCTGTTGCATAAGATGATCAAGATACACATAGGCAGACTTGGGCTGTAGTGACAATAAAAGATGCAAGACTAGTTAATTATGTTGTATTTCTTGTTTGATAAGACATTGGTACACTTTTAATCAATAAAACGAAACTTCAATTGCCATGGATTTGAAACAATTAATTCTGTTACAACACTCCCCGACATTTCCGCCACGTTTTGTATGTTCTACGTGGTCGGGGTGTGACAGAAAAGATGGTATCAGAGCCAATGGTTATAGGGAATTAGGTTATTAGTAATGCTTTGACCTAGTCTATAATCTTCTTAGGACCCTAACGCGAGTTTACTTGCGTTTAGTCATAAAACAATACCGTCACCTATCCTTAGGCGACGACCACAACAAGAACATAAATTTCAAAACCGCTTTGAAAACTAATCATCTGTTCTAGGATGATTGATTACAAGGTTTTGAACCCTCTATTGTAAGGTTTTGAACCCTTTGTTATATGGTTTTGAACCCCTTTGAATTTTCAAAATTCTCGTCAAGGTTTTGGGTTTTTAATAATGTGAACACGTGCAAACTGGAAGGGTGAATGCCTGTATTCTGGGTTTTCTGTCTAGGCAAGCACTTCGTATACATCTCATCAGACGCGAGACCAGTTGTGCTTACCTGGGAATTCTTGGGATGAGCGTTCACTTATAGGCGAGCATGTCTTCGCGATACATTATATTGACCCATTTATTTTGATTAGTCACTGTCTCATTTGTTTGCCTTTGGTAACAAACAAATGGTCACAATCTTCATGCGTTGTCATTTTCTCTCGACTATCTTTCCCTTGTTTCCTCCCATGTCTTCTATTTTCTTCATGGTGCCTCTTCATCGCAACAACAATGTCCGAACCAGGTGCTGCAATTACCCAGCGAATAGGCGTCGTACTCCAGAGGACCGTTGACTTAGCTATCACCATGACTCGCCTCAGGGATGAAGCCGTAAGGGAACTGCTCCTTGGTGCAATCAATGCAACTGTCATCATCCAAACCAAATACCCTGTTTCAAATGTACCCACGGTGGACGATGGAGACATTTGGTTAACATGTGCCGCTTTGCAATCCAAAGCAAAGCTGTTACAAATCCTGCTGCTGCTCAACCTTCAAACTCTGCTTCATATGTTGCTTGGCATATCTGGCGCCTCAACCTCATGTATCGAATTAAGCACGCCTAGTGCAAGGTGTCGAATCACCTTTCGTTACACAAATTCCAAAATCCATGAAGGTTCTTTCTATCCTTATAATCAGATCCTTGTGGATGAATATCACTCAAATCGGAGCCCTTAATTGAATTATCCGTATGCCTTAATATGTACATTACGATTCAATAAGGACAAAGCCGAATTCTTATTAAGATTTTCCTATCTTCATAAATAGATTCTTGAAATGATTAAAGTGCCAAATGAAATCCACGAATTGGATTCCTGGTGTGCTTTAAGTATCCACGTCCAAAGATAACAAATTAATAACCAAGTTAAACAACTATGTGATTATGTGCTTATGTGTTCCCTTTTTATGTTTTTGTGTGATCCAAATTCTTGTCATCCAAATCCTCGTAGAATCTTCCATATCTTTGGGTGCTATATTAAATCCTCAACGGGCTTGTACGTAATAGTAAAGACCCTTGGATTATATTGTACCATTCCATAATTAGACCCTGAGAGGTCTAGGTAAACAGATTGATCCAAAAATCTGGTTAGGAAAATCATGTGATGATATAGCTGAAAGGACTCCTTGGTGGCCTAATTTAAAAGGATCCTTTGTTGATCTAATTAAAAGGACCCTATGGTAGTCTAGTCACACTCATCACAGGTTTGATTATCCTCCCCACAAACATTTCAAGACAAGTTGTGCGGACTATGCAAGGAATTGCATAATTATGGATGCATACATAATTATGAAATTCAGTGCACGGAAACCACAACAAATTTTGTCATGCGTCTAGAGTCTATTCTGTTCATTTTTGTTTCTGAAGATGTAAAATGACTATTCCGTTCATTTTTGTTTCTGAAGATGTAAAATGACTATTCCGTTCATTTTTGTTTCTGAAGATGTAAAATGACTATTCTGTTCATTTTTGTTTCTGAAGATGTAAAATGACTATTCCGTTCATTTTTGTTTCTGAAGATGTAAAATGACTATTCTGTTCATTTTTGTTTCTGAAGATGTAAAATGACTATTCCGTTCATTTTTGTTTCTGAAGATGTAAAATGACTATTCCGTTCATTTTTGTTTCTGAAGATGTAAAATGACTATTCTGTTCATTTTTGTTTCTGAAGATGTAAAATGACTATTCCGTTCATTTTTGTTTCTGAAGATGTAAAATGACTATTCTGTTTTGTTTTGTTTCTGAAGATGTAAAATGACTATTCCGTTCATTTTTGTTTCTGAAGATGTAAAATGACTATTCTGTTTTGTTTCTGAAGATGTAAAATGACTATTCCGTTCATTTTTGTTTCTGGAGATGTTGTGGAAAATGACTATTCTGTTCATTTTTGTTTCTGAATAATGCCTGTTGAAAATAACTCCGTTCATTTTTCATTTCTGAAAAATGTTCGTTAAAGAGAAATTACAGGATTACGTCTTGTTCATCTTTGATGGTACTTTTGCTTCAGCAGCTTTTCCTCCGATTTCACAGACTGCACCGTTTGCTCCATTCACATCTACACCGCTTGACGAGCCACTCCGATGGTTCCCACCATACTCTATGCCGATCTCAGATCCCTATCACCCCTCCCATTTTGTTGGCTACACATGGGATGAGTTGCTTTTATCGCTTCAGCTACAGTTTGAGGTATTGAGTCGCAGAGTTTTGGAGCTTGAGCTGACTCCACGTCCCCCACCGTGTCCCTGTCAGTCCACTTTTGATCCTCCACATTCATCACCGTCTCCTTTTGCACATCCACCTGCTGCTCTTACACCTTTTCCAGGTTTTGATGCTCGTTTCCTTACTATCGAGCAGTAGATCAGTTACTTACTCCGCCGTGTATACGAGCTCGATGAGGAGCTTGCGCATGTTCGCAGCTTGCTTTTCTTCCCTCCTCCTCCACCTCCACCATCAACATAGTGGGTTTTTGGTTTTATGCAGGTGCATTACTGTTAGTGAGAGAACCACTATTGAGCCGAGATTGTGAAGACTTTTGAAGACCACTTTTGACCATGTGATTTTTATAATGACAAAACTATTGGGCAAGGGTAGTGTGACCCTATGTCCCTTTTGATGTGATACCCTTTGTAAACAATATAACTGTGGTCGGTAATTAATGAAAGCTCAATCGTCATGTTCTCACTAAAAACGTTGTTGATTTACATGTTTATGCTATGATTGTGTTGTTTCATGATTATTTGATATGACGATTGCTTATACGGATATATACATATGACCTCTAGACAATTATTTATTTATTTAACGAATAAGACCTGACCAACCCGATCTTCTTCTTAGAAGAAAGATGCCGCCATGAAGGAACACCGATACCAACAATCATCTGCCAACAACAGAGGCGGAATTACAAGAGCGCATCTCACAGGCCATCGCACAGCACGAGGCCCTTCGCTCCGAACACAGTGGGGGTACCTCAGGGAATAACCCACCCAACGGTAATGCTTAGTCATCTAAGACACATTACAATACGTTTGGACATTTCCAAGTGTGCTTTGCTAATGATTACTGTGAATGATGCTGCTTGTGTTGCAGGTTGTACCTATAAGCAGTTTCTGGACTGCTGAACTTCGACGACACTGGAGGTGCCGTAGCTTTTGTGCGCTGGTAGATGGATTCTGTTCTAAGGATGAGTAAGTGTGCACCAGAGCATCAAGTCATGTACATTTCTGGATTGTTTCTAGATGGGGCTCTGTCATGGTGGAACCTTCAGGTTCAGACACTGGGTGAGGCTGCTGCGTATGCTTTGACATGGAATGAGTTGAAAGAGTTGATGCGTAAGAAGTATTGTTCTAGGGCGGGAATCCAGAAGTTGGCACCTGAATTCTGGAATTTGAAAATGGATGGTCCTAAGATAGTAGAATATGTTCAGAGAATTCATGATTTGTCTCGTGTTGTCCCTTACTTGGTACAGCCGGAGTTTAAATGGGTTGAACGTTTCATCTAGGGATTGGCACCTCAGATACTGAGCATGGTAACAAGATCCAAGCCTCTGACCATATCTGAAGCAATTGACTTGAGCGTAGCATTAACTGAGGAAGCAATCCGTCTGGGAAAGTTCTCGATTTCTGAAACAAAGAAGAAGGAGACTCATGTAAAGACGTCTGGAGAAAACAAAAGGAACTTTTCAAATTTCAAGAAGGGTACTCGGGCGAATAACAACAACAATGCCAAGAAGCGCAGAGATGCTTATCCGCCAGTTGAGGCACAATCTGGCGCTGCAACTGCTGAGAATAGGGTAAAAGGGTACATGGGTACCCTACCAAAGTGCGACATTTGTCAATTTCATCATGCTGGTCGATGCAGAGTTGGGAAATGTGAAACTTGTGGAAAGGTTGGGCATTCTAAGGATACATGCTGGTATGGAACCGGTCGCGGAAATGGAGGACAAGGTGGTAACGGTAATGGCAATCATGGTGGAAATGGTTATGGGAACAGAAATCAAGGAGGAAACAACAATCAGGGAGGTAATGGGAATAGGAATGGAAATGGAAATCAGGCGGGAAATGGAAACCACGGGGGAATAATAACAACAACCAAGGCGGTAATGGGAATGGACGCGGCCAAGGTTGTTATGGTTGCGGTGATGTAAGGCACTTTAAGTGGCATTGTCCAAAGAATAACCAAGCTCGTGGAAGAGTGTTCAACATTGGAGCTAGGGAAGCCCGCCAGGATCCCAAACGTGGTTACTGGTACGTTCCCTATTAATCAACATTTTGCATCTGTGCTATTTGATACCGGTGCCGATTATAGCTTCGTATCGGTAGAGTTTAAGAATATACTTGGCTTAGTAGCAAGTAAGTTAGAAGTCCCGTACTCGATATAACTAGCTATGGAAAGCTAGTTGAAGCAAATAAAGTGATTAGAGGCTGTGTTATAGAGCTTGGAGAGCGTGAGTTTTCAATAGACCTTTTGCCAGTTGATTTGGGAAGCTTCGATGTCGTAGTTGGGATGGACTGGTTGTCTAGCAACCGTGCAGAGATTGTATGTCACGTGAAGATTATTCGCATCCCGATGGCGAGTGAAGAGACGATTGTGATACACGGAGAGAAGCATGATACGCCTCTATGGATTATTAGTTGTTTGAAAGCACGAAAGTTCCTACGTAAAGGATGTGTTGCCTTCTTAGCTCATGTCTTTGATAAAGAGGCCGAAGAACTGTAGCTCGAAGATATCCCTATGGTAAGGGAATATCCTAAAGTCTTCCCCGAAGACTTTCCAGGGTTACCTCCTCAACGACAAGTCGAATTGCACATTGACTTGGTTCCAGGCGCCGCGCCTGTAGCCGAGGCACCTTATTGACTTGCTCCTTCAGAGATGCAAGAGTTATCAACGCAGCTTCAGGAGTTACTAGATAAAGGATTCATAAGGCCGAGCTTCTCGCCTTGGGGTGCTCCAGTACTGTTCGTCAAGAAGAAGGACGGTAGTTTTCGAATGTGTATCGACTACCGGGAGCTAAAAAAGTTAACCATCAAGAATCGGTATCCCTTGCCGAGGATTGATGATCTATTCGATCAACTTCAGGGATCAAGTTACTATTCCAAGATCGATCTTCAATCAGGTGCGGATTCAGGAAGAGAGTATACCGAAGACTGCCTTCAGAACTCGTTATGGACATTACGAGTTTCTAGTGATGTCGTTTGGGCTGACAAATGCGCCGGTAGTGTTTATGAATTTGATGAATCGGGTTTGGAAGCCATATCTCGATAAATTCGTGATCGTATTTATTGATGATATTTTGATCTATTCGCGGATAAAGGAAGACCATGAGCAACACCTCAGAGCCATCCTAGAGCCGCTAAAGAAGGAAAAGCGTACGCTAAGTTCTCGAAATGCGAGTTTTGGATACACGAAGTGCAGTTCCTCGGTCATGTGGTAAATGAGAATGGAATTCATGTGGATCCCAAAAAGATCGAGGCGATTAAGAATTGGGAAACTCCGAAGACGCCGACTGAGATCCGACAGTTTTTGGGTTTAGCAGGCTACTATCGCATGTTCATAGAGGATTTCTCCAAGATAGCTCAACCGTTGACCTTCCTTACTCAAAAGGACAGAAAGTATTAATGGGGAGATAAGCAAGAAGAAGCCTTTCAGCTGCTCAATCCCTACCCAAAGGCACCAACGACTTCATGGTATATTGTAACGCCTCGCGTCAGGGATTAGGTTGCGTGCTAATGCAACGTCAGAAGGTTATCGCTTATGCTTCTCGCCAATTGAAGGTCCATGAGAAGAACTATACCACACATGATTTGGAATTAGGCGTAGTGGTGTTCGCCTTGAAGATCTGGTGACATTATCTTTATGGTACTCGATGTACTATATTTACAGATCACAAGAGCCTTCAGCACATATTCGATCAGAAAGAGCTTAACATGAGACAGCGACGATGGGTTGAGTTGTTAAATGATTATGACTGTGAGATTAAGTATCATCCAGGGAAGGCGAATGTGGTAGCAGACGCCTTAATTCGAAAGGAAAGGATCAAGCCCATAAGGGTTAGGGCTTTAGAGATGATTATTCAGACGGACCTCGCGCTGCGTATTCGTGCTGCACAAAGAGAAGCTCTTAACAAAGAGAACATTAAGGCTGAATATCTCCGAGGAATGGAGAAAAGGTTGGTACCCAACAAGGAAGGAACCTTGTATTTCATGGGACGCATTTGGGTTCCGCTTTTTGGTGGTATTAGAGAAGTTATTTTTGATGAAGCTCATAAATCAAGGTACTCGATCCATCCAGGATCGGACAAGATGTACCAAGATCTGAAGGATTACTATTGGTGGCCAAGACTTAAGGGTGATGTTGCCATTTATGTTGGGAAATGCTTAACTTGTGCCAAGGTAAAGGCCGAGTATCAGAAGCCTTCAGGTCTCCAGCAACAGCCGGAAATACCCATGTAGAAGTGGGAGCAGATTTCTATGGACTTCATAACCAAGCTACCCAGGACTCCCAGAGGACATGATACGATTTGGGTAATCGTAGATCGATTGACGAAGTCTGCGCACTACTTGCCGATTAGGGAAAAGGATAACACCGGTAAGATGGCTGAGCTTTACCTTAAGGAGATAGTAGCACGTTATGGAGTGCCTATCTCAATAATATCTGATAGAGATGGTCGGTTTGTGTCAAGAATTTGGCAATCCTTTCAGGAAGCTTTTGGTTCTCAGCTGAATCTGAGTACAGCTTTTCATCCACAGACACACGGGCAGAGCGAGAGAACTAATCAGAAGCTAGATGATATGTTGCGTGCTTGTGTAACACCCCAAAAACGGGTTTGGTAATTTAGAACCCGGTTAAGATAAACGAATGGGTAAAGTACCGTTAGTAGTAAAAGTGAACCCATAAACAAAAATAACTAGGAATAAATTAGCCTAGTGGTGTCATGTATATAAGTAACAAGATGGTGAGTTTTAGTCCCATATGTAATCAAAACGAAATTTGAGGGACCAAAACCGTTAAGATGGAAACATGGGTTTTATTTATGAAAGTTCAACACACACAAACACACACTTCGCGTGGGTTCTAGATCGAGCAGGAGCTCCATGAGCTCAAAACCCTAACTTCCATCCATTTCACCAAATTGAAAGGCAAGATGAAGCTTAAATCCATAACCGAGCATGGATTAATGATCACCTTCACAAGGGGATCATAAGGTATGTCTTAAAACCTAGGTTGGTGATTATGTATGAAGTGGGTTATGTTGTAAATCGCGAATTCGTATGAAATTTAGTATGAGTATGTATTAGAATCATCATATAGAATATGGATTATGCATGGTTTGGGTTAATTTGATATTTGGAGGTGAAACCCACTTCTTATGGTGAAGATGGCGACATGGGTGTGTCACCCATGTCCAATCCTTGTTCAAATACTGTTGTGCTATATTGCATGTGATGCGTTCTTGTTATGTAGATTGAATGTGATATGAATTTGTTGATGTTTTTGTGTTAGTTGATGAATGAAAGCATGAATTAGGAAGTAAAGCATGAAACACTTGTACATTATGCATTAATTGTGGCATGCACACCAAGTGTTTGATGAAATGCCTAGGTGAGATTAATAGATGAAATGGTATGCAAGTAATGGATGAAATCGTATAATATGGGGATATGATGTATTTGATGATGAATAAACATGAGAAATCTGTTTCTAGATGGAATTCATGTAGGTTTGGTTGGCCATGTTATTTGGTAAAAGCATGCATTAGAATATAGTACTCTATGTTGAAGTGGTATGATGTATACCACATGCTTAAAAAATTGCTTAATCAAAATTGATGAGTAAAAGTACTCTAAATGTGAAGCATATGAGATCATTAGAACAGGATGAAGTTAGAATGATTTTGGGTTGTTAAGCATAGGTCATGGTGTTAGTTGTAGAATTATGTTACTAGAATGAACGAAATTGAATATGTTTGGTGTGTGCATATAACTAGATGATCATGTGGTTGTATGCTTATTGCATCGTGAGTATGAAATGTATATAGTGTCATTAGTATAGTCTACTATAATGACATAGACGTATGAGGTTAAGTCGAAAGTTCATATGATAAATCGTTGACTTTCTGAAAGTCAACTGTGCATAAGTAGCAAGGTTAGACTTTTTGTCAAAATTGTAATATTATAGAAAGTCATATGATGCGTGTTATATCCATATGTGTTATATGTGATGACGTGATGAATTATATGAGGTTGAAAAGATTGACAGGTGGAAATATGCCTTATGCTTGTTGGAATTGACTAATGAAAGTCAAATGTGAAATATGAATTTGATATGATCGTTTATATGTACAATCATGTATGCTAACAAGAATGTGAATGCGATGACATGAAAGTATAGGGATCATGTCAAGATGGATGGAAGCATGGAAGGCTAACGGGTCAAAAGGAGGCGAGGAAACGGATGCGAATACGGACACTTAAGGTAAGTGATTTCCAGAATCACTTCTTATTTATAAATGAAGTTTGGTATGTGGTATATAGGGAACCATGTAAGAATTTACGGGTAAGGATAAGTACCAAGGTAAGTTCATATGAACTTCGTCTATCCTTAATGTAAATTAAGATGAATGTCCATCGTGTTAATGAATGTTCATTATGTTGCTGAATGTCCATCGTGTTAATGGAATGTTCATTATGTTGCTGACTGTATATCATGTTAATGGAATGTTCATTATGTTGCTGAATGTTCATTATGTTGCTGAATGCCCATCGTGTTAATGAATGTTCATTATGTTGCTCAATGTTCATCGTATTAATTGAATGTTCATTATGTTGCTGAATGTCCATCATGTTAATGGAATGTTCATTATGTTGCTGAATGTTCATCGTGTTAATGGAATGTTCATTATGTTGCTGAATGTTCATCGTGTTAATAGAATGTTCATTATGTTGCTGAATGTTCATCGTATTAATGGGATGTTCATTATGTTGCTGAATGTTCATCGTGTTAATGGAATGTTCATTATGTTGCTGAATGTTCATTGTATTAATGGAATGTTCATTATGTTGCTGAATGTTCATCGTGTTAATAGAATATTCATTATGTTGCTGAATGTTCATCATGTTAATGGAATGTTCATCATGCTTGTTGGAAGTTAGTCGGTTATGTTTGTTTATAATTGCATTGATTTGTGTTGATATGAGTGTAGATGAGACTCAACTTACAAATAAGTTAATGTGACTTTTATGTATGTATGTATGTATGTAGATATGGATCTGTAGCGTGTGTAAGTAGTGTGAACTTGTATGTACGTACATATGAATGGGATACGTATGAATGTACTTAGATATATGAAAGTGTATACACGTGTTGTAATCTAATGATTGTAGATCACTGGTATACATATATGTAAAGATGTGGGTTTTCAATATGTTTGGGATTACGTACTCCTAACCATGTTACTATTGAGAATGAAATAAATGGAGTGCAGGTATGGGAACACCGGACTCTCGAGGAATTGATGTCGGACTTGAGTAAATAGAATTGAGAGGATGTTTCAATGGAATACCTTACGTAGTTAGAATGTGACATAGCCTTTTAATTATATGTATTAAATTATATATGATGTTACCATGTACTAACGTGTTGGTTATATATGGTGACCGCAGGTTAATCAAATATTCATAATGGACATGTGAACGAGGATCAAGTTGAAGATCAAGGATTGTACGGGAAAGCGGTCACGTTGTTTGTAATAATTTGTTAACATAGTTACATTAAATAAATGATGAATGATGTATTTATGTTAGAAGGGTTGACCTAAACGGTATTTAAGTATGTTAGAGTAGTTAAAAGAAAGAAATTTTACAGTTCATTTTCCGCTGCGTCGTTTTGGGTCAAATCGTGAATAGGGTCTTACAAGTTGGTATCAGAGCCATGGTTTGAGTGAAATCAAGTATGAGGAGATAAATACTTGAACATAAACCTATGTGCTCTTGTGACAAGGAACCCGTATAATCCGAGACTCGATCAAGATCTAAGGGTAGAAGTAAAGGTAAGTATGTGCTTAAGTATGTATTTGAAGAAAACTAACAGTATGTTATGTGTAAGGTAAGCATAATTGCTTGGAAAGGATGATCCATGAATGCGGTCTAGGACCGGCATCAAGGCATGTAATAAGACAAATTGACCCAGGTATGTAAATTTAACATGTTGGCGCATGTAATGGTATAATCTAGCAAGTGAAAGAAAATTTTAAATAAAATATAATAATGACATGGTAAAGAAGTTTTGAAAATATTACACGTGCCGAAACTTAATTCTTCGGACATAAGGTGGCGATTACAAAATTGATGAGTAAAAGTACTCTAAATGTGAAGAATATGAGATCATTAGAACAGGATGAAGTTAGAATGATTTTGGGTTGTTAAGCATAGGTCATGGTGTTAGTTATAGAATTATGTTACTAGAATGAACGGAATTGAATATGTTTGGTGTGTGCATATAACTAGATGATCATGTGGTTGTATGCTTATTGCATCGTGAGTATGAAATGTATATAGTGTCATTAGTATAGTCTACTATAATGACATAGACGTATGAGGTTAAGTCGAAAGTTCATATGATAAATCGTTGACTTTCTGAAAGTCAACTGTGCATAAGTAGCAAGGTTAGACTTTTTGTCAAAATTGTAATATTATAGAAAGTCATATGATGCGTGTTATATCCATATATGTTATATGTGATGACGTGATGAATTATATGAGTTTGAAAAGATTGACTTGTGGAAATATGCCTTATGCTTGTTGGAATTGACTAATGAAAGTCAAATGTGAAACATGAATTTGATATGATCGTTTATATGTACAATCATGTATGCTAACAAGAATGTGAATGCGATGACATGAAAGTATAGGGATCATGTCAAGATGGATGGAAGCATGGAAGGCTAACGGGTCAAAAGGAGGCCAGGAAATGGATGCGAATACGGACACTTAAGGTAAGTGATTTCCAGAATCACTTCTTATTTATAAATGAAGTTTGGTATGTGGTATATAGGGAACCATGTAAGAATTTACGGGTAAGGATAAGTACCAAGGTAAGTTCATATAAACTTCGTCTATCCTTAATGTAAATTAAGATGAATGTCCATCGTGTTAATGAATGTTCATTATGTTGCTGAATGTCCATCGTGTTAATGGAATGTTCATTATGTTGCTGAATGTATATCATGTTAATGGAATGTTCATTATGTTGCTGAATGTTCATTATGTTGCTGAATGCCCATCGTGTTAATGAATGTTCATTATGTTGCTGAATGTTCATCGTATTAATTGAATGTTCATTATGTTGCTGAATGTCCATCGTGTTAATGGAATGTTCATTATGTTGCTGAATTTTCATCGTGTTAATGGAATGTTCATTATGTTGCTGAATGTTCATCGTGTTAATAGAATGTTCATTATGTTGCTGAATGTTCATCGTATTAATGGGATGTTCATTATGTTGCTGAATGTTCATCGTGTTAATGGAATGTTCATTATGTTGCTGAATGTTCATTGTATTAATGGAATGTTCATTATGTTGCTGAATGTTCATCGTGTTAATAGAATGTTCATTATGTTGCTGAATGTTCATCGTGTTAATGGAATGTTCATCATGTTTGTTGGAAGTTAGTCGGTTATGTTTGTTTATAATTGCATTGATTTGTGTTGATATGAGTGTAGATGAGACTCAACTTACAAATAAGTTAATGTGACTTTTATGTATGTATGTATGTAGATATGGATCTGTAACGTGTGTAAGTAGTGTGAACTTGTATGTACGTACATATGAATGGGATACGTATGAATGTACTTAGATATATGAAAGTGTATACACGTGTTGTAATCTAATGATTGTAGATCACTGGTATACGTATATGTAAAGATGTGGGTTTTCAATATGTTTGGGATTACGTAATCCTAACCATGTTACTATTGAGAATGAAATAAATGGAGTGCAGGTATGGGAACACCGGACTCTCGAGGAATTGATGTCGGACTTGAGTAAATAGAATTGAGAGAATGTTTCAATGGAATACCTTACGTAGTTAGAATGTGACATAGCCTTTTAATTATATGTATTAAATTATATATGATGTTACCATGTACTAACGTGTTGGTTATATATGGTGACCGCAGGTTAATCAAATATTCATAATGGACATGTGAACGAGGATCAAGTTGAAGATCATGGATTGTACGGGAAAGCGGTCACGTTGTTTGTAATCATTTGTTAACATAGTTACATTAAATAAATGATGAATGATGTATTTATGTTAGAAGGGTTTACCTAAACGGTATTTAAGTATGTTAGAGTAGTTAAAAGAAAGAAATTTTACAGTTCATTTTCCGCTGCGTCGTTTTGGGTGAAATCGTGAATAGGGTCTTACAAGTTGGTATCAGAGCCATGGTTTGAGTGAAATCAAGTATGAGGAGATAAATACTTGAACTCAAACCTATGTGCTCTTGTGACAAGGAACCCGTACAATCCGAGACTCGATCAAGATCTAAGGGTAGAAGTAAAGGTAAGTATGTGCTTAAGTATGTATTTGAAGAAAACTAACAGTATGTTATGTGTAAGGTAAGCATAATTGCTTGGAAAGGATGATCCGTGAATGCGGTCTAGGACCGGCATCAAGGCATGTAATAAGACAAATTGACCCAGGTATGTAAATTTAACATGTTGGCTCATGTATTGGTATAATCTAGCAAGTGAAAGAAAATTTAAAATAAAATATAATAATGACATGGTAAAGAAGTTTTGAAAATATTACATGTGCCGAAACTTAATTCTTCGGACATAAGGTGGCGATTACACGAGGACACGAAACTAGTATGTGGATTGTGTACCTGGCCAGTACACAAGAAACATATGACGTTCGTGAAACCGTGATAATTGTTATAGGTATGTCCGTTAGAATTAGGTAGTAGGTGGACGTGAGGGTGAAGAGAAATGTAAGACTTTCAGGAATGAAAGTATGAACGATGTGTTAGAATCCGCGAGATGGATTCGAAGCATGAAAGGAATAAAGTATGAATGACCTGTTTGAATCTGCGAGACGGATTCAACACATGTAAGGAATTAAATGTATGGATGATATGTTTGAAACCGCTAGACGGATTCAAACATAGAAGGAATGAAGGGTATGGATGTTACGCTTGAATTCGCGGGACAGATTTAAAACATAAAAAGGATGAAATTAACCCACCTCAGTATGCGTCGATAGTTTGACCATGGTTGCGTCAAACGAGTCATATAAGTAAATCTAAAGCAAATGAACAAAAGAATAATCGTAATTGGCACGCAAATCTAAATTTTAGACGAAACAAAGAAGTTTTGAACAAGTTATGTGTTAGATGTGTTAGTAATCGACTCTTAGGAGTCATAATGAACAACGGGCTACGACCCGGACAATAATTTAAGTATGAATGAGAAAGGTAAGTTTTGTTAAGAATACCAAAATGATGTAATGAATGTCTCTGCAAGTAGGCATGAAGGGAAAGAAGTACGAATGTGTACCTCAATACATCTACGATAAGTAAGAAATGTCGGTTTGACCTTGAAAAGTCAAACTGCAAAGTTCGACAAAATAAGTAACCAGAATAAAAGAATTACATGTAAGGTATGAAATGTGGGATGTGTTATAGCATGTATGTAGGAAGATGTAAAAGGATTATGGGTGAGTAATCACCTAGTATAATGAATGTTTGAATGAAAGGTGCTAACCACTGATTTTGTAGATGTTAATGGTAGAATTCTGAATGTGATGAAACCAATCAAATTGGTGAAATATTATGCACGAGTGGAAGCCCAGTACAAGGATGAATGAAAGCTGGCCTGGTACGGTTAGTACTCGTGAAGGAGCGGATCGCTCTGGTTTACGGACCGCTGAAGTATGAAATAAAATCGAGGTAAGTTTAATGTTTTAACTCATACCGGATAGATATGGATTAGTAAATTGAAAGCGACTTACAAGATGAATGATGGAATAGGTATGGTAGGGTATGGAATGTTTGACTTTTAATAGTTGACGTATGAAGAGAACTATGTCATTAAGAACTAGATCTTAAGAGTTTTGAGAGAAAATTTCGAGTATTGGTTAAACTCTTGTATGAAGAACCTGCATGATACGCTTGCTTAGGCAAATTAAGTAATGCATGAATTGAGAGGAATAGTAATGTAGAATGAATGAGGGGAGTTGAAGTTAACGTAAGGGTACGTATAGTACAAATAACTATAGGAAACGTAGAATGATGTTAACTCTGGAGTTAAGTGTGTATATGTGACTATGAAATAGTAGTTTTGTTGCGATAACAAAACAAGAACTAAATGTTATATGATATATGTATAGAATATAATCTAAGAGGTGGGATGAAGGCATTAGATCTGTTATAACGGATCATACGAATGTAGGTACGATAATAAGTGTGAAGAAGTATGTATATTGACCCACTACAAATGGGCCAAGGAAATGAGAATGTTATGTAAAAGTAAAGTACGAAAAAGTATGGACTTGTTAGAAAGAAGTCAATTATATGAATAGTTATGAATCGAGAATGGATAGTTACTTAGTATTATGATGTACCTGTCAAAATTAAACATAGATGTGTATGTATAAATTACGAATTTAGATCGTATGGTCGATGAAAATAATAGGAATGTTATTAATGGGATGTTGGAATTGTTTCAAGCAAACAAAATGGTATATTGTGTGTGATATACGAGTATTTTAATGATGAATAAACCGCTAGCTATGAAGTGCGTTAGAAACTAGCGTCAGCTAGAGAAAGTGACACTAATAAAAACTCTGGGATGGGTCCTTGAGGATAGAAGGTCGTCATTAGATGGGCTCATAGTCGTGTTGATGGGGCGGAAGGGAAAGGTAATTAGTGTTAATGGAAATGAGAAAGGTTTCGGGGATGAAACCTCATTTAACAGGGGTAGACTTGTAACACCCCAAAAACGGGTTTGGTAATTTTGAACCCGATTAAGATAAATGAATGGGTAAAGTACGGTTAGTAGTAAAAGTGAACCCATAAACAAAAATAACTAGGAATAAATTAGCCTAGTGGTGTCATGTATATAAGTAACAAGATGGTGAGTTTTAGTCCCATATGTAATCAAAACAAAATTTGAGGGACCAAAACCGTTAAGATGGAAACATGGGTTTTATTTATGAAAGTTCAACACACACAAACACACACTTCGCGTGTGTTCTAGATCGAGCAGGAGCTCCATGAGCTCAAAACCCTAACTTCCATCCATTTCATCAAATTGAAAGGCAAGATGAAGCTTAAATCCATAACCGAGCATGGATTAATGATCACCTTCACAAGGGGATCATAAGGTATGTCTTAAAACCCAGGTTGGTGATTATGTATGAAGTGGGTTATGTTGTAAATCGCGAATTCGTATGAAATTTAGTATGAGTATGTGTTAGAATCATCATATAGAATATGGATTATGCATGGTTTGGGTTAATTTGATATTTGGAGGTGAAACCCACTTCTTGTGGTGAAGATGGCGACATGGGTGTGTCACCCATGTCCAATCCTTGTTCAAATATTGTTGTGCTTTGTTGCATGTGATGCGTTCTTGTTATGTAGATTGAATGTGATATGAATTTGTTGATGTTTTTGTGTTAGTTGATGAATGAAAGCATGAATTAGGAAGTAAAGCATGAAACACTTGTACATTATGCATTAATTGTGGCATGCACACCAAGTGTTTGATGAAATGCCTAGGTGAGATTAATAGATGAAATGGTATACAAGTAATGGATGAAATCGTATAATATGGGGATATGATGTATTTGATGATGAATAAACATGAGAAATCTATTTTTAGATGGAATTCATGTAGGATTTGGTTGGCCATGTTATTTGGTAAAAGCATGCATTAGAATATTGTACTCTATGTTGAAGTGGTATGATGTATACTACATGTTTAAATAATTGCTTAATCAAAATTGATGAGTAAAAGTACTCTAAATGTGAAGCATATGAGATCATTAGAACAGGATGAAGTTAGAATGATTTTGGGTTGTTAAGCATAGGTCATGGTGTTAGTTGTAGAATTATGTTACTAGAATGAACGGAATTGAATATGTTTGGTGTGTGCATATAACTAGATGATCATGTGGTTGTATGCTTATTGCATCGTGAGTATGAAATGTATATAGTGTCATTAGTATAGTTTACTATAATGACATAGACGTATGAGGTTAAGTCGAAAGTTCATATGATAAATCGTTGACTTTCTGAAAGTCAACTGTGCATAAGTAGCAAGGTTAGACTTTTTGTCACAATTGTAATATTATAGAAAGTCATATGATGCGTGTTATATCCATATGTGTTATATGTGATGACGTGATGAATTATATGAGTTTGAAAAGATTGACTTGTGGAAATATGCCTTATGCTTGCTGGAATTGACTAATGAAAGTCAAATGTGAAACATGAATTTGATATGATCGTTTATATGTACAATCATGTAAGCTAACAAGAATGTGAATGCGATGACATGAAAGTATTGGGATCATGTCAAGATGGATGGAAGCATGGAAGGCTAACGGGTCAAAAGGAGGCGAGGAAACGGATGCGAATACGGACACTTAAGGTAAGTGATTTCCAGAATCACTTCTTATTTATAAATGAAGTTTGGTATGTGGTATATAGGGAACCATGTAAGAATTTACGGGTAAGGATAAGTACCAAGGTACGTTCATATGAACTTTGTCTATCCTTAATGTAAATTAAGATGAATGTCCATCGTGTTAATGAATGTTCATTATGTTGCTGAATGTCCATCGTGTTAATGGAATGTTCATTATGTTGCTGAATGTATATCATGTTAATGGAATGTTCATTATGTTGCTGAATGTTCATTATGTTGCTGAATGTCCATCGTGTTAATGAATGTTCATTATGTTGCTGAATGTTCATCGTATTGAATGAATGTTCATTATGTTGCTGAATGTCCATCGTGTTAATGGAATGTTCATTATGTTGCTGAATGTTCATCGTGTTAATAGAATGTTCATTATGTTGCTGAGTGTTCATCGTATTAATGGGATGTTCATTATGTTGCTGAATGTTCATCGTGTTAATGGAATGTTCATTATGTTGCTGAATGTTCATTGTATTAATGGAATGTTCATTATGTTGCTGAATGTTCATCGTGTTAATAGAATGTTCATTATGTTGCTGAATGTTCATCGTGTTAATGGAATGTTCATCATGTTTGTTGGAAGTTAGTCGGTTATGTTTGTTTATAATTGCATTGATTTGTGTTGATATGAGTGTAGATGAGACTCAACTTACAAATAAGTTAATGTGACTTTTATGTATGTAGATATGGATCTGTAGCGTGTGTAAGTAGTGTGAACTTGTATGTACGTACATATGAATGGGATACGTATGAATGTACTTAGATATATGAAAGTGTATACACGTGTTGTAATCTAATGATTGTAGATCACTGGTATACGTATATGTAAAGATGCGGGTTTTCAATATGTTTGGGATTACGTATTCCTAACCATGTTACTATTGAGAATGAAATAAATGGAGTGCAGGTATGGGAACGCCGGACTCTCGAGGAATTGATGTCGGTCTCGAGTAAATAGAATTGAGAGGATGTTTCAATGGAATACCTTATGTAGTTAGAATGTGACATAGCCTTTTAAGTATATGTATTAAATTATATATGATGTTACCATGTACTAACGTGTTGGTTATATATGGTGACCGCAGGTTAATCAAATATTCATGATGGACATGTGAACGAGGATCAAGTTGAAGATCATGGATTGTACGGGAAAGCGGTCACGTTGTTTGTAATCATTTGTTAACATAGTTACATTAAATAAATGATGAATGATGTATTTATGTTAGAAGGGTTGAACTAAACGGTATTTAAGTATGTTAGAGTAGTTAAAAGAATGAAATTTTACAGTTCATTTTCCGCTGCGTCGTTTTGGGTCAAATCGTGAATAGGGTCTTACAGCTTGTGTAACACCCGACTCATTATTTTAAGATTTTAAACTAAAAACACGCATTAGTTTTTTTTTTTTTAATTTCAAAATGCATTATTTCAAAACTTAGTTATAAAAACTAAGTTTACATGGTTATGGTATTCTAGTTTACAAACTAACTAGTTTAAACATTCAACATTAAGTTTAGTGTTTACAAAATAAATATTGTCTAAAACAAGATTAGATTAACGCGGAAGCTTTCAAACTTTGTGTTCGGTTCTTGAATTCTTGCTTGATCGGCATCCGGAATGAGACGAACATCACCTAAGGTCAAAACCACATCAATTATTAGTTTTGACAACTTTATAATATGTATAAACAAGTTCCGGTATCATACAAATAACAAAAGAATAAAATTTCATATTTTTGATCTGTCGCGCCACGCGACAGATTCCTTTCAATACTTCGCGGGCCGCGAGTGCGCCCACGTGTCGCGCCAGAACAAGTGACTCCCTTCGCGTGCCGCGGGGGAGACCGTTTTCTAGCAGATGCTGGTTAAAATCCTGCACTTTTGCCCAGCTCCATTTTCTTTCAATTTTTCAACTTCCAAGGTGCATAACTTTTTATCTACTTATCCGATTTGCGTGATTCTTTTTCCTATGCGTTCGTAATTTGATTCCCCATCATATGGAGTTAAAATCCAACATCTGGATTTACAATTTTCTAGGTTTTAGGCCTTTGGCTTAATTTTAATTATTAAACTTTTAACAAAGCTTTTGACCCGTTTATACTATCATCAGACCAACTTGTTTATTACACCCTGATTCTCCTGGATCTCATATTTTAAGGTTTCCTATCACACGAGGTTCAAATCACGGGTTATTACACATCATTACTCGTTTATACTTATGCGCTTGTTTTGACCCGTTAAGGGTATTTAAGCGCTTTTACGCACAAGCCATACTCATTCATTTCTAACTTCATATTCCCATATTTTAATATCTACTTATATTCCGCCACCACTATTTTTGTGGTGGATTTAACATATTGAACCCATTATCCTAAGTTTTACCATTCGGTTAGTCATTTTACGCTAATGACCCATATTTTTTAACTATAAACTTATTTATGCGTACCTGGCTCAGATCAACATATTGACCCGTTTTAATACCTTGTCTCAATAATCGCTAATTCACAGCATCTCTAATTCATAAGCCGATTTATCCTGTGTGCATAAAACTCCACAAACACTTATTAGTCGTTAATTGTCAAATGGTATCAATATTACCATTTGACCCGTTTGGTCTAAACTACCAAACATTTTGCGCTTATATTTGACTAGATCACCATTTTACCCCTTTTTTTTCGTTTAGGCTTACTTAGAAAGTAGCCATTCAAACACATTTTTATTTATTTCATCCCATGACCAAATTACCATTTCACCCATTTTACCATTAAACATGGTTTTTCGTCTTTTGATACGTTCCGACCCGTATCTTTTCATGTCAAAATCATATTTTGAATATAACCTTGTTGTATTTATAATCTATAAATAAATACATATCTTATGATAAAGGTGTAAGCTTTACTTACCTCGCGTCCGCGCAAACATTCTTCGCATCCATCATCCGTTTGACCCGTTCCTTTCCAAGCTCCCACCTAGCTTGTTTAGAGTCAAACTATATTATAACATCAATAAGATGGTTAGATTGGTCATTATATGCAATGGCCATCAACCTATGGTATTTTTTTTTACACACTTATCAATCAAAATATGCCATATATTCAACAACTAGTTTTATACCATAATTCTTTTCATTCACTAACCGTTTGACCCGTTAGTGAAGTTACTTATACAAACTAGTTAGTAAGTGATTTTAAACACTTTAAGCATGTCACATAAAGTGTTATTTTTTCCCAACAATCAATACTTCATGCCTAAAGCAAGTATGTACAATCCTATGTCTTTTTCTTGGTTAATAAGAACATTATTAATGTGCAGCGATTTTGTATCCAGCTGTTGTAATTGACCATTTTGACCCATTTAAAAGCTAAATTAGATCAACATGTTCAAAGATGGATCGTAGAACTCTCAAATAGCTTTCTAGGTATATATGGTACGTCTTCTAACGATGTTTCTATGGTTTATATGATTTTTACAAAATCAGGACACCAGCTTATTTTTAGCCCAAACAACATGCTGTCTTTTCGAAATAGGCACTGAATTCGACGTTTTTGACCCATTTAACATCTAAACCAAATCATCATGTTAACTAACGAAATGCAGATTACTCAAAGACCTTTCTAGGCATATAGGGTGCGTCTTCTAACGATGTTTCTATGATTTATTGTGAATTTTCAAAATTCAGGTCCGCACCATATTTATTTAAGCATTTCATCGAACACTTGGCGGGTTTCGCATTCAAGATTAGTCTCTAACCTATCTCTTGAACACCTTACCCCAATTTTATCAATATATCATTACAAACACACATATGTCACTGAGTTTTAGCATCAAAAATCAAGCCCCTATGTCTAGTGTACATGGACTACACCTAGAACTAGCATCACAACATCAATGTTCATCCATTTAACACCCTAATTCAAGTGTTCATCTTTTTATCATAAAACCCACTTAGCACACATATGGGTAATCATCAAATCCCTAGTTTTTAACACTAATTCATCAAGTTTTCAACTAGGGTTTGTTTCTAAACATGAATTCATCCTAGTTTCACCCAAACATCAATCATTCAAGCTTGAATTTCGATTTTCATAAGTTCATCAAGAATCTCAACTTCATAAATATCAAAAATTTGACATACCTTACGATCCCCTTGACTTGGTGATCACGAATTTGTGTTCATGCATCGATTTGGGGCTATAATCAACCTTCAATTTGATGATTTTGGTGAACTAGGGTTTGCTCCCCTTTTCCCTTCCTGATGATCGACCTGCTACACACACTTTTAGTGTGTGTAGTGTTTTAATTTTTTGTTTATAAATTATAACTTTCCATCTTTACAACTTTGGCCCCTCAAGTTTAGTCTTAAGTGTTTAAGCCTACTTATTCATGTTTTATTACATGTTTACACATTCATAACTAGGTGAATTTATTCCTAGTTATTTTGTTTTACGGGTTACTTTTTACCACTTACGGTACTTCACCCGTCTTTTTAGTATTATCATGGTTTGATTACTAAACCCGTTTTCGGGGTGTTACAAGTCTACCCCCTTACAGAGGTTTCGTCCTCGAAACCTTTCTTACGTAGTTCTTTAATTTAGACTAAACGAACTTAGTTTTGGTTCTACGATATTCATTCTTCGGGAAAAATATTATCATTCATATTGACATGTGCGTCCTTTATGTGTAAGTCTTCACAGACTGTAACTTTCATCTTATATTTCTTATCCTAGTCACCTATTTGACCGAGTTGTCACTTGACCACTCAGTCGCGTTAATCTGTCAACATGTTTATTCCGCGCTTATCTTATATTAACAAGCGCTTTGTATTTGTCATGACATTATCTTGACTTTAAATAGTTTTACCGGCTAGACTACTTAGTCGTCGTCACTTCACACCCCGTCACCCAGGTATACTATTTTGCCATCTCCGGCCTTATTTGTGTTTAAGATTTTCTAAACCTCCTTATACTACTTATGTTTGTTAAAATATTGCTTTTAACTAAGAACTAAAATTAGTTTACGTTTTCTCTTGGTCTTACGTCTTTTCTCATGTCTAGGAATTTCCGTTCTATGTTTATTCCCGACCGTTATTATTTTTACACGAAGAATTGTAACCAGTTTTCCACGCTTTACTCAAGTGACCCGTAGGTTCTTTCACTTAGCCTCATAGACTATTTCTTTAGATTTCCACCTTTTTAAGGTGAGACTCCAACATTTTGTTTCTTTCTATTTGTGACCCAAGGGTTATGATGATCCCGTAAATCATCTTTTACTCATGTCGTTCTAAAAATATACTTTCGGTGTCAACGCACCCTTTTTAAGTTTAGAAGTCATTCTCTTTTCATTCTTGAATTCTATGGACCTTGACCGTAGTCTAGGGCTACACCCGTTTTCATTTTAAACTAATCTTTCGACTTTATGACTTCTTATGTCATTTACACGTCGGTTTGTTTTCCGCTTATTATTATCTGGTTTGTTCCTTTATTTATTTACAACCATTACCCGGGTTCTTTTATTCTAATATTTCGCGCTTATATTTATTCGGTTCGCGCTTACTTACATTAGTAAACATTGTTCTTTATTTAACTCGTTTAACTTGATCTTGTGAAATTTCATTACTTGTGAATGTCAAACTTCATTCTTTATCCTACCCGTTCAACTTTGAAATAGTTGAACGAAATTTTCAAATCTTATGTTTGCAAAATTTTGTCGTCTTTTAGTCATAACTCTCAATCCGAGTCCTTTGACCTTTAATTCGCGTTTCCCCTCTCTTGGTTTACGCATACTTCTGAATCCCTACCCATCAATCGGGTATTTTACCGAAGTCACTATTTTTGCAACCCTTCCGGTATGCATTAAAATTTCGTTTTGATTTATTCGGTCGTCTTAGCGAATTTCATTGCTTTTATTCGACCAAGTCTTCTATTCCTTATTCTACCCCTTTGACTTGTCTGTGTGAATTTCATCACTTATAACAGTCAAAATTTATCCCCTATGCCTTAGCATTCACATTAATTGGTTTGTATTTTTTTTTATTTACTTTAATCTTTGTCCCTTCTCTCGGGCTCGTTATTCTAACATAATACGCTTCCGTCATCCGACTTGCGTTTACGTTTACCATCAAACATCTTACTTATTTGATTCATTTGGGTACATTTTTAATGCGTCCCGTTCACCACGTCCTTACTACATCGGATGTAAGTATGTCCATCATAAAAGTTCATGGTACCACGTGTTCACTATTTACTTGGCCAGAGTAAGCGATCAACACCTGATATACATGACCTTTTATAATTTTCACATTACACCCCATGTAAGTAACGCCTCTATTTAGTTCACATCTCTGATTTCATTTAGTAAAACTTTATTTAATTGCAAAACAACAATCATTTGTTTTACTAGTTTTACATTTGAACATATGAAATGTTTTTCTTTTCTATCGAACTATTATATAATCACATTCGTTAATGTGATCGCTACTTTTCTCAATAGCATTGTATTGAGAGTTTTCTACTTGGATAATTACCCCCCGTCCAAGTTTCCACATGAACTAATCCTATTATTTCTTTGTTATTCATCATCGTGAATAACACATGTTTCTATTAAACTTCTCTTAGAAACATCATCCTGAATAGATATCCTATTCAGGTTTTATCAGATATATGCAACCGTTATCCCCTACGTGTTTGTTGCATATTACTACTTGTGCAATTAAATTTAAAAGCGTGCACCTGGTAATGCTTGCCCCTAACGGGCTTCTCTTGCCGTTAACTTTGTTCGCGATCGTCACGCGATTTAGGTCCTCAATGAGTTTGCTCTGCTTGTCATACCTCGGACCGTTCCACCATCATATCCAGAATTCGTTCAACTCTCACCGTCTTCAGATGCGAGTGTCATTCAACTAAATATTTACAAAAGTTAGTAGTTTCGACATTAATAAACGCCCGTATTGTAATACAGGGCTTTTTACTGTACGTGTCAACGCACGTAATTAACTATATCTATCATTTATCGATTTGATTGGTGTAACGTGTATTACATGACAACCCTATGTGTTGTTCTCAACACTTTAATCATTCTAAACCATTAACATACTTGTACTTACCGGATTTGCGATCAAGCCTCGAACCGAACACGCTTTACTCTTTAACCTTGAGCTCTGATTACCAACTTGTAACACCCGACTCATTATTTTAAGATTTTAAACTAAAAACACGCATTAGTTTTTTTTTTTTTAATTTCAAAATGCATCATTTCAAAACTTAGTTATAAAAACTAAGTTTACATGGTTATGGTATTCTAGTTTACAAACTAACTAGTTTAAACATTCAACATTAAGTTTAGTGTTTACAAAATAAATATTGTCTAAAACAAGATTAGATTAACGCGGAAGCTTTCAAACTTTGTGTTCGGTTCATGAATTCTTGCTTGATCGGCATCCGGAATGAGACGAACATCACCTAAGGTCAAAACCACATCAATTGTTAGTTTTGACAACTTTATAATATGTATAAACAAGTTTCGGTATCATACAAATAACAAAAGAATAAAATTTCATATTTTTTATCTGTCGCGCCACGCGACAGATTCCTTTCAATCCTTCGCGGGCCGCGAGCGCTCCCGCGTGTCACGCCAGAACAAGTGACTCCCTTCGCGTGCCGCGGGGGAGACCGTTTTCCAGCAGATGTAGGTTAAAATCCTGCACTTTTGCCCAACACCATTTTCATTCAATTTTTCAACTTCTAAGGTGCATAACTTTTTATCTACTTATCCGATTTGCGTGATTCTTTTTCTTATGCGTTCGTAATTTGATTCCCCATCATATGGAGTTAAAATCCAACATCTGGATTTACAATTTTCTAGGTTTTAGGCCTTCGGCTTAATTTTAATTATTAAACTTTTAACAAAGCTTTTGACCCGTTTATACTATCATCAGACCAACTTGTTTATTACACCCTGATTCTCGTGGATATCATATTTTAAGGTTTCCTATCACACGAGGTTCAAATCACGGGTTATTACACATCATTACTCATTTATACTTATGCGCTTGTTTTGACCCGTTAAGGGTATTTAAGCGCTTTTACGCACAAGCCATACTCATTCATTTCTAACTTCATATTCCCATATTTTAATATCTACTTATATTCCGCCACCACTATTTTTGTGCTGGATTTAACATATTGAACCCATTATCCTAAGTTTTACCATTCGGTTAGTCATTTTAAGCTAATGACCCATTTTTTCTAACTATAAACTTATTTATGCGTACCTGGCTCTGATTAACATATTGACCCGTTTTAATACCTTGTCTCAATAATCGCTAATTCATAGCATCTCTAATTCATTAGCCGATTTATCCTGTGTGCATAAAACTCCACAAACACTTATTAGTCGTTAATTGTCAAATGGTATCAACATTACCATTTGACCCGTTTGGTCTAAACGACCAAACATTTTGCGCTTATATTTGACTAGATCACCATTTTACCCCCTTTTTTTTCGTTTAGGCTTACTTAGAAAGTAGCCATTCAAACTCATTTTTATTTATATCATCCCATGACCAAATTACCATTTCACCCATTTTACCATTAAACATGGTTTTTCGTCTTTTGATACGTTCCGACCCGTATCTTTTCGTGTCAAAATCATATTTTGAATATAACCTTGTCGTATTTATAATCTATAAATAAATACATATCTTATGATAAAGGTGTAAGCTTTACTTACCTCGCGTCCGAGCAAACATTCTTCGCATCCATCATCCGTTTGACCCGTTCCTTTCCAAGCTCCCACATAGCTTGTTTAGAGTCAAACTATATCATAACATCAATAAGATGGTTAGATTGGTCATTATATGCAATGGCCATCACCCTATGGTATTTTTTTACACACTTATCAATCAAAATATGTCATATATTCAATAACTAGTTTTATACCATAATTCTTTTCATTCACTAACCGTTTGACCCGTTAGTGAAGTTACTTATAGAAACTAGTTAGTAAGTGATTTTAAACACTTTAAGCATGTCACATAAAGTGTTATTTGTTCCCAACAATCAATACTTCATGCCTAAAGCAAGTATGTACAATCCTATGTCTTTTTCTTGGTTAATAAGAACATTATTAATGTGCAGCGATTTTGTATCCAGCTGTTGTAATTGACCATTTTGACCCATTTAAAAGCTGAATTAGATCAACATGTTCAAAGATGGATCGTAGAACTCTCAAATAGCTTTCTAGGTATATATGGTACGTCTTCTAACGATGTTTCTATGATTTTATATGATTTTTACAAAGTCAGGACAACAGCTTATTTTTAGCCCAAACAGCATGCTGTCTTTTCGAAATAGCCACTGAATTCGACGTTTTTGACCCATTTAACATCTAAACCAAATCATCATGTTAACTAACGAAATGCAGATTACTCAAAGACCTTTCTAGGCATATAGGGTGCGTCTTCTAACGATGTTTCTATGATTTATTGTGAATTTTCAAAATTCAGGTCCGCACCATATTTATTTAAGCATTTCATCGAACACTTGGCGGGTTTCGCATTCAAGATTAGTCTCTAACCTATCTCTTGAACACCTTACCCCAATTTTATCAATATATCATTACAAACACACATATGTCACTAAGTTTTAGCATAAAAAATCAAGCCTCTATGTCTAGTGTACATGAACTACACCTAGAACTAGCATCACAACATCAATGTTCATCCATTTAACACCCTAATTCAAGTGTTCATCTTTTTATCTTAAAACCCACTTAGCACACATATGGGTAATCATCAAATCCCTGGTTTTTAACACCAATTCATCAAGTTTTCAACTAGGGTTTGTTTCTAAACATGAATTCATCCTAGTTTCACCCAAACATCAATCATTCAAGCTTGAATTTCGATTTTCATAAGTTCATCAAGAATCTCAACTTCATAAATATCAAAAATTTGACATACCTTACGATCCCCTTGACTTGGTGATCACGAATTTGTGTTCATGCATCGATTTGGGGCTATAATCAACCTTCAATATGATGATTTTGGTGAACTAGGGTGTGCTCCCATTTTCCCTTCCTGATGATCGACCTGCTACACATACTTTTAGTGTGTGTAGTGTTTTAATTTTTTGTTTATAAATTATAACTTTCCATCTTTACAACTTTGGCCCCTCAAGTTTAGTCTTAAGTGTTTAAGCCTACTTATTCATGTTTTATTACATGTTTACACATTCATAACTAGGTGAATTTATTCCTAGTTATTTTGTTTTACGGGTTACTTTTTACCACTTACGGTACTTCACCCGTCTTTTTAGTATTATCATGGTTTGATTACTAAACCCGTTTTCGGGGTGTTACAGCTTGTCTAATGGATTTAGGTGGCAGTTGGGATACTCATCTGCCTCTGGTTGAGATTTCCTATAACAATAGCGACCATACAAGTATTCAAGCCGCACCGTTTGAAGCCCTCTATGGCCGTAAGTGCCGTTCGCCGTTGTGCTGGGCAGATGCAGGTGACAAACAGATGGTTGGTCCCGAACTGGTCCAAGAGACAACTGATAACATCATGCAGATCCGAGAGCGCATCAAGGAGGCTCGTGATCGACAAAAGAGTTATGCGGATCAAAGGCGAAAAACTTTGGAATTTGAAGTGGGTGATATGGTTTTACTGAAAGTCTCACCTTGGAAAGGTGTAGCACGCTTTGGGAAGCGTGGTAAGTTAAACCCACGTTATATCGGACCATTAAGAATACTGGAAAGGGTTGGTACCGTAGCGTACAAGTTGGAGCTGCCAAAGGAACTACATGGTGTTCATGATACATTTCATGTATCAAATCTGAAGAAGAGTCCAACTCAAGACACAGTTGTCATCCCTGCGGATGAAGTACACATTGATGACACACTCCACTTTACCGAAAAACCCATTGAGGTTACAGATTGGAAGGTTAACAAGACTCGGAGGAGTAGTGTTAAACTTGTCAAATTTCGTTGGAACGCACGTCACGGCCCAGAGTTTACTTGGGAGCGTGAAGATCGTATGAAAGCAAAGTATCCGCATTTGTTCCCTAACTCCCCTGCAACCAATAGCGCAACTTAAATTTCAGGACGGAATTTTCTTAACAGGGGGAGAATGTAACAATTGTCAAAATTTCATGTATCCGTACAATTGATTAAACAGTAATATATGCCTTAAGGACTGTGCTGATCTATATTAATGACATGAATGTCCTCTGATTATTGTTGTCATACATACATGTGCATCACATATTGCATAATGTCATATCATTATTGCATGCAACACTTATTGATTCAGATGATGCACAAAACAAAGTTAGCACAGTTATCAGACAAATCAGAAAAATGCTGATGGAGTTCAGTACATAGATAGACATGGTATTGAGACAGAGAATGTGCCAGAAACCAAGAGTTACACTAGTATAGTGTGTAGGAAAGTAAGGATCATAAAACTGCCTTCCTAGAGATAGTTTAAGTGCTGGAAAGTGCCAAAAACTCACATAAACTGCAAAATTCTAAAGAATTCAGCAAAATCAGCATTTAAACAACTTAATATTATGCAGAATTATGGTTAAATGGTCCAGAATGCTTTCCTAAGTGTCGGGAATTAAAACTGTCACAAAAGGTAACATAATGCACACTAAACTGCATAGTTTAGCACCATAACGAACCGGTAACCAACCGAACAACCGGACACTACCTGAAACACCAAATTTTCACTAGAAGCATTGTTTTATCATTTTCGAGATAGTAATGGTCCCCGAACATCATAACACACTATATAACAACATAACAACTAAACACCCTAACTTAAACCTTAGATTTTAACCAGATAACTAACTAATATTTACAACCTAATCTAGACCCCCCCTCCTATTTACGGTCACCAAGGGTGGCCCACCCTTAGATTTTATTTTAATTGTTAATTAGATCATGTTCCATCTTTAGTAGCATATAACACATTGGACTAAATGATGTTGGGTGAATTCTATAAGTGACCTCAAGATCATAACCATCTCATTCTCATCACAAACTCACCAACAAAACTCTCTCCTCTCTCCCTCTAGTCTCGGTCGAAACAAAGCAAGACACCACCACCATTTTTCACTTTATTTCATCCAATTTCCAAGTGATCACAAGGTGTAAGGAGCTTAACAAAGGAGCTAGGAACCTTTGGAAGTTGAAGAACCTCTCTCACAAGCTATTAACCACCACATTCATCATCATCTTCATCTTGTGTTCATCCCTAGACTTGTGCTAGTAGTAAGACCATCTTAATCCCATTTTATTTCTTGTTTAGTTGGTTAAAAGATGATACAAGTAAATAATCTTGAAGAACACTAATGATCAAGAACATAATCTTTAACCTAAGACTAAAAATCACCATGAATCATGTTGTTTAAGTGTTATTATGCTTCTTGATTGTTGATTGTTTGTGTTAATGATGTTAAACATCATATGAACTTGCTAGATGGTGATTAAAGACATAATCTAGCAAGATGAGAGGATGATTATGTTATAGATCAAGATGATCATCCTTATGTAAAAGCATGAACTTGAAGTATAAATTTTCAAGTTCATGAAGTAGAGATTATGGCTTGATTTTGGCACTTGGTATGTATTGTTTGCTTTGTTGATGATTTGTGATGATTTATAAAAGAAAATGATATGCTTTGAAAGCATGGAAACCTCCATTTTTAAGGGAAAACTATGGCAAAATTTTTCTAGAAATTAAATACTTAGAAAAATATTTTTAAACAAATGATTACAAGTATACTTTAAACATGAATTTTTATATAAAGTTTGCCATAATTTTTGTTACAAAATTTATAAATATTGGAGGTTGGTTTTGACAAATAAAAATGACTAAATATGTATTTAGGAAAATATATATGTAGATATCACCATGTGTGTGATTACTTGTATATTATGTGTATTAGTTATATTATTTTAGGACTTGAAATAATATAACTCACCAAAATACCAAAAATTACAATACAAAATATTACTAAAATCCCAAGAAATAAATACATAATTTATACAAAAAATGTTGGAGAAATCGAACAAGGAATATAAGCTACAAAATATTTCGGAATTTAATTTTCTAAGTATATTTTGATAAACGGTATTTTGGAAACCAAGAGGACAAAAATATGATTTTTGTAAGTGTTACAAAATATATCATATTTTTTACAAGAAAAAAAATATATTATTTTTGAGTAAAGAAAAATATATATGTTTTATTGAATTACTAGAAAATATATTATTTTTGGAGAAAATAAATATTTTATTAAACAAATTTAGAATATATTATTTTTGGGTGGAAAATGGATTTATATATATATTTTCTAAGTTAAACTTGAAAATATACGATTTTTTAGACTTATATGAAAATATAAATAAGAAGAAGTATAGTTAAAGTTCTAAAAATGATTTCTTAAAAATATATATTTTAAGAATGTATATTGGTGAATTTTTATTAGAAATATTATTCCGGAAAAACAAATTCCAAAATTAAGTACAAGAATACTTAATAAACACAATAAAACTACGTATTCTCGTACGTACAAATACACCGGAATACGCCACCGATACCTGGCAAAAATATACAAGTTTAAGAATACGAGTATGATTACACCCATCCTTGGGGAAGGTATACATGTATAAGTACATAATGTGTCAAGTTAAAATATATTATTTTAACTAATATTCCAACAATTAATAAATATAATTTAAGTTAAAATATTTATTATTTTAATAAATAATTATATACTTTGGAATAATATTAAGACACAAAGACATGTTACTCAAAGATACTAAATAAGACTAAGGTCAAGGCACGACCCACCCGTCTAATAAACCGTAGTACGTTTGTAGGTAGTCGTGTGAACAAGTAGCAGCTTCGAGTTACATCGGATTTGAGACGCAAGACCGTGAGTTCATGTCCCCCTTTTCTCTTAACTTTTTTCGGTTTTATAACTTTCGGGGGTGAAATGCATGTTACAAAGTGTTTCCAAACCTTTATAAATGATATGGTTAGCTAAGGAATGAACTGTTAGATCATGTGAATGGGTAGGCACACACTTAAGACCATTAATCCTCATATAAGTACCGAGGGACATGAGTGATAGATCTATTTGGGTGTTGCGAGCCCCACCCATGAGGACCGGGATTTCGCCTATGAGGTGACTATGTCTTCCAGCCGGAAGCCCGGTACAAAATCTGCTAGGTTGGAGCCTTCCTACGCCGTTACACACATATTAATGGCCTTGCAAACCATTAGTTGGTCTGTTTACTTGTTGCTTTCATACTGAATTTACAAATACATACTTACAATGATTACAAAGTTAATTCGTACACACATACAAAACACATGAAATCGCTCAACTTTTGTTGATGTTTTCAAACTACATGTATTTTAGGGAATTGCACTATAAACCTCTTGTATATTGATTTACTATCGATTACAATCACAAGGAATACCGGCAGCACCTCGGTATCAATTCTGGAATTCGTTACAAATGAAATGACCACTTGCCTATTTATAGTAATCCTAGTTCGCTTGAAATGAACATGGCTGCTTCAAGCGAACCTCTCAAGCGAACATGACAAAATTAATTCAAGCGAACATGCAATCTTGACTTTCAAGCGAACCAGACAAAATACATGAATCTGATTTGTTTGTTGACTTCCAATGATGATGTCACTTGTGATGTCACCATTATGATGTCACTTGTGATGTCATATATATGATGTCACACTTGTTCAGATCCGCAACGCAACCGAGACTCGATATAAGATGAAGTCGACAGATGAATGCACTAACAATTGAAATGGATCTGGCGGGCGTTGAAGGAATTCAAGTCGTGTCGTTAATAAAAGATGTCATCCAGTGTTAAAGGGGTTTGGGTTGTGTATTTTATCCAGGATAAGATACATGGTCTGAAGTCGAGTTTGTTAAGTGTGTTTTGTGAAGTCCGATATGGAACTTAAAAACTTTGGTAGTTATGTACCTTAAACTTGAAGTCTTGTTGTGTTGTTAAACAACTTTGGATGTAATATTTTGAAACTTAATTATGGATGAACATCTTGGTTTTTCATATAGTTGTTTGTTATGGTTGAATGCAATGATATTAAGCAAGTCACACATAATCACGCTTTCGAAAAAGTCAGGGTGTGACAGCAATAGTCCAGCATTTTCTGTGTTTATGTCCCAACTCCTATCACAAGGTTCAACTGAGACGTATCCGGGATGTCAAAACTGAAATCCATCATATCATCTTTGTGCTCGTTAAGGTCCTCCTCGGTTTCTACATTTTCTACTACACGTGCAGTTCTTCTTCTGTAGTGTTTTGTCTTGTCAACGAGTCGTATTGTATACTCCTCCGTTGAACGACCCTGTTCATTTTCATTTTCACTTGTCCACAGAGGTCCGTTATCCGAAATATGTTCCTCGACTTTATCAATCTCCGTAGATGTGATATAACGAATAACCGGCATCTCCACTACTTTCTCGAACGGTTGAAGCCTGTTGTTGTACTCATGTGTATATAGAAGCTATATAAATATAAAAAAGGAGTTGATTTTTACTTAGAATATGTATTTATTTTATCTTCTTATATATATGTTAACAAATGTAGTAAACCATACCGTAAGAAAGGCAACAGGTCCCATGAACTGTATTTTTGTGTTCTTCCAGCCCGCTCTTGTACGACGTAACGTGTCCAGTAGATATGAGCACCAATCTAGATGCGGTATATCCTCAACAGCCTCTACCCCAAGCATACATCTATAATTTGCACTTGTAGCTTTTGTAATCTTCACAAAAAATGCCATCCAGTACACCAGAAAATTGATTCTAAACAGGCTCCCCCCCATCTCTTTGATTATCCATTGCTGTTGCAATTAAGCCATGGGTAATTCTAGCGTTGTCCCCCCATTGACTGATGAATTTATCCATAACATTATCTCCACTTTTGGGTTCTTTACTCTTTTCAATCTTCTCAACCTTTTTAACTTTTCTTTTATCGACTATTGTGACAACTGGCTTAGGTCCTTTTGGTATTCTAAATACCTCATAAACTGTGTCCAATGTAATTTTTAATTGTTGTTTACCTATATTTAGCTTATCGAACATCTCGTCAAAGTTTCTGGCTAGCCAATATCCCAAACGTGTCGAAATATGGTTGATATTCATATCTAGAATAGCCCCAAAGCCCATATTTTTCACCTCATCAACTTGTTTTTTTGAAATTTTTTTCACCGTATCCATATATGATGTAGGTTGACATCTCAACAGTATTGCTTCGTTGCTGTATTCAAAGAAAGCCCTAGGTTCTGTTCTATGTGGTTCAGACTGGCTTGCTTTTTTCCCTGTTCCACCTTTTTTGAAGGTTTATTTTTTTGTACTTTAGATCTCTTGTCCTCTTTCTTCTTTTTTGGCAGTGGCTCAACAAAGTCATCATCCTTAGAACTTTCTTCTACAACCCTTCTTTTTTTGTTCTTGTTCACGTTTTTCAAAGTTGATATGGGCTCTTCAAAGTCATCATCAGACTCTATTTCTACAAAATCGCATGCTATCAGAAAAAAAGCTTATAAAATCGCATGTATTAGTTAACCATTTACCAAAACTCACTAATCTGATAAAATCACATGAATGAGCTATAAATTCGCATATATCAGCTAACCATTACCAAAACTACTTAATCTTATAAAATCGCATGCCTCAGAAAAAAAACCTTATAAAATCGCATGTATCAGTTAACCATTTACCAAAACTCACTAATCTTATAAAATCGCATGAATGAGTTATAAATTCGCATGTATTACCTAACCTTTACCAAAACTCACCTAATCTTATAAAATTGCATGCCTCAGACAAAAAACCTTACCAAACAAAGCTATCATATAAAAACGCATATGTCATACAAAACCCACTATAAAATTCTTAATCTTATAAATTCGGTATGTACCAGAAAAAAACCCTAACAAAATCGCAATTAACCATTACCAAAACAATACCTAATCTTATAAAATCATATGAATTAGACAAAACCTTACCAAACAAAGCTAACTATACAAAATACTATAAAACCAATTATAAAATCGCATGTATAAGCAAATCCTGGATTCATTTTCTTTGACTGTGGTCTATCGTTGTTGGCCTTGCTCTGTTTCTCAAAACTCATCAATCCTCGTTGACTCACACCGGTAAAGTTGAACGGAACTTGGGGGAAGAAGAATGCAATGTTTTGAATTTTGGTTTTACGGTATGATTGTGAGTATCTTTGCTGATTATCAAGGATTATGATTTCGCAATTGACGACTTTAACCTTGGCGGTTTGATATATATATATTTTAATTTGATTAATTTAATGACGTAAATTAGTTAAGCACGGAGTTTAAATGAGATGATCCAACGGTTGTGGTTATAGGGTACATAATGTACGATTAGCGCTATTGTACAATAATCGGCCTCTATATATGTGTGTGTGTATGTGTGTGTATTCCCATTTTCATTTTTATTAAAACCATTTTCTTGTTTAGATATCAAATGTGTGAAGAATCTAAGTATTTGAGAAACATTTCTACCATTATCATCAAGAAAGATATATAAAAATATGAATTTTTGAATGGCTTATACCTTTTTCGAACATAAGATGATTTTGGAAGATAGTTCTTGAATGCAGATGCTCCATAATTTTTAAAAAACTCTTTGTATGGATTTCTATTCAGCAAAATAACTTTGATGGAACTTGGAATCATATTTGATCTTTTAAGAATGTTGAAAGAAAAACAAAATGAAAGGAATTTGATAGTATACGGTTTTTAGAAGTAAAATTGTTGGTTTGTTGTCAAGATTCCTTTTTGCATGTTTGCCAAGTGTTTGAAAAGCATGATTGCATGAATGATGTAGGACCGGTTTTGACTCCGAAACGATTGCGAAACGAACGTGAAACGTACGGAATCCGTACACGAACGTGACCTAACACACGTGACGTAATATAAACGTGATTCTATTATAAATCTGATATTGTACAGCACCTTGAATCACAATGACAAAACTTTCTCTCTCTAGATTCTCTCTCTAGATCTAGAAAGCTCCAAATGTTCTATATGGCCAAAAGTCCCTAATCTATGACATAATCTTCTATTTATAGTCCAAGGCATTTAATGAGATTTCTCATTATTACAATTATGCCACCTTGCCTTTTGTCTAGATATTTCATTATAACGACTCGTTTTCTTCTTTTTCTCGCTACGGCTCGGATTGACGAAGGCTATAGACATAAATGCACTAACAGACTCCCCCTTGGATATTGCCGCAGTCAATCTCGATCATTGAGTCAAACTCGTAGCGTCTTTTCTTTCTCTTTTAGACTTCTTGAACAGAATCCCGGTGGATCTGTCTTCAGCTTCAACTTCTCCTTTCTGTAGACTCTTTTCTTTATCAGGCTCCCCCTTTAGTCAAGCTTCTGTGCTTTGGGATCGACACCTTACTTTCAGGTTTACAAGCTCCCCCTAGCTTTGAGCTCGTCTTCAGACTCCCCCTTAGACTCAGCTTCCGGGATCGTAGTCTGGAATCTCATCTGCAATCACTCAAACATTTATAAGTAACAGCATTTCAAAATTTCAACTATCCAGGAATTGTAATCTGGCTCACTCAAACATTTTAAACAAACAATTTTCATGAATTTGGCAGTTTCATCGAAACGAATCGGAAACTAGCTCTATAACAGTATAAGCATCCAAATCCCTCACAGTTAATCATCCAAGTCCAAACTAATGACCTTGGAGATATCACAAACTGTTTTTGATTTTTGATTTTAATTCAAGTTTCAATTTAATGAACTTGTTTTATTTTCAGAAAAACAATCAGCTTACTTAGATTTTGAAACTCAGCATTTCAGATATCAGTTGTCGAAAATAAAGCAGAATAAAAAATCTTTTTGTATTTCTGAAAATATAAAGCAGTTAAAAAATATGTACAAACATATTTACAGACAATATTTTGTTTGAGTTTGCGTTAGAGGATCATATCAGTTTCTGACAAATCACAAATACCATTGAGCTTAGTTACACAGTAAGTATTAAACAATTCACTTAGATTGTCGATATACTGGTCCACTTTAAATTCTCACACAATTTTCAATCTGTCCAGGATACGGATTAAGTGTTTTAGAGACTTAAACTTATACGTGTGTCCCACCTCTTGAATATACTCCCGTATCCAGATCCCAATATTCAGTCTTACAGGTAATTATAACACAAATGATATCTGTAAGGGGTTAATAAATTATGAAGAATCATGAGAGCTCAGGTCAGAACCATCGTTCAGCAGAGAGATCATGACTCAACTTGTGGGTGTGTCCCCTTTAGAGGATCTTTTTTACAACAGCATTGCTAAGCAATTTTATTGTCTTATCATATATGCTGAGGGTGATGCTATGTTTCAAGCATTTGCGGAAAGTATTATTCGAGGACTAGGTCAGAACTTCCATTCAGCAGAAGTCCCGGAATAATACCGCAGATATCATTGAGTATAAAGACCTAGTATATCAGAAAAAGGAATCTTTCAAACGAGATTTCAGGGGTTACCTATATATCCAAGTAGTGTTCCCCACGAAATAAGTAAGTAAAGATTTAGGTTTATATCCCAAACAAACCTACTAAATGTGCAAAAACCTACCGACACATCCACAGTGAGATCGTTTAACACATTTAAACTTTCCATTTCTTTAGCATACTGTAACTGTCTACTGATGTACTATCATTTCCTCTTTTTACGCAAAAACTCAATTTTTGAATTTTATCATGTTTTTGACTTTTTCCAATAGGTTTTATCATGTTTTTGTCATTTTCAAATTTTCAAATGTTTTTGGATTTTCTAACAATAATACTCCCCCTAAAATGCAAAATCATTTAAAGAAAATTGGACAACCAATACTGATAGCTTTGTCTCGCCATCCATTTTCTGCTTAAAGTGCTCTGATTTGCAGAAAATATACATACCCCCATGATTTACAACACATTGATATTTTACAGTTTGAAAACCGTTTTTCAATCTTGTGAAATTAATCATGTTTGTTCAGCCGTGAGGGTTTCGGCGTATTCAATCAACACATATTTTTGTATTTTTGAATTTTTGACAAAAATTAAAAACAAACATATTTTTGGTTTTTCAAATTTTTCAAATTTTTAGGGTTTTTGAAATATTGTTTATTTATGTACATAATGAAAATAAACTTCCTGTTTCAACCAAAACAAGATCCAGTAGCTTCCTCTCCTCGTTGTGCTAGGCTGCTCCAACCTCCATTCTCACAATCTTTGGCTTTATTGAGCACCTGCACATTTAGACTACTTGATTACTTGAACAATTTAGCCCAGGTCTGTTGAACCTTAGGCATTTCAACACAATAATTTTCATTCAATGCTGGAAACTCTTTGTCATCTTTCACAAAAATCTTTTCAATTTTTACTTCAACTTTTTCATCTTTTACCGAAGTCATTTGTTTCTTAATAGACCATGTTTGACCTTTCGGCGTACCTCTTTTATAAAAATGAGACTCTTTTTGAACATTTTGTTTTTGAACAACTTTTGGTTTCCAAAACTCTTGTGGTTTTGTCATATCAACAGTTGTTTTCCAACTTTGAGTTGTTCTGACTCTGGGTGTGTGAGAATTCCAGGTCTGTCTCGAATCGAACCTGTTAGAGTTTGATTTCTAGTTTTGAGTCGAAGCAAACTTGTTTGTGTTATACCTCCAAGTTTGTTTTGAGTCAAATCTGGTTGACCTTTGTCTCACATTCTCAGATTTTTGTTTCTTAGCATCAATCTTCTTTATGTCAACATCCACAGGTTTCAGATTTGGACACTTGCGTGCAAGATGTCCTTTTTGATCACATTTGAAACATGTTCTCATGGACACATCTTTGACCTGTGGTTGTTGCTTTTGTTTTTTAGCAAAGAACTCATCATTAGACTGTCTCATTTTGAGTTCTTTTTCTTTTTCTAAACTGCCTTCTTGAACAAAACTCATTTTTGTCTGAAAATTCGGCGTCTCATTTTTGTTCCGATATTGTTTCTTCTTATAACCCAACCCAGCCTTCATGTTCTTCTTTTTGAAACCAGGTTTGTTATACGAACCTTTATGACTTTTACCAACAAACTTTGAAATCTCAGACTTCTCAATCTCAACCATTTTGAAAACTTTATCAACCTTTTCTGAAATCACATTCTGAATCGGGAAAACAACATCTAAGAACAATTTGTCCGATCCAATCATGGTATAAACCAATCCTTTTGAATCATCATTCAAACTTTTCTCAGCTTTTGTATTTTTCAGATAACCATCATGAAGATTTCCTTCATCTTCATCCTGTGATTCAGATTTACCTGTATCAACCGACTCTTCTTTCAACACACTTTCAACGACTTTACCTACCACCTCTGAATCATGAGAATCATCAGATTTGGAATAGGTTATGTCAATGTTGTCTGGCAATTGGTCTACCATGTTGAAAGCTTTTTCGACCTTTTCCTCATCATAAAATGCAAATTTTCCCGGTGGTGGAACTTGATGAAACTCTGAGCCAATGCCTTTCTTGTTCTGCTCAGACTCACCATCACCCGGTTTTATATTGAAAATTCGTTCAAGCACGTATGACGACACGTGGTAACTCTTTAACTTGTTGTTATCCTGTTCTAAATCAGCAATCTGTCGCTTTAACTTAGCAACATCCTCAATATAAGAATTAACAACATCTTGTTTTATAGCATACATTCGTTTAAGCTCTTTGGTTGTTTCAGACAGATAATTCATTTTTGATTGAGCATATTTCATTTCGTCTTTCACTGTTTCATATGACTCTTTCGTAATATGATATGATAATTTCATAGAGTCATATTCCTTTTTCATTTCTTGACAAGCAATTTCTTTTTGTTCACATTCATTTGTCATTTTCAAAACATTTTCTTTCAAAACTTCATTTTCTTTCTCTAATTTGTTACATTTTTCTGAAAGTTTCTCATCATTTTCTTTAAAAACTTTTTCTTTTTCTAGCATTTCTTTGCATTTTTCTTTGAAAATCTTTTCAATTTTTGTGAACTCAAGATCTCTTGTTCTAAATTGCTCATCTTTTTCAGTACAAGTTCTGCACGGTTCCATGCATTTCTTGCACTGTTCAACAGTTTTCAAAATTTCAGAGTCAGAATTTACCTCAGTGATTGGCACTTCGGTGTTTTCAGCAACCACTGTCTGCTCATCAACATTCTGCTTTTCTTCAACACCGATATCATCACCAACATTATCAGCTTCCTCATTCTCATTCTTTTCTTCTATTTCATCTATCTTCACCTCTTCTTCAATCTGCTGTTCTTCAGTAACAGCTTTCTCAACCTCTTCATTCACAACAACTTCTTCACTTTTGATTTCCTTCACATCTTCAACTTCAACAGTTTCTGCTTTAACCTCTTCAGCAGCTTTCTTCAGATTGTTCACCATTTCTTCAACATTCTTCTTCATTCTCTCCTCATCCCTTTTTCTCAGACACGATAACATAGCATATCTGATTTCCTTTTCAAATCTCTTAACATATGTGTCATCTTTCAATACATTTCTATAGTATTCAGCTCTCAACGGGACTTTGAGAAGAACATCATCGAAGATTATGTCTTTCTTCGGAACAACCGGTTCTCCTTCTCTGTTATAGTAGCATTCTCTCTTTTTATCCCATCTTTTGCTACCGACAGCCATCTCATACTCCTCTTGCATGTCATCCATTCTGTTATAGACAACGTTTCTTTCTCGATAAGTTTTCTCACTCAAAATCTCTTATCTTGTTTTCTCTTTAATTTCAACTTTTTCTTCATGGATTTCAGTAGTGTCTTTGTCTTTGTTTTCCTCTTTAATTTCAGCAACAAAATTTTCTTCTTTGTTTTCAGCCATGATGTAAACCTTGATATTCACACCTCGTAAATCACAACACAAGAAACAATCAAATAACAATGAATATTTTCAACAAGAATATCAACCAACTGAAACAAACGAGTATTCGATCGAGTGAGTCAACACAAGTCAACAGTGACAATAATCGCGTGACAACGCTGTCCGTTCGGGTGGGATTGGAGCTGTCTGAACGGATAACTTCTCAATGTATGGTACTAAACAACAAATGTGTTGTCCATTTTGGGTGACGGCTGATTCTTTGACTTTAATGCAAAATCACATGCAAACTTGAATCAAACCACGTGCAATAACAATCTTCAATTAATGTAGCCGTCAATTAACCAATCAACTTTAATCCAATTTGACCTACAAAATCAAAGTCACATGGGCCGACAACTGTTCTGTTCACGTGATTCTTGGGCTTGCAATTCTGATTATGATTGGGCCGATCCTTGTAGAACAAAACAACTTGATAACACTTTGTGATTTTAATATTGATTGGGCCGTGAATCTTTAATAGTCACAATTAATAATAACCAGCTATATATGATAGCATCTAAATTCTCATTGGGCCGTTCACATGGATCAATGAAATGTAACTTGTGCCAACAACATCACATGTACAACCATCATAAACCGACAACACACTTGACCAAATCATATGTATCGACAAAAACAATATTCAATGATTCCATCGGTGGTCAACAATCAATTATTATTCATGCAATACTGAAACAAACCATGTGCAATACATGCACACTTTCAACTGATCTCTTTTCCAATTTACGAGACCTGACAAACTTGTTTAATGTTTTCACACAACTCGATACATTTTCAAGCGGTCACACAACACAATGCACCTTCAAGCGGTCAGACGGTTTCAACTCAAGCGATCAGACGATGTATTTTCAAGCAACCAGTCAATTTCAAGCTGACAGCCTCGTAAAATGTTAAGTCAGATATATCTCAAACAATTGTTCAATCGGTACATGTATTTTCAAGCGAACTCAAATATATCAAGCGAAAGGGTGTGTCTCGCTTCAAATTGCCATGTGTTTCAAGCGATATGATAAATGTTCAAGCGATAGGGTACAGTTCGGTCAAGCGAAACCCATTTTCTGTACTTTTTCAAGCGAAACCAACATATATTTTCAAGCGAAACCTGATTATATTGTACTTTTCAAGCGAAACCCTTCACTACTTTCAAGCGAAACCTGGCTGTTTATCACGAAATCGGACCTAAAAACTCAGATTTCTCCTAAACGGCTAGGAATTTGGATCTGAAACTTTGTAGGGTTGTAGATCAGGTGTTTTCGCACAACATATCAAAAAATCAGCTGATTCGGACCGGTAAAACCTGTTCAATTTGACGATTTTCAGTGAAAAACGTGAAAAATATGAAGAAATAGATGTAATCCGGATCTGAATCTGATGATTTTCTGCGTGTAATCGTGTGAAAGATCAGTGCAATCGAGCTCCTGCTCTGATACCACTTGTAGGACCGGTTTTGACTCCGAAACGATTGCGAAACGAACGTGAAACGTGCGGAATCCGTACACGAACGTGACCTAACACACATGACGTAATATAAACGTGATTCTATTATAAATCTGATATTGTACAGCACCTTGAATCACAATGACAACACTTTCTCTCTCTAGATTCTCTCTCTAGATCTAGAAAGCTCCAAATGTTCTAAATGGCCAAAAGTCCCTAATCTATGACATAATCTTCTATTTATAGTCCAAGGCATTTAATGAGATTTCTCGTTATTACAATTATGCCACCTTGCCTTTTGTCTAGATATTTCATTATAACGACTCGTTTTCTTCTTTTTCTCGCTACGGCTCGGATTGACGAAGGCTATAGACAGAAATGCACTAACAAATGATTAGTGGTCTTGGACAACACATTTTCCGCCATTTGTCCATATACACACACAATTTAGCACACACACATGTGTATATAATACATAGTTTTAAATATAGATATTTAACTGACTACCGAATATTTTATCTTGCGTTTTAATTGCGTTTTAAGGCGTTTAAAATTATTTTTATTACTATATAAAAATAAACTCACCATAATATTGCTGAATAATATTTTATTTGCCTAGACTGGTTGCGTTGTTTATATTTTGTAGTATACGTGCGGTATTGCGAAGTATGCGCTTAAATTCGTAAAATAGTGTTTTTATGCGTTTTAATTAATTTTTCTCCACCAATATGACTAAAGATAGAATTATACTCATAATGGAATGTTTTTAAGATTTTAACATTAACCGAGCGGTCAGCAACATTTGTTTCGCATTTTGTTCATTACGCGATAAGCGGTTATCTTATTATTGCCAACACAACAAATACCACATAATAACACCACATTTAATAAATCACTGCCTTTATTTATTCATAACACGTGTCACACTAGTACGGTACGGACTCAAAATAGCTAGGTGTCACAATTGATGATGATCGAGATACGTTTCGGATCAAGTTCGGATGGTGATGATGAATACTGATGAATTAATGATGATATTCGTTTGTAGATGAACGATGAACGATTTGATGATGATAAAAGCTGGAAGATTTGATGGTGAGTAAAGCTGTCTCGGATGAGTTTGTAATAAAAAATGATGTCTCGGATGAAGTGTAGTATCTCGGATGAAGATAGTAGAGTTATAGTTTTATCCGAGAACTGTTTTAGATAATATAAAATGTTGATGTTGTGATGATTACTTGAAAAGATGTTTCGGATAAAAGTTATTCAAAAGATGTTGACAGAAGATGATGTGATGATGATGACTAAAGACTGCTGATGATGTGATATGATATGACAAAAATATCGGCAATCGCATAGACCAGTCTGAATTAGTTCGCGCTGAAAAGCGTTTCTTGGTCAGCCTGAGAACGATTTTGATCCCATTGCAATTGTAATTGTATATTCTATCTGTTTGAGTTAGTTTCTCCGTTCATGTTTATATTCTCTTTTATTAAAAAAATCTAAAAAAAGAGAAAAACCAAAAATCCAAAAATAGTGTCTTGTTTTTCTTAAAATAAAAAATCCAAATATAGAGTGTTTCATTTGTGTTATTATAAATTATTAATCGTTCTTGGAGTTTTAACTAATCATCAAAAGTTGAAAGAATTTAAATTGTGATATCCGAGAACAAGTACTTGAATGTACCGATTGTTCATTTGGTACTCTCCCTGTTGCATAGAAGTGTTTGCTTATGAATTTCTAAGCATGTGCAAAACTTGATTTAAATAAAAAAAGGGTTGATGAAGATTGGGATGATGTTAGCTGCTGACAAAGTATGAAGAATCACAACAACCAGATGTACCTGAGTCAGAAGAGCCAGATACGAAGTGCCGTCTAACGGTGATAGTACATTTGAAGAAGTACATGTGAACCTGCTTGAAAGAGAAAGACTGAAGAAGAAAAGAGTTGTTGAGAATCCTCCTCTCATATTCTTTTTAACAAAGACTTTCAAGCAAAGCTGATCGAGATTCTGACATGAAGCTAACCACAAGAGCTGAAAAAAGAGACACAGTGCTGAGAGTTCATCAGTCATGAACTTCCACAACATCTATAGAATAGCGACAACCATAGACTCTGTTGAAGGCATTGCTGAATTCATGCTATGAAGTCAATTTGATGCATCAGTCTAGGGGGAGATTGTTAGGGCCTTGAAGTGTGATATGGACGCATCAAATATACGCAACAGGCTATGGTAGCGAATTGGGATTAACTAGTTAGTTTATATTAGGTTTTGGACCTGTTTAGGTCATTTGGGTCTTGCATAAGGCCATGTGGGCCAGGCAAGCCCAAGGGGAGCCCATGTGGGCATGGGCTAACCTAGAGTATATAAGCTAGTGTTATGGCATTTCTAGGGTTAGACATCTAAGCCTCCATAGCCTCCATTGATACAATTCATAGAGAGAGATAAAGAGGTGTGAGAACTTTGTACCAAACGGTTTTGCTATTTCATTGTAATAGAATCGTGTGCAAGGTTTGAAAGTGATTCAGCGTTCTTCATTTCTTGAATATCATCAAGTTTGGACTTACAATAGCCATGGGTTAAGGCGAAACCCTAGCTTCGCTGCCACTACACCACCCTGTCTTCACCGCCACAACAACAAAACACCACGAACCACCACTCGTCGCTACCCATGCTCGCAGCCACCACTGTACCGCATCCACACAACCCCAAACAAACACTGTCGTTTATCACCCCCTCCCGGAACCACCATTCTAAGGCCCCCGATGCCAAACTCCTCCGACAACCCTGCTCGAACCACCACTAAACCCTCCGACAACCATGCTCGAACCACCACCACCACCACTTCCTTCACATCTCCACCACCACACACCTCCCATCTACCCCGAACCAGCCTCCAAACGACCCCAAAAACCGCCACCACTACTAACCAGCCTTGGCCGACCACTATTCAATCCCTTGTGTCTTTCTCTCTTCGCATCTCTCTCTCTCTCTCTAGCCTATGAGTGCAGGTGTGTGTTAAAGAAAGAGTAGAGGCTGGCGTTTGAGTTTTGTGTGGAAGAGAATGGGGGGGGAGGAGATAAGGATGCTTAAATAGTTAGGGTTTGGTGTCGGTGTTGGGTTTAAACCCGGTGTACGAACCCGCTTGACATCATGAGTCTCGTTTATATTTCTTTCGTTAATTCACCAAATAATTATATCAAGTGTGATATATAAAACAAATCTATGTTTGAAATGAATCATTGGGATATATTTTATAATTATAGTTATATAAATATGTTAATAAACCGAAGACGCTTGGACATAATAGCAAATTAAATAACACGTGTCGCATGTCATTATTATTTAAAAAAATCATAATAAATAAACCTTAAGATGTGTTTTGTAATAGATTTGCTAGAAATCACTAAAACGTTGCTACGCGTAAATATATGCGGTTTCGTAGAAGTTCACAAAATAAAGATACAAGTCACATAACATATAAATTCACATAACTTATGTTTATTTAATTGTCCGAGAATATTATTCATTGTTCACTAACGTTCGCTTACAGACTCGTATGTGATTCCGTAATTCCCCGAATTAAGTGTAATGCAAGAATGGGTGTTTGAGATAACAGAGTTTGTGTTAATGAAGTTAACCTGAAAATGACGGGTGTCAAAAACGAAGTGGTGCATTCCCTACCAATCCTTTTAATACCATGACCAGAGAGCCTAGTACTTTCAGCACTCAGAGATCTCATGCTCTTTCGGTTCCCTACCAATCCTTTTAATACCATGACCAGAGAGCCTAGGACTTTACTCGGAGATCTCATGCTCCTCGATCAAATTTACACAATTATATATATATACAATGAGATTATTATATTGTCAACAAATTGCTAATCAATACTTTTAGTAGGTTGTCGCCTTAAAGAAAAAAGTAGCAACGGGGATGTTCTGATGCGCCAACAACAGTCGCTGACACAAATGATCCTCCTCAATAATCTGTGAACTACCCTCCACTAGTAACTAGAACTTTTTTTGGTATATATTTTGTATAAATATATTTTAAATTTTAATTTAATGACCACATTTAGAAATCACTTTCAAATAAACTATGAAGGATATCCAAGGCTTTTGAATATGCTAAGTCTTTAGTTGTCGGCCATAATACTAGGGTTTCGTTAGGGAATTAGATATGTACTAAAGCTGATTTGTACTAACTATAAATAAATCATTCATCAGTAGTAACTTGATTCAAAACCTTAAAAAATGTATGATTTTGATGCAAGATATCTTCTCCTTGTAGCCTTGAACTTGATAAAGTTAGCCACAAACAGACCATGGGAGTGGGATCCATTCGACACATTCAGTAACCTAACTTTGATCAAGTTTATCTTACTTGCCACTTCTCTCTTATTTTTCGCCTCAACTTCCATTCGTTTCGAAAATAATCAACTATTTCTACGATTCCGAGACATATCCATCATTTTCACCGTTTCTTTTGTGGCCTTGATCGTCCTCCCACATGACCTTTTTTGGTATGTTTATCCACTGATACCCTTTGTTTCATATTGCTCTATACCGCTCCGAAGATTGATGAACAAAATATTGGATTGGCTGCAAGATGTTCTTGCTAGATTCCCAGATGTGAGGATTCTCATCACAGCTGCGCATCATGTGGCTGTTGAACCTGCTGCAGATGAAGTTGCACAAGTTTAACTTTGTCAACCTACACCATTTTAGGGTTCTCTCTTTCCCCCTACTCTAAAAACATATATATCAAGTTTCGTATGTAAATTTCGAATAATAACATGTTATCTTACAGGGGTGGTGATATGAAAATATAAATTAATTAACGGTCAGATATGTTATACCGTCCTTATACTTATTTAAAGACTAATGAATTGCTATGTATTTGAGAATTATTGGTTAATAATCTTATTTCTATGAAAATGCGTAATTGTAATTAATCTGTACGTTTGAAGTCATATAGATTCATTTTGGAAATTTATGGAACGAAATCCCTATCCATTGCCATTCTCAAAAAACAAAAAACAAAAAAAAAAAAAAAAATGTAGGAGTGGGGTTGATGGTCTAGTGGCAAGGCAAAACCTTTGTAAAATATTTAAGTATGAGGTTTTGGGTTCAAGTCTCCTAAGGAGTAGAAATTCGCCTTTCAAATGTCACTATGATAACATATAACAATATGATATATATAGATGTTTAGTGATTAGAAAAGACATTGCTAACTTGTTTGAGCTATTTGTAAAATTCAAGATGTTGATTTCTTTGATGTAACTATGGATTATGATACAAAGCTCAATCAACTCATTTATTTGTTCATAAATTAAAACTGTGACACCATGTTATTCGACTCTATTGAAAGAATTGGCTCATAAAAACCTCAAGAATTGAAATATTAAGACTTGAGATGGCAAATCCATCACTACTACAAAAAACGACCATGAGCAACAATTAACTAAAGTCACGGGGGACTCCCGAGAGGCCCTGTGTATACTAGATTAATTGCTAAGAGAAGTAGCCTGACTTATTCTCCCAACAGTGAAGTCCGAGGACAAGATCCAAATAAGGTTGGAAGGATTTAATGTCACACCCTCAAAATTCATATGTGTGGTTTTATCGCAAAACGTGCGACTGATCAGAATCTAGCCACTAATCATGTTGAACCAACCATTTAAATTATAAAAACTCCACTAAAAAAATGACTAGCGATAAAGTTTAAATGTCCAAAACACAGTTTTTGTTCCAGCAGAAAATAATGTAAAGCGCATCAAAAACTTAAAACCATTAGTTTAATAAATGATCGAAACTTAAGGCTTTAACGAACCATACACTCCAGCCGATTGCAACGTCCGCCCATAATTGTACCTAACGACCTACAAAGCATGCAATAGTGTTTCAACATAAAGTTGGCGAGTTCACAGTTTTCAGTTTTATTGCAAAAACAAGCCCGTTTAAATACTTTAGTTTATTAAAACATGACATGGGTAGCTAACCCACTGTTAAGCTACTAAACTGGTGTAGTACCGAAAATTGACTGTTGTAGTTGTCGTGCCCCATATCAATGTCTATCATCATTGATTAAGTGTCAAGGTCAATAGTTCATGCTCGGCTCCCAGCACGGTGTGAGGTTTGTCAAACCTAATAGCGCTATCAATTATACTCCGTTTGCCAACCCGGGAACTAATCAGTATAATGTGTGAGGGCTTTCAGATAGTTGTCCGTTTATTATGCTAAAGACATGAAATGTAAACTGCTGTATTTAATTAGTAGTATTCCAATCCAGGAATATAAGGTGGTCCCAATCCACGGATAGTTATGTTTCAGTGATTCAAATCCAGGAACACGTGTGTAGCCCCAAACCAGGGGTATCGTATATATTTCCCAAACCAGGTATGAATGCACTAGGTCTATCGCTTCCGTCAATCACGTGCTTTAGTGGCAAATATAACGAGTTGTAGTTGATCAGTTTGAGGAAGACTAGGATAATAGTATAATGTAAATCTGTGCAAAAGAAGAGGCAAGATCACATGGATCAGGTATGCGCAGATCAGCCACACTAGTGGGTTTGCACGGATGTGCGCCTAGGCAGATCCGCACAATGTAGGAAGGCCAAGTCCGCATGAGCTAATCTGCACATGTCCATCCGCATTTAGGTGCGTGCATCCGTGTTTAATGTTTAGTGCTGATGGGAGTCTCCTATATATAGGGTGCAAGTCTTGTTCATTTGTAACAACTTGGTAGACTAGAGAGGGGAAACCCTGTCCAACTGATTTCATGGTTTTGTACTATCAAATATGTGGGTGCATATGTCTATTGCTTGCGTCAATAACATATCGTAGCTGAACAAATGAGATGAAACAAGGTGCTTGAATATTAAAAACATACTTGACAAGTACATTCGCACAGATCTGCGCAGGCAGATCCGCACGGACCGACATCTGCGCAATATTAGGGTTTTGTCAAGATGCGCATTCGTACAAACCCATTATAGTCCATCCGTATGAGTTCTCGATCCGTACATAACAGTGAATCCGTATGAAACTAGGTTCGTGTGAAGTTGCTCCGTATAAAGCCATGTCCATTCGTAGATATGTATTTACGGATCCACACTTAGTATAAATAGGAGTCTTGTTCATTTCATTTGTAACTTTTGAGACATAGAGGGGAAACTCTTGTCAGTTGATTTCGTGGTTCTGTAATTGTCAGTCATTAATAGAAATCAGTGTTAATTGGCTTACTTGTGTTCAATCTACACACGTACTTGGATTCCGCACAAGATACGTGTTCTACGCATTCAACGGAGTTACAGAATCGATCCTAGAACGAATCCACAAGTGGTATCAGAGTGGGAGATTGATTGCAAGGATTGAAGACACAAGATTCAAGCAATTTTAAAAAAATCAGAGACAAATTTCATCATCTTCTTCATATCTTCTTCAACTCATCATCTACTCACTCTTTTTGAACTTTAAATCTCAGATTCACGACGTTTTCACGGTAAAAAACATCTGATTTTCAAACATATTGTGCGAAAATCAGTTTTCATCAATCCTACAAAGTTTCAGGACAAAATTCAAACAAAAACGTCATCAAATCACTGAAAATGATGGCTGATTATGTTCAGATAGTCACGAACGGATCTGGGTTGTGGATGTGTTGATTCGTATGAACCAATACATTCTCTCCATTCGTACGAATCTATAACTAATTAAGGTTTTGAAAAATTGTTGATCCGTACGAATCAACACAAGGTTGATCCGTACGAACCAAGCATTCCACATTCGTTCGAATCAGTGAGTTTGTGTTATTTGATTTACAAAGTTTGTTTAAGTAGTTGATTCTTTGTTTGCAGGTTAAACAAGGTTTGAAGATCATGGAAGAGGAAAAATACTTTTTATTACTTTTTGTTGTTTTGTATGCAATGACTTTTTGTAGTATTTTTTGGCGTTTTGAAACTAAGGGGAGAAATATAGTATTTTATTATCTGAAATAAAAAATTACATAAAAGAAAACAAAAAAAAATTAAAACTCCTCGTCAGAAGGTACTTCCTCTGAGAAGTATCCATTACTTCATCCGTCTTCTTCTTCGGAGTCTTCTCATCCAAGTCACCACCTTCACTTTCATTTGCTTCTTGCTGTTGAAGATTTTGAAGCCTCCATTTGAACATGTCCTGCATCAACACCAAACCTAGGCATTTTTGTCGAGATCGACTGAGACACAAAAGCACTCTTTGGTAGAAGTAGGCCAAGAGTGAGGTTTCCTGAAACCCATTAGATTTAACCTTTTCGTTCCCTGGTCTAAATGTATACGTTGATTAATGGTGCTTATGGTACCCTAATCATCACATGATCTATGTGTCATTCCTTAGTTTTTGTGTTCAACATACCATTGTACATGTATTTTCCCCAAGTTTAGAAAACAAGTAAAAATTTAAAAGTAGGGACATGAACTCACTGTTTTGCGTAACCTGCGTCGTAAACTTCACCGGTTGTGTTTGTAAGCGCCGTGACCTATAATTAACCTATGTACGTTAGTCACTAGACTTGTATCACACAAATACAAGTCACCATCTTAAGGTTATGGATTTGTCTTTTGTATATTCAACTCTTGTGAGGGTCATGCCCTTGTTTGTCGGGTATCGCCCGTTCGTCGTGTCTTTGCACTTTGAATTTGTATTGTTTATTTGTAAATATATATATATATTTTATTTCCAAAAATATATATTTGTATACGTAGTCTTTGCCAAACTAATAAATGTTAAAAATAAACTTTATTTTTAACTCGTCCATATATGTTACTTATATTTTTTCCAAAAATAAATTTAAGTATTTTGTTAAATAATATTCTCAATATTATTTTTGTGCAAGTATACTTAGGAAAGTATACTTGTATTTTTATTTAAATACTTGTGTATTTTACATTATTTGCCAAAAATCAATACTTTTATTTTTATTACTTTCCGGAATTATATTTCTTAAAAATATTATAATTTTAAGACTTGTGTGGAATATATATATTTTGTCATGCTTAAAAATATATATATATATATATATATATATATATTTATTTTTGTTATTCACCCTATTTTTGTATGGTTTCCATTACTTGATAATAGTTATATATTTGTCCAAATATATATAGTTATGTCCAAAAATTGTCCAAAATCCATATGTTTGTGGAATATATTTATATAAATTAGTTTTCTTGTATTTGTCCATATACTCTTCTTGTGAGGATTTTTGTATACTTGTATACTTAGGTATCCTCATGTATTTGTATGTGTATTTTGGTATTTATAATTCTTGGAAGTATTTAGTGTATTTTTCGTGTTCCTAATACACTACTACATATAATACACATAATATACACTTAGCACAAAATTTGGTGATCACTAAATATATATATTTTTCCTAAAAATATACATACTTAATTTAAATTTTATCTTGAAGAAATCATCATCTTTTAACTTGAAATTTCACAAAAAAGTTTAGGAAACCTTGATAAATATTTTTAGATGAATTTTTGGGGAATAAGTTTCACCAAAACTTATATTTTTCTACGTTTCAAGATTTTATAAAAATTTTGACATAGTTTTCCCTAAAAATGAAGGTTTCCCATGTTTTCAAAACATGGGTTTATTTTGTTTTCATCACCAAAAAAAATTTCCAACAATTTTCACAAATAACATACACTAATTTCTTCATGTAAAACATTATGGTGAATTTGATTTTTGCTAAAAATGTTTAGTCTTTTAGATCTACACTTTACATACCATGATCCTTCAAAATCAAGTGTTCTTGTAAATTTTAAACAAACTTTTTGTGAAAATTTAATTTACTAATCAAACCATCCATGAGTTTTATGGTGTCAAAGTCTTGAAAACCATGTTCTAAAACCATTTTTATGTTCATTAGAAAGATCTTTATGTCTAAAACCATGTTTCATCATGGATCCTTCAAGATCCATACTTAACATCCTTAAATCTTTCATAAACAAACATCATGGTGAACTTTTAACAAACTTTTCATGGATTTTTAGCTTCAAAAGTTAGTTTTACATACACTTTGTGACTTCAAGATTTCAAGATCATGCTTCAAAATCATGTTTCTAGTTCACATAAGTGTTTCACAAGTTCATCTTCAAGTTTAACCATGGATCTTTCAAGATCCATGCTTAAACTTGTTAGATCTAAGCTTCTAACAAGCTTAACATGCTAGATCTAAACATACACACAAGATTCAACATCAACAACTTCATTACATACACTAAAAATCACTAAAATCACTTGTTTTCTTCATGATTATGTTAGATTCTTACATTTTCATCTTTTAAAGTTTAGTTTGTTTGATGGTGTGACTTGTACATAACATAAACATTAACTAAAATAGTGTTTAGGAAGCTTACAACTAGCTCTATTGGCTAAGGAAGTGGCATAAGAAGGATGAAGATGAAGCTTGATGTAATCAAGTGGTTAAAAGCTCGTCCAAGAGGTCCTTCAACTTCTAGCACTTGTAGTCTTCTTAGATAGCCTCCATTCACCTTAGAACAAGCTTAGATTGCCTTGGAATGGATTGGAAATGATGGATGTGTGTGTTTCATGGGTGAGCCGAAAACAAGAGGGAGGGAGGAGAAGTGTGTGGAGTGTTTTGAATGTTGGAAAGATAATGAAGTGATTAGGGGTTTTAATCTCAAGTCTTCCATCCATACATTAACCATGAGTCAAAGTGTCCCATATCTAGCAAGCATTAGAGAATTGTTTATTGGAAAGGTGTGGGTGCCACTTTGGGGCCGTTTATGGATGAGGGGGGGGTATTTTGTCAAAGTTTGAAAGTTGGAGGTTTAAAGTGTAAACTAGAAGGTTTAAGTTAGTTTAAGTGTGTTTAGGTGTTTTTATGATTTTTAAGATGTTCTATCACCGATACTAGCTTAATATCATAAAAACAATGCTTCTAGTTAAACTTTGATGTTTTGGATAGTGTCCGGTTATTCGTTTCGTTAACGGTTCGTTAAAGTGCTAAATTGCGCAGTTTTACTAGGTATGAAGCACCTTTTGTGACAATTTCAATTCCCGACACTTTGTAAGTTATTCTGGACACTAAAACATCAAGTCTGCATAATATTTTCGTGTTAAAATGCTTATTTTAGCTGATTTTCTACTGAATTCTGCATAATTCAGCATTTAAAGTGAGTTTCGGGTGTCTTTTAGTGCATAGTTTAGTTTCCGGAAAGTGTATTTGTTAACCCTTGTATCCACACTTGGGTTTTAATGTGTTTTTGATGTTGGCCCTACTCCTAGGCCCTAAATCTATTGTCTGACTGCTTTCTACGGAAGTGCTGACACAGTGTGTCTTTCCAGTGAGTTTACTAGTCTTTCTGACGCAACGCTTAATATAATGCACAAGGCAATATTGGAAGTTTAAAACATGCATGAATTCATATATAAAGCAAATAATCACACAATGTTGACGATTAAACACATAATTGCAGATAATAAATAATAAATAAATAGTATGGAAATTACCGGTTTGGTGCCAGTTATCACAGTCTCTCCCCGTTAAAAAAATTTCGTCCCGAAATTCAAGCTGAGTTATCTCTCGCAGCAGGTTTCTCGACTAGATGGGGGTACTTGGCCTTAAACTGGTCTTCGCATTCCCATGTGTACTCGGGTCCGTGTTTAGAGTTCCAACGTCCCTTGACAAGTTTAATGCGACTCCTCCTTGTTTTCTGGATCTTCCAATCCATTACCTTAACAGGCTGTTCTATAAATCGGAGTTTGTCATCGATGTGTACCTCATCCTTAGGGATGATAACTGTTTCTTGGCTTGGACTCTTTTTAAGGTTTGACACATGGAACGTATCATGTACACCATGCAATTCTTCCAGTAACTCCAATTTGTAAGCTACAGTACCAATCTTTTCCAAGATCTTGAATGGTCCAATGTATCATGGATTCAACTTTCCACGTTTTCCGAACCTTGCTACACCTTTCCAAGGTGAGACCTTCAACAAAACTTTGTCTCTCACCTCGAAGTCTAAAGGCTTCCGTCTTCGATCGGCGTAGCTCTTTTGTCGATCACGAGCCGCCTTGATGCGTTCTCGGATCTGCATGACTTTGTCGGTTATTTCTTGAATAAGTTTGGGACCAATTAACTGTTCATCTCCAGTGTCTACCCAACACAACGGTGAGCGGCACTTGCGGCCATATAGAGCTTGGAACGGTGCGACTTTTATGCTCGTATGGTAGTTGTTATTATAGGAAAAGTCAACTAAAGGTAGATGAGTATCCCAGCTTCCACCTAAATCCATCACACATGCGCGAAGCATATCTTCCAGTGTTTGTATAGTCCGTTCGCTCTGACCGTCTGTTTGCGGATGGAAGGCCGTGCTTAGATCCAATTAAGATCCAAAGACCTCCTTGAAGGATTGCTAGATTCTTGATACGAATCGTCCATCTCTGTCTGAAATAATCGAGATAGGCACTCCATGACGTACCACAATTTCTTTAAGATACAGCTCAGCAAGCTTTACAGTGCTATCTTTCTCTCGAATTAGTAGGAAGTGTGCAGACTTTGTTAATCGATCAACTATTACCCATATCATATCGTGCCCTCTAGGGGTCTTGGGTAATTTCGTTATGAAGTCCATCGAAATTTGCTCCCACTTCCATACGGGAATCTCAAGTTGTTGCAATAGACCGGACGGTTTCTGATATTCGACCTTGACCTTAGCACAGGTTAGGCACTTTCCAACATAAGTAGCAACGTCGCTTTTGAGTTTTGGCCACCAATAATATTCTTTCAAATCCTGATACATTTTGTCTGATCCTGGGTGGATCGAGTATCTCAACTTGTGAGCTTCGTCAAAGATAACCTCTCGAATACCGCCATAGAGCGGAACCCAAATGTGTCCCATAAAGTACAAGGTTCCCTCTTCGTTTAGCACCAAATGTTTCTCCATACCTCGGAGATATTCAGCTTTAAGATTTTCCTTCTTAAGGGATTCTTGTTGTGCGTCATGAATACGTGAAGTGAGGTTTATCCGATTCATCATTTCCAATGCTCGAACTCTCAAGGTCTTAACCCTTTCCTTTCGACTAAAGGCGTCTGCTACCATGTTCGCCTTTCCAGGATGGTACTTAATCTCACAGTCGTAATCTTTCAGCAACTCAACCCATCGTCGCTGACGCATATTTAACTCCTTTTGATCAAATATATGCTGCAAGCTCTTGTGGTCTGTGAAGATCGTACATCGAGTACCATACAAATAATGTCTCCAAATATTTAAGGCAAATACCACCGCGCCTAGCTCCAGGTCGTGGGTGGTATATTTCTTCTCATGTACTTTCAATTGTCGAGATGCGTAAGCGATGACTTTTTGGCGTTGCATGAGCACACAACCTAATCCCTGACGCGAAGCGTTACAGTATACCACGAAGTCTTCAATGCCTTCGGGTAGAGATAGTATCGGTGCAGCATAGCTTGTCTTTGAGAAGTTGGAAGACTTCTTCCTGCTTGTCTCCCCAATCATACTTCTTGTCTTTCTGTGTAAGGTAAGTTAGCGGTTGAGCAATTTTGGAGAAATTCTAGATAAATCTGCGGTAATAGCCCGCTAATCCCAAAAACTGTTGAACTTCAGTCGGTGTCTCAGGAGCTTCCCAATTCTTTACTGCTTCAATCTTCGCTGGATCTACATGGATGCCATTTTTGTTCACCACATGACCAAGGAACTATACCTCGCGAATCTAAAATTCGCATTTTGAGAACTTTGCATAAAGCTTCTCTTTCCTCAGTAGTTCTAGAATGGTTCTGAGATGTTGCTCGTGCTATTCCATTGTTCGTGAATAAATCAGAATGCCATCGATAAATACAATCACGAATTTATCGAGATATGGTTTGCATACATGATTCATCAGATCCATAAACACTGCTGGTGCATTCGTCAATCCAAACGGCATCACAAGGAACTCATAGTGCCCATAACGAGTTCTGAACGTAGTCTTAGGTATGCTATCCTCTTGAATCCTCAACTGATGATAGCCAGACCGAAGGTCAATCTTGGAGTAATAGCTCGATCCTTGCAATTGATCGAATAAGTCGTCAATCCTCAGTAATGGATACTGATTCTTAATAGTGAGCTTATTCAATTCTCTGTAATCAATACACATCCGCAAGGTTCCATCCTTCTTCTTTAGGAACAATACTGGAGCTCCCCAAGGCGAGAATCCTGGCCTTATGAATCCTTTATCCAACAACTCCTGGAGTTGAGTAGATAATTCTTGCATCTCGAATGGTGCAAGTCGATATGGTGCCTTGGCTACAGGAGCGGCGCCTGGAACCAAGTCAGTATGGAACTCGACTTGTCTTTGCGGAGGTAATCATGGCAAGTATTCGGGAAAAACATCAGGGAATTCCTTTACCACTGGAATGTCTTCAAGCTTCGGCTCCTCAGCCTTCTTGTCTACTACATGTGCCAAGAATACAACACATCCTTTTCGAAAGCATTTCTGTGCCTTCATACAGTTAATGATCCATAAGGGCGTGTCTCTTTTCTCTCCATGGACTATGAGCGTTTCATCTTTCGCAAGAAGGATGCGAATGATCTTCTCGTGACAAACAACTTCGGCTTTATTCTTGGACAGCCAGTCCATTCCGACTACAACATCAAAGCTACCCAACTGAACAGGCAAAAGATCGATACTAAATCTTTGTTCACCAAGTTCCAATGTACATCCTCTAACAACCTCGCCCGATTCAACAAGCTTACCATCGGCTAGTTCTATGGAATAAGGAATATCTAATCTACTAGATTCTATTCGAAGCATACGTTTAAATTCCACAGACATGAACCTATAATCGGCACCTGTGTCAAATAATATGGATGCAAAGTGATTACTAACGAGAAACGTATCGGTGACCACATTAGGGTCCTCACATGCGTTCCTTGCTCCTATCACGAATGCTCGAGCTTGAGCATTGTTTTCTTTTGGGCAGTCTTTCATGAAGTGCTCTTTACTACCACAACCAAAACATCCTTAGTTTTGCCCGTTTCCGTTTCGATTTCCAGCACTGTTGTCATTACGATTACCATTCCCGTTTCCAGCACCATTTCCATTTCTATTTCCATTACCATTACGATTCCAAATTCCTTTTCCCCAACAATCCTCGGTACGGTGACCCGATTTCTCGCGTTTCTCACATCTCCCAATGCGACAATTTCTCACGTGATGAAACTTGCATCGGTCACATTTGGGTAGGGTTCCATGGTACTTATTAGTTCCCGAATCATTTGCTGCCGCAAATGTTTTTGTGTCTTTAGGCAGATTGGTGTCACGTTTCTTGTTGTTGGTGCCTTTGTTGTTGCTGCGGGTCGCTTGATTCAGATTTGAATGTTTTCTCTTCTTGTCACCAGACGATTCAGCATGCGTCTCAGTTTTCTCAGTAGTTTTCAATGATAACTTCTTCATACGAACAACATCTTCAGTAAGGCTGACAACCAGAGTTACAGCCTGAGTGATCGTTGGGGTTCTACCGCAGTCACCAAACTGCGAAACTCTGGAGCCAATCCCCAGATGTAGCGCTCGATGCGCTTAAATTCAGGAGTCACCAGATAGGGGATCACTCTTTACAAAACATGGAATCTCTGAGTATCACCAACAATGTCTGCACCAACCATGGACAGATTCCAAAACTCCGTCTCCAATTTTTGAAGTTCACCACGCGAGAAATACTTTTCCCTCATTCTTTCCTTCAAGTCATCCCAAGTCATACCGTAAGTGACATCATCACCCAGAGTTTGGACTTGTAAATTCCACAAAGTCAAATATTCGTCGACGAACAATCCAGTAACAAAAGTGACTTGCTGGTCCGCGGTGCACTTGCTCATGCGGATCGTGGAATCAGTTTTCTCCGTCCAACGCACGAAAGCCACTGCACCTCCAGTGTCGTCGTAATTCAGTGGCTTGCAGTCGAGAAACTGCTTGTAGGTGTAGCCTGGAATTTATCCAACCAATTCATACATGAGCAATCAAGGAAACAATGAAACAAAGACAGTTCATAAGTTTCATCAGGTTATAGCAAATCAACTTAAGGTTACCTTGGGTTGGGCTTCCTCCAGATGAATTGTGACAACTCGAAATTTAGAACCTTTCGTGTATGCTTAAACGTGTGGCTAGTTAACTTATGTGATTAATGACAAACGAACCTCTTATGTGACTATGTGATTATTACGTGTTGTGCGTGTATGTATGCGTATATTTATATATGAACCGAGACGACAAGAACCCGACTCGAGACCATGTGGTCTCGAGTGAACGATGCAACATGTGGGCCGGTTGGGCCACACACCCCTTAGCCCATTCAAAGACCCATTAGGGTGCACAAGTGAAACAAGTATATAATCCTCATGATAGTCACACTTGGCATTTTGGGCAAACAACACTCATACTCCTCTAATACACACACTCTTCACTCTCCCTCACTAAAACCCTAAACCATCACATTTCTTCTCCTCTTTCTCGGATTCGACCGGCAACACAAGAGCTCTCAGATTCAAGCTTAAGTTCTCACCTTTGAAACTCATCAACCGGTTAGTGTTTATGATGCTTGTTGGTTAGTGTTTATGATACTTGTTGGTTAGTGATTCTTGTTATATATTTCGGATGATGATGATAATGTGTGATGTTTGGTGGATGATAATGAATAATGAAGTTAACTTGATAATATGTTGCCTTATGCATGATGAACATACACCACTTGAATAATCGATACTAGGATTGTTGTTGTTCATCTATGATGTTGGTATTTTAATGCTAGATAAAGTAATGATTACTAAGAAAACATGACTTGATTTCGGACATATTGTATGATGGGTTAATGACATCTTGTGTTTAAATGTGGTCTAAACCATTAGTTGTTAATGCTCATGAAATCGGATTGCATACCCCTATGTTACAAATCAAATGCTTGTCAAATGGCTGCTTATATGTGGAAATCGGATTGGTTGTTGAACGTTTTGATTGTTGTTTCAAGTTATGAACATGATGAACTATTGGATATTATGATGAACATGATGAACATATGAAGAACAACTTGAATGTGATATGAACATGCTTGAATATTTGAAATCAGAATGTTATTGGATAGTACACTGTACCGAATCAGCCTATGTCCAGTCGAAACCTTCGGTTGCGACTCGAAACCACTGCATGACGAGTCGAGACCCCCGGTTGCGACACAGATTGCGAGTCGCAAACACTTGGTTGCGACTCGAAACCACAAGTGATCAGCACACAAACCTTACGACACGAAACCACAGTTACGAGTCCGGTTGCGACTCGAGACCAAAACAGCATGAACCGAGACCATGATTGCGACTCAGGTTGCGAGTCGCAAACGCCTAGTTGCGACTCGAGACTATACGCAGATACACGTTGTTTGGGCTTGCACCTCATTTCGGACTTAAGTAATTGGGCCGGACTCTTGGGCCTGATGCACAGATCTTATGCGTTGATGATTGAATGTGAATATTGTCGAACTGCCATGATTCAACATGTATGCCATGAACGATACTTGAATGCATTATGCTAGAAACATACGTGCACTGTTTGAATACGAACCTGATTGGTATGATACAACTATGATAGGACGTGAGTAGCCACAACATTGCTTGTTTGACTTTTCTGTGTTTCTACCGAGCAAACCAAGGTGAGTTCACACCCTCTACAAAGCATGGGATTCCCAGGGGTCGGGAATTGGGGTTAAGGAACATGGGTTCCTCGTCCTCCTTGGGTAGGACAGTAAAGGTTCAGGAATGTAATTCCTCGTCCTCACGGACAGATAACTCGTACTAGACCAAAACTCTATCACGAAGTCCCTCATTTTTATATCGACTTAATCGCCGGGCCAATGGCGAGTGGGTCATTAGTTAGATAGCGCTATTTAGGTCTGACAAACCTCACACCGTGCCGCAGAGGACGGGCGTGAACTAATGGATCTGGGGCACGTCAATGATGATAGACATTGACAGTTTCAGGGCACATAAACATGACTACAGTCAGCAGTCGATATGGTAACGAGTCTAGTGTATACATGGGGTAGCCCCCACGGCCGAAATGCCAGATAACTAACACGGGGTAGCCCCCACGGCTGGATTGCCAGAGTAACCGGGAACAAACAAGACACGTTTTTAACTATGGGGTAACCCCCACGGCAGGATGCCAGCTAAAGGAAACTGTTTTCGAAACAACTTAAAACGAACACCCAACCGTGAACTCACTCAACTTGTTGTTGACTCGTTACTACATGCTTTGCAGGTCCTTAGGTTCTTAGCTGGAGCTTGCATGGAGGAGGATCGTTGTGGGACATGGACGACTGCGTGCCATGTTAACTTTGAAACAATGAAACTTATGTTTTGATTTAAGACTTATGCTTCCGCTTGCAACTTAACTATGTTTTGTTGAACACCAATTGTATTGGTTGAACTTTTATAACTATGTGTTTGCTTGTTCAATATGATTGGTGGCTGGATCCTGGTCAGTCACGCCTCCAAGCGGTAGTACTCCGCAGGTGGATTTTGGGGGTGTGACAGATTGGTATCAGAGCCATTGGTTATAGAGAACTTGGTTTTAATAAAAGGGAAAACGTTTTTTGTTAAAACCAGACTATAACCTGTACTGTGCTCGACGGTCCACAACGATGCTTCACTCCACATGCAAGGCTCGACATTCTAGGTGATATGATCTGTGTATATATTGCCTACTTGTTAGTTACATAGTACATTGCTCATGGTATGCTTGGTTAGAATAACTACTGTTGCTTGAACACATGCGTACTTACTCGCTTCTGACATCGCACTTTCGCGAACCCCTCTCACTCACGTTCTTCTTGATGTGAAGAATCATGTCTGGACGCGTTAACCTAACACAAGCCCAGTTGACGGCTCTGATCAACGAACGAGTTGCCGCAGCACTTGCAGCTGCACACGCAGGAGGTCAGCACGTTCAACCACCCGTGTGCACTTTTAAGACTTTCATGGACTGCCGACCAACTACTTTTAGCGGCACTGAAGGAGCAGTAGGTCTCCTACACTGGTTTGAGAAGCTAGAATCTGTGTTCGAAATGTGTGAATGCCCTGAGGCGCGCAGGGTGAAGTATGCTACTGGTACTCTCGAGGGTTTAGCCCTCACATGGTGGAATGCTCAGGTTCAGATGCTGGGGTTGGTTGCTGCCAACGCCACCCCATGGGAAAATTTTAAGGAAATGATCAAGGAAGAGTACTGCAGTCGGGATGAGATTCACAAACTGGAAGTGGAGTTCTTCAACCTCAAGACGACGGGGTCGGAAATTGAAGCTTATGTGAAAAGGTCGAACGAACTGGCAATTCTGTGCCCTACTATGGTGGACCCTCCCATCAAACGCATCGAACTGTTTCTTCAGGGCTTAGTGCCAGAAATCCAAAGTCATGTGACTTCAGCGAACCTCGCCACCTACCAGCAAACTGTCCAGTTGGCTCACCGTCTCACGGATCAGGCGGTGGAGCAGAACAAGTTACCAAAATGCATAGGTGCAACAACTACTTCTGGTACCTCTAGTGACAACAAACGAAAATGGGATGGAACTTCAAGTAAGGGCTCGACTTCTGTTCAGTCCCAGTCTCAGCAGAGAAAGACTGATGACTACAAGAGTCCCAATCAGCAATCGTCTGGTGGTCAAAGTCATGGTGGGTACAAAGGAAATCACCCCAAATGCAATCGCTGCAGCCTGCACCACAGCGGGCCATGCACCAGGGGCAACTGTCATCGGTACAACAAGCCTGGTCACGCTGCAAAGGATTGCAGGAGCTTATACCCCGCCAATCAGAATCGTCAGCAAGCTCAACAGAACCAGCGCCAGCAGCAGCAGCAAGGTGATAACAAAGGGTGCTTTCAGTGTGGAGCTGAAGGCCACTTCAAGAGAGACTGTCCTCAACTGAACAGGAACCAGAACAACAACAACAACAATAACAACAATCCGGGGAATGGTAACAATGGGAACAACAACAACAATGGCGCCAGGGGGCGGGTGTTTGTGATTGGCCAAGGTGAAGCAAGGAATGACCCCAATGTTGTGGCGGGTAAGTTCCTTCTCGACGACTTTTATGTTTCAGTATTATTTGATTCGGGTGCCGACACTAGCTACATGTCACTAGAAGTTAGTCGAATGCTTAAGCGTATTCCAACCCCTTTGAACAACAAGCACACCGTAGAGCTAGCAAATGGTAAGAGTTTAGAAGCCACACACATAGTTAAGGGTTGTAAACTTATTCTCGCTGACCAGACCTTCTCTATCGACCTCATTCCTATTGTCTTGGGTAGTTTCGACGTTGTCATAGGGATGGATTGGTTATCCCAACACCGAGCAGAGATTCTTTGCAACGAGAAGGTTGTCCGTATTCCAGGTCCCGGTGGTGAACCTCTCATGATTCATGGCGACAAGAGGAGTGCTGTTGAGAACGTCATTTCTCTCCTTAAGGCCCAAAAGTGCTTGCGAAAGGGCCACACTGCCATTTTGGCTCTCGTTACTGACACCTCAGAAAAAGAGAAGAAGATAGAAGATTTTCCAGTTGTACGCGATTATCCAGAGGTATTTCCTGAGGAATTACCTGGTCTTCCGCCTCATCGCCAAGTCGAGTTTCAGATCGAACTAGCTCCTGGAGCTGCGCCTATAGCCCGTGCACCTTATCGTTTGGCCCCATCAGAGTTGAAAGAACTCTCCACGCAACTACAAGAGCTCTTGGATAAAGGTTTTATTTGTCCTAGCTCATCGCCCTGGGGAGCTCCAGTGTTATTTGTAAAGAAGAAGGACGGTACTTTCAGAATGTGCATCGACTACCGGGAACTCAACAAGGTGACGGTGAAGAATCGTTATCCTCTACCACGGATCGATGACTTGTTCGACCAGCTGCAAGGGTCGAGCTATTATTCGAAGATCGATTTGAGATCGGGTTATCATCAGCTGAGAGTCCGGGAAGAGGACGTCTCCAAAACAGCTTTCAGAACTCGATACGGGCATTATGAGTTTTTGGTCATGCCTTTTGGGATGACAAACGCACCTGCGGTTTTCATGGACTTGATGAACCGAGTGTGCAAGCCTTACCTGGACAAGTTCGTTATTGTCTTCATCGACGACATCCTGATCTATTCTAAGAGTCAGGAGGAACACGAGCAACATCTGCGACTTATTCTGGAACTCCTCCGAACAGAACAGCTTTATGCAAAGTTCTCGAAATGCGACTTCTGGCTTCGAGAAGTCCATTTCCTAGGCCACGTGGTAAACAAGGATGGGATTCACGTTGATCCATCCAAGATAGACTCGATTAAGAACTGGCCTGCACCTCGTACACCAAAGGAAATTCGCCAATTCTTGGGTTTGGCGGGATACTACCGGAGATTCATAAAGGATTTTTCTAAGATTGCACAGCCTCTCACCTCACTAACGCAGAAGGGCGTTGTTTATAGCTGGGGAAACGCACAGGAGTTGGCATTTCAACACCTAAAGGATAGACTTTGTAGCGCACCTATCCTTTCCTTGCCGGAAGGCACAGACGACTTTGTGGTTTATTGCGACGCATCAATTCAGGGTCTTGGTTGCGTGTTGATGCAACGAGATAAAGTTATAGCCTACGCTTCACGCCAACTCAAGGTTCATGAAAAGAACTACACTACGCACGACCTAGAGCTGGGAGCTGTTGTTTTTGCACTTAAGTTATGGCGGCATTACCTGTATGGTACCAAGTGCGCCATCTACACCGACCACAGGAGCCTCGAGCATATCTTCAAGCAGAAAGAACTGAATATGCGGCAACGACGATGGGTCGAGCTACTAAATGACTACGAGTGCTCAATCCGGTATCACCCGGGCAAAGCCAATGTTGTGGCTGACACCTTTAGTCGAAAGGATACTGCGCCTAAGCGCGTGCGAGCTTTACAACTCACGATCCATTCTAGTCTTCCCTCCCAGATACGAGCTGCTCAGATAGAAGCACTGAAACCAGAAAACATCAGGGCTGAAGCCCTACGCAGATCAAGGCAACGATTAGAACAGAAGGAAGACGGTGCTTATTACGTGACGGGACGCGTTTGGGTCCCACTCTACGGCAACCTACGAGAGCTTGTGATGGATGAAGCACACAAGTCTCGCTACTCAGTACACCCTGGATCAGATAAGATGTATCATGATATCAAAACTACGTATTGGTGGCCTAGCATGAAGGCCCACATAGCGACCTACGTCAGCAAGTGTTTGACTTGTGCGAGAGTCAAGTCGGAATACCAGAAACCATCAGGCCTACTCCAACAACCAGAGATACCTCAATGGAAATGGGAGCAAATTTCCATGGATTTTGTCACTGGCCTACCTAGATCCCAGCGCGGGAACGATACTATTTGGGTGATCGTAGATCGACTCACAAAATCTGCACACTTCCTGGCTATCAAGGAGACGGATAAATTCTCTACGCTCGCAGAAATTTACCTCAAGGAAGTTGTTTCGAGGCACGGGGTGCCCACCTCTATCATCTCGGATCGAGATGCACGTTTTACTTCAGAGCTGTGGCAAGCAATGCACAAATCCTTTGGCTCACGATTAGACATGAGCACAGCGTATCACCCTCAGACGGACGGGCAGTCCGAGCGCACTATTCAAACCTTAGAAGACATGCTTCGTGCATGTGTAATCGACTTTGGCAACCGCTGGGAAAAGCATCTGCCACTTGTGGAATTCTCGTACAATAACAGCTACCACACCAGCATTAAAGCTGCTCCATTTGAGGCATTGTACGGACGTAAATGCCGGTCACCTCTTTGCTGGGCAGAGGTGGGAGATAGTCAGATCACTGGTCCAGAATATGTGGTAGACACGACCGAGCAAATTGCTCAAATACGAAAACGCATGACGGCAGCTCGCGAACGTCAGAAAGTTTACGCCGACATGGGCAGGAAACCGCTTGAGCTCCAGGTTGGGGAGCGGGTACTACTCAAAGTTTCACCCTGGAAGGGTGTGGTTCGTTTTGGTAAACGCGGCAAACTTAACCCACGATACGTTGGACCTTTCGAGGTCATTGAGAAAATAGGCAGGGTGGCCTACAGACTAAACTTACCAGCGGAACTCGGTGCAGTTCACAACGTTTTTCACGTGTCGAATCTGAAGAAGTGTCCGTCAGATGAGACCCACGTAGTTCCTTTGAAGGAACTCACTATCGACGAGCAGTTACGATTCGTCGAGGAACCAGTCGAGATCACGGACCGGGATGTTAAGGTCCTCAAGAGCACTAGAATACCTCTCGTTCGAGTTCGTTGGAACTCACGTCGCGGCCCAGAGTTCACCTGGGAGCGCGAAGATCAGATGAAACACAAGTATCCCCAACTGTTCGCAAACAGTACACCCACTACTGAGGCCGAAGCTACGGAATTTCGGGACGAAATTCCAGATCAACGGGGGGTGGATGTGACACCCCAGGAAAACCAGGAAAACCATACAACTTAACTAGCTTCCTTAGTGAGTGCCTACCAAATTTCGAGACGAAATTTCTTTCAACTTGGGGATGATGTGACAACTCGAAATTTAGAACCTTTCGTGTATGCTTAAACGTGTGGCTAGTTAACTTATGTGATTAATGACAAACGAACCTCTTATGTGACTATGTGATTATTACGTGTTGTGCGTGTATGTATGCGTATATTTATATATGAACCGAGACGACAAGAACCCGACTCGAGACCATGTGGTCTCGAGTGAACGATGCAACATGTGGGCCGGTTGGGCCACACACCCCTTAGCCCATTCAAAGACCCATTAGGGTGCACAAGTGAAACAAGTATATAATCCTCATGATAGTCACACTTGGCATTTTGGGCAAACAACACTCATACTCCTCTAATACACACACTCTTCACTCTCCCTCACTAAAACCCTAAACCATCACATTTCTTCTCCTCTTTCTCGGATTCGACCGGCAACACAAGAGCTCTCGGATTCAAGCTTAAGTTCTCACCTTTGAAACTCATCAACCGGTTAGTGTTTATGATGCTTGTTGGTTAGTGTTTATGATACTTGTTGGTTAGTGATTCTTGTTATATATTTCGGATGATGATGATAATGTGTGATGTTTGGTGGATGATAATGAATAATGAAGTTAACTTGATAATATGTTGCCTTATGCATGATGAACATACACCACTTGAATAATCGATACTAGGATTGTTGTTGTTCATCTATGATGTTGGTATTTTAATGCTAGATAAAGTAATGATTACTAAGAAAACATGACTTGATTTCGGACATATTGTATGATGGGTTAATGACATCTTGTGTTTAAATGTGGTCTAAACCATTAGTTGTTAATGCTCATGAAATCGGATTGCATACCCCTATGTTACAAATCAAATGCTTGTCAAATGGCTGCTTATATGTGGAAATCGGATTGGTTGTTGAACGTTTTGATTGTTGTTTCAAGTTATGAACATGATGAACTATTGGATATTATGATGAACATGATGAACATATGAAGAACAACTTGAATGTGATATGAACATGCTTGAATATTTGAAATCAAAATGTTATTGGATAGTACACTGTACCGAATCAGCCTATGTCCAGTCGAAACCTTCGGTTGCGACTCGAAACCACTGCATGACGAGTCGAGACCCCCGGTTGCGACACAGATTGCGAGTCGCAAACACTTGGTTGCGACTCGAAACCACAAGTGATCAGCACACAAACCTTACGACTCGAAACCACAGTTACGAGTCCGGTTGCGACTCGAGACCAAAACAGCATGAACCGAGACCATGATTGCGACTCAGGTTGCGAGTCGCAAACGCCTAGTTGCGACTCGAGACTATACGCAGATACACGTTGTTTGGGCTTGCACCTCATTTCGGACTTAAGTAATTGGGCCGGACTCTTGGGCCTGATGCACAGATCTTATGCGTTGATGATTGAATGTGAATATTGTCGAACTGCCATGATTCAGCATGTATGCCATGAACGATACTTGAATGCATTATGCTAGAAACATACGTGCACTGTTTGAATACGAACCTGATTGGTATGATACAACTATGATAGGACGTGAGTAGCCACAACATTGCTTGTTTGACTTTTCTGTGTTTCTACCGAGCAAACCAAGGTGAGTTCACACCCTCTACAAAGCATGGGATTCCCAGGGGTCGGGAATTGGGGTTAAGGAACATGGGTTCCTCGTCCTCCTTGGGTAGGACAGTAAAGGTTCAGGAATGTAATTCCTCGTCCTCACGGACAGATAACTCGTACTAGACCAAAACTCTATCACGAAGTCCCTCATTTTTATATCGACTTAATCGCCGGGCCAATGGCGAGTGGGTCATTAGTTAGATAGCGCTATTTAGGTCTGACAAACCTCACACCGTGCCGCAGAGGACGGGGATGTCAGTGGGGGTGAAGATGGTGGTGGAGGTGTAACAGGTGGGGGATAATCTGGTGGAGGAGGTCGTCTCGCATCAGCCTCATTCTCTAAATCGTAGACCCTACGACAAAGGATATCAAACTGAAGCTGGAGCGATAGAAGGAGATCATCTTTAGTGTATCCGGTGTGATGTGAAGGATGGTATGGATCAGATAATGGAATAGAATACGGAGGGAACATGTAGGGCGACTGAACGTGTGGACTCAACTCCGGTGGGGGTATATGTGGATGACCAGACGGCTCTCCCCCGTGAGTGGGAGGTGTATGTGGAAAAGTTGAAGCATAACGGATGCTACGTGCACCACTAGAATGATCTATCGGGACAGGTGGATGTGAAGAGTTGTCACTAGCTACGTGTGTAGGAGTGTGAGGAGGTGTATGAGTAGGTGTAGGGACGTGAGCAGGAGAAGATGGTGCAACGGATATAGCTTCATCATCATCATCATCATCATCATCGGTAGGGTAAGCCCCTAGTCCAGCAACTAGAAGGGCTGAAGAGGTCACAGACTCAAAAGAATCGGCAACAGAATCATGGTTAGAATCAGAAGAGATGTCAATGACAGATACAACAGGTGATACTACGTCTAGGATGGTGATGTCGAATACCTCGCCATCACCCAAGTCATCGTCAAGGTGATCTACCTCAATCAGAGGAACATCAATGTCATCGTCCAAGTCAACAACAAAAGGCCAATCCTCAGCAGGGATGGCAGCGAGGGGTACAACATGGATCGGAATGGGGTCGACAAGATGCTCGCCATCCGGATGTCCAATGATGAGCTGATCGTGAATAGGTAAAGGAAAAGCGAGAATGTCATCAACGAAAGGAATGTCGTCACCAAAGTCAGGTAAAGCAAAAGGCTGGAAATCATCAAGTTCGTCGTCATCTGACATAAGCTCGGGATCGGTCTTTGAGTCGGAAGTAAAGATCTCAGGAACTGATGCGATCTCGTCGTTGGAAACGATAGCCATGGGATCATGCTCCTCCGATAGACCACTACTCTCAGATTAAGACATGTGTACCTGTAACATAATATCCATGGTATATGTACATATATTAATTATTACTACTTAATTAATATACATAGTTACACACAAGTAAGCAAGTAGTCCCTAGTTGAAGTTTTGTGCTACCCTTGTGCACCCTAAGTCTTGTAGTGTCCTTACTTGACTCTTTGAAAAACAAGTTCAGGTAGTGGATGTCGCGGAAAGTTTTATGCAATGAAAAACTTTTGAAAAATTGTTTTCATGAGAGGATCCTAAGGATTGTAGACTAGACTCGAGAAGGAATCCTGGTTCACTACAATCGCAGCTCTGATACCAATCTGTCACACCCCTTTCTAAGTTGGAAACACGAAGTGTGATCTGAAAGGTTCTCATTGCATACGAATGGTAAACATACTACATGATCATAAAACAAACTCCACATTGCCATTGATAATAAACATCCAAGACAAAACTTAAGTTTTAAGTTTACATCCCAAATAAGATAATTGTTTGAAAAGTTTACAACTTCGTTCAAAAACAAATATCAAGGTTTTGATCATTATATCACCACAGGTGGTGGGATATAACAACCAAATCCTACAAAAGTGGCATTGGAGCCTCGACACAAAATAACTAAAAACATAAACCACATCCTTGAGCAAAGAGGGACCGCGCGTACATCCACTTAGTTACCTGAAATACATGTAAGTTTTGGAAAATCGTCAACAAAAGTTGGTGTGAATTCATGCAGTTTTTGTATAGAATATTTGTATACTTGTATGAAAACATGGTATGTAATTTGTAAAATGTATCTGTAACTGTGCTCTGTAAATGTAAGGAATACGAGATCGCTAATGTTGAGCTACGGCATTAACATATGTCACGACATAGGAAGCCACCAAACCTAGGCATTTTTGTTAGGCCATGCACGGGATCTGTTCTTAGTCGTAGAACGCAGCTGAATCGATCAGTGTCGAGGTGCGGAATCCCTTGACACCGTCAAAGAATCACTAACAAAAGTTTCAACGCTTAACATGTCTGATTTCATTGATTGATGGTGAAAGTACAGAAGATCCAGATGAAAGTCAGACAGAGCTTCGCTTCAGCAAATGAGCAAAAGGTTCTAGACAACTACCACTAGCCTACTATTTATAGGCAATCAGGGAAGGAAATAGTGTCACCCGGTCGGATGGTCATCCGATCGGATGGCCATCCGTTTGGATGACACAAGTCGCCCGACGGATTTCACTTTAACAGTTAAGCACCGTTCCCTGATTTGTCTAGACATACAAATACACACATGTTCATACATATACAAAAATACACACACAGCACAAAATACATAAGACTCGATGCAGACGGAAGCTACAGACATATGTACTAACAGACTCCCCCTTGGATGTAGCTGTAGTTCCTTCCTACATAGTCTTCAATTCGTCTTCGTGGTGTGTCTTCTCGGCTTAGCTCTCTGTCTTCTTTGTTCATCTCTCTCAGCAATCATCTTTCTCCTCAAAGGCCTATCAACTTCATTCCAGTATTTTCTATATTTAGGATCACCATCACGCTTCCTATCCCACCTTGGGATATTGTTCTCTTCCTTTTCGATCGGTGTCTGGTCTGTTGGTGGAGGCCTCATCAGCTTCCATCTTCCAAGCTTTGCAGCTCTATCAGAAATCTATTTGAATCTTTGACTGCACTTATATTTCTTTAAGAACTCATCAATCTCCAAATCTCTGAACTTTGACTTCCAGTATCTGCCAAAATTGATGCCTTTTGCGTAGCACAAGTTCACTAACTTTTGGTACTTTTGAGCTTGAACTTTATCTGGCTTTTCATACACGATCTTGTTGTAGAATAGACAGTCAATATCCTTCTTTGAGCAATTGACTAACCACATAGGATCCAACACATTGATCTTCTTCGATTCTCAAGTCCTTTTATCAAATAGAGATATCACCGCATCCGCTGTGCTCTGCTTGTACATCCAACCTTGAAAATCTTCGTAGAAATCCTGCTCCATTGCACGTAGCGGCATGTTTTTCAAACATCTTGGCGGCTTTATAATCAATGTAATATCCTTTTCTTTTGTCACTGGATCTATCTTTATATCTTGATTTGGAAACTGTGGCTTCCAGTCTGGAAATTGATTCTTTGCTTGCCACTTAATGTATTTCCACAATCTTTGATCATGCTGCTTCACATCTAAGCCATAGTAGAACTGTTTTATATTCTTCGTCTACACTAACTCCTCAACATCCCACCACGGGAGTGTTTTAATGTCTGACAAAAATTTAAAGTACTGAACACCTTGTTCCCGTCTAATGGCATAAACTTGCATATCTTCAAGATAACCCCATGATAAGATATCTCCCAGAGAAATATCAACATTATGCATGAAATACTGCAGAGGTCTCCTGAACTCCCTCTCCTTGGGCATGACTTTGAACCAATTCTTTCTCTCTTCTACCAATGTTTCTCGTGGAATTGTTATATGAATACCTTCTGTGCTTATTTTCTCCACAACTTTCCTTCTAATCTCATCTTCATTTTGTTCCTTGAACATTTCAGCAAGTGTCGGAAATGAATCATCAACGCCAGAATAGTGAAAGGGTGTATCTTCTTCAGATGTATCCGACCCTTCTTCAACTATCACATCATTGAAATTATCAGCTTCATGTGCATACTTGAACTCGTACTCTTTTTTTGGTGACGAAGGAATCTCATCCTCAATATCAAACTTAAACTTTCCATAATCTAACCCCAATTCTTCTAACATCTCAGCCCTAGACCTAGGTACCTCCATCTCCCCCTCAAATGGAGCATTTAAGTATATAACATTAGGTTGTGTGAGGAATACCTGGTCTGTATGCTGTTTTCCAGAAGAAGAAGACTCCTTGTGTTGATCCTCCTCTTGCTTATTGAGTTCATCGTTCAAAAAGTCATCCAATGATTGTTGGACTGAAGGCATAACAATCAACATTCATGTCGACCCTTGATCATCATCGTCATCATAATCATTTGCTGGATTGAAGTTGTAGATGTCATCAAAGATTTCCTTCAACTCTTCATCATCTATCTTCTCTTCTTCCTCTACTTCTTTCTCTTCTTCTTCTTCTTCTTCTTTGTAACGTAATAACATCACTTTAGGTTCTCTCGTCTTCCGTTTTCGTTGTTCAACTTGCACAAGGCGAATTACATCATCAAAACTATAAGAGAGAGAAGGTGAATCACCAACCAGAACAAATCCTTGATCTTGATCTACTTCCATGTTTTCAACCTCAGCATTTGCCCCTGCATCAACCATCTCAACATTACCTTCAGGTTGACTTGAAGAGCCTCCAGCCTCTTGTCTTTCAACAATTAATTCTTTCTTTTTCTTAGTTGCTTCCTCAGCCAATTCCTTTTCTCTCTGAGCCATTCTTTCCTTAACTCTTTGGATCTCTAGGTTGTTGTAGATAGCTTGAACATTAATGCCAAGATGATGTTCCATCACAGTGTATAACATGTTAAGCTGTTCATCCTTCACTGCTTTGTCTACTCTAAGTGCTTCAATCTCCAGGTTTAACACTTTGATTTCATTTGCAGACGCTTCATGAAGTTCAGTTAACATTTGATGCAGCATTTGATTAGTTTCATTCAAGTTTACGTACTTCACGTTCACTTCAGAGAGCTCTGTAGAGAGTTACTCAAATAACTTTGCATTATCATCCACATCTTCTTCCAAAGTCTTTATCTTCTTCATATGTTTGATCACAACAGTCTTTATTTTTTCATTCACTTTAGTAATCTCTTCAAGTTGCTTCTTCAACTCATCACGTTCAGCCTCTGCCTTGGCCTTTTCCTTCTCAAGAATACTCATTTTCTTTGTTAATTCTTTGACCGTTGCATCATGAAACATGTCATATTCTTCATCAAGATGAATGTCATCTTTGAGTTCACCATGAATATTAGGAAAACCTTCAAATGGATCTGGAAGAGTAGTCTTCTTTGGCTTTGACGTCTCAGCATCCTCTGGAATAGGTTGATTTTCTGGTGGTGGTGGTGGTGTAGAAACCCTTTCATCTGTAATAACAACTTCATCATCATCACCAGCTTTCTTTTCAACATTCTGAACTTGTTCAACCTAAGGATCTTCAACATTTTGATCTTTAACAGCTTCAGGACCCTTTGAAATTACCACATGCTTTTCACTTTTTCCACTTTTGAATTCTGGCATAGTAACACTTCCTTTCTTCGCCCTGACACTCCTTGGAATAACTCCTGATTGAACTGCTTTACGCTTCAGAACTCCTTTCTTTTTCTCAATTTGTGGTGTAGGAATGTACGTTTCATCTTCATCATCAGAACCTTTCTTTTCCTTCTTCAGAGGCTTCTTTTTCAGAGTAACTTTTCCAACACCGATCTTTGATTTATCAATCTCAGACTCTATTTCAGAAGATTCATCATCAGCATCACTAGAATCTGTATGAGCAACACCTTCAGGTTCTTTTTCTTTAGCATTTTCTGGTTCAATATTCTTTTCAACACTTGAACTTTGAACTTTTGCAGCAGTGGCTTCTTCATTCTTCTTTAAAAACCCTTCTAGTGATTCTTTCATCAAACCAACGCCTTGTTGAATAACATCTGATGGATCAAGCACTGGTTCATCCACAAGCCTTGGTGGAGATTTCTTTGAAGGCCCTACAAAACACGCATTGAACATTCATTAGAATAAAATAACAATTAAAGATCTAACTTTTCTTATAACTCCCCCTTTCAACTATACCCTTAAGAACTATCTTCAGTGTAGAAACTTTCGGTGCAGTCACAGTAGGAGAGGCCTTTGGTGTTCTTTTCCTCTTACCCTCCTTCACAAACAATTATCTCAACTTCTTTTCATGCATTCCATTCAACCTATCAGTCTCATCCTCTGAGTTACTATTATCATGTCTCCATGCATCGTTCTCAGGTGCAACGTATCTTAGATTGGCAATCTTACAGATCATATGCTTAGCCCTTGGCTCAGTTCCATCTTTCTTCAGCTTATATTAACTTAATCTGCTTAAGGTCTCGCTTTTCATGCTCCATAGGTTCATTACATCAGCAGGATCCTTTGGAAGGTCTGTCACTTGATCGTCTATCATCATTTGTACGAATCTAGGGTACATTATGTACTTCTCACCCCTGATATTATCAACCAAATGATCAAACAGCACTTGAGAAATATTGTAAGGCCTATTAAGCACCAAATAAGTAATAATGTTCATGATATAGTCTGATGTCTCATCATAAGCTCCCTTCCGATGTGACAAAGCATGCACCACACAATGAACTAAGAACTTATATGGTCTGCTAAACATGCACTTGAGATATTTGCCGTTTACGTGTCCTGTAAAGCCCATTCTGAACCATAGACCTTTGCATAATCATTTAGGAACAATGGTAGGGTTATCATCAGTATCTCCTAAGTCCAAAACTCTTCTCAAATCTCCCACATTGAACTTAACTTCAATATCTATTTCCTTATCATTCTCGTCCTTTTTCTGTACAGCAGAGTATATCATCTTTTCTTTTTCATCATACCTCACTGATTTCCAAAACATTCTGACATGAGATTCATACACTATCATTCTATCAGTTAAGGCCTTGTTAATCCTACTCTCTCTCAAGAATTTCGCCATGTCTTTGAACGGTGGCATGTTCTCATAGTTTTCCTCCAGAATGCAGTAAACATTATGAGAATGATGCCAATCTGATGCTCTTGTCTGCAAAAATAAACAACGTTAGAGTTTGCACAAAGTTAAAGACAAAAAGTGAAAAGTAGCAAAATTTTGACAACTCAAAATTTTTCTAACACTGGAATGATCAATCTTTGACAACTGTGCTCTGTAATCGATGTACAATATAAAACAATGTTAATTATTAATAAAACAATGTGTTTTGGTGTTATTATGTGTGTATTTGTGTTTGGTGATTTTACGATTTGATTCGATTCCGATTTCAAACTTTAAATCGCTTTCTGGAAGGTTATACACAAACTGGTTCGTAAACGCAGCCAGTTTAACGCGAAAAACACTCTGGAATAGTGACATAGGCTTAACATACATTAAATAACCTTCACATAACTTAGAAATAAGTTTTGAATGGTTTGGTGTGTCAAATTCAAGTTTGTTCGATCGTAGGGACTATTTGTGTCAAACTGCGAAACTATACCGATTTTTATGGTAACGAACATTCTGGAACTTGATCATAAGTTAAACATACCTTAAATATCCTTTACATAACTTAGAAACAGGCTTTGAGGGGTTCGGTATGCTAAAATAAACTTATTTGATCAATAAGGACTAAAAGCGTCAAAAAGTGCATAAGTTTGCATTTTCGCGCATATCTTACGTTCTGAATATATCCGGACACCCAAAAATTTATGTAATTATTAAAATATTTTATTTTAGTGATTGGCATGATAAAATTCCATTCGTCGCTTAATTTGGATCGTTTATGCATTCTTTACGATTTCCGTCGTAATTAACCGAACAACGCAACCGTACGACCAAACGAACCGACATTCGAGATATTTTTCAGCATATTTTATGTTCCCTATGCTTTAACATCATTGTGGAGCTTGAAAATGGGTTTGACGGGTGTTAGAAGTGCCGAACGTGACGAAACAAGGTGCAGGGACTAAACTGTCATTTTCTGAAAGTTGTTGGTCTACAAGGTCCTTACGGACCGTATGGGTATGTGCTTACGGTCCGTAAGCCACCACCAGCACAGCAGAAATGTAGAAACATTGAATCTGGTCTTTTCCACTTGTCTCAATGGTTTTTAACCCCTGATTTGCATACTATGGACTGGTATTTCATGTCCCCTAGTTTAACAAAACCACTAGCCCACATGTATGGCTTAGATCTTTCCCTCTTTAGCAAAAAACGATCCTAACGGTTTTGCAAAAACTATATAAAGCCATGCCCTCCTTCCATTTTTTGCACCCTTGATCTGAATTACACTCTAAGTTGGAGACTTTGCTTCATACCTGAGTGTTATAGATCAAGTTCTCCCTAGCAAGGACCCTTTGTAAGCTTCTTTCGTTCTTTTATCACTTTTTGAGTGTTTGACTTTCTGCTTTGACCACGAGTTGGTCAACACAATGTTCGTTTGAACTTTGCAACGTGAGCGTAATCACTATGGTTATAGTCCCTAGTGACTATACCTACTGATTACCACGTTGACTAGGCGTAGTGACGAGTCGTAGTTTCGGCCAAAATGCGCATTTAAGCGTATTTTGCAACCAAACTACTCTTGGGTATCAAAACACTTTGTTTTGATATCAAAATCTGTTTTCTAACTTAGTTAAACATGTTCCAACATGTTTAGCTCGTCACTTTTAGTCTTGTGCTTGTTTAGAGTCGTAAGTCAAGCGGTCTAAACAACCGCTTAGACTTTTGAACTCGACCCGTTTGGTCGATCATTAGGATCCGACCAAGCATGTTTAGTGACCATAGTTGCATAGGGAATAACCTTCCGAGATTATAACTTATGGTCACCTAGTTTAAGTAGTTGTATGATAGGTAGTTTATATGGCTTAGGTAAATGACCAAAATGCCCTTTTCATGCATAATTGGATTTTAAGCATATGTAATCTAACTATTTGTCACTTAACTGATTATGCAACATAATTAAACAAGTTAGGGCATATAATACTTTTCATAGGACTAGTTAGACGTCTCGAAAGCGCATTTGCGCGAACGACACATTAAAGTGGCGTAAGCTACCTTAATGGGTCGTAACATGTCGAAAGCACTTAGGTTAGGTTCCGATTTAGAATGTAGGCTTTGTTAAACCATATCACATGAGTTCCAATACTCATTTGGTTTACAAGACCTCATTCTGTCCGATCTTCCGATTTAGGTGTCGATTTATTTACTAGTGATTTGATTATTAGGTGATGCTTGAGTTTCCTTGGTTTGATTGAGCTTGTTGAGTTCTTTAGATTGAGGATACTTTGCACTTCGATGTGAGTACATAGTTCCCCTATTTTACTGTTTTCAATTGTTTTAGGGTGATTCATATGTATTAAAACGATTTCGATATTTAAACGATGGTTTCAAAAACGATTATGATGGTTTATATTAAACTAATAACGTTTTCGATAATGTGAACAAACTTGTTGGATGTAGTTACATAACGAATGACATTCATTAACATTGATCAAGCCGACCAGTATTAGGTTATGGTACCATAGGATCTGACAAATCCCGTTATTAGACTACACCCATGGTTATGTGTGGAGGTTATGTAGGTAACGACCGAATTTGATGATTGTTAACTTACCCTTTGGTGGTTTGTTAATGCGAGTTTCGAGATAGTCGAGTCACGAATTTTTGAATGTTATTAGCGAGACGACCATAAGTAGTTTCACAGTTAAAACGAAAACGATTTTGGGACGACTTAAACGATTTGATACGACTTAAACGATTTGATTAAACGATTGGTTTTGGGTTGTGATTAGATAATGGGGCGGGTGTAGCATGATAAAAGCATGGTAGATACGCTGCTGATACATCTTATATATAAGTGCTCTTATTATATTACATTTCGTGTCATTATTTAGTTCACTTAGGAAATGATTTTGAAACGATGTCACACAACGAGGCTTTCGAAATGATATAAACCATACGAGTTTTATTAACGAGTTATTACGAGATGTTTTTCAATTTGGTTTACTAAAACAAATGTTTTTGGGTTAAGAATCATGGCTACGAGGTTTTATAAACAATAATCGACTTGATTTGAGTTGATTAATCATGTTGCAATACACTTTTCAAAACAAGGTTTGTACTTTTGACTCTTGTAGTCTAATGAGGTACTGCAACATATAAACGATCCATGAATCTGACACTCTCACAAAACCTATGTGCTCGCCAGCATTTCTTTGCTGACTTTGTTTTTACATATATTTCAGGTAATGTTGCTTGATGTTGATTGCTAGGAAGCGTGTTCACTTAGGATCTGGACGTGGCCTTAGTGACATAAAAACAATGATAGACGATATGTAACTTGTTTGTTTGGTTTTAAGACAATGTAAATTATTCTATAAATCAATAAAATGAAACATTTGATTACCAAGGTTGTGGAACAATAATTCTGTTACAACACTCCCCGACGTTTCCGTCGCGGTTTCGTTGTTTTAACGCAGTCGGGGTGTGCCAGAAGAGTTGGTATCATAGCTAATGGTTATAGGGAATTAGGTTATTAGTAATGCTTTGACCTAGACTATAACTTTCTAGGACCCTAACGCAAGAAAATTTGCGTTTAGATTTTAAAACAATACCGTAACCTATCCTTAGGTGATATCCACAACGAGAACACAATAACAAATCCGCTTGGAAAATTAATCATCTATCCTTGGATGATTGATTATAAGGTTTTGAACCCTTCCAGTTTGATTCATCTTTGGCTTTGTGCCTTCTGAGTTTTCAAAATCTAGTCAAAGTTTGGGTCTAAATAATGTGAACACGTGCAAACTGGAAGAGTGAATGCCTGTACCCTGAGTTTTCTGTCTAAGGCTAGAGTGTTCGTACAAATCCGCAGTATCGGACCAGTCACTCTTACCTTGGAACTCTTGGGGTGAGTGTTCACTTATAGGCGAGCAAGTCTTCGGTGATACATTATTATGACCCATTTACTTTGATTAGTCACTGTGTGTTGTTTGTTTGTTCGAGGTAACAAACGAATGATCGCCTTCCTTGTGTTTTGCCGATGTTTTCAATACCTCTTTTGTTTTTCCAATTGTCAACCTCACTCATTTCTCATGTTTCCTTGTTAGACAATGCCTCCTCGATGTGATGCACAACCTTTAACCAACGAAGAACTCGCAGCCCTTGTTGCTCAACAAATGGCTGCAGTGCTTCCAGGCGTAGTGACCCAGATCCATCAACTATATAACAACAATAATAACAACAATAATGCACAATGTAGTTTCAAGAATTTCAATTCTGCTAAGCCGTTGAAGTTTTCTGGGTCGCAAGGAGCAACCGCGCTCCTGCAGTGGTTCGAAAGCTTGGAAAGCACATTCAGACATGTGCAATGTCCGAATGAGCGTAAGGTTGAGTTTGCATCAAGTGTGTTCGAGAAGCGTGCTCTTACATGGTGGAACGGTGTGATGCGTGATAGGGGTGCCGATGTGGCGATGGCACAAACTTGGGAAGAGCTCTGAGCTCTCATGATGAGAGAGTTCTGTCCCCGTCACGAGATTCGAGCCTTGGAACGAGAATTCGATGATTTGAATCAAGACGGGGGAGAACACCGTGCATATACGGATCGATATGAGGAGCTCAGTTTGTTGTGTCCTACGATGGTTACCCCGTTGGAGAAAGCGATAGAGAGGTATATCGATGGATTACCTGATTCTGTGCAAGATATTATGACTGGCAGTAATCCTACTACTGTCTGTCAAGCGATTGAATTGGCTGCTATTCTGACCGAGTCTCAGGTCAGAAAAGGGAAATTAACCCGTAAGGGTGATAAGAAGAAGAAGTCAGCCGATTCTGCTCAAGAAAAGGGTAAGGGTAAGGGTAAGAAGCAGGGTGAGTCTTCTAAAAAGTCAAGGAAGCGCAAGGCTTCCCAGAACTTTGCTATCACCAACCAGAACCCTCAGAACCCACCGACTCAACCTCCTGCAAAGAAGCAATATGCTGGTACCGCACCTCATTGTGCTCGATGCAATGGTCACCATGTTGCCCAACAGGCCTTTAAGCAGTACACTACGTGTGGTAAACTTGGGCATCTGGCCAACATTTGTCGTTTGGGCCAGAATCAGATTGCTCAGATTCCAGCACAAGCTCAAGGGAATGCTGCGAGATTCCCACCTGGTTCGTGTTTTAATTGCGGAGAAATGGGTCATTTCCGCAACAACTGTCTAAGGTTGGTAAATGCGAATGCCAACCCGAATGCAAACATGAACGCGAATGTGAATCCCTCTCGTGGACGAGCATTCAATCTGAATGCAAACGAGGCTCTAGCTGACAACGAGGTTGTTAATGGTACATTCCTTGTTAACAATCAACTTGCATCTGTTCATTTCGATTCTGGTGCCGATAGGAGTTTTGTTTCGTTATTTTTTGAGCCTTTACTTGCGATACCTAGAACTAAACTAAGGAAAACCTTATCTGTCGAAGTTGCGACTGGTAAACCTCTTGTACTCGATTCTGTTCTTCGTGATTGTCAGTTGAACCTTGATAACCATCTTTTTCCTATCGACCTCACATCCATGCAACTTGGGAGTTTTGACATTATCGTGGGGATGGATTGGTTAACCAAACATCATGCTGAGGTGATTTGTTTCGATAAGATCGTTCGTATTCCTCTTTCGTCTGGTGATGTCCTAGAAGTTCGTGGCGAGAAACCATCTGTTGGTTTGAAACTCATGTCGTGTAGGAAAGCCCAAAGTTATTTATGAAAAGATATATTGCTTTTCTGGCACATGTCACCTAGGAGAAGGGCAAGAGCAAGAGTATTCAGGATATTCCAATTGTTCGGGATTATCCAGAGGTGTTTCCTGATGAACTGCCTAGTTTGCCTCTAGTTCGTCAAGTTGAGTTTCATATTGATCTTGTACCCAATGCCAACCCGATTGCGAAAGCACCTTATCGTCTTGCACCATCGGAGATGCAAGAGTTATCGAAACAGCTTCAAGAGTTATCCGATAAAGGATTCATCTGTCCGAGTTATTCACCTTGGGGAGCTCCTGTCCTCTTTGTGAAAAAGAAAGATGGATCTTTTCGAATGTGTATCGATTATCGTGAGCTTAACAAGCTTACCATCAAGAATCGATATCCCCTACCTCGAATCGATGATCTCTTTGATCAGCTGCAAGGTGCTACTTGTTTTTCCAAGATCGACCTGCATTCTGGGTATCATCAACTTCGTGTACTCGAAGAAGATATTCCCAAAACTGCATTCCGCACAAGATATGGGCACTATGAGTTCACAGTCATGCCTTTTGGTTTGACAAATGCTCCAGCCATCTTCATGGACTTAATGAATAGGGTCTGTAAACCTTATTTAGACAAGTTCATCATTGTGTTCATCGACGATATTCTTGTTTATTCGAAGTCTCGAGCCGATCACGAGCAACACCTTCGTTTGACATTGAAACTCCTAAAGAAAGAACAACTTTTTGCTAAATTCTCCAAGTGTGAATTTTGGCTTAAAGAAGTTCAATTTTTGGGTCATATAGTCAATGAGCAGGGTATCCATGTGGATCCTTGCAAAATTACAGCAATTAAGGATTGGAAAACACCAACGACACCAACAGAAGTTCGTTCTTTTCTTGGTCTCGCTGGTTATTATCGTCGTTTTATTTCGAACTTCTCGAAGATTGCGGTTCCACTCACTTCTTTGACTCAAAAGAATAAGCCTTTTGAGTGGGGACCCAAACAAGAAGAAGCGTTCCAAACGCTGAAACAGAAGCTGTATGATGCTCCGGTTCTGTCTTTGCCTGTTGGAAACGATGATTTCATTGTCTATTGTGACGCATCGAATCTAGGCCTTGGTTGTGTTCTCATGTAACGAGGCAAAGTCATAGCATATGCGTCTAGACAATTGAAAGTTCACGAGAAGAACTACACCACTCATGATCTTGAATTGGGTGCTGTGGTTTTTGCTCTAAAAATCTGGAGACACTACCTCTATGGCACGAAGTGAGTGGTTTTCACAGACCACAAATGTCTCCAGCATATTCTTAATCAGAAGGAGCTGAACATGAGGCAACGACATTGGGTTGAGCTCTTAAACGATTATGACTACGAGATTCGCTACCATCCTGGTAAGGCGAATGTCGTAGCTGATGCGCTTAGTCGAAAAGTGCGAGTCAAGCTTCATTCTGTTCAAACTCTATCTGATCTTCAAACTCGTATTCTTCAAGCTTAGCAATTTTGTGTTTCACAAAATTTGATGGGTAAGGGATTACCACGTCAACATGAGCTTAAACTCGAAGCAAAGGACGATGGGTTGCTCTATTTCAAGGATCGTTTGTGGATTCCAAAACAAGATGATCTTCGCACTTTAGTGATGGAGGAATCTCACAAGTCTCGATATTCTATCCATCCTGGTGCTGATAAAATGTACAAGGATCTTCGTACTCAGTATTGGTGGCCTGGTATGAAGAAGGATATTGCTTTGTACGTATCGAAATGCCTAACTTATCTCAAAGTCAAGGCTGAACATCAACGACCATTTGGTTTGCTTGTACAACCAGAGATGCCGATTTGGAAGTGGGAGAACATTGCGATGGATCTCATCACTAAATTACCGCGTACATCAAAAGGTCATGATGCTATTTGGGTTGCTATCGATCGATTAACGAAGTCAGCTCATTTTATTCCGATTCGCGAGGATCTAGCTGCTGATAAACTTGCAAAGATTTGTGTTGATGAGATTGTATCTAGACATGGTGTCCCTTTGGATATTATATCCGATCATGATGCTCGATTTTCATCTCATTTTTGGAAGACCATGCAATCTGCTATGGGAACCCAACTAAATCTAAGCACTGCTTATCATCCCCAAACAGATGGACAATCTGAGAGGACAATTCAAACTTTGGAGGATATGCTTAGAGCATGCGTGATAGACTTTGGTGGTAATTGGGATTCTCATCTGCCATTGATCGAGTTCTCTTACAACAATAGTTATCACGCTGTTGGAATGAGATTGGTGAAGCTCAGCTTACTGGACCTGAGCTCATTCTGGAAACGACAGACAAAATCAAGAAAATTAGCGATAATCTTGTGACAGCTAGAAGCCGTCAAAAGAGTTATGCAGATGTGCGACGTAAGCCTTTGGAATTTCAAGTCGGAGACCATGTCCTACTCAAGGTGTCACCTTGGAAGGGAGTGGTGAGATTTGGAAAGAAAGGAAAACTTGCACCACGATATGTTGGACCATTTAAGATTGTTGAAAGAATTGGAAAGGTTGCCTATCGACTAGAGCTACCTCCAGAGCTTGAAAATATTTATCCGACTTTTCACGTGTCCAATTTGCGTAAGTGTTTAGCTGATGCTGATCTTCACATTCCACTTGACGAGATTCAAATCGATGAAACGATACACTTTGTCGAGAAACCTGTGGAGATAGTGGGCCGTGCAGTCAAAGAGTTGAAGAACAAAGGGATTCGATTGATCAAGGTTCGCTGGGAATCCAAACGTGGCCCAGAGTTTACTTGGGAATGTGAGGACCAAATGAAGGCGAAATATCCGCAATTGTTCTCACAAGTTTCCTCTAGTTAAAATTTTGGGACGAAATTTCCTAAAGTAGGGGAGACTGTGACAACTGTGCTCTGTAATCGATGTACAATATAAAACAATGTTAATTGTTAATAAAACAATGTGTTTTGGTGTTATTATGTGTGTATTTGTGTTTGGTGATTTTACGATTTGATTCGATTCCGATTTCAAGCTTTAAATCGCTTTTTGGAAGGTTATACGCAAACTGGTGCGTAAACGCAGTCAGTTTAACACGAAAAACACTCCAGAATAGTGACATTAGCTTAACATACCTTAAATAACCTTCACATAACTTAGAAATAAGTTTTGAATGGTTTGGTGTGTCAAATTCAAGTTTGTTCGATCGCAGGGACTATTTGTGTCAAACAGCGAAACTATACCGATTTGTATGGTAACGAACATTTCGGAACTTGATCATAAGTTAAACATACCTTAAATATCCTTTACATAGCTTAGAAACAGGCTTTGAGGGGTTCGGTACGCAACTGTACAACCAAACGAACCGACATCCGAGATGTTTTTGAGCATATTTCATGTTCCCTATGCTTTAACATAATTGTGGAGCTTGAAAATGGGTTTGACGGGTGTTAGAAGTGCCGAAACCCGACGAAACAAAGTGCAGGGACTAAACTGTCAATTTCTGAAAGTTGCTTGTCACACCCCGACCACGTATATCATACAAGACGTGGCGGAAAACGTCGGGGAGTGTTGTAACAGAATTATTGTTTCAAATCCATGGCAAACAAAGTTATAATTTATTTATTAACATAAGTGTTTCATTGTCTTAAACAGAAATCAAAGAGTTTAGAACATAATTAAACATAGTCTAGCTTCATTTTAAGTCTCTAAGGCACAGGTCCGCCCTAGTGTCATGATCGTCATCCTACGGAAAAGCACCTGAAAACACATGTGAAAGTAGGTACGTCAGCATAAAAATGCCTGTGAGATACATAGGTTTCTGTGAAAATAGGATTCATGACTTAAGTTTAAGAAAATGTTTAGTCATGAACCTTGTAATTTGATTTGTTTTGTAAATCGCTTGAAAAACAATAAGTCCAGATGATATGTATAGATAAGTGAATAATGTATGGTTAAATGAACAACCATGCAAAATGAGTTGTATAAAATAAACTGTATTGTAAACCAAAGTCTTGTAAAAAAACATGTCACTTGTGTAAAATGTATAAGTCCAAAATGAATGATTTAAATAACGCTATGATATGTAATATAATACAAACACTTATGTATAGGAAGTACCAGCGGCGTATCCACCATGATTGTATCATATTACTCACATCTCGTTACTTAAGTCACTTAAACCAACCAACTAAGTATAATGTCTATGTTTAAACCAATAGTCAAAAGTCCTTGTATAAACCATGTCAAATGTTGATAGTCCAAAAGTAGTCAAGTAATGTGTAACAAATGTTATGAACATAGTCCAAATGTAGTAATGTACAAAACAAAGTATTTTGAATATATCAAAAAGTTATGTTTTGCAAAGTGATGCATGATACATTGATACAAACATTTATGTGGTAAGTTAACGCATACATTCAAGCCTTGAGACAGTCGGATAACCCTTTCAGTCAAGGTTATCAAAAGAATTGTATTCGGATTCAGTCATTCCTTACATCCAAACAAACCCGGGATGTCAGGAATGGGATTTGTCAAGTCCTATGGTACCACTACTTACTACCGAGCGGCGTAGCAAATGTTAATGAACGTAATAAAGACCCGTTTGTGCAAACCAAATGTTATAGCAGTTGTATGCATGTCATTTGAAAACAATGTACTAAGTATGCTAAGTTAACATACAAAGCAGAAAAGTCAAGTAAATCAATGTGCTAGCATGTTATCAGTCAACATACATGGCAGAAATGTAATGTAAAACAATGTACTAAGTATGCACACAATGGACATACATAGCATGAAAAGTAATGAAATCATGTACTATAATGTACTAACAAACATAGCAGGTATATGATGTGAAAACAGGAAAGCATGAAAGTAACAAGTAGGCACATGTGTTTCACCCCAAAACAGTTTGGAAACCAGTAAAAGAGGGGTTCTATGTACTCACTTGAGATTGTTCAGTAGTCCTAAGATAACCACCAAGCAATGCTAGAGATCTCGGAATTAAACGGCACCTAATATAGGTAACTATGTTAATAAACCGGACCTAAATCGGAGGATCGGATAGAATGACGGTTTGTAAACCAAACAAGTGTAGAGACTCGTGTCATTTGGTTTAACAAATCCTACATACTAAATGAAACCTAACATAAATGATTACGACCCATTACGACCCGTTTAGGTAGCTTATGCTACTTTAACGCGTCGTTCGCGTAAAACGCGTTCGGACCGCCTAACTAGTCCTATGACAAGTGTTATATGCCTAAACATGTTACATAATCAGTTATGTGACAAAAGTTTAGGTTACATATGCTTAATTACCAATTATACATGAAAAGGGTATTCTGGTAATTTACCTAAGGCATATAAACTACCTATCATACAACTACTCAAACGATGTGACCATAGGGTATAACCTCGGAAGGTTATTCCCTACCTACTATGGTCACCTAATGTATTTGGTCGGATCCTAATGATCGACCAAACTGGGTCGGGTTCGAAGGTATAAGCGATTTATTAGATCGCTTACCCTACGACCCTAGACAACGTGGTAATCAGTAGGCATAGTCCCAAGGGACTATAACCATCGTGATTACAATCACGTTGCGAAGTTCAAACGAACTTCGCATTGACCATAAGCTGGTCAACGCTGAAAGTCAAACAAAGTTTGACTTTCGGACTCGAAAAGCAATAAAAGAAAGAAAAGAACGAAAGAATACTTACGAAGGGTCCCCGAATGCTAATCTAGATCGAAATAACTCAGGTATGAAACAATGGTTCCAACTTAGAGTCTTTAAGATCAGATTCTAGTGATTTTGAAGCAATGGGGGGTGGGGTATTTATAGTTTTCGGGTAACCGTTAAGATCGTTTCATGGAAACCGTGCTCGAATCCTACCCGTACAAGTGTTGCAAAGTTATGGTAGCCTAAAAATGGTCCTAAATCAGCTGAAAGGTCAAGTTAGAACTTGTGGTTGTGGTTAAAACAGCTGGAATATGCTGACTGCTCGTTCTTATCTGTTCTGTTAGTCTGATGCGGCCCGCTTCAGGATATGCATAAACTCAGGCGGGCCGCCTGGCCCTTCTGATCAGCATATAACTTTCAAGAATGGCAGTTTCAGCCCCTGCACGTGTTTAAGGCCATTTCCGACACTTGTAAGGCCCGTAAAGCCAACTTTAAGGCCCTAAAATGATGCCTAAACATTGTGGACATGAAACATGTTCAAAAATATGTCTGATGTCAGTTCGTTTGGTCGTACGAACGCGATGTTCGCTTAATTATGACGGAATGCGCACAAGCGCGAAAAACGATCCAAATGACGCAACGAATGGATTTTTCTCATGCCAAAAACTAAAATAAAATATTTTAGTGCTTACATAAATTTTTGGATGTCCAGATGTATTCAGAACGTAAGTTATGCGCGAAAGTGCAAACTTGTGCACTTTTTGACACTTTTAGTCCCTGAATGACCCAAAAGTTTATTTTAGCGCACCGAACCCCTTAAAGCCTATTTCTAAGCTATGTAAAGGATATTTAAGGTGTGTTTAACTTATGGTCATGTTCCGGAATGTTCGTTACAGTTCAAATTGGCATACTTTCGCAGTTTGTCAAGTTTAGTCCCTGTAAGCGAATTAACTTGTTTTTGACATACCAAAGCCTTCAAAACTTATTTCTAAGTTATGTAGAGGTTATTTAAGGTATGTTAAGTATATGTTGATGTTCTGGAGTATTTCTCGCATTAAACTGATTACGTTTACTCATCAGTTTGCGTATAATTCTCCAGAAAGCGATGTAGAGTTTGAAATTACATAAAAGTCAAAACATGAAAAATGTAAAACACAACCAAACAAACATTGGAATCAAATAACATTGTTTTATTGATAATAGAACTGTTCATAGTGATTACAAGCACAGTTGTTACAGTCTCCCTACTTGTGGAAATTTCGTCCCGAAATTTATTTAGAGGAAACTCGTGGGAAAAGATGCGGATATTTCGCCTTCATTTGATCTTCGCATTCCCAAGTAAACTCGGGTCCATGTTTAGCTTCCCAGCGAACTTTGACCAAAGGAATGCGCTTGCGTTTGAGCCACTTGACTTCACGTTCCATAATTTCCACTGGCTTCTCAACAAATTTCAGTGTTTTGCCAACACTAATTTCGTCAAGCGGTATGTGGAGGTTCTCATCAGCTAAACACCTCTTGAGATTGGATACGTGAAAGGTTGGATGAACATTTCCAAGTTCAGGAGGTAACTCAAGTCTGTAGGCTACCTTACCGATTCTTTCGACGATCTTGAATGGTCCAACGTATCTAGGTGCAAGTTTTCCTTTCTTTCCAAATCTGATCACACCTTTCAAAGGTGAGACCTTAAGTAATACTCGATCACCGACTTGAAATTCCAAGGGTTTGCGTTTTGGATCCGCGTAACTCTTTTGACGGCTTCTAGCTGTCTGAAGGTTATCACGAACTTTCTTGACCTTATCTGTTGTCTCTAAAATGAGGGCAGGTCCAGTAAGTTAAGCCTCGCCGATCTCATTCCAGCAGACTGGTGAACGACATTTTCGACCATAGAGAGCCTCGAAAGGAGCCATTTTGATGCTGGTGTGATAACTGTTGTTGTAGGAGAATTCAATCAATTTAAGATGTGAATCCCAGCTACCACCAAAATCGATCACACAAGCTCTAAGCATATCCTCCAGAGTCTGGATTGTTCTCTCAGATTGACCATCCGTTTGCGGATGATAAGCTGTGCTCAGATTAAGTTGGGTCCCCATAGCAGATTGCATGGTTCTCCAAAAATGAGAAGTGAAACGAGCATCTCTATCAGAAATGATGTTCAAAGGAACACCATGTCGAGCTACAATTTCATCCACATAGATTTGAGCAAGTCTGTCAGCAGGAAAATCCTCACGGATTGGCAAGAAATGTGCTGACTTAGTAAGACGATCAACGACTACCCAGATGGCATCGTGACCTTTCTTTGTGCGTGGAAGTTTGGTAACAAGATCCATAGTAATGTTTTGCCATTTCCAAACTGGGATCTCTGGTTGCACCAATAAACCCGAAGGACGTTGATGTTCAGCCTTAACCTTAAGATAAGTAAGGCATTTTGATACGTATAAGGCAATGTCTTTCTTCATACCAGGCCACCAATATTGAATACGAAGATCCTTATACATCTTATCTGAGCCTGGATGAATAGAATAACGAGACTTATGGGCTTCATCCATAAGAAAAGTACGAAGATCATCCTGGCTTGGGACCCACAAACGGTCCATGAAGTAATATGATCCATTGTCCTTCAGTTCTAGAGCAGATGTTATGTGATAGGGAAATTCCTTATCCATCAAACCTTGTGAAACACAAGATTGTTGAGCCTGAGAAATGCGTTCTTGGATATCGGATCGAGCTTGAATAACAGATTGAACACGTAAACAATGAAGCTTAGTACGTTCCTTGCGACTCAAAGCATCGGCTACGACATTCGCCTTACCAGGATGGTAGCGAATTTCGCAGTCATAGTCGTTTAGAAGCTCCACCCAACATCGTTGTCTCATGTTGAGTTCTTTCTGATTGAAGATATACTGGAGACTTTTGTGGTCTGTGAAAACCACACACTTTGTACCGTACAAATAATGTCTCCAGATCTTGAGAGCAAAAACAACTGCACCCAACTCAAGATCATGAGTGGTGTAGTTCTTCTCATGTATCTTCAACTGCCTCGATGCATATGCTATGACTTTGTTCCTTTGCATCAGAACACAACCAAGGCCTAATTTCGATGCATCACAATACACGACAAAATCATCATCACCCTCAGGCAATGATAGAACAGGCGCATCGCAAAGCTTCTGCTTCAAGCGTTGAAAAGCTTCCTCTTGTTTGAATCCCCAATCAAAGGGTTTGTTCTTCTGAGTTAGAGCAGTTAGAGGAACTGCAATCTTTGAGAAGTTTTCAATGAAGCGGCGATAATAACCCGCTAGACCAAGAAAAGAACGAACTTCCGTAGGAGTAGTAGGCGTATCCCAATCCTTTAATCGCACTGATCTTGGAGGGATCTACCTGAATACCTCGTTCGTTGATAATATGCCCCAAAAACTGAACTTCTTTAAGCCAAAATTCACACTTGGAGAATTTGGCGAAAAGTTGCTCTTTCTTCAGGAGTTCCAGAGTAAGACGAAGATGTTGCTCGTGATCAGCTCGCGTCTTAGAATAAATCAAGATGTCGTCAATAAAAAAAATGACGAACTGATCCAAATAAGGTTTGCAGACCCTATTCATTAAGTCCATGAAAACAGCCGGAGCATTAGTCAAACCGAATGGCATAACTGTGAATTCATAATGCCCATAACGAGTACGGAACGCTGTCTTGGGAATATCTTCTTCTTGCACCCGAAGTTGATGATACCCAGAACGTAGATCAATCTTCGAAAAATAAGAAGCGCCCTGTAGCTGATCGAAGAGATCATCAATGCGAGGTAGGGGATATCAATTCTTGATGGTAAGCTTGTTAAGCTCACGATAATCGATACACATCCTAAATGATCCATCCTTCTTCTTGACAAAAAGAATGGGAGCACCCCAAGGTGAAAAGCTAGGACGGATAAAACCTTTGTCGGAGAGCTCCTGCAGCTGCTTAGACAACTCTTGCATCTCAGACGGTGCAAGACGATATGGAGCTCGGGCAATGGGATTTGCACCAGGTATGAGATCAATGCGGAACTCGACTTGGCGTGCTGGAGGTAGACCAGGTAAATCTTCAGGGAATACTTCAGAATAATCCCGAACGACAGGAATATCTGAAATAGACTTACCCTTGCCTTTATCTTCTGTAACATGTGCTAAGAAGGCCACATAGTTCTTTCGCAGATACTTTCGAGCTTTAAAACAAGACATGAGTTTGAGACCACCAGACGGTTTCTCACCTTGAACCTGTAGAATCTCGCCTGTCGAAAGTGGCACACGAACGATCTTCTCGAAACAAACTACCTCTGCGTGATGCTTGGATAACCAATCCATACCCACAATGACGTCGAAGCTTCCAAGTTGCATAGGCGTAAGATCGATAGGAAAAAGATGGTCGTTAAGGTTCAACTGGCAGTTGCGAAGAACAGAATCAAGAATAATGGGTTCACCACTAGCAACTTCTACTATCAAAGGTTTACCTAGTTTCGTTCTAGACACGCGAAGCATTGGCTCAAAAGACAATGACACAAAACTCTTGTCGGCACCAGAATCGAAAAGAACAGATGCAGGCTGATTATTAATAAAGAACGTACCGTTCACCACATTATCGTCCGCCTGCGCCTCTTGGGCATTCATGTTAAAGGCTCGTCCTCGAGCCTGAGCTTGATTCTGATTTGGATTCTGATTCTGGTTGGCTAGCCTTGGGCACCGGTTCCTGTAGTGGGTCAGATCCCCACAATTGTAGCACGAACCAGGAGGAAAATGAGGTCGTGCAGCTTGACCTTGTTGCTGAGCAAGAGGCTGAGCAACTTGTTGGGCTTGATTATGAACTGCCTGGTTCTGGTTAACAGGAATGCGGCAGGTGGCAGCAAGATGACCAGATCTTCCACAGTTGGTGCACTGACGACACTGGAGATGTGGTTGGTGATGGCCGTTACACCTGTTGCACAAAGGTGCATTGCCAAAATAAGGCTTCTTGGCAGGTGGTTGCGCAGGCTGATTTGGTGTAGCTTGAGCCTGTGCAGTAACAGCATAGTTTTGGGAAGCCTTTCGCTTCCTAGACCCTCTTGCGGAACCCGAATTCTTTCCCTTCTTGTTTTCACCTTTCTTACCATCCTCCTTGTCAGATGCCTGCTTCTTACCCTTGTCACCCTTTTTATGCAGCTTTCCCTTACGAACCTGCGACTCAGTCAGTGTCGCTGATAACTCGATCGCCTGACGGAGTGTGGCAGGGTTACTATCAGTAAGGATGTCTTGCACAGAGTCAGGTAGGCCGTCGATGTACCTTTCGATAGCCTTGTCGAGTGGGGTAACCATAGTCGGGCAAAGCAGACTCAACTCCTCAAACCTATCAGTATACGCCCGATGCTCACCACTAACTTGCTTCAAGTTATCAAACTCTTTCTCCAACGCTCGCTGCTCATGACGAGGACAGAATTCCCTCATCATAAGGGCTCTAAGTTCAGCCCATGTCTGTGCGAGAGCAACTTCTGCACCTCGGTCTCTCATAACCCCGTTCCACCATGTGAGAGCCCTCTTCTGAAACACACTCGAAGAGAACTCGACCTTGCGATTATCCGGGCACTGCACGTGGCGAAAAGTATTCTCATTGCTCTCGAACCATTGAAGAAGCCCAGTCGCTCCTTCAGAACCACTAAACTTGAGTGGTTTAGCCGAGTTAAAATCCTTGTATTTGCATGGAGCATTGTTGTTGTTGTTGGCTTGGTGCCATTGAGCAAAGAGATTTGGAAATTGAGCAGCCATCTGCTGCGCAATAATTTCTGCCAGTTCGGCAGTTGCTATCTGGTTCTCGCGTCGAGGAGGCATTCTAAAAGAGGAAAACATGAAAGGAAACGAGTGAGATGATTGGATGAAGAGAATGAGATGAAACAAAATCAACAAAAGCAAAGATGGTGGTCATTCGTCCGCATTACCAAGCAACAAATGACACACAGTGACTAATCAAAGTAAATGGATCAAAAATAATGTATCACGAAGACATGCTCGCCTATAAGTGAACACTCATCCCAAGAATTCCCAGGTAAGCACAACTGGTCTCGCGTCTGATGAGATATATACGAAGTGCTTGCCTAGACAGAAAACCCAGAATACAGGCATTCACCCTTCCAGTTTGCACGTGTTCACATTATTTAAAACCCAAAACCTTGACGAGATTTTGAAAACTCAAAAGGGTTCAAAACCATATAACAGAGGGTTCAAAACCTTACAATAGAGGGTTCAAAAACTAGTAATCAATCATCCAAATACAGATGATTGTTTTTCAAAAATCGTTTCAGAAAAAAATTTGGTTCTTGTTTTGATAATCACCTAAGGATAGGTGATGTACATGTTTTAAGATCTAAACACAAGATAACTTGTGTTAGGGTCCTAGAAAGGTTATAGTCTAGGTCAAAGCATTACTAATAACCTAATTCCCTATAACCATTGGCTCTGATAACAACTCTTCTGTCACACCCCGACCACGTATATCATACAAGACGTGGCGGAAAACGTCGGGGAGTGTTGTAACAGAATTATTGTTTCAAATCCATGGCAAACAAAGTTATAATTTATTTATTAACATAAGAGTTTCATTGTCTTAAACAGAAATCAAAGAGTTTAGAACATAATTAAACATAGTCTAGCTTCATTTTAAGTCTCTAAGGCACAGGTCCGCCCTAGTGTCATGATCGTCATCCTACGGAAAAGCACCTGAAAACACATGTGAAAGTAGGTACGTCAGCATAAAAATGCCTGTGAGATACATAGGTTTCTGTGAAAATAGGATTCATGACTTAAGTTTAAGAAAATGTTTAGTCATGAACCTTGTAATTTGATTTGTTTTGTAAATCGCTTGAAAAACAATAAGTCCAGATGATATGTATAGATAAGTGAATAATGTATGGTTAAATGAATAACCATGCAAAATGGGTTGTATAAAATAAATTGTATTGTAAACCAAAGTCTTGTAAAAAAACATGTCACTTGTGTAAAATGTATAAGTCCAAAATGAATGATTTAAATAACGCTATGATATGTAATATAATACAAACACTTATGTATAGGAAGTACCAGCGGCGTATCCACCAAGATTGTATCATATTACTCACATCTCGTTACTTCAGTAACTTAAACCAACCAACAAAGTATAATGTCTATGTTTAAACCAATAGTCAAAAGTCCTTGTATAAACCATGTCAAATGTTGATAGTCCAAAAGTAGTCAAGTAATGTGTAACAAATGTTATGAACATAGTCCAAAAGTAGTAATGTACAAAACAAAGTATTTTGAATATATCAAAAAGTTATGTTTTGCAAAGTGATGCATGATACATTGATACAAACATTTATGTGGTAAGTTAACGCATACATTCAAGCCTTGAGACAGTCGGATAACCCTTTCAGTCAAGGTTATCGAAAGAATTGTATTCGGATTCAGTCATTCCTTACATCCAAACAAACCCGGGATGTGAGGAATGGGATTTGTCAAGTCCTATGGTACCACTACTTACTACCGAGCGGCGTAGCAAATGTTAATGAACGTAATAAAGACCCGTTTGTGCAAACCAAATGTTATAGCAGTTGTATGCATGTCATATGAAAACAATGTACTAAGTATGCTAAGTTAACATACAAAGCAGAAAAGTCAAGTAAATCAATGTGCTAGCATGTTATCAGTCAACATACATGGCAGAAATGTAATGTAAAACAATGTACTAAGTATGCACACAATGGACATACATAGCATGAAAAGTAATGAAATCATGTACTATAATGTACTAACAAACATAGCAGGTATATGATGTGAAAACAGGAAAGCATGAAAGTAACAAGTAGGCACATGTGTTTCACCCCAAAACAGTTTGGAAACCAGTAAAAGAGGGGTTCTATGTACTCACTTGAGATTGTTCAGTAGTCCTAAGATAACCACCAAGCAATGCTAGAGATCTCGGAATTAAACGGCACCTAATATAGGTAACTATGTTAATAAACCGGACCTAAATCGGAGGATCGGATAGAATGACGGTTTGTAAACCAAACAAGTGTAGAGACTCGTGTCATTTGGTTTAACAAAGCCTACATACTAAATGAAACCTAACATAAATGATTACGACCCATTACGACCCGTTTAGGTAGCTTATGCTACTTTAACGCGTCGTTCGCGTAAAACGCGTTCGGACCGCCTAACTAGTCCTATGACAAGTGTTATATGCCTAAACATGTTACATAATCAGTTATGTGACAAAAGTTTAGGTTACATATGCTTAATTACCAATTATACATGAAAAGGGTATTCTGGTAATTTACCTAAGGCATATAAACTACCTATCATACAACTACTCAAACGATGTGACCATAGGGTATAACCTCGGAAGGTTATTCCCTACCTACTATGGTCACCTAATGTATTTGGTCGGATCCTAATGATCGACCAAACTGGGTCGGGTTCGAAGGTATAAGCGATTTATTAGATCGCTTACCCTACGACCCTAGACAACGTGGTAATCAGTAGGCATAGTCCCAAGGGACTATAACCATCGTGATTACAATCACGTTGCGAAGTTCAAACGAACTTCGCATTGACCATAAGCTGGTCAACGCTGAAAGTCAAACAAAGTTTGACTTTCGGACTCGAAAAGCAATAAAAGAAAGAAAAGAACCAAAGAATACTTACGAAGGGTCCGTGAATGCTAATCTAGATCGAAATAACTCAGGTATGAAACAATGGTTCCAACTTAGAGTCTTTAAGATCAGATTCTAGTGATTTTGAAGCAATGGGGGGTGGGGTATTTATAGTTTTCGGGTAACCGTTAAGATCGTTTCATGGAAACCGTGCTCGAATCCTACCCGTACAAGTGTTGCAAAGTTATGGTAGCCTAAAAATGGTCCTAAATCAGCTGAAAGGTCAAGTTAGAACTTGTGGTTGTGGTTAAAACAGCTGGAATATGCTGACTGCTCATTCTTATCTGTTCTGTTAGTCTTATGCAGCCCGCTTCAGGACATGCATAAACTCAGGCGGGCCGCCTGGCCCTTCTGATCAGCATATAACTTTCAAAAATGGCAGTTTCAGCCCCTGCACGTGTTTAAGGCCATTTCTGACACTTCTAAGGCCCGTAAAGCCAAATTTAAGGCCCTAAAATGATGCCTAAACATTGTGGACATGAAACATGTTCAAAAATATGTCTGATGTCAGTTCGTTTGGTCGTACGAACGCGATGTTCGCTTAATTACGACGGAATGCGCACAAGCGCGAAAAACGGTCCAAATGACGCAACGAATGGATTTTTCTCATGCCAAAAACTAAAATAAAATATTTTAGTGCTTACATAAATTTTTGGATGTCCAGATGTATTCAGAACGTAAGTTATGCGCGAAAGTGCAAACTTGTGCACTTTTTGACACTTTTAGTCCCTGAATGACCCAAAAGTTTATTTTAGCGCACCGAACCCCTTAAAGCCTATTTCTAAGCTACGTAAAGGATATTTAAGGTGTGTTTAACTTATGGTCATGTTCTGGAATGTTCGTTACAGTTCAAATTGGCATACTTTCGCAGTTTGTCAAGTTTAGTCCCTGTAAGCGAATTAACTTGTTTTTGACATACCAAAGCCTTCAAAACTTATTTCTAAGTTATGTAAAGGTTATTTAAGGTATGTTAAGTATATGTTGATGTTCCGGAGTATTTCTCGCATTAAACTGATTACGTTTACTCATCAGTTTGCGTATAATTCTCCAGAAAGCGATGTAGAGTTTGAAATTACATAAAAGTCAAAACATGAAAAATGTAAAACACAACCAAACAAACATTGGAATCAAATAACATTGTTTTATTGATAATAGAACTGTTCATAGTGATTACAAGCACAGTTGTTACATTGCTGGTCTGCAAGGTCCTTACGGACCGTATGGGGATGTGCTTACGGTCCGTAAGCCACCACCAGCACAACAGAAATGGAAAAACATTGAATCTGGTCTTTTCCACTTGTCGCAATGGTTTTTAACCCTTGATTTGCATACTAAGCACTGGTATTCCATGTACCCTAGTTTATCAAAACCACTAGCCCACATGTATGGCTTAGATCTTTCCCTCTTTAGCAAGAAACGATCCTAACGGTTTTGCGAAAACTATATAAAGCCATGCCCTCCTTCCATTTTCTGCACCCTTGATCTGAATTACACTCTAGGTTGGAGCCTTTGCTTCATACCTAAGTGTTATAGATCAAGTTCTCCCTAGCAAGGACCCTTTGTAAGCTTCTTTCATTCTTTTATCGCTTTTCGAGCGTGAAAGTCAAACAGTGTTTGACTTTCTGCTTTGACCACGAGTTGGTCAACACAAAGTTCGTTTGAACTTTGCAACGTGAGCGTAATCACGATGGTTATAGTCCCTAGTGACTATACCTATTGATTACCACGTTGACTAGGCGTAGTGACGAGTCGTAGTTTCGGTCAAAATGTGCATTTAAGTGTATTTTGCAACCAAACTACTCTTGGGTATAAAAACACTTTGTTTTGATATCAAAATCTGTTTTCTAACTTAGTTAAACATGTTCCAACATGTTTAGCTCGTCGCTTTTAGTCTTGTGCTTGTTTAGAGTCGTAAGTCAAGCGGTCTAAACAACCGCTTAGACTTTCGAACTCGACACGTTTGGTCGATCATTAGGATCCGACCAAGCATGTTTAGTGACCATAGTTGTATAGGGAATAACCTTCCAAGGTTATACCTTCTGGTCACCTAGTTTAAGTAGTTGTATGATAGGTAGTTTATATGCCTTAGGTAAATGACCAAAATGCCCTTTTCATGCATAATTGGATTTTAAGCATATGTAATCTAAACATTTGTCACTTAACTGATTATGCAACACAATTAAACAAGTTAGGGCATATAATACTTGTCATAGGACTAGTTAGACGTCTCGAAAGCGCATTTGCTCGAACGACACATTAAAGTGGCGTAAGCTACCTTAATGGGTCGTAACGGGTCGAAAGCACTTAGGTTAGGTTCCGATTTAGAATGTAGGCTTTGTTAAACCATATCACATGAGTTCCAATATCATTTGGTTTACAAGACCTCATTCTGTCCGATCTTCCGATTTAGGTGTCGATTTATTTACTAGTGATTCGATTATTTGGTGCTGCTTGAGTTTCCTTGGTTTGATTGAGCTTGTTGAGTTCTTTAGATTGAGGATACTTTGCACTTCCATGTGAGTACATAGTTCCCCTATTTTACTTTTTTCAGTTGTTTTGGTGTGATTCATATGTATTAAAACGATTTCGATATTTAAACGATGGTTTCAAAAACGATTATGATAGTTTATATTAAACTAATGACGATTTCGATAATGTGAACAAACTTGTTGGACGTAGTTACATAACGAATGACATTCATTAACATTGATCAAGCCGACCAGTATTAGGTTATGGTACCATAGGATCTGACAAATCCCGTTGTCAGACTACACCCATGGTTATGTGTGGGGGTTATGTAGGTAACGACCGAATCTGATGATTGTTGACTTACCCTTTGGTGGTTTGTTAATGCGAGTTTCGAGATAGTCGAGTCATGAAGGTTTGAATGTTATTAGCGAGACGACCATAAGTAGTTTCACAGTTAAAACGAAAACGATTTTGGGACGAGTTAAACGATTTGATACGACTTAAATGAGATCAACGATTTGATTAAATGAATGCTTTTGGGTTGTGATTAGATAATGGGGTGGGTGTAGCATATATAAGTGCTCTTATCATATTACATTTCATGTCATTATTTAGTTCACTTGGGAAACGATTTTGAAACGATGTCACAAAACGAGGTTTTCGAAATGATATAAAACATACGAGTTTTATTAACGAGTTATTACGAGATGTTTTACAATTTGGTTTACTAAAACAAATGTTTTTGGGTTAAGAATCATGGCTACGAGGTTTTATAAACTATAATCGACTTGATTTGAGTTGATTAATGTAACACCTGGGTCACTGCGACCATCAAACAAATACCAAACCAATGAAATATTGTATTTCATACTTGGGATTTGTATAAATATGTGTATCAGTTGCACATATCAAATTTTGTTCAATTCCAAACTCTAAATCACTTTCTGGAAGGTTATACGCGCACCGATGCGTAAATATAACCAGTTTAATGCAACGAACACTCCGGAATAGTGAAATAGGCTTAACATACCTTAAATAACCTTTACATAACTTAGAAATAAGTTTTGAAGGCTAGGGTATGGCAAAATCAAGTTAAATTGCTTACTGGGACTAAAGTTGACAAACTGCGAAAGTATGCCAATTTGAACTGTAACAGACATTCCGGAACATGACCATAAGTTAAAAACTCCTTAAATATCCTTTATATAGCTAAGAAAGAGGCTTTGAGGGATTCGGTGTGCTAAAATAAACTTTTGGCTCATTCAGGGACTAAAAGTGTCAAAAAGTGCACAAGTTTGCATTTTCGCGCATAACTTACGTTCTGAATACATCCGGACATCCAAAAATTTATGTAAGCACTAAAATATTTTATTTTAGTGTTTGGCATAAGAAAAATCCATTCGTTGCGTCATTTGGATCGTTTTTAGCACTTATGCGCATTCCGTCGTAATTAAGCGAACATCGCGTTCGTACGACCAAACGAACCAACATCCGACATATTTTTGAGCATGTTTCATGTCCACAATGGTTAGGCATCATTTTAGGGCCTTAAAGTTGGCTTTACGGGCCTTGGAAGTGCCGGAAATGAGCTTAAACACGTGCAGGGACTGAAACTGTAAATTCTGAAACTTGTTGCTGATCAGACGAGGCCAGGCGGCCCGCCTGAGCCTTATGTGATCCTGAAGCAGGCCGCATCCGACTATCAGACCAGATTCATTGTTTTTAACAGCAGGTTGCAGCTGTTTGATTCTCACCCACACATTCTCAATTGCCTAGTCAGATGATAAGGATCATTTTTAGTCACCATAAGGTTCCGACACTTGTACGGATGCGATTAAAGCACGGTTTCCATGAAATGATCTTAACGGTTACCCGAAAACTATAAATACCCATCCACCCCCATTGCTAAACTCACTAGAATTCTGATTTGAGGAGCTCTAAGTTGAAACCATTGTTTCATACCTGAGCTACTTGGATTGGGATTAGCATTCGGGGACCCTTCGTAAGTATTCTTTCGTTCTTTTATTGCTTTTCGAGTCTTTTCGAGTCTGAAAGTCAAACTTTGTTTGACTTTCTGCGTTGACCAGTTATGGTCAATGCGAAGTTCGTTTGAACTTCGCAACGTGAGTGTAATCACGTTGGTTATAGTCCCTTGGGACTATGCCTACTGATTACCACGTTGTCTAGGGTCGTAGGGTAAGCGATCTGATAAATCGCTTATACCTTCGAACCCGACCCAGTTTGGTCGATCATTAGGATCCGACCAAATACATTAGGTGACCATAGTGTAGGGAATAACCTTCCGAGGTTATACCTTATGGTCACATCGTTTAAGTAGTTGTATGATAGGTAGTTTATATGCCTTAGGTAAATTACCAGAATACCCTTTTCATGTATAATTGGTAATTAAGCATATGTAACCTAAACTTTTGTCACATAACTGATTATGTAACATGTTTAGGCATATAACACTTGTCATAGGACTAGTTAGGCGGTCCGAACGCGTTTTACGCGAACGACGCGTTAAAGTAGCATAAGCTACCTAAACGGGTTCTAATGGGTCGAAAGCACTTAGATTAAGGTTTCATTTAGTATGTAGGCTTTGTTAAACCATAAGACACGAGTCTCTATACTCGTTTGGTTTACGAACCCTCATTCTATCCGATCTTCCGATTTAGGTCCGGTTTATTAATGTAGTTACCTATATTAGGTGTCGTTTGATATCCGTGATCTCTAGCTTTGCTTGGTGGTTATCTTAGGACTTCTGAGCAATCTCAAGTGAGTACATAGACCCCTCTTTTACTGTTTTCCAAACATTTTGGGGTGGAACACATGTGCCTACTTGTTACTTTCATGCTTTCTTATTTTCACATCATATACTTGCTATGTTTATTAGTACATTTATAGTACATGATTTCATTGTGTTTTATGCTACGTACGCCCATTGTGTGCATACTTAGTACATTGTTTTACATCACATCACATGCTATGTATGTCCATTTAGTACATGCTTAGTATATTATTTTACATTGCATCTCTGTTGCATATGTTCCAGTAACATATGGACACATTGTTTTACAGCTCTACCTTGTATGTTTACTCTAGCATACTAGGTACATTATCTTCATAAAACATGCTTACATTTTGGTATGACATTTGGTTTGTTTAAACTATACTATACATTCATTAACACCGATCATGCCGCTCGGTAGTAGGTAGTGGTACCATAGGACTTGACAAATCCCATTCCTGAAATCTCGGGTTTGTTTGGACGTAAGGAATGACCGAATCCGAATACATATTCTTTTGATAACCCATTTTTACATGGTTATCCGGCTGTCTCAAGGCTTGGATGTATGAATTTTCACAATACCGCATAAATGTTCATATTCAATATAGCATGCATATATTTTACAAAACATAACTTTTGATTTACTCAAAATACTTTGTTTTGTACATTTTTACTTATGGTTTAAGTAGTCTTATTTTACTTACCATACATAAACATTTGTTACACATTACTTGACTACTTTTGGACTATCAACATTTGACATGGTTTATACAAGGACTCTTGACAAGTGATTTAAGTAACGAGGCGTGTGTAATATGATACAAGCATGGTGGATACGCCGCTGGTACTTCCTATATATAAGTGCTTGTATGATATTACATATTGTAGCGTTATTTGAATCATTTCAATTTGAGACATATAACATTTTATACAAATAACATACTTTTCACAAGACATTGTTTTACAAAACAACTTATCTTTTACAAACTCATTTTACTTGGTTATTCATTTAACCATACATTATTCTCTTACTTATACTTATCATCTGATCTTATTGCTTTTTCAAACGATTTACAAAACAAAGCAAACTACAAGGTTCATGACTAAACATTTTCTTAAACATAAGTCATGAATCTCATTTTCACAAAACCTATGTATCTCACAGGCATTTTTATGCTGACGTACCTATTTTCACATGTGTTTTCAGGAGATGATGCATAGGATTTATCAAGATACACTTAGGTGGACTTGGGCCTTAGCGACAATAAAAGATGCAAGACTAGTTATTTATGTTATGTTTCTTTGATTGTCAAGACATTGTAACTACTTTAATCAATAAAACAATATTTCAATTTCCATGTGTTATGAAACAATGATTCTGTTACAACACTCCCCGACGTTTTCCGCCACGTTTTGTTGTTCTACGTGGTCGGGGTGTGACAGAAAAGTTGGTATCAGAGCTCATGGTTATAGGGAATTAGGTTATTAGTAATACTTTGACCTAGTCTATAACCTTCCTAGGACCCTAACGCGAGTTTACTTGCGTTTAGTCATAAAACAATACTGTCACCTATCCTTAGGCGACGATCACAACAAGAACACAAATTTCAAAACCGCTTTGAAAACTAATCATCTGTTCTAGGATGATTGATTACTAGGTTTTGAACCCTCTATTGTAAGGTTTTGAACTCTCTGTTATATGGTTTTGAACCCCTTTGAATTTTTCAAAATCTCATCAAGGTTTTGGGTTTTAAATAATGTGAACACTTGCAAACTGGAAGGGTGAATGCCTGTATTCTGGGTTTTCTGTCTAGGCAAGCACTTCGTATACATCTCATCAGACGCGAGACCAGTTGTGCTTACCTGGGAATTCTTGGGATGAGTGTTCACTTATAGGCGAGCATGTCTTCAGTGATACATTAATAAGACCTGTTTACTTTGATTAGTCACCGTCTCATTTGTTTGCCTTAGGTAACAAACAAATGATCGCAAATTTTCATTCATTACCATTCTGTATTGATGTTTCAATAACCTTTCACTTGTTTCTTCCTATGTCCTTCTTTTCTTCTAGTATGTCTCTTCCTCTCAGCAACGGTCAAATGTCCGAACAAACAGCCAAATTTGCCCAACAAATGGGCGAAGTGATTCTGAAGTCTGTGGATTTAGGCATTGCCATGTCTCGTTTCAACAATGAAGCCTCTCGTCTCAACAATGAAGCCACTCAAGAGTCACCAAAGGAAGCAGAAGTCAAGTCAGCACCATCAGCCAAGAAACCAACAGAGGAATCAAAGACCATGGATGAACGATCCCCTAAGAAGTCAAGGAAGCGAAAGGCTTCTCAGAACTCTGCCATGATCGCTTACAATGGTCAAGCCATCCCCAACCAACCAGCTCAACCCCCTGCTAGGAAGCCGTACAATGGAACTGCACCCTTGTGCAACCAATGTAGCCTTCATCATCACCCTAGTGTGAAGTGCCGCAAATGCCAGATTTATGGACTTATAGGTCATACAGCAAGGGTTTGCCCAACTGCAGTTGTACCAAATCAAGCTAGCGACAATCCTGCTCAAGCTCGTTTCTCACGAGGGTCTTGCTACAACTGTGGTGAGATGGGCCATTTCCTAAGGGATTGCCCAAAGCTTGCTAATGCAAATCCAACCCACGGATGAGCAGTTGGCTGACTAGAAGATGTTGTTGTCTTATGCTTTTGTTTCTTCTATTTCTCGTAATGTGAAACAATCTGTTTTGTTTATAAATAAATTGTTGTTCACAATTCTGATATGCGAGTGTAGTTACAGGTGTGTATGACTTTTCCTATGATACCTACATCAAGGAACTATGTTCCTTACAAACTACTCTTGTGATTTCTCCCTTTCAAATGATCGCTCATGATTCCCTCGAAAATTTTAAGTACTCGTTTCACTCTAAGAAACAAAGTACAGAAAATAAAGTGACATTATGAGTAATCATGCTTCTGCACAGCTGTGCCTTTGAATCCTTGGTTAGATAACTGAGGGTATTTTCAAATCTCATACCCATTACGTTTTGATTTTTCAACATATACAGTACAAGTATTTCAAAAACAATCTTCATGATCTCAAAACATTTCATATAGTTTGAAAACAATTTTTCTAAATGCAATGTCTATGTTATTACAAAAACATTGGCCATGTTATCAAAACCAACCTTCATAATTTCAAAATATTTCATATAGTCTGAAGACAATATTAACACAGTACATTCTCTTATCAAGTGCATGATTTCGAAAAGCATCATTCATGTTTTTCAAAAACCTTATACATAATTCCAAAATTCATCTCGCAAGATTTTAAAACATTTTTATAAATATATTTACCTAGTACACCTACTTTATGATTTCAAAAGTATTATATATAAGGTTTCAAAAACGTTAAACACATTTTTCTTAAAAGAACCCCATGCATAGTTTTCAAAAATATTTTCCACATACATTGACTTAACTTTCAAATTTCGCTTCATATGTCGCCTTGGCATATCTAGCATCTCAACTTCATAAGCATTCTTACTTCATGTTTTGCCATAAGCACATCCAGTGCAAGGTTTCAAACATCTTCAACTTCTAAAAATCCATATAGGATCTTTTTATCTTCACATTTAGATCCTTGTAGATGATCATCATTCAAATCAGAGTCCTTGATTGGATTCCTTATGTACCTGAATTCGAACATTTCGGTTCCTTATAATCGAGATCGAATTTCTATTTTAAAAAAAAAAATCTTTCTATCTTTATAGATAGATTCTTGTAAATGTTTAAAGTGCCAAATGAAATCCACGAGATGGATTCCTATTGTACTTTAAATGCATGTGCTCTGTCAACAAAACAAATTAACAAATAAACAATCTTTGTGGTTATACGACTATGTGTTTATTCATCTTATGTTTTCTTTTATGCATTTTTTTGTGTTTTTATACTCTGGATATTTGTTATCCAAATCCTCGTAGAATCTTTCATATCTTCATATGAGGGGTTCGTAGTAGGATATTCAAAAAGGTACTACCTTAAATCCTTAATGGGCTTCTATGTAATAGTTAAGACCCTTGGGTTATATAGTACCATTCCATGTTTCATAAGAGATCCTTTTAGTGGTCTAGTCTAAAAGATTGATTCACAATTTGGTTAAAGAACGACATCTAGTGATGTAGCTGAACAGATTCCTTGATAGTCTATTTAGATCATTTATTGATTTAATTAAAAGGACTCTATGGCGGTCTAGTCACACTCATCACAGGATTGTTCATTTGGTTTTACCCTACATATTATAAAATAGACTGTGTGAACTGTGCAAGGAATTGTCTAATTATGGACGCGTACATAATTATGAAATTTAGTGCACAGAAACCCAGTAAGATTTATTATGTGTAAGAACCGATAGTGACAACAATAACAAAATGAGAACGATGTAATGGAGGTACGGTGGACGCACCAATGACGCTTCATATACTTGTATATAAGTATCCCTCTTACATTGCAAGCATAATGTTATTAAGGTTACTAGAAGTTCAAAACCCTAACCAATGTTGTTCGATCTTTTCAACTTCATGTTTTAAACCCTCACAAGTTTCCTCTAAATAAATTTCGGGACGAAATTTCCTAAAGTAGGGGAGACTATAACACCTGGGCCACTGCGACCATCAAACAAATACCAAACCAATGAAATATTGTATTTCATACTTGCGATTTGTATAAATATGTGTATCAGTTGCACATATCAAATTTTGTTCAATTCCAAACTCTAAATCACTTTCTGGAAGGTTATACGCGCACCGATGCGTAAATATAACCAGTTTAATGCAACGAACACTCCGAAATAGTGAAATAGGCTTAACATACCTTAAATAACCTTTACATAACTTAGAAATAAGTTTTGAAGGCTTGGGTATGGCAAAATCAAGTTAAATTGCTTACAGGGACTAAAGTTGACAAACTGCGAAAGTATGCCAATTTGAACTGTAACAGACATTCCGGAACATGACCATAAGTTAAAAACACCTTAAATATCCTTTATATAGCTTAGAAATAGGCTTTGAGGGATTCGGTGTGCTAAAATAAACTTTTGGCTCATTCAGGGACTAAAAGTGTCAAAAAGTGCTCAAGTTTGCATTTTCGCGCATAACTTACGTTCTGAATACATCCGGACATCCAAAAATTTATGTAAGCACTAAAATATTTTATTTTAGTGTTTGGCATAAGAAAAATCCATTCGTTGCGTCATTTGGATCGTTTTTAGCACTTATGCGCATTCCGTCGTAATTAAGCGAACATCGCGTTCGTACGACCAAACGAACCAACATCCGACATATTTTTGAGCATGTTTCATGTCCACAATGGTTAGGAATCATTTTAGGGCCTTAAAGTTGGCTTTACGGGCCTTGGAAGTGCCAGAAATGAGCTTAAACACGTGCATGGACTGAAACTGTAAATTCTGAAACTTGTTGCTGATCAGACGAGGCCAGGCGGCCCGCCTGAGCCTTATGTGATCCTGAAGCGGGCCGCGTCCGACTATCAGACCAGATTCATTGTTTTTAACAGCAGGTTGCAGCTGTTTGATTCTCACCCACACATTCTCAATTGCCAAGTCAGATGATAAGGATCATTTTTAGTCACCATAAGGTTCCGACACTTGTACGGATGCGATTAAAGCACGGTTTCCATGAAATGATCTTAACGGTTACCCGAAAACTATAAATACCCATCCACCCCCATTGCTAAACTCACTAGAATTCTGATTTGAGGAGCTCTAAGTTGAAACCATTGTTTCATACCTGAGCTACTTGGATCGGGATTAGCATTCGGGGACCCTTCGTAAGTATTCTTTTGTTCTTTTATTGCTTTTCGAGTCTTTTCGAGTCTGAAAGTCAAACTTTGTTTGACTTTCTGCGTTGACCAGTTATGGTCAATGCGAAGTTCGTTTGAACTTCGCAACGTGAGTGTAATCACGTTGGTTATAGTCCCTTGGGACTATGCCTACTGATTACCACGTTGTCTAGGGTCGTAGGGTAAGCGATCTGATAAATCGCTTATACCTTCGAACCCGACCCAGTTTGATCGATCATTAGGATCCGACCAAATACATTAGGTGACCATAGTGTAGGGAATAACCTTCCGAGGTTATACCTTATGGTCACATCATTTAAGTAGTTGTATGATAGGTAGTTTATATGCCTTAGGTAAATTACCAGAATACCCTTTTCATGTATAATTGGTAATTAAGCATATGTAACCTAAACTTTTGTCACATAACTGATTATGTAACATGTTTAGGCATATAACACTTGTCATAGGACTAGTTAGGCGGTCCGAACGCGTTTCACGCGAACGACGCGTTAAAGTAGCATAAGCTACCTAAACGGGTTGTAATGGGTCGAAAGCACTTAGATTAAGGTTTCATTTAGTATGTAGGCTTTGTTAAACCATATGACACGAGTCTCTATACTCGTTTGGTTTACGAACCCTCATTCTATCCGATCTTCCGATTTAGGTCCGGTTTATTAATGTAGTTACCTATATTAGGTGCCGTTTGATATCCGTGATCTCTAGCTTTGCTTGGTGGTTATCTTAGGACTTCTGAGCAATCTCAAGTGAGTACATAGACCCCTCTTTTACTGTTTTCCAAACATTTTGGGGTGGAACACATGTGCCTACTTGTTACTTTCATGCTTTCCTGTTTTCACATCATATACTTGCTATGTTTATTTGTACATTTATAGTACATGATTTCATTGTGTTTTATGCTACGTACGCCCATTGTGTGCATACTTAGTACATTGTTTTACATCACATCACATGCTATGTATGTCCATTTAGTACATGCTTAGTATATTATTTTACATTGCATCTCTGTTGCATATGTTCCAGTAACATATGGACACATTGTTTTACAGCTCTACCTTGTATGTTTACTCTAGCATACTAGGTACATTATCTTCATAAAACATGCTTACATTTTGGTATGACATTTGGTTTGTTTAAACTATACTATACATTCATTAACACCGATCATGCCGCTCGGTAGTAGGTAGTGGTACCATAGGACTTGACAAATCCCATTCCTGAAATCTCGGGTTTGTTTGGACGTAAGGAATGACCGAATCCGAATACATATTCTTTTGATAACCCATTTTTACATGGTTATCCGGCTGTCTCAAGGCTTGGATGTATGAATTTTCACAATACTGCATAAATGTTCATATTCAGTATAGCATGCATATATTTTACAAAACATAACTTTTGATTTACTCAAAATACTTTGTTTTGTACATTTTTACTTATGGTTTAAGTAGTCTTATTTTACTTACCATACATAAACATTTGTTACACATTACTTGACTACTTTTGGACTATCAACATTTGACATGGTTTATACAAGGACTTTTGACAAGTGATTTAAGTAACGAGGCGTGTGTAATATGATACAAGCATGGTGGATACACCGCTGGTACTTCCTATATATAAGTGCTTGTATGATATTACATATTGTAGCGTTATTTGAATCATTTCAATTTGAGACATATAACATTTTATACAAATAACATACTTTTCACAAGACATTGTTTTACAAAACAACTTATCTTTTACAAACTCATTTTACTTGGTTATTCATTTAACCATACATTATTCTCTTACTTATACTTATCATCTGATCTTATTGCTTTTTCAAACGATTTACAAAACAAAGCAAACTACAAGGTTCATGACTAAACATTTTCTTAAACATAAGTCATGAATCTCATTTTCACAAAACCTATGTATCTCACAGGCATTTTTATGCTGACGTACCTATTTTCACATGTGTTTTCAGGAGATGATGCATAGGATTTATCAAGATACACTTAGGCGGACTTGGGCCTTAGCGACAATAAAAGATGCAAGACTAGTTATTTATGTTATGTTTCTTTGATTGTCAAGACATTGTAACTACTTTAATCAATAAAACAATATTTCAATTTCCATGTGTTATGAAACAATGATTCTGTTACAACACTCCCCGACGTTTTCCGCCATGTTTTGTTGTTCTACGTGGTCGGGGTCTGACAATTAATCATGTTGCAATACACTTTTCAAAACGAGGTTTGTACTTTTGACACTTGTAGTTTAATGAGGTACTACAACATATAAACGAGCCATGAATCTGACACTCTCACAAAACCTATGTGCTCGCAAGCATTTCTTTGCTGACTTTGTTTTTACATCTGTTTCAGGGAATGTTGCTTGATATTGATTGCTAGGAAGCGTGTTCACTTAGGATCTGGACGTGGCCTTAGTGACATAAAAACAATGATAGACGATATGTAACTTGTTTGTTTGGTTTTAAAACAATGTAAATTATTCTATAAATCAATAAAAGAAACATTTGATTACCATGGTTGTGGAACAATAATTCTGTTACAACACTCCCCGACGTTTCCGCCGTGGTTTCGTTGTTTTAACGCGGTCGGGGTGTGACACAGTCTATGCAGTACTGCGGATCGGATGACTATCCGATCGATTTGCCATCCGATCAGATGAACCATCACATATAAAGATCAGAATAGAACAAGTCTTGTGCATTTGGATCGGATGGCCATCCGATCGGATTGCCATCCGATCGGAATGTCACTCGATCCATGTGACAGACAATTCAGTACCATTGACAAGTCAACCAATGAGTGAGTGATATAGATCAGATGGCTATCCGATCGGATTTCTACTCGATCATTGACATGAAGTCACATTGATGAACAGTCTTTACAAAGTGTGATGTGGATCGGATGGCCATCCGATCGGATTGCCATTCGATCATTGGCATGAGATAAACAGACATATGAATGTGTGTTTTGGATCGGATGGCTATCCGATCAGATTGCCATCCGATCGAGATGGCATTCTATCCAAACCAACTTGTTAACAGGTAAGGCACAAATTTCAAGATAACACTTAGAAAAATTTTAAACATGTAATGTGCATTGGATCGGATGGCTATCCGATTGGATAGCTATCCTATCGAACTCCCACTCGATCATCAGACCATGAAGAACACTTTGAGTGATTCAAGAACATCAAAATTTTTTCTAACTTTTTCTCAAAATTGAACACTCTTTCACGTAGAGTTTTCGCCGATTTACAAAACCCTATGTTCAGTTTTCTCTAACTTGGCCTAGATCTGCTTACCTTTCCCATTGTGAAGGTTGAGCATGCCAACAATACAATGTAATGTGGAAAACAAGAATGCAAGAATCAGTAAAGAACAATTTGAGAGTGTTTGGCAGTGGAACGAGTGACACTTCGATCGAATGAGTTTGACCATTTTGACCAAAGACCATCTATATATACCACTGACCAAGTGTCGGATGGCCGTCCGATCGGATTTCCATCCAATTGGATTGTCATCCGATCCAAACACCTCTTTGACTTGATGTTTTGACCTTTTGACTTTTTGACGTTTTATCGAGTTTGGTCAGTTTTTAGAAATCCACTTAAGTATCTAGGTCCAAGTTAATGACCCTAGGCACTTAATTTGCCTACCAAGCCCAAGTTAATGACCTTGGTTGACCCGAAACGAAACAACTGACAATTTATTCAAACTTTTTAAACACATTTTCATGAAAATTTCACAAGTGTCAACTTAATGAACTTGTTTTGACTTTGAATTTACCGAATTTTTCAAGATTAGCTCCCAACCTTGTTGTCCAGTTTAGAAACTTCCTGCTCTACTTCATGACTGAGAGTCTGAAGATCTGCTTTCGACCTTTGTTTGTCGAGAAAATAAAGCAGAAAATGTAAAATCTTTTTGGGATTTTAACGAAAGTTTTAACTAGAACATAATGAAATCTTTTTGGGTTTTTGACTAACTATGAAATGAAATGAAGTAAAGTAAATATTTACAAACATATTTTTGGTGAGCGTGTTAGGGGATCATATCAGCTACCGACAAGTTACAAGTATCGTTGAGCATGATTACACACTAAGTATTAAACAATTCACTTAGATTGCCGATACACTGATCCTTTTTAAATTTTCACACAAATTTCAATTTATTCAGGATACGATTTAGTGTTTTAGAAGCTTAACTTATACGTATGTCCCACCTCAGAATATACTCTCGTATCCAGACTTCTATATTCAGTCTTACAGGTGAACTCATGTAACTTGTAACTTGTCGTGAGAGCAACAGATGTTTGCTTCTTACACTGCCAAGTGACCAGTCAGGGTCCGAAGAATTGGCATCCTGCAGTTGTTGATTTCGCGCTGAGCTTACAGCATCCGTAATCAGAATCGGAGCATCCTTCGAGCGTGAAGTCACCGTCTTTGGGATACCACAACCCCAGGCTTGGGGTTCCTCTCAGGTAGCGTAGAATCCTCTTGACAATAGACATGTGCGAGGCTCTTGGACTCGACTGATATCGGGCTGCGAGGTAAGTTGGGTACATTATATCAGGCCTCGATGCTGTCAAATACATTAGCGAGCCAATCATTGAGCGGTATAGTGTTTCGTCGACCTTCTCTTCGGTGAGATCAGGGTTGATACCTTGATTTGTTGCTAATGGGCTGGATATTGGTGCAGTCTCGGACATCCCAAATTTCTCCAGAACGACGTAAACGTACTTTGTCTGATGTATGAAGGTTCCCTCAGGCATTTGATCGACCTGTAGCCCTAAGAAGAACTTCATCTCACCCATCGACGACATCTCGAACTTCTGCTTCATCACTTTCTCAAAATCTTTGCAGAGTTCTTCGTTTGTTGACCCAAAAATAATGTCATCAACATATATCTGAATGATCAGAAGATGACCATCGACTTCCTTCGTGAAGAGGGTAGCATCCACCTTTCCTCGGATAAAACCGTTGGCAAGCAAATGTTGAGAGAGCGTGTCGTACCGGGCTCTCGGGGCCTGATGGAAACCATACAGCGAATCGGATCCGTAAAGCCCGGTGGCTGTCTGACATAGACCTCCTCCTTCACTTCTCCGTAAAGGAACTCCAATTTGACATCTAGCTGGTATACTTTGAAACCTTTCCATGAAGCAAAAGCAAGGAAAATTCTGAAAGCTTCGAGTCGAGCAACTGGAGCGTAAACCTCTGTGAAGTCTATCCCTTCTTGCTGACTAAAACCCTAGACCACGAGTCGAGCTTTGTTTCTGACAATAACTCCTCGGTCGTCTCTTTTGCACTTAAACACCCACTTTGTGTTTATTTTTCTGTGACCGTCAGGCACCTCTACAAGCTTCCATACTCCAAGTTTTTCGAATTGACTCAACTCCTCTTGCATAGCAATTACCCACGACTCCTCCATCAGTGCTTCTTTGTACGTCCGTTGTTCAATCTACGAAATAAAGCAACTGAGTGAGAATTCAGTTTGTAGTGGAGTTATTTTAGTATAAAAGCAAGTAAGCCGTTGGTCAATTTGACTTCTAGTGCGAACTCCTGATTGCAGCTCTCCTATAATCAACTCCTCGGGGTGGTATGAAAGAGTCCTCAACATAACTTCACCAGGAACATCCACCTCGCCTTCCAAATTAGTAACATTCTGATCCGCAACTTGTTCACTGTCAAGAACTGTCTGATCTGAAGATTGGATCTGCTCCCCGTCAGATTCTGAATCACCACGATCAAAAGTAGGATTATTATCAGATTCTGAATCATCATTGACTGCCGTCTGATTTTCTGGAGAAGGCTCACGTTCCGAAGTAGTCAGAGTTTGCTGAACTTCATCATTCTCTCCAGCATGACTGGGACCAGCTTCATCATTGTTGGAAGTTTGTTGTTGACGTGTAGAAGACCTTGCTGGAAATCTTCCCTGAGATGATTCATATTCTCGTAAAATATCCAAATCATCAAAGAACTCTAGCTCTTCTTCTAACTCGAATGAATCCCATAAGGTATCGTAGTTGAATCGCCATTAGTCTGCGGGCTTCTGTGGAGGCATTGTGTAGCCTTGACATTCAACGTGTTGTGCTTCGATGATCCGCTTGAGACTTGGAACAAAAACTCTTCTGAGTGGACTGGCATACCCCACAAAGATACCTTCTATGCTCTTTGAACCAAATTTGCCATCGGGATCTAGAACAGTGCAGGGTGACCCGAACGGCTCTAAATACTCGAGATTATGCTTGCGATTGTTGATCAACTCGAAACATGTTTTGTTGTGTTTCTTCACAGTAAGTACCTGGTTGAGTGTATAGCAAGCGGCTGATACTGCTTCTGCCCAGAAATTAATCGGTAACTTTAAATCAGCAAGCATCGTTCTCGCCGTTTCGATCAGTGTTCTATTCTTTCTTTCTGCGACTCCATTCTGTTGTGGAGTATAAGGTGCGCTGAACTGTTGCAATATACCTCGTCGATCACAGAATTCTTCCATTCTGTTGTTCTTGAATTCCGTACCATTGTCGCTTCGTAATCTGCGTATGCGGGCTCGGTATAAATTTTCTATCTTTCTGAATAATCTCAACAAACTCTCAAATGTCACGTATTTTGACTTCAGGAACGTCACCCACGAGAATCTCAAATAGTCATCAGTGACCACTAAGCAATAAAGATCACCTGTAATACTCTTGACATTCACAGGTCCGAAGAGATCCATTTGAAGTCTTTCCAGTGGCTTCGAGCCTGAGTTCATCTTTTTACCAGGATGGGATTTCTTTCGTTGTTTTCCTTTTATAGAACTGATACACTCCCCCTCAAGATGAAAACTCTTCACATGAACGCCTTTTACTAAATCATTATGTACCAGATAGTTCATCTTGCATAGGTGAATGTGGCCTATTTTTCAGTGCCACAGCTCTGACTCCTTTTCAGTAGCTCTTGATACGAAGCACTATGGTTGACCCGTTGTAGTCGTAGCAATGCTCATATCCAACACGTACAGATCATTAACCCTCGATGCTCGCATGATGATCCACTCCTCAGGGATGACAAACCCCAGCTTCAGAATCAGATATTCTTTGTCAGGGAAGTGAGTAGAATACATCTTGTCACAGATTTGAGAAATGCTAAGAAGGTTGTTCTCCAGCTCGGCTATGTAGTTGACTCTTTCAAATGTAATGACTCCATTTGACAATGTTCCTTTCCCAATAATACGTCCTCCTTGATTTCTTGCGAAACCGACTTATCCACCGTTGAACCCTCTAACATCGTATAACAGGGTCTTTCTCCCTGTCATGTGCCGGGATGCTCCACTATCCATAATCTACCTTGAGATAGATCTCGGGAGCTCCTTCACATTTCATAAACGTTTAGTTAGATTTTGAAGCAACCCAAACCTCCTTCGACTCAGGTAGCTTGATGTGGGTTATTGTGGTGTACAATGGTGGGAAATTTTTGTCATTCATTTTAAGACTCTCTTTAGCAACCTCAACCTCTTTATACAAAAAGAATTCATTTTTCAGAGGTTGACCAGATGGTTGGTCTTTCTTTGGAACATACTTCTTCCCTGGAGGGGTAGAAGTTTGTTTCTCAAGTTTCTCGTAAAATTCAAAGGTACATTCATTTTAACCGGTGTGGTTGAAGATGATTGTTTTGCAGAATCAAAAACCTTTGATTTTGGAACACTTGATGTCTTAGCCTTAGATTTTGGCTTCCAAGTATGTTGTGGAGAAGCGACCCGTTTGTAAAATTTATCAGTTTTCTTTACCGGCTGTTTTACGGGTTCAGTTTTAACTTTGATGTTTTCATTTTTCAAAATTTTCTTCTCAACAAACATTGGTGCGTTGCTTTTGACATCATTTTTCTTTCTTGGATTCTCAACAACCACATACTTAGGTTTTGAGTTGGTGCACTTTCGTGCAATGTGTCCAACTTCATTGCATTTGAAGCATGTTCGGGTGTCTGCTTCTCGACTTCTCCCTTCAGTCTGAGGCTGTGAGGCCTTCTTTGCAAAAAATTCTTCATTTGTTTTTTAAAAGATTTCCGACTCTTGCTCAGAAAGTGAGCTTGAGCTCTTAACAAATGCTTTCTTTTTGACAAACTTTTTGTTTTGAAAGTTCCTCTTTTGAGTGTTCTTACCACCCTGATAACCACCCGACCATCTGTTTTGGTTGTTATTGTTAAAACGTGGTGCTACAACAGGTTTCTTATAGTAAGATTTGTCTCGTTCAAAGTTCAACAATCTTTTGGAACTCTTTAATCCCTCAATCTTAGAAACTTCAATCTCCATAAGTTTGAAAACTTGTTTCAACTTATCGACATTCAAATTTTCAATTGGAAACTCATTGTCCGAGTACAGCTTATCTGATCCAGACATCTTGTACATGACAAGAGTAGGTTCGTCATTTGAGTTGTTCTTGGATTTTGGTTTTGGAAGATAGTTGTTCAGAAAACATTCTTCATCTTCAGTCGAATCATTGTCAGATTTTAAAATATTTTCAACCACATTTTTTACGACTTCAAATTGAACACTATCTTCATCAGATGATGAAGTGAATGTGACATCAATTGTTTCTGGCAATTTTACATCATTTGTTTTCTCATTTGTTTCAACTTTCATTAACCAACCCGAATTGTTTCTTCGAAAAATTATTGAGCACAGGTGGTGGAACTTGATGATAACCCACCCCTGTTCCATCCGAGTACACATCTTCACCAGCTTTGTTCTTCCCGATTGGTTTAGGAACTATGTGTTGAAGAACAAAGCTCGCAGAGTTGTAACTATTCAATTTCAGATCGATTCTTTCATTCTCTATCTTAGCTTCCTGGAACTGAAGCTTAAGACTTGCGATCTCGTCCAACTGTTGGTTGATTTATTTTTCCTTTACCTGAAGAACTCCAGACAAATGAACATTTTCTTTGTAAGTTTTACCATTTCGCTCATCAGAATCTTTTATCATTCTTTTCAGCTTCTCATAATTTTCAGAAATTTGTCTGTTTTCAAGAATTAACTTCTCATTTTCTTTCTTAAAACGTTCAACATCAGTTTTATCTTTTTCAATCTTTTCGTTTAATTCTTTAATTCTTTCATTTGAAGCTCTAAGAAGTTTATATCGATTTAAAACTTGTGTTTCAACCATGTTGACTTTTTCAACCAGATCTTTGATCGTTTTGTTTGAGAGATACGCATGTGTGCTGCAGACTTTGCACTCTTTTGTGCAATTTGTGCAAACACTTTCTGTGTTAGCACAATCAGTCTTACCTGATTCATTGTTTGAACCACTACTAGTGACCTTGCTTGTTGACTCAGACGTAGATTTGGAATCTACCTCGAGTTCCTTTGCCATAAGAACTTTGTAGGCCATTGTTGTCAGGTTTTTTGCCATCATTTTCTTTGTGGTGTCAATGATCCCATCGTCTACCTTCATTGACTTTAGCCTTTCTTCTTCGGCTTTCTTTGCAGCATCTGTTAGTGCATATGTCTGTTGACTTTGTTTTGTATCGAGTCATGTAACTAGAATAGATACACCAGGACACGTTGTACGAGAGAAACAGGAAACATACCTGAACTAGCCACCTCACACGAAGTGGCTAGGCCACCTCGCACGAGGTGACCAAGTTCATGGGGTATGGCCAGGTCGTGCGACCTGGGCCAGCTCGTGTGGACTGGTTCGTGCGGTCTGGCATCTCCTATATATATATGTGGTCTTGGGTCTTCATTTGTAACTTTTGGATTCCGGTAGCGAAGCTCTGCCGAAATGTCGCTTGCTCGTGTAACTTTGTCAAATTAATACAATCGACATTTAAAGTGATTCTACAAGCAAATCTAGCTGGTATAACATCAATACATCTGATTCCGCCTTTCGTATTGATCGAGAACTCTTCTGATCCACTCATTTGATCGAATCTCGATCCTACAAGTGGTATCAGAGCTCAGGAGGAAGAGGTCTTACCATTTCAGCTTGTTTTCACGGATAAAACTGATTTCTACTCATTTCTACCCACTTTTCTATACTTTTTCATCAAATTTACTGAGTTTTTACGGTTAAAATGATTTGATTTCGTGATATAACACGTGAAACATTGGTTTAAACAATCTGTGAACAAATTGGACGGTAAATCTACCTAAAAACTGGTAAAAATTTGACGAAATCATGAACTATTGAACTTAGAATTTTCAACAGAGTTGAATTTCTTTCCAAACCGTTTGATTTTTGAGACAAAACGTTTGAAATCTGCCCAAACCGTTTGAGAAACACCCAGATCATGTGAAAAGATTCCAGGTCGTTTGAAATTGGGCTCCAGGTCGCACGACCTGAATTCAAGTTGTGAGAAAAGTTTTCAGCTCGTTTGAAAGTGTCTCCAGGTCGCACGGTTTGAAAAACCAGAACGTACGGGGTGGTCAAATCGCTTAAAATTTCCAGATCGCTTGAGTTCAGGTCATACCAAATCCAGGTTGTACAAATCTCAGGTCGCACCAAATTCAGATTGTGCCAACTTCCAGGTCGTTTGAACTAATTCTTCCAGGTCGTGTGGTTTGAGGCTTCCAGCTCCTTCCAAACCCTCAGATCGTTTGAAAATTCTGTTATTGTGAACTCTCGATACCGAAACATGGAAAACGAATTCTATAACGCGTTCAGTACTACCTCAGCTACTGCAAGTTCAGTTGCTCAGAACGTAAACATGGAAAATGAAACGAGAACGTTGCAGAAACCCCCTAAGTTGATGAGCATTGAAGAATATTACAGTTGGCAAGAACGGTTTGAAAACTGGGTTCAAGCAAATCATCTAATGTCTTGGGTTTGTATTGAAACTAAGTACGTTCGACCTCGTTCTGATATGGGAGTTATAAAAATTATTTCTGAGTTTTCGGAAAAAGAGAGAGACATGTACAAGGCAGAAAAAATGATGATCAGTTTACTACAACAAGCTGTGAAAGAAGACATTTTCGTATTACTTCAACATGATGGTAGTGCACGTTCGATTTGGGAAGCACTTCGTACAAAATTCGAAGGAAGTACGTAGATGATCAAGAATAAAAAATCATTATTAAAGAAAGAATTTGAATTGTTTTCAAGTTTGCCGGGTGAAACTACAAAGACTCTTATTGAGAGATATTGTCATTTAGTGCGTTCAATGACCAGGTTGGATATCAATAAAGATCGAGAGGAATGGGTTGAAAAATTAGCCAATGCTTTACCTCAAAATGAATGGGGTACATATCTTATGATTTTGAAGAATACCGGTGAGTATGATAGATTGTCAATTGCTCAATTCATTGAAAAACTTGAAGGACAAGATCTTGAACAACAAAAAAGATTGCTAGAATGAACAATTCAAGTGGTCAACAGGATATCAAGATGTATTTCAAAGGTAATGTTCAAAATGTTGAAGCTAGTCCAAAGATCCATACCGCTTTCAGCGCAGAAAATTTATCCAGATCACTCAATCAAAGTTCAATCAACAACAGTGGATTTTCTTCATATCCGAGTGTTAATCCTAATGTTTCAACTTCAAATTATCAGTCTCAAAGCTCAAACAATGGTAATGGTCATGTGCTACAATGCAATATCGTGTTGCATCTTCAGAACGGTCAGAATTTCTCTGAAGAAGTCGCTAAAGGTCATATGGCATTACTAGTTACCGTGTTAGAATCATATGAGATTTTGATTGTGGGAAGGATCGGAAATCCTATGTTAACAAAAGAGGATTACGATCAGATTGATGCTGAGGAAATGGAGTTAATGGATACTAAGTGGTGTTTAGCGAGCGTGTTGAGGAGAGCTGAGAAATTTAAACAGATTACCGGAAGAGATGATTTACGTGATGCTAATGTTTCTACTTTAGGTTTTGATAAGTCTAAAGTTACTTGTTTTCGATGCAGGGAAAAAGGACATTTCAAGAGGGAATGTACCAACTGAGAAGCAGGTGGAGCTCAGAATCCTTTCGGGAACAATGAATATTATCGGAAAGCAATATATCATCAGGTAGCTCAACAACCGTCATCATCCCGTACTATTCCGATTGAAGATGAAAAGAAGAAAGCTTGTATTACTATGCCTCCAGATCAAGAAAATGAAAGATTGCCAGAAAGATTTAGCTGGGACAAATATATTTTGGCTGAAAGTAACTCAAAGTTTAGAGCATTTGTTGCACAGATCATTCAAGAGCCAGAGTTGATGAAAGAATGGATGGATGTGTTTGCAAATGATGAGAAAATTCAAGATGGAGAGTCTGTCTCTTCAGAAGATAGTTCAGAAAAGACACCAGTCTTTGATCAATTACCAATTGATAGTAGTGATGATGATGAAGAAATTAAACAAATAAACATTTGTAAAACTCATTTATCACCTGAATGTTTCAAATTTTATTTTGCAGATAAATTGGAGAAACTAAAGGAGAAATGAGAAGCAAAAGAAAAGAAAGAAGTAAAATGTGAGAATGTTGTTCAGGTGGAAGAGAAGTATGAACAGAGTGAAGAAGTTAATGTTGTTGAGAAGATTGTTGAGATTGAAAAGATTGTAGAGGTCACAAAACCTTGTCTGAAATGTTTGGAACCATGCAAACATTATGAAGAGAAAGATAAGAAGTTTAGTGAGCTAGACAAGATGAAAGAAAAATTGTTGTTCGATGTTAAGTATGTAAAAGAATCGTATGATGTGTTGAACAGAACGGTTAATTAGTTGGAAAAGACAAACTCAGAAAGGGAAGATGCTTTGACAATGATGAATGCAGTGATGATGTCTAAGCAGAAGGCCATCAATCACTATATTGATGAGTGTGCAAAGTTGAAGCAAGAATTAGAGACTGAAAAGATTGAGAACGAAAGAATCAGACGATTGCTAATGAGTTACTCAAGTTCTGATTACTTGATTGATAGAATCTATCCGACAGTAGCAGGTTTTGAAGCCTTTCAAGATAAGAAGTCGGAAGATACGAATACTGGTAAGAAACAAAGTGCAAATTATAACAAGTGTCTGCCTCCGATCTGGGAAGGTTATTCTCCCATAAAACCAAATTCGGAACAAGTCAAAAAGGCAGTCAATATAAAGTTAAAGTCTGAAACAACTGATGAGTTACCAGACAACATTGACGTCACATTCACATCGTCTGACACTGATCATGAGTCTGAGTTAATAAAAAAAGTGGTCGATCATGTGTTGGATAAGGATGAAGAGTTAGAGTCAAAGTCTGAATCTGAGAGTTCGAGTTCATCAGTCAACAGTTCGAGTTCATCGCTCAAGAGTAGTCATAATAAAGAGATTCTGAAAACAGAAAATAGTTTGAATGATGAACCAATCAAAGTGGTATATACTTTGAATGATTCAGACAAATTATATTCTGATGATGAATTTCCAATTAAAAATGTGAAAATTGAAAATATTAAAACAATTTTTAAATTGATAAAAATAAAGTTTTCAGAAATAAAAGATAAAATGGGATTTTCAAAACCTAAATATACTTCTAGAGTTCAACAACGTTTAAACAAGAAGAAAGGTTTCGGTCCAGGTAATCAAAAGAAACCGAATCATAAAAGCAATTTCAAAAAGAAGGGGTTGGGTTTTGATGTTGAAAATAATCAAAATATTAAAAATTTTAAATCAAAAACTGTATTTGTTTCAGGTGCTTCTTCAGAAGAAGAAAAGGAAAAATCTTTCTGGAAACAGTCTAACAAGGAGTTTCTTGCTAAAAAAACAAAAGTTTGAGAAGACTGTGTTTGGAACCAAAAAGGAAACAAGAGCTTGCTATAGATGCAAAAAGGTTGGTCACATCGCCTGGAACTGTCCAATGGCAACCAACATAAAACAGGAAGTTCTTTCTAAACTTAAAGAAAAAATTGTTGATGAAAATGAACCACCAACGGACAAATTCAAAGTGTTTAAAAATTCTACAGTTGAACTTTGTGAGAGTTAAACCCTAACTCTCTCTCCTTTGGCGATTTCTGTTCTTCACCATGAATCCTTCAGTTTTTTCTTCGTTATCTTATGCATAACAGTCTGTGATTAGAGTTTTATTTTTAAAACACTATAACGAACTTGTTAGCATTAGTGATCGATTCAAAAACTAGGGTTTTTTCTTGTTTTTCAATCGCTGCCTTAGTAATCTTATTCGATTCTCTGATTTATTAACCTGGTTGTTATTGATTGCGGTTAGCTGAGACTAATTTAGCTAGATTGATACTCTGGGTTAATCGATTAAGGGTTGAGATCTGATTCTAGGGTTTAAAGGATTAGGGTTTCGATTTCTTTGCTTTTGGTTTTCTGGTTTTCGGCTGGTTCTCTTTGCATGGTATTTGGATTTTATTGCTGATGGAGAGAGGTGTTAATAACAATCTGAATGAACGTATAAAACCTGGGGAAAACATCTTTTTTGATCGAGGAAAGCCTCCTACAAGAATCCAGGGTTTAGCGTCTCGGGTAGTAGATATTGAAGGTAAAACGCTGATGCCGAGGAGAGGTGTTATGTCGTCGGCTGCAAGTGAATCTGGTAAGTTCAATGTTATTGATGAGCTGTCAAAAATTACTGTTCCGGTTAATTTTAAAGAGGCTGGTAATGTTCCGGGTCAGTCACCAGAAGGTGTGGCTGCGGATTTAAACTGTGAGGGTATGGATAAATCTGAATTCCGGTCGGGTAAGGGCAATACTTCTCAACCGATGTCATATGCAGACACAGTAGTTGCTAATGGATTGAAGAAAGTAAACTTCAGATCACTGGCTAGTTCCGCTATACAAGATGGTTGTGATGTCGTTTTGCCAAGGGAATCTGTTCGTTCAGTGCAAGATAAGTTGGCTAATACTCTTTATGGGTATTTCTTAGGAGATCGGATTGCTTTCCCTGTAGTTGATTATTTTGTTCGTACGAATTGGAAGAAGTATGGATTATTAAAAACTATGATGAACGCAAATGGTTTTTTCTTCTTTAAATTTAATGATGAAGTTGGATTGTCAAATGCTCTGAAGGACGGTCCTTGGATTATTAGATCGCAGCCGTTATTTCTGGATGTTTGGACTCCAACAACTAAGCTAGAAAAGAAGGAGGTTAAGAAGGTTCAGGTGTGGGTCAAAATTCATGAAGTTCCTTTATCGGCTTATACAGAAGACGGTCTTAGCTTGATTGCAACTACTATTGGAGAACCAAAAATGCTGGATTCCTTCACTACGTCTATGTGTATCGATGCTTGGGGTCGAAGTAGCTATGCTAGGGCATTGATTGAGGTCTCGGCTGAGAATGAGTTACGAGAGGAAATTACAATGGCAATTCCAGAACCGGAAGGGGAGGGTTTCATCAAAGAGACTATGTATGTGGAGTATGAATGGAGTCCGCACCGGTGTGCTAACTGCTGTGTTTTTGGTCATTCAACCGATATGTGCCCGAAACATCCAAAGAAACAACCTACGATGGTGTACGAGAACCACAATCGCAATGGTCAAAAGATTATCCTGTTAAGAAGGCTCCTATTGTGGATCAAGACGGATATACAGGGGTGTATGGTAAGAAAGCTGCTAGGAAAGTTGGTATTCCTGTTAATAAACAAAAGAATAAATTTTAATATCGGCCTGTCGTTTCAAAACCAAAAGCTGATAATAACAAGGAATCGGTTCATACGGATAGAAGATCGAATAACCCTTTTGATGCTCTAAATGATGTGGAGGATGAGTCGGGTACGAGTAATAAGAAACGGGTTTGAATAATGAGGAATCTGATGAAGATGAGGTTATAGAGGTGGAAAGTGAAATGGATGGGTTTATGACGGAGGGTACTCAAAATATCAAAAGTAAAGGGGCAAGCACTCCTTCTACGAAAGTTACCAATGGTTAGTATTGCGTCTTGGAATATAAGAGGGTTGAACCGTCCCCTTAAGCAGAAAGAGGTTCGGCAGGCAGTCAAAGAATTTAATCTAAGTTTGTGTGCTATCCTTGAGTCTCATGTGGATGTTGGTAATTTAAGCAAAGTGTGCAAAGCAGTTTTCAGATCTTGGGAATGGACTTCAAATGGGAGTTATTGTTCTAAGGGCACTAGAATTATTATTGGATGGAATCCGGCCATCTTTGATGTGATGATCTTGGCTCAATCGAATCAGGTTATGCATTTACAATTAGTGTTCAAATTAGATAAAAGAATGATTTTTTGTTCTGTTGTTTATGCTGATAATTATTACATGGCCCGGAGAGAAGTTTGGAACAATCTTTCTATGCATAAAGCGCTTGTTAATGATAAACCTTGGTGCATTATGGGAGATTTTAATACGTCTCTTAACATAGAGGATAATTCTATGGGATCTTCATCGATTTCTACTGGTATGCGTGACTTTCAAGAGTGTGTAGACACTATTGAAGTTGTTGATATAAACCGTATGGGGATCCACTTTACTTGGAGTCAAAAACCAAAAAATGGGGTAGGTTTGCTGAAAAAACTTGATCGTGTTATGGGTAATACGAAGTTTATAGATGATTTTCCGAATTCTGTGGCCATCTTCAAACCATATAGACTGTCGGATCATTGCCCTTGTATTCTGTCGTTCCCGGATGCTACTAAACAGAAGCCAAGGTCTTTCAAATTTGCAAACTTTCTGGTTTTTAAACCGGAGTTCCTGGAGATTGTTAATACCAACTGGAGTGTTAATGTTAATGGTGTTCATCAGTTCAGAGTGATGAAAAAGCTTCGTTTGCTTAAACATCCGCTGCGTTCTCTGTTATTTAAACAAGGTAATTTACACAAAAGAGTTGAGAAACTTCGATCGGATCTTGATTTAATTCAGCAAAATATCGATCGGGATAATTCTAATGCTGATCTTCGAGCTGCCGAGTGTGAGATTAGACGTGACCTCCAAGAGGCTTCGCTAGACGAAGAGCGATTTCTAAAACAGAAATCGAAAGTTGATTGGTTAAGTGCGGGAGATATGAATTCTGCGTTTTTTCACTCCTCTCTGAAAATGAAAAATCATTGTAGTCGTATTGAGGTGATAAAAGATTCGGAAGGGAAGACTTATGAGGGTGATATGGTGTTCCAGCCGTTTGTTAAGCACTATGAAAGATTTTTTGGAACTCAAGGTGATACGTCTCTTACTCCGGCTCCGGATTTATTTTTTAATAGGCTGTCTCCTCAGGTTGCTCAACATATGATCCGGCATGTCTCCACGGAAGAAGTTAAAAGGGCGATGTTTGATATTGGTATTGATAAAGCGCCGGGCCCTGATGGTTATACTTCGGCTTTTTTCAGAAGTGCTTGGCCGATTGTAGGGAATGATGTTACTTGTGCTATCATTGATTTTTTTGAGACAGGAAAGCTTCTTCGAGAATTAAATCATACAAATATCGTGCTTATCCCGAAAATTCCTACCCCTTCGGCAGTCAGTGACTATCGACCGATTGCTTGCTGTAATGTGATATACAAATGTATTAGTAAAATTATTGCGGATAGAATCAAGGGGACGCTGAATGAAATTGTTAGTATTAATCAATCGGCCTTTGTTCCAGGAAGGCGAATTTCTGATAACATTCTGTTGACGCAAGAATTATTGCATAATTATCATAGGAATGTGGGTCCTCCAAGGTGTACCTTTAAAGTGGATATTCAAAAAGCTTATGACACTGTTGATTGGAGTTTTCTGAAAAGTGCTTTGCTTGGTTTTGGGTTTAAAGACAAGATGATTGCATGGATAATGGTTTGTGTCTCCACTGCATCCTTTTCTATGTGTGTGAATGGTTGTGTGCATGGTTTTTTTCAGGGTAAACGGGGTTTAAGGCAAGGGGATCCAATCTCCCCTTATCTGTTTACCTTAGTTATGGAGGTTCTGACGGCTATTCTTCAGCATGCGGTTCGCATTGATTCGTCATTTAAGTTTCATAATAAATGCGAGAAACAGCAGCTTATCAATCTTTGTTTTGCGGACGATTTGTTCCTGTTCGCTAGAGGAGAAGTGAATTCGGCTAGGTGCATAATGAAATCTCTTTCTAATTTCACTAAGATGTCGGGTTTACAGCCGAGCAACCAGAAGAGTACGATATTCTTTTGTAATGTCAATGGCAATGTCAAAAATGCTATTTTGGATCTCATGCCTTTTGTCGAAGGTAAGTTGCCAGTTAAATATTTGGGGGTGCCTTTGATCTCTTCTAGACTTGGTTATAGTGATTGTCGAGTGCTTGTGGATAGGCTTCAAAAACGTATAACACATTGGAGGAACAAGTTGCTTTCGTTTGCTGGTAGACTACAGCTTATAACTTCAGTTCTCTCAGCTATGCACATTTACTGGTCTTCTGTGTTCATGTTACTGATTCGTATTGTTCTCGAACTTGAAGCATGTATGCGTAACTTCCTATGGTCTCAAGAGAGTTCCTATTCTAAAGGTAAATCCAAAGTTTCTTGGAAAACTGTTTGCACTCCGAAGTATGAAGGAGGGTTGGGTATTAGACGTATAGGGGATATGAATAAGGCGCTTATGTCTTATTATATCTGGAGCATCGTTTCTAAAAGGGAGTCTTTATGGGTGGATTGGGTGCACAGATATAGGTTAAAAGGCAAGAGCTTCTGGATGTGCAAAACCCCTGCTAATTGTTGTTGGTCTTGGAGAAAACTAGTGCAACTGCGGCCTATTATTAGAAATCATTTATGGTCGGAGTTAGGTAATGGTGCTAACACTTCGGCTTGGTTTGATTACTGGAGTGATATAGGGCCACTTGGTGATTTTATTTCGCCTAGAACCATTAAAGATGCAGATTTTAAACTGGATGATTCTGTGGCTAACATCTACTCGAATGGCTCTCGGGCGTGGCCGTTGGCTTGGAGAGATATTTTTCCGGTTCTCATTCAGTTAGATCAGGTACAGTTAACTACATCGAAACAAGATAGACTGTTATGGAGAGAAGGTAGTGATACTATGGAGTTCTCCACTTCTTGCGTGTGGCATTCGGTTCGATACACGGGTCCGGAAGTGAATTGGTGTAGGATTGTTTGGTTTGCGCAGTCTATCCCTCGTCATGCTTTCTTGATGTGGCTAGTCCTTAAAGGTAAACTTTTGACTCAAGATAAAATTCTAGAGTGGGATCTATCGAGGAGAAAGAACATGAATATGATGTGTTGCATGTTATGTTATCAGAATTATGACTCTCACCCGCATTTATTTTTTGAATGCAATTACTCGGCTCAAGTTTGGTATAATATTCGAAACAAGGTAAACATGGGAGATGTTAGTCCGAATTGGAATGAGATTTTGGATTGGTTGCTGGTTCGTGTTCGGTCTAATTCGGCTAGAAACTACACTGCCAAAATTCTAGTTGCGGCTGCCGTATACTTTATTTGGCAAGAACGAAATGCCAGAACTTTTAAAAATCAGTTGAGACCTCCGGAGAAAATTAGTGAGATTATTTTAAATACGGTCCGTTACAAGCTGATGGGAGCTAAACTGAAGAACACTTCAAGTGTGAGGAGACTTCTTGAAAAGTGGGAGATTCGAGGAAAGCATGAGGAAGATGATGGTGGCTGATTAGTTTTTGGTTTCTTTCGCATTTGTCTAGATAGTAGTCTAGTTGTGTCTCTTTGTTTTCTCTTTTCGTTGTTGCTGGTTTCTTTGTTTTACGTTCATGGGGCATGTCTCATGAATGAACTAGTGTAGGCATTCTACACTACTTGTGTTTTTTGGTTTGTGAATATATAGAATCACCGGGGTAACCCTTTACCCAAAAAACTTTGTGAGAGTTCAAGACGTTTTTACAAAAGAAATGTGAATCTTAACAATCAAACGTGGGTTGTTAAGAAATCAGATGTTAAATCTGGCGATGAATTTGTTTCTTCGGAATCAAAGAAGCCAATTTCTGGAGAAAAGTCAGTACCGCCAATGGATGACGCAAACTTTCCACCATTGCGGACTGAAAATTTAAAACAAAAAGTTGGAAAAGTAGAGATTTCGAATCAATTCTATTCTAAAAAGAAATAATTTGATGTCGAAAAAGCGTTTAATGGAAAAGTGAAACATATTTTTGGAAAAATGGTCGATGGTAGGGCCAAATGGGTAAAAGAATTTTATGAATCAAAGAGGAGAACTTACACACCGAGTGAAAATAACTTGGATGCACCCAAGGCTGGTCAGGCTTGGGTGTCAGCATTCTTTGTTTGAAATCCTGACTTGCCGGAACTCCTAGGTTGGTAATTGGGGAGTAGGAATCGGCATCTTTCTTGAGAAATTCACAACTGTGATATTTCGACTTACAAGTAGTATTGTTGATAAGAACCTACAAGTGGTTAATCAAGGTCATTAAGTTGAACTTGATTTAACTTTCATACAAGTGGTTAAAGAAAAGGAAAAGTGAACTTACAAGTGATAATTTGAAAATAATGTGATGAAACCCCATGTTTGTGAAATGACAAACAAACTAATTTTCCGGAAAAACCATTTTGATTAAAACAAACTTAAGTGTTTTGAAATCTTTATGGGAAAATAGTTTGTTGTCAGGGGAAGTTCTGATTGTCTATGCCAAGTGAATGGAGAATTGAAGCAATTCACATCAGTTTGTCATTTTATTTGTATAGTTTATTGTTTTTACTTTCAAATTTTCCCAGAAAATCAAAAATTGAAACATATTTTTGATTTTAGGGGGAGTAAAAATTTAGAAATTTTGAAAATTTGAAAAATTCAAAAACATGATAAAATCTAAAAACCAAAAACATCGAAAAATCAAAATGAGTTTTTTTGTGAAAAAGAGGAAATGATAGTACATCAGTAGACAATCACAGTACGCTAAAGAATTGGAAAGTTAAAATGTGATAAACGGTCTCACTGATGATATGCCAGTAGGTTTTTACACGCTTAGTAGATTGTTTTCGAGATATAAACCTAAATATCAAATACTTACTTATCACGTGGGGAACATCTCTCGGATATATAGGTAACCCTAAAATCTTGTTTGAAGGGCTTTCTATTTCTGACATACTAGGTCTTTGTGCGTGATGATATCTGGGGTATTATACCGGGACTTCTGATTTTGCGGGAGTAATAGCCTAGTCCTCGTATAATACTCTGCACCCCTGTAATCATAAAGCCCACCCTCAGCATAAAAAATGATGAAACATTGAAAAATGCTAATCATGTGCTGTAGAAGAAAAGATCCCCAAACGGGACACACCTAAAAGTCGAGCCATCATCTCTCTGTCTGAACGGAAGTTCTAACCTGAGCTCTTATGGCCTCGCATTACCCAGTTACAGATATCATTAGTGTACATTCACCTGTAAGACTGAATATAGGGGTCTGGATACGGGAGTATATTCTGAGGTGGGACACTCGAATAAGTTTAGTTTTTTAAAACACTAATCTCGTATCTCGAAACAATTGAACTTTGTGTGAAAATTTAAAGTGGATCAGTATAATGACAATCTAAGTGAATTATTTAGATCTTAAAGTGTTTAAAGCTCAGCGGTACTAATGATTTGTCATAAACTGTTATGATCCTCTTACACAAACTCACAAAAAGATGTCTGTACATAGTTTATTTCCCAAAATCCAAAAAGATTTTCAGTATGTTTTAGCATAAAATTTTGAAAATTCAAAAAGATTTTATTTCATCTTATATTCGACAACTGATATTGGAAAGCTGATTTTCAAAATTCCAAGTGCTGAACATGATGAACAACAAGGGTTGGGAGAGTTTGTTTGAAATGACAAATGAATTGGAAAAGATTAAATGGTTCATTAATTTGAAACCAAATTTTTTTTTACAAATGAATAATCAGAGAACATCAATGTCAAAATTGTCTATCTTGTAAATGGTGTCTAGATGATTAGACTATGAATGTTTTTTTAAAATGAAAAACCTTGTGTTTTGGGTAGAGTATGTGCAGGTAAAAAGCTTTGAAAGAGCTAGATTTCGACTCCTGAGGACTTTCCGCATAAGCGTATGCAAATTAGAGCCAAGTTTCCGATCCAAAGCCTGTAGATAGGGAATTCCAGACTGCGATCCCAGCTTATCGAAAGGGGGAGTCTGAAGACGTAAGAGCCAGATTCAGTTCTTGGAATAGCGTTCGAGATAGAAGCTGCTAATGCTGAAGAGCTTAATGAATCAAGAGATCTGATCAAGAGAATTAGAAAGTTCGAAGAGTAAGATTGAGATTCTGGAAGAGTAAGAGAGAGATTGATAAAGATGGGTACAATGGAGAATACTTTAGCGAGAGCGAGAAGACTGATCAAGACGGAAGACTCGACACACTGAAGACTCATCATCATCCAAGGGGGAGTTTATTAGTGCATATGTCTGTTGACTTCGTTTTGTATCGAGTCATGTAACTAGAATAGATAGACCAGGACACGTTGTACGAGAGAAACGGGAAACAGACCTAAACTAGCCACCTTACACGAAGTGGCTAGGCCACCTCGCACGAGGTGACCAAGTTCATGGGGTCTGGCCAGGTCGTGCGACCTGGGCCAGCTCGTGTGGACTGGTTCATGCGGTCTGGCATCTCCTATATATGTGGTCTTGGTTCTTCATTTGTAACTTTTGGATTCCGGTAGCGAAGCTCTGCCGAAGTGTCGCTGGCTCGTGTAACTTTGTCAAATCAATACAATCGACATTTAAAGTGATTCTACGTGCAAATCTAGCTCTTATAACATCAATACGTCTGATTCCGCCTTTCGTATTGATTGAGAACCCTTCTGATCGACTCATTTAATCGAATCTCGATCCTACAACATCTCTCTCCCTCTGTTCTTCATCTGCCGCTATCAATTTTATAAGAGTTTCGACTTTGACTGATGATGGTTCTACAATCACGTTCCCTTTTGGATCCAAGTAGCATTCGCGATCAGGATCCCATCTGTTTGCTCTTTTTGCTTCTTTCTAAGCTGCGTAGATCTTATCCTCCATATGTAATGCCAACATCTTTCGATGGATATATATTCTTTCTTCTTATGTTTGTTCAATTTGTGCCATGAATGCAAACCCAACTACATCATCTTCTGATAAGAACTCACTCCAATCGAAACCTTCATCGTCCTGAATCACAGCTAAAGCTCTCGGCTTCTCCTTTGGAGTCTCCTCGATCTGGTTCATTCTGGGTGGCTCTTCGCGATTTTGGTGATATACAGCTTTCTTGTAGTAGTCGTCACGAATAGGGTTAGCTGTTTCATCCGTTGCTGAGTTTCTGCATTCCCGCTTGAAGTGCCCCTTTTGCTTACACTTGAAGCGGGTCACTTTTGATTTATCAAAACCTAGTTTTGTCGAAGGCCCTCCAATGGAATTTATTCCCGTGATCTCCATGAACTGTTGTGCTCGGCGGATAACACTAGCCATGCACCAATGTATATCGATTAATTCCATCTCTTCAGGATCAATCTGATCATAATCCTCTTTTGTCAGATTTGTATTTCCGATCTTTCCGGCAACTAGACTTTCATATGATTCTAAGATCGAAGCAAGGAACACCATTTGTTGTTTCGCTCTCTCCTCATTGAAGTTTTGAGCGTTGTTCAGGTTCACAGCGATGTTGCATTGAAAAACGTTTTTGGGAACATTTTGTTGTTGCTGATTGTTTTGAACAGACGAAGAAGAACCACTATGATAACCACTACTGGGTGATGAATTGTTGCTTTTCTTTTCTTGAGTGACCGTATTTGAACTTTCAGCAGAAAATGCAGTTTTCGGTGATGTGGTTTTCGGAATCATGCTTCCCCTCTAGTAGAGATCAGCATTCTGTTGATATGGGGTATTGTTCACTTTGTTCATTTTCTTGATTTCTAGCTCATGACTCTCGAATCTTTTAATCAGCCAGTCAACTGTCATTTCAGCCATTGGTTTGGTATTCTTCAGCACCAAACCATAGTATTGCCAATCTCTCTCATCTGGTAGAGATTCAAACAGCTTTTTGACCATCTCATCTTCAGCAATTGTGATCCCGTATCTGACGAGTTCTACCTTCAGGTGGCAAAACCGTTCAATCATCTGTAATACAGTTTCACTTTTCATACAACTGAATAAGTCGAATTCCTTTTTCAGTAATCTCTTCTTGTTTCTCTGTAACACCTCGAAAATTCACGTCCTCTAATGTATTGACACGTGTCATAAGCTTTGAACGTGTAAAAGAATACTCTAGAGGGACTAAAGTTGACAAACAAGGAAAGTATGTGAATATAAGGGTTCAAAATGTAAACAATGGATACATATACTTTACAATAACCCTACATGATGTTTATAACCTTAAACGAATAAATCATGGATCATACGAAGCTAATTGTGAAAGAAAGTGAGAGATTACAAACTACAGGGGTTAAATGTGTCGACATGTTTAACGTATACCTCTGAGTGACCTTTTAGCAAACCCGAAGCTTTGTAAATATTAATTATGCTCATTAGAATATATGATAAAAATTTCACCAAGTTTCGTTATCGTATGAGAAAGTTACGATAAAATTCGTATACGAGGGGTTAAAAGCGTCAACGTCGAAATTTAAGACTTTTCGGTGATCGTATGAATAACCGGGGACCTAACAAAGTTGGTTTATGACTTGGAGTCCTTAAAAGTCAAGTTTGGGGGTTACAAGTGCAAGAAACCATGTTAAAAATCAAGCTTGGAAGTTCAGGGGCCAAATGTGTCATTTTTGAAAGTTATGTTTTGCTGACCAGGTCCTTACGGACCGTAAGGCTGGACCCTTACGGTCCGTAAGCAATGCCCAGATGCAGAAACTCGTTTAAATGGCTGTTCAGCCCATGTAACGACTTATCTTGCCCTTTAACACCACCAGGGGTTGCCTAAACTGATTCTTAGACCTTAGGGACACTTGTTAATCATCAGGGAACACCTCATAGGCTTGTTTGTCACAATCTTGATGGATCAAACTCACTATATAAGGCCCTCATGTTGCAACTTTGATCATTCATTCACAACTTCATTTGTGGAACTTCCTGGAGCTCAAGGGCTGTCCCTAAGCATCTCTGGTCGTAATTAGAACCTTGGTAAGTATCCTTGACCTTACTTAATTGAGTTTTGCTTAGTTATTAGCTTAAAAGTCAAACCATCGTAATTAAGGTTTGACTTATCGATTAATCACTAATGGTCCAGTGATTAGTCAAACTTAAGGTAGTTATAAGTTGGTATTTATGTGGGCAATAAACCCTTAAAAGGGCACCCTCTGATTCCCGTTCTAGCTAGATCAAATGTCGGGTCAAACTTAGTCCGAAAAAGTCAACATAAGCTTAATTTGCAAATTAACGCATAATTAGCAATGTAGAAGGTGTGCAACCTATTTTATCACTCATATAACTTGGTAATAAGTATAAGAACTGGTCTAAGCTTGTTTGATCCGACAATTTTCTGTTTAGACCCGGTTCGGAATCGAAAGTCGCAAAACTTTGACTTTTGCTTTGACTTCAGTTCTGACCCGATTTAGATGGGTATGGAAATGCCTTAGAGCTTCCTTAGGATCAGGTTTCATGATAGTATAACCCTTTGTGGTTGGATCGTTGATTGTCCGATTCGTTTACACAATTCCGTTAATTGCCTAATGTTGACCAATATGCCCTTTTGACCATAAAACGAGAATTTTGGATATATGAGAGGACAAAAATCTTTGTTGCTGAATAATAAACATGTCCCTAAAATTTCATATCAGTTAGAGGTCTAGATTAGGAGTTATGCTCAATAGCGCACTTAAAAAGCTTTTTGTTAATTAAACGGCGCAATTAGCATGAAGCCTATCGAAACCCAATTTTTGACACCAAACCTTTTAACCACTGATGTAATATAATATTTTGGGATTTTTGAATATTTTTAATTATATTTAACCTGAGCATAACCTAAGGTTATGGCCTCGATTCGGTAAATACCGATTATACCCTTTTTGTTTATAAAATGAGTTTTACATAGTATTTTGACACCAATCCAATTGCTACTGATTTTATATGATAAATAAAGTATTTTGAACTTTATAACCTGATCAGAAAACTCAGATTTCCTGTTAAACCCGAAAATCGCTTAAAACGGCTTTTTACGTGTGTTAAACATCTAGTATGGGTTTAAAACCATTTTGGCATATAAGACTTATCACCAACTGATATGACCTATTAAATTAAGTTGTTTTACTGATTATTTCAGACCCGAGTCTCAGAATTAAAATTAATCTCTTTTATAATCTTTTAAATGACCAAAATACCCCTACGGGGCTTATATTGAGATTAAACTCGTTTTGGGCATAATGGAAGTATCCTACTGATATCACAACATGTTTAAGGCATATTAACTTAGGAAACCTGTATAGGACCCATATGGTTACCCGTTACGCCTCTTGCGCGTTCGGTTCGGTTTATGTAACTAGTTTGCATAAATTAACCGAAACGGGTCAAACCGTATCATTTTCATTTCAAAATCCAGAATGTATTTAGTTTACCCATTTTACACAAGTCTTCATACTTGTTGGGTCTAAATCACATTCTAATCCGGCCTCCGCTTAATCTAGCGTGTCGTACCGTTGTTCTGTTTAAAAACTAGCCGGTCTAAGTCTATGACATAATTAAGACCCGTTAGTATTCTAATTGGTTATTTATACCATCATTCCAGACTAGAGCCTTCCAGTAAATTGTACCTACGCTTACTTAAGTGAATACGGCTGAGTTATTATAATTCTTGCTATTTAAGACAGGAGTTAGCTCAGGTAAATACTCTTAACTTACTTTCCCTATTACGGGCTTGGGATACGGTAATATAAATACCGCATGGTCAGGTATGGGATTCAAAGACCAATAAGTCGGGAAATCCAAATAACCTGTTTTAATTTGTATTGCTTGACTGAAACATTGGGGGTTAATGAGACCGTGTCCTCGATATCCTTAACTCATTAAATGCAATGGCCACGACCTAAGCACGGGGTGTAGGCATACACTTGACAGATGCCATATGCTTATTAATTAATTATACCCAATATGGGATTCCCAATAGGGGAATAGTGGTGTGTCGGTTAATCTTGAACCGGCATAGAACCGGGCCCCGTATGTAGAGCAAGTTATGTAAAACTGATAACATGAGATATAGTTTGTCCCAAGTATAAAAGATTAATTTTGCCTTGTGCATTTTAATCAAAGTGTCAAAATATTTTCGTGCCTTGTGCACCTAAACCAATTTTCATAAACATTTCCAACTGAGTCGGTTGAGTGTATTTACCAGTGAAAACTGACGTATTTTCCAAAGTCTAAGTGACAGGTACAAGTACGTAATAGGCTGGAAGCTGCTCAGGACTTGTTAGATGAGGACTTTGCAACTCCTTCACATAAGCCATTAGTCTGATAACTTCTTTTGTTGTTTTGATTCGCCTGTGGACTATTACAAGCTAGTCTATACGGAATACTTTTATATTATCAGACATTTGTGTTTGTAATAATATTTTATATTTCAAAGACTTCCGGTGTGCATTTAAATTGTGTTGTTTGACTATGATGATATTAACTACGTCATGATACTCCCCACCGGGCCCACCGGTAATACGTGGAAATATTGGGGTGTGACAGGTTGGTATCAGAGCCAACATTGAGTGAATTAAACACTAGCCTTTTGTGTTTAATCTCAATGACACATTAGCACATTCCTTGACCTTCTGAGTCTAGACTTAACATAGGAATACTCTCAATCCTAATCTGGAAATTTTTGCTTCCAAATTTTTATATATACGTCGCCAAGCGAAGAAGCTGTAATAGGAATTCTCCACATCCGGAGCCTTGAAATGCTGAGCTTCGTACCGCGGCTAAAATGAAACGAGCATCCAGGGAGGGAGCATTCAAACATAATATGAAGAAGAAACTCCTTTTGCTGAAGATCGTTTCTTTAATAGTCCTTATAGGGACATATTTATCTTTCCGTCCCTTAGAGGACAACACTATTCCTTTCAAGTCCCGTTTAGGGCAAGCCTGAACTTTTAATTTTATAGTGGAATGACTAAATTTAAATTTTCATTCTAAACATGAAATATGAAATAAATGAAAAAATAACATTCCTTTTATAAGATCTACCATTATAATAAAATGGCAAAATCTAAAAAGGGCAAGACCTAGCCACATGTCATTTTAAGACAAGGCCAAGATGGTAGTTCCTCAATTAGATTCAGATCCTTATTAACATCTCAATTTGGGATTGTTCTACGTTAATTATTAAAAAGAATCTTAAGGGTAAACCTAGCCTATATGAAAAGGCCAAGATGGAAGAACCTATTCAAGGGATTCAAATCCTTGTTAACATCTGAAACATGTTAACATTCCAGGCAGACGTGGTTCGATAAAATCGCATAAGTCATCCTTAAATTGGATTACTCCAATTCCCTTATTTATATAATCATCGCTTAAAGATGAAGTGCCTACAGGCTATAATTAACGTCCTCTGAGACTAAAGACAGTGGTAGCCTACAACTCCCTGTCAAGAAAAGGCAATGAACAACGTTCGAGCCTAAATACCTTGATTCTACGAGAATCATGACTTATAAATTAAACTTGTCCACGTGACTAAGCCTTTTGTGCTATTACTAACTTATAATTTAGGATTAATAGTGAAAATCCTGAATAAAATAAATATCATTCATTTCCTGCCAGTATAAATATTAAAAGAGAATATTAAAAGGTATAACCTAGCTTGAACGTCATTAAAGACCTAGCTAAGATGGTAAAACCTGTTTAAAAAGAGATTCAGATCCTTGTTAACATCTGCAAACATGTTAACACGTCCGGCAACAGTGATGCGATAAATCACACTTGTCATCTTTATATTAGGAATTTCCAAACCCCTTATTTAGCATAAATGATCAATAGAAATCATGGCTAATAAACGTCGAGCATGATGAAACATCAAAACATCCATTGGGATGTATACCTACGGGAAAAGATGTATACATGAAAAGATAGTTTTATTTCATAACTTCTTGTCAAGACAATGAATTATGAAATTTTCCGATCCAAAGGAATCATGGATTATGTTTTAAAATTTCCCTAGTGACAAGGCCTCCGTGTCATCAAAAAGTCCTTGGGACGAGCCCTTATGCTATGTAAAATGTCGATACGACACTGACAGTCGTGACTTATGTCCCCTGTCTAATAAATATGAAGGATTATCCTTCATTTAAACGCCAAAGATGGTTTATCTAAAAATCTAGGCCAAGCATAATCAAATAAATTTAATACTATCTGTTGGTCTATATGGTTGAGTTACACCATGGCTATTTAATCGTCAAGTTCGACAATTCGCTATGTAATTAAACAAATTATTACTACTTGGATAGTAGCCTTCAAAGCTTCACCACGGCTGACTCCTCTGAAGCTCACAATCAATCAGTTAGTCAGAATGATGTCCATTGACCAGCCTTTGTGGCAAAATAAATTATCTCCAAAGAGATGACGGCTGTAGTCTTTGACTCTCTGTCCAAAGGTGAAGAACTATGTTCGAACCTTAAGATCTCTGATCCAATAAGATTGCGGCTTATATATTAATGCCTTAAGTTCCATATCTTATATGTCCTTTGTGACAAGGCCTTCGTGCCTATGACTATTAATGTCCTTCGTGACAAGCCTTCCAACTATCTAAAGATTGTCGTTATGACAAGGACAGTTGTGACATTGTGATCCCCTGTCAAAAGGTAAGGGACTCGGTCCAAACCATAAACATGATTGATGCTCCTTTTTGACCTAGACTAAATATAATTGACGTACTTTCTAGTAGCATACTATAATGAAGTTAAAAACCTAACAGCCATTATGGTTTAATAATACCATGGCTTATAAATCATCCATTACGATGATTCCATAATAGTTTGTATCTAAGCATATATTATTTTTGGTGTTTAGTTCCAAAGCCCCGGAATGGTGGATTCCGACGAAGCACACTGCGGCTAAAAACAAGGATGCAAATATAAATGTTAATGGCACTACTCTTCAGGCCTTGATTAGCGCAGCAATTAGTGAAGTTGTGGATAAGATCCTTGAGAACAAAAAGGAACCGAGTGACACTCACTCAAAGGTCCATACGGAAACACATACATCAGCTCGTAAGGAGAGTTCCGTTCACTCTTCAGATAAAAAGAGCGAACCTCAGAAGTTAGTACTCTATGATAAGCCCTGTTCAACTGAAGACGGGTGCACCTACAAATACTTTGTCTCATGCAAACCCAGAGATTTCAATGGCGAAAAAGGAGCAATTGATGCTATGGAATGGCTTGAGGAAATGGAAACTGTTGTGGACATCAGCAATTGTGCTGATAAGGACGTAGTAAAATTTGTTTCACAATCTTTCAAGGGCGAGGCTCTTGCATGGTGGAGGGCCATGATGCAGTCCACGGGGAAAATTCCCCTATACAACATGCGATGGTCCAAGTTTGTGGACCTTATCAAAGAGAACTACTGTCCACAACACGAAGTGGAAAAGGTGGAGACAGATTTTCTGACTCTCACAATGAAGAACCTAAATTGTCAGCAATATGTTACCGACTTCAACTCCCTATCTAGATTGGTACCCTATTTAATTACCCCTGAACCAAAACGCATTGCGCGTTTCATCGGTGGTTTGGCACCCGAAATAAAAGGGAATGTTAAGGCTTCAAGGCCAATCACCTTCAGATCAGTTGTAGATTTATCCTTGTCTCTCACTCTAGATATAGTGAGACAAAAGTCAATCAAGAATGAAACTAATGAGAAAAGACAAAGGGAGGAGGATAACTCCCAGAATCCTAAGAAGAGCAAATCCAAGTTCAACAATAACCAACAGGATTCCAACAAAAAGCCTACATGCAAAACCTGCAAAAGAAGACACTGGGGACAGTGTCGATCAAAGCAAAAGATAAAGCAATGTGACATCTGTAAAAGAACTGGCCACCAGTCCCACGAATGTAGGGACATAAAGAATGCAAACTGTTTCAGCTGTGGCGAAAAGGGGCACATCAGTACTAATTGCCCTAAGGCTGCCAAGGAAGGAGCAGCTAAGTCTGGGAAGGATAAGAAAGGAAATGCCTGAACTACCGGTTGAATGCCAGAGACAGTGCATATCAATAATAGCATTAGGTACGTCCTTACCATTTAGCATTGATAATGTCTGCTGAGTATCTTACGTTAATGCAAGAGATAATGAACCTTTAGTAAACCATAAGCTTAGCAAACTTTTGATTACATTCATAAAAACTCCAGATATTAAATATAAGGTATAACTTACCAATGGAATCCATAATGACCATCTCTCCCATCCTCGAAGATAATCCTTTCATAAGAGTCTGGAGTACTCTTCCCCAAAAAGAGTACGACAATATATATTACTTTATTTTATTTTATTATCTTTTCTCATTGTTTTCTATCGCTTGCGAATGCCAAACTATGTTTGATAAAAGTACCATATGAGGAGTGGTGTATCCCAGTGTGTCCCATAGATTGCTTCCATGCCTGATCAGTATGGAGGTTTAATGCATGGAACCCCTGAGATATCCCAATGGTCATATTGTACTAAAGTCGACTAGTAGTATTCAAAGAAGATATCCAATATAAAGTGTCCTTATAAGTATATCTACTTAGGGCATCCTTGCATTTGTAAAGAGAATGTGTCATTTATCTGACACCGACATCGATAGATGAACCAAAGCATGAGAATACGGACACCTCTGACATCTCTGTGTGTCGTAATTATCTTCTTTATAAGAATTACCATGTTTACCTCTGTGTGTCGTAATTATCTTCTTTATAAGAATTACCATGTTTACCTCCTGAGAGGCAAGTGGATGTTAGGACAAACATCCCGCTTAGGGCTGCAGTTATTGTAAAAGCCTTATATCGGTTAGTACCAACGGAATAGGAAGAACTAAGAGCCAAATCAATAAGTTTTTAGAGAAGGTTTCATAAAGCCAAAATTCAAAGTTCTAAGAACTCCGATTTTTTTTTAGTAAATAAGAAAGACAGTTCATTTTGCTTAGGCATTGATTACCGCAACCCTAATTAGGCAACGATTAAGAATCGCCATCAGCTGCCCAGGATCGTCGATTTGTTCAACTAACTGTAAGGATTAGCTACTCCTTAAGATTAGCTTTGAGCAATGGTTGGAATAACCATCTCACCTTAAGATAAGCTTTTCTATAATAGTTGATATATAAGTATCAAGGCTGCTCCTTTGTAGACCTTGTATAGATGGAATGTTAAACATCTATTTTTAGGACAATAGATTGGTAAGTCCAATTATCATGATCTGAAAGTTGCATTGGAAAAAACAAATAAGATCACGCAAACTCATAATCATCTGTAAGATGCCAGTATTTGGCAGAAAATCAAGAATTAATGAAAGTAGCAACCCTCCTAAATTCTTGTTAAGGAATAAGGTTCAACAAAAGATATCACCCAGGAAGGGTGTGCCAAATTTGTTAAATTATCAGGCTAGTTAAGCTCTGAATATATAGAATCATTCGAAGGAAATCGAATGTATCAAGATCAAGTAGCTTATAAGCTAAAACCTATTTAAGGAGCTTGGCGGAGCTCGCAATACATTGCACACTAGTGACTGAAGGATGTGTTTCGCCAATAAGTTAAGAAGCACTATCACATAATGATATACAGATTTATGATGTGATGAGCATCCTGTATCGATTGAGGATCGACAGGTTAAGAAGCTCCAAAAGGATACATGTACCTAATATAGGGGTCACTCTGGGAGCTTGGAAAGACTCCAGATATGTTATAGAAGTTAAGTCCATTATGCGACAATAAGTACTTCCAGCATTTTAACAAATCTCGAGGTCGAGATTTCTTTTAAGGGGGTGAGGATGTAACACCTCGAAAATTCACGTCCTCTAATGTATTGACACGTGTCATAAGCTTTGAACGTGTAAAAGAGTACTCTAGAGGGACTAAAGTTGACAAACAAGGAAAGTATGTGAATATAAGGGTTCAGAATGTCAACAATGGATACATATACTTTACAATAACCCTACATGATGTTTATACCCTTAAACGAATAAATCATGGATCATACGAAGCTAATTGTGAAAGAAAGTGAGAGATTACAAACTACAGGGGTTAAATGTGTCGACATGTTTAAAGTATACCACTGAGTGACCTTTTAGCAAACCCGAAGCTTTGTAAAGATTAATTATGCTCATTAGAATATATGATAAAAATTTCACCAAGTTTCGTTATCGTATGAGAAAGTTATGATAAAATTCGTATACGAGGGGTTAAAAGCGTCAACGTCGAAATTTAAGACTTTTCGGTGATCGTATGAATAACCGGGGACCTAACAAAGTTGGTTTATGACTTGGAGTCCATAAAAGTCAAGTTTGGGGGTTACAAGTGCAAGAAACCATGTTAAAAATCAAGCTTGGAAGTTCAGGGGCCAAATGTGTCATTTTTGAAAGTTTTGTTTTACTGACCAGGTCCTTACGGACCGTAAGGCTGGACACTTACGGTCCGTAAGCAATGCCCAGATGCAGAAGCTCATTTAAATGGCTGTTCAGCCCATGTAACGACTTATCTTTCCCTTTAACACCACCAGGGGTTGCCTAAACTGATTCTTAGACCTTAGGGACACTTGTTAATCATCAGGGAACACCTCATAGGCTTGTTTGTCACAATCTTGATGGATCAAACTCACTATATAAGGCCCTCATGTTGCAACTTTGATCATTCATTCACAACTTCATTTGTGGAACTTCCTGGAGCTCAAGGGCTGTCCCTAAGCATCTCTGGTCGTAATTAGAACCTTGGTAAGTATCCTTGACCTTCCTTAATTGAGTTTTGCTTAGTTATTAGCTTAAAAGTCAAACCGTCGTAATTAAGGTTTGACTTATCGATTAATCACTAATGGTCCAGTGATTAGTCAAACTTAAGGTAGTTATAAGTTGGTATTTATGTGGGCAATAAACCCTTAAAAGGGCACCCTCTGATTCCCGTTCTAGCTAGATCAAATGTCGGGTCAAACTTAGTCCGAAAAAGTCAACAGAAGCTTAATTTGCAAATTAACGCATAATTAGCAATGTAGAAGGTGTGCAACCTATTTTATCACTCATATAACTTGGTAATAAGTATAAGAACTAGTCTAAGCTTGTTTGATCCGACAATTTTCTGTTTAGACCCGGTTCGGAACCGAAAGTCGCAAAACTTTGACTTTTGCTTTGACTTCAGTTCTGACCTGTAACACCTGTGCCTCCACGGCCATCAAACAAATACCAAACCAATGAAATATTATATTTCATACTTGGGATTTGTAAAAATATGTGTATCATTTGCACATATCAATTCTCGTTCAATTTCAAACTCTAAATCGCTTTCTGGAAGGTTATACGCGCACCGATGCGTAAATATAACCAGTTTAATGCAAAGAACACTCCAGAATAGTGAAATAGGCTTAACATACCTTAAATAACCTTTACATAACTTAGAAATAAGTTTTGAAGGCTTTGGTATGGCAAAAACAAGTTAATTCGCTTACAGGGACTAAACTTGACAAACTGCGAAAGTATGCCAATTTGAACTGTAACAGACATTCCGGAACATGAACATAAGTTAAACACACCTTAAATATCCTTTATATAGCTTAGAAATAGGCTTTGAGGGGTTCGGTGTGCTAAAATAAACGTTTGGATCATTCAGGGACTAAAAGTGTCAAAAAGTGCACAAGTTTGCATTTTCGAGCATAACTTACGTTCTGAATACATCCGGACATCCAAAAATTTATGTAAGCATGACTATATTATGCTTTAGTGTTTGGCTTGTCAAAAATCCATTCGTTGCGTCATTTGGATCGTTTTTCGCGCTTATGCGCATTCCGTCGTAATTAAGCGAACATCGCGTTCGTACGACCAAACGAACCAACACCCGGCATATTTTTGAGCATGTTTCATGTCCACAATGTTTAGGCATCATTTTAGGGCCTTAAAGTTGTCTTTACGGGCCTTGGAAGTGCCGGAAATGGGCTTAAACACATGCAGGGACTGAAACTGTCATTTCTGAAACATGTTTGCTGATCAGAAGCCTCAGGCGGCCCGCCTGAGTTTTCCCTGATCCTGAAGCGGGCCGCGTCCGCATGTCTGATCAGATAATATCGAACAGTCAGCACGATCCAGCTGTTTTAACCACAACCACATCTTTCCCACTTGCATTTTCAGCTGATAAGGATGGTTTTAAGCCACCACAACTTTCCGACACTTGTACGGTTACGATTAAGGCACGATATTCGACAAACGATCTTAACGGTTACCCGAAAACTATAAATACCCCACCCCCATTGCTTCTAAACCCACAAGAATCTGATCTAAGTGACTCTAAGTTGGAACCATTGTTTCATACCTGAGTTATTGTGATCTAGATTAGCATTCGGGGACCCTTCGTAAGTATTCTTTCGTTCTTTTCCTTATTTTACTGCTTTTCGAGTCCGAAAGTCAAACTTTGTTTGACTTTCAGCGTTGACCAGCTTATGGTCAATGCGAAGTTCGTTTGAACTTCGCAACGTGATTGTAATCACGATGGTCATAGTCCCTTAGGACTATGCCTACTGATTACCACGTTGTCTAGGGTCGTAGGGTAAGCGATATAATAAATCGCTTATACCTTCGAACCCGACCCAGTTTGGTCAATCATTAGGATCCGACCAAACACATTAGGTGACCATAGTAGGTAGGGAATAACCTTCCGAGGTTATACCCTATGGTCACATCGTTTAAGTAGTTGTATGATAGGTAGTTTATATGCCTTAGGTAAATTACCAGAATACCCTTTTCATGTATAATTGATAATTAAGCATATGTAACCTAAACCTTTGTCACATAACTGATTATGTAACATGTTTAGGCATATAACACTTGTCATAGGGCTAGTTAGGCGGTCTGAACGCGTTTCACGCGCACGACGCGTTAAAGTAGCATATGTTACCTTAATGGGTCGCGATGGGTCGAAAGCAATTAGGTTTGGTTTCATTGTAGTATGTAGGCCTTGTTAAACCATATCATATGAGTTCCAACACTCATTTGGTTTACCAAACCTCATCCTATCCGATCTCCCGATTTAAGTCCGGTTTATTTATATAGTTTTAGATTGCCGACTGATTCCGTGCTCCCTCTAGCTTTGTTTGGTTGTTGTTCAAGACCTCTAAGCATTCTCAGGCGAGTACATTATTCCCCTATTTTACTGCTTTCAATTGTTTTGGGGTGACTCATATGTGCTAAATGTTTTCGATGTTATAACGATGGTTTCAAAAACGATTAAGACGATTTATACAAAACTAATAACGATTTCATAAAGTGAACAAACTTGTTGGTTGTAGTTACATAACAAATGACATTCATTAGCAATGATCAAGCCGACCAGTATTAGGTTATGGTACCATAGGATCTGACAAATCCCGTTATTTACTACACCCGTGGTTATGTGTGGGTATGGTAGGTAGCGACTGAATCTGTAATTGTTAACTTACCCTATGGAGGTTTGTTAATACGAAAACGAGAAGCGACGAGTGATGAGTCACGAAGGTTTGAATGTTATTAGCGAGACGACCATTTAAGTAGTTTCACGACCTAAAACGAATTTAACGATTGGGTAAACGATAGGTTTTCACACGATGTTTTAACGATTGGGTAAACGATTGGCTTCAAAGCGATATACGATATTATTTTGGTTACATATTACATGATTTACATTGGGCATGAACATTACTTTGGTGGTTTGGTTTGATTAAGTGATTAAGTAACAATGCGTGTGTAATATGATACAAGCATGGTGGATACGCCGCTGGTACTTCCTATATATAAGTGTTGGTATTGTTGGATGATATCGATTGATAAGATGCATGCTCACATAGGACTGGACAAGGCCTTAGTGACTCAATAACAATGATAGATTATGTTTAATTTGTGTATTTAGATTTCCAGACGATGTAATTATTCAATGTTTAATAAAACGAAACACTTTTTGGTATCCATGGTTATGAAACATTAATTCTGTTGCAACACGCCTCGATGTTTCCGCCGCGATTTGTTGTTTTACGTGGTCGGGGTGTGACAGAAAAGATGGTATCAGAGCCAATGGTTATAGGGAATTAGGTTATTAGTAATTAGTAATGCTTTGACCTAGTCTATAACCTTCTTAGGACCCTAACGCGAGTTTACTTGCGTTTAGTCATAAAACAATACCGTCACCTATCCTTAGGCGACGACCACAACAAGAACATAAATTTCAAAACCGCTTTGAAAACTAATCATCTGTTCTAGGATGATTGATTACAAGGTTTTGAACCCTCTATTGTAAGGTTTTGAACCCTCTGTTATATGGTTTTGAACCCCTTTTAAATTTTCAAAATCTCAACAAGGTTTTGGGTTTTAAATAATGTGAACACGTGCAAACTGGAAGGGTGAATGCCTGTATTCTGGGTTTTCTGTCTAGGCAAGCACTTCGTATACATCTCATCAGACGCGAGACCAGTTGTGCTTACCTGGGAATTCTTGGGATGAGTGTTCACTTATAGGCGAGCATGTCTTCGCGATACATTATTTTTGACCTATTTACTTTGATTAAATCACCGAGGTCGTTTGTTGCTTTGTAGTAACAAACAAATGACCACTATCCTTGCTTTCATCAGATTTGTTTCATCTCATTCTTTTCGTCTAATTCTCTCACTCGTTTCCTTGTCAGACAATGCCTCCACGACGCGATACCCGAACCGATACTCGGACTTTTACTATTGAAGAACTCGCAGCCCTGATCTCTCAACAGGTGGCTGCTGTGGTTCCCGGTGTTGTAACCCAAGTCCACGAGATGTACAACAACGGCAACAACAACAACAATAATGCACCGTGTAATTTCAAGAACTTCAATTCTGCGAAGCCACATAAGTTTTCTGGGTCTCAAGGAGCAACTGCGCTCCTGCAGTGGTTTGAGAGTATCGAGAGCACATTCAGACATGTGCAGTGTCAGGATGCGCGTAAGGTGGAATTTGCTTCGAGTGTGTTTGAAAAGCGAGCGCTTACTTGGTGGAATGGTGTTATGCGAGATAGGGGTGCCGAAGTGGCGTTGGCACAAACATGGGCAGAGCTTCGGGCTCTCATGATGAAGGAGTTTTGTCCCCGTCACGAGATTCGAGTTTTGGAACGAGAGTTTGACGACTTAAAGCAAGATGGGGCTGAACACCGTGCGTACACGGATCGTTTTGAAGAACTCAGTCTATTGTGTCCCACCATGGTTACCCCTCTGGAGAAAGCGATCGAGAGATACATAGATGGTTTACCCGATTCTATTATGGATATTTTGATCGGTGTTAATCCTACCACCCTTCGTCAAGCAATCGAGTTGTCAGCTACCCTGACTGAGTCTCAAGTCAGAAAGGGTAAACTCACCCGCAAGGGTGATAAAAAGAAGGCAACCGATTCTGGAAAGGACAAGAAGAAGGATAAGGGGAAGGGTAAGGAAGGTGAGACGTCGAAGAAATCGAAGAAGCGGAAGGGTGCCCAAAATTTTGCTGTTACAGCACAGACTGCTCAGAACCTGCAGAATCCACCGGCTCAGCCACATGCAAAGAAGGCATATGCTGGTACCGCACCACATTGTGCCCGTTGCAACGGTCATCACGTTGCACAGCAAGATTGCAAGAAATGCACAACGTGTGGTAGACTTGGGCATTTGGCCAATACTTGTCGTCTGAGACAAAATCAGGCTGCTCAGGTTCAAGCTCCGGTTCAAGGGAATGCTACGAGATTCCCACTGGGTTCATGTTTCAACTGCGGAGAGTTTGGTCATTTCCGCCCCAACTGTCTGAGACTGGTGAATGCAAATGCTAACGCAAACCCGAATGCGAACGTTCACGTCAATGTGAATCCAGCACGTGGTCGAGTGTTTAACATCAATGAGGCAATCGATGATGAAGAAGTGAACTTTTAGTATTTTGTATTTCCTCTGGTTGTTATCTTGTAACATTTAAAGACAATGCGGTTGCTATATAAATAAAAAATTTTCGTTTTTATTTTTAACTAATGCAATTGTATGAATGTTTGATCCAACCTTATGATGTTAACACAAACACAAAACTACTCGTGTGGTTCTGTCATTTTTATGATCACTTGTGATCTCCCTAAGAACCTCAAACACTTGTTTCTTTTAAATCTAAAGTATCTTATCGTCTTGCACCGTTCGAGATGCAAGAATTATCGAAACAGCTTCAAGAGTTGTCTGATAAAGGATTCATCCGTCCGAACTTTTCACCTTGGAGAAACTCCTGTTCTCCTTGTGAAAAGAACAATGGATCTTTTCGATTATATATCGATTAACGTAAGCCTAGTAAGCTTACCATCAAGAATCGATATTCCCTACCTTAAATCAATGATCCGATCATCTGCAGGGTACTTTATGCTTTTCCAAGATCGATTTGCGTTCTTGGTATCATCAACTTCGTATTCTCGAAGAAGATGTTCCCAAAACGGTTTTCTACACGAAGTATGGCCATTACGAGTTTATAATCATACCTTTTGGATTGACAAATGCTCCAGCCATCTTCATGGACTTAATAAATAGGGTCTGCAAGCCTTATTTGGATCAGTTCGTCATTGTTTTTATTGATGACATCTTGATCTATTCAAAGTCCCGAGCCGACCACGATCAACACCTTCGTTGATTTCGGAGCCTGATTGGATTCCTTGTACACCTTAATATGTACATTACAACTCAATTAGGACAAGCCGAATTCCTTTTTAGATCTTCCTATTTTCATAGTTAGATTCTTGAAAATATTTAAAGTGCCAAGTGAAATCCACGGATTGGATTCCTAGTATGCTTTAAATACTCATGTCCAAAGATAACAAATTAAACGATTATACGATTAAACGATTTTGCGATTAAATGATTATACAATTATGCGATTATGTGTTTATGTGTTATGTGTTCTCCTCTATGTTTTTGTGTGATCCAATTTTCAAATCCTCATAGAATCTTTCGTATCTTTATATGAGGGATTCATAGTAGGATATTCAAAAGGTACTACTTTAAATCCTTAATGGGCTTCTACGTTGTAGTTAAAGACCCTTGGGATTATATGGTACCATTCCATGATTCGATGAGAGACCCTTGAGTGGTCTAGTTAAAGATTGATTCAAGATCTGGTTAAGAATAGCATGTGATGATACAGCTGAAAGGACTCTATGGTGGTCCAGTCATGCTCATCACAGGTTCATTCATATGGTTTTCCTTTACACATTATGGAATACACTGTGTCAACTATGCAAAGAATTGGGTAATTATGGACGCGTACATAATTATAAAAATTCAGTGCACGGAAACCACAGTAAGATTTATCATGTGTAAGAACCGATAGTGACGACAAATAACGAAACGTGAACAATGTAATGGAGGTACGGTGGACGCACCAATGACACTTCATATACTTGTATATAAGTATCCCTCTTACATTGAAAGCATAAGGTTATTAAGGTTACTAGAGGTTCAAGAACCCTAACCAATGTTGTTCGATCTTTTCAACTCATGTTTTCAAGCTCTCACAAGTTTCCTCTATATAAATTTCGGGACGAAATTTCCTAAAGTAGGGGAGACTGTAACACCTGTGCCTCCACGGCCATCAAAAAAATACCAAACCAATGAAATATTATATTTCATACTTGGGATTTGTAAAAATATGTGTATCATTTGCACATATCAATTCTCGTTCAATTTCAAACTCTAAATCGCTTTCTGGAAGGTTATACGCGCACCGATGCGTAAATATAACCAGTTTAATGCAAAGAACACTCCAGAATAGTGAAATAGGCTTAACATACCTTAAATAACCTTTACATAACTTAGAAATAAGTTTTGAAGGCTTTGGTATGGCAAAAACAAGTTAATTCGCTTACAGGGACTAAACTTGACAAACTGCGAAAGTATGCCAATTTGAACTGTAACAGACATTCCGGAACATGACCATAAGTTAAACACACCTTAAATATCCTTTATATAGCTTAGAAATAGGCTTTGAGGGGTTCGGTGTGCTAAAATAAACTTTTGGATCATTCAGGGACTAAAAGTGTCAAAAAGTGCACAAGTTTGCATTTTCGAGCATAACTTACGTTCTGAATACATCCGGACATCCAAAAATTTATGTAAGCATGACTATATTATGCTTTAGTGTTTGGCTTGTCAAAAATCCATTCGTTGCGTCATTTGGATCGTTTTTCGCGCTTATGCGCATTCCGTCGTAATTAAGCGAACATCGCGTTCGTACGACCAAACGAACCAACACCCGGCATATTTTTGAGCATGTTTCATGTCCACAATGTTTAGGCATCATTTTAGGGCCTTAAAGTTGTCTTTACGGGCCTTGGAAGTGCCGGAAATGGGCTTAAACACATGCAGGGACTGAAACTGTCATTTCTGAAACATGTTTGCTGATCAGAAGCCTCAGGCGGCCCGCCTGAGTTTTCCCTGATCCTGAAGCGGGCCGCGTCCGCATGTCTGATCAGATAATATCGAACAGTCAGCACGATCCAGCTGTTTTAACCACAACCACATCTTTCCCACTTGCATTTTCAGCTGATAAGGATGGTTTTAAGCCACCACAACTTTCCGACACTTGTACGGTTACGATTAAGGAACGATATTCGACAAACGATCTTAACGGTTACCCGAAAACTATAAATACCCCACCCCCATTGCTTCTAAACCCACAAGAATCTGATCTAAGTGACTCTAAGTTGGAACCATTGTTTCATACCTGAGTTATTGTGATCTAGATTAGCATTCGGGGACCCTTCGTAAGTATTCTTTCGTTCTTTTCCTTATTTTACTGCTTTTCGAGTCCGAAAGTCAAACTTTGTTTGACTTTCAGCGTTGACCAGCTTATGGTCAATGCGAAGTTCGTTTGAACTTCGCAACGTGATTGTAATCACGATGGTCATAGTCCCTTAGGACTATGCCTACTGATTACCACGTTGTCTAGGGTCGTAGGGTAAGCGATCTAATAAATCGCTTATACCTTCGAACCCGACCCAGTTTGGTCGATCATTAGGATCCGACCAAACACATTAGGTGACCATAGTAGGTAGGGAATAACCTTCCGAGGTTATACCCTATGGTCACATCGTTTAAGTAGTTGTATGATAGGTAGTTTATATGCCTTAGGTAAATTACCAGAATACCCTTTTCATGTATAATTGATAATTAAGCATATGTAACCTAAACCTTTGTCACATAACTGATTATGTAACATGTTTAGGCATATAACACTTGTCATAGGGCTAGTTAGGCGGTCTGAACGCGTTTCACGCGCACGACGCGTTAAAGTAGCATATGTTACCTTAATGGGTCGCGATGGGTCGAAAGCAATTAGGTTTGGTTTCATTGTAGTATGTAGGCCTTGTTAAACCATATCATATGAGTTCCAACACTCATTTGGTTTACCAAACCTCATCCTATCCGATCTCCCGATTTAAGTCCGGTTTATTTATATAGTTTTAGATTGCCGACTGATTCCGTGCTCCCTCTAGCTTTGTTTGGTTGTTGTTCAAGACCTCTAAACATTCTCAGGCGAGTACATTATTCCCCTATTTTACTGCTTTCAATTGTTTTGGGGTGACTCATATGTGCTAAATGTTTTCGATGTTATAACGATGGTTTCAAAAACGATTAAGACGATTTATACAAAACTAATAACGATTTCATAAAGTGAACAAACTTGTTGGTTGTAGTTACATAACAAATGACATTCATTAGCAATGATCAAGCCGACCAGTATTAGGTTATGGTACCATAGGATCTGACAAATCCCGTTATTTACTACACCCGTGGTTATGTGTGGGTATGGTAGGTAGCGACTGAATCTGTAATTGTTAACTTACCCTATGGAGGTTTGTTAATACGAAAACGAGAAGCGACGAGTGATGAGTCACGAAGGTTTGAATGTTATTAGCGAGACGACCATTTAAGTAGTTTCACGACCTAAAACGAATTTAACGATTGGGTAAACGATAGGTTTTCACACGATGTTTTAACGATTGGGTAAACGATTGGCTTCAAAGCGATATACGATATTATTTTGGTTACATATTACATGATTTACATTGGGCATGAACATTACTTTGGTGGTTTGGTTTGATTAAGTGATTAAGTAACAATGCGTGTGTAATATGATACAAGCATGGTGGATACGCCGCTGGTACTTCCTATATATAAGTGTTGGTATTGTTGGATGATATCGATTGATAAGATGCATGCTCACATAGGACTGGACAAGGCCTTAGTGACTCAATAACAATGATAGATTATGTTTAATTTGTGTATTTAGATTTCCAGACGATGTAATTATTCAATGTTTAATAAAACGAAACACTTTTTGGTATCCATGGTTATGAAACATTAATTCTGTTGCAACACGCCTCGATGTTTCCGCCGCGATTTGTTGTTTTACGCGGTCGGGGTGTGACATGACCCGATTTAGATGGGTTTGGAAATGCCTTAGAGCTTCCTTAGGATCAGGTTTCATGATAGTATAACCCTCTGTGGTTGGATCGTTGATTGTCCGATTCGTTTACACAATTCCGTTAATTGCCTAATGTTGACCAATATGCCCTTTTGACCATAAAACGAGAATTTTGGATATATGAGAGGACAAAAATCTTTGTTGCTGAATAATAAACATGTCCCTAAAATTTCATATCAGTTAGAGGTCTAGATTAGGAGTTATGCTCAATAGCGCACTTAAAAAGCTTTTTGTTAATTAAACGGCGCAATTAGCATGAAGCCTATCGAAACCCAATTTTTGACACCAAACCTTTTAACCACTGATGTGATATAATATTTTGGGATTTTTGAAGATTTTTAATTATTTTTAACCTGAGCATAACCTAAGGTTATGGCCTCGATTCGGTAAATACCGATTATACCCTTTTCGTTTATAAAATAAGTTTTACATAGTATTTTGACACCAATCCAATTGCTACTGATTTTATATGATAAATAAAGTATTTTGAACTTTATAACCTGATCAGAAAACTCAGATTTCCTGTTAAACCCGGAAATCGCTAAAAACGGCGTTTTGCGTGTGTTAAACATCTAGTATGGGTTTAAAACCATTTTGGCATATAAGACTTATCACCAACTGATATGACCTATTAAATTAAGTTTTTTTACTGATTATTTCAGACCCAAGTCTCAGAATTAAAATTAATCTCTTTTATAATCTTTTAAATGACCAAAATACCCCTACGGGGCTTATATTGAGATTAAACTCGTTCTGAGCATAATGGAAGTATCCTACTGATATCACAACATGTTTAAGGCATATTAACTTAGGAAACCTGTATAGGACCCATATGGTTACCCGTTACGCCTCTTGCGCGTTCGGTTCGGTTTATGTAACTAGGTTGCATAAATTAGCCGAAACGGGTCAAACCGTATCATTTTCATTTCAAAATCTAGAATGTATTTAGTTTACCCATTTTACACAAGTCTTCATACTTGTTGGGTCTAAATCACATTCTAATCCGGCCTCCGCTTAATCTAGCGTGTCGTACCGTTGTTCTGTTTAAAAACTAGCCGGTCTAAGTCTATGACATAATTAAGACCCGTTAGTATTCTAATTGGTTATTTATACCATCATTCCAGACTAGAGCCTTCCGGTAAATTGTACCTACGCTTACTTAAGTGAATACGGTTGAGTTATTATAATTCTTGCTATTTAAGACAGGAGCTAGCTCAGGTAAATACACTTAACTTATTTTCCCTATTACGGGCTTGGGATACGGTAATATAAATACCGCATGGTCAGGTATGGGATTCAAAGACCAATAAGTCGGGAAATCCAAATAACCTGTTTTAATTCGTATTGCTTGACTGAAACATTGGGGGTTAATGCGACCGTGTCCTGGATATCCTTGACTCATTAAATGCAATGGCCACGACCTAAGCACGGGGTGTAGGCATACACCTGACAGATGCCATATGCTTATTAATTAATTATACCCAATATGGGATTCCCAATAGGGGAATAGTGGTGTAACAACTGTGCTTGTAATCATTATGAACAGTTCTTTTATCAATAAAACAATGTTATTTGATCACAATGTTTGTTTTGTTATGTTTTACATTTTTCATGTTTTGACTTTTGATCAATTTCAAACTCTATATCACTTTCTGGAGAGTTATACGCAAACTGGTGCGTAAACGTACTCAGTTTAACGCGAAAAATACTCCGGAACAGCAACATATACTAAACACACCTTAAATAACCTTTACATAACTTAGAAATAAGTTTTAAAGGCTTTGGTATGGCAAAAACAAGTTAATTCGCTTACAGGGACTAAACTTGACAAACTGCGAAAGTATGTCAATTTGAACTGTAACGAACATTCCGGAACATGACCATAAGTTAAACACACCTTAAATATCCTTTATATAGCTTAGAAATAGGCTTTGAGGGGTTCGGTGTGCTAAAATAAACTTTTGGCTCATTCAGGGACTAAAAGTGTCAAAAAGTGCACAAGTTTGCATTTTCGCGCATAACTTACGTTCTGAATACATCTGGACATCCAAAAATTTATGCAAGCATGACTATATTATGCTTTAGTGTTTGGCTTGTCAAAAATCCATTCGTCGCGTCATTTGGATCGTTTTTCGCGCTTATGAGCATTTCGTCGTAAATAAGCAAACATCGCGTTCGTATGGCCAAACGAACTGACATCAGACATATTTTTGAACATGTTTCATGTCCACAATGTTTAGGCATCATTTTAGGGCCTTAAAGTTGGCTTTACGGGCCTTAGAAGTGTCGGAAATGGCCTTAAACATCAACAGGGACTGAAACTGTCAAAATACAAACTTAATTCTGATCTGTGCAGGCCAGGCGGCCCGCCTCAGTTTCTGAACAATCTCACGCGGGCCGCGTCCGCCTCTCTGATCAGATAATAACGAACAGTCAGCATGTTCCAGCTGTTTTAACCACAACCACAAGCTCACAACTTGCCAATTCAGCTGATAAGGACCATTTTAGGCTACCACAACTTTGCAACACTTGTACGGATACGATTAAGGCACGGTTTACATGAAACGATCTTAACGGTGGACCGAATACTATAAATACCCCACCCCCCATGCTTCAAAACCACTAGAATTTTGATTTGAGAAACTCTAAGTTGAAACTATTGTTTCATACCTGAGATTTTTGAATCGAGATTAGCATTCGGGGACCCTTCGTAAGTATTCTTTCGTTCTTTTCCTTATTTTATTGCTTTTTGGAGTCCGAAAGTCAAACTTTGTTTGACTTTCAGCGTTGACCAGCTTATGGTCAATGCGAAGTTCGTTTGAACTTCGCAACGTGATTGTAATCACGATGGTCAAAGTCCCTTGGGACTATGCCTACTGATTACCACGTTGTCTAGGGTCGTAGGGTAAGCGATCTAATAAATCGCTTATACCTTCGAACCCGACCCAGTTTGGTCGATCATTAGGATCCGACCAAATACATTAGGTGACCATAGTGTAGGGAATAACCTTCCGAGGTTATACCTTATGGTCACATCGTTTAAGTAGTTGTATGATAGGTAGTTTATATGCCTTAGGTAAATTACCAGAATACCCTTTTCATGTATAATTGGTAATTTAGCATATGTAACCTAAACGCTTGTCACATAACTGATTTTGTAACATGTTTAGGCATATAACACTTGTCATAGGACTAGTTAGGCGGTCCGAACGCGTTTCACGCGCACGACGCGTTAAAGTAGCATAAGCTTCCTAAACGGGTCGTAATGGGTCGTAAACAATTATGTTAAGTTTCATTTAGTATGTAGGCTTTGTTAAACCAAATGACACGAGTCTATACACTCGTTTGGTTTACAAACCCTCATTCTATCCGATCCTCTGATTTAGGTCCGGTTTATTAACATAGTTACCTATATTAGGTGCCGTTTGATTCCGAGATCTTTACCATTGTTTGGTTGTCACTCCAGGACTACTGAGTAATTTCAAGTGAGTACATAGACCCCTCTTTTACTGTTTTCCAAACTGTTTTGGGGTGGAACACATGTGCCTACTTGTTACTTTCATGCTTTCCTGTTTTCACATCATATACCGGCTATGTTTGTTAGTACATTACAGTACATGATTTCATTACATTTCATGCTAGGTGTGCCCATTGTGTGCATTACTTAGTACATCGTTTTACATTACATTTTATGCTAGGTGTGCCCATTGTGTGCATTACTTAGTACATCGTTTTACATTACATTTTATGCTAGGTGTGCCCATTGTGTGCATTACTTAGTACATCGTTTTACATTACATTTCATGCTAGGTGTGCCCATTGTGTGCATTACTTAGTACATCGTTTTACATTACATTTCATGCTAGGGGTGCCCTTTGTGTGCATTACTTAGTACATCGTTTTACATGACATTTCACGCTACGTATGTTCATTTGATTACATACTTAGTGCATCGTTTTCACATGCTTACATTTTTGGTATGACATTTGGTTTGTGTAACATGGAACAATACATTCATTAACATTGATCATGCCATTCGTTAGTAGGTAGTGGTACCATAGGAATTGACAACTCCCGTTCCGGACATCCTGGGAATGGGGATGAAAGGAATGACCGAATTCGATATACATAACTTAGATAAACCTTTAATTTGTTTAAGGGTTTATCGCCACAGTCTCAAGGCTTGGATGTATGCATTTTAACAATACCGCATAGATGTTTGTATCAGTAAAGCATGCATTTATTACACAACATGACTTTGATTTAAACTGTGTTTTACTTCAATACCTTGTTGTTGTGCATTTTACATATGGTTTAAGTTGATACATTTCACTTACCATACATGACATTTTGGTTACACATTACATGATCTACATTGAACATAAACATTTTGACATTGATATACACATTTGGTGGTTTACATTTGACATAGACATTTTGATATGGTTTACACAATAACAATTGACAATTGGTTTGTACATGAACAAGTTACATTGGTGGTTGTTTGGGTAAATGATTTGAGTAACGAGGCGTGTGTAATATGATACAAACATGGTGGATACCCCGCTGGTACTTCCTATATATAAGTGTTTGTATAATATTACATAGCGCAACGTTATTTAAACCATTTCAGTATAGACATATTACATTTTATACAAATAACATATTTTTCCCAAGACATTGATTTACAAAACAATTTATCTTATACAACTCATTTTACATGGTTATTCATTTAACCTTACATTTAATTATATATATCAACTGATGTTATCGTTTTTCGATTGATTTATAAGACAAAGCAAATTACAAAGTTCATGACTAAACATTTTCTCAAATACAAGTCATGAATCCTATTTTTCACAAACCTATGTATCTCACAGGCATTTTTATGCTGACGTACCTATTTTCACATGTGTTTTCAGGAGCTTTTCCGTAGGATGTTGATCACGATACTAGGGCGGACCTGTGCCTTAGAGACTAAAAACGAAGATAGACTTGTTTAATTATGTTATAAACTCTTTTGTTTACTGTTCAAGACAATGTAACACCCTTGTTTAATAAATAAAATACAACTTTGTATACCATGGTTATGAAACAATTAATTCTGTTACAACACTCCCCGACGTTTCCGCCACGTTTTGTATGTTACACGTGGTCGGGGTGTGACAGAAGAGTTGGTATCAGAGCCAATGGTTATAGGGAATTAGGTTATTAGTAATGCTTTGACCTAGACTATAACTTTCTAGGACCCTAACACAAGTTATCTTGTGTTTAGATCTTAAAACATGTACATCACCTATCCTTAGGTGATTAACAAAACAAGAACTAAAATTTTTCCGAAACGATTTTTGAAAAACAATCATCTGTTTTTGAATAAATTATTACAAGGTTTTGAACCCTCTATTATAAGGTTTTGAACCCTCTGTTATATGGTTTTGAACCCCTTTGAGTTTTCAAAATCTCGTCAAGGTTTTGGGTTTTAAATAATGTGAACACGTGCAAACTGGAAGGGTGAATGCCTGTATTCTGGGTTTTCTGTCTAGGCAAGCACTTCGTATACATCTCAACCAGACGCGAGACCAGTTGTGCTTACCTGGGAATTCTTGGGATGAGTGTTCACTTATAGGCGAGCATGTCTTCATTATACATTATTTTTGATCCATTTACTTTGATTAGTCACTGTGTGTCGTTTGTTTGCTTTGTGATACGGACGAATGACCACCATCTTTGCTTTTGTTGATTTTGTTTCATCTCATTCTTTTCATCCAATCATCTCACTCGTTTCCTTTCATGTTTTCCTCTTTTAGAATGCCTCCTCGACACGACAATCTGATAGCAACTGGCAGAAATTATTGCGCAGCAGATGGCTGCTCAATTTCCAAATCTCTTTGCTCAATGGAACCAAGCCAACAACAACAACAACAACAATGTTCCATGCAAATACAAGGATTTTAATCAGGCTAAACCACTTAAGTTTAGTGGTTCTGAGGGAGCGACTGGGCTTCTTCAGTGGTTCGAGAGCAGTGAGAATACTTTCCGCCACGTGCAGTGTCCGGATAATCGCAAAGTCGAGTTTGCTTCGAGCGTATTTCAGAAGAGGGCTTTGACATGGTGGAACGGGGTTATGAGAGACAGAGGTGCAGAAGTTGCTCTCGCACAGACTTGGGCTGAACTTAGAGCCCTTATGATGAGGGAATTCTATCCTCGTCATGAGCAGCGAGCTTTGGAGAAGGAATTTGATGATTTGAAGCAAGATAGTGGTGAGCACAGGGCGTATACTGACAGGTTTGAAGAGTTGAGTTTGCTTTGCCCGACAATGGTTACCCCACTCGACAAGGCTATCGAAAGATACATCGACGGCCTACCTGACTCGGTACAAGACATCCTTACTGGTAGTAACCCTGCCACACTCCGTCAGGTAATCGAGTTATCAGCGAAACTGACTGAGTCGCAGATCCGGAAGAACAAGTTACACAGGAAGGGTGACAAGGGCAAGAAACAGTCGGCTGACAAGGGTGATAGCAAGAAAGGTCAAAACATGAGTGGAAAGAATGCTGGTTCATCAAAAAGGGCAAGGAAGCGTAAGGCTTCCCAAAATTTTGCTGTCACTGCCCAAGCTAATCAGGCAGCTCCCAACCAACCCGCACAGCCTCTAGCAAAGAAACCCTATTCAGGGAATGCACCTTTGTGCAATAGATGCAACAGTCACCATCAGCCGCAACATCAGTGCCGTTTCTGTACTAGCTGTGGGAAGTCAGGTCATCTTGCCGATGTTTGTCGGTTTGATCAGAATCGCGCAGTTCAGAACCCGGCTCAACAAGTTGCTCAGCCTCCTGCTCCGCAACAGGGTCAAGCTGCACGACCATATTACCCACCGGGTGCTTGTTATAATTGTGGGGATCTGACCCACTACAGAAACCGGTGCCCAAGGCTAGCCAACCAGAACCAGAATCAGGCTCAGGCTCGAGGGCGAGCTTTTAACATGAATGCCCAAGAGGCGCAGGCGGATGATAATGTGGTGAACGGTACGTTCTTTATTAATAATCAGCCTGCATCTGTTCTTTTCGATTCTGGTGCCGATAAGAGTTTCGTGTCATTGTCTTTTGAGCCTATGCTTCGCATGTCTAGAACAAAACTAGGTAAACCTTTGACAGTAGAAGTTGCTAGCGGTGAACCCATTATTCTTGATTCTGTTCTTCGCAACTGCCAATTGAATCTTAATGATCATCTTTTTTCTATCGATCTCACGCCTATGCAACTTGGAAGCTTCGACGTCATTGTGGGTATGGATTGGTTATCCAAGCATCACGCAGAAGTAGTTTGTTTCGAGAAGATCGTTCGTGTGCCTTTTTCTACAGGCGAGATCCTGCAGGTTCAAGGTGAGAAACCGACTGGTGGTCTCAAGCTCATGTCTTGTTTTAAAGCTCGGAAATATCTGCGGAAGAACTATGTGGCTTTCTTAGCACATGTTACAGAAGATAAAGGCAAGGGTAAGTCTATTTCAGATATTCCTGTCGTTCGAGATTATTCTGAAGTTTTCCCTGAAGATTTACCTGGTCTACCTCCAGCACGCCAAGTCGAGTTCCGCATTGATCTCGTACCTGGAGCAAATCCCATTGCCAGAGCTCCATATCGTCTTGCACCATCTGAGATGCAAGAGTTATCTAAGCAGCTTCAGGAGCTCTCCGACAAAGGTTTTATCCGTCCCAGTTTTTCACCTTGGGGTGCTCCCGTTCTTTTTGTCAAGAAGAAGGATGGATCCTTTAGGATGTGTATCGATTATCATGAGCTTAACAAGCTTACCATCAAGAATCGATATCCCCTACCTCGCATAGATGATCTCTTTGATCAGCTACAGGGCGCTTCTTATTTTTGGAAGATTGATCTACGTTCCGGATATCATCAACTTCGTGTGCAAGAAGAAGATATTCCCAAGACAGCATTCCGCACTCGTTATGGGCATTATGAATTCACAGTCATGCCATTCGGTTTGACTAATGCTCCTGCTGTTTTCATGGACTTAATGAATAGGGTCTGGAAGCCTTATTTGGATCAGTTCGTCATTGTTTTTTTTGACGACATCTTGATTTACTCTAAGACGCGAGCTGATCATGAGCAGCATCTTCGTCTTACTCTGGAACTCCTAAAGAAAGAGCAACTTTTCGCCAAATTCTCCAAGTGCGAATTTTTGCTTAAAGAAGTTCAATTTTTGGGACATATTATCAACGAACGAGGTATTCAGGTAGATCCCTCCAAGATCAGTGAGATTAAGGATTGGGATACACCTTCTACTCCTACTGAAGTTCGTTCTTTTCTTGGTCTAGCGGGTTATTACCGCCGCTTCATTGAAAACTTCTCAAAGATTGCAGTTCCTCTAACTGCTCTAACTCAGAAGAACAAACCCTTTGATTGGGGATTCAAACAAGATGAAGCTTTTCAACGCTTGAAGCAGAAGCTTTGCGATGCGCCTGTTCTATCATTGCCTGAGGGTGATGATGATTTTGTCGTGTATTGTGATGCATCAAAATTAGGCCTTGGTTGTGTTCTGATGCAAAGGAACAAAGTCATAGCATATGCATCGAGGCAGTTGAAGATACATGAGAAGAACTACACCACTCATGATCTTGAGTTAGGTGCAGTTGTTTTCGCTCTAAAGATCTGGAGACACTATTTATACGGTACAAAATGTGTGGTTTTCACTGACCACAAAAGTCTTCAGCATATCTTCAACCAGAAGGAACTTAACATGAGGCAACGACGTTGGGTTGAGCTACTTAACGATTATGACTGCGAAATTCACTACCATCCTGGTAAGGCGAATGTCGTAGCCGATGCATTGAGTCGTAAGGAACGTACTAAGCTTCATTGTGTACGTGTTCAATCTATTATTCAAGCTCGATCTGATATCCAAGCATGCATTTCTCAGACTCAACAATCTTGTGTTTCACAAGGTTTGATGGATAAGGAATTTCCCTATCACATAACACCTGCTCTGGAACTGAAGGACAATGGATCATATTATTTCATGGACCGTTTGTGGGTCCCAAGCCAGGATGATCTTCGTACCTTGCTTATGGATGAAGCCCATAAGTCTCGTTATTCTATTCATCCGGGCTCAGATAAAATGTATAAGGACCTTCGTACTCACTATTGGTGGCCTGGTATGAAGAAAGACATTGCCTTATACGTATCAAAATGCCTTACTTGTCTTAAGGTAAAGGCTGAACATCAACGTCCTTCGGGTTTATTGGTGCAACCAGAGATTCCAGTTTGGAAATGGGAAAACATTACTATGGATCTTGTTACCAAACTTCCACGCACAAAGAAAGGTCATGATGCCATATGGGTAGTCGTTGATCGTCTTACTAAGTCAGCGCATTTCTTGCCAATCCGTGAGGATTTTCCTGCTGACAGACTTGCTCAAATCTATGTGGATGAAATTGTAGCTCGACATGGTGTTCCTTTGAACATCATTTCTGACAGAGATGCTCGTTTCACTTCTCATTTTTGGAGAACCATGCAATCTGCTATGGGGACCCAACTTAATCTGAGCACAGCTTATCATCCGCAAACGGATGGTCAATCTGAGAGAACAATCCAGACTCTGGAGGATATGCTTAGAGCTTGTGTGATCGATTTTGGTGGTAGCTGGGATTCACATCTTAAATTGATTGAATTCTCCTACAACAACAGTTATCACACCAGCATCAAAATGGCTCCTTTCGAAGCTCTCTATGGTCGAAAATGTCGTTCACCAGTCTGCTGGAATGAGATCGGCGAGGCTCAACTTACTGGACCTGCCCTCATTTTAGAGACAACTGACAAGGTCAAGAAAGTTCGCGATAACCTTCAGACAGCTATGAGCCGTCAGAAGAGTTACGCGGATCCAAAACGCAAACCCTTGGAATTTCAAGTCGGTGATCGAGTATTACTTAAGGTCTCACCTTGGAAAGGTGTGATCAGATTTGGAAAGAAAGGAAAACTTGCACCTAGATATGTTGGACCATTCAAGATCGTTGAAAGAATCGGCAAGGTACCCTACAGAATTGAGTTACCTCCGGAACTTGGAAATGTTCATCCAACTTTTCACGTGTCCAATCTCAAGAGGTGTTTAGCTGATGAGAATCTCCACATACCGCTTGACGAAATTCGTGTTGGCAAAACACTGAAATTTGTTGAAAAGCCAGTGGAAATAATGGAACGTGAAGTCAAGTGGCTTAAACGCAAGCGCATTCCTTTGGTCAAAGTTCGCTGGGAAGCTAAACGTGGACCTGAGTTTACTTGGGAACGCGAAGATCAAATGAAGGCGAAATATCCACATCTTTTTCCACGAGTTTCCTCTAAATAAATTTCGGGATGAAATTTCCACAAGTAGGGGAGACTGTAACAACTGTGCTTGTAATCATTATGAACAGTTCTTTTATCAATAAAACAATGTTATTTGATCACAATGTTTGTTTTGTTATGTTTTACATTTTTTCATGTTTTGACTTTTGATCAATTTCAAACTCTATATCACTTTCTGGAGAGTTATACGCAAACTGGTGCGTAAACGTACTCAGTTTAACGCGAAAAATACTCCAGAACAGAAACATATACTAAACACACCTTAAATAACCTTTACATAACTTAGAAATAAGTTTTAAAGGCTTTGGTATGGCAAAAACAAGTTAATTCGCTTACAGGGACTAAACTTGACAAACTACGAAAGTATGTCAATTTGAACTGTAACGAACATTCCGGAACATGACCATAAGTTAAACACACCTTAAATATCCTTTATATAGCTTAGAAATAGGCTTTGAGGGGTTCGGTGTGCTAAAATAAACTTTTGGCTCATTCAGGGACTAAAAGTGTCAAAAAGTGCACAAGTTTGCATTTTCGCGCATAACTTACGTTCTGAATACATCTGGACATCCAAAAATTTATGTAAGCATGACTATATTATGCTTTAGTGTTTGGCTTGTCAAAAATCCATTCGTCGCGTCATTTGGATCGTTTTTCGCGCTTATGCGCATTCCGTCGTAATTAAGGGAACATCGCGTTCGTACGGCGAAACGAACTGACATCAGACATATCTTTGAACATGGTTCATGTCCACAATGTTTAGGCATCATTTTAGGGCCTTAAAGTTGGCTTTACGGGCCTTAGAAGTGTCGGAAATGGCCTTAAACATCAACAGGGACTGAAACTGTCAAAATACAAACTTAATTCTGATCTGTGCAGGCCAGGCGGCCCGCCTCAGTTTCTGAACAATCTCACGCGGGCCGCGTCCGCCTCTCTGATCAGATAATAACGAACAGTCAGCATGTTCCAACTGTTTTAACCACAACCACAAGCTCACAACTTGCCAATTCAGCTGATAAGGACCATTTTAGGCTACCACAACTTTGCAACACTTGTACGGATACGATTAAGGCACGGTTTACATGAAACGATCTTAACGGTGGACCGAATACTATAAATACCCCACCCCCCATGCTTCAAAACCACTAGAATTTTGATTTGAGAAACTCTAAGTTGAAACTATTGTTTCATACCTGAGATTTTTGAATCGAGATTAGCATTCGGGGACCCTTCGTAAGTATTCTTTCGTTCTTTTCCTTATTTTATTGCTTTTCGAGTCCGAAAGTCAAACTTTGTTTGACTTTCAGCGTTGACCAGCTTATGGTCAATGCGAAGTTCGTTTGAACTTCGCAACGTGATTGTAATCACGATGGTCATAGTCCCTCGGGACTATGCCTACTGATTACCACGTTGTCTAGGGTCGTAGGGTAAGCGATCTAATAAATCGCTTATACCTTCGAACCCGACCCAGTTTGGTCGATCATTAGGATCCGACCAAATACATTAGGTGACCATAGTGTAGGGAATAACCTTCCGAGGTTATACCTTATGGTCACATCGTTTAAGTAGTTGTATGATAGGTAGTTTATATGCCTTAGGTAAATTACCAGAATACCCTTTTCATGTATAATTGGTAATTTAGCATATGTAACCTAAACGCTTGTCACATAACTGATTTTGTAACATGTTTAGGCATATAACACTTGTCATAGGACTAGTTAGGCGGTCCGAACACGTTTCACGCGCACGACGCGTTAAAGTAGCATAAGCTTCCTAAACGGGTCGTAATGGGTCGTAAACATTTATGTTAAGTTTCATTTAGTATGTAGGCTTTGTTAAACCAAATGACACGAGTCTATACACTCGTTTGGTTTACAAACCCTCATTCTATCCGATCCTCCGATTTAGGTCCGGTTTATTAACATAGTTACCTATATTAGGTGCCGTTTGATTCCGAGATCTTTACCATTGTTTGGTTGTCACTCCAGGACTACTGAGTAATTTCAAGTGAGTACATAGACCCCTCTTTTACTGTTTTCCAAACTGTTTTGGGGTGGAACACATGTGCCTACTTGTTACTTTCATGCTTTCCTGTTTTCACATCATATACCGGCTATGTTTGTTAGTACATTACAGTACATGATTTCATTACATTTCATGCTAGGTGTGCCCATTGTGTGCATTACTTAGTACATCGTTTTACATTACATTTTATGCTAGGTGTGCCCATTGTGTGCATTACTTAGTACATCGTTTTACATTACATTTTATGCTAGGTGTGCCCATTGTGTGCATTACTTAGTACATCGTTTTACATTACATTTCATGCTAGGTGTGCCCATTGTGTGCATTACTTAGTACATCGTTTTACATTACATTTCATGCTAGGGGTGCCCTTTGTGTGCATTACTTAGTACATCGTTTTACATGACATTTCACGCTACGTATGTTCATTTGATTACATACTTAGTGCATCGTTTTCACATGCTTACATTTTTGGTATGACATTTGGTTTGTGTAACATGGAACAATACATTCATTAACATTGATCATGCCATTCGTTAGTAGGTAGTGGTACCATAGGAATTGACAACTCCCGTTCCGGACATCCTGGGAATGGGGATGAAAGGAATGACCGAATTCGATATACATAACTTAGATAAACCTTTAATTTGTTTAAGGGTTTATCGCCACAGTCTCAAGGCTTGGATGTATGCATTTTAACAATACCACATAGATGTTTGTATCAGTAAAGCATGCATTTATTACACAACATGACTTTGATTTAAACAGTGTTTTACTTCAATACCTTGTTGTTGTGCATTTTACATATGGTTTAAGTTGATACATTTCACTTACCATACATGACATTTTGGTTACACATTACATGATCTACATTGAACATAAACATTTTGACATTGATATACACATTTGGTGGTTTACATTTGACATAGACATTTTGATATGGTTTACACAATAACAATTGACAATTGGTTTGTACATGAACAAGTTACATTGGTGGTTGTTTGGGTAAATGATTTGAGTAACGAGGCGTGTGTAATATGATACAAACATGGTGGATACCCCGCTGGTACTTCCTATATATAAGTGTTTGTATAATATTACATAGCGCAACGTTATTTAAACCACTTCAGTATAGACATATTACATTTTATACAAATAACATATTTTTCCCAAGACATTGATTTACAAAACAATTTATCTTATACAACTCATTTTACATGGTTATTCATTTAACCTTACATTTAATTATATATATCAACTGATCTTATCGTTTTTCGATTGATTTATAAGACAAAGCAAATTACAAAGTTCATGACTAAACATTTTCTCAAATACAAGTCATGAATCCTATTTTTCACAAACCTATGTATCTCACAAGCATTTTTATGCTGACGTACCTATTTTCACATGTGTTTTCAGGAGCTTTTCCGTAGGATGTTGATCACGATACTAGGGCGGACCTGTGCCTTAGAGACTAAAAACGAAGATAGACTTGTTTAATTATGTTATAAACTCTTTTGTTTACTGTTCAAGACAATGTAACACCCTTGTTTAATAAATAAAATACAACTTTGTATACCATGGTTATGAAACAATTAATTCTGTTACAACACTCCCCGACGTTTCCGCCATGTTTTGTATGTTACACGTGGTCGGGGTGTGACAAGTGGTGTGTCGATTAATCTTGAACCGGCATAGAACCGGGCCCCGTATGTAGAGCAAGTTATGTAAAACTCATAACATGAGATATAGTTTGTCCCAAGTATAAAAGATTAATTTTTCCTTGTGCATTTTAATCAAAGTGTCAAAATATTTTCGTGCCTTGTGCACCTAAACCAATTTTCATAAACATTTCCAACTGAGTCGGTTGACTGTATTTACCAGTGAAAACTGACGTATTTTCCAAAGTATAAGTGACAGGTACAAGTACGTAATAGGCTGGAAGCTGCTCAGGACTTGTTAGATGAGGACTTTGCAACTCCTTCACATAAGCCATTAGTCTGATAACTTTTTTTGTTGTTTTGATCCGCCTGTGGACTATTACAAGCTAGTCTGTACGGAATACTTTTATATTATCAGACATTTGTGTTTGTAATAATATTTTATATTTCAAAGACTTCCGCTGTGCATTTAAATTGTGTTGTTTGACTATGATGATATTAACTACGTCATGATACTCCCCACCGGGCCCACCGGTAATACGTGAAAATATTGGGGTGTGACATTCTCACAATCTCTTCTCCCCCAATACACTTCTTTTCTAATTTTGTCCACAAATCCTTTAAATTAGTGTATTTAATCAAGGAAATAATATCGTCTCGAACTGATTGATGAAGCAAGGCTACACACTTTTGTTCAGCAATAAACATCTCTTGTTAGTTGTCAGCCAAGTTTTCATAATCTTGTCTTCCAATATCATACCCATTCTTCAAACACCTCCAAATTGGATAAGCAAATGCTTTCAACCATCCGTCAAATCTGTCTGCCCATCGGTTGTAATCTTCAATCGCCATTAGCTTCGGTGGTTTATTGTAAGTTCCATAGGCATTGTCGACGCTAAGAGAATCTGTAATCGCCTTTTTCGGATTTGTGTTGGAGTTGGTGTTCGTGTTTGTCGATGTCTCTCCAGTTTTGTATGTGAAGATGTCGCTGAACGGATTCAGAAAATCGTCTCCCATTTTGAAAAACATCTGAAAAAGTCAAACACTTAGAAAATTTTCACAACTTTCAAAAATTTGAAACTACTGCACTTGGGTCGAATGGTGATCCGGTCGAGTGGTGATTCGATCGGATGACACAAATGAGAAATAAACCAAGTGTTAAGTGTCGGATAGCACAAGTGTCAGATAGCAAGTGTCGGATGACACAAGTATCGGATAGTAAGTGTCGGATGGCTCGAGTGTCGAATGGCTATCCGATCGGATGGTCTTTTGATTGAGATGACTTATGCTTTGGAGAATTTAAACTTCAAAACCAATCCGATCGGATGGTGATCCGATCGAACGAGTTTATGACGTCAGCAATATGAGAAGAACACAACATAGTTTTTGATCAATTTGAATCAGTTTTAGTCCGAATTTTTCAATGAAACTTTGTAGGATTGTTCTATGTTCAATTCCGATTCGATTGATATCAAAATTAGTCAAATTCGTCCGTGAAATCTTGCTTAATTTTGAGTTTTTCCGGTTTTAAGGTGTGAAAATGTAAAAACTGTAAGAACTATAGGAGAAGATGAAGAATTTTTCAGAATCTCCGGTGAGATTTGAAAGAAATCTGCAGAAAATGGCTGAAATTCCGGTGAAATGTTGTTGTTATCTCTAATTCGGCTTCCGGTAGCTCTGATACCACTTGTTAGGCCACGCACGGGATCTGTTCTTAGTCGTAGAACGCAGCTGAATCGATTAGTGTCGAGGTGCGGAATCCCTCGACACCGTCAAAGAATCACTAACAACAGTTTCAACGCTTAACATGTCTGATTTCATTGATTGATGGTGAAAGTACAGAAGATCTAGATGAAAGTCAGACAGAGCTTCGCTTCAGCAAATGAGCAAAAGGTTTTAGACAACTACCACTAGCCTACTATTTATAGGTAATCAGGGAAGGAGATTGTGTCACCCGGTCAGATGGTCATCCGATCGGATGGTCACCCGATCGGATGGCAATCCGTTCGGATGACACAAGTCGTCCGACAGATTTCACTTTAATAGTTAAGCACCGTTCCCTGATTTGTCTAGACATACAAATACATACATGTTCATACATATACAAAAATACACACACAACACAAAATACATAAGACTCGATGCAGACGGAAGCTACATACATATGTACTAACAATTTTTGTCGAGATCGATTGAGACACAAAAGCATTCTTTGGTAGAAGTAGGCCAAGAGTAAGGTTGCATGAAACCCATTAGATCTACCTTTTCGTTCCCCGGTCTAAATGTATACATTGATTAATGGTGCTTATGGTACCCTAATCGTCACATGATCTATGAGTCATTCCTTAGTTTTTGTGTTCCACATACCATTGTACATGCATTTTCCCAAGTTTAGAAAACAAGTAAAAGTTTAAAAGTGGGGACATGAAGTCACTGTTTTGCGTGACCCACGTCGTAAACTTCACTGGTTGTGTTTGTAAGCGTCATGACCTATAATTATTCTATGTACGTTAGTCACTAGACTTGTATCACACAAGTACAAGTCACCATCTTAAGGTTATGGATTTGTCTTTTGTATGTTCATCTCTTGTGAGGGTCGTGCCCTTGTTTGTCGGGTCTCGCCCGTTCGTCGTGTCTTTGCAATTTGAATTTGTATTGTTTATTTGTAAATATATATATATTTTATTTCCGAAAATATATATTTGTATACGTAGTCTTTGCCAAACTAATAAGTGTTAAAAATAAACTTTATTTTTAACTCGTCCACATATGTTACTTATATTTTTTTCCAAAAATAAATATAAGTATTTTGTTAAATAATATTGTGCAAGTATACTTAGGAAAGTATACTTGTATTTTTTATGTAAATACTTGTGCATTTTACATTATTTGCCAAAAATCAATACTTTGATTTTTATTACTTTCCGGAATTTTATTTCTTAAAAATAATATATTTTTAAGACTTGCGTGAATATATATATTTTGTCATGCTTAAAAATATATATATTTATTTTTGTTATTCACCCGATTTTTGTATAGTTTTACCATTACTTGGTAATAGTTATATATTTGTCCAAATATATATAGTTATGTCCAAAAATTATCCAAAGTCCATATGTTTGTGGAATATATTTATATAAATATGTTTTCTTGTATTTGTCCATATACTCTTCTTGTGAGGATTTTTTTTATACTTGTATACTTAGGCATCCTCATGTATTTGTATGTGTATTTTGGTATTTATACTCCTTGGAGTATTTAGTGTATTTTTCATGTTCCTAATACACTATTACATATAAAACACATAATATACACTTAGCACAAAATTTGGTGATCACTAAATATATATATTTTTCCTAAAAATATACATACTTAATATAAATATATGACTACTCGAGATTTTCGTGGGTATCATTTTTGAAGACAAAGGATGAGACATTTGAAAGTTTGATGACGTTGTTCAGAAAAATTGAAAACCTGTACCAAACCCGAATCAGAAGAATCAGGAGTGACAACGTACAGAGTTTAAGAACAACAAGATGGAAGAGTATTGTGATGAGAGAGGTATATTGCAAGAATTTAGTGCTCCATACACTCCACAACAAAATGGAGTAGCTGAAAGAAAGAACAGGACGCTAATTGAAACAGCCAGGACGATGCTTGCTGATTCGAAATTACCAGTCAACTTTTGGGCAGAAGCAGTGTCAGTCGCTTGCTATACACTCAACCGGTTTCTTACAGTGAAGAAATTCAACAAGACATGTTTCGAGCTGATCAACAACCGCAAACCTAACCTGAAGTATCTGGAACCGTTTGGGTCTCCCTGTACAGTTCTAGAACCTTATGGTAAATTTGGTGCAAAGAGCATTGAAGGAATTTTCGTGGGTTATGCAAGTCCATTGAAACGAGTCTTTGTTCCAAGCTTAAAGCGGATCATCGAAGCACATAATGTTGAGTGTCCGGGACTACTCCAGCTTCCACCCCATTAGCGACGAACCATGGGATAAACCCTGATCTCACCGGAGAGAAGGTAGATGAAACGATGTATCGTTCCATGATCGGATCGCTGATGTATTTGACAGCTTCAAGACCTGATATCATGTATCCAACCTGCCTCCCAGGGCGGTTTCAGTCAAGCCCCAAAGCTTCGCATATGGTGATTGTGAAACGGATATTACGCTACCTGAAAGGAACTCCATCACTGGGGTTGTGGTATCCAAGAAAAGGTGATTTCACGCTTGAAGGGTATTCTGATTCTGATTTCGGATGCTGCAAAGTTAACGCTAAGTCAACAACAGCGGGGTGCCAGTTTTTCGGATCACGATTGGTCAGGTGGCAATGCAAGAAGCAGACCTCTGTAGCTTTATCCACATGTGAAGCCGAGTATGTATCTGCTAGCAGTTGCTGCTCTCAGATCTTGTGGATCCAGCAACAGATGCGAGACTACGGTTTGCAATTTCTTAACACCCCTATCTTTGTTTATAATGAGGCAGCTATAAACATAACAAAAAATCATGTTCATCACGCTAAAACGAAACACATTGAAATTCGTCATCACTTCATCCGAGACTGTTCGAGAAGAAGTTGATACGAATTGAGAAAAATCCACACTGACGAACAAAAAGCTGATTTACATACCAAAGTGTTTGATAAAACTCGTTTTCAATATCTTTTAAAATTAAACGGTATGAAGATTTTATCGGTGTTGGAGGAGATTCTTGGCGTAAATGAAGTACCACTGTAGATGATGTTGAGAAGCAATCTGCAATGGTTTGTCGATTTTTTACTTGTTTTGGTATTTAGGGGGAGGTAGGTTATACTTTCAGAAAATACAAAAAACAGTAAAAATTTTCAAAAATCAAAAAACATGAGATATTTCTAAATCTAAAAACAATAAAAAACCAGAAAAGAGCTTGTGTAAAAAGGGAAAATGATAGTACATCAGCTTGACAGTTACGGTATTCTAAAGAAATGGAAAGTTTAAAAGCGTTAAGCAGTCTCGCTGATGATATGCCGGTAGGTTTTTACACATTTAGTAGGTTTGTTCGGGATATAAACCTAAATCATTACTTGCTTATTTCGTGGGAACACTACTTGAATATATAGGTAACCCCTGAAATCTCGTTTGAAGGACCCCTCTTTCTGAAATACTAGGTCTTTATACTCAGTGATATCTGGGGTATTATCCGGGACTTCTGATAATGCAGAAGCAATGGCCTAGTCCCCGTATAATACTTTACTGCTGCTTGAAATAAAAGCCTGCCCTCAGCATAAAAAATGATGAAACATTGCAAAATGCTAATCATGTGCTGTTGAAGAAAAGATTCTCTAAAGGGAACACACCTAAAGTCGAAGCCATCATCTCTCTGATTTTGCGGAAGCAATAGCTTGAGCTCTCATGGCCCTCGCATTTAACCCTTTACAGATATCATCTAGGTATACTCACCTGTAAGACTGAATATTAGGATCTTGATACGGGAGTATATTCTGAGGTGGTACACGCGTATAAGCTAAGTCTCTAAAACATTAAATTCGTATCCTGGACAGATTGAAATTTGTGTGAGAACTTAATAGAATCAGTATATCGACAATCTAAGCGAATTGTTTAATTCTGAATATGAAATCAAAGCTTAACGGTACTTGTGACTTGTCGACAGATGATATGATTCCCTAATACGCTCACCAAAAATATGTTTGTAAATAGTTTACATTTACTGCATTTTATTTCTGTTTAGCATTCTAGTATAGAAACTTTATTCAAAATCCAAAAAGATTTTACATTTCTGCTTTATTTTTTCCGACAAACCAAAGTGGAAAGCTGATCTTCAGAATCGCAGTTTGAAGAAGATGCAGGAAGTTTCTGAGTTGGACAGAAGTGTTGGGAGCTTATTATGTTAAACTTGTGAAAATTGAAAAGTCAAAACAAGTTTATTAAGTTGAACTTGTAATTTTCATAATAATGTTTTGAACTATGTTGAACAAAAGTCAGTTTTATTTCGTTTCAGGTCAACCAAGGTCATTAAGTTGGACTTGGTAGACAAATTAAGTATCTAGGGTCATTAATTTGGATCTGGAGACTTAAGTGGATTATTAAAAACTGATAAAATCAACAAAAGGAGTTAAAATGTAAATAGATTGTAATGTAAATTTTTGAGAAGCAGGTAACAGATTTGAACTTGTGAAAGCAGCAAAGCGAGATCCCCGTGGCTATATTTGAACAAAGCTTGAACCAGAATTCTATCCCAACTTTTTTAAAGGGGGAGTCTAACAGTTTCTGGATCAACATTCAAGGGGAGTTTAAAGATTGTCAAAGTCAGGTTTGAATGCTAGCTGCTATTGCTGATAGAGATTGGAGGATGCTTACAGTGTCAAACAATTTGGAAAGAAAGAAAAGACTGAAGACTCAATGCCAAAGACTTCGTCAACATCCAAGGGGGAGTTTGTTGGTGCATAAATGTCTGTTAACTTCGTCTTTATCGAGTCTAATGTCTAGATAGGATATACCAGTGCTCAGCAGGATAAGAATTAGGGTTTGCATGTAAATGGGTCATTTCACACGAAATGAACAAGTCATTTCGTACGAAAATGGTACAAAGCTATTTCACACGAAATGAGTTGTGTTGGTTTCGTACGAAATGCCCACTCTATAAATAGCTGAGTTGCTGATTCATTTGTAACGATTCGGATTTCAGAGCCGAGGTGCTGCCAATTTGTCAACTGATCTGTAAAGCTTTGAAATCAATAAAAAGAAGATAATTAGGGAGAATCAAGCTGTAATCAAGTTCGTATCATTGATTCCGCCTTGATATGGATTAAAACTCTTCTGAACGACTCATTCAGGTCGCACAACGATCCAACAACATACACTAAAAATCACGAAAATCACTTGTTTTCTTCATAATTATGTTAGATTCTTACATCTTCAACTTTTAAAGTTTAGTTTGTTTGATGGTGTGACTTGTACATAACATAAACAAGAACTAAAATAGTGTTTAGGAAGCTTACAACTAGCTCTATTGGCTAGGGAAGTGGCACAAGAAGGATGAAGATGAAGAATGATGAAATCAAGTGGTTAAAAGCTCCTCCAAGAGGTCCTTCAACTTCTAGCACTTGTAGTCTTCTTAGATAGCCTCCATACACCTTAGAACAAGCTTAGATTGCCTTGGAATGGATTGGAAATGATGGATGTGTATGTGTTGTGGGTGAGCCGAGAACAAGAGGGGGGGGGGGGGGAGGAGAAGTGTGTGGAGTGTTTTGAATGTTGGAAAGATAATGAAGTGTTTAGGGGTTTTTAATCTCAAATCTTCCATCCATACTTTAACCATGAGTCAAAGTGTCCCATATCTTGCAAGCATTAGAGAATTGTTTATTGGAAAGGTGTAGGGGGCACTTTGGGGCCGGTTATGGATGGGGGGGGGGGGTTATTTTGTCAATGTTGGAGGTTTAAAGTGTAAACTAGAAGGTTTAAGTTAGTTTAAGTGTGTTTAGGTGTTTTTATGATTTTTAAGGTGTTCTATCACCAATACTAGCTTAATATCATAAAAACAACGCTTCTAGTTAAATTTTGATGTTTTGGGTAGTGTCCGGTTATTCGTTTCGTTAACGGTTCGTTAAAGTGCTAAATTGCACAGTTTTACTAGGTATGAAGCACCTTTTGTGACAGTTTCAATTCCCGACACTTTGTAAGTTATTCTGGACACTAAAACATCAATTCTGCATAATATTTTGGTGTTAAAATGCTGTTTTTAGCTGATTTTCTGCTAAATTCTACAGAATTCATCATTTAAAGTGAGTTTCGGATGTCTTTTAGTGCATAGTTTAGTTTCCGGAAAGTGTATTTGTTAACCCTTGTATCCACACTTGGGTTTTAATGTGTTTTTGATGTTGGCCCTACTCCTAGGCCCTAAATCTATTGTCTGACTGCTTTCTGCCGAAATGCTGACACAGTGTGCCTTTCCGGTGAGTTTACTAGTCTTTCTGATGCAACGCTTAATATAATGCACAAGGAAATATTGGAAGTATAAAACATGCATGAATTCATATGTAAAGCAAATAATCACACAATTTTGACGATTAAACACATAATTGCAGATAATAAATAATAAATAAATAGTACAGAAATTACTGGTTTAGTGCCAGTTGTCACAGTTAATCTTCTCATAATCTTATGTGTTTCATAACATTCGTTATCAAGAGGGATGCCAAGCGATAGGATACCCCTCTGTACCTCTTCTTCCATTTTCAAAATTGCTTTGATTGTCTTAACAAACACCCTTCTTCTGTTGTCAAAACGTATGACGAATCTTCTGATTCTCAGAGTGTATCTCCATGAAACGATGGTTGCCATTTTTGGCGTTTTGGTTAAACTTGGTGTTTTGGTAAAAAAAATGTTTTTAGAATGATGGATGGAAGTGATTATGGAAGCGATGTTAATGTCGTTTATATAATGATGTTTTGGCGCGTAATTTAGGAGGGAATTTTTTTCTAACAAATGTTAATAATTGCATTTCAGTTACTATTTGTTTCTTCTACCTGTAATATGCAACGCGTTTTATCACTAAGTTTTGGCGTTTTGTATTAATCGCGTTTATTTGTTTTGAATGGCGTGTTCTCATTATAGTTGGCGTTTTGAATTTGAGCAGTAAAAGATCTTTTTAAACGTAATGAAGTGCGTCCATAGATTGTTTTGATCGGACGATTCATAAGCCTCACATTTTCAGCGCTTTCTCTAAATCCTGACTATATATATATATATATATAGGGAGGGGCTCATGCGAGAACCACCCTTATTGTGAGAACCGCGAGAACCAATGTGAACACAACCTAAAATAGCTAAAAAAAACCTAACCCCCACCCCCCTCCAAAAACCTAAACCCCCCCCCCCCCCCAAAAAAAAAAAAACCTAACCCCCCCCCCCCCCAAGCTAAGTGCTAAAAACTAAAACCCCCAAAAAACCTTAAAAAAAACCTACCCCCCCAAGTTAAAATGCTAAAAACTAAACCCCCAAAAAACCTAAAAAAATCTAAAAAAAAATCTAAAAAAATCAAAAAAAATCTAAATTTTTTTTTTTATATTTTTATGCTCAAATCGGTACTTTTAGTGGCAAAAAAAAATTGTTTTTAAAAAAAAAAATTTTTTTTTTTTTTTTTTGCTTCGAAAAGTAGCGATTTTTATATAAAAAGTATTAAAAAAAAATTTGTGTGATTTTTAGCTATTTTTAGGCATTTTTGGTTGTGTTCACATTGGTTCTCGCGGTTCTCGCAATAAGAGGTGGTTCTCGCATGATCTTCTCCCTATATATATATATTTATGTAAATAGTTAATTTTGTTAACATATTTTTTTATCTATCATGATAATTTTATAGGTTTCGAAGTAATTCAATTTAACTAACTAAACGAATTACTTTTCTTTTTCTCAAGTTAAAATATATACATTAAGTTATATAATTTGTAAAAATTATATCTTCACGTCCTTGTTACTCTATCTCTTACTATATATTATATATATATATATAAATATATATAGGAGAAGGATCCGTTAGGAAGCACACTTTATTGCGAGAACCGCGAGAACCAGTGTTAACATAAACAGTAATACCTAAAAAAATAAAAAAAAAAACACCCCAAAATTTTTTATTTTTTTTATAATTTTTTTTTGTAAAAATCGCTATATTTTGTTTACAATAAAAAAAATTTCAAAAAAAAAAAAAAAAATTTCGAGTCACAGTTATCCATGCACATGTGCATTTGTATCATTTATTTGACAAATTCCGTAATTCATTACAAATATTAGACAATTGCACTTTCATTTACACTACCACGTGTAATGCACTACTTTTTACGTTAACAATATTAGAAATGCACATGTGCATCTATATGTATCAACATGAAATAAGGTGTTTTGGTACACTACTTTCTCTTTCATCTATCATTCCATCCATAATACACAAACATGCACATGTGCATTTTTGTCATTTCTTTGACAAATTCCGTAATTCATTACAACTATTAGACAATTGCACTTTCATTTACACTACCATGTGTAATACAATAATTTTTACATTACCAATATTAGAAATGCACATGTGCATCTATATGTATCAACATGAAATAAGGAGTTTTGGTACACTACTTTGAATACACTTTCCCTTTCATCTATCATACCATCCATAATACACTACCATTACCTCCTACCATCCATAATACAATACCATTACCTCCTACCATCCATAATACAATGCCATTACCAATATTTTCACTTTATTACATATATGTAAACACCATTTATACCATCCAATCAACATATTACATCATAAATTGACAACTATAACCAAACCATCAACCACTAGATATAACTAACCAAAAAACATGTATATGGGCCTACTTCTCCATTCAAAATCACAAACTTTTTGTACCAAAACACGTTATATCATGGTTATACCTTATGATGCACATGTGCATTTTGAATATTGGTAATGTAAAAAGTAGTGTATTACGAATGGTATTGTAAATTAAAGTGCAATTGTCTATTCCTGGTAACGTATTACCGAATTTGTCGAAGTAATGATACATATGCACATGTGCATGGATAACTGTTACTCGAAAAAAAAAGTTTTTTTTATGGTAACGAAATATAGCGATTTTTTCAAGAAAAATATTAAAAAAAAAATTTGAGTGCTTTTTTGATTTTTTTTAGATTTTATTTTGTGTTCACATTGGTTCTCGCGGTTCTCGCATTAAGGGTGGTTCTCGCATGAACCTTACCATATATATATATATATATATATATATATATATATGGAGAGAATCATGAGAAAACTAACTAAAAAAGCCTAAAAAAAAGTTTAAAAACATAGAAAAAAAAGTTTTTTTTACAAATTTTTATAAAAAAATCGTTAATTTTTATATATAAAAAAATTAAAAAAAAAAAAACTTGTACTGCACATGTGCATTTTATGTGTACTACACATGTGCATTATATCCGTATTAGTGCACATGTGCAGTACAACAAAAAATTTGTTTTTTTTTTTTTATTTTTTTCATACATAAAAAGTAGCGATTTTTTTATAAAAAAATTGTAAAAAAAATTTTTGATATGTTTTTTAGGCTTTTTTAGTTAGTTTTTTTGTTTTCTTATTTAAACTGGTTTTCTCATGATTCATCCCCTATATATATACTAGGTTAGAACCCCGTGTATTACACGAGTTAAATAAATGTAATTTTATATATTAAATAATAAAAAAATATATCTTTATAAAACTCGCATATTGTACGGGTTAAATAAATGTAATTTTATATATCAAATAATAAAAAAAAGTTATATCTTTAAAAACCATGTGTATTACACATATTAAATAAATGTAATTTTGTATACTAAATACTAAAAACGTCGTATCTTTAAAAAACCCGTTTATAATCGGGTTGAATAAATCTACCAAATGATAAAAAAATTACATACTTAAAACCTCGGTATATTACACGTGTTGAATAGATTTAAAAATCATGTGTATTACACATATTAAATAAATGTAATTCTGTATATTAAATATAAAAAGGTCTCATCTTTAAAACACCCGTGTATAGTCTGGTTGAAAAATCTATCAAATAATAAAAAAAATTATCCTTAAAAACCCCGTGTATACACGTGTTGAGTAAATCTAATTTTACATAGCAAATGATAAAAAAGTTATATCTTTAAAAACTTCGTGTTATATAAATGTAACTTTGTATAGTAAATAATAAAAGTTAAATTTTTTAAAAACCCCGTATTTTACACGAGTTAGAATAAATATAATTTTGTATACCAAATAATAGAAAAAGTTATATTTTTAATGAATTAGGATAACATTTAATATTAATTTATTATTTATATATTTAATATAAGATAAGTAGGAAAGAGAGGTATTTGTTTTAAAAATATATTAAATTAACAATTTAGATTTGTGGATAATATTTTATTAAAGTATGATAAGATTTAATATTAATTTATTATTTATTTAGTTAATATAAGATAAGTATATATTTGAGGATGTCTTCAATGAATGACACGTGTCCAAAAGTTGATTTCTTTTATTATAGTAGATAGATATATAGAAGATATTGATACCCAACAATTATACACCCATAGCTAAGTATGTGTATCTTTTAACATTTTCTATACAATTATTTAAATACGTTCATTAGGATAGACCATGATTAACCAGCATTAACCTAATTGGAACTGTATTTGCTATTATTGACCACTAATAATATTTCAATGTTTGACCTAGTGACCTACAGACTATGCATCACTATTTTAACCTTTGTTGACCATTATATAAGCTGTATTACATTCCATAAAGAGCCATCCTATACCATAAAGCTAGTTACTTAATCTTATAATTATTTTCGTTGTATACATTCAAGCTTCCAATAGCTAATAATCCTTGCAATGATCTTCCCTTTTTACAATTAGTTGTTAATCAAAGTGGATGGTGACTTTCTTCTAATCAGAATCTGAATCAATACTTTGGACTATAGAAAGCAAACACTCTTTTTTGCGCAGCCAAGATTATGATAATAAACAATAGTTAGTGCATACAAAAGTTAAAAAGAAAAGGCCAGAATATTACCAAACCTAACACAGGAAATTGTGTAGCAGCTGCCTCCCAAAGAATACGGGATCAAGTGCTTCTCAGCACAGGTCTTTGATTCTGTGGTTGTTTTTGTCGCGTCTCTCTATTTCAAGCTGTAATAACCCTGGAGATGGATGGGCATGGATGCTCGATCAACCACATTTAGAGGACTGAGGTCAACTGATGACACATTTCCCTGTATAGGTTATGTATACTACCGAATAACAATTTACCCGCATTTTCTCTGAGATGACTACCCCTATAAAAACATTTGTGGAGAGATAATACACACATGTACGTACGTAATTCTATTCGTTGTATTTATTTTTTTTTTCTAGTGCAAAGACACTTTGCCAGGTTATTTTTTTTTTTTTTTTTGAGAGGTGTGGTTCGTGGTGAAAACCTCATGGCACATAGCTCCCCAACCCAAGTTCGAATCTCGCCCCACACACCCGGTGTCCTCCTTGCCTAAGCTCAAACCGCCAGGTATTTTTCATGATGATCTTAATAAATACATGGGTTGATTTGATTTTCTTTCTAAAAATGGGGCAATGATTTTAATTTTAACTTCGGGTAAAGTGACCAAACATGAGATAGCGTGCCTTGACAACAAGCAACTGTTTTTCCCATTTGTTTTTGATACTTTTGTTTTCCTGGCACCAGAGGCTTTGGGCCTACTTAGTCGAGTTCAAAGAGTCATGGATAGTAATCTTATGACCCCGAGATTTTTGGACGTAGTTTTTGAAAGACTTAGTTTCGATATTCAAAAAGGGGTAGCGGCGCAGCTTGTTGCCCGTTTACCATCCATCTCAATGTAAATTGATAACAATAAATAACACAATCTTAAAGTTATGCAACTGATTTGTGTGGTTAAAAAAAAATATTCTTACACTTTAATCTCATCAAGATTTTTGACGACCTAAACAATAATAACTGATGGTAGATGATCTAATTCTTCGCTATCTGAGAGTGAATTACTTTATTCACTTGACACCTTTGATCATGATGTTCAATAATAAGAAAAGTAGCAGATGTATGAAATTTAAAAACCGAATTCTAAATAAGAAAAATGTTAAATGGCAAGTTTCTGCTTCTGCAAATACATTTAGGAATAATTAGTTGGAATTTTTTTTGTGGTTTTTTCTCCTGTTTTTTTATTATTATTATTTTTATTTAATATGAGTAACTTTAGAAGCTGAACATGTTAGGTAAAATCCATATGAACTGCGGGTTAAAAAGTATTATAAAATGCTTAACAAAAAAAATCCCAATTTGATGGGAAAAATAAACTGGATGGATTAAGGCATTTCTATGTAGATTAAGGGATTTCCGGACCATGCCAAAGAGACATAATAATCTACTTAATACCTATGGATATAATCGGCTTATTCCGCTGGTAGCGCAATATCCGTCAGTGATTCGAATTTGCCGTTAAAGAAATTAGTTAATAGCTATGGATGGATTAAGGTATTGCTAAGTAGATGCCACGTGAATATATACAAGCCGTACACTTATTACTTTATCATTTATCATAGACTTTTTATTTGAACTCAATGGCTGCAGTTAGAAATGATTTAGAAACAAACAAAAATTTCGTTGTCTGCCACGTTACTAGAGTTGGGAAATTACAACTGTAATTATGTACAAAAGGTAATTTGTACTAACTAGCTATAAATAAATACTTCATCATACCTTGATTCAAACCCTACAAAAATGTACGATTTTGATGCCAGATATCTTCTCCTCATAGCCTTAAACATGATCAAATTGGCTACAAACAGGCCATGGGAATGGGATCCATTTGACATATTCGGTAACCTCACTTGGATCAAGTTTATTTTACTTGCCACTTGCTTCTTATTTTTTGCCTCAACCTCCATTCGTTTGAATAATAAACAACTATTACTACAATTCAGAGACATATCCATCATTTTCATCGTTTCGTTTGGGGCCTTAATTGTCCTACTGCATGTCTCTTTTTGGTATGTTTATCCACTCATACTCGTTGTTTCATATTGCTCTCTACCGCTACATAGATTAATGAACAACATGTTGGATTGGCTCCAAGATGTTCTAGCAACTTTCCCAGATGTGAGGATTTACATCACGGCTGAGCATCATGTGGATGTTGAAGATGTTGCAGATGAAGTTGCTCAAGTCTAACTTTGTTCATATGGATTTATCTACTCCGGAAATATATACATATATATAACAAGTTTCGTATGTAAATTCCAAGTAATTAGGTTGTAACATATTATCTTACTGGGGTGATGATATGAAAATGGAAATTAATCAACACTCAGATAATTACAGACCCTTGTAAAGGATATATTCCGATGACTATAATTTGTTTAGAATCTTTTTCTTCAAGATAATGCCTGATTGTAATTAATCTGTACTTTGAAAATCATGTATAATATTCAAATGCAAATTTATGGAATGAGATCCCTACCTGAAGAGGTATGGTCCCAATTCCAAGTTCACATGGCAGGGACCACACCACTTTTTCCGTCCAACATGGCGCCTACATTAGCAAGCAGATCCAGAAGCTTCTGGAAGGTGTTAAGGTGGCACCGAAGATGCTCCTCCAGACAAAAGGGACAACACGTGTCACCACTAATCGGACGCCATGTAGACCTGCGACACAACCTGGGGGCAGACCGACAACTGCGGTACGAATTCTCCTACATGGACGGATGACGGGGCGCCACTTGGACCACTATCCTGACCATAGCAGAGGAGACCAAGAGGATATTCCCCTTGGTCGGACAGTTGGCGCCCAATAGCAGCTGGCAAGGTCACTCCTCCCTCCTTCACACTCCGGTTATAAATAGGACCCTTCATCATTCAGGTTAAACATTCGGTTCTCCTCACTTTTCACCTACAACACACACTATTTCTCCCTCGGAACAGTACTTATTCTCACGCCGGAGCCCGGTTAAGAGGGAAACCCCCATATTCCCCTCTTAACGAGCTAACGGTGTTGCTGTTTTGCAGGATCTCAGTCTTAGGCGAGTAGAGAAGGAGATTGAACCCACATAAGAGACGACCCAGCTAGTTAACCATCGGTGTTAACCAGTGTTTCATCATTGGCGCCCACCGCATCTTTTGCAAACCATTTTCATCTCCTTTTTCTTCGAAAAACTCTCTAAATGACTGAACCAAACCCTTCCCCTCACGTGGACGGGGAAATCTCTTCCTTTGAACTGATTACGGACACCGCTCACGTCCAAAGGTATCAAGGGAACGGGACCGTCAGAGAGGGGCAAGTAAACAATGAATTACCCGAGATCTTTGGGAGCACCTCTAGAGTTATCAATCAAACTACAAACGGAGCCGCTTTCCAAACTCCACCCGGAGTAGTTAACCAAACACCTCCAGAAGTTCCAACACCAAACCATGGGGCTGGTCCTTCAGCACCATCGGGACAGACACAGTTGAACTTCTCAGCGTTTTTAGGTCTACCTGAAGGAGAAAATCTGGCCTCCTGGTATGCCAAGCAAACAGCGTCTCTGAACCTTGTCTATGCGCAACTTAGCGCACATCAAGCTTTGCTCCAAGCGCAAGCTAATCAGTTTGCTTTTGTAACTCCACCACAAAGGCCACCAAGCACCCATATCCCTCAGCAGACACATGCGCGGAATCAGCAACCTGAGAAAACACCCAACATAAGAAGGCAAAGTGTGCACGACACGCGCGACACGTATGGTGAAACTGAAAGCAACTATGTGCAACACACTCACCAGTAGAATAAATCAGTACACAGCCGTCTAGGCCCGCGCAATAAAAACGACGAATGGGATAGTTACAATGAAGATGACGATGCAACGTATAAAAGAGAAAGCACGGTATTCACCAGATTACCACCAAACCATGAGGCGTATAAACCCCACGAGCGCGCGGGATACAATCCAAATGCAAAACATGATTATTCGTTAAGCTACCGCCCAGAAGGCATAGATGAAAAGTCAAAGTTCATCAGAGAGATCGCAACAGTTGATATCGACAAGACAAAACTGCCACACAATGTGGGCAAGTACAATGGTTTAATAGATCCTGACGACCACCTCCAAGTCTTCAACGGCGCAGGGTTAACAGGTGGCTGGTCGTTACTGTCACACCCCCAAAATCCACCCGCGGAGTACTACCGCTTGGAGGCGTGACTGACCAGGATCCAGCCACCAATCATATTGAACAAGCATATAAGTAGTTATAAAATCCAACCAATACAATTGGTGTTCAAACAAAACATAGTTAAGTTGCAAGCGGAAGCATAAGTCTTAATTCATAACATAAGTTTAATTGTTTCAAAGTTTAACATGGCACACAGCCGTCCATGTCCCACAACGATCCTCCCCCGTGCAAGCTCCAGCTTAAGAACCTAAGGACCTGCAAAGCATGTAGTAACGAGTCAACAACTAGTTGAGTGAGTTCACGGTTGGGCGTTTGTTTTAGGTTGTTTCGAAAAACAGTTCCTTTAGCTGGCATCCTGCCGTGGGGGTTACCCCATAGTTAAAAACGTGACTTGGTTAATCCCGGTTACTCTGGCAATCCTGCCGTGGGGGCTACCCCGTGTTAGTTATCTGGCATTTCGGCCGTGGGGGCTACCCCATGTATACACTAGACTCGTTACCATATCGACTGCTGACTGTAGTCATGTTTAAGTGCCCTGAAACTGTCAATGTCTATCATCATTGACGTGCCCCAGATCCATTAGTTCACGCCCGTCCTCTGCGGCACGGTGTGAGGTTTGTCAGACCTAAATAGCGCTATCTAACTAATGACCCGCTCGCCATTGGCCCGGCGATTAAGTCGATATAAAAAATGAGGGACTTCGTGATAGAGTTTTGGTCTAGTACGAGTTATCTGTCCGTGAGGACGAGGAATTACATTCCTGAACCTTTACTGTCCTACCCAAGGAGGACGAGGAACCCAGTTCCTTAACCCCAATTCCCGACCCCTGGGAATCCCATGCTTTGTAGAGGGTGTGAACTCACCTTGGTTTGCTCGGTAGAAAACACAGAAAAGTCAAACAAGCAACGTTGAGGCTACTCACGTCCTATCATAGTTGTATCATACAATCAGGTTCGTATTCAAGTAGTGCACGTATGGGTTACATGTTTAATCATGGCAGTTTCACGTTCAACAGTTAACATATAAGGTCTGTGCATTCGGGCCCAAGAGTTCGGCCCAAACAATTTAGTCCGAATGAGGTGCAAGCCCAAACAGTTATATCTGCGTATTATCTCGAGTCGCAATTAGGCGTTTGCGACTCGCAACCGGAGTCGCAATCACGGTTTCGGTTCGTGCTGGTTTGGTTACGAGTCGCAACCGGACTCGCAACGGTGGTTTCGAGTCACAAGGTTTATGTGCTGATCATGTGTGGTTCCGAGTCGCAACTAGGCGTTTGCGACTCGCAACTGGTGTCGCAACTGGGCGGTTTCGACTCATCATGCATGGTTTCGAGTCGCAACCGATGGTTTCGGTTGGACAACTACTGATTCGGAACAGTGTACTATTCTGATTTCATGTAACAGTTTGTACTATCCAACCAAATTCCTTAAACATGTTCCTTGTCTAACAATTTACTAAAAATGGATCAAACAAATCAGGATTCAAATATTCAACCATGTTCTTATGATATTCAACCATGTTCTTCATACATTCATCCTGTTCATCATCATTCAAATGTTCAAGTAACTCATCTTTATTCATATGAACCTAAGTCTAACAAGAATCATGAACAACTTATCAACAATCACCCTAGTTGGCAAACTTTCGGTTCTTAACACAAGAATACACAATCCGATTTATATAAACATCAACAACTAGTGCTTTAGACTACATTTAAACACAAAACATCATGAGTTCATTATGCCACATATCCGAAACCAAGCATATGCATCCTAGATGAACAACAACAATCTTAACAAGTAAACATGGTATCAAATCATCATCATCAACCGAAAATCATACATCATTATCAACCCAAAACACCATACACATCCGGTTCACAAATATCATCAAACATACACTACACTAGTTAAGTTCTATCATTCATACCATTATTAAACAACAACAAACATCATAATTTCACTAACAAACATCATAAACACTAACCGGTTATGAGGTGGTGAAAGGTGAAGCTTTGTTTGGTGTGAATAAGCGAAACCCGAGAATCCCTTTGGTGGCCGGTTGGTTGGATCCGAGATGAAGGAGAGTAGTGTTGTGGTTTAGGGTTTTAGTGTGAGGGTGGAGAGTATGTGTGTAGAGGAGAGTATGAATGTTGTTCAAAATGGTAACATGGCCATCTATCAAGTGTATATATATCCGCTCCAAGCAATATACCCTAGTGGGCTCTCGGTTAGGCTAGGTGTGTATGTGTGTGCGGCCCACCCGGCCCGTATGTTATACTAGTTCACTCGAGACCACATGGTCTCGAGTCGGGTTCGTGTTATCTCGGTTCCTATATACATACATCGCATACATACACATAAGCATACACACGAATAACACAAAAATCATATAAAGGTTCACTTATCGTTCATTAGATCACATAAGTTTAACTAGTCACACGTTTAAGCATACAACGAAAGGTTCTAAATTTCGAGTTGTCACATCATCCCCAAGTTGAAAGAAATTTCGTCCCGAAATTTGGTAGGCACTCACTGAGGAAGCTAGTTAAGTTGTATGGTTTTCCTGGTTTTCCTGGGGTGTCACATCCACCCCCCGTTGATCTGGAATTTCGTCCCGAAATTCCGTAGCTTCGGCCTCAGTAGTGGGTGTACTGTTTGCGAACAGTTGGGGATACTTTTGTTTCATCTGATCTTCGCGCTCCCAGGTGAACTCTGGGCCGCGACGTGAGTTCCAACGAACTCGAACGAGAGGTATCCTAGTGCTCTTGAGGACCTTAACATCCCGGTCCGTGATCTCGACTGGTTCCTCGACGAATCGTAACTGCTCGTCGATAGTGAGTTCCTTCAAAGGAACTACGTGGGTCTCATCTGACGGACACTTCTTCAGATTCGACACGTGAAAAACGTTGTGAACTGCACCGAGTTCTGCTGGTAAGTTTAGTCTGTAGGCCACCCTGCCTATTTTCTCAATGACCTCGAAGGGTCCAACGTATCGTGGGTTGAGTTTACCGCGTTTACCAAAACGAACCACGCCCTTCCAGGGTGAAACTTTGAGTAGTACCCGCTCCCCAACCTGGAGCTCAAGTGGTTTCCTGCCCATGTCGGCGTAAACTTTCTGACGTTCACGAGCGGCCGTCATGCGTTTCCGTATCTGAGCGATCTGCTCGGTTGTATCTACCACATATTCTGGACCAGTGATCTGACTATCTCCCACCTCTGCCCAGCAAAGAGGGGACCGGCATTTACGTCCGTACAATGCCTCAAACGGAGCAGCTCCGATGCTGGTGTGGTAGCTGTTATTGTACGAGAATTCCACAAGTGGCAGATGCTTTTCCCAGCGGTTTCCAAAGTCGATTACACATGCACGAAGCATGTCTTCTAAGGTTTGAATGGTGCGCTCGGACTGCCCGTCCGTCTGAGGATGGTACGCTGTGCTCATGTCTAGTCGTGAGCCGAAGGATTTGTGCATTGCTTGCCACAGCTCCGAAGTAAAACGTGCATCTCGATCTGAGATAATGGAGGTGGGCACCCCGTGCCTCGAAACGATTTCCTTGATGTATATTTCTGCAAGAGTGGAGAACTTATCCGTTTCCTTGATGGCCAGGAAGTGTGCAGATTTTGTGAGTCGATCCACGATCACCCAAATAGTATCGTTCCCGCGCTGGGATCTAGGTAGGCCAGTAACAAAATCCATGGAAATTTGCTCCCATTTCCACTGAGGTATTTCTGGTTGTTGGAGCAGGCCTGATGGTTTCTGGTATTCCGACTTGACTCTCGCACAAGTCAAACACTTGCTGACGTAGGTCGCTATGTGGGCCTTCATGCTAGGCCACCAGTACGTAGTCTTGATGTCGTGGTACATTTTATCCGATCCAGGATGTACCGAGTAGCGAGACTTGTGTGCTTCGTCCATCACAAGCTCTCGTAGGTTGCCATAGAGTGGGACCCAAATGCGTCCCGTTACGTAGTAAGCACCGTCTTCCTTCTGTTCTAAGCGTTGCCTCGATCCGCGTAGGGCTTCGGCCCTGACGTTTTCCGGTTTCAGTGCTTCTATCTGAGCTGCTCGTATCTGGGAGGGAAGACTAGAATGGATCGTGAGTTGTAAGGCTCGTACGCGCTTAGGCGCAGTGTCCTTCCGACTGAGGGCATCAGCCACAACATTGGCTTTGCCCGGGTGATATCTGATTGCGCACTCGTAGTCATTCAGTAGCTCGACCCATCGTCGTTGTCGCATATTCAGTTCCTTCTGCTTGAAGATGTGCTCGAGGCTCCTGTGGTCGGTGTAGATGGCGCACTTGGTACCATACAGGTAATGCCGCCATAACTTAAGTGCAAAAACAACAGCTCCCAGCTCTAAATCGTGCGTAGTGTAGTTCTTTTCATGAACCTTGAGTTGGCGTGAGGCGTAGGCTATAACCTTATCTCGTTGCATCAACACGCAACCAAAACCCTGAATTGATGCGTCACAGTAGACCACAAAGTCGTCTGTGCCTTCCGGCAAGGAAAGGATAGGTGCGCTACAAAGTCTATCCTTTAGGTGCTGAAATGCCAACTCCTGTGCGTTTCCCCAGCGATAAACAACGCCCTTCTGCGTTAGTGAGGTGAGAGGCTGTGCAATCTTAGAAAAATCCTTTATGAATCTCCGGTAGTATCCCGCCAAACCCAAAAATTGGCGAATTTCCTTTGGTGTACGAGGTGCAGGCCAGTTCTTTATTGAGTCTACCTTGGATGGATCAACGTGGATCCCATCCTTGTTCACCACGTGGCCTAGGAAATGGACTTCTCGAAGCCAGAAGTCGCATTTCGAGAACTTTGCATAAAGCTGTTCTGTTCGGAGGAGTTCCAGAATAAGTCGCAGATGCTGCTCATGTTCCTCCCGACTCTTGGAATAGATCAGGATGTCGTCGATGAAAACTATAACGAACTTGTCCAAGTAAGGCTTGCACACTCGGTTCATCAAGTCCATGAAAATCGCAGGTGCGTTTGTCATCCCAAAAGGCATGACCAAAAACTCATAGTGCCCGTATCGAGTTCTGAAAGCTGTTTTGGAGACGTCCTCTTCCCGGACTCTCAGCTGGTGATAACCCGATCTCAAATCAATCTTTGAATAGTAGCTCGATCCCTGCAGCTGGTCGAACAAGTCGTCGATACGCGGTAGAGGATAACGATTCTTCACCGTCACCTTGTTGAGTTCTCGGTAGTCGATGCACATTCTGAAAGTACCGTCTTTCTTCTTCACAAATAATACTGGAGCTCCCCAGGGCGACGAGCTAGGACGAATAAAACCCTTATCCAAGAGTTCTTGTAGTTGCGTAGAGAGTTCTTTCAACTCTGATGGGGCTAAACGATAAGGTGCGCGAGCGATAGGTGCAGCTCCAGGAGCTAGTTCAATCTGAAACTCAACTTGGCGATGAGGCGGAAGACCAGCTAATTCCTCAGGAAATACCTCTGGATAATCACGTACAACTGGAAAATCTTCTATCCTCTTCTCTTTTTCTGAGGTGTCTGTAACGAGAGCCAAAATGGCAGTGTGGCCCTTCCGTAAGTACTTTTGGGCCTTAAGGAGAGAAGTGACGTTCTCAACAGCACTCCTCTTGTCGCCATGAATCATGAGAGGTTCACCATCGGGACCTGGAATACGGACAACCTTCTCGTTGCAAAGAATCTCTGCTCGGTGTTGGGATAACCAATCCATTCCAATGACAACGTCGAAACTACCCAAGACAATAGGAATGAGGTCGATAGAGAAGGTCTGGTCAGCGAGAATAAGTTTACAACCCTTGACTACGTGTGTGGCTTCTAAACTCTTACCATTTGCTAGCTCTACAGTGTGCTTGTTGCTCAAAGGGGTTGGAATACGCTTAAGCATTCGACTAACTTCTAGTGACACGTAGCTAGTATCGGCACCTGAATCAAATAAAACTGAAACATAAAAGTCGTCGAGAAGGAACTTACCCGCCACAACATTGGGGTCGTTCCTTGCTTCTCCTTGACCGATCACAAACATTCGCCCCCTGGCGCCATTGTTGTTGTTCCCATTGTTACCATTCCCCTGATTGTTGTTATTGTTGTTGTTGTTGTTCTGGTTCCTGTTCAGTTGGGGACAGTCTCTCTTGAAGTGGCCCTCAGCTCCACACTGGAAGCACCCTTTGTTATCACCCTGTTGCTGTTGCTGGCGCTGGTTCTGTTGAGCTTGCTAACGATTCTGGTTGGCGGGGTATAAGCTCCTGCAATCCTTTGCAGCATGACCAGGCTTGTTGCACCTATGACAGTTGCCCCTGGTGCATGGTCCGCTGTGGTGCAGGCTGCAGCGATTGCATTTGGGATGATTTCCTTTGTATCCACCACCAGACGATTGCTGATTAGGGCTCTTGTAGTCCTCAGTCTTTCTCTGCTGAGACTGAGACTGAACAGAAGTCGAACCCTTACTTGAAGTTCCATCCCATTTCCGTTTGTTGTCACTAGAGGTACCAGTAGTAGTTGCAGCGCCAATGCGTTTTGGTAACTTGTTCTGCTCCACCGCTTGATCCGTGAGACGGTGAGCCAACTGAACGGTTTGCTGATAGGTGGCGAGGTTCGCTGAAGTCACATGACTTTGGATTTCTGGCACTAAGCCCTGAAGAAACAGTTCGATGCGTTTGATGGGAGGATCCACCATAGTAGGGCACAGAATTTCCAGTTCGTTCGACCTTTTCACATAAGCTTCAATTTCCGACCCCGTCATCTTGAGGTTGAAGAACTCCACTTCCAGTTTGTGAATCTCATCACGACTGCAGTATTCCTCTTTGATCATTTCCTTAAAAGTTTCCCATGGGGTGGCGTTGGCAGCAACCAACCCTAGCATCTGAACCTGAGCGTTCCACCACGTGAGGGCTAAACCCTCGAGAGTACCAGTAGCGTACTTCACCCTGCGCGCCTCAGGGCATTCACACATTTCGAACACAGATTCCAGCTTCTCAAACCAGTGTAGGAGACCTACTGCTCCTTCAGTGCCGCTAAAAGTAGTTGGTCGGCAGTCCATGAAAGTCTTAAAAGTGCACACGGGCGGTTGAACATGTTGACCTATCGTAGGTGAAAGAAAAGACAGAGTTTAACACGAAGGTTGGTTCACGAGAGTAGGATCCTAAAGATCCTAGAATGAGTTTGGACTGCAGGATATACCTCCCGCGTGTGCAGCTGCGAGTGCTGCGGCAACTCGTTCGTTGATCAGAGCCGTCAACTGGGCTTGTGTCATGTTTACGCGTCCAGACATGATCTTCATATCAAGAGGAACGTGAGTGAGAGAGGTTCGCGAAAGTACAACGATAGGATAGAGTAAGCACGCACGTGTTCAGGCAACAGTAGTTATACTAACCAAGCATACCATAAGCAATGTACCATGTATCTAACAAGTAGGCAACATATGCACAGATCATATTACCTAGAATGTCGAGCCTTGCATGTGGAGTGAAGCATCGTTGTGGACCGTTAAGCACTGTACAGGTTATAGTCTGGTTTTAACAAAAACGTTTTCCCCTTTATTAAAACCAAGTTCTCTATAACCAATGGCTCTGATACCAATCTGTCACACCCCCAAAATCCACCCGCGGAGTACTACCGCTTGGAGGCGTGACTGACCAGGATCCAGCCACCAATCATATTGAACAAGCATATAAGTAGTTATAAAATCCAACCAATACAATTGGTGTTCAAACAAAACATAGTTAAGTTGCAAGCGGAAGCATAAGTCTTAATTCATAACATAAGTTTAATTGTTTCAAAGTTTAACATGGCACACAGCCGTCCATGTCCCACAACGATCCTCCCCCGTGCAAGCTCCAGCTTAAGAACCTAAGGACCTGCAAAGCATGTAGTAACGAGTCAACAACTAGTTGAGTGAGTTCACGGTTGGGCGTTTGTTTTAGGTTGTTTCGAAAAACAGTTCCTTTAGCTGGCATCCTGCCGTGGGGGTTACCCCATAGTTAAAAACGTGACTTGGTTAATCCCGGTTACTCTGGCAATCCTGCCGTGGGGGCTACCCCGTGTTAGTTATCTGGCATTTCGGCCGTGGGGGCTACCCCATGTATACACTAGACTCGTTACCATATCGACTGCTGACTGTAGTCATGTTTAAGTGCCCTGAAACTGTCAATGTCTATCATCATTGACGTGCCCCAGATCCATTAGTTCACGCCCGTCCTCTGCGGCACGGTGTGAGGTTTGTCAGACCTAAATAGCGCTATCTAACTAATGACCCGCTCGCCATTGGCCCGGCGATTAAGTCGATATAAAAAATGAGGGACTTCGTGATAGAGTTTTGGTCTAGTACGAGTTATCTGTCCGTGAGGACGAGGAATTACATTCCTGAACCTTTACTGTCCTACCCAAGGAGGACGAGGAACCCAGTTCCTTAACCCCAATTCCCGACCCCTGGGAATCCCATGCTTTGTAGAGGGTGTGAACTCACCTTGGTTTGCTCGGTAGAAAACACAGAAAAGTCAAACAAGCAACGTTGAGGCTACTCACGTCCTATCATAGTTGTATCATACAATCAGGTTCGTATTCAAGTAGTGCACGTATGGGTTACATGTTTAATCATGGCAGTTTCACGTTCAACAGTTAACATATAAGGTCTGTGCATTCGGGCCCAAGAGTTCGGCCCAAACAATTTAGTCCGAATGAGGTGCAAGCCCAAACAGTTATATCTGCGTATTATCTCGAGTCGCAATTAGGCGTTTGCGACTCGCAACCGGAGTCGCAATCACGGTTTCGGTTCGTGCTGGTTTGGTTACGAGTCGCAACCGGACTCGCAACGGTGGTTTCGAGTCACAAGGTTTATGTGCTGATCATGTGTGGTTCCGAGTCGCAACTAGGCGTTTGCGACTCGCAACTGGTGTCGCAACTGGGCGGTTTCGACTCATCATGCATGGTTTCGAGTCGCAACCGATGGTTTCGGTTGGACAACTACTGATTCGGAACAGTGTACTATTCTGATTTCATGTAACAGTTTGTACTATCCAACCAAATTCCTTAAACATGTTCCTTGTCTAACAATTTACTAAAAATGGATCAAACAAATCAGGATTCAAATATTCAACCATGTTCTTATGATATTCAACCATGTTCTTCATACATTCATCCTGTTCATCATCATTCAAATGTTCAAGTAACTCATCTTTATTCATATGAACCTAAGTCTAACAAGAATCATGAACAACTTATCAACAATCACCCTAGTTGGCAAACTTTCGGTTCTTAACACAAGAATACACAATCCGATTTATATAAACATCAACAACTAGTGCTTTAGACTACATTTAAACACAAAACATCATGAGTTCATTATGCCACATATCCGAAACCAAGCATATGCATCCTAGATGAACAACAACAATCTTAACAAGTAAACATGGTATCAAATCATCATCATCAACCGAAAATCATACATCATTATCAACCCAAAACACCATACACATCCGGTTCACAAATATCATCAAACATACACTACACTAGTTAAGTTCTATCATTCATACCATTATTAAACAACAACAAACATCATAATTTCACTAACAAACATCATAAACACTAACCGGTTATGAGGTGGTGAAAGGTGAAGCTTTGTTTGGTGTGAATAAGCGAAACCCGAGAATCCCTTTGGTGGCCGGTTGGTTGGATCCGAGATGAAGGAGAGTAGTGTTGTGGTTTAGGGTTTTAGTGTGAGGGTGGAGAGTATGTGTGTAGAGGAGAGTATGAATGTTGTTCAAAATGGTAACATGGCCATCTATCAAGTGTATATATATCCGCTCCAAGCAATATACCCTAGTGGGCTCTCGGTTAGGCTAGGTGTGTATGTGTGTGCGGCCCACCCGGCCCGTATGTTATACTAGTTCACTCGAGACCACATGGTCTCGAGTCGGGTTCGTGTTATCTCGGTTCCTATATACATACATCGCATACATACACATAAGCATACACACGAATAACACAAAAATCATATAAAGGTTCACTTATCGTTCATTAGATCACATAAGTTTAACTAGTCACACGTTTAAGCATACAACGAAAGGTTCTAAATTTCGAGTTGTCACATCATCCCCAAGTTGAAAGAAATTTCGTCCCGAAATTTGGTAGGCACTCACTGAGGAAGCTAGTTAAGTTGTATGGTTTTCCTGGTTTTCCTGGGGTGTCACAGTTACCAACTTGGTGTCATCTTTTCGCGCAAACCTTCGTCGGTGCGGCGCGCGTCCGGTTTGACAGTCTACCTGAAGGAAGAATCAAACCTGGATGGATTTTCGAGACAAGTTTCTCGCACATTTCTCCCAACAACGCAGGCACACTAGAGATCCAGCAGATTGTCTGAACATCTGGAGGAAGGACCATGAAAGCGTTGAAGACTTCATCACCAGATACAACAAAGAGTGCCTAGAAATCGGGGATGTAGGGGAGAAAATGATGCGTGCACATTTTATGAGGGCCGTTAAATGCGATGACCTGATTAAAAGAGTCAAAGGAAGAGATGGAGGTCCCAAAGACTGGGATACTTTTATCGAAGCAGCGAAAACAATTGCAAGAACTGACAAACAACTGACCGGCGATGATAGCCGTCAGTACCGCTATAACCAGCATGATAGACGAAACAAGAAAGGCAAGGGTCAGCCCTAGAAAACATCTGGTTATAGAGAACGAAGTCTGCCATCTGAGGACACGCGTGCCACGATCAATCAGATCAGTCATCACAAAGAAGTTAAAAGAGGGAATAGAGAAAAGCAATGGACACCTTTGACGAAAACCCCTTCTGAAGTCATGTCAACAGAAAATCATCAGTTCAAACCTCCGTTGCAAATGAGAAACAAGAGGGGGCAAGACCCAAACCTCTTTTGCGAGTTCCATAAAGACACAGGTCACCTCATAGATGACTACATCAGCCTCAGACAAGAAATAGAACACTCTTTGAAAAATGGGAAGCTCACACACTTAGTAAAAGGTGGGAAAACAGATAATTAACAGATCCAGAGAAGGGAAGAAAGTCCAGATAACAAGAAGCTTCGAAAACTGGAAACTCACATGATTCAAGGTGGCCAAAGAAGACCACGAAAGAACTACAACAAGCGCGCTCAAGACGATTCTTGGCGGGAAAGACCAGTCGTCTTCCTTGTGGTACGTGGAGGTCCAAGAGAACGAAGGCCTATAGTCATTCCTGGTGTGTTCGGCCATTACCAGACTGACTACATTTTTATAGATCCAGGGAGCACCGCGGATATCATTTATGAGCAATGTTTTAACCAACTCGACCAAGAAGACTAAGCGCATCTAGAGCCAGTGGATTACCCACTCATTGATTTCTGCAACGAGGCCGTTTTTTGTCACGGCCCCCGACCCGGTTTGACCCGTTTCAGGAGCCGCGGAACAGAAATCCCGTGGTATTTAATTAATTGAGTTTGACAGCGGAAGTTTTTCATCAGGATCTTTTAAAATGTAAATATTTCCCGATTATTTTATTTCACAACGCGGGATAAAACCCGGTAATTTACAATAATTTGATTTCACAAAGAAAATCTTTTATTTTACAAAACATGTTTCTTTATTTTATACTGAGCCACTTCCTTGAGCTTGTAGTGCTATATGGCACTTTTCCTGATTCATAACAGGTTACCTGAAACATGTTTGAAAAAGGTTTTGTCAGCGGGAAATACTGAGTGAATCATTCTATTTTGCATAATGATGCATAGTTATCAATTACAGCATAAGAGCGATTACAATGGCTTCTATCTTATTTTTATCTGGCATTCTGTCACAATGGTGACAAGTCACAATGGTGACGATGGTCATACCACTATTTAGATCAATGAACCTAAATAGTGATGATTATCCCTGTAGATCAATGAACCTAACAGTGATTATCCCGAGTAGGTCAATGAACCTAACTGGGAGACAATTAGTAATGTGCACAATACCCCACTAACCAGTAATTCAAGATATCCACGACTTAGTCCCTGTAATTATAACCTTGAAAATAATTTGAGGTATTGTAAAATAGTTTGATAAAAAGAGAAGGACTCACAAACTGTGAGAAAAAGAGAATGACTCACATTACAAATTTATACGGGCAGAGTTTAGCTTACTGATTTAGCCTTTTCAACCTAAATTTAATAACAAGCACACAATTCGGGGTTAGTAATAAATCCAGCATTTACGATAACTCACGAGATCAAATTCTCACAACGAATGACAAAGTGCAATACTTTATCCATCGAATTAACGATGATCCGTCAAATTAATGACGAACAACAAAGTATAGTACTTTATCCATCGAATTAACGATGATCCGTCAAATTAATGACGAATGATAAAGTATAACCCTAATGTGGGCGGCACTTAAACATCCATTGGATATATTGATTGATCGGACAATGAATCGTAATAGCGATTGTGCTAATACCCTGATTGCGGCGTCGATTTAGTGCCTGTGTGTGTTAATTGTAGTAAAATTACAATATCTCAACGATCAATTTGAGTTTGAACGTCGAACAAACGTACAGAATCAAGTCCCAAACACTTCTATTTATACCTGAAAAACCTCCCCCCTCGCGTGGCGCGAGGGGGTGTCGCGTGGCGCGAGAGGCCGCCCCCTATTATAGAGTGGTCGCTTGTCTAACTAGCCTTGCTGAGTTGGTCTTGCGTTCGTTTGTGATTTACACGTAAAACTGTGTAGATAATACCGACTAGGTTTTACCCCCCCTGAGTTTTAGGGGCCCTGATCCTGATTCCGATTGTTCTGAAAATTTTAGGGTTTGTTCAGAATCACTTGGGTTTCTCAATTAGGGTTTCCTATTGGTCAATTTAATTAAATAAATATGACTTTTGATGTGAGTCGTTACATTCTCCCTACCTTAATAAAAATCTCGTCCTCGAGATTTACTGGAATAATTGAGGATACTTTCTCTTCATTTCGGATTCCAGTTCCCAAGTATATTTGGGTCCTATCTTTGAATCCCACTTTACTTAAACTAACACTATTTGTTTACCTTTATATCTTGGAAAGGTACTACCAAAGATTCGTTTAATAGGCATCTCTTGAGATTGGATATATGAAATATATCATGTACTCCAGCTAACTCTTCTTGGTAGTTGTAAACTATAAGCAACTCGTCCTATACATTGGATTACTAAAATGGTCCTACTTAACTTGGACTTAACTTTCTTTTCTTTCCGAATCTAATAACTCCTTTCCAAGGAGATACTTTCAATAGTATTTTGTCTCCAACTCGAACTCCAACGACTTTTATCTATTTATCTGTATACTTTTCTGACGATCTCTTGTCGTCTTCATCCTTTTCTTTGTGATACTGAATATTACAGTTGTAATCACTTAGGATTTTCATCCATCTCCTTTATCTCATGTTTAATTCTTTTTGCCCAAAAATATATATCTTAAATTCTTATAATCCGTATAGATAGTACCCTTACTTCCATACAGATAATGTATCCAAATCTTAAGGCAAAAATTATGGTTCATAATTCTAACTCATGAGTGATATAGTTCCTTCGTTCTTTTTCAATTACCTTGATGCATACGCAATTACCTTTTTGCCTTAACACGCATTCAAATCCTAACTTTGAAGCATTACCTTATACTTCAAAATCTTTAATTCATAAGACTAATATCTGAGTATTTGGTAATTTCTGCTTTAAGATCCTCATTCAAACTTAGCTATTTTATAGGTTAACTTAGTTAATGACATAACTATCTTAGAAAAATCCTTAATAAATCGTCTGTAGTATCCGACTAAACTTCTAATTTCCATTACGGATTAGGGAACCTTTCATTTGGTAATATCTTATCAGAATTTACGTGAATACCTTTGGGATTCACCATATGTCCTAAAATTGCACTTCTAGCAGCCAAAATTTATTCTTCGAAAATTTGGCGTAAAGCTTTTCTTTTCTTAACAAAGTTAAGAGTACATGCAAGTGCTGATAATGTTCTTCCTAACTTTTGGAATACATAAGTATATCGTTGATGAAGATTATTACCAATTTATCCAAATATGGTGTACAGATCCTATTTATCATGTTCATGAATACTGCAGGTGCATTTGTTAACCCAAAGGGCATGACTGTAATTTCGTAATGATCATATCTAGTTCTGTAAGCAGTTTTAGGTATGTCTTCCTTTTGTACTTTCAATTGATGATATCTGGAACATAAGTAGATCTTAGGAAAATATCTATTTCCCTGAAATTTGATTGAATAGATCATCAATTCTAGGTATTGATTCTTAATTGTAAACTTATTCAATTCCTTATAATCAATACACTTTCTCATCGAACCATACTTTTTCTTAACAACCAATATTGTGCTAACCGATAAGGTTCCCTGGCTTATCAGTAAAATTCCTGGAATTTAGATGAATCCTAAATTCTATCTTCCTATCTGGTGGTAATCCAGGTAAATCTTCTGGAAATACATCTGGGTATTCTGAAATTACAGAAATTTCCTTAATTTCTTTATCTTTAGTATTAATGATTATTGAAATCATGTATACTATTCCTTGCTTTCGTTCATAATTAGCAATTTTTATTATGGATTATGAATTTTATGGTTTTACATGATTTATTTCCTTTAATCATTATTACTTTTCCAGTGGGTGCACAATTTCTATAGAATTCTTATCACAGATAATTCGAGCATAATTGTTTTACTAATCAATCCATTTTTAGCACAATCTTGATTTCAACTAATTTCATAGATAATAGGATTGCAGAAAATTTATGACTTAAAAGTTTTATTTCTATGTTTTGCAGAACCTTATTTATTTTAACTGAATTCCCATCTGCCAAATCTACTGTAGAAATTTATCTAATGCTTGTTATCGGTAAGTTAAGAGTTTGGCAGAGTAAAGTATTTATAAAACTTTGGTTTGCACCATAGTTAAATAATACTTTCGTATAAACGTTGTAAGCTAAGAACATACCGGCTATCACATCTGGAATCATCTCGACTTCATGAGTAGTCAGCTGAAAGGCTCTCGCATTCCTCTTTGCTCCTTCTGCCGGTTTGGCTTTATTGTCAAATGGTTTATTCAGTTTTGGACAATCTGGCCTAAGATGTCCAGTTTCTCCACAGTTGTAGCAGACTGAAAATTTCTTCCTCCTGCAGTCTTCTTCTTGATGCCCCGGAATTTTGCAAAAATTGCAATATCTTTTGCATCTTCCGAAATGCTTCTTTTTGCAGAAATTGCAAAATGTACTAGTAGAAGATTGCCCATTCCCTCCTTTCTTGAAATTGTTATGGTTACCCGAACGAAATTCTTGGGTAATCTTTTGGGCTACTTCCTTCCTTCTATTTTCTTCTGTTGTCCGTACTAATTCGTCAGTCAGAGTATTGGATAATTCTACTGCATCATCAATCGTATGAGGTTTCGCAGCCTTGACGATATTACGGATTTCGGAAATCAATCCCCAAATATAACGAGAAATAAGTACCGGCTCTGGCGAAGCCAGGGTTGGTACCACTCGAGCATATTCGAAGAATGTCGTAGTATACCCTCGACAATCTACATCCACCATCCGGTGGGTTAGAAACTTATTTGCCATTTGATCTTTTTCATATTCGGGACAGAATTTTCTTTCTACAAGACTATGAAATTCTTCCCAGTTCATAGCATACGCCATCCTTCTTCCTTTTGCCTGTAACACTGTGTTCCACCATTCTAACGCCACTTCTTTGAAAAGGTTTGATACATACATAACCTGATCATCCTGAGCACATTTACTTATGGCAATTACTGCCTCGGTTTTCTCTAACCAACGCAGTGTCGCAGTCGCTCCTTCATTGCCTGCAAACTCAGTGGGTTTACACACAAGAAATTCTTTGTAAGTGCAACCAGGCGTTGCAACTTTTCTTTTCTTAGGGAGCGGAGCTTGCCGTGGTTCATTATCATGATTAACATGATTATTGCCTCCGTTTACGCTATTACTGAAATTATCTTCAGAAATACGTTTACTAGGAACAATTTGTTGCGGTTCGATTGGATTTTTAATAGCAGCAATGATTGATGGAATAGCATTGGCTATCCCTTGAGCAACTATTCCTGGAATAGCGTTGGCTATCCCTTGAGCAACAATATTTTCTATATCTTGCCTAGTCACATATTGATCCCCCGGTTGTTGCTCAGATTGATTAACCTCATTAACTGGTTCATTATTAGCGTTTTCCATCTGATATCTAATTTATAGATACATAATTAGTATAAAGGAAATAATCCAATGTCACAATTTAATTGCACATAATCACATAAACGAATATACAAACAAAATTTGTAACTTTCTAAAATTTCCTTATATCTTGCTTCTATATACACCCGTTTTATTATTTATTTTACACATACTGATTTTACTATTACTATTACATAACCACAGTTTCATAATCCCCTATCCTTTGTCAGGTGATGTTCTAGTAACGGCGTTCCTTCTTATCGTAATTCCAGGAGATCTGTCCCAGAGTTTCTTGGATCCTATTCCCAGCATCCATTTTGTCAAAATGACGAAGTTCAGTCATATTCTTGTTACTCATTGGTGAATTTGGTAAAGGTTCTGGATTGAACTTAGGAAAAAGCCTATAGGGATGGTTTTGTAACAGTATTTCATTATTCAACCATTCGTCTATATTCCAGTGGATTGAAGGGTTTGGAATAGCTGGTTCTAAGTTCATAAAATTATTTTCATTAGCATGCTTAATAGTATCATCGGTTGCCATTATAAAATCTAGTTCTTCTTGAGATGGTAACTCTTCAATTTGCCTAGAGCTTTCCCCAATTTCCATTTTCTTAGGCTTAGGTTTCTCGAGAGGTAAAGCGTTGAATTCTATAGGTTCTTCTATGTCTGGAATATATCTATTAAAATCTCTGGAAACTTCGATTCTTACTGGATAGAGATTTAAATTCTGAAGGGCTTCTGACAGATCACTCATGCTGTTTAGCAAAATACACACAATTTACTATGTCATAACAAAATTTTTATAGAACAACTTTTTAAATAGAATTTCATACTACCAAATCAACTGAAAATTTAAAACATACTAGATTTTATTTGTAATTTATTTATAAATTTTGTAGATTGTAGATAATAAAAATACTAAACTTTAAATTAGAATATTTAAAGATTTATATTTACCATTACAGTAGTTAACATATAAAAATCTATATACTAAATAAGTATGATGACTTAATTTATATATATTAACTAATCATTATCATGGTAGATATTGGTTAGTGCTGCCTTGTTTAAGCATAGGTGATCAGTCCATGCCTAACTAAGGCTAGGCTATCCAATATCTGCCTTTGATAATAACCCTAGTATTTAAAAATAATCTTAATACTACTACTATTAATATATTATTATTAATAATTATTAATAATAAATAACTAAAAAAAATTTTTTTTTTTTTTTAAATAAGAATATACTTCAAACATAAAAATATAATTTCTTTACCGCAATATAGTAATACTATATTTGTAAATTAGGTAATTCCATATATAATCAAGTAAATTTATAATGTTTTTCGATTAACGATGATAGAGCAATAAATATTACAATATATATAAAAATTTGCCCATACTATTCAAAATTAGTCAAATAATTAAAACATATAATCACAAAATAGCAATTAATAAAAATTATTAAGTATTTTCTAAATACTTAATTGGCTTAAATCAGTGGCTCGATAAGTGGCTCTGATACCACCTTTTTCTGTCACGGCCCCCGACCCGGTTTGACCCGTTTCAGGAGCCGCGGGACAAAAATCCCGTGGTATTTAATTAATTGAGTTTGACAGCGGAAGTTTTTCATCAGGATCTTTTAAAATGTAAATATTTCCCGATTATTTTATTTCACAACGCGGGATAAAACCCGGTAATTTACAATAATTTGATTTCACAAAGAAAATCTTTTATTTTACAAAACATGTTTCTTTATTTTATACTGAGCCACTTCCTTGAGCTTGTAGTGCTATATGGCACTTTTCCTGATTCATAACAGGTTACCTGAAAAATGTTTGAAAAAGGTTTTGTCAGCGGGAAATACTGAGTGAATCATTCTATTTTGCATAATGATGCATAGTTATCAATTACAGCATAAGAGCGATTACAATGGCTTCTATCTTATTTTTATCTGGCATTCTGTCACAATGGGGACAAGTCACAATGGTGACGATGGTCATACCACTATTTAGATCAATGAACCTAAATAGTGATGATTATCCCTGTAGATCAATGAACCTAACAGTGATTATCCCGAGTAGGTCAATGAACCTAACTGGGAGACAATTAGTAATGTGCACAATACCCCACTAACCAGTAATTCAAGATATCCACGACTTAGTCCCTGTAATTATAACCTTGAAAATAATTTGAGGTATTGTAAAATAGTTTGATAAAAAGAGAAGGACTCACAAACTGTGAGAAAAAGAGAATGACTCACATTGCAAATTTATACGGGCAGAGTTTAGCTTACTGATTTAGCCTTTTCAACCTAAATTTAATAACAAGCACACAATTCGGGGTTAGTAATAAATCCAGCATTTACGATAACTCACGAGATCAAATTCTCACAACGAATGACAAAGTGCAATACTTTATCCATCGAATTAACGATGATCCGTCAAATTAATGACGAACAACAAAGTATAGTACTTTATCCATCGAATTAACGATGATACGTCAAATTAATGACGAATGATAAAGTATAACCCTAATGTGGGCGGCACTTAAACATCCATTGGATATATTGATTGATCGGACAATGAATCGTAATAGCGATTGTGCTAATACCCTGATTGCGGCGTCGATTTAGTGCCTGTGTGTGTTAATTGTAGTAAAATTACAATATCTCAACGATCAATTTGAGTTTGAACGTCGAACAAACGTACAGAATCAAGTCCCAAACACTTCTATTTATACCTGAAAAACCTCCCCCCTCGCGTGGCGCGAGGGGGTGTCGCGTGGCGCGAGAGGCCGCCCCCTATTATAGGGTGGCCGCGTGTCTAACTAGCCTTGCTGAGTTGTTCTTGCGTTCGTTTGTGATTTACACGTAAAACTGTGTAGATAATACCGACTAGGTTTTACCCCCCCTGAGTTTTAGGGGCCCTGATCCTGATTCGGATTGTTCTGAAAATTTTAGGGTTTGTTCAGAATCACTTGGGTTTCTCAATTAGGGTTTCCTATTGGTCAATTTAATTAAATAAATATGACTTTTGATGAGAGTCGTTACATTTTTCCTCTTGGTCAGATATCATTCCCAGTGCTGCTCTCCGACGGAAAGAATTCAAGAACAGAAGAAGTCACATTCATGGTGTTACCAGCAAATTCAAGACATGATATCCTTTTAGGAAGGGAGTCCCAAGGGGATTTTAGCAGGATTTGTTCAGGACCACATTCAGCTGTCGGATTCCCAACAGAAACAGGGATAGCCATAATTTACGCCAGCAAAGAGGTCCTCGCGACCGATGAAATCAGACCAGCAAAAACACGCAAACCCACACCGCGCGCAAAACCTGAAAAATGGATACTAAACAACAAGTATCCAGACCAAACTGTCACCCTGGGCCCAGCAATGTCCGATTTCACGCGCGCAGCGCTAAAGAAGTTGATATTCGAAAACATGGATGTGTTTGCCTGGACACCAGCTGACGCCATCAGTAAATACATCAAAGTATACATGGATGACCTGGTCATCATGAGTAAGGAAGAAAGTATGATGTTGGTGAAACATTAAACTAATACATCAAAGTATACATGGATGACCTGGTCATCCAAAAAACGTTCGATACGTTGCGCAGGGTAAACATTAAACTAATTCCAGCGAAGTGCTCCTTTGGGATGGAAGAAGGGAAGTTCCTGGGTTTCATCGTTACAAAGGATGGGTTCAAGGTCAATCCTGAAAAGGTGCAAGCGATAGAGTGGATACCTTCACCTTCAACGATAAAAGAAATGCAGAAGTTGGCTGGACGGTTAGCATCACTAAACCGCTTCCTCGCCAATCACGCAGCAAAATCTTTTCCATTCATCAAAACCCTCCGCAACTGTCTAAAAAAGAATCAGTTCCAATGGACCCCGGAAGCCGAGCATGCATTTCGAGAAATGAAAGACTGTCTCATACGATTGCCGACGCTGATAGCACCAATGAAAGGTGAACCGCTGGTAATATACCTATCAGCATCAGAAAAAGCGGTAGGAGCAGTTCTACTAGTCGATCGACAAGGCGTGCAGACGCCAGTATATTACGTATCTCGCACCTTGAAAGACTCGGAAACAAGGTATGCCATAATGGAAAAGTTGGTCCTTGCACTGATCCACGCGTCCAGGCGGTTGCACAGATACTTTGCTAATCATGTCATTCATGTCCTGACGAATTAAAACATCAATAACATCCTTGCAAGACCTGAGATATCCGGAAGATTAGCAAAGTGGGCTATAGATCTAGGAGGCCATAACGTGGTTTTTAGACCAAGGCCAGCGATCAAAGCTCAGGTGTTGGCTGATTTCCTGACAAAAGTACCCGATGACAAAGATAGAGAATGCAAGGCAATGGAGAAGGCCAAAAAGCAACATTCAAAAGAACCATGGCTGCTATATACGGATGGCGCATCTAACGAAGATGGCGTAGGACTTAGGTTGGTAAGTCCAGAAAAACATGAGTTCACGTACGCCATCCGGTTAGACTTCATGAGCATAAATAACAAGGCCGAGTATGAAGCTTTTCTTGCTGGGTTGCGATTAGCCATAAAAATGGGAGTCAAACACGTAGAAGCGCACGTAGACTCCATGCTCGTAGCAGGGCAAATCAATGGTCAGTACGACACAAAAGGAGACCTCATGGCATTGTACCTATAGCAAGCAAGAACTCTGCTTCAAAGTTTTAATTCTTACAAGGTACATCACATCAACAGGAGCGAGAACAAGCCAGTAGATTCACTGAGCAAACTCGCATCAACCAGCTTCCAGCATCTGGCCAAATACGTGCACATCGAAGTTCTAAGCAACCCTTCGGTACCATTAAGGCATGTAAACGTCATCCAACTTGGGGTAACATCTTGGATGACCCCGATCATCATGTATCTCCAGTCCGGAATACTGCTAGAAAACAAAGCCGAAGCAAGAAAGGTACAATACAAGTCCGAACATTACCAACTGTCTGATGGCATTCTGTATAGGAAGTCGTACCTTGGACCGTTACTACGATGTGTAGATCCAGAAGATGCCAATTATTTGATTCGCGAAGTACATTAGGGCATTTGTGGCATTCATGCCGGACCAAGAATGGTGGTAGAAAAAGTAATGAACGCGGGTTACTACTGGCCAGGAATGCACCTGGAAGCAGTCCAGGTCCTGAGGAAATGCAGTGGTTGTTAGAGACACGCTCCTAAAACAATGCGCCCAAAAAGTGAACCGGTCCCCGTAACAATGGCAAGGCCGTTCCAGCAGTGGGGAATAGATATGGTTGGTCCTTTTCCAGAAGCCCTAGGAGCAATGAAGTTTATCATAGTCGCAGTAGACTATTTCACAAAATGGGTGGAAGCAAAGGCGCTAGCATCAACCACATCTACAGTGGTGCGAAGGTTCATCCGGGAGCAAATAATTTGTCGTTTTGGGCTACCTCTAAGAATCATAACCGACAACGGAACAAATTTCGCTGCTGAAGACTTCCAGAACTGGTTTAAAGAGCTGAATATCGAACATACCTTTTCCTCGGTGGCCCACCCACAAGGAAATGGTCAAGTAGAAGCAGTAAACAAAAGTATCGTGGATGGTATTAAAGCGAGGCTCGGGACGCAGCGAAGAGGATGGGTTGATGAGTTACCCAGCATACTATGGGCCCATAGGACTATGCCGAAGACAAGCAACGGCGAAACACCATTCAATCTAGTCTATGGGTCCGAAGCAGTGATACCCGCAGAAATCGGCCTGCCATCCCCAAGGATGCTGTCAATGAATGCTGTCAATAACGAAGAAGAAAGAAGGTTGGATCTGGACCTTCTAGAAGAAAGAAGAGAGATAGCAGCAATCAACGAGGCAAAGTACAAAACCAAACTGGAAAAGTACTACAACAACAAGGTCAGAATCTGCACATTCAACCCCGGAGACTACGTCTTGAGAGACAACGAAGCGTCCAATGCCGAAAGACCGGGAAAACTAGCTCCCAAGTGGGAGGGACCTTACGTCATAGATGAAGTCCTTGGGAAAGGAGCGTACAAGCTGCGCAAGCTCGAAAACAAAGAAGTCCCCAGGACTTGGAATGCCCAGCAATTAAGGAAATGTTATATGTAGTCGGCCATAGTTATTATTTTTCCTTGTAATGAATGGCCGCGTGCCCAACACAGTTGACTTTAATACAAGAAGTGTTGGCTATCTTATCTCCTGTGAATTTTTGTTACAACTGCTTACAACTGCATATATTACTTCGGGCATACACGAAAACATCAATGGCAGACATAGGGAACGTTGTAGACTCCCAAGGCTCGTCGCATCTAAATGCACAGCCGGGTCAAGAACGCAAAACTAAAGCCTATCAAGCCAAATGCCACTTCGTGCCCACCTACACACGAAAACATCGTAAACATGGTAAAACAAACATTGTAAGACCTCCAAGGCTGAGCACAGCCAGGTCAACAGAATAACCTGTAAAACGATCACTTCGTATACACGAATCAAACTACGCGCTTAACGACAGAACAAATGTTGTAAAGTTTTCCAAGCATAATGTAATACAGTGTAAAGCTAGGATGACTAACACAACTTAATCTGTCACAGCCATCATTCATTCGTGATACCTAATCAAAGTAATTACACATGCACATATTGTAACAGAAATAAAATTCACAAGCTCACAACCTGTCATCAGCATCATATATATATCAAAATATACCAAAATATCAAACAAACCATAAGATCAGTTAAAGGGAATTATTCAGGAATATGAAAAGCAGAAGTAATTGTTCGAAAAATTACAAGGCTCATAGGCATGTACGCGGCAAGCAAGCCAGAAATCATCAGTCTTGGCGACTGGGTCCCGCATCCCCTCCTTCAAGATCTTCATCCCCAAGAGCCTTCTTTAAGACTTCAACGGCATTGGCCTTGCGCGACAACTTTTCAACAGCCTTAACAATGCCAAACTCATACTCTCGGCGCTTGGCGGTATAGGCAGCAGTACAATCTTGTTTGTATAACTCAAAGTGATAATCTTTCTCATTGTTAACAACTGTTGCCCTACCTTCACCATAGCCATCTTTTCGTCCACTATTATATGCAGCCTGACCTAGCTCAAACATATATTTGGCAAGTTCTTCGGATTTAATAATACGTTCAGAAATCTACAAAAAGCGATATACATATGAGGGAAAAATAACGGAAACAGATACAAGCAAATAAACAAAGGAAGCAATACCAGGGGAACTGCCTGCGCAAGTAACCACTTGCAACCAGCAGCAGTCTCCTCGACCAAGATTTCAGAAGCTTTGCTCTCTGCAACTTTCTCAGCAGCAAATTTCTCCAACTTGGCTATACGCTGAAGATACTCGTTTTCTCTCTTCTGATACAAAGCACGCTCCTACTCTTGTTCGTTACTGATTTGTGTCTTCTCACCCTTCAGATTCACAATTTGATCACGAGCATTCTGCATCTCGCAATTAGTCCGCTCACAAGCGGTCTCCCACTCCTTCTGCATGTTTGCATTAAACTGTTTCTCCTTGACAAGTTTATCCTCCGCATCGGAAACCCTCCATAACAACCCCTTTTTCTCAGCATTAAACTTCTCTCTCTCTTCAGCCAATGCCTTCTTAGCAGCCTCGAATTCCAATGTATCCTCCCCCATCAACTGCCATTCCCTTACAGTCACTTGGGAAGTAGCATAAAAATTAACCCCAGCATGGATATGTATAACAACCCTCCAAAATATTTTTTTCGACACCCCTAATATAATAATATGACCTAAAATACACCCTGTATACGAAAACGGGCCCCGAATACCTTTATTTTAATTAAAAATCAAATTTTAAAGGTTGTGGCTGGCCGCGAAGACCTAAGCTTGGTCTTACGCGGGCCGCGACCAAAGGGACATGAGGCGCAGCCCGGTGCTGCCACGTGTCGTGCAATGTGTCGAGGCTACGAGTGATGACTGGTCATAGCTAGGCCCTACCAGCCTACGTTGCGGGTCGCGTAGCCTTTGGCTACATCCTTCGCGGGCCGCGAGAGAGTCCAGAATCAGCCCTATAAATAGGAGGCTCCGGCTGTTCATTCAAATCGCTCACAATCTTTTCTTTCTCTCGAATTTCTATAGAGTTAAAGTAATTCTCAGGCATAATACCCCCCTAAATAACGAAGTTCTTCCTCATTATACGTATCATAACCCCGGTTACATATTAGATACGCTGCCCGATTGATCCAGGGTTCCGTAACGGCTGTCATGGTTCTGCCTGACGTAGTCATTGGAATGCCGTCTCGGGGAGGGTATTACCAATGTAAATATTGGGTTATTATACTAACGCGTGTGCATTTGTGTAATTTATAGATAATCACCAGGAAATCATTAAGGAAAACCTAAGACAGCAATGTGAGTAATCCTCCTTTTTGTAAACTGTTTTTACAAGACCTTAAATATTTTACAATGTGATTAAGCAGTGATTGAGTCTTTGTAATTCTTCAATTACTGCCGGTATGTTGGGGTTTTGTATACAAAATGTGGAAAATGTTACAATACTGAATGAGTAATGGTGTAGATGTAAACATTGTAATCGCTCTCAATACAGTGGAAATTGATAAAACTCTTCTTGATTAAACTGGGATTCACTCACCAGTATTTCCCACTGACAAAATGTTTTTAAACGCGTTTCAGGTAACAAAATGTGAAAGCCAACTAGAAGCCAGCTGGACAGCACTTAAGGCTTGGAAAAGTGGCTATAAAAGTTACCTAAATAAAGAAGATGTTTCATTTAAATAAAATAGGGTTTATCCCTATAAAAATGTGTGTACTAGAAACTTGGGATTTTCCCATGTGTTTAATATTATAAAAGCGTGGTATTTTACTCTGATAAAATATTTCCTAACTACGGTCCTGATGTAATTTCCGCTGCCAAATTGATAAACACTGATACCACCAACACTGAAACTGGCCGCGGCCGCCCGTTCCCGGGACAGATAGGGGGCGGGGGTTGCGACAGAAGGTGGTATCAGAGCTAAGCCACTGATTCAGCCACAGAAGTGTTCTGCTGACACCAAGATATTATTCAATATGTTAGGAAATTTTCTACGGAACTACGTGCATATTTGTATTTTATTGTTGTGTGTTATTTGACTATTTGTTAGTTTACAGTATAAGCGACCAAGGACCTTCCGACGCTTACCGTCAGTTGTCCAGCTCACCTAGAAGTGAAGGCACCTCTTCACAGCCTGCCCTCTCAGGGTATTCAGCTGACAATGAAGATGGGATATTCGTGTTTAAGGCTCAGTCTGAAGAGCAATTCCCTCCTAAAAAGAGAGGATGGTTCAGTAGAGGAGCGCATGAACGTAGGAAAAGAATGAAAAAGTTGCAACAACAGCGTGCTGTAGCAGCCGCCAAGAGAGAAACAGATGCCCACACATAGGATATGCTTAATAGGAGTCTAGCAAATTTCCATATCCTAGCAACCACAACTGCAGACCCTAACCTGGAGTAACTTATAGCACCCCAACCATTACCACTGTTTCCCACCCAGCCAATGGAAATCGAGAACAACCCAAAAAACCAATTCTCAATGCCTGATTTTAACCCAGCAGAGATACCTAGAATACCAGCACCCAATCCCTTAGACCCAGATTATGACCCGTGGTTGAATGACAATAGGGATTATGTGTAACGCTACCCAATACCAGAAGACGAACCTATGCCCAATCTAACAGCCTACCCAGGTTTGGACCCTCTAGATCCTTACTATGATAGTGATCAATACATCAGGGAAATTTTAGAGAATCCATACCCGTACTAGGAACCCATGCCCCAGTTCCCAAACCCAGTCCCAACACCTGCACCCCCAATGAGTGCAGAATATGTGCAAGAACTCCGAACCTTCGGAGAGGAAATTTTAGAAAGTAGCGAGAGGTTGAGGCAGGTCGGAGAGCGACTCGTCTGGAAGTATGACGAGCGCAATATGGAGTTCTGGATGAACCCATATCAGTGATGGTGATAATAGTAATAATAATAATAATAATAATAATAATAATAATAATAATAATAATAATATAATATATATAATATGTGTGTATGTTTGAAAAAAAAATCAAAATCTAGATAATAGTTATAGATGCCTACTAGTATTGTAATTTTAAATTCCAGTTTCAGTTTGTATTAGATGCATAATATAAGAAAGAGTAAGTCGCAATGTTCGACGTTTTTTATCAATATGCGTGTCATATGATTGGTTATGTTAAATATTATCTTTTGATATTAATACGTGGTAAATGTTTAAAATTCAGATGGACAACGAAGTGAACCAAGATAACCAGAATGACAATAATGATAACCCGAATAACGATAACCCGAACAATGATAACCATGGAAACCAAATGGATAACAGTGCCATCCAACATATAGTGGCACAAGGAATTATAGACGCGATGCCATATATTATTCAAACAGTTAGGGAAGCTGATAATAAAAGTAACCGTGATAGTAAACGACCCACTGAACCAGAAAACAGCGTGAACAATGGACCTATACTTCAAGTGCCCATTCCCAAAAGAAGAAGAACCATGTCTTATGGTTGTTCTTATAAAGAATTATGGTCTTGTAAACCAACGGAATTCTCGGGCAATGAAGGGGCCGTTGCAGCCTTACGCTGGATAGAAAAGACTGAGGCAGTCTTAAAAATAAGCAATTGTGTGGAAGAGGATATGATAACGTTCGCTTCCAATCTGTTTAAGAACTCAGCCCTAGAATGGTGGAACACTATCCTCCAGTCTAGGGGAAGTGATAGGGTTTACAATATTGAATGGGAGGAATTTAAAAACATGGTAGAAAGGAAATTATGCCCTCCCAATGAAAAAATAACAGATAGCAAATAAGTTTCTAAACCTTAGGATGACTGGAGTGGATAGTAAGGGATACACTACATTATTCTTTGAATATGCTAGAATAGTGCCAACCCTTGCATCACCTGAACCAGTATTAATCTCTCGTTACATCTAGGGATTAATCAGTGAAATTAGGCATGTAGTCAAGACAGCTAGACCTCAAACTATAGAAGAAACTGTAGAACTAGCAAATACCTTGACAGATGAGTTAGTGCGTACACGAGAAGAAGATCAAAGGAAGAACCTAGCTCAAAGGCTTACCAAAGAATTTCGCTCTGGAAATTCCAACCGTGGGAAAAATATAGGTTCTACTTCTGCACCTTATTGTAAGTATTGCAAAAGGAAGCATTCTGGAATATGCTCCATTTATTGCAACTTTTGCAAAATATCTGGACACAAGGAAGAGGACTGCAGGAAGAAACCTAACAACAGGATATGCTACAACTGTGGAGAACAAGGCCACATCAAGCCAAATTGTCCGAAACTAACTCTAGCCATGAACAACAAGAATACTAAAAATGCTAGAGCATTTGTTCTGACTGCAGATGAAGCCAAAATGATCCCGGATGTGATCGCCGGTACGTTTTTAGTTAATGATGTTTTCGCTAAAGTATTATTTGACTCTGGTGCGAACCAAAGTTTTATTAATACTTCATTTTGCAAACTTCTCAATCAACCATTAACTAAACTCCCACAAGAATGTCTAGTAGAAACAGCGAATGGGGAAACCGTTAGGATTTCTGAAATCTTGCAGGGAGCAAGAATAGAATTTTTAAATCAAAAGTTTATTGCAAACCTTTACCCAATGAATCTGGCAGAATTTGATGTTGTATTAGGAATGGATTGGTAAATAACCAATAAAGCCAGTATTCTATGTGATCAAAAGTCGATTCAAGTAAATTCACCAAAAGGTGAAAAGATCAAAATTAAAGGAGATAAGCCATCTAGATCCACAAAATTCATCTCTGTGATGAAAACAGCAAGTTATATAAGAAAAGGATCATTAGTGTATTTGATTTCCATAATTACTAACACTAAAGGAAAAGAATTGAAAGATATTTCAGTAGTAACTCAGTTTCCAGATGTGTTTCCAGATGAATTACCAGGACTACCTCCAGATAGAGAAGTTGAATTCAGAATTCATCTACTACCAGGGACAGCACCAATTGCCAAAGCACCTTACCGTTTGGCACCTGCAGAAATGCAAGAATTAAAGAAACAGCTAGACGAATTATTGGAGAAGGGATTCATACAGCCAAGTTCATCACCATGGGGAGCGCCGATCTTATTCGTCAAGAAGAAAGATGGGTCGATGCGAATGTGCATTGATTACCGGGAATTGAACAAGGTCACGATCAAAAATCGGTATCCATTACCGAGAATCGATGATTTGTTCGATCATTTGCAAGGAGCTCAATTTTTCTCAAAGATCGATTTATGGTCAGGATATCATCAATTAAAGGTACAGGAAGAGGACATTCCTAAGACCGCTTTTAGAACAAGGTATGGCCATTATGAATTTATTGTCATGCCATTTGGTCTAACCAATGCCCCAGCTGCATTCATGGACATGATGAACCGAATATGTAAGCCATATTTGGATAAATTCATAATTGTCTTTATAGATGATATTCTCATTTACTCTAAAAGTAAAGAGGAACATGCAAAGCATTTGCACGCACTTCTAAGTTTGTTAAGGAAAGAAAAGCTTTATGCAAAGTTCATGAAGTGCGAGTTTTGGTTAAAACAGGTACAGTTTCTTGGGCATTTAGTCAATCATGAAGGAATTCATGTAGATCCCACCAAGATCGATGCAATTACCAAATGGAAAACCCCTGAATCACCAACCGAGATTAGAAGTTTCTTAGGATTGGCCGGTTATTATAGGAGATTTATTCGAGATTTTTCTAGAATAGCCATTCCCTTAACTAAGTTAACCTGTAAATCCATTAAGTTTGAATGGGGACCAAAACAGGAAGAAGCCTTTAGAATCCTTAAGCAAAGAGTAAACAACGCACCCATACTAGTGTTACCAGAAGGAACTGAGGACTTTGTAGTCTATTGTGACGCTTCTAAGTTAGGTTATGGATGTGTGTTAATGCAACGCCAAAAGGTTATAGCTTACGCATCTAGACAACTTAAGCATCATGAAGAGAATTATTCAACCCATGATTTAGAATTAGGAGCTATAATTTTTGCACTGAAAATTCAGAGACGTTACCTTTACGGTAGTAAGTTTACCATTTTCACAGATCATAAGAGTTTAAGGTATGTTTTCAGGAAAAAGGAGTTGAATATGAGACAGAGACGCTAGATGGAAATTCTTAGTGATTACGATTGTGATATCCAGTATCATGCAGGAAAAGCAAATGTAGTTGCTGATGCTTTAAGTCGAAAGTATCACGAGAAGCCAAAAAGAGTACGTTCTCTTAAATTAAATCTGCAGGTAGATTTAAATGAACAGATTAGAAAAACCCAAGAATCAGTAATCAAGGATGATACTGAGAAACTGAAAGGAATGATTAAGGAACTAGAACAAGGGACAGATGGAATTTGGAGATTCCATAAGAAAAGAATGTGGATACCTAAACTAGGAAACATACGCCACCATATATTAGAAGAAGCCCATAAGTCTAAGTATACGATGCATCCTAGAAGTGATAAGATGTATCAGGACTTAAGAAAGAACTTCTGGTGGATAGGAATGAAAAAAGGATATTTTTGGTCCCAGTTTAGACTTAAAAACTTATTTTCACGTAATATGGCAAGTGATTTCAGTAGATGTGAAAAAGATGTGCGGTAAAGGAAATCAGACTTTCAAGAAACAAGACCTACAGAATTATCAAGTTTATATTACTTTGAAACAAAATGGTTTACAAGGTGATTGTAAGATTATTAACTATTACAAACGAATACTTGAATTCTGAGGGTGAGAGGACAATGGAGTTTTGTAGTATATATTGAATGCTAGGCTTAACTCTACTCAACTCATTGTTCTCTGCTTGGTGAGCCTTCTATTTATAGAAGACTGAATATATGAATAAACATTTGTTTATTCATATATATTCCTGCAAAAAGTAGCGCCTTGACATATTCATTGAATCCAACAATCAATTTGCCTTTGTCATCATGATATCCAATAATGTCAACTTGCTTCGGTAAGTGTGGCAGGATAGAGCTGATTTTTAGACAAGTGGGGTTTTCATCAGAATTTTTGATAAACCACTTCATCAGAAATTCTTGTGAACAAATCATCAAAAAATCTGATGATCAGAATCGTCAGAAATTGATGATATTTTATCAGAAATATCATCAGATCCATCAGAAATGACCTTCTCTGATAATCTTCTTCAGCTCTAGATCAACTTGTGATTCTTTAAAGTAGATGTTGCTGCTTTCAATTGTCTTATCTGATCTTCTTCTTCTTGTTGTGATCTTCAAGACTGTTGTCTTCTTCATTGATCAAGTTGAATCTGATTTTCTTCAATACTTACAAATAAAGTTTCCTAATAGTTTCCCCCTAAGTATTGTAAGAAAATGAACTATCTATTTAAAACATAAACAACTTTCAACTAATTCTTGAAAAGAAAATTCAATCAACTAAGTTCAGAAACATAAAACATAACCAAACCATCAAACAGACACAAAGTATTGTTTTCAAAAACATAAATTTAATTTCATCAATTCATTAATTGATCTTCACTCCACTTCTGTATTTATCTCCTGGTTTCAGTCTTTTCTTGTGATCCATTGCCTTTTGAGTTTCCTTGTAAAGTTCTTTATACCATCCTCTGGATTCCATCCACTTTTAAATGCAATCTTCAATTATTTTTCTCAGCTGTTCATTGTTCTTTCCCTTCTTCTTGAGCGGTTCTTGTTTCTCATTCATGCAGTTCTTTATATAATTCAGAGTTTGATTTGAGTACCTGTATATTTCACTGATTCTGAACAGAGCTTTCTCATCATGAGAATCTTTGAAGTCTACACACATTTCTGGTTTGTCAAAGATTACTCCAGTTCTCACTAGCTTTGAAGGAATTTTAGCTGGAATTGTGTTGTTAGGAGGAGGTATTAGCACCTTGTTGCTATACTCAAAATTGATACATAAATCAAAGTCTGCTTGTGCAGCCCTTTTATATAACTTTGCTCCTGCACTTTTGATGCTGTCAATGGCTCTTCTGATCACAACTGAACCACTTTTATCTCTATCAATGATATTCTTCATTTTGACTATTCCCAGTGGATGAATATCATCAGCCAGATTTCCATCAGTAACCTTTTGTTCACTATTATCTTTTCTTATCAAGGTGTATTTGTTCTGACCTTCAGTACCTAAGATACCTCCTCCAGTTTTTAAAGTGATGATTCTTTCAATAGAGACTATTGGATAGGTCACTGGTTTGTGCAGAATTTCCCAGCTTCCCTCATTTCTGATTTGAACAATATTTTTGCTTATTGGAGAGAGTGGCCTTTCTGGGTTGTCTTCTATACCTTTCCAGTAGTAATGCTTCAGGGTACATGGTTGTGTGTAAATCACCTTTCAGCACTTCTATTTCTTTTAGATTTCCATCTGAATCTTCTCTAATCACTTTTCTTGGCCTTTTTGAAGAGGTTACTTCATGTTCCATTCTTCTCTTCTCTTTTGTATCTATTTGTACGCTGAATTTTGTTTCTCCTGTGAGAGCTGTGGAAGATGATTGAACTGGAACAAATTCTTTCTGTTGGACTCTTGAAGTATCTGGCTTTAGGATGTTTGGTGGAGGACCCATGAGTAACTTAGGTTTGCTTGGGGGATGACCCATGAGAATCTTCTGTTTTTGCGGTGTTGAAGTTTCTGATTATTTGGTTGGATCTTGTTGAATGATTTCAGGTTGTTTGAACTTTTGTTGAGGAGTTTTTGATACTCCTGCTTGTTTTTCTTGTGGAATTGGGGCTTTCAGTTCATGAACATCAACTTTTGCAAGTCTGGCAACATTGTACTCCAGCCTCTTTACTATCAGATGAATATCAGCAAGAGCTTGAGTATGTGATTCTTGTTGTTTCTTCATTCTCTGAAATTCCAACTTATTCTGATCTTTCTGTGCAGACAATTCCACTATCAGCTTCTCAAAAGCCTCAGCCATGTTGCTGTTGTTGGCTCTGAGGAACTGAATTTCTTCAAGAATTCTTCCTGAACTTGAGCTTTCCCCTGCACTTGCAACCTCAGCCATCTGTTTCTTGATGTCTTGAAGTTCTTTGAGAGCTTTCTTGAATTCTGATGAGCTATCTCTGTTTTCTGATGACTCTTGTAGTTTGTTGAGGGCTGCAGTGTTGTCTTCTGTTTGTTTCTGCATAGCATTGACAGTTTCTGATAATACTTTGATGTCTAATTTTTGACTTCTGATTTATTCCAGTATCAGATCAAGTTTATCTTCTATAGCTGTTTTTCCAGTACAAACAGCAGTTGTGTCTTCAAGTTCTTTGTGTAGTTGTTCAGTTGACATAGATTTATGTCCTTGGGTAATAGGTGAAACAACAGATGTTCCAACTTTAACACCAGCAGAAAACACATTCTCTGCTGTTCTAAGGTTAAGAGGATTGAAATATTCCATATTCTCTATACCCTCACCAGAAAATTGAAACATATTCAAGTTATGGTTTTCCTCATATCCTTGAGCCTTTTCAGGTTCTCCATGAGTTGCTGAGAAACTCTTAGTTTTCTCAACCAGGTTTCCTTGATCAGCAGACTGATCTCCACCTGTTGCCACCACATTTTCCTACTCAGAATCTGATTCAGAAAATGGGTCTTTGGTTCCACTTTCATTTTGTCTTTTAGAAACAGTGCCTCTATGTAAAATTTCATATTTTCCTTGAATTGAATTATCATAATCACTCTCAGAAATATGAAATATATTAAGTTTAGAGTGTTGTGCATCTGTTTCTCCGATATGTGAGATTTCAGCATGATGTTCTTCTGCCACAGGACTCATGTTCACATCTTTATCAGCTGGGTGAGGTTCAGATTCACCCTGCTGCTCCATTGTTGGTGTGCTTGATTCTTGTGCATCATGCTCCATGGGGGACACACTATCAAAAACATCCATGTTTTCTTGCTTCTTGCTTAACATCTTTAGATATTCTGCTCTGTAGGGTGAATCTTCTGGTATCAGAGTCATCATTCTTTCTGACAGAATAGGCACATCATAATCTGACTTCCAAGACCCTACAGCAGTCCAAGGTCTCATGATTTCTGTACTCCACATATTTTCTGATGCTGGAATTTCTAGGTTCCTTTCAGAAAAAAGCATCAGAAATTATGATTGATAGAAATCTGGGAAAAGATAGTTGTGAATCTATCCTTCCAGCATTAGTCAGAATTGATCTTCTGATCAGATTGAATATTTCTATTCCAAAATCAATATTCAATCCACTAATGAGGCTGAACATGATTGTTAGAACATTCATATTAATCTGATCTATACCTCCAATTTTTGATGATAAACACTTGTTCAGAATTTCCATTAACACTTGCCAGAAGGCAGGTAGTTGTTTCCTCTTGAATTCACTGATTTTTGAAATCTTTGTCTTGTAACCCATTACTGCATCAAGTAGTGAGAACATATCTTCTTTTTCTGGTGCTTCTTCATAGCTTTGACTTAAGGTTAGTTCCAAACATTCCCTTATTTTCTCCTGTGAGATCGTAATGAAGATATCTCCCCACACATGCGCTGTCAGCTCGGTTTGATTTGAGAGTTGGAGAGTTTTTACAACTTGTTGTATGAGTTTTTCTGGTACCTCTCTGGTCTTTGTGAGAGCTTGAGCTATTGGGCATCTGGTCAGAAATTCAATTAGGATTTGACACTTTATATCATATTCTTCAATGTTGTCATTCATCGCTTCATTGTTGCTCTTTAATGGAAGAAATTCAGCTTCGGTGATGAAAGGAACAAAGTGTTCAACTGGTGGCATATTAATGTTGATGGTTGCCATTGAGAATTGATGGTTTTTGTTTCGGAAAAGGGTTTTTAGGGTTTTGAGTTTGAAGGTTGAAGATGAAGGTCTTTGGTTTTTTTTTTTTTTTTTTTGAATGAGGTATTTATAGTGTTTTGAGACAGAGAGTATTGAGTGGTTTTTGTAGGTTGTTTGTATTCAAGGTGGTTAATGACACCTTAATGATGTTTCTAATCCGTTTGGGAAACAACCGTTTTTGAAAACCTTAGGTTTATCCCTAAATTAATATCAATCTTTTAATGAAAATCAGAGATTCCAAAGATTTAGTAGATAAACACTAATGTCCAACTTGCACCTTTTCTTCATGTGGGACCCCTTTTGTTAAAAAGGTCCAATAGATACCCTTTTGAGATTTTGTATCCTCCCAAGTTTTCCTTTTTGATGACTTATATCAGAAAATCTTTAAGTAATATCTTTGAGAGTTAGATTTCCTTCATACTTCATCAGAAATACATTTGATTCATATATAGAAATTGAATCAGCAATTTTTTTTTAGATGAGAGGGAATAAGTAGAGTTTGAGGTTTCAACTTACATTGCAATTTTGAACTCCACATCTTGTTCTGATTTCCAAAAAGTGTTGATTATACAGCTTGTTCTAATCCTCAGAAAAAAAATATTTTGAAAGAAACTTATTTCAAAAATTTAGATGGTTATAAATTTCTTTGAATCTCGTTTAAAGCAATGTTTCCTGATGTTTTCTTTCTGTTGATATGTCAGACTTCCTGGTTGTCAAGAGACTTTTCTGATAAAAATGATCTTCTGATACATTATCATATTTTCTGATTATTTTGAGAATTTTCTGATGAATGAACCGATTCTGATGATTTATTGAGTTTTCTGAAGATTTAATAGATTTTCTGATTTATCATCAGATTTTCTAAGTTTCATTAAATCTATCAGATTTCGTTTGTGTTGCACCAGATTTTCCTTGTTTTTATCAGATATGTTGTTTTAGTTCCCCCCCAGATCTATTGTCTGGCTAAAAGAAAGAACAAAACAAAAAAAATAAAGAATCGAAAATATCATTAACCAAACAACAAAAAAAACAAACAACAACTACTCCTCCTTGAGTACGTTGAACATGGCCTTCACAAATTTTATCCTTCTTTGAGGATATCAAAGGTAATCCTTTTACCAGACCTTTACTTGCTAATTTGCTAAGGTTTTTGAAATTTAAGTAGGCTAACCTCTTGTGCTATAACCAACTACTACCCTTGTTGATTTTTGAAAATAAACATAATTTTGGATGTTCATTTTCTTCTTTGAAATCAAAATAGTAAATTGATTGTCATATCCTTTTTCCACTTAAATAAATTTTATTATCACCCAAACCTATTAACAAGCATTTTTCTGGTAAAAAGGTTACCTGAAAACCTTTGTCACAGAATTGACCACAACTTAGCAAATTATACTTTAAGCCTTCAACATAGGCTACTTTCTCTATGGTCAAGCATCCATACCTTATGCATCCATATCCCATGATCCTCCCTTTTACTCCATTTCCAAAATTTACCATTTTACCTAGCTTTGGAACAAAGTTGCTGAGTAAGCTCCTGTCCCCAGTCATGTGCTTGGAGCTTCCTGAATCGCAGTACCAGATCTGCTGCACATGATGGTCCTGAAATGGAAAAATTAGAGGGTTTTTGGTACCCAGACTTGCTTGGGTACTTTTTCTGATGAGATTTTAAACAGATTATTTTCTTTTGATTGCATTTCTTCAGAATATCTGTTATATGCTGAGCCATTAACAGATTTTTCACTTTTCTTTTGGAGATGGTGTTGAACAAGCTTCAGTATGTCAACACACATACAAGATTCTTTATCAGAATTTTCTGATATTCTTTCTTGTGATGGATTGAGTGGATGATTTTGAAAAGATGAGTGAACTGCTTCTGGAATATTAAGAAATTTTTTATTGCATTCACTTATTTTTGCTTTAGAGTTGGGTTTTTCAAAAGAGTATTCAGAACAAGTTGATTTGCATGATTCAGAATCAGATTCTGATAAAAATTTATCAGAAATCTGATGGGTTGCTTTTACAAAGACAGTAGGTTTACTTTCCCTTGTTTTTACCTATCCCAAACCCTCTCCTTTGTTCTTTGGTGTGGACTCAATGAAGTTTATGAATTCTTTGGCTTGTTGAAAACCTCTTACATTAATTTCTTTATCATTTATTTTCTTGTAAAGATCTTTTCTTTCATTTTCATAGAACTCAATTTTAACTCTGCGATCTAAACTTTATTCTATGAGTAATTGGTTTTCAAGTATGATTTTATTCATGGTCCTTTTCAACTCATAAGATTTTTTACTATCTGATTGTTGTTTATCTTGCAGATTTAGAAAATCTGACAGGAGCTTGTTTAGCTTGTGTTCAAGATCAAGATTATCTAAATTTACCTTTTATCCTGAAGTTTCTAGTAGGTCACCAGAAAGTGCCATGAGGCAGAAATTTGCCATCTCTTCTTCTTCTTCATCAGAAGAATCATCAGATAGCTATGTATTTGTCCCTGCAATTAAACTGACTTGTTGCTGCTTCTTTGCTTCTTCCAGTTTCTTCTCATAATAAGCAACATCTTTCAGTTTCTTGGTCTTGCATTCTGATGCATAGTGACCTTTCTGCTTGCACTTGTAACACACAACTTTAGCCTTTCCCTTATCCTTAGATCTACCTTCTTCCTTAGATCTTCCATCCATCCTCCCTATGTCACTTCTCTGGTATCTTTGGCCTCCTCCCCTCAACCTTTGCTCAAATGTTTTGGTGAGCAGTGCTATTGCTTCAGCAAAAGCTGAAAAAGCTGAAAAATCTGATGATGTATCAGAAATTTCAAGATTTTGACTGTTTGAAGGTTGTGGATCATTGGCAGGTGGTGTTCTTTGTGAGTTTGAGATAAGAGCTAATGATACCCCTCTTTTAATGGTTTCTTCAAATATTTTTTCCTCTCTGGGGACCAAGATGCTATATAAGTCATGAAGACTCATATTTCCTAGTTCTAAGGTTGAGGACAAAGTCATGGTTAGACTTCTCCATTCTCTAGGTAAAGCATCTAGAAATTTTATGTTTCTTTCATCATTTGATTTTGTTATTCCAAATTTCTTTAGCTCGTTCAAAAGTTTTGTAAATCTTTGATATGTTTCATTTAATCTTTCATTAGGTAAACTTTTGAACCTCTCAGATGAGGAAACGTTGTTTGTTCTCTTGTTTCTTTTCATCCTTTCTCCATCTTCACAAAGATTTTCCAACTGATCCCATATTTCCTTGGCTGATGCACATGCATCAACTTGTGAAAATATGTCATTGGGGATAGCCATTATTAAAAGTGACTTTGCCCTTTCATCCCCAGCCACCTTTTCCTTGTCTTCCTCACTTTAAAGTATTTCACTTTTGGGAGCTCGGGAGGCAGGGATAGCAGGTGATTGGTCAGTTGCTGGAATAGCTGATATTTCAGTCATTGGTATATGTGGACCCCTTTCAATGGATTGAAACAGAGCTCGGTCATGACCATTAAGGAAATTGACCATCCTGATTTTCTATTGGGGGTATTCCTCTCTGACCAGAGTCGGAGGTTTGGACATAGAACCAATGTTAAAAGCATTATTCCATGATTGAAAGCTGGCCATATTTAGAGAAAAGAAGATGAGCAATTGATCGTTTGAAAATGATTTATTCAATCTGCTCTGATACCAATTGTTGGTCCCAGTTTGGACTTAAAAACTTCTTTTCACGTAATATGGCAAGTGATTTTAGTAGATGTGAAAAAGATGTGCGGAAATGGAAATCAGACTTTCAAGAAACAAGACCTACAGAATTATCAAGTTTATATCACTTTGAAACAAAATGGTTTACAAGATGATTGTAAGATTATTAACTATTACAAACGAATACTTGAATTCTGAGGGTGAGAGGACAATGGAGTTTTCTAGTATATATTGAATGCTAGGCTTAACTCTACTCAACTCATTGTTCTCTGCTCGGCTGAATATATGAATAAACATTTGTTTATTCATATATATTCCTGCAAAAAGTAGCGCCTTGACATATTCATTGAATCCAACAATCAATTTGCCTTTGTCATCATGATATCCAATAATGTCAACTTGCTTCGGTAAGTGTGGCAGGATCAAGCTGATTTTTAGACAAGTGGGGTTTTCATCAGAATTTCTGATAAACCACTTCATCAGAAATTCTGGTGAACAAATCATCAGAAAATCTGATGATCAGAATCGTCAGAAACTGATGATATTTCATCAGAAATATCATCAGATCCATCAGAAATGACCTTCTCTGATAATCTTCTTCAACTCTTGATCAACTTGTGATTCTTTGAAGTAGATGTTGCTGCTTTCAATTGTCTTATCTGATATTCTTCTTCTTGTTGTGATCTTCAGGACTATTGTCTTCTTCATTGATCAAGTTGAATCTGATTTTCTTCAATACTTACAAATAAAGTTTCCTAACAGATATAGCAGCATACGTTTCTAAATGTTTAACCTGTTCACAAGTTAAAGCTGAACATCAGAAACCCTCAGGATTATTGCAGCAGTTAGAAATGCCAGTATGGAAATGGGAATTGAGAACAATGGATTTTGTTACCAAATTACCCAAAACAAGGAAAGGTAATGATACAATCTGGGTGATTGTAGACAGGCTAACTAAGTCAGCTCATTTTCTACCAATGAAGGAAACTTTTAGTATAGAACAATTAGCTAAATTGTATCTAAATGAAATAGTTTCATTACATGGAATTCCTTTATCAATTGCTTCTGATAGAGATAGTCGTTTTACCTCTCATTTTTGGGCAAGTTTCCAAAAAGCAATGGGAACCAAATTAAATCTAAGCACCGCTTATCATCCTCAAACGGACGGACAAAGCGAAAGGATAATTCAAACAATGGAAGACATGCTTAGAGCTTGTGTAATTGATTTTGGAGGTAATTGGGACGATCATTTACCATTAACAGAGTTTTCTTACAATAACAGCTATCATACAAGTATCAATGTTGCACCATTTGAAGCACTTTATGGATGAAAGTGCCAAACGCCAGTCTGTTGGGCAGAAATTGGAGAAAAGCAACTATCTGGACCAGAGATAGTACAAGAAACGACTGACAAGATTATCCAAGTCAAGGAACGATTGAAAGCAGCACGTGACCGACAAAAGAGTTACGCTGATAACAGACGAAAGGCACTGGAATTTCAGGTAGGTGACAAAGTGTTATTAAAAGTCTCTCCTTGGAAAGGAGTAGTCCGATTCATCAAAAGGGGAAAGCTAAGACCCATGTATGTTGAACCTTTTGAGATTATTAGAAGAATAGGACCTGTAGCTTATCAGCTACAACTGCCAGAGGAATTGGCAGGAATACATGACCTAATCCATGTATCTAATGTCAAGAAATGCTTAGCTGATGAGCCACTAATAGTACCTCTTAAGGATATAGAGGTAAATGAACAACTTAAATTTGTAGAGAAGCCTCTACAGATTGAAGACCGGAAAGTTAAGAACCTCAAGCACAAGAGATTAATTCTGGTCAAAGTGAAATGGGACTCCAAAAAAGGACCAGAATACACATGGGAGCTTGAATCAGAAATGGAAAGGAAATATCCACACTTATTCCAGTAGATCTCAAGGACGAGCTCTAAAACAAGGTGGGGAGGATATAACAGCCCTCCAAAATATTTTTTTCGACACACCTAATATAATTAAAATGTCCCAATATGACCTAAAATACACCCCGTATACGAAAACGGGCCCCGAATACCTTTATTTTAATTAAAAATCAAATTTTAAAGGTTGTGGCGGGCCGCGAAGACCTAAGCTTGGTCTTACGCGGGCCGCTACCAAGGGGACATGAGGCACAGCCCGATGCTGCCACATGTCGTGCAATGTGTCGAGGCTACGAGTAATGACTGGTCATAGCTAGGCCCTACTAGCCTATGTCGTGGGCCGCGTAGCCTTTGGTTATATCCTTCGCGGGCCGCGAGGGAGTCCAGAATCAGCCCTATAAATAGGAGGCTTCGGCTGTTCATTCAAATCGCTCACAACCTTTTCTCTCTCTCGAATTTCTATAGAGTTAAAGTAATTCTCGAGCATAATACCCCCCTAAATAACGAAGTCCTGCCTTGTTGTAAATATCATAACCCCGGTTACGTATTAGATACGCTGCCCGATTGATCCAGGGTTCCGTAACGGCTGTCGTGGTTCTGCTCGACGTAGTCATTGGAATGCCGTCTCGGGGAGGGTATTACTAATGTAAATATTGGGTTATTATACTAACGCGTGTGCATTTGTGCAATTTATAGATAATCACCAGGAAATCATTAAGGAAAACCTAAGATAGCAATGTGAGTAATCCTCCTTTTTGTAAACTGTTTTTACAAAACCTTAAATATTTTACAATGTGATTAAGCAGTGATTGAGTCTTTGTAATTCTTCAATTACTACCGGTATGTTGGGGTTTTGTATACAAAATGTGGAAAACATTACCGTTGTACAAAGAGTTAGCCAACGGGTAATATGACCCACCAGTCAGGATTGACAATACTGAATGAGTAATGGTGTAGATGTAAACATTGTAATCGCTCTAAATACTGTGGAAATTGATAAAACTCTTCTTGATTAAACTGGGATTCACTCACAAGTATTTCCCACTGACAAAATGTTTTTAAACGGGTTTCAGGTAACAAAATGTGAAAGCCAACTAGAAGCCAGCTGGACAGCACTGAAAGCTTGGAAAAGTGGCTATAAAAGTTACCTAAATGAAGAAGATGTTTTATTTAAATAAAATAGGGTTTATCCCTATAAAAATGTGTGTACTTAAACTTGAGATTTTCCCATGTGTTTAATATTATAAAAGCGTGGTATTTTACTCTGATAAAATATTTCCTAACTATGGTCCTGATGTAATTTCCGCTGCCAAATTTATAAACACCGATACCACCAACACTGAAACTGGCCGCGGCCGCCCGTTCCCAGGACAGATAGGGGGCGGGGGTTGTGACAATATGATCATCCAAGAGATCCATCCGATGGCGTCTCTTCTGAAACATTCTTTCGGCTGGGGGGAGGGATAAAGAAAAGAACTCACGGCAGTTGTCAATAGCGTTCATCCGAGAGCCCTGAGTCAACTTCCACCGAGGAGCATGTGGAAGATCGTCACATGCAGGATTGTGGGTGTCCCAAGACACACCTTCAACATGTTGATACTCAGGACTCTAGCGGGTCCCGGAAGTACCACCTCCTCCAGAACCTGGCGGACGCTTCGTATAAATAGTGGCATGAGGGGTAGTTTCACTCGATTCCGCTTCGGTTTCAACACCATCTTTACGACCCCCATCACCACCAAGGCCACCAGCAACATTTTCCTTATCGTGCTCAACCTCAACATCATCCCGTTTACCTTTCCCCTTCGGATCTAGGCGTGGAGGGGATAAGTCAAGGGTGCGAGACAGAGGAGATTCAGGAGGTGTAATCTAAGAAATATCAACTCTGCGCGTACCCTTCCCAGACTTCAAAGCTGTAACATAAAATCACAGGCAGTTAAAAGGAAGAAAAAACAAAAACAAAACAACAACAGAAAACTATGTTCACTAAGAAAAATCATACCTCGGGAGCCAGAAGCAGACTTTTACATTTTCTCCAACAAATTACCAGGTTTGGCGCTGAAGACACCTAAGTCAATCTCTGACTCAGATGGTGCGGTAGCAGTTTCCTTTTGCAACTTAAACTTTTTCTCGGCTAAAGCAGTGGCAGCTTGCGCATCAAGCTTCTTCTTTTTATCTTCAAGAAGTTTTTTCTTCTTCATTATCTCGGTTAAAGTAGCATCATCATCCGGGTCACGCTCTGGCCGCTTTACTCCTACGTCTAAACCAGAGAACATGTCAGATACGACAACATAGTCTAAGGAAGAGAGGTTAGAAGGTCGCTTACGAGGTGCCTTAGACACAGGTTCCTCGACCTTCTTCTTTTCAGATTTATCATCTCTTTTCTTCTTCCTGGTTTCCAACTGTTCAGCAGTATCAATCGGAGTTTCAACATCGTCAACAGCAGGTTCATTCACCGGCTCATTCACAGTCCCTTGTGGTGGACCTACACGCGTGGAACGATCGATTAGATCCGGGTGAGACTCATCAGACTCCTCACTCGAAAGGATGATAACCCCCCCCCCCTCGAGTAGGAGTAGGATCAACGTCGAAATCATCATCAATATCACCACCATCGTCTTCACCTAAAACAACATTGGCATACGCAACCATGCTTTCACTGGTAGGGTGCAAGAAGTTATTCTGTATTTGATCAAGCCACAAAGGTCGTCCTTCAGGTAATATAGCCACAACCATGGCACCACCGGCCTTAGGGCCAAAAACGTTCATCAAACTATATCCTGCTGCAAGACACAGGAAGATATGAAGAGACACATAAGAACAGTGAACAACAAAACAAGGAATTAATGATAACAACGGTACCATTTCCTTGATACCCGTAAATTGGGAAACCCCTAGGGTTTGGAGAAGCCCATAGCATACTCATTCCCGCAGCCACCAAAGCTCTCCCTTCGAGCTGAATAATAGGGGTAACCTTTTTGGTCAGAACCTTATACCAATCTTGTGCAACAAAATCCACTAAGACATTAACACGGGGAACCCCTTCACTCTCGACCCTATAATGCATATCAATAGGGATGACCCCACGGCGGATATAGAAAAATTTATGTTTCCAGTCATGGAGACTTTTTGGTGGGTGACTGCTACAGGGACTAACCCAACTTGTACGAGAATTAAAGGAATAGAAACCGCCAGTATAGCTAACAAAATAAAACACATTAAACTTTTCAAAGGTAGGTTCAACACGGTTAGCCCTACATATGAACTAAAAGTGTGTAACCCGGGGCAAACCCAAAGCACTTATCTAAGAAATATGCATGCCATAACCGGTAAGCACTTCACCTATGAATTTCGACATTGGGAGACAGAAGTTCCCTTCCCTGAAAAAGTCGGCATACAATGTCATATACCCTGGAGGAGCATCTAATGCCGTAGATTTAGCGGTTGGAAACTGTACACCCCAATCGGATTTGAAACCAAGGTCCTGAGTAAGATTCTGGAGTTCTTCCTCTTTCCAGTTGATCTCCGCTTGATCCGGGCCTAGAGGATTCCTGGGCATGTATTTCCTCTTTTTGGTATTGGGTTTTACACCAGTAGACATGATTATAGAAGAAAGGGGAAGGGAAAGAAGAAGGAATCAATGGAAGATGAAGAGAGAAAAAAGAGTTTGAAATTCAAAAAGTGAAGAAAAAGTAGTGGAAGTGATAACCGCCATGTATTTATACCCATCGCATTTAATGCGATGGGTAGTAGACCGTCAGGAAGGCAGAACGGCGTCCAACAAGGAAGTGACACGTCAGGGGAGAGTGTAACCGTTACCTCAATTTTAGGGCATGTGGCCGCCACGCGCCTGACAAGCAGCGAAAAAGTGACTGACGGTTCTGAAAATGCAACTGTTCATCTCTGAAAAGACAGCCACCTCAGACGGTACGTAAGTCATGTTAGTTGTCCTTATCCCAATAAAGAAACTTCCGTTACAAGAAACCGCCAAAAAGTAAAGTCGTCATCATGCGCCATACGCCGTTTTGGCTCAACTTCGTAAGGCGACCATCACGCGCCATACGCCGTTTTGGCTCAACTTCGCAAGGCAGCCATCAGGCGCCATACGCCGTTTTCGCTCAACTTCGCAAGGCGGCCATCACGCGCCATACGCCGTTTTGGCTCAAATTTCGCAAGACTGCCATCATGCACCATACGCCGTTTTGGCTCAACTTCGCAAGGCAGCCATCATGCGCCATACGTCGTTTCGGCTCAATTTCTCAAGGCCACTATCACGCGCCTTACAAAGACAAACAACAAAGACCACTACCCTTATAAGTCCAGAATCTCTCCTAGACGATCAACTCAACTAGAAGGCACACTGGACTGGGGGACTGGAAGAGGTATGATCCCAATTCCAAGTCCACATGGTAGGGACCACACCACTTTTTCCGTCCAACATGTCGCCTACATCAGCAAGCAGATCCAGAAGCTTCTAGAAGCTTCTGGAAGGAGTCAAGGTGGCACGGAAGATGCTCCTCCAGACAAAAAGGACAACACGTGTCACCACTAATCGGACGCCATGTAGACCTGCGACACAACCTGGGGGCAGACCGACAGCTGCGGTACGAATTCTCCTACATGGACGGATGACGGCGCACCATGTGGACCACTATCCTTACCACAGCAGAGGAGACCAAGAGGATATTCCCCTTGGTCGGATAGCTGGCGCCCAATAGCAGCTGGCAAGGTCACTCCTCCCTCCTTCACCCTCCGGCTATAAATAGGACCCTTCATCATTTAGGTTAAACATTCGGTTCTCCTCACTTTTCACCTACAACACACACTATTTCTCCCTCGGAACAGTACTTATTCTCATGCCGGAGCCCGGTTAAGAGGGAAACCCCAATATTCCCCTCTTAACGAGCTAACGGTGTTGCTGTTTTGCAGGATCTCAGTCTTAGGCGAGTAGAGAAGGAGATTGAACCCACATAAGAGACGAACCAGCTAGTTAACCATCGGTGTTAACCAGTGTTTCATCACTACCGATTGGCATATTCAATCTGAAAATGTATATAAATGGAACACTGGCATATTCGATCTGAAAATGTATACAAATGGAACACTTTTGAATATATTTCACCCTCTTCTATCCTTTGCAAACATTTGTATATGTGAAAGCTGTGATTGCAAAATTTATGTTATATGATAATATATACATTTACACACATACTAGAAGGCATCTGTACGATGCAGCCGCAAAAAGAAAATTAAAAAAAATAATAAAAATTGGTAATCACATAACATGTTATACTTTTTAAAATTAAAAAAAAAATATAGAAGTATCATATTCAAACTAAAAAGAATAAAATACACATTTTTATAGTGTACTTAGTACTTATTTTAAAATAAATATTTACGTATGAATTATCGCCGTTTAAAAATCATGTTTGTGGGGGACAAGGGGTGGAATTGGTTTAGAAATCAACAATATGTTTAAGAGGATTAAACCATATATTTTAAAAGTTGCAATATTGTGTAAAGTTACTTTTTTTAGTCTCGTTATGTGTATTATAATACTAGAGAGATGTTCGCATGATGTGGCGGGGAATATAAACACTTGTAATCACGTAACATCTTAGTTTTTCGAAAAAATAAAATATAGGAATATTATATTCAAATTAGAGAGCAAAATGCTCATTTTTATCGTGTAACTTTTAAAAAAAATATTAATGTATGAAAATATTATGAGCATTTAAAATTTGTAGGGTCATAATTACAAATACCACTAGCACCAACTTTAAGTTTACATTTCTGTGAACCAGATATTCCTTTGTCGGAATACGATTCAAGTTTGCTCTCCATGTAAAAAATATTTATTTTTTAGGCACCCAAATGTTTCAATATGTCAAATTCGTGTGGACCATATTTGTAGCAGCAAGCTCATATAAAACTTTCTTTACCAAGGCAACCAAATAAATACTATCCTTGTGTTCGGTCCAAAACCAACCATCCTTGTCACTCAATAAATGGACCGGCTACAACAACGCAGTAAGTTATTAAAAAAAACTACTAATGAAACAGTGGTTAACCGGGGAGGTTAATTTACTGGTTTTGTCAAGTAGGGTTAATCCCTTCTTTCCGAGGTCGATGGCTGAATCGTCCACTAACATGTCTCCTGCACAAGGAAACACACCGTGACTCGTAACAAGAAGGATGGGGTGGAGGTGCTCCTTGTTACCACTCTCCGGCGTGAGAATCAGTATTTGCTTGAGAGCAAAGTGTGTGTTTGTAGTAAGTGTGAGAGAGAGCAGATAAGCCTTACCTCAAACCTGGTCCGGGATGAGTATTTATAGCTGAAGAGTGAAGGAGGGTAATTGAGTGGCTAGACTGACACGCGCATCCCTTTGCAGGTGTGTCTGAAGCGCAGGTCACAGAAGTGTTGGACTCTTCCTGGGGTGATGCCACGTCCTGCTGTGACTGTCAGTCTGTGTGCCACCTTTGCATACATGTGGGCTGGACAGCTGACTGTTGTCAGTGTCACTTGCCGGTTTGGACACTTAAGTCAAAGTGTCAGTCCCACTTGTGTCGACGATAGGATGCGGTGCCGAGTAGCATCATTATGTGCCGGAACCGCGGTTTTGACAGCATCCCTTGTTGTGACAAAAACAACCGTTTTCATACACAAGGTAAGTCTTCTCATCACTAGACTGATTGGAACCGTCAACTGGGTTGGCGCGTGCTCGCACGGACGCAGATAAGTCCTCGTTGATGGGAGTACTCGAGCTGGGTGATGGTCACTCGCGTCTGGCTTTTCGCGAGATTTGGTACCATACCCCTTCAAGTCCCCCAGTCCAGTGTTGTTACCTCATGCAAGTTGCAGGTGGGAGGAATACTGGATTATTTGGTCGAAAGCGTGCCTCTGAAATCGGTTTAGAGAAGATTCTAGGACTGGGCCTTCGCTCCTTCTTCAAGAAAATCAATTCAGGGATTGCGTATTTACTTGTGTAAGTAGGTGGATAGGCTCGTGTAACCAGTGTATAGAACCGGTGAGCAAGTTCAGGCTGATGCTGAAACATCACACGGTAGTTGCGGGCTGGTAGTGTGGTCTACCTGTTCTTGATATCATCAAACATGATCGCCACCTGTTGGTATGCCGAACCAACCTTTGATGTCACACCCTGACTTTTGCGGAAGCGTGATTATGTGTGACTTGCTTAATATCATTACATTCAACCATAACCAACAACTATATGATAAAACCCAAGATGTTCATCCATAGATAGTTTTAAAACATTACAAACAACATTGTCTTAAAATCTAAACACAGACTTCATGTTCAAAATACTATACCAACAAATTTTAAGTTCCATAAGGACTTCACAAAAGACGCTAACAAACAAGGTTTTAAGCCATGTATCTCATCCAAGATAAAATACATAACCCAAACCCTTCGACTTCGGATGACATCTTTTATTAGAAACATGACTAGTAAACTTCAACGCCCTCCAGATCCATACTTAATTTCCCGAAATACATGTAGTTTGAAAACATCAACAAAAGTTGAGCGAGTTCATGTGTTTAGTGTGTGAGCTCGAATAAACTTTGCAATCATTATAAGTAAGTATGTATTTGTAAACCCTGGTATGAAAGCAAACAAGGAAACAGATCATTAATGGTTTGCAAGGCCATTAATATGTGTGACGTGATGCAGGAAGGCTCAAACCTAGCAGATTTTGCACCGGGCCTCCGGCTGTAAGACATAGTCACCTCATGGGCCAAACCCCGGTCCACATGGGTGGGGCTCGCTACACCCAAATAGATCTATCACTCATATCCCTCGGTCCTACTACGAGGATTAATGGTCTTAAGCGTTATACCCACCACTCACATGATCAAGCAGTACATTCCTTAGCTAACCATACCATATGTAAACGTTTGTAAACAATTTATAACATGTACTTCACCCCTGAAGTTATAAAACCGAAAACAGTTAAAAGAAAAGGGGGAACATGAACTCACAATCTTGCGTTCTTCATATCCAATGTAACTCAAAGATTCTCTTAGAGTGCACGACTACCTATAACGTACTACGGTTTATTAGAGAAGCGGGTCGTGCCTTGACTTAGTATTAATTAGTGTCTTTGAGTTACATTTCATTGTGTCCTTAATATCATTCCAAGTTATATAATTATTTGTTAAAATAATAAATATTTTAACTTAAATTATATTTATTAAATTTTGGAACATTAGTTAAAATAATATATCTTAACTTGTCACATTTATGTATTTGTACATGTATAGTTCCCCATGGATGGGTGTATTCTTACTTGTATCTTAAACTTGTATATTTTTGCCAAGTATCGGTGGCGTATTCCGGTGTATATTTATACGTACGAGAATACGTACTCTTATTGTGTTTATTAAGTATCCTTATACTTAATTATTGTATAAATTTTTTCCGGAATATTGTTTCTAATGAAAATTCATCAATATATACTCTCAAAATACATATTTTAAGAAATTTTACATAGAAAAATTATTTATAATTTTTCCCTTGACAAAAATATTTGTATTTTCATATAAACTTCAAAAATAATATATTTCAAGTTTAACTTAGAAAATACATATAAATCTATTTTTCACCCAAAAATAATGTGTTTCATGTTAATTCAAGAAAATATATATTTTCTCCTAAAAATAATATATCTTCTAATTGTTTCAAGAAAATATATATATTTTTATTTACCAAAAAATAATATATTCTCTCCTTGTAAAAAATATGATATATCTTTGTAATGATTGTAAAAATCATATTTTTGTTCTCTTGGTGTCCAAAATACTAATCACCAAAATATACTTATGAATTAAATTCCGGAATATTTATGTGAGTTATATTCCTTGTTCGGTTTCCCAAATATTTTGGGTATAAATTATGTATTTATTTCTTGGAATTTTGGTAATATTTTGGATTGTAATTTCTTGGTATATTTGGGTGAGTTATATTATTTCAAGTCCTAAGATAATATAACTAATACACATAATATACAAATAATCACACACATGGTGACATCTAAATATATATTTTCCTAAATACATATTTAGTCACTTTTATTATCAAAAACCAACCTCCAATATTTATAATTTTTGTAACAAAAATTATGGCAAATTTTATATGAAAATTCATGGTTTAAAATACACTTGTAAATATTTGTTTAAAAATATTTTTTTAAGTGTTTAATTTTTAGAAAAATTTTGCCATAGTTTCCCCTAAAAATGAAGGTTTTTATGTTTTCAAAGCATATCATTTTCTTTTATAAATCACCAAAATCAACAATAAACCAATCAACGCTTACCGATTTACCAAAATCAAGCATAAATTACTACTTCATGAACTTGAAAATTTATAAAAATTTGTAGTAACTTACTAGTGTGTTTAGTAAGCCTAGTTACCCTTTAAAGTGTGGTTATTTATTTAAAAACATCATTATGGAAGAAGTTAGTTCTTTACAACTTGTAAATAAATTTTCTAAAAATGTTTCTTCTTGAGTTTTTCTTGTTAAATATATATTTCTACACTTGATTAACCACTAAAAATATGGTTAATTTCTTTAAGAACCAAGCTTATATAAATCTTGCATTTGTAACTTGGTTTCTTGAAAAATCATTCTTGAAATCATATGTTTACAAGACTTTTTATTCACTTGATCATCATACTTCAAGAAAAACAATTTATACTTTCAAGTTCATGCTTTACTTATGGATGATTACTTTGATCTTAACATAATCATCCCCTCATCTTGCTAGATTATGTCTTTAATCACTATCTAGCAAGATCATATGATGTTTAACATCATATACACAAATAATTAACAATCAACAAGCATAACAACACTTAACAACATCATTTCTTATGATTTTTGAGCTTATGTTTAAGTTTCATGTTCATGTTTCATAGTGTTCTTCAAGATTAGTTACTTGTATCATTCTTTAAGCAACAAAACAAGATGTAAAATGAAGTGTAGAATGATCTTACTACTAGCTCAAGGCTAGGGATGATCACAAGATGAAAAAGAGGTGGATAAAATCTTGTATGAGAGGTCCTTCAACTTCCAAGAGTTCCTAGCTTCCTTATAGTGCTTCTTACACCTTTGTACATCAAGAGAATGGATGGAAGATGATTGATGATGATGGTGGTGTGGTGGTTGGCTCACGGCCGAGAGGAGAGGGAGAGGAAGAGAGTTGTGTATGTGTGGTGGCTTGTGGAAGAATGATAAGTTATGAAACTTAAGGTTAAACTTATAATCTCCATTAACACTAAGTCCATTGGTTCATATGGTTGAAATATGCAAATAAAATCCACATGTGGGGCCACCATGTCTAGCCGTATATAGGTGGGGGGGGGGGGGGTTCTAGACTAGGTTGTAATGGTAAGTTAGATCATATGGTTGAAATCTAATGTTATAGTTAAGGTGTTTAGTTATTATGTGTTTATATAGTGTGTTATGATGTTCGGGGACCATAACTAGCTTGGAAATGCTAAAACAATGCTTCTAGTTGAAATTTGGTGTTTCGGGTAGCGTCCGGTTGTTCAGTTGGTTACCAGTTCGTTAAGGTGCTAAACTAAGCAGTTTAGTGTGCTTTATATTACCTTTGGTGACAGTTTTGATTCCCGACACTTAGGAAAGCATTCAGGATCATTTAACCATATTTCTGCATGATATTAAGTTGTTTAAATGCTAAGTTTTGCTGAATTCTGCAGAATTCTGCAGTTTATGTAAGTTTTAGGCACTTTCCGGCACTTAAACTATCACTAGGAAGGCAGTTTTATGATCATTACTTTCCTACACACTATACTAGTGTAACTCTTGGTTTCTGGCCCATTCTGTATCTCAATACCATGTCTGTCTATGTACTGAACTCCGTCAGTATTTTTCTGATTTATCTGGTAACTGTGCTATCTCTGTTTCGTGCTTCACTTGAATCAATAAAGTTTGCATGCAATAATGTTATGTCATATTCAATATATGATGCACATGTATGTATAATAATAATAATCAGAAAGAAATTCATGTCATAAATTGTAAATCAGCACAGTCATAAAGCATGAATCATTGTCTAATAATTGTACGGATGCATGCAAATTTGACAATTGTCACATTCTCCCCCTGTTAAGAAAATTTCGTCCTCAAAATTTACACTACATTAACTCCTTAGGGTTATGTTATGCGTAGATGGATATGAATATTACCAAAGTGATTAACCACGAAACCGAATCAAGACTTATTCGAATCAGGTGAATCCAGGGACATATTACAATACTAAGAATCCAGCGGTTAAAAGGTATGTGTTTCAGAATTTGATGTCAAGGGATACGAGATGTATAGATGTATAATCTGGTGTGACTTAGTTCACAGGGGTTCAATAAAAGAGGAATTTTGACCGATAGAATTCCAAACGATCGTTTACAATAGGCAAATGAGTTCTAGAAACAATAACATCTGCTAGATGAACTCAGAATCAGCAAGCTCAAATGTAATAGTAATATGAAAACGTTCCGTCAACTTTCGAACAAATAAATGGATAAGATTAGTATGTTGACATTATTGAATTGTGAGAATAGACTGAAATGATATACAACTGAATCTGGTGTAACATTGTCTTAATACATAATTGCATTAAGGGTGTCTAAAAGACGAGTCAAACATAAAATATACGTAGTTTCGTGTGAAGCGGTTAACCATGACTAGCACAAGCTACAAGTTTGTACCGACACCACAAGGTGTCGTAGTGAATGACATAATTCAATAATATCGGTGACTGAACAAGTTCATCGTGTTTGAAATCAAACGAAAGCGCACTGAAGCAAATCTGAAGATTTGATTTAAACAACATCATAGGGTTTTCAATTGAATATGGAACATCAAAGAACTACTGTTTCTGATCGAAGATGAAAAAGCACTAAATACTGCAAGGCATTCGATCGATAATGAAAGAACCGTTAGGAGGTACACTGGAATATAAAATGAATTTATGTACCATTGTCTAATCACACGATTGTGTTAAGACTGCTTTAACCATGATAAAACAGAGCGGATTTAGAGCAAGTCAGTAAATAAACAATTAAATCTGTGTGTGAGATGTGTAAACGAGATTAGCGCAAGCTTCAATTTAGTGAAAGCATCACCACAAGGTGTCGAAATCAACGAACGATTTAATGGAGTCGTAGACCAAACAAGTTTACTATGACTCAGAACAAATAAAACGCTTGCTAAAATGAATTTGAATATGATACTTTCAATACATCACATGGTGTCTTGAATTGAATGTGCGAAATGGACAAGTTCAAGCAATTGAACTTGGTTTCAGCGCAATTTGACAATAAATACATGTATCGACAAGGGAATTTCGGCATGTTACAAAGATGAATCAAGTATGTAACTCGAAGGAAAAGAAATTTCAAGAAGGTTTTGTTGACTCAATATCAAGGACTCAATAGCAACCAGTTTTCCTTGAAGTAGCATTCCGCGCCTTTGTGATGTAAAGGTGTGGCCTTGTAGGTGGACCGTACAGTAAAGTTAGTGATGGGGTTTCTTTCCGTAACCACCGTTTCCATGGTTACCAATCGACCGCAACTTCTCATCCGTGTCTGCGGTTTTGAAACAGAAGACTCGCTTTAAAGGAGTTGTGCACTCGATGTGGCTCTTGAAGGTTCAGGAGCGTTCATTGACGAGATGCGGTCATTTCCCATAGCCACTGTTCCCTTTGTTAACAGGAGGGTCGTTTTAACAAGGGATTTGAAGCTTGAAGAGGCTCTTAGAAGTATTGCGTCGCATGTTTCTGAGATGCGGTTTTCGCAGTCCAAAGAGCATCGTTGGTTTTGAGTATCTGACACACCCGCGTGGGACGCGTATGTGTGTGTGTGAGTTCCCTGCATATGCCATGCGTGGAACTAAAGCTAGAACGAGCTTTGTTATCCCCCTTAAATAAGTTATCTTTTTTTCAGCGGGTGTGTAAAGCTAAATGCGGTATGGGTTGCGGCACGAGATACCAGGTTAACCGAATGCCGCGTATATGAATTTCTCTTCATTTTGTCATTTACTATAGACGTTTGAGAACGCACGTGCGAGTTGGTGGAAGTTGGTGAGATTTAGCTAGCATGTGCTGAAGTGAAAGGACGTTTGCACTGCCCAAGACAATAAATGCACTATAGCAGGCGTGCAAAGGTCGTCTGTTGTCAGGCGCGTGAGCAGTCACGCGCGCGTGGTAACCGTCAGAGAACCGTCGTCTGACACGTGGCGGTCTGCGATAGGCGCAGAAACCGCACGTCTGTTCGGTTACCTTGATCACATTAATTGCGATGGGTATAAAAGGGGAAACCTTTTAGGGTTTCCCTTCACTTGTTTGAAATTCAAAAATTTTCCAGCGAGAATTAGAGCGTTTTCTCTGTCTTCTCCGGCCATAACTCTTGATTTTCTAGTGAGAGTTTCCGAAGTTTTTTCTTTTTTTTTCTTTCCTATTCTTTCTTTGATCATCTTGACCACTCCTTCTAAACCATCATCTCCACCGCCTCCGAAGCCTAACCCACCGTCGTCACCGGCGGCGAAAGAGGAGGTCGAAGTCATTCCTGCCGGCAAATTTTTGCTGGAGTTAAAGTGGAAAGAGTCCGAGTTCCAGAATTTAATGACCAAGGTGCAGATGCCGGCCGAATTCGGGGAGATTTATCCCCATGAGGGTGATACAGCCGGTGATGCTCCGGCCGGTTACGTTACGATGTTTGCCGATTTTTTCAGAATATGTGACCTCCATCTACCATTGACGGTTTTCATGGTGGAGCTGTTGGAGCATTACAACATCCATATTTCCCAGCTTAGTCCATTGGGAATGGTACGTGCTCGTCATTTTGAGTATTGTTTTCGTTCCCAAAATATTGAGCCCTTGGTGGAAGACTTCCGGCGTTTCTACCAGATGACTGTGCTGCTTGGGTTTTTTTTTTCAGCCAACGGAATGGAGCACCCAAGATTATGACCGCACCTAAGGTCTTGACCAAGTGGAAAGCCAAATTCTTCTACGTTAAGGAGGCCGCGGTCACTTGCAAGTTGTATTTTCGGAACGTGACCGGGCCTATTGCCAAGGAGCAATTGAACATCCCCAAGGAGGGACAGCAAGAGTGGGTTGGGCAGTTGCAGGCTGTTCCATTAAAGTCATTGGGGAACAAGGAGCTGCAATACTTGCGGATGATGTTGCGGAATAAGCCGGGTGCCTGGACAAAGCTTGTGTTGAAGGAAAATAACGCAGGTAATTGCTCGTGCGTCTTGTTTTTTATGAGCTTTTGTCATTGCCTAAAATTGTACAAGTGAATTTGTTGTAGTGGTGGCATTTTGGAGAACTTTCCGCTCAGATTTTGAAGGAAAGATTGAAGTCGTTGCATGCAGCGAGGGTGAGGAAGGGTGGTACGAGGCCACGGTTGTAAACTTCCTGCTGCCTAACCAAGCCGCATTGAAAACCCCTTTGCCGCAAGGGAAAGGTAAAAGTATTTAAGCTTGCGCACATTAATTCCTTGATGTTCGTTTATCTCGGAACTGATTGTCTTTACCGCAGGTAATCTTGGGGCTTTGTGAGACCCCGACGTGAAGGGTGTTCCGGCAGCACCTGCGCTGATTGCGGTTGACAAGCAGAGGAGGAAAAGAAACCGTAGAATCCTGTTACCATTCCGGTGATGCCGGTTGCATCACGTACCTTCGGCCCTTGAATTCGCAAATATGAAGATTACGTCATAGTGTCTAACAATCTTGAGGGCTTGGGGATGTTAACCGGTGCCTGGGAGAGGCCGAGGCGCGGGTAAGGAAGGTTGAGGAAGAGAGAGATGGGTTGGCAACCTTAAATGCTCAACTCGTTGATGACCGCGCCTGGATGCGACAGTTTGGTGTTGTCCATGTAAGTATCTTATGTCTTATCATTCCTTGTGTTTGCCTTAGTAATCTTTTTCATGTGATATGATTAGATTGTGAACGCAATCCTTGAGGCGCCTGAGAACACAGCTGCGGTTGCCAACGTGAATGAACGCGCGCATGAGGCTGGGTTCAAGGTTGGCTACAATCAGTGCCTTAATGATGTGAATGCCTTGTCCTCGAAGCAATTTACCGATGAGCGGTGTGCCTTACGCTGCGTTGATACTGAAGCTGCCTACTCTGCCGCGGTAGATACGTATAACGGTGATACCGTTCCTGCCCTTGAGTAAATTGAAGCATGTTTGGAGGTAGACGATTATGTTGACCGTTTACGTAAGTTATTTGAACCGTGGAAAGATGATGAAGGCACTAGCGGTGGAAACGTAGAATAGGTTGGGCCTGCGTGCCTTGTTTATTTCCTCCTTTCGCTTGTAAAGTTGTTGAACTTTGTAACACTTGCCTTTTATGCATCTGTTGGGTGCATAATTTTTTGAATATATAACTATTTTTTGCTCAAAGCTTGTGAGTAAAGGTTCTTTATTGTTAACTTTGTATGAGCGCGATTGAGTTACTATTATTTAAGGCCAATGTTTAAGGCGCGTGTAGATAATAGTAAGCCCATGACTAAACATAAAGATTTGATTTATTATTTACAAGAAATATATATATATATATAGGCTAGTTAACGTACAATAGCTCTTAACATACGACTAGTACGACAGATAATTACGCACGTTCATTTTAAAATCACGCACGTTATAAACTCAAAAACCCAAATCACATATGTTGAAAACAATAATCACGCATGTTGAAAACATTAATCACGAATGTTATAGAACATAATCACACACGTTGTCATACGTGATGTACGTTAAGCCTTATTGTATTTTACACTTTCTCTCTCTCTATCTATATATATAAAATGATTTCAGTAGGGCCCACCCCCACCACTATCTAACCATCCTCCTCCTTCTCCACACCACCACCACCACCCACTAAGCCTCATCCTTCACCCAACCCATACTTGAAAACACTTCATATTCCAAATTAACCACCATTAACAGTTTAACACTTACCACCACCGTTGTCACCATCGCCACCCAACCTTCCATCGCCACTACCCACCCCACCAACACAACCTGAAAGCCCTCCACAACCTCTTACCACTGCAACACCACCTCTGCCTTTAAAACCCAACACCACATCTGACCTAACAAACACCATCACCAACTCCACCGCTGTTAGTTTAATACCCCCCAACATTGCCTTACTGCCGCGGTGGTGGTTCTGGTAGTGAAGACAGGCGATGGCTAAAGGTCTCATGAAGGTGGCGATGTTGATCGAAAATCCCATACAAAACTCCAACAAAGTCTCCCAGGGCTCCGGCCAACTTCTGCTGAAGAAGTCGAAAATGGTGGAGACGATGGTGCTGACACTTTTTTTTTACCAGCAAAGATTTTGGAATATGAAGTGTTTGCAGGTGTGGGTTGGGTGGATGATGAGGCTTAGTGGTGGTGGTGTGGAGAATGAGGAGGATGGTTGGGTAGTGGTAGGGGTGGGCCCCACTTAAATCATTTAATATATATATATAGAAAAGTATATCGTACATTACGGCTTAATGTACTTCACGTACAACAACGTGCGTGATTTGTTCTATAACATGTGTGATTAATGTTTTCAAAATGCGTGATTATTGTGTTTCAACATGCATGATTTTGGATTTTTGAGTTATAACGTGCGTGATTTTAAAATGAACGTGCGTAATTACCTGTCGTACGTGATGTACGTTAAGCCGTAATGTACGTTAACCTTCCTCTATATATATATATATATATATATATTTTTCTTTTAAACAATAAATCAGATTTTTATATTTAGTAAGGACAATTTAGTAATTTCACACCAACTTAACTGACCAAACTAACTGACATTTACTCAAGGACTATCCGAGTAACAAAATAACAAACGATAGGGAGCATACCTGCTATTTACAAAAAGGTGAGGACTTAACGTGAAAAACGTGCAATTAACTCTTATAAATATAGAAACATTTTAACAAATATTTGTACACATTATAAAATTATATGTAATACATGGTTCTATAATCTAGTCTATCTAATAAAATGGATCAGCGAAAATTTTATTAAGCAATTTTTTTCAAATATAACTTGAAAATAAATACTTATAAAAATTTAATTTTAAATATTTTCTAACTTTACAAAACAAAAACAATTTAGTTTATCATGAGTGATGAAAAGCCATATAACATAAAAGCGTAATTACACCAAACAAGCCATATGAAATAAAACGGTAATTACACTAAGGGGCTGTTTGGCAATTTTTAAATGGTTAACTGCTAAACCAGTAAGAGTTCTGAACTATTAAGTGCTGAATCAGTAAGGGGTTTCAACCATTAAGAGCCAGTATAATGCTTAACTTTTCAGAGTCAAATGTCTGACCAATTTAGATTAAAGGTCTTAAACCATTCAGACTCAGTATAATTCTTAACTATTCAGAGGCAAATGTCTGAACCATTCAGACATCTGCTTGCGAAACAAACAGTCTGAACTATTAAGTACTGAACCAATAAAAGTTCTGAATCATTAAGAGTCTCGTTAATAGTTAAACAAACAGCTCCTAACATCCTTCTTCTAGGGAAAAATAGTAAAATTTCAATACAGGCCCCTAAACAAGTTCAAACTCCATTGAATTTATCATATATAGTTAAATAGAAATACTAATATCATATCTTGAAACTTTTCAAAACATCATATTTAAGTAAAAATATGGAAACAAAATACATTAGGTTTTTTTTTTTTTTCATAAATATATAGTGTTATCTAACGTTTTAGTCGTTTCTATATATACATGCTCTAACAAAAATACTAAATTTAAAACTTAACACCTAATCATATTATTTTGTTGTTTCCTATAATAATTTATAGGTCTATGCATCCAACAGGTAACGATCCATGCGATGGTCGTCCTGTTTTATATTGAGTCGTTAAACAAAGTGGATGGTGACTTGTTTGTAATCATTCTGAATCAATCTTTACGATAAAGCCGTCCTCTTTTTTGTGCCGCCAAGATTATGATAATACACAATGGTAAGTGGAAATAAAGTTAAAAAGAAAAACACAGAATCTCACCAAAACCTACCACAGGAAATTTTCCAGCAGCTGCCACCCAAAGAATACAGGATCAAGTGGTCCCGGACATAGATTTTGTCTCTGTCGTTGCTTTGTCGCCGTCTTTAGCAATGACCGTACTAGTTAAATGAATATAGAAATTAATTAACAATTGGATATAATGTATGGCCATTGTAATTGATTATTTTGAAAAGAATTCCTATGCATTTGACAATTACTTGTCAGGAATCTTACTACTGAATAAATTATGCTACTTGGTGTGGGGGGAGACAAGTCCTTGGAGTATACCCCTTCACGTCAGGGGCATGTCAACATCCAAAAAGGATGCCCCTCCAAGGATAGACCTAAGGAAATGAAGGATGGGGCTATATATATATATATGTATATGTGTGTGTGAGAAGAAGGAGGCCCGGCATGAACGTCCTCCCCAAGCCGCTGAAGATGATGACGCTCCTAAGGAAATGGTGTTGGGGATCGGCACCGTGGCTGGACGGTCCAGGTCCGTCCCCCCACCTAGCAGCCTTAAAATACGTGATTGTAATTGATCTGTACTTTTGGAGTCGTATATATGCAAGTTTATGGATGAAATCCCTAGCCACTGGCATTCTAAAATATATCTTTTAAGTGATAACACTTTTAAATATACATCAGCCTCTTTATTCCATTGCAAAAAAATGGAAATAATAAAGCTGTTAAATAGGATTATAAAAAGTTTTGTTACTATGATAATATAACAATGATATGGAAGTTTGTAGCGGTAGGTAGCCAACTTGTTTGACCTATTTGTCACATTCAGGATTTAGCTACGTTCTTTGATTTAACCATGGAACATGATACAATTTTATGTCAATTAGTTAAAATTGTGACACCAACAAATGCCGCATAAAAACTGCATGAATTGTTTGTGTTTAATTTCCGGCCAAAATATTGAGTGCGATGAATGATACGACCATGCATGTTTTGTTATAGACTAGATCAAAGTAAAGCTGTCCATATATATATATATAGTACAAAGATCCGTTAGGAACCATATATATATAGGACAAAGATCCGTTAGGAACCAGCTCTTATTGCGAGAACCGCGAGAACCAATGTAAACACAACAAAAAATGCCTAAATATAGCTAAAAATCACACAAATTTTTTTTTTTTAATATTTTTTATAAAAAAAATCGCTACTTTTCGAAGCAAAAAAAAAAAAAAAAAAATTTTAAATTTTTTTTTTATACTAAAAGTAGCGATTTTAACATAAAAAATATTAAAAAAAAAATTTTTAGATTTTTTTTTATTTTTTTAAGTTTTTTGAGGGTTTAGTTTTTAGCATTTTAGCTTGGGGGTTGGGGGGGGGGGGGGGTTTAGGTTTTTTTTAGGTTTTTTGGGGGTTTTAGTTTTTAGCATTTAGCTTTATGGGGGGGGGGGGGGGGGGGGGGGTTAGGTTTTTTTAGCTATTTTAGGTTGTGTTCACATTGGTTCTCGCGGTTCTCGCAATAAGGGTGGTTCTCGTACCCTATATATATATATATATTGAAATATTCATAATCAGAAGGGTAGCGGTGTAAATAAATTAGGTGTTACAAGTTATACTCCAATTCGCCCCGCTGGCGGTATGCGCATATAATATATATATGTGTGGGCGCTCGGAGGGCAAAAGTAAAAGTGCACTAATTTTAACGTTATTTTACTAATTTTGTGAACATAACGTTAAAAGAGGAGGATGGTTAATCATGCATCATGTGGTGGCGTTGATAGCCGAAAGACAAGGGAGTACATGCACTAATTGGCCTTTGTCTTAATAGCCGAGTGTTATGTGCCTTATACAAGGCTTGATGCAAAACTACTATCGAGCCGGGGGTCTCACTGGAAGCAGCCTCTCTATTCCTAACGGGTAGAGGTAAGGCTGTCTACATCTTACCCTCCTCAGACCCTACCTTAGCTTTGCTATCGTGGGATTTACTAAGTATGATGATGATGATGAAGTTATACTCCAAGCGAAATTTTATCAATCTTTTTTTATTTTGGGGCTGTTATATAGATGACAGTTTTTAGGGGGTGTTTGGTGTTGCGTTTTCAAAATATATTATGCGTTTTCAAAATAGATTTTGTGTTTTCAAAACTGCGTTTTGAAAAATCATGTAGGTACATGCTTCTCCTCCAAAACTGCGTTTTGGAGGCAGATAATCACTTTTTTATCCAAACACTTTTTTAGATTATTTATGTTTTACAAACGCAATAATCAAATAATCACTTCAAAACATAATCCCAAACACCCTCTTAGTTTTAAACTACGATTTAGGCAAAGGAAAAAAAATCATCTTTCCAAGATTTGGTATGTGTTAATGTTTACTAGATATTTAGGGCCATCTAGGCGATTTTAGAGATCATCAGCAATAAATAAAACTAAGGTTTTAAAATGGAAACAAAATTTATTAGTACAATGATAATTGTTATAATACTAAAGAAAACAAAATTTACTATAGAAATTTAACTATTCTTTTATCATTAATGAAATATAATAATAAACAAAACAAAATTACTACACAAATTTAACTTATCTTTTATAATTAATGAAATGAATTGTAAGATCAGTTTTGAAAATAAGTTATTGATTAATTCTTCATAACTAGAGCCCCCCTAATATATTGACAATTAAGTTATTATTTCCAGTGTTTAAAAAGAGCCAAAGAGTATTTGGTTCAGATTATTTTTTTAAACGGCTACCTTACATATCCCTCCTATATATTTACATATCTCTCAGATGATTAGTTGATTAATCGGTTAATAATATATAGTTATTGACTTTTCCAATCCTTCTGATACATGGAATTACCACTAACTTTGTGATATATATTTTTATGTACGTTATTTCGACCTACGAAAGAAGAAAAATATATTTTGGGCTCTGGATGGTCGTCCACCATGCGCATTCTCTTTGACTCCCTTGAGATAAGGATGTTCACAGTCCGATTTACTAGTTTTTACATCAAACCGTGAGCATAACCATTAGTAAAAGTTATTGAAAATCAAACCGTTAAAAACGAACCGTTACTAATAGTTTGGTTCTCCTTTAGTTTTACGGTTTGTATTCATAATATATTGAAACATCATTTACAAACCTAGAACGATGAACAAAGAAAAAAAGATGAGTCATAAGCATTTGCTAGCTTCCTACAATATGGAAAACACTATACAAACACAACCTCTATTTCCAAGAGAATGAAATGAACTTGTAAAACAAACTTGAGGAACACAATTAGCTTTTTTAGTTAAAATCTGTATTGGTAGTCTACTATATAAGATAACTCTTACTACAAAACTATGCAAAAACAAATAGAATTTAGTACACATAAAGAAGAAAAACCAACTATTAATAGAAGACCTGGGACAGAACATCACATAGAGTGAGAAAAATACATCATCGAACCTCATATATAGCATAAAATGAATGTAGATCGATCTTACGGGTCCACTCCGGTCTTATATGGTTTGAAATTCTTGAAACAGGATTATGATGTAAACCTACCGACCAAAAGGTAATAAGAAAAACCGAATGTGAAACTAAACCGATGACTGTTTTGATGGTTTCGTGGTTTTAAAAATACTTTTGAGATATTAAAAACGATTACACAAGGCTTTAGAATTTCTTAATTGTTTTACATATTTTGCATCTAGGTTTTCTGCGCATGCAGTCATAAACTTGGATAGTATACTAAACAAGATAGCTTATAAAGATACTTTATTTAAGTGTATCACATGTAATAAACTATTGCAAATTAAAAGTTAAAGGATAGAAATAGGATCATCGAGAATTTAATTATCTGTCATCCAAATATCAAAAAAGACACAGCACACTCGCAAACAAAAATTCTAAGTCAGGGAAAAGACACATAATTTGTAGTTTCTTTGGTCCTTTATTCCATAAATACTATCCTAAGCCCCTAAGGACCCACAATTTGTACCGCATATTCATTTTTATTTTCCATTAATATACCAACTAGATTTTGCCCCGCCCGCGTTGCGGGCACTAAGCCGAATATTTCTATCTCATAATATGTCTGTCTGTGTTTTGATTACTTGTACATACTACTCATAACACGATCTCAAAAAAACTACATTGAGTAAACGAATTAAATTAAAACACTATCATACTTTTGCTTAAGAAAAAACGAAAACGATAGAAAAACAATAATTTTAAACTGGGGGAAAAATATAAATTACACCGAGTCAAATAATTAAAACAAAGCACTACTATAGTTTTGTAAAAAAAAAAACTAAAACGATGGCATGACTGTAATTTTACATTGGGGTCAAAATCGTAATTTGACAGGGAAAACAAAGGAAAACGATGGCAAAAATGTAAATTTAGATTGAGGGCAAAATTGTAATTTGACTGAGTGAGGGTAAAACAAAATTAATGGCAAAACTGTAAATTTAAACGGGTCAAAATCGTAATTTTGAATCGAGGTCAAAATGGTAATTTGTAGTTGGGGGCGAAATCATAATTTTATTTGAACTGGGGGTAAAAACGTAGTTTTCAACTGATGGCAAAATCGTAATTTTAAATCGGGGATAAAATCGTAAATTGGTTGGGCCAATGGGGGAGTGCCATTCAGCTTCCTGACACTATTCCCCCATCTTGTGTCTGTAGTTATACACTGGGGGCAAAATCGTAATTTTACTGGGAAAGCAAACAAAAACGATTACAAAAATGTAAATTTAAATTGAGGGCAAAATGGTAATTTAGCTGGGAGAAACAGAACAAAACTAATGGCGAAACTGTAAATTTTAACGGGACAAAAGCGTAATTTTGAACCGAGGGCAAAATTATAATTTTTAACTGGGGGAAAAGCATAAATTTATTTTGAACTGTAGGTAAAAACGTAATTTTAAACTGATGGCAAAATCGTAATTTTAAAGCGGGGACAAAATCATAATCTGATTTAACCTAAAGTAGGGAACTACTCTTTATAGAGTTAATGAAATCAATTAAGTAATGAAATAATCAAAATAATAAATAATATTATAAAAATATTTTGTGTACTGTTCATAGGGACTTTGTTTTAATATGTATAAATATAATGTGTACACGGCTTTTTCGAGAAAGTTAACCACAAATGTACACATGCTTTTGTTTTCATTATGGCAAATTACTTTTCTTAAATTATATTTATCTTGACTGACTTATAAGTTTTACCCTTTGATAACTTGATGTTAGGGGTCTCATTCTAAATGGAAAAGTGTGACCTTAAGCTCAGTGGAAAGGCAATCAATTTCAACCCAGGTAATAGAAAGAGTGGTTATGACAATATAGAAATAACACTTGAGATATAAATATTATCAAGTTTGTCCTTCTTTAATTATATTGAGATCGCCTTTAGTCTTTGACTAAAAGACATATATCCGTCAGATTATATTACATAATATGACATAATTCCCGTACATTTTGGAAGTGTTTAATCCACTTATAGCATGCCGCCGACATAAGATTGAGTTGTAAATATAAAATAATATACACCTTCGACTCACCAATGGAGTGATTGTCTATTGGTAAAGGCAAATGAGAACTTCTTAGATTCAAGTCCCACAGAGGATTAAAGAAATTAGCCATTCAAAAAAAAATAAAAAATAAAATACACCTTCGACTTCATGAGGAAAGAATCGACTATACAATAAATGTTGCCTGAATGCGAGGTTAGAGGAGTATCTTTAGAGGCAAACGGTTTAAGAAATTAATCACTCCAAGACCGAGTACCTTTATTGTAATTTCAGTGGTGTAGGTGATGGCAATCACACTCAAATTACTATTGACGGTCAAGGGGTTCCGTAGGTAAGTTCAAGTATTTAGAATCGTTTGTACAAAGGGACAGAGAGATAGATAGTGATGTAGCGCATCGTATCCAGGCTGGTTGGTGTAGGTAGAGAGCAGCTACTGGGGTTTTGTACGACAAAAGGTTCCCTACTAAAATAAAGGGGAAATTTTATAGAGTTACTATTAGACCTGCTATGTTGTATGAGACAGACTGTAAGTCCATTAAGAAAGCACAAGCGCAATGTTAAGGTGGATGTGTGAGCACACAAGGTTGGACCGAATAAGAAATTAGGATTTTAGGAAAATGTTAGGAGTAGCTACTATTTTTAGATAAGATAAATGAGGGAAGATTTAGATGGTTTGGGAATGTGAAGAGGAGGCAATTGATAGCGCCAGTTAGAGCAGTAAAAGGGTTAACTGTGAAAGGGAGGAGGACTCGAAGTAGGCCCAAGTTGACTTGGGATGAGCGGATTAGGAAAGATTTGCTAGGGTTACATCTCTCTAAGGACATGGTCTAGAATAGGGGTGTATGGAGAAATGGGATTAAGGTTAAGAAATTTTAGGAGTAGATTCATTAGGTCTAAGCATTGGAGTAGATGCTTAGCGTTTCTTTATGGTCCAAGCCGACTTTGCATTGATTATGTTTTTTATATATGCTTAAGTGGGATCTTGTGATTCGAAATAATTGTCCTATTCCATAATGTTACCTTTCAACAATTTCTTTTGCTATTTAGTGGTGCTCTGTTTATAGATTTGTTTGGTTTCTCGTTTTTCTACTATATGTCTTTGGTGTCGGAGATCTCTTTGGAAGCAGTCTCTCAATTCATAGGGATAGAGACAAGGTGTGACTACATCGCACCATCTCCAAACCCTACCAATAGCTTTGCTATTTATGTGATTTACTGGGTAGGATTGATTGATTGATTTATATTTTACATCAAGTAAAAAGTTATTTTTAACATAAACATATACAAGTAATTTTTTTACGATTTTTTTACATGGTTCCCTAGCTCCATACTTTTTATGATTTCTCATTAAAACTGCAACAAATATATATATATATATATATATATATATATATACCACTTCAATAAGCATATAGGAAGGGCGAGAATGGTCATTTGCCACTTTACAAGTCTTTAAAGCATATTGTACAACCAACAATAGCACAAATGTTGAATCTGATAAAGCAACAAACTTTTTGGCGGCCAGACCTATGAAACTAAGTTAAATTTTAAACAAGTGAGCGGGAGGTTTTTCTTGAGCGGCATTTTCAAGTTTTGAAAAATTTTGAAATGGGGAAGAAACCAAGAAAGAAAGAGAAAGGGAGTAGGGCTGCATCTGCAAAACAAACTCCCCCGCTTCTCAAACCCTACTCCAAATTCCATCATTCGTTGCTTTCATGCCTCCTCAAAGCCCACCTACAATCGAACGAAAAAGAGGCCGAGAGGCATCTCTATTCTCATAATCGAAAGAAGGATGAAGGGAAGCAATGAACTGGGTTCTAATAGGGCTTTTAAGGGTAAGTTTATCAGGTTTCTATCATAGTTTTTCATTTCAAAACTGTTTCGTACATTTTGTTTGTAGTTTCAGTCTTTCAGGTTGTGATTTTATTTCTACCTTTTGTGTAATATGTGTTTAAAGGTTTACTTTTTTGTTTTCTAGGGTTTTGAGTGAGATATAGTGCCGAAAAATGAAGCAAGACGAGCCTAAAACTGTTTAGTGGTGTAACAATGGTATGTTGAGCAAGACGAGCCTCATAGGTCAGTAATTTTTATTTCAACTGATTGATATTCAGTTTTAGGGATTTATTCTCAATATTAAGCAAAAACATGTTAAACTCATGAACGGGAACATTTTTGTTGATAAAATGGAGCGGATCTAAGGTCTTTAAAAACATTGATGAATTGATGTTTCCAAGTCTAGTAGTTTGTATCATCAAGTTTAATCATGACAAAATTTGTGATGTTAGTCAGATTAAACACTTGATTTCTTTGTTTGCCATGAATTGTTGAAATCTAGAGTTGATTGATGTAGATGCCATGGAAATAAAAGGAGAAAAGCAGAGGAAAAGAGATAATTTGCAGAGAGTTGCAGAGAAAAGTAGGGAAGGATACAATCACCGGTGAAGATACAAATTCACCGGAGTTTGTTTCTGGAGAAAGATGAACAGAGGATCGCAGTTGCTTTGATACAATAACAACGGTGAAGCATGGGACTCGAGGGTTGCACCTCATGGCAGTTAAAGTAACAAGTCAACCGAGAAGGAAGCGAGTTATAAGCTTAGTATGTTGGTGCATTTAAACTTTTTTTTATATCTTTTTAAGTATAATACTACTTTTTTTAAGAACACACAGTTGCAGTATATGGGGAAGTGAAAGGCATGCCTCAAGGCGAAACACCCTAAAAACGATCCTGAGGCACCCCTCAAGGGGTTTCGTATGCCTCTGAGGCACTAATTTTTATATTTATTTTTTATTCTGCCTCGGGCTTACGCCTGAGTTTGCCTTGAGGCTTATGCCTCGTGAGGCGAAGGTAAAACGTCTCGAAACTCTTTTCCGTTTATTTAAACCTTGGTGATTCTCAACCCGTTTCACTTTTAGTTATTCTTTCTTTAGTCGTTTGATCTATAAAAGAATGAATATAACTGAACTGACCCACTGGTTACTAAATTGTGTTTTTTTTTAGTTATGATGTAGCGGTAGTGAACCTGATGCCAAAGGAAGCCGTGCGGTTAATATGTGAAACTGGTGGAGTTGTGGTGTTGGCTGATTCATGGGCTTTTAAAAATCCAGTAGCTATTACCAGACGATTAAAAGAAGCCGGTTTGCATGTGTTAGATGTTTACAGAAGTGATGATAAATTAGTAGGTATGCACTTCTTCCGACCCATCAAAATCATCCCAGTTTTGTTTTATAACTGCTGATATGTTATGTCATTGATGGTATGCGCAACATTTAGTGACTTGGCGGACGCTTATGATCTTCTGAAGCTTGGTGGTTCAGATTTTCATGCAAGAGGTGGTAGCAGCGAGTCGGCTCTGGGAAGTGTGAGCCTCCCGATGGTGGTGGTTCAGGAATTCTTTAAGGTGGCTCGATCAAGGTGTTCATGGAATTTCCCCATCGCAATGATTGCTCGCAAGGTTGGCCCTGCTCTTGCCTGTGGCTGTACTATGGTCATAAAGCCCTCTGAGCTCACACCATTGACCGCCTTAGCAGCAGTTGAGCTGGCCCTTCAATCTGGAATTCTGCCTGTAAACCCACGTCAACTACAACTTTTTTTTATCACTCATCACATAATGTCTAATTACATTTTTGTCCTCTGAAGTGTAACACCCCAAAAACGGGTTTGGTAATCAAACCACATTAATACTAAAGGACGGGTAAAATACAGTTAGTGGTAAAAACTTACCCGGTAAATTTTAGGATTTTAAATAAATAAATCCAATATTTATTAAAAGGATGGGAAATACGTTGAGAAAGCAAAGTATATAAAAGGCCCGAGAGTTAACGGAACTTAAAACAAACTTGGTCATAAACTTCCCCAAACCCACCAAGTAACTAGGAATATCATCCTAGTTAAGTAGGTGCCTTAAAACAATGAAGAAAACATGGGTATCAACCCTTTTTATAAAGCTACAAACTAGAGGGGCTAAAAAGGGAAGAATTGAAACTTGATTTATTAAAATTAAACACAACACACATACTAGGTGTGTGTGTGCGTGTTCTGATCGACCAGGAGAAAGCTCAGGAGAGCTCAAACCCTAACTTCAACAAATTGATCAAATTGAAGCCCAAATCAAGAGCCAAATCAATGCATGAACACAGATTCGTGATCACCAAGTCAAGGGGATCGTGAGGTATGTTGAATTTCTAACATTCGTGAAGTTGCAAAAATTTGATAGTCATCCTAATCGCGAATTAGGCATGAATTAGAGAAGCTATGGCTAGATTAGTGATGTATACTTGCTTAGGAACGAAACCCTAAGTGAAAATCATACATAACATGCTATAAATTGAATGATTGAATGAATTCCCACACTAGGCTAAGTGGGTATTAGTCATAAGATGGAATTGATGATATGATTATGATTAGAATCATCATGCATGTTAAGTAATGGGGAAAATATTTAAAACAATTTGCAATTTTGAGTATTTGATCAAAAGTGATAGTGGTGAATTTTGATGTTAATCGGTAATTCGATCATGTTATGACGAATGAAATATGTACTTTGAAAGGTTACCATATAAGGTAAATCCTGATAACCAATAAGGGTAAAATTGTAATAAATGTCATCTCGCTAATAATTGGTCATTTAGACCAAACGGGTCAAAAGGTGAAATTATCACCCTTTGACAATATCGACTAATGGGTTGTCAAGTTGTAAGATTTTAGGGAATAAATAGCATATGGATGTTTACAGCGCTATCACTTAGCAGCCACTAAGGCAAGGTATTGAAACGGGTCAATATATTGATCCGAGCCAGGTATGTATAATAACACAACTCATCATGTAGAATTTGGAGTTCTATAAGAGTTGGACAAGGTTAAAGTGTAGATTTTCGGTTATCTTGTAGGTAAACCGAATAAATTGAATTATGTTTATGGTGTTTTAGAAGCACATGGGTTTATAAATAAGATTATAGTTAAAAGGGTCGGATTTTGGGTCAAACAAGTATTTAAAGGACCTTTGTAGTTAAAGAAGGATGAAAATTGACTAAATTGCCCTTGTAAGCTAATTCGGAAGAAAGACCCTTAGAAGTCGCTTGAAAACGAGTTTTATAATTAAGTCAATACTTAGAATAAGTATAAAAGCGAAAGATGTAAATCCTTGGTCAAAAGACTCTATATGAGTCTTTGCCGTAAAATGATAATCCGAGGGGTAAAACTCGGATTAATTAGAACGCCACATTAAACCCATCACAAATATAGATGTGATGGAAGATCATTTGATAAATACTGTGGAAATAAGATGCTAGAAATAAATGTGTGTGAATTATGCGTAAAAGTGCTTAAATGTCCCTAACGGGTCAAAATAAGCACTTGAGTATAAGCGGGTTTAAAATGCGTAGGAAACCCGTAGTTTGAGCCAAATATGATAGACAATATAGAAATTAGGAGATTCACGAGAATTTGGGATCAAACAAATAAGTTTGTTTGATAAATACATGAATGGGTCAAAATGGGTAAATTCTAATTTAAGCCAAAAGCTTAAAACTCTATAAATTTGTTAATCCGAATGCCGGATTTTAACTCCATATAATGGAGGATCAAATTACAATCACGTAGGAAGAAACGGTAGGTCAAACGGACAAACGGATCAAAAGTTATGAAGGTTTCCGTTTTAGAAAACGGCAAACTTGGAAAATCCTGCGGAGGCCACCGTAAGTTACGGTAGCTACCTTAACTTACGGTAGCCATTAAGTCTTTACGCCAGACATCCCCTGTTTTACGGTGGAAGATTTGACATTCAGGGGCTACCGTAAATTACGGTAGCCACCGTAATTTACGGTGGACCCTGCAATGTAATGTATTTTAATCAGTTTCGTTTCCTGGACTAGTTTAGACGCGTTTAAAATCCCGTATGACTAAAGTATTTCATGTTTATGAAATGTAGGTACTTTTAGAATGCCGGAAGACGATCAAGCTCATCGAAGAACCGAACACGATATAGATTCATGCTTCCGCACTTGGTCACGTAAATTTTTTTTTTTAACCGGCGAATTCGTTCACGTTATGTTGAATGACTTATGATTGTGAAAGTTTTTAATAATCCCGTATTTCCGATGTATATGTAATCATTAATTACATGATTGTTTTCGCAAAATATACGTTAAACCTTGATTTATAAGAACGGGTGTTACAAGTTGGTATCAGAGCCCTGGTTTAAGAGATTCAAGTATGGTGGGAAAACTATGCTTGGACTTAAACCTTATGCTCTTAATAAAGATTGGTGTTCGGTTCGATGCTTGATCGCAAATCCGGTAAGTGCAAGTATGTTAATCATTTAGCGTATTAAAGTGTTGTAAACAACACATAGGGTTATCGTGTAATACACGTTACCCTAATTAAATGATAGTTATAGCTAACAAAATTTCGTGCGTTGACACCTATAGTAGAAAAGCCTTGTATTATGATACGGGCATTTAGTAAAGTTGACATTACTGACTTTTGTGAATGTCTTGATTGAAGGACACTTGCATTTAAAGATGACAAGAGTTGAACAAATTAAGGATAGGATAGAGGAACGGTCCGAAGTATGACAAGAGGAGCATGCTCACCAAGGGCTAAATCGCGTAACGACCGCGAACAAGGTTAATGGCAGGGAACGCCTGACGGGGCAAGCACTACCAGGTGCACGCTTTTAAATATAATTGCATAAATAACAATACGCAATAAACAGGTAGAGAATGATTGTTGCATAGGTAAATTAGAAACATGGAAAACCTGAATAGAAATACATATCCAGGATAATATTTCCAAGAAAACTAAATAGAGGCATTACTTGCATAGGGCGTGATGTGAAAACTATAAAAAGGTCGTGTATGTCATGTTTTAATCGCTTACTCTGGCCAAGTAAGTAGTGGCATATGATACCATGAGTTTCTTATAGCTGACACATTTACATCCGATGTAGTAAGGGCGGGGTGAATGGGACTAACTTAAAAAGTACCCAAATGAATCAAATGAGCAAAATATTTGATAATAATGTAAACGCACAGCCTGGTGACGGAAGCGTATTACATTAGGATAATGAGCCCGAAAGAAGGGACAAAGAAACATGTAAAATAATTAAGGTACGCATTTGGGAGGGGGTGTACTTACACTCGAACTCGGAAAATGCAAATATGTAAAATGATGTAGATATGTATCGGGAGGGGGTGTACTTACACTCGAACCCGAAGAATATAAACATGAAGAATGATCAAGATATGCATAGGGAGGGAGTGTACTTACGCTCGAACCCGAAAAATGCGAATATGTCTCTAAACGGATCGTTTTTGTAAAACGTCAAACTCGAGGACAAAGTCGGAATATATAAAAAAAATGAAGCGAGGTCTTAATGCATACCGGGAGGGTTGCAATAGTAACGACTTCGGTAAAACACCCGGTTGATGGGTAAGAACTAAACACATGCGTAGACCGAGAAACGGGAACTCGGATGGAAAATTAAAAGACTCGGGTTTTGGGTCATAACTAAAAGATGACAAAATAATGTAAATAAAAATTGTGAATAAATTATGTTCAACTATTTTAAAGTTGAACGGGTCGATTATAATATCATGCCGGATGGCATGAGTAAACACAAGCGGGATAATAGTAGCGTTAAAAGCAAAAGAATAATGAGCCCGGTAATGGGACATAATCAAATATGAATGTATGTAAACTGGATAATGGTGAGCATAAGATAAACCGACGCATAAATGATGTGAGAAGTCATAAAGTCGGAAAATTTGTCCGAAAGGAAACGAATGTAGCCTTAGACTACGGTCAAGGACAAAGAAAATACCAAGGCGAAAATAAATGATTTTAAACAAAAATAGGAATGCCTTGACGCCAAACATGTATTTTAATCATGACATGAGTAAAGAATAATCTACAGGATCAACCTAACCTTTGGGGTTATAAACAATGGAAAGGTCTACGAGACTAAAACGACCCACAGGTCATGATTAGAAAGAAATTATAAGGACTTCGCCCTAAAGAGGTGAAAGTCTAATCAAAATAGCCCATAAGGCTAAGCGATAAAACCTACGGGTAAATTAGATAAAGCAAGGGAATCAGTTGAGAATCCCCGCATAAAACTAAGACTATAAAAGAATAAATTATGGACTGTCAATATCTATAATTCTGACAAAAGTTAAAGAGAAGATCCTAAAACTAAAACTTTGGTTTTAGTAAGAAATAACGTTTTTACAAATATAAATTCTGATAGGAATTTAAATAGTAAGCATGTAGGATAAAAGTCTTGACACTAATAAGCGCAAGACGATATATTCGAAAAAGTGATGTTTTCGAAAATAAAAGGTTGATATGAATTAGACATGATGTGACACGATCACGGTCAAGAAATGCAATGTGAGGTAGAATCACATTATAACCAAGCGAGCGGTAGAAATAACCGGACTAATAAGTCTAGTTAGTGAGACCGGTTAAGGTCAGTAATTCAAATCAAGAAATTTGGTTTGCTTGTAAGCGGTAGATTCGGTATAACTGAACTGAATAAATAAATTTGAAAACAAAAGAATTTGTTGTTAAAAGTGAAAGATTTCACTAAAGACCTTTAAACGGGTCAAAGTAACGGATTCATAAAGAATTCGATAGTATATGAAAGCGATGGATACCGCTAAGTTAACTAAACTAGTGGAAACAACGAGATTACGTTATTTCAAGTTGCACTATGTTGTATGAGATACGTAGACAATTAGTGACCAAAAAGATGTTACCATACTTATCTGGTAATACGAACAATTGGTTAAAAGTATAAGTAATGTTTAAGAGATATCTCGGATCAAATACATTGAGTTTAAACTCAATGAATTATGTAAGAAAAGGTTTCGAGGACGAAACCTCTTTAAGGGGGGTAGACTTGTAACACCCCAAAAACGGGTTTGGTAATCAAACCACGTTAATACTAAAGGACGGGTAAAATACAGTTAGTGGTAAAAACTTACCCGGTAAATTTTAGGATTTTAAATAAATAAATCCAATATTTATTAAAAGGATGGGAAATACGTTGAGAAAGCAAAGTATATAAAAGGCCCGAGAGTTAACGGAACTTAAAAGAAACTTGGTCATAAACTTCCCCAAACCCACCAAGTAACTAGGAATATCATCCTAGTTAAGTAGGTGCCTTAAAACAATGAAGAAAACATGGGTATCAACCCTTTTTATAAAGCTACAAACTAGAGGGGCTAAAAAAGGAAGAATTGAAACTTGATTTATTAAAATTAAACACAACACACACACTAGGTGTGTGTGTGTGCATGTTCTGATCGACCAGGAGAAAGCTCAGGAGAGCTCAAACCCTAACTTCAACAAATTGATCAAATTGAAGCCCAAATCAAGAGCCAAATCAATGCATGAACACAGATTCGTGATCACCAAGTCAAGGGGATCGTGAGGTATGTTGAATTTCTAACATTCGTGAAGTTGCAAAAATTTGATAGTCATCCTAATCGCGAATTAGGCATGAATTAGAGAAGCTATGGCTAGATTAGTGATGTATACTTGCTTAGGAACGAAACCCTAAGTGAAAATCATACATAACATGCTATGAATTGAATGATTGAATGAATTCCCACACTAGGCTAAGTGGGTATTAGTCATAAGATGGAATTGATGATATGATTATGATTAGAATCATCATGCATGTGAAGTAATGGGGAAAATACTTAAACAATTTGCAATTTTGAGTATTTGATCATAAGTGATAGTGGTGAATTTTGATGTTAATCTTGGTAAAAATAACTAGTTACGAACTAGTTGTAAATGTGTAAAAATGTATGCACATTAGGTGTTTGTTAAAATGCCTAAATGAAAACTAAAGTGTTGAAATTAGAGTGAAAATGTGTATTTGAATAATATGGCAAGCTATATGAAATATGAAACAAGAAGAGTTTTAATCATCATGTTGATTTGAACTAATGTTGTAAATCATGTGATCGAAAGTAGTTAACTTTAACAAGCTAAGTTAACTAATCATGAAGTCGAATAGTAGTTTCGACTTATGAAATAAGTGAGATGGAATTGTCGTGAATAATTATGACTAATCTAACCATCTTACAATTTACAATGATAGTTTGACGATTAACAAGCTAGGTGAAAGCTTGGGAACGAAGCGGGTCAAACGAAGCAAGAATGACGGAAAAGCATAATTTGGAAGTAAGGTAAGTATAGTTTACACTAGTCATATATTTTAGAATGTTCTTTTGTCGTATTAATTACGAATAAGATAAATGCCTAACTGAGATATGATGTTCCGGCGTGTAGTCGTACGGAACAAGATAACCAAATAGGATAAGAAACCGTATTGATGGTTAAAAATGAGTTAAATCGGTAATTCGATCATGTTATGACGAATGAAATATGTACTTTTAAAGGTTACCATATAAGGTAAATCCTGATAACCAATAAGGGTAAAATTGTAATAAATGTCATCTCGCTAATAATTGGTCATTTAGACCAAACGGGTCAAAAAGGTGAAATTATCACCCTATGACAATATCGACTAATAGGTTGTCAAGTTGTAAGATTTTAGGGAATAAATAGCATATGGATGTTTACAGCGCTATCACTTAGCAGCCACTAAGGCAAGGTATTGAAACGGGTCAATATATTGATCCGAGCCAGGTATGTATAATAACACAACTCATCATGTAGAATTTGGAGTTCTATAAGAGTTGGACAAGGTTAAAGTGTAGATTTTCGGTTATCTTGTAGGTAAACCGAATAAATTGAATTATGTTTATGGTGTTTTAGAAGCACATGGGTTTATAAATAAGATTATAGTTAAAAGGGTCGGATTTTGGGTCAAACAAGTATTTAAAGGACCTTTGTAGTTAAAGAAGGATGAAAATTGACTAAATTTCCCTTGTAAGCTAATTCGGAAGAACGACCCTTAGAAGTCGCTTGAAAACGAGTTTTATAATTAAGTCAATACTTAGAATAAGTATAAAAGCGAAAGATGTAAATCCTTGGTCAAAAGACTCTATATGAGTCTTTGCCGTAAAATGATAATCCGAGGGGTAAAACTCGGATTAATTAGAACGCCACATTAAACCCATCACAAATATAGATGTGATGGAAGATCATTTGATAAATAATGTGGAAATAAGATGCTAGAAATAAATGTGTGTGAATTATGCGTAAAAGTGCTTAAATGTCCCTAACGGGTCAAAATAAGCACTTGAGTATAAGCGGGTTTAAAATGCGTAGGAAACTCGTAGTTTGAGCCAAATATGATAGACAATATAGAAATTAGGAGATTCACGAGAATTTGGGATCAAAAAATAAGTTTGTTTGATAAATACATGAATGGGTCAAAATGGGTAAATTCTATTTTAAGCCAAAAGCTTAAAACTCTATAAATTTGTTAATCTGAATGCTGGATTTTAACTCCATATAATGGAGGATCAAATTACAATCACGTAGGAAGAAACGGTAGGTCAAACGGACAAACGGATCAAAAGTTATGAAGGTTTCCATTTTAGAAAACGGCAAACTTGGAAAATCCTGCAGAGGCCACCGTAAGTTACGGTAGCTACCGTAACTTACGGTAGCCATTAAGTCTTTACGCCAGACATCCCCTGTTTTACGGTGGAATATTTGACATTCAGGGGCTACCGTAAATTACGGTAGCCACCGTAATTTACGGTGGACCCTGCAATGTAATGTATTTTAATCAGTTTCGTTTCCCGGACTCGTTTAGACGCATTTAAAATCCCGTATGACTAAAGTATTTCATGTTTATGAAATGTAGGTACTTTTAGAATGCCGGAAGACGATCAAGCTCATCGAAGAACCGAACACGATATAGATTCATGCTTCCGCACTTGGTCACGTTGTAAATTTTTTTTTTAAACGACGAATTCGTTCACGTTATGTTGAATGACTTATGATTGTGAAAGTTTTTAATAATCCCGTATTTCCGATGTATATGTAATCATTAATTACATGATTGTTTTCGCAAAATATACGTTAAACCTTGATTTATAAGAACGGGTGTTACATGAAGGGTGTCTTGAATGTGGTCTACGGAGATCCTCCTAGCATTGGTGATTCTCTACTAGAGAGCACACAGGTTTGTTTTTATCAGATAGTTTACATTAGTTACGGTTTATTGTAATACGTGATACCTCACAAGGTGTTTCATTATTTTATATCTGTTGTTGGTTTTATAAAATAAATTTAGGTCAGGAAGATAACATTTACTGGTTCCACCATTGTTGGAAAGAAGCTGATGGCTGGTGCATCAGAGACTGTTAAAAAGGTAGTTGTAGTAAAATTAATGTTTTATGCTGCAATCTTTAGTTTTGTTACCAAAAGAGGGAACTTGTAGGTATCTCTTGAACTTGGTGGTAACGCGCCTTGCATAATATTCGATGATGCTGACCTGGAATTGGCAATGAAGGGGAGTGTAAGTGAATCCATTATTTGTTAAACCTGTCCGTCCACATAATAGGGTTACATACGAGCTCTATATACACAATCAGTTGACCCGTGTTGGAAACCCGGGTCGCATATTTAAAACAGTAACTTAGTAATTTCTTGCTCATTCTGTCTGTTATTTCAGTTGTCAACTAAATTCAATAACACTGGACAACAATGTGTATGCACAAATAGAATACTTGTGCAAGAAGGTATGTATTAGTGAGTTATAGAAGTTAAAGGAGTGTTTTTGTAATTGTCAGTTGTAAAAGGGGTCAGTTGTAAATGATTAATTAACTCAGCTTGGCTGCTACTTGTTTAATATTTTGCAATAAAGGATTACCAGTCAACTTAAAAAGGTATTCTTTTTCTGTTCTTAACATACTTATAGTTGAAATTCGAATAAGATGTTTTCATAAGTTGTTTTGGTATTATTTAATGATCTCTTGTGTTTTCATTATGATTATTTTACTTTGTTAGTTGTTTGAATTTTTAATGATCTCTTGTGTTTTCAACAAGATGACTAAGAAGACAATATTGGGTTGAATTTTTGTACAAGTTTTCTAGAGGATTGTGTTGTGTGCAAAGGAACTACGGATAATATAACTGTGTTTCTTGCAGCCTGAAGAAAGGCAGCCGTTTTTCCCTCTTCATTTGCTGAATGATTAGATAAGGTGATTATTTCCTATACAGTTGCTTTTTTTTCTCCAGGTATCTAAAATATTCATGAGCTATGTAACTTTATTTTATTGGGACGGGTTAAATGGTTAACTTTTTGAAAATTTATCGTAGGTAGAAAGAGGTCAAATTGGTCAAAAGTTACCCAAAGTATATCAGTTTTACTTGAGAAATTAGATTACCGGTAATAAACTTTGGTTTTGGTTGGCCTGACAACCACAACTCACCAAAATTTGACCCATGCCCATGGATTTAGATACACACCCAACCCACTATCATCCATCATTAACGATGGAATGTATCTCAATGAGAGTGTTTGGACGAAGGATAGTGTTAAGGTTTATCTGCTGTTTGAAATAAGCTCTTTTTAATATAAAGTTTGAGATTACTTGAAACTGCTTATTTCAACACTAGATTAAGAACTACAAGTTGGAACCTTGTAATATGTTAATAAATATCTTTTTAATCTTTTTTGTAGGCAGTAAAACTCAAGTTTTCACTTGCCCTATCATTGGACAATAATTACTTTTCAAGACATGGAGACTGGTAATTGCCAATAGAATGTATTGATTTTTACATATTCTTGTATCTTGATATTTGCCAACAGAATGTATTGATTTTTACATATTCTTGTATCTTGATAATTGCCATCAGAATGTATTGATTTTTCTTTTGCCAAAATATGTTGATTATATAGTTGTAGAGATTGTTTAACCTGCTAATTCTCTGCGCTAGCAAAAAATGTTAATTTCATTGTCCCGAATACTTAGGTTATGGTTTACAGTTATAGCCTTAACCAACCCAAACAAATACATGCACACCCTACTTGTTCCGAAACCAAACTTGACTTGCCTTGGCCTCAACTTAATATGTCGGCTAATCTTGGTTATCAATTAATTCGGTTCGGTTGGGTTGTGGTCTGGACCCGATTAATTGTTAACTAACAACATCAATACTAACCAAATGCTCACTGCAACACACGAGTACTTCCTAAGACCATGTGTAGTGGAAGGGGAAGATAATGCCCCCACCCTAGGGCATTTTACGCCATGTGGCGGTCCAGTCAGCAAAGGGGCATTATTGGGAGTTTTCTAAAATGGGTGTAGTGGGGATGGGGCATTATTGGGGCATTAAATAAAATAAAGAAAAAAAAAAAACTAAAAATCTTATTGGATAACAAAAAGGGAGATGAAAGATGATTGGATAAGGAGAATGGTGTTGGGCGTGCTTTAATCCACGCCAAGGGGGCTTTTTTTGATTTTTTTTTTTTAAAAAACGCCCTATGTAATGGGTGTTGGGCGTTTTTGGGCGTATTTTGTGAATTTTTTTTAAAAAAAACGCCCCACTACACATGGTCTAATAACACCACGAGAAAATATGTAAACAAACAGAAAACGAGTACTGTGTTGCAAATTCTTGCCCACGCATTTATTTTAAATTTTTTTATATTATACAATGCATATTTAGTAATAAAAACGCAATAGAGTATTAAAAAATACGAAAAAATATAAAACTGAAAAACTTGGAAATAGGGTATAAAAAACCCGAAAATTGGGTATTTTAGTACCCGGTTTCTTAAGAACCGGAACTGAACCTTACCCGAAACCGTGCACATAGGGTATGGTTTTTTGGTCAAATAACCGGAACCGAAACCGAACCGGTTATATAGCGATAACCGGTTCCAACCCTTAAAACGCGAAACCGAAACCGGTTCCATAACCAGAACCGGTTATTAAAAGTACCCAGTTCTGGTTATATAGCAATAACCGGTTCTAACCCTTAAAACGCGAAACCGAAACCGGTTCCATAACCAGAATCGGTTATTAAAAATACCCGATTTGTGCACCTCTACTCTAAGATAAAGATGAAAATAAGGCCTGTGATGGAATTATATTCGCTCACGGGCTTCCATACATGGGCCCACGTGAGAGAAAAAAAACAGTACTATGTATAAATTTTCAACAGATCTTGGCCTACCAAGGAAGACCTCTGTACCTTTGGGTCTGTAATATATTTTTTTTGTTATATTTTCAGAAAACAGACAAAGTTAATCTATCACAAAGAGATGCTAATTATATTTTTATATAATGTTCAGCATATTGCATTTCGTATTTGTATCGATTTATGAATTATGGTTAAAGCATTATGTACTTATGATTGATTTGATGGAAAGATTGATAAACTAACAGCTAAAAAAATTAACAAAATTATATCACCAAAGAATCGATAAACTAATAGAAAAACGAGTGGCAACATATCACGAATAACAAAACTAATTTACGTACTATACAATATACCACGAGACGACTGATAAACTAACGGTAAACGAGTATCCTATTGTAAATCGCCACTCCCGCCGCATCGCGCGGGTAAATGGCTAGTATATATATATATATATATAGAGAGAGAGAGAGAAGGGATCGGGAGAAAACGATCAAAAGTGTGAGAACGGTGAGAACGCTTCCTCGCCTAACACGTGTCACGCCGCTTAGAAAAGGGCGGAGGGGCTTTTTTGTCCTTTCATCTTCTGCTTTTCCTGTTCCGCTTTTTCCCAATGTTGTTTTAATTTTTGGTTTTTTAGATTTTTGGCGTTAACCAAATTCAATAATTAATGGCGTTTTAATGGTTCCATTGTATCAACATTTTGGCGTTTATGGCATTTATGGCGTTATTCACATCGTATACCAATGGAACCCAAGGGGGCAGGAAATCTATTTGAATGGCGTTTTCCAAGGCGTTTAAACAAGTTGGCCTATTGATCTGTTATTTTTTATAAACATTTTGGTGTTTGCCGTATCTTGGCGTTTTACTATTGTTAAATTATATTTCAACCACAGGAAAAAAAATACAAGGGAAGGAAATAAATTAAAAATCCTAATCGAATCTCTTTTCCCAATCTTCAGTGTCATCAGTCTCTCTCTTCTTTAATAGTACAAGAACTGTCATCAAATATATGGCATTTTATGTAAAACTTAACAAACCCATGGGTTTGATTTTTTTTGCCTGCTCGTCTGTTGAACTGTCTTTTTGTGTGGATGTTTGGGGACATAGATCTATGGCGTGTGAGTGGGTTTTTCGCTTTTTCTTTATCTGGATCTTCATCTTTATAGTGAACCCACTCTTCAGTGTCATTGACCTCTTCTCCTCATCTAAACCTTCTTCAAGAACAAAAAATACAAAATGTCATATGACTTGCATCAGTATCTTTTTCCTGAAATTTTGTCCATCTCATGCAGCAAAATCTTTCTGAGGTACTCCCCTCTGATAACAATTCATTCAGTTTATTTGTTGTCGTTTTACAGTGGGTGGTATTTAGTAGTATTTGGCGTTTGTTTTTTTGGTTTGATCAAATGGAAGTTGATGAGATGTATCATTTTATAGGATGTCTTTTTGGCGTCTAAATTAGGCAGTGCATTATTATAATAAAGTATTTTGTCTTTTCAGTTATTGTTTTGTAATTAATGTTTTTGATAAGCTTTATCTCTGAAGTCTGTAACAGGTCCCATCTTTCAAGTTGGCGTTTTAGATTCTTCAGTATTTAATGATTTTGTATTTACTGTTTCTAGTTACATTTTTAAGTTTGCTTTTTATTTTTTTTCTTATTTTTATTTTTTTATTTGGGTTTTTTATAATAATTTTTCAAAGTAATTTTATTATAGTTTAGCAGTTTTTTGGTGGCGTTTAACTGGATGATATCGTTTTAAACAAGCATTTTGGCTGTTTGGCGTTTTTATTATATATGGCGTTTTTATTATATAACAATTAACTGAAAAGGAAAATAAAAAAAAAGAATACATAAACAATTGATCTTCCAAATCTTCTCTGTCTCCAGTCTCTTTCTTTCTCTTTTTTGAATCATGTTAACTGGCTGGTTTGACTTTTGTATGATTCATTTTGTTTTTTTTTTTCAAATAGTTTTTTGTGTTGCTGTTTGGAAGCACACAGTCTAACATCAGCATCTTTTTCTTGAATATTTGTCCATCTCATGCAGCAAAATGTTATTGAGTTTGTATCATTCAGCCAACAATCTTGAATTTTTACAATCAACGATGCTTGATTTTTTTAACTTTTTTGGCGTTTTACCGATAAAAAGAACGCCACGAAAATAAGATCACCTTAAACCTCAAATTTTGATCATGCTAAAATCAATAATGTTTTGCTGTATGATATGGACAACATTGTTAATCCTCGGTTAAGAAAGATAACTGACAATGTTGTCCACCCCATACAACTAAACTTTATTGACAACAAACCTCAATAATGTTTTTGTATGTTTTGGCGTTATAAATTTGATGGAAGTTTAGGATAAGTTAATGAGATTTTACTCAATGAAATGGACTATATCCTCACTTTAGGATTTTGTCTATTACATTGAGCGAAATCTTACTGACAGACAAACTGAATTTCAAAAAAACGTTTTTGGCGTTGAAGATATTTGATGTTTGGGTTTTTTGGCGTTTCTAAGGCGAATGAGTTATATGAAATATGGCGTTTGGGTTTTTGTGTGTGTTTTTAACTGAAGGTCTTAGATGTTGTATATATAGGATTTTTTGGTGGTTTTTTAAGGCGGGATTTTACTACAATTAAGTTTGGCGTTTTATATTTAATGGCGTTTTTACTTAGAATGGTCTGTGATTTTTGTTTTTGGTGTTTTATTTCATGATTTGTCGTTTTTTGTGGAGTAGTCAAAAGACCCTTTTACCCTTAATGAAGCGCGTCCACGTAATAAAATTGATGTTATTTACGAAAACGCCACCACGCCAATCTAGTCCATAGATTGTTTTGATCGGACGATCGTTAAGCGTTCTCACACTTTCTATCGTTTTCTCTAAATCCCGACCCTGTATATATATATATATATGTATATAGGTATTACTTTCAACGGGGAATATCAAAAAGTGAGAAACCGAGGTACCACTAATTTTATGTGTAAAAATTCATTTTTATTAATAAAAAAATGTATATAATTTTTTAGAGCATTTGTGAACACATGTAGAAAACAATTAAATAAAAATAAGAACCTTTGTAAAAAAGTTTTACTTTTTTAAACTTTTATTAAAACGGCTTGTATATGTGTTTTAATCCAAAAGCTTCGAAAAATTAGGTAAAAAAACTAAATTTGCACATGAAAAAATAAAAATTTTATGGTACATGGTTCCTCAATTTATTATTCATTGAACCTCACACTATATATATAGGGGGAGGGTTCAAGTAAAAACTCATAGTTATTGAGAGAACTAGAAAATTTATCCTAATGAAGGGAACATGGCTTTTAATGAAGGAGGGGCATAATTGAGTGTGTATATATATATATATATATATATATATATATATATATATATATATATATATATATATAGGGAGAGGATCATGAGAAAACTACATATAAATGAGAAAACTAGAAAACTAACTAAAAAAAACCTAAAAAACATACCAAATTTTTTTTACAAATTTTTATAAAAAAATCGCTACTTTTTATATATAAAAAAAATTTTCAAAAAAAAATAAATAAATTTTGTTGTACTGCACATGTGCATTATACGTGTACTACACATGTGCAATATATCCGTAATAGTGCACATGTGCAATAAAACAATAAAACTTTTTTTTTTATTTTTTATTTTTTTGAAATTTTTTTTCCATGCATAAAAACCTGCGATTTTTTTATAAAAATTTAAAAAAAAAATTGGTACGTTTTTTAGGCTTTTTTAGTTAGTTTTTTGGTTTTCTCATTTAAACTAGTTTTCTCATGATCCATATATATATATATATATATATATGAAGAGTTGGGTTCATTTCAGAACTCTAAATATTATAGAACTTTCAGAACCACTAATAAACAATTTATTTTATTTATATATTTTTATATTTAACATTATTTAAGGATATATTATATGTATTTATATGATTACATATATGAAAAACCAGATTATTTATGTGTAGTAACTAATTTACATATGTATAAAGGAAATAATTTACATATGTGTAAATGAATCAATTTACGTATATGTAATTATAAAATTACATGTGAAAAAAATGATAAAACTACTCTTAACACGTATGGAATCATAATAAATGATAAAAAAATACCCCTTTAAACAATGCCAAATATAAAAAGATATTAGTATAATGACTATTTATTAGGAGTTCTGTAAGTTCTACAATTATTTAGAGTTCTGAAATGATGTTGATCCTATATATGAATTTTCAAACATTTCTATATTGTTCATATGTTATTATTTTTTAGATTTCGGGTTTAGTTTTTAAGTTTTTTGGGGGTTTAGGTTTCGGCTTTAGTTTTTAGGTTTTTGAAGGGTGGGGATGGGGGGTTTAGGTTTCGTGTTTAGTTTTTAGGTTTTTGAAAAGTGGGGATAGGGGGTTTAGATTTTTTTTTTTGGGGGGGGGGGGGGGTTGGCCGGTTTAGGTTTTTTTGTAGTGTTGCACATGTGTAATACTAATTAATATTTTTTTTTTGCATTTTAAAAATGCTAGATTTACAGAAAAAAATGTTTTAAAAAATAAAAAAAATTGATGTGTTTTTAAGTTTTTTAGGAGTTTTCGAGTTCTCACAATAAAATGAGTTTTCTTTTGAACTCCCCTATATATATATAGGGTTATTTAGAGAACGCTAAATATTGCGAGAACCGTGAGAACGAATGAAAAAATAATCAAAACCAATTTTTTAAATACAAACATCGTTGTAATTAAAATACAACATCAAAAAAAGAATTTACAACATCAAATAATTCATTTTTCCTCTCAAAATCAATCTTATTAAATTTTTACACATGTGTAATATAACAAATTTACACATGTGTAAATGGCAAACTTACATATGTGTAAATTTTCTTTATTTACGAATTCATGTTAAATTAAACGTCTAAATTAAATTTCTAATATTGTATTTGAATAATAGATAAGTGTAGAAAGAATTTTTGGATTTGAATTGCTTTTGACCAAGTTATCGGGGTTTTTATATTCGTTCTCACGGTTTTTGCGATATTTATCGTTCTCATTTAAAACCTCACTATATATATATATATATACACACACACACACACACACACACATATATATATATATATAGTGAGGTTAACTGGGGAACACTAAAAAAGTGGAGAATCGAGGAACCATGCATTTAACATCTTAAGAATTCAACTTAACATGTTAAACATCAATTTTTTAAATGTTTTTCCGCGTTTTTTCATAAAAAAATGTATAAAACCTATTCCAATAAAAAACACAATTTTTGTAAGTATATATATATAGGGTCGGGATTTAGAGAAAACGCTCAAAAGTGTGAGAATGGTGAGACGCTTAACGAGCGTCCGATCAAAACAATCTATGGACTAGATTGGCGCGGTTGCGTTTTTGTAAATAACATCAATTTTATTACATGGACGCGCTTCATTAAGGGTAAAAGGGTCTTTTGACTACTCCAAACAAAACGCCATCTCATGAAAATAAAACGCCAAAACAAAAATCACACAGCATTCTGCTAAAAACGTCATTAGATATAAAACGCCAAACTTAATTATAGTAAAATCCCGCCTAAAAAAACCGCCAAAAAATCATATATATACAACAACTCAGACATTCAATTAAAAAAACACAAACAAAAACCCCAAACGCCATATTTAATATATACCATTCGACTGATAAACGCTAGAAACCCCAAACATCAAATATATTGCTGTCAATAAAGTGTAGCTGTATGGTGTGGACAACATTGTCAGTTATATTTCTTAACTGAGGATTAACAATGTTATCCAACACTATACAGCAACACTTTATTGATTTTAGTATGATCAAATTTACAGTTTTAAGATGGTTTATTTTGTGGCGTTCTTTTTATCGGCAAAAGGCCAAAAAAGATAACATTTTGGCTGAAAGAGTGTAAAATCAATAACATTTTCGCTGCATGAGATGGACAAAAATTAAAGAAAAAGAGGCTGATTTCATACGAAAGTCGAAACAGCCAGTGAAGATACTTCAAAAGAAGAAAGAGACTGGTGACAGTGAAGATTTGAAGATCAATATTTATTTTGTTTAATTTTCTTTTTCAGTTGATTCTTATTTAATAAACAACGCCATATCTAATAAAAACGCCAAAAAAGGCAAATGTCTTACACCTTTGGCGTTTATCAAACAACCATAAAATGACTTTGGACAGGTATTATAAAAAAAAATTATGTATTTTTTTTTTTTATTTTCCTTTTCAGTTGATTGTTGTATATAATAAAACACAATATATAATAAAAACGTCAAAACAGCCAAAATGCTTGTTTAAACGATGTCATCCAGTTAAAACGCCCCCCCCAAAAACTCCCAAACTATAATAAAATTAGATTAAAAAAGTATTATAAAAACACAAAAAAATTAAAAATTAAAAACAAAAAAATAAAAAACAAACTTGAAAATGTAACTAGAAACAGTAAATTCAAATCAGAAAAACTGAAGATAGGGGAAATTTATTATATTAGAATCTAAAACGCCAAACTTGAAAGATGGGACGTGTTACAGACTTCTGAGATACAGCTTTTCAAAAACAATAATTACAAACAGTAACTGAAAAGACGAATACTTTATTATAATAACGCACCGCCTAACTTACATGCCAAAAAGAGATTCTATAAAATGATACATCTCAGCAACTTTCATTTGATCAAACCAAAAAAAAAAAAAAAAAAAAAAAACAAACGCCAATACTACTAAAATACCACTCACTGTAAAACGCCAAAAAAAAAACAAGATGGCTAATATGCTTTCTTGGATATTAAGTATTGTTATTCGTCAAGTTTCACTGAATGAATTGTTAGGGAGGCAAGTAACTCAGTAAGATTTTGCTGCATGAGATGGACAAAAATTCAAGAAAAAGATACTAATGGCAGTCATATGGCATTTTGTATTTTTTGTTCTTAAAGAAGGCTTAGATGAGGAGAAGAGATTAATGACACTGAAGAGTGGGATGATGATAAAGATGAAGATCAACATGAAGAAAAAGCAAAAAACCCACCCACACGTCATAGATCTATGTCCCCAAACATCCACAAAAAAAGCCACTACAAACAGACGCGCAGACAAAATAATCAAACCGATGGGTTTGTTAAGTTTTACATAAAACGCCATATTTTGGTGTCAGTTCTTGTACTATTAAAGAACAGAGAGACTGATGACAGTGAATATTGTGAAGAGAGATCCGATTAGCATTTTTAATTTATTTTCTTCGCTTGTATTTTTTTTACTGTGGCTGAAATATAATCCAACAATTGTAAAACGCCAAGATAACCCAAACGCCAAAATGTTTATAAAAAATAATAGAACAATGAGCCATCTTGTTTAAAACCCCTTCAAAAACGCCATTCAAATAGATTTCCTGCCCCCCTGGGCTCCAATGGCATACGTTGTGAATAAACGCCATAAACGGCATAAACGCCAAAATGTTGATACAATGGAACCATTAAAACGCCATTAATTATTGAATTTGGTTAACGCCAAAAATCTCAAGAACCAAAAATTAAAACAACATTGGGAAAAAGCGGAACAGGAAAAGCAGAAGATGAAAGGACAAAAAAGCCACTCCGCCCTTTTCTAAGCGGCGTGACACGTGTTGGGCCAGGAAGCGTTCTCGCCGTTCTCACACTTTTGATCGTTTTCTCCCGATCCCGTTTCTATATATATATATATATATATAGGGAGAAGATCATGCGAGAACCACCTCTTATTGCGAGAACCAATGTGAACACAACCAAAAATGGCTAAAAATAGCTAAAAATCACACAAATTTTTTTTTAAATATTTTTTATATAAAAATCGCTACTTTTCGAAGCAAAAAAAAAATTAATATTTAAAAAAAAAAAAAAAAAATTTTGGCCACTAAAAGTAGCGATTTGAGCATAAAAAATATTTAAAAAAAAAATTTTAGATTTTTTTTTTTTTTAATATTTTTTAAAGATTTTTTTAGGTTTTTTGGGGGTTTAGTTTTTAGCATTTTAGCTTGGGGGAGGGGGGGGGGGGTTAGGTTTTTGGGGGGTGGGGGAGGGGGGTTTAGGTTTTGGGGGGGGGGGGGTTAGGTTTTTTTTAGGTTTTTTGGGGTTTTTAGTTTTTAGCATTTAGCTTGGGGGGGGGGGGGGGGGGTGGGGGGTTTAGGTTTTTTTGGGGGGGGGGGGTTAGGTTTTTTTTAGGTTTTTTTAGCTATTTTAGGTTGTGTTCACATTAGTTCTCGCAATAAGGGTGGTTCTCGCAATAAGGGTGGTTCTCGCATGAGCTCCTCCCTATATATATATATATATATATATATATATATATATATATATATATATATATCTTAAAAATTTAACTTAACATGTTAAAAATCAATTTTTGAAAATGTTTTTCAATGTTTTTTTCTTATAAAAATGTGTAGAACCTATTCCCATAAAAATCTTTTTTTGTTAAAAAATACCTTTTTAAATGTTTTTTAAAAAATATTATAGTTTTTGAATTTTTTTATTAAAAATGCTTCTACATGTAATTATAAGAAAAAGCGTCGAAAAAAATTTAAAAAATGATTTTTAACATGTTAGTTGAATTTTGAAAATGTTAAATGCATGATTCCCCACTTTTTTGGTGTTTCCAATGAACACACACACACACATATATATATAGCGGAGAGTTATCTTGAGAATGCTAAATATTGTGAGAACCGTGATTACGAATGAAAAAAAAAACAATCAAAACTAATTTTTAATACAAACCGAATTATAATTAAAATACAACATCAAAAACAAAAGAATTTACAACATCAAATAATTCACTTCTTCTCTCAAAATCACTTTTATTAGATTTTTACGCATGTGTAAATATAACAAATTTACACATGTGTAAATGGCAAACTTACACATGTGTAAATTTTCTTTATTTACGAATTCACGTAAATTTAAACGTGTAAATTGAATTTCTAACATTGTATTCGAATAATAATGATAAGTGTAATTTTTTTTTTAATTTGAATGGTTTTGATCAAGTTCTCGTTGTTTTTTCATTCGTTCTCACGGTTCTCGCGATGTTTAGCGTTCTCATTTAAACCATCCCATATATATATATATATATATAGGCTAAAGCTAGGTAGAAAACCCTCCATTTTGAGAAAACCCTAGAAAACCCAACCTCCCGACATTTTTTTTTTGAAAAAAATAACACATGTAATATACATGTTTTTAAGAGTTTTGGGCAAAAAAAAAAACAAAAAAGCGCCGAAGGAATGTTTAAAAAAAAAAACAAATTTAAGCAAGTTTCAGCCTTTTTTGCCTAACACATGTTAGTCACCCGAAGTTTGCTGAAATTTGTTTATTTTTTTTTAAAAACATCCCTTCGGCGCTTTTTTGTTTTTTTTTTGGCCCAAAACTCTTAAAAACATGTATATTACATGTGTTATTTTTTTCAAAAAAAAAAAAAATGTCGGGAGGTTGGGTAAAAATGGGGGGGAGATTTGAGTTTCAAGAGTTTTCTAAAAACATAAGGGTTTTCTATATAGCCCTCCCCTATATATATATATATATATATATATATATATATATATATATATATATATATATATATATATATATATATATATATATATATATATATGAATATATATGGGATCAAGATCAAGGGAAACCCCTTCTAAGTTGTAATAACATAGAGAACTCGGTCTTCTAATGTGAGTTTTGCCCCGATTTTTTTCACACCCCTAAAATAAAATGTTACAAAAGATTGCCGTAAAAAAAATTCGAAGTGGTGTTTTTCGGCCACTTAAAAAAGCTGTAAAAAGCTGATGATATAAGCATGACATCACTTTTTACAACATTTACGGCTGCCGTAAATGAAAAAAAAAAACTAGTTTTTTTTTTGAAATAGTTGATTTTTTTATGATTTTTGGTTAAATTTTTTTTTGAAAAAACCTTTCGTAAGCCCGAGTTATCTAACTTCTCACAACTCGTATAAGTTTTCATTTTTCCTTAAACCCTATGTAATAGGGTTAGGTTTATTAGTGAACAACCCTTTGATTATCAATACACAAGTGTATACACAACTGTAAATCAATGGTCAGGATTTGTTGATGAAAATACACTAATGTATTTTACGATTTGATGATGTAAATCAATAGCCAGGATTTGTTCACTCAGTTCGCCAACACATTATTGTTCACTCTAGAACCACACCAATGTGAGTTGAGAAAACCCAAATAAACCCTATGTAACATTTTTATTTTTTTCTAAAAAAAACAGGGAATGTAACATAAATGTACTTGAACATTTTTATGATAAAAAATGAAAAAAATGTCTACTAGTTTTTTTTTTAAACAAGTGTTCAAAATTTGTATGTTACATTTTTTTTGAACATATATATATTATGTAACATGAAATTTTTAACATTTTTTTGAAAAAAACTACTTGGTGTTTTTTTGTTTTTCTTTTATAAAAATGTTCATATATATATATATATATATATACTGCATTTCGTATTTTTTTTAGAAAAAAATAAAAATGTTACATGTGGTTTTTATAAAGGTTTCTTGAGTTTACACAACTCGAGTGGGTTTTCTCTATAGTCTTCCATATATATATATATATAGGGGATGTGTCACACCCCAACCGATGGCGGAAACATCGGGGCGTGGCACTGAGCGAAACAGATTGTCCAGAAGTTTCCATAACAACTATAATTACCAATTATTTAAAGCAACATGTCCCATACCATGTCATAAAAGATATCATAATTATTACAGACAAGATCTAGTCAAATTGTTCTGTTCCGACAACTCAGATTTCAAAATACAGACAATTGTTTATTTGTTTCTAGACCTTTCCTAGCCTCGATTTCACAGCTAGCCAAGCATATAAACATCCTAAGCACCTGTTACATACGTTAAAGTAAAAGTCAATACACATAGTGTAAAGGTGAGCATACAAGTTTAATAGATATAATAGAATTCGAAATCGTTACGAATAACCAGCACGTACACAGTGTAAAATGAGGCATGTTAGTTATCGACATGAACCTATCGATACCAGTGACTGCGGGTTGACTGCCCAAGGCAGTTCGTAATACACACTCACCACTGTGAGCCATGTAACAAATTGTCCTTAACAACCCCTGAGTGAACAGGTGCTGAGTCCAAACAAATAGTACTATCGTGGCTAAGGCAGGTAGACAGCATTCCATGTGTAAACATAACAAACAAGCATTCATTAAGTCACGTATAACATGTGGTAACGATTAGCGTTTAAAGTATTACGTAGTGTGTTCGATGTGATTTAGAATAAGTAACGTATGAAACACCCAAAAGTGCGTAAAACAAAAAGGGATCGAGTATACTCACAGCGATTTGATGGATTGAAGGGAGCTCTAGGGAGTAAGGTTAGCCTGATCAGAACGATAGCATAAACGATAAGCGGCGCATAAAATGAAGCAAAGTGTTAGTGGGTCGAACAGCAATCCGATCGGGCAGCCGGTCGTTCGGGTGACAATCCGCTCGGATGGTCATCCGATCGGGTGACCTTTCGTGTGGATTGTTACTTCGCTTGGGAAAGATGTGTTTGTGTATGATGGCTTGTCTTTTGAAGTTTTTGTTGTAGCATTTTGAAAATATAGAAGTATCTCTACCTTCAGGTCGGTCGATCGAACGACCGTTCGATCGGACGACAAACCGATTGGTTGGACACTTTTAGTGAGAACAAGTTCACAGCAGTTTGTCACTCGATCGGATGGTAGTCCGATCAGGTGGCAACCCTTGTGCATTGAATATGTTGAAAATTGTTTAAGTGTTGAAGTCAGAACATCTCATGGTCGAGTGGTAATCCGATCGGGTGGTAATTCCGATCGGACAGCATTTCGTTCAATGTTCAACCTCAAAAGTTTGAAAATAAAAGTTGAGTGTGGGGCCAAGGTGTAAGCCGATCGGGTGGCAACCCGATCGAGTGTCAATCCGATCGGACAGCAGTCCGATCGGGTGGCACTCCGTCCTGGTCAGCCTGATCATCTTACACTTGGTTGTTTTCGATGGTTTGTAGTTTTATCGAGACGGTGTGACAACGTGCTAATCAACAGAATCCCCTCTTGACACAAGTGACCCGATCGAACAGGAATCACCCAAGTTCAACCAGTTAACCGGTCCAAGACGGTTGTTCTTGCTTAACCCGAAATCGGTTGTCTCATTGGTAGAACTTAGATCTTGAACCAACACATCACCAAGAAGGAGTAGAAGGTTAGAACAAGGTCTGGTCCTATCGGTTTGAGTGCATTGAGTGTAAAAGAGTTGAAAGAAAGTTAGAAACCATCTTTCAATCCCTTTTCATGATGAATATGTTCAGATCTATGCAAGATCTTTGTTTATTTGTGTGGAAATCGTTCAGATCTAAGTTGTTCTTGGTGGATTGAAGTCAAAACATGAAGTTCATAAGAACACCATGATGGCATCATCCTAGAACACCTCAAATCTAGTGACTTCACGGTTAAAAGTTAAGATTCAAAAGATAGAAAGGTGTAAGAGTGCGTGTAGATCAAGAAAGTACAAGATTTAGATGGAAAACTTACAAGAATCGCGAGAAATCTGAAGAAAAGTGGGCAAGAAGCGCTGGTCGGACGAGAGAGTGCAAAAGGTGAAGTTATGATGTTGACAGGGGGTATTTATAGGGTTTCCATAAATGGAAAGGGGAGGAGAGGGCTGGTCGATCGGGTGGTAACCCGATCGGGTGGCTGCTCGATCGAGTGGCACCGCGATCGGGTGGCAGCTTGATCGGCTGGCCACTCGATTGAAGTGCATGGCGCGACGAGTTTTCCTGTTTCGATTGCGATTGCGAGCGTTGCGATGCGATAGATTTTCCTAGTCAAATTACTTTTAATCCCAACTACTATATCAACATACAATCATCCTTATTTCACAGTCGTTTAGCGTTTGCGATTCGATTGAGATTGAGTTTCGATTGTGTTTCGATTAATCACCACACATAAATGTAATTAAATATGCACAGGTAACACGTAAGGCACACACACACATAGAACAATAACCAAAATGCGTAATTCGAGTTGCGAGTGCGATTGCGATAAGCGATCAAATATGTGATAAATATCGAATAAACCACGATTATTAATAAGTACTCCACATAATACAACTAACGTAAAGCATAAGATAGACTAACTACAAGTCAAAGAAGTCAAAACAGGAATTGAGCAAGGAGTGACAGATTGAAATTAGCAATCTTGTCTCCCTTTGACTTCAATCTTGACTTTGACTTTGACTTTCGAAACACGGGGTGTTACAGCCTCCCCTTATTGAGGGAATTTCGTCCCGAAATTAGGCCGAAGCCGTAACAAACAATTGCGGATACTTTGCCTTCATGTCGCTTTCGAGTTCCCAAGTGAACTCTGCGCCTCGTTTACCTTCCCATCAGACTTTCACAATAGGAATGCGCGAGCGTCTGAGCTGCTTGGTTTGGCGATCCATGATTTTGACATGCTTCTCCACGAAGTGTAGTGTTTCGTTTACTTGGAAATCATCAAGGGGTACAATTAAATCATGCTCAGCCAAGCACTTTTGAAGGTTCGAAACGTGGAAAGTCGGGTGGACGTTATTAAGTTCCTCCGGCAGTTCGAGTCTGTAGGCGACTTTTCCGATCCTTTCCAGAATCTTAAAAGGTCCAACATATTGAGGCGCTAGTTTCCCTTTCTTTCCGAATCTGACCACACCCTTCCAAGGTGATACCTTTTGGAGTACGTAGTCGCCAACGTCAAATTCAAGGGGCTTGCGTCGTCTATCGGCGTAACTTTTCTGACGACTCTGAGCTTTTAGCAGATTGTCTAGAATTTGGTGGACTTTGTTAGTCGTTTTTTGCAGTAGCTCAGGACCGGTTAATTACGAGTGCCCGATCTCATGCCATACAATAGGCGATCGACATTTTCTTCCGTATAAAGCCTCAAACGGTGCCATTTGAATGCTGGAATGATAACTGTTATTATACGAGAATTCGACTAACGGCAGGTAAGCGTCCCAATTACCACCGAAATCTATGACACACAAACGGAGCATGTCTTCAAGAGTACAAATCATTCTCTCGGCCTGACCGTCGGTTTGGGGGTGGAATACGGTACTTAGATTAAGCGTAGTACCGAGAGCCGCTTGAAACGTTTCCCATAGACGCGAGGTAAACCAAGCATCACGGTCAGAGATGATGTTGCGAGGCGTCCCATGTCGACAAATGATCTCATAGGTGTAGATTCGGGCTAATCTTTCTACCTTGTAGTCTTCCCGTATTGGCAAAAAGTGAGCAGATTTGGTCAAACGGTCAACAACAACCCAGATACTGTCATGACTTGATGGCATGCGCGGAAGTTTCGTTATGAAGTCCATAGCTATACTTTCCCACTTCCACATAGGAATCGGGGGTTGTTCAAGTAAGCCAGAGGGTCTTTGGTGCTCGCCCTTGACTTTTGAGCAAGTCAGGCACTTTCCAACATAGAGGGCGATATCTCTCTTCATGCCCGGCCACGAGTACTTGTAACAAAGGTCCTGGTACATTTTATCGGCACCGGGATGAATAGAGTACCAAGATTTGTGGGCTTCGTCCATCAATATCTGTCGCAAATTGGTCCGCTTAGGGATCTAAATTCGGTCCAGAAAGTGGAATATCCCATTCGACTTATTCACAAGCTGGGCTCCATCGTGGTAGATTCTTTCCTTCTTCAGTGTCCGTTCATTAAAACATGCATGTTGAGCTTTGCGGATGAGGGTTTCGAGATTGTATTGGGCTTGGGTATTACGGATGCTGAGCAGATAACTCCGTCTGTTGAGAGCGTCGGCAACGACATTTGCTTTGCCAGGATGATAACGAATCTCACAGTCATAATCGTTGAGAAGTTCTACCCAGCGGCGTTGCGCATATTAAGTTCCTTCTGGTCAAAGATATGTTGTAGGATCCTATGATCGGTGAAGATCGTGCACTTGGTACCATACAGGTAGTGTCGCCAAATCTTTAACGCAAAAACAACTGCGACTAGCTCGAGATCATGGGTTGTATAGTTCTTCTCATGGATTTTGAGCTGACGAGATGCGTAAGCAATAACCTTATCTCGTTGCATGAGGACACAACCGAGACCAAGGTTCGAGGCATCACAATAGACAATGAAGTCGTCGTTTCCGTTGGGCAATGCGAGAACGGGAGCATTGCAGAGCATACGCTTGAGGGTTTGGAAAGCGGACTCTTGTTCTGTTCCCCAAACAAAAGGCTTGTCTTTATGCGTGAGAGCGGTAAGCGGCACAACAATTTTTGAGAATCCTTCGATAAATCGTCGATAATAGCCCGCTAATCCGAGGAAAGAACGGACTTCAGAAGGGTTCTTGGGTGTAATCCAACTCTTAACTGCTTCAATCTTCACGGGATCGACGTGAATACCTTGACTATTAACAATGTGACCAAGAAATTGAACCTCCTCCAGCTAGAATTCACACTTGGAGAACTTGGCATAGAGTCGATTTCCCTGGAGTAGCTCGAGAACCAAACGTAGGTGTAGCGCGTGTTCGGATTTCGACTTGGAATAGATCAAGACATCATCGATGAACACGATGACGAAGCAGTCGAGATAAGGTTTACACACGCGATTCATCAGATCCATGAAAGCCGCGGGTGCGTTGGTTAAACCAAAAGGCATAACAACGAACTCATAGTGACCGTATCGGGTGCGAAAGTATATCCTCCTCTTGAATGCGTAGCTGGTGATAGCCTGAGCGTAGATCGATCTTCGAGAAACATGAAGCACCTTGTAGCTGGTCAAACCAATCGTCGATGTGAGGCAGGGGATAGCGATTCTTGATTGTCAACTTATTCAATTCCCGATAGTCGATGCACATTCGGAACGACCCATCCTTCTTTTTGACGAAAAGGACTGGTGCGCCCCATGGAGAGGTGCTCGGGCGAATAAAGCCTTTATCAAGTAATTCCTGAAGCTGACTCGAGAGTTCACTCATTTCGGACGGAGCGAGTCGGTAAGGAGCTCTAGCAATGGGGTTTGCTCCAGGAATGAGGTAGATACGAAAGTCGATATCACGACTTGGCGGTAGTCCGGGAATATCATCAGGGAACACATTAGGAAATTCACGAACCACAGGAACGTCTTTCACCTCTGTCTTTCCTTTCTTTTCCTTCTCCGCTACTACAATGTTAGCCAGGAAAGCTCTGTATTCCTTGCGGAGATACTTGCTAGCTTGGACACATGACATGAGTTTGAGACCTTTCGAAGCAGTTTCGCCATAAACACACAATGCATCACCATTTGCGAGCGAGAATCGAATCATCTTATCAAAGCACACAACTTCAGCATGGTTTTCACGAAGAAAGTCCATGCCTACTATGACGTCAAAACTTCCAAGTTGCATTGGAATAAGGTCGATTGGGAAGATGTGATTGTTAAGCTCAAGAGTACAATCACGAAGAACAGAATTGACAGCGACGGTTCTTCCAGTGGCGACTTCGACATCGAACGTCGAGGGGAGATGGGAGCGCTTACGACTAAGGAGCTTCTCGAATTCGAACGACACAAAATAGTTATCAGCTCTAGTATCAAACAAACACGAAGCATAAATACCGTTCACGAGAAACGTACCATTAACCATGTTGTTGTCAGCCTGGGCTTGGCACGCATTGATGTTGAAAGTTCTGGCGCGGGCGGCTTGTTGCTATTGTTGTTGAGGCTGTTGCTGCTGCTGCTGAGTCTCTTGTTTCACAACCCTGTTTGGGCATATGTTCACGAAGTGGTTGGGATCACCACACGCGAAGCAGACTCTGGCGTTGACCGCGGGTGCCTGAGCTGCTTGTTGGCCTTGAGGAGCTGGAAGTAGAGCTTGATGAGCAGTGGCTTGGGCTGGTGCTTGTCGGGGACCAGTACGGCAATTAGCAGTGAAGTGGCCGTACATATTGCAGTGCACGCAGAATCGGCAGGCAATACCCACCGGGTGATGGTAAGTACATGTTAGGCAAGCAGGGTGGGGACCAGTGTATGCACGCTTTGCAGGTGGTGCATAGATAACTGGAGCTGATCGATGCTGAGATTGCTGCTAAGCCGGTACGGCTTGAAGTGGAGCAGCAGTGGTAGTGACAGCACAGTTCTTGTTGCTGGAGCTGCTGTTGTTGTTCTTCTTCTTGCGGCGAGAGGCTTTTGATGACTGAGCGGCGGCGGTTTCGGCGGTTGGTGCGGCGGTGGTAGTTTGGTGCAGGTTCTTTGAAGCTTTATCCCAGAAGCCAGCTTTGACTCGCTTGTCGTTGATTTCCACGGCAAGCAAATAAGTCTCTTCGATTGTTGCTGGCTTTGCGGCATGCACAAAATCTGCAACACAGTCTGGTAGGGCTCGAATGTACTTCTTGATTGTCATGTCGGGCGTATTCACTTGATCGGGACAAATGATACTGAGCTGCTTAAAGCGAGCAGTCAGAGCTGCGTTCTCTCCATCCTTCTGCTTGATATGCCATAATTCGTCCTCCAGCTTTTGGCGTTCATGGGGAGGGCAGAATTCATCAATCATAATGGCCTTCAGCTCTTCCCACGTCAGCTCATAGGCTGCGTCATTTCCGCGTTTGTTCCTCTCGGCCGTCCACCAGTCTAGTGCGCGGGACTGGAAGACGCCGGTAGCGTTTATAGTACGGAGATTTTTAGGACATCTACTCTGGCGCAGAGTGACTTCGATGGAATCAAACCACTGAAACATAGCTGTTGGGCCATCTTCGCTAGTAAATTCCTTTGGACCGCAAGCTTTGAACTGCTTGAAGCTAAAGGCTGCTTTGGGAGTAGTTGGGAGTTTCGATTCTAGACTCTTCAGACGATTTGCTCACGTTCTCATATATTTCACTCACGATCTGAGGAACAACCTTTGCTACTTGTTTTGCGACGATAGCAGCAAGGCGTTTGTCTCTCCATTCGTGACGAGAAATTCGTGGGTGACGGTGTCCAGATGAGGGTCCAGGTGACAACGTTGTCTGCAACAGACATCGTCGCGGGCTTAGTCACAACATAATCGAATCTCACCTCACACGTCTTAAATACTACCAGAGCTCAGGAATATGATCATGTAAACACGTAGGCACATAAACACAGTTTCATATAAGCACAGAAGCACATAAGCACGTAAGGCACAGAATCACAGAAGCACATAAGCACATAAGACATATAAGGAATATAGCACACACAGAAGCTTCTGACTGCCTCAGAATACAGAAACCTATCATTCAAAATCCGCGAGCGTTCGAGAGTAGCGATTGCGAATAATCATAGCGAGTAGTATAGTATAAGCGAATAACTTAGCAAGCAACATATCGTATAGTGGTTCCTCGTGGTAGTAGCTATTTGCTTGCGGGATGCGGCAGATGCGGTGCGATTGTGTGTGTCGATTAAAGCGAAAAGCGAATAAGTTGTCAAAAATCGTAACATATGAACAAATAAAATCACATAAAACCCACGTAAAATGACAAATATCAGAGTCGGCAGTAGCGAGCTCAGAATCGAAACACATAAAATCGAGAATAGATTGTCTGCGGCTATTCAGACATCGACTAACCAAAATGATTCGACTATTCACAAGGACTTTTTCGTGCACGCTTGGACCTTTAGGACTGCACTCTCGCCTCGAATCTGGGCGTATGATGTGCATCCTTCCAGTTTCAGCGCGACTTCAAGTCGTTGGAGTCCGTCGAGACTTTGGTGAGAGTTTTATAAAACAAAATAGAAATCAGAACAAGTAGTCGAGGTTCGGGTTTCACCCCTGACTTAACGACTTTGTTCCTCTTTTTGATAACATAAAGGAGAATTTATTGTGTCAAAGTATGGATTTCGCTCCTGATTCGGCACAACTTCTCCCGTTTGTAGATGAAAATGCGGGATGAACAAGCAACTTAGTCGAGAGTTTGCTGTTTCACACCTAATCTCGACTTAATCGCTCGTTCATATTTGAAAATTTGAGTGCAGTGATAGTGTAGCGTGGGCGAGAATAGCGAGAAATGGCAAGTATGCTCGTACATAATCCCTACAGGATATGCACAAGTCGGTCTGTTGGTGCCTAACTATAGACTAGGTCGTTTCTAAGACGTCGACCCAGACTAGGTCGAGTCTTGCCTAATTCCCTATAGTTATGGCTCTGATACCAATCTGTCACACCCCAACCGATGGCGGAAACATCGGGGCGTGGCACTGAGCGAAACAGATTGTCCAGAAGTTTCCATAACAACTATAATTACCAATTATTTAAAGCAACATGTCCCATACCATGTCATAAAAGATATCATAATTATTAAAGATAAGATCTAGTCAAATTGTTCTGTTCCGACAACTCAGATTTCAAAATACAGATAATTGTTTATTTGTTTCTAGACCTTTCCTAGCCTCGATTTCACAGCAAGCCAAGCATATAAACATCCTAAGCACCTGTTACATACGTTAAAGTAAAAGTCAATACACATAGTGTAAAGGTGAGCATACAAGTTTAATAGATATAATAGAGTTCGAAATCGTTACGCATAACCAACATGTACACAGTGTAAAATGAGGCATGTTAGTTATCGACATGAACCTATCGACACCAGTGACTGTGGGTTCACTGCCCAAGGCAGTTTGTAATACACACTCACCAATATGAGCCATGTAACAAATTGTCCTTAACAACCCCTGAGTGAACAGGTGCTGAGTCCAAACAAATAGTACTATCGTTGCTAAGGCAGGTAGACAGCATTCCATGTGTAAACATAACAAACAAGCATTCATTAAGTCACGTATAACATGCGGTAACAGTTAGCGTTTAAAGTATTGCGTAGTGTGTTCGATGTAATTTAGAATAAGTAACGTATGTAACACCCAAAAGTGTGTAAAGTAAAAAGGGATCGAGTATACTCACATCGATTTGATGGATTGAAGGGAGCGCTTGGGATTAAGGTTAGCCTGATCAGAACGATAGCATAAATGATAAGCGTCACATAAAATGAAGCAAAGTGTTAGTGGGCCGAACAGCAATCCGATCGGGTGACCTTTCGTGTGGATTGTTACTTCGCTTGGGAAAGATGTGTTTGTGTATGATGGCTTGTCTTTTGAAATTTTCGTTGTAGCATTTTGAAAATATAGAAGTATCTCTACCTACAGGTCGGTCGATCAAACGACCGTTCGATCGGACAACAAATCGATTGGTTGGACACTTTTAGTGAGAACAAGTTCACAGCAGTTTGTCACTCGATCGGATGGTAGTTCGATTGGGTGGCAACCCTTGTGCATTGAACATGTTGAAAATTGTTTAAGTGTTGAAGTCAGAACATCTCATGGTTGAGTGGTAATCCGATCGGGTGGTAATTCCGATCGGACAACATTTCGTTCAATGTTTAACCTCAAAAGTTTGAAAATAAAAGTTGAGTGTGGGGCCAAGGTGTAAGACGATTGGGTGGCAACCCGATCGGGTGTCAATCTGATCGGACAACAGTCCGATCGGGCGGCACTCCGTCCTGGTCAGCCTGATCGTCTTATAGTTGGTTGTTTTCGATGGTTTGTAGTTTTATCGAGACGGTGTGACAACGTGCTAATCAACAGAACCCCCTCTTGACACAAGTGACCCGATCGAACAGGAATCACCCAAGTTCAACCAGTTAACCGGTCCAAGACGGTTGTTCTTGCTTAACCCGAAATCGGTTGTCTCGTTGGTAGAACTGAGATCTTGTACCAACACATCACCAAGAAGGAGTAGAAGGTTAGAACAAGGTCTGGTCCTATCGGTTTGAGTGCATTGAGTGTAAAAGAGTTGAAAGAAATTTAGAAACCATCTTTCAATCCCTTTTCACCATGAATATGTTAAGATCTATGCAAGATCTTTGTTTATTTGTGTGGAAATCGTTCCGATCTAAGTTGTTCATGGTGGATTGAAGTCAAAACATGAAGTTCATAAGAACACCATGATGGCATCATCCTAGAACACCTCAAATCTAGTGACTTCACGGTTAAAAGTTAACATTCAAAAGATAGAAAGGTGTAGGAGTACGTGTAGATCAAGAAAGTACAAGATTTAGATGGAAAACTTAAAAGAATCATGAGAAATCTGAAGTAAAGTGGGCAAGAAGCGCTGGTCGGACGAGAGAGTGCAAAAGGTGAAGTTATGATGTTCACAGGGGGTATTTATAGGGTTTCCATCAATGGAAAGGGGAGGAGAGGGCTGGTCAATCGGGTGGTAACCCGATCGGGTGGCTGCTCGATCGAGTGGCACCTCGATCAGGTGGCAGCCCGATAGGGTGGCAGCTCGATCGGCTGGCCACTCGATTGAAGTGCATGGCACGACGAGTTTTGCTGTTTCGATTGCGATTGCGAGCGTTGCGATGCGATAGAGTTTCCTAGTCAAATTACTTTTAATCCCAACTACTATATCAACATACAATTATCCTTATTTCACATTCGTTTAGCGTTTGCGATTCGATTGCGATTGAGTTTCAATTGCGTTTCGAATAATCACCACACATAAACGTAATTAAACATGCACAAGTAACACGTAAGGCACACACACACATAGAACAATAACCAAAACGCGTAATTCGAGTTGCGAGTGCGATAAGCGATAAGCGATCAAATATATGATAAATATCGAATAAACCTCGATTATTAATAAGTACTCCACATAATACAACTAACGTAAAGCATAAGATAGACTAAACTACAAGTCAAAGAAGTCAAAATAGGAATTGAGCAAGGAGTGACAGATCGCAATTAGCAATCTTGTCTCCCTTTGACTTCAATCTTGACTTTGACTTTGACTTTCGAAACACGGGGTGTTACAGGATGGATCATGAAAATTACTTTAAATGAGAAAACCAAAAACTAACTAAAAAAGCCTAAAAAACATACCAATTTTTTTTACAATTTAAAAAAAAAAATCGCTATTTTTTATATATGGAAAAAATTTTCAAAAAAAAAAAAAGTTTGTTATACTGCATATGTGCAATATACTTATATAATGCACATGTGAAGTACACATATAATGCACATGTGCGGTACAAGTTTTTTTTTTTTTGAAATTTTTTTTTGTGGGGATTGAACCCTACCAAAGGAACAGTTGTTAAAGCCAAAACTGGATCAGATCAGTGGATTCAGAATAAGCAGTTGTTTGCATCAGTCTTCCTCCTTGAATGTGGCCTAACATCTGATGACTTCTAAGTACTGCCCTTCTCAAACAAGTGCTGATCACTAAAGACTGTTGAAGACAAAGCACTGATGCTCAATCTGTTGTCATGGTTCAAGTATTGCTGAAGACACAAAGCACTGCTAGGAGTATAACAGTGGAATGAGAAGCAGTAGTTTACTTTGTATTTTGTATTTCATTTGTATTCAGTAGTTTATTCTAGCAGTGTTTGTAATAGGCAGTGGTTGTAAGTTGTTAGGAGGTTAGATGTCACTTTCATGGTGACGTCAGCGAAGATGTTTCAGTGGTTTGTTCTGTACTATAAATAGAATAGTACCCTATACTGTTCTATTAGCTCTCTTCTTCACCAAGTCATTCTGTACGAACAAATCACTGTGAGCTCAGGCTGAGGGGGAGACTTTGTGCATGCATGCAGTAGTATTGATTATTGTAACTAGATACAATCATTCGATTCTATGTTAAACATGTTTGCTGAAAATTGTTCTCTCTTTGATTGTGTTGAAAGTTTATTCATCTAATTCCACTGCAATTATTCCTAATTCATCTTCATTTAATTAAACAAACACAATCTTATCAAACTCAGATCCTAACAATTGGTATCAGAGTTAGGACAGTCAAATTTGATCTAACAATCATTTTGACATAAAAGTTCAGCTCAAAATCGTTGATACTTTTAATTGTTCGTTTCGTTGTAAAACAGAGTAAGGACTAATCACGTACAAAGTTGATTATTCAGTACTTGAAAAACAACCAGAATGACGTCACAATCATAGGATGCTAATAACAACATCGGTTCACTCTTCAAACCACCTATGTTGAAGAGATCTGAATACAACATCTGGGAGCGAAGGAGGGGTCACATCCTAGCTCAACAGAATACCGGATGTTGGAAGTCAGTTATCTTTGGACCACATGTTCCAATTGTGCCAAGTGCTGAGGATCTAAACGTCATGGTTCCTAAGAAAATTGAGAACTATACTGAACAGGATTTTTAGAAAATTGAACTGGATGCCAAGGCATTAAGCATCGTTGCATCCGCACTACCAAATGAGATCTATGCTGGGCTGTTACATTGTAACAGTGCCAAGGAATTGTGGGATGCACTTAAGGAACAGTTTGGGGGGACTGAAGAAGTAATTGAAAATAACAGGGAAATTTTGAATCAACAATATGAAACCTTTTGTCACATTAAGGGTGAATCATTAACACAACAGTTTGAGCGATTTAGCTGTCTCATAAGTGAACTAAAACTTGCTAAGGTTGAATTTGCTAATGCAACACAAAATAGCAGGTTTCTTAGGTCACTTCCTGATAAATGGGAAACAATTGCTTTTGTAACCAGGAATTCTGTTGGGTTCAAAGATCTGACACTAACCCAGCTTCATGGTAGACTCCTAACCTATGAAAGGGAGTTGAACCAGAAAAAGAAGTTACAAGAGTCTGGAAAAGTTGCAGATGACTATTCATTTGGCAACACAGCTCATTTGGGTCAGGAAGAATCTGGTAGTGGTAAGGATCAGGGTTATGATCATTACATTGACATAACAGCTGGCGGAGCTTTTAATAACTCTGATTCTTACTCATCCAATTATGCTTTTACAGCTAATGGAGAAAACCAGAATTCTGATAATCTGTGTTTTGAACTCAATGATCTCCAGCATTTTGATCCAACTGATTTAGAGGAAATGGACATATTACACCAACTTGCACTGCTGAGTGTTAGAACCAGCAAGTTTTACAAAAGGACATGGTGAAAATTTCCAGGGTTGCATGGGAATCTAAAAGTAGGGTAGGATAAATAAAAAATCAAATACTACAAGTGCAACAGGTTAGGTCACTTTGCTAGAGGGTGTAGGAGTCAAAACAGTGGACCAATTATCACACACCCTAGCCCTAGACCACAAAATAACCAAAACACTGTGCAGGATTCCCAATATGCCCCTGCTGCCCATGTAAACACTACTCATTATGCAAATCCTGTAACCCCTGTTCCTATGCAGTATGCCCAAGCCACTGTTCCTCAAATTCAGTATGTCCAAGCCCCTGTTCCTCAGGTTCAGGTGCAACCAGTTGCACCTCAACAAGCTGCACCAACAGTGATTCAACCAGATCAGCAAAGCTTTTTCACCCAAGGCTTTGTTGACTGGAGCAGCTTACTTGATGAACTAGGAGATGAAAATTTTGCTCTATATGCTAATGATGCTATTTCTAGTGATGAATTATGTTTTGTAGCATTAGAGTCAATACCAGAAGGGCTAGAAGCTGAAGAAGGACAGTCAAATGAAGAAACAGTGGATAAAATTACTGAAGCAGTGGTTACCACTGTTGCTGGTGAAATACTATTGGGAGAAAATTCAGAACCCCTGTTGGAACCACTGTCTGACCCCTGGTCTGAAGAAGAAGAGAAGAAACAAGGTGAAAAAGAAGAGAAAGTGCCAGTTGAAGAAGAACATGTTTGTGATTGTGCCATGATGGCTGCAGCTAAGGTATCATCTCAGGTTCTTAAAAACCTTTGTTCAGACAAATGTATCATAGCATTTGCAAACATCAAATAGGTGAATGAAAACCTTAGGGATAGAGTGTTAAATGATGAAGTACAATTTGAAAAGTCTTTAAAAGAATTAAAAATCAAATTGTCTGAAAAAGATAATGAAATTTGCAGTCTCAAAAAAGAGCATAGCATAACCAAAGATCAACTCCAGACCATGATAGAAAAATATCAAGTCTGTAAAAAGGAGTTGGAAACCACCCAAATCACTTGTGAAAAATGGGTGGAATCCTGCAAAGGTTATGAGATTATGCTTGAAAAACAGCTTGAAAGCAATGTAAAATTTGGCATAGGGTTTAGGAAAAATGACCAAGTTGAAAACACTGCTGCAAATCAAACTGGTTCTGTTGAAATCATACCCACCAACAAGGATGGCCAAGAGGTTAAAATAACTGATAAACTTGGTAACAAGATCACTTTGGAAAGATCTGTGGGGTCCTCAACTTTTGAGGAAATTGAGAAATACCAATTCAAACCCACATGGTCTGATGAGTGTGACATCCTTGAAAACTTCAAACCCATGGACTTCACAACTGTAGATGGTGTCAAAGCTCCTAAGGCCAAGGTAATTCCTCTTAAGGACATCCCAAAAGTGGTTCAAAACTCTGTTGCTAAGGAGTCTGAAAAGAAGAAAAGAAGAGAAAAGATTAAAAACTTGTTTTGTGACCTTTGTGAAAAGAAAAATCACTTGACCAAAGATTGTTTTCATTTAAAAGCTTATGATCTTAACAAAACAAGTACCATTATGCCTTCAAGCAGCTGCACCATCTGTGGTAAAACAAACCATTCTACTCAGCAGTGTGTGTACCTGAAATCCTTTGAGGTAAAAAGGAAGAGTACATTGCAAAAACACCAATGAGTTCATCAAAAGCACAAGTCAAGAAACAACCACTGTTTGTGCCAGTTCAAACAGCTGTTACAAAACAGCTGAACAAACCTCTATTAAAAGAGAAGTTCAGGTGACTGATGCACCCCCTGCTAACCAATACTAAAGAGGTAAAGGTCAACCACCATACCCAAGGGTCCCACATGTTTATGAGGTTTACAAAAAGCCTTCTAAACCAAGAGTGAATAGGCATCCCTTTGGGTATCAACTGCTGATAGGAAAAGACCCCCAACAGTGGTTAGAGAAGAACAGTTCCAAAACTGTCCAAATCCCTGAGCTAACTACTGTCCATCCACCTGAATTTAACACAGACACTATTGAGACCCCATCCAAAGCCTTATCGGCATTGGAGACCCTCCTGAACTAATTATTTACTTGATGTGCAGGGAGCTTCTGTATGCTTGGGTAGTCTTTGGTATGTAGATAGTGGAGGATCTAGGCACATGACTGGATGTAGAGCCCTACTCAAGGAATTCAAAACTCATGGAGGGGGTGATATATCTTTTGGTAATAATAGTAAAGGGAAGGTGATGGGGTCTGGTATAGTTCAGTCTGGTAATGTTAAGTTTGAAAATGTCAATCTAATAGACAATCTAAAATTCAACCTCCTTAGTGTTTCACAAATGAGTGACAAAGGGTATGGGTCATTCTTTACTAAGGAGTGTTGTAGGATTGTTGGACCAGAAATGGTTAAAAAGATTGAAGATATAATAAAAAATGGAAAAAACCCAACTTGTTGCTCAAAGGAGTGGCAATGTTTATGTAGTTGATTTGTCAAAAGAGAGCCCCAGGACTGATGCCTGTCTGTTCTCAGCTGCCTCTAACAAAGAGACAGAACTTTGGCACAGGAGATTGGGGCACACAAATCTCAAGACCATCACCGCTTTGTCAAAACAGGGGTTAGTAAGAGGTCTTCCTCAAAAACTGTTCACCTGTCCTGAGCATTGTGTTTCTTGCATAAAAGGAAAACAACATAAAAGCTCATTTAAGTCCATTGAAGAGTCCAAAACAACCAAGTGCTTGCAAATGCTGCACTTGGATCTGTTTGGCCTAATAAAAGTCATGAGTCTTAAAAAGAAAAGATATTGTTTGGTAATTGTAGATGACTTTTCTAGGTTTACATGGACTTATTTCTAACATTCCAAAGATGAGACTGCAGGCATTCTGCAAGACTTTGTCAAACAGGTTGAAAAGTAGTTTGACTTGCCAGTAAAAGTCTTCAGGAGTGACAATGGCACAAAGTTCCGAAATAGGGAGTTGGATGAGTTTTGTGTGTCAAAAGGAATTGTAAGGAAGTACAGCATTCCAAGGACACCAGGGCAAAATGGGGTTGTTGAGAGAAAGAACAGGACATTGATTGAGGATGCCAGAACCATGCTTGCTGATTCAGGTTTGCCATTAACTTTCTGGGCAGAGGCAGTAAACACTGCTTGTTATGTCGAAAACAGAGTTTTAATCAACCCAAGGCATCAAAAGACTGCCTATGAACTTCTATATAAAATCAAACCACTGATCTCATACTTTAAAGTATTTGGTTGCCCATGCTTTATTTTGAACTTAAAAGACTCAATTTCAAAATTTGCAGCCAAAGTAGACAGTGGATATCATTTGGGATACTCAACCACTGCTAAGGCCTACAAAGTGTTTAACACAAGGACCAAAACAGTGGAAGAGACTTTGAATGTAAAGTTCAATGAACTTTCTTCAATGAAAATCCCTGCAAACCCTGCAGAGTTGTTTGATCTTGATAAATTTACTTTTGAAAATGTTTCTGTCAAGCTAACAGTGCAGGTCCATCTCAAAATCCTCCATCAGACAATGGGTATGAAGTGATCCTTCCACTACAAACCTTCAAATCCATTGCCAGAGCAGCAGATGTTCAAAACAGCAATCAAAGCTCAACCACTGCTACCTCAACAGTTGTTGACCAAAGTAGCCCTTTAACCCCTGCTTCCACATCATCAAACATTGTTGATAAATTTCCTCAAACAGTGGATAAAAGTCAACATGTTTCCACACCAATTCCACCTATTCCTCCACCTCCATTTCAAGACACTGTTGGATCATCAAAGTCACCAACATTTGTTAGCTCAGATGATTCACATCTGCAGCCCTCACCATTAAATGCCATTGTTCCATACAAAGGAGATATGATCTTCTTGAAGTCTCATCCACCTGACCAAATCATTGGCAACATCAGTGAAGGGGTGCTCACAAGAAGCCAATCCCAAAACATCTATCTTTTTGCTGGTTTTCTATCTCTCCATCAACCAGTCAAGTGCCAAGAGGCACTGAAAGAAAACAGCTGGGTAGAGGCCATGCAAGAGGAGCTCCAACTGTTTAAAAGAAACCAAGTATGGGAGCTTGTACCACTGCCATAGGGTGTGAGTCCTATTGGCACAAAGTGGGTCTTCAAAAACAAAACTGATGAAAGGGGCATTGTTGTCAAGAATAAAGCAAGGCTAGTGGTTCAAGGTTTCAGACAGGAAGAGGGCATTGATTATGATGAAACTTTTGCCCCTGTAGCTAGATTGGAAGCTATCAGACTGTTCCTGGCCTTTGCTGTCAACCACAACATAAAGGTGTTTCAAATGGATATCAAATGTGCTTTCCTCTATGGTAAGATTCAAGAAGAGGCATATGTTTGTCAACCTCCTGGATTTGAGGATCCATTCTATACAAATCATGTCTACAAGCTAAATAAAGCTTTGTATGGCTTGAAACAAGCACCTAGAGCCTGGTATGAAACTATTTCCACCTTTCTTCTTTCCATTGGTTTCACAAGAGGTAAAATAGACAAAACACTATTTTTTAAAATAGAGAGGGAAAGATTTGATGATTGTCCATATATATGTGGATGATATCATTTTTGGAAGCACATGTTCTAAAAGGTGTGAAGAGTTCAGACAACTCATGACAGCTGAGTTTGAGATGAGTGCAATGGGTGAACTACAATGCTTTCTTGGTCTCCAAGTAAAGCAACTGCAAAATGGTACTTTCATTCATCAAGGAAAATATGCCAAAGAACTTTTAACAAAATTTGATATGAATGATTGCAAACCATGTAGTACACCCATAGCAACTACCAAGTTAGTCATGTCTGATGAAAAGGATGATTTGGCTGATCAAACTCTTTATAGAAGCATGATTGGGTCTTTATTGTACCTAACTGCATCTAGGCCAGAAATCATGTTTGCAACATGTGTTTGTGCAAGATCCCAATCAGCCCCTAGAAAGTCAAACCTTATTGCTGTAAAAAGGATATTCAGATACCTCAAAGGTGCTCCCACACTTGGTATCTGGTATCCAGCTGATGGAAATATCAAGCTTTCAGGTTTCTCAGACAGTGACTTTGCTTGATGCAATACAACAAGGAAGTGCACTTCAGGAGGGTGCCAATTCCTAGGCAATTGCTTAGTGTCTTGGCAAAGCAAAAAGCAAGCAGCTGTTTCAACATCCACTACTGAGGCAGAGTATATAACTGCTGCAAGCTGTACAGCCCAACTGTTATGGCTTCAAAATCAACTGCTGGATTTTGGTATCACTGCCTTAAAGACACCTCTCATGTTGGACAGTCAGGCAGCAGAAAATATCATCAAAAATCCAGTTTCTCACTCAACCACCAAGCACATTGATATCATACATCACTTTATGAGGGATTGCTATGAAAAAGGTTTGATTTCTCTGCACCATGTTCCAACTAAAGATCAGCTGGCAGATGTGCTAACAAAAGCTTTAGACACATCCACCTTTGAAAGCTTGATCTTTAGGATTGGCATGCTGAACATGGAATAACAGGCAAAATCCTGGTTTTCTATGAATAAAAGCATTAAAATGTTTTCAGAAAATCAAAAACTCATCCTTAAAAATAGCTAAAAATGAAAATTTTCATTAATCCTTAAAAGTCTGCCATAACCACTGTTTTGGTTCAAACATCTGTTCTGCTGAATGTTGTCCACTGCTGAAAGCCAACCTCTATTTTCTCATTTTCATTGTTAATCACTGTTGGTAAACCTCAGTGTTTTAATCCACTGACAGGTGTTGGTGCATATGTCTGTTAACTTCATCTTGTATCGAGTCTTGTAGCTAGATTGGATAGATTAGAGCTCGGTAGACTAGAAAATAGGATTTTAGAGTAGATAGACCAGGTTGCACGGACTGGCTGAACCAGTTCGTACGAACTGACCAGGTCGCACGACCTGGTGAAATGTGGTTCGTGCGGACTGGTGTCTCCTATAAATAGGTGAGCTCATGATTTTATTTGTAACACTCTGATTCCAGAGACGAAGTGCTGCCGAAGTGTCGTACGATCTGTAATCACTATCAAATCAATCTAAACGACAGTTAAAGTGATTCTTAGTGTTAAACAAGCTGCAAACATGTCCAAATCATTGAATTCCGCCTCTGGTTTGGATTAGAACTCTTCTGATCGACTCATTAGGTCGAGCCTTCGATCCTACAAGTGGTATCAGAGCTTAGGAGGAGGAGTTCTTACCATTTCAGCTGTTTTCATTGATAAAAACTGATTTCTTCTCATTTCTACTCATTCTTCTACACATTTTCTTTAAAATCAGAACGTTTTCATGGCTAAAATGATCTGAATTTCACATATAACACGTAAAATTGAGTTTTAATCAATCCTTGAACAAATCAGACCTAAAATCAACCTAAAACTTGATAAAATTGACCAAATCGCGTGAAAAACCATTCAGATCGTTCGAGAAACCTTCAGATCGCATGAAAGTATGTTCAGGTCGTACGAAGTTGAATCAGGTCGCACGGGTTGAGTGAAAGTTTGATCAGATCGCACGAGCTGAACAGCCAGCTCGCACGAAGTGTTTCCAGGTCGTAAGAGGTGGTCAGTTCGTTTGAAAAATTCTCCAGGTCGTACGGATTGACTTCCAGATCGTTTGGATTTGAACTAGTTCGCACGAAGTGAATTGTTATCAGGTCGTTTGAATTGAGATTGTGATCCTGGTCGCGTGAGATTAGTCAGGTCGTTTGAACCATTTCGTTTGAACCAGATCGTTTGAACTCAGTTCGTTTGAAACTCCATCTCGCTTGAACATTGTGCTTTTGTGAACTTTTGACACCGAAACATGGATTCTGAATTTTACAATGCGTTTGCTACTGCCCCGGCTACTCCTGTTACCGTTGACGAAACTGTTGGAATCGAAAATGAAACAGGAACTTTCCAAAAGCCTCTGAAGCTTATGTACATTGAGGATTTTAAAGGATGGCAAGATCGTTTTGAAAACTGGGTGCAAGCTAACAAGTTTGATGCATAGGTATCGTTAGAAAAAGATTATACTTTACCGAAAGATGATCTTGAAAATGAAAAACCATTAAGTCAATTTACACCGGAAGAAAAATTAAGATACACCAGTGAAAAGATGATGATTAGCATTCTCCAACAAGCGGTAAAAGAAGATATCTTTGTTTTGCTTCAACATGAGGGAACTACTAGATCAATTTGGAGAGCGTTGATTAAAAAGTTTAAGGGTAGTGCTGATATGATAAAAAATAAACGTGCATTACTAAAAAAATCTTTTGATATGTTTACAGCTCTTGAAGGTGAAACAACAAGAATGATTATTGAGAGATATTGTCATCTTGTTATGGAAATGAAAAGGTTGGACATCAAGAAAGAAGATGATGAATGGGTTGATAAGCTAGCCGATGCCTTACCACAGAATGAATGGGGAACATATCTGTTGATTTTAAAGCATAACCGACAATTTGAAGATATGAATTTGAGTAAGTTTATCCAGAAGTTGGAAGAACATACGCTAGCAATGCGAAAAACTACTACAATGAGAAGTCCGGGTGCTCAACAGGATGTGAGTTTATACTATAAAGGAAGCAAAGTTGAGACCACTCCAAGTCCAAAGATTCAGACTACGTTCGGTGCTGATGGTACTTCCGGAACAAATACAAACAATACAAATCAGAGCAGTGGATATTCTTTGTCTTATACAAGTTTTGAACCAAATTTCTCAACACCAAGTTCTCAACAACAAAGTTCAACAAATGGTACCGGTCAAGTATTGCAATGTAATGTTACATTGAATATTCAAAATGGTCAAAATTTTTCTCCAGATATTGCAAAGCAACACATGGCATCTCTTGTCACTATGTTAGAATCGTATGAAAGCTTAGTTGCTGGATGAATCGGCAATCCGATGCTCACTAAAGAGGATTATGACCAGATTGATTCTGAAGAACTTGAGTTGATGGACATCAAGTGGTGTTTAGCTAGTGTTTTGAGAAGAGCAGAAAAATTCAAACAAATCACCGGAAGAGATGATCTTCGTGAAGCTGCTACATCTCAGCTAGGTTTTGACAAATCGAAGGTTACTTGTTTTCGTTGCCGAGAAAAAGGAAATTTTAAACGAGAGTGTACAAACATGGAAGCAACTGGAAGACAAGATCTATTCGGAAACAACAATTATCATAGAAAAGCAATTTATCATCAGGTTGCTCAACAACCATATCAACAACAATCTTCACACTCAAATACTATTCCAATTGAAGATGGAAAGAAGAGAGCTTGTTATGGTCTGATAGATCAAGAAGATGAAAGGATTCCGAAAGATTTCAATTGGGATGATTATGATCCTTCTAGACCTTCAGTTTCTAAAGCATTTGTTGCTCGTATGTTTGAAGAAGAATCAATCAAATCTAAGAACAGTCTGAGAAGACAACCGATTTTTAAGTCATTAGGAAGTGATGCAGACACTGATGATGAGGAAGAGTATATTAACAAAGCTAGAAAACAATTGGATTCTTATAGTTTTAATTTGTTTTTTGCAGATAAAATCGAGATGTTGAAAGAGAAAAGGGCTGCTAGACTGAAGAGAGAAATGGAAGCAAGAAGGGTTGCTGAAGAACAGACTAAAGTTCAGATGGAAGCTGATAAGGCAAAAGTTGAAGAAAAACCGACAGAGAAGGTCGAGGTTGAAGAGAATGAGGTGAAGATAGAATTGGATAGAGAACCGATTGTGATTGAAAAGGTGGTGGAGAAAATAGTTGAAGTTGAAAAAAATGTTGAAGTGGAAAAGATTGTAGAGGTTGAAAAACCTTGTACTAAGTGTTTAAAACCTTGCAACGATTGTGCTGAAAAAGATACAAAGCTTGCTGAATTGGAGAAGCTCAAAGAGAATTTATTGCATAATGTGAGAAGCATAAAGGAATCATATGATCTCCTAAGCAGCAAAGTAAATTTGTACAAAGGAGCTTGTGATGAGGATATTCAGATGAAGAATCTTTTGAAAGCAACAGTTCTTCAAAAGCAAACTGCAATCAACGGATATATTGAGATGAATGTTGAGCTGAAACAAGAATTGGCAGCAATGAAGATTGAAACCGAAAGAGTGAACAATTTACTTCGAAGTTATCAAAGTTCAGAGTATGTTATTGATCGCATCTATCCTGCCGTTGCAACTCATAAGTTTGCAGATGATGAAGAAAATTCTGGTAAGAAAACTGGTTTGAAGTATAACAGAGTACCAAATCCAATGTGGGATGGCTATACCCCCCGAGACTTTGAAAAGGTGGCTGAAGCACTCAATCTGAATCTGAAATCCGAGTCTATCGATGGATTACCAGATGATATTGATGTCACCTTCACATTGTCTGACAGTGATCATGAGTCCGAGTTAATAAAGAAAGTGGTCGATCAGGTGTTGGATAAAGATGAAGAGTCAAAGTCAGAGTCTAAACCTGAAAATTCAAGTTCATCAGACAGAAGTTCGAGTTCACCAGTCAAAAGGGTTTACAATAAAGATTTTTTTATGTCACAAAATAATTTGAATGACGAAACATTCAAAGTAGCATATACTTTGGATGACTCTGACAAATTATATTCTGATGAAGAATTTCCAATAAGAGGTGTTAAAACTGAAATTATTAACAAGGTTTTCAAATTAACAGAAATTAATATTTCTGAAATAAAAGATGTAAATCTTACTGAAAAACCTAAAAAATACACTTCAAGAGTTCAACAAAGATTGAACAAGAAAAAGGGTTACAGTTCTGGTTCGGGTTATCGAAAGAAACCAAACCATAACAGTAATTTCAAAAAGAAAGGATTAGGCTTTATTCCACCAGAAAATCATAAAAATGAGAAAATTTATAAACCAAAAACTAAATTTGTTTCAGGAGCAAGTTCAGAAGAAGAGAAGGAGAAACCTTTCTGGAAACAGTCAAACAAGGAATTTCTCGCCGAAAAGCAAAAGAATATGTTGAAAGAATCTGAACAGATAGTTGAAAGAAGAACCTGTTTCAAATGTCGAGAGGTTGGGCATATTGCTTGAAATTGCTCAAAGACCACCAACACAAAACAGGGAGTTTCTTCTAAATTGAAAGAGAAATGTGTTGATAAGCAAAAACAACCAATTGAGAAATTTAAGGAGTTTAAAAATTTGACTTTCGAAGTTGGTGAAAGTTCGAAACATTTTTACAAAAGAAGAGCCAATTTAAACAAACAAAAATGGATTGCTAAGAAATCAGAGGTTGTTTCTGGCAATGAATCTGATTCGTCAAAGTCAGAGGAGCCATCTGTTGTGCTAAATGATGAGAATTCCGTTCCAACAATGGATGATGAAAATTTTCCACCATTTTCCAACGGAAACTTGAAATCAAAAGTTGGTAAGATTTAGATTTCAGATCAATTCTTCTCTGATAAGAAAGAATTTGATGCTGAAAAAGCATTTAGTGGTAAAGTGCTACATATTTTTGGTGAGATGGCTGATGGGAAGGTGAAGGGAGTAAAATAGTTTTATGAATCGAAAGTTGTCAAACCAAATGAGGATGGTTCACCCATGATTGATCAGGCATGGGTGAGATTTTTTAAAAAGTAAAATCCTGACTTGCCGGAGCTCCCAAGTTGGTAATCGTGGAGCATGAATCGGCATCTTTCTTGAAAAATGTTTTCTGTGAAAAACCTAAAAGTGATAGTTTTTACAACTGGTTGTAAAGACAATGTGATGAATCCCCATGATGTGTGAAATCAACAAAACTAATTTTCCGAAAAAAATCATTTTGATTAAAACAAACTTAAGTGTTTTGAAATCTTAATGGGAAAATAGTTTGTTGTCAGGGGGAGTTCTGATTGTTTAAGCCAAGTGGATGGAGAATTGAAGCAATTCACATCAGTTTGTCAGTTTATTTGTACAGTTTATTTTCAAATTTTCCCGGAAAATCAAAAATTGAAACATATTTTTGATTTTAGGGGGAGTAAAAAATTTAGAAATTTTGAAAATTTGAAAAATCCAAAAACATCGAAAAATCAAAATGAGTTTTGTTGTGAAAAAGAGGAAATGATAGTACATCAGTAGACAATCACAGTACGCTAAAGAATTGGAAAGTTAATGTGTGATAAACGGTCTCACTGATGATATGCCAGTAGGTTTTTACACATTCAGTAGATTGATTTCGAGATATAAACCTAAATATCAAATACTTACTTATTTCATTGGGAACATCTCTCGGATATATAGGTAACTCCTGAAATCTTGTTTGAAGGGCTTTCTATTTTTGACATACTAGGTCTTTGTGCTTGATGATATCTGGGGTATTATACCGAGACTTCTGATTTTGCGGGAGCAATAGCCTAGTCCTCGTATAATACTTTGCACTGCTTTAATCATAAAGCCCACCCTCAGCATAAAAATGATGAAACATTGAAAAATGCTAATCATGTGTTGTTGGAAAGAAGATCCCCAAGGGGACCCACCTAAAAGTCGAGCCATCATCTCTCTGATTTTGCGGAAGCAATAGCCTGAGCTCTCATGGTCTCGCATTTACCCTTACAGATATAATTAGTGTACATTCACCTGTAAGACTGAATATAGGAGTCTGGATACGGGAGTATATTCTGAGGTGGGACACGCGAATAAGTTAAGTCCATTAAAACACTAATCTCGTATCTCGAATCAATTAAACTTTGTGTGAAAATTTAAGTGGATCAGTATACTGACAATCTAAGTGAATCGTTTAGAACTTAAAGTGTTTAAAGCTCAACGGTACTAGTGATTTGTCATAAACTGATATGATCCTCTTACACAAACTCACAAAAGGATTGTCTGTAAATATTTCGTTACTGCTTTTCATTAGGGTGTTTTAGCATAAAATTTTGAAAAATCAAAAAGATTTTATTTCATCTTATTTTCGACAACTGATGTTGAAAAGCTGATTTTCAAAATTCCGAGTGCTAAACATGATAAACAACAGTGGGTTGGGAGAGTGTGTTTGAAATGAAAAATGATATTAAAGTTTAAGAAATGTTACAAGTGATGTTTTGAAGCTGATTTTAGTGTTAGTTAATCAAGGTCATTAATTTGAACTTGATATAACTATTGTTGATGATTGAATGATTTATACAAGTGGTAGAAAATTGTGAAATTTACTTTTGGGTAGAGATTTATGCAGATCCCTGTGTCTAAACCTGAGCAGAGTTTAAGCCAGGACACGATCTTAGAACGAGTGCTATGTCAGATTGCGATCCCGGAACAACTTAAGGGGGAGTCTGTTAGCAAAGGGGAGTTTGAAGTTTAAAAGAACTAGACTCAGATTCTGGAACAAAGCTCGAGATAAAAGCTGCTGAAGCTGATGAGCTTAAGGAATCAAGAGATCTGATCAAAAGAATTAGAGAGAGAATACAGCCAGATTGAGATTCTGATAAAAGAAGAAAGATTGAAAGGATGCTTACAGAGACAGATACTTTGGAAAGAGCGAGAAGACCGATCAAGACTGAAGACTCAATACACTGAAGACTCATCAACATCCAAGGGGGAGTTTGTCGGTGCATATGTCTGTTAACTTCGTCTTGTATCGAGTCTTGTAGCTAGATTGGATAGATCAGAGCTCGGTAGACTAGAAAATAGGATTTTAGAGTAGATAGACCAGGTCGCACGAACTGGCTGAACCAGTTCGTACGAGCTGACCAGGTCGCACGACCTGGTGAAATGTGGTTCTGCGGACTGGTGTCTCCTATAAATAGGTGAGCTCATGATTTCATTTGTAACATTCTGATTCCGGAGACGAAGTGCTGCCGAAGTGTCGTACGATCTGTAATCACTATCAAATAAATCTAAACGACAGTTAAAGTGATTCTTAGTGTTAAACAAGCTGCAAACATGTCCAAATCATTGAATTCCGCCTCTGGTTTGGATTAGAACTCTTTTGATCGACTCATTAGGTCGAGCCTTCGATCCTACAATAGGCTATCCACTGATAGTTATAGTCAGCCACTGTTTTCATTTTTACCATTGTAAACCACTGATATTGCTCCATCAGTGGTTTCATAACAACTGTCATCCATTATTCATCAGAGGTTGTCACGTGGACAGTACTTAGCCGTCAGATCTTTTGTAACCGCTGCCACATCAGCATTCACTTTTTCCACCTATAAAACCCTGATTAAAACCCCAAACAGGGTTTTTCACAGTCGAATCGAATTCAAAATTCCTTTCTAAAGCAGTTATCACCAAATTCTCTCAACTCAATCATCATCTTCATTCGTTCTTATCCATTTTCAAATCGCCATGGCTCTTCCATTCAAAACCCCACATAACTACCTGTGTACCCTTGCAAAAACAAGTCAAAACACAAATTTTCACTCAGTCATTGATGCACTTTCGTCTTCAAAGTACAAAACTTTGTTGACCTGCAATGAAGCCATCTTCCTGGATACCCAACAAGAATTCTGGAAAAATGCAAAACTTGAAACTAAGGACAAAAAGCCCTTAGCCATTAATTCTTTAATAAAGGGAATTCCAGTTACAATCACACCTCAAACCATTTCAGAGGTATTTGAAATCAATGATATTACAGGTAAAAGCTCTTTCCCAAATTCTGAGTATCAAACTGATTTCCTTGAGAGAGGGTATGAGGAAGAAATGAAAAAGGACACTTTACAAAAAGGTAGTTTTCCACCTGCTATGAGGTTTTTATTCCATACCCTCCTCATGTGTGTGTCTAATAAAACAACAGCTTTCAATGAGATACCATTGAAAATCCAATACCTGGGTTATGCTATCATGTCTGAAGAAACTTTTAACTACTCCTAGGAGATTTTCAATGATATGGTGAAAAATGTTAATAAAAAATCATTTTTATTGTTTCCAAGATTCCTAAGTTTTTACTTATAAAAGAAATTTTCAAAGGATAATGCACATGTGCTTATCCAAGGAAACCCAAGTCAAATGAACAGCCTATCTTCTGAAACATTTACAAGGCTGTCAAAACCTTCAAAAACACAAACAGAGGTTCTTGAGCAGAATTTAGCAGCAACCACTGCTCCTCAGGCTCCTGCTGTTGAGCCCACTGCTCAAGGTGATCACAGCAGCACAACCACTGCTGTGAAACCTACACCTAAAATCACCAAAAGACCCAAAAAGAAAAGTATCCAAAAGCCCCCCAAACCCACCAAAAAGGTAACTCTGGAAGATGAGGTCCCAGAGGTTATACCTGTGACAATACAAAAGTCACAATAACCACTGCTGCTACTTCCTCACAGCAGTTGGAAGAAAGACCTCAACCTAAGCCTAAAACTCCTCCTGCATCCTCTCAAAAGGAACAGGTTGTATCCACAGGGACACCACATTATGATGCTCTGGAGTCACTTGATTCCATCATCCACAGCCCTCCTCCCATGGCAAATTCTCTTTCTACCCCTATCCTCACTACACAACTTCCACCATCAATGATACCTCTATTGGATGCACTTGATATAGCCCAGACATAAATCAGTTCTTCTTAATCACCTATCAATGAGAATATGCCACAACAAGTGACTGAGTCTGGTGTCTCTATCTCTGCTAACCCACCAATAGTTGAGGAGGCTACACTGCAGGAATTACAAGTAATTCCTGTCAGTAGTTCAAGTGGAGCAGCTACTACAAGCGTTGAACCCACTTGTTTACACTTGGACAGTAGTTTCATAAGTCAGACTCCCTTGAAGGCAATTTCTTCTTTTGGAACCATAGTGTCCACTGGTGTGCTTCGTTTATACACTGGTTCACTTAAAATGGTAACCTCTGCTGAAGAAAGAAGTCCCAAGTACCAAGAAAAAGGGGCATCAGTGGATGATTTCTGGGAAACTTTCCCTAAGTCAACCACTAATACAACCACCACTGGTGGGAAATCAGATGATCCCATTAACTTGGGTGATGGTTTAAAATACAGAGAATTGACAGAGAGGGTTGATAAACTTGACACATCTGTTGCAGAAATCAAAACCATGCTGCAACAGTTGTTACAAGCTCAAAAGGCTACACCCACTTCTGCAACATCTGCAACATCTGCAACATCTACTCCATCTTCGGCTGAGCTCTGGAATTTATTTCAACATGTGCTTCATCAACAGAGACAATATGCTGATCAACAACATGAAGTTCAAATTCAAATGATCAGAAATCTGATGGAAGCTAGGTTCAAGGATACACAAGCAGATATCAAGGCAATTAAGGCCTATTTACTACAAACCACTGGCACTGCTCCTCCTTCAATCATCTTTGTTGAAAATCCTCCTGATGATGCCAAAAGGGGGGAGAAAAAGAAGAAGGGATATGAAGATGGTCAATACATTAAACCAGATCCATAGCCTAAACTGGTTGTGGAAATCCCAAGGCCAGATGGTTCCAAAAAGGTTGATGAGACTCAAAATGCATTTGCTGCAGTAAAAGCAAACATGAAAGAGTCAATGGAAATAAAAGGGTCTAAAAGGTTTGCTTAGGAGAAGAAAGCTTTGATGGAAAAGGAAGAGTAGGGTACTTCTGAACCCAAGGAAGAGCAGGAAAGTTCTAAACCTAAAAGAAGACAGCCTACTAGAAAATTAAGGCAACCCAAAACCACACCTTCCATAACCACAAAACATACTCCTCAAACCCCCAAAAGTTCCTCTCATCAAACCTCCAAACCAACAGATGTTAAGACACCTGTTGTATCAACAGTTGTTGATACTTCAGTGGTTTTAACAGATGTTAACCCAACAACTGCCATCACTACTACAATCCACACTCAATCCACTGCCATACCAAAAACAACATCACCACCACAAAAACCACCTGCTGAAAAGCAGAAGACAACAGTTGACACATCAACTGTTGTAATGACAACAGTGGTTGAGACACTAGTTGTTTCAACAACTGTTAGTCAATCACCCATCACCTTAAATATCTCCTCACAAGCCATTGTCCTTTTAGTTCCAACAAATCAAACAAAAACACCTTCTCCCAAAAAGGTGTATACAAGAAATAGAAAATTTCAGGTGCATGATGATGACATACCAACACCTGTTCCCATTTCATCTGCTCCTTACAAAGTCACCAAACCTCAACCCTTCATTCCTCCAAAATTGGCCAACCCAATCAAAGATCCAATAACGCTTCAAGGATATGACCCTGCTGATGTTATACCAGTAGCTGCCAATTATCCACTAGAACTGCATGCAGTAAGGAATAAAATGAGGCAGTTCTACACAGTGGATGATCCTTCAAAAAGGAAATTCCCTTCGCTAGTTGGTTATAGAGATCCATCCAACATGAATGAGTATTTAAAACTCAAAGCCAGGCAAGCTGAATCCAGAGCTAGACTTGAATGCAAAGGGAAAAGTGACAATGAACTCTCAAATCATATGCAGTTCTTGCTTACTAAAGTTAAAACAATTGGAAGACTATGCTAGAGATCTGAGTAAAGAAATGTCAAATTTACCTCCAGAAGTTGGCCTGCAAAAGGATCTGAGAAAAGACATTCTGGCACTAATCATGAGTGAAAAGTTCTACCCTGCCAAAGAAGAACAATTCCAAGATTGGCCACTTGTTGCTCTCAAGACAGAACTCAATAGAATTGAAAGAACAAAAAGAGATCCAAGCATGAAAAGGTCAGCACCAAACTGGAGTAAATATAAAAAGGCTATTGATGATCTTACTTTGGAGTATAAAAGAAAGAAGCAAGAGTTGGTTGATGCAAAGGTTGGAACTGCCAAAGCCATAGCAAAATGGACAAGGCAGTACACTGATGAGGCTTATGAAAGGCTGAGAAAAAGGAGAAAACAGATCCTAGCCTTCCAAAGAAGCCTGATTACAAAACCACTGATAAGTCAAAGCAGCAGGCCCACACTTCTGAACCACTGTTCACATCATCAGATACCTCTGTCATTGTATTAAACCAAAAAAAAAAGGCAAAAGCTGACTGATGCAGAAGAGAAAGAACAAGAAGCTGTGTATTTTAAAGAGGCTATCAAGAGAATGGCACTAGAAGATGATAGCTTAGCAAAGCTTCAAGATATAGCCAACAAAGTTCTGAGCAGGCCTCCATCTCCAAACTCATCTAAAATAAAAACTCTCCCAAGAAACCCATTGGATTCAAAGATACTAAAGTGGAAGTCTGATCAAAAGACCCACGTATTGACTTTGCTCAAATCCAATGGTGAGGTGAAGCACATATCAAGGGAACAAGCACTTGGCCTGGGTGTTGAAGATCTACATGATCTCCTTGAGGTTCCACTGTGTAGGGATGAGGATGATACAAATTCCATGGACTTTGAATTACAATTCAAAGGACAAGTCAGGGAATTATTTATGAGGCAATAAAAATCCAAATTAATGAAGAGTTTTGGCATCATCTGTTCCAGGGGGAGATTGTTGGGATTGAACCCTACCAAAGGAACAGTTGATAAAGCCAAAACTGGATCAGATCAGTGGATTCAGAATAAGCAGTTGTTTGCATCAGTCTTCCTCCTTGAATGTGGCCTAACATCTGATGACTTCTAAGTACTGCCCTTCTCAAACAACTGCTGATCACTAAAGACTGTTGAAGACAAAGCACTGATGCTCAATCTGCTGTCATGGTTCAAGTATTGCTGAAGACACAAAGCACTGCTAGGAGTATAAAAGTGGAATGAGAAGCAGTAGTTTACTTTATATTTTGTATTTCATTTGTAATCAGTAGTTTAGTCTAGCAGTGTTTGTAATAGGCAGTGGTTGTAAGTTGTTAGGAGGTTAGATGTCACTTTCATGGTGACGTCAGCAAAGATGCTTCAGTGGTTTGTTCTGTACTATAAATAGAACAGTACCCTGTACTGTTCTATTAGCTCTCTTCTTCACCAAGTCATTTTGTTCGAACAAATCACTGTGAGCTCAGGCTGAGGGGGAGACTTTGTGCATGCATACAATAGTATTGATTATTGTAACTATATACAATCATTCGATTCTATGTTAAACATGTTTGCTGAAAATTGTTATCTCTTTGATTGTGTTGAAAGTTTATTCATCTAATTCCGCTGCAATTATTCCTAATTCATCTTCATTTAATTAAACAAACACAATCTTATCAAACTCAGATCCTAACATTTTATATATATATATATATATATATATATATATATATATATATATATATAATAGAGATTTTTTATAAAAATTTGGAAAAAAAATTGGCATGTTTTTTAGCTTTTTTTAGTTAGTTTTCTAGTTTTCTCATTTAGATGTAGTTTTCTCATGATCCTCTCCCTATATATATATATATATATATATATATATATATATATAGAGAGAGAGAGAAATGGGATCAGGAGAAAACGCTCAAAAGTGTGAGAACGGTGAGAACGCTTCCTGGCCCAACACGTGTCACGCCGCTTACAAAAGGGCGGAGGGGCTTTTTGTCCTTTCATCTTCTGCTTTTCCAGTTCCGCTTTTCCCAATATTGTTTTAATTTTTGGTTTTTAAGATTTTTGGCGTTAACCAAATTCAATAATTAATGGCGTTTAATGGTTTCATTGTATTAACATTTTGGCGTTTATGGCATTTATTCAAATCGTATGCCATTGGAACCCAGGGGCCCAGGAAATCTATTTGAATGGCGTTTTCTAAGGCGTTTTAAACAAGATGGCCAATTGTTCTATTATTTTTTATAATGTCACACCCCAACCGATGGCGGAAACATCGGGGCGCGGCACTGAGCGAAACAGATTGTCCATGAGTATCCATAACAACTATTAATTACCAGATATTTAAAACATCATGTCCCATACCATAACATATCTAAATAAAACAGTTATTACAAATAACTGTCTCACAAACAAATACTGATCCGACAACTCAGATTTCAAATAAGATAGTTTGTTTGTTTGTTTCTAGACTCTTTCCTAGCCTCGATTTCATCACACAGCAAACAAGGCGTCCTAGCATCTTAAGCACCTGCCACATACGTTAAAGTAAAGGTTAATACACATAGTGTAAAGGTGAGCATACAAGTTTGATAATAGCATAATAGAGTTCGAAATTGTTTACGCATAACCAGCACGTACAACGTGTGATGTGAAGCACGTAAGTTATCGACATGATCCTATCAATACCAATGACTGCGGGTTGATTGCGTAATGCAGTTCGTAACACATATTCACCACTGCGAATCATGTGATTAATAGTCCTTAACAACCCCTGAGTGAACAGGTGCTGAGTCCAAACTATAGTACTATCGTTGCTAAGGCAGGTAGACAGCAATCTATGTGTAAACATAACAAACAAGCATTCATCAAGTCACGTATAACATGCGGTAGCGGTTAGCGTTAAAGTATTGTGTAGTGTGTTCGATGTGATTTTAGAATAAGTAACGTATGTAACACCCAAAAGTGCATAAAGCAAAAATGGTTCGAGTATACTCACAGCGGTACAGTTAATGGATTGAAGGGAACGCTAGAGCGGAATTAGCCTGAACAGTTAACGATAGCATAAGCGAAAGTCGACGCGTAAAACGTGTAGGTGTACCAAGGATCGGATGGCCAGTCGATCGGGTGGCAATCCATTCGGATGGTCATCCGATCGGATGGCCATTCGATTGGATTGTCACCTCGTTTGGTGAGGATGTGTTTGTGTATGATGGTTTGCCTTTTGAAGTTTTCGTTGTAGCATTTTAAAAATAGAGAAGTATCTCTACCTTTCAGGTCGGTCGATCGAACGGTTGTTCGATCGGACAGCAATCCGATTGGCTAGACTTCTCAGTTTGAGAACAAGTTCACAGCAGGAAGGTCATTCGATCGGATGGCTATTCGATCGGGTGGCAATCCGTACGTACTGAACATGTTGAAAATTGTTTAAGAATCTAAGTCCCAAATTTCACACGATCGGACGGTCACTCAATCGGATGGCAATCCGATCGGGTGTTAATCCGTTTCAACGTTCAGATCCTTTGAATATTTTGAAAAATAGTTTAAATATAGAACCAAGTGCAATCTGATCGGATGGCCGATTGATCGGATGGCCGATTGATCGGATGGCAATACGATCGGATGGCAATACGATCGGACGACAATCCATTCCGACGGTCTAATCGTCCTAACACTTGTTTCTGTTTGAAGTGTTGTAGCTTTGAGCGAGACGTTTTGATATCTTGCTTGAACAACAGATCCCTTATCTCGGCCCAAGTGACCCAACCGAACAGGAATCACCCTAGACCGACCGGTTCACGGTTCGAGTTGGTAGTTCATGTTCAAACCCGAATCAATATCTCTCCCGGATAGAATTCAGATCTGGAACTAATGCATCACTAAGAATGAGTAGAAAATCAGAACAAGCTCCGATTCCATCGGGTTTGAGTGCATTGAGTGTAAAAGAGTTAAAAGAAAGTTGGAAAACCATCTTTCAATCCTTTTCACCATGAATATATTCAGATCTATGCAAGATCTTTGTTTATTCATGTGGAAATCGTCCAGATCCAAGTTGTTCTTGGTGGATTGAAGCCAAAACATGAAGTTCATAAGAACACCATGATGACATCATCCTAGAACACCTCAAATACACTGATTTCACGGTTAAAAGTTAAGATTCAAAAGATAGAAAGGTGTAGGAGTGCGTGTAGACCAAGAAAGTACAAGATTTAGGTTGAAAACTTACAAGAATTGAGAGAAATCGAGAGAAAGAGCGGCTGGAGCGAGCTGAGTCGAGTGAGAGCTGTCACATCAAATGATGTGACATATGAGGGGTATTTATAGGGTTTCCTTAAAAGGAAAGTGAGGAAGAGGCTGGTCGATCGGGTGGCAGTTAGATCGGGTGGCAACCCGATCAGGTGGCAACTCGATCGGATGGCAACCCGATCGGATGGCAATCCGATCGGATGGCCACTCGGTCGGTTGGCCACTCGATCCTTGAGTCTAGCGCGATGAGTTTTGTCATTTCGATTCGAGTGTAGAGCTTTTCGATGCGATTCGAGCGAGCGATACGGTAGAATTACCCATTAAATTACTTTTAATCCCAACTACTATATCTAACATACAATCACTATAATTGACTTGCGTTTAGCGTTCTCGATTCGATTGCGACGTGATAGAATTGCGATTGCGATTAACACCTCAACATAAACATAACATGAACAAGTAACACATAAATAGCAAACACACGTAAAATGATATCCAGAACACATAATTCGAGTTGTGAATGCGATAGCGATAAGCGATAAATCGATTAAACATGCGATGCGATTAAACCTCGAGTATTAACAAGTACTCCACATAATGCAACTAACCTGACAACATAAATAGATTATCTACAAGTCAAAGAAGTCAAAACAGGAGTTGAGCAAGGAGTGACAGATCGCAATTAGCAATCTTTTCTTCCTTTGACTTCAATCTTGACTTTGAATTTGACTTTCGAAACACGGGGTGTTACAGCCTCCCCTTCTTAAGGGAATTTCGTCCTGAAATTAGGCCGAAGCCGTAACAAACAACTATGGGTACTTCGCCTTCATGTCGCAAGTGAACTCTGCGCCTCGTTTGCCTTCCCAGCGAACTTTCACAATGGGAATGCGCGAGCGTTGGAGCTGCTTGGTTTGGCGGTCCATGATTTCAATAGGCTCAGTCAGGCACTTTCTGAGGTTCGAAACATGGAAAGTCGGGTGGACGTTGTTAAGTTCCTCCGGTAGTTCGAGTTTGTAAGCCACTTTTCCGATCCTTTCCAGAATCTTAAAGGGTCCAACATATCGAGGCGCGAGCTTGCCTTTCTTGCCGAATCTGACCACACCCTTCCAAGGTGATACCTTTAGGAGTACATGGTCGCCAACGTCAAATTCAAGGGGCTTGCGTCGTCTATCGGCGTAACTTTTCTGATGACTCCGAGCTTTCAGTAGATTGTGTCACACCCCGACCGCATTAAAACAACGAAACCGCGGCGGAAACGTCGGGGAGTGTTGCAACAGAATTATTTTTTCACAACCATGGATACAAAAGTTTTGTTTTATTGATTCATTTGATAATTTACATTGTCTTAAAACCAAACAAACAAGTTTCATATCGTCTATCATTGTTTTTATGTTACTAAGGCCACGTCTAGATCCTAAGTGAACACGCTTCCTAGCAATCAACATCATGCAACACCACCTGAAACATATGTAAAAACAAAGTCAGCAAAGAAATGCTGGCGAGCACATAGGTTTTATGAGAGTATCGGATTCATGGCTCGTTTATATGTTGCAGTACCTTATTAGACTACAAGAGTCAAAAATACAAACCTCGTTTTGAAAAGTGTATTGCAACATAATTAACCAACTCAAATCAAGTTGGTTATAGTTTATAAAATCTCGTAGCCATGATTCTTAACCCCAAAACATTTGTTTTAGTAAAGCAAATTGTAAAACATCTCGTAAAAACTCGTTAATAAAACTCATATGGTTTATATCATTTTGAAAACCTCATTGTGTGACATCGTTTCGAAATCGTTTTCCCAAGTGAACTAAATAATGACACGAAATGTAATATGATAAGAGCACTTATATATAAGATGTACCAGCGGCATATCTACCATGCTTTTATCATGCTACACCTGTCCCATTATCTAATCACTACCCAAAACCAATCGTTTATCCAATTCGTTTAAGTCGTATCAAATCGTTTAACTCGTCCCAAAATCGTTTAACTCGTTTTAATTGTGAAACTACTTATGGTCATCTCGCTAATAACATTCAAACCATCGTGACTTGACTATCTCGAAACTCGCTTTAACAAACCACCAAAGTGTAAGTTAACAATCATTAGATTCGGTCGTTACCTACATAACCCCCACACATAACCATGTGTGTAGTCTGATAACGGGATTTGTCAGATCATATGGTACCATAACCTAAAACTGGTCGGCTTGATCAATGTTAATAATTGTCATTCGTTATGTAACTACAACCAACAAGTTTATCCACTTTATCGAAATCGTTATTAATTTGATATAAACCATCTTAATCGTTTTTGAAACCATCGTTTAAACCTCAAAATCGTTTAATACATATGAATCACCCCAAAACAATTGAAAACAGTAAAATAGGGGAACTATGTACTCACATCAAAGTGCAAAGTATCCTCAATCTAAAGAACTCAACAAGCTCAATCAAACCAAGGAAACTCAAGCAGCACCTAATAATCGAATCTCTAGTAAATAAATCGACACCTAAATCGGAAGATCGGACAGAATGAGGTCTTGTAAACCAAATAAGTATTGGAACTCATATGATATGGTTTAACAAAGCCTACATTCTAAATCGGAACATATCCTAAGTGCTTTTGACCCGTTATGACCCATTAAGGTAGCTTACGCTACTTTAATGCGTCGTTCACGCAAACGCGCGTTCGAGACGTCTAACTAGTCCTATGATAAGTATTATATGCCCTAACATGTTTAACTATGTTGCATAATCAGTTAAGTGACAAAATTTTAGGTTACATATGCTTAAAATCCAATTATGCATGAAAAGGGCATTTTGGTCATTTTCCTAAGGCATATAAACTACCTATCATACAACTACTTAAACTAGGTGACCATAAGGTATAACCTCGGAAGGTTATTCCCTATGCAACTATGGTCACTAATCATGCTTGATCGGATCCTAATGATCGACCAAACGGGTCGAGTTCGAAAGTCTAAGCGGTGGTTTAGACCGCTTGACTTACGACTCTAAACAAGCACTAAACTAAATGTGACGAGCTAAACATGTTGGAACATGTTTAACTAAGTTAGAAAACAGGTTTTGATATTAAAACAAAGTGTTTTGATACCCCAGAGTAGTTTGGTTGCAAAATACGCTTAAATGCGCATTTTGACCGAAACTACGACTCGTCACTACGCCTAGTCAACGTGGTAATTAGTAGGTATAGTCACTAGGGACTATAACCATCGTGATTACGCTCACATTGCAAAGTTCAAACGAACTTTGTGTTGACCAACTCGTGGTCAAATCAGAAAGTCAAACACTGTTTGACTTTCATGCTCGAAAAGCGATAAAAGAACGAAAGAAGCTTACAAAGGGTCCTTGCTAGGGAGAACTTGATCTTAAAATCTCAGGTATGAAGTATTATAACTTCAACTTAGAGAAATCAGATCAAGGGTGCAGAAAATGGAGTGAAGGCATGGCTTTATATAGTTTTCACAAAACCGTTAGGATCATTTCTTGCTAAGGAGGGAACGATCTAAGCCATACATGTGGGCTAGTGGTTTTAGAATACAAGGGGTACACAAATATCAGTCCATAGAGTGCAAAACCAGGGATTAAAACCATTAGAATAGGTGGTATTGGCCAGTTTCAATGTTTCTGCAATTCTGCTATACTGGAGTAAGCTTACGGACCGTAAGGTCCTAAGCATACGGTCCGTAAGGACCTTGTAGACCAGCAACTTTCAAAAATGACAGATTTAGTCCCTGAAGCCCTAAACTTGGTTTTCGATGCATTTTTGACACGTTTAAGCCCCGTTAACCCCATTTCAAAGCTCTAAAATGAAGTTAAAGTCTAGGGAACTTAAAATATGCTCAAATACATCTTGGATGTCGGCTCGTTTGGTCGTACGATTACGTTGTTCGGTTAATTACGACGGAAGTCGTAACGAACGCAAAAACGATCCAAATTACGCAACGAATGAAATTTTATCATGCCAATCACTAAAATAAATTATTTTAATGATTACATAAATTTTTGGATGTCCGAATGTATTCAGAACATAAGATATGCGCGAAAATGCAAACTTATGCACTTTTTGAGGCTTTTAGTCCCTATTGATCAAATAAGTTTATTTTAGCATACCGAACCCCTCAAAGCCTATTTCTAAGCTATGTAAAGAATATTTAGGGTATGTTTAAATTATGATCAAGTTCCAGAATGTTCGTTACTATACAAATCGGCATAGTTTCGCAGTTTGCCACAAATAGTCCCTGCGATCGAACAAACTTGATTTTGACACACCAAACCATCCAAAACTTATTTCTAAGTTATGTGAAGGTTATTTAAGGTATGTTAAGCCTATGTCACTATTCCAGAGTGTTTTTTGCGTTAAACTGACTGCGTTTACGCATCAGTTTGTGTATAACCTTCCAGAAAGCGATTTAAAGCTTGAAATCGGAATCGAATCAAATCGAAAAATCATCAAACACAAATATACACATATTAACACCAAAGCACATATAATAACACTGAAACACATTGTTTTATTAATAATTAACATTGTTTTATATTGTACATCGATTACAGAGCACAGTTGTCACGGTCTCCCCTACTTTAGGAAATTTCGTCCCGAAATTTTAACTAGAGGAAACTTGTGAGAACAATTGCGGATATTTCGCCTTCATTTGGTCCTCACATTCCCAAGTAAACTCTGGGCCACGTTTGGATTCCCAGCAAACCTTGACCAATCGAATCCGTTTGTTCTTCAACTGTTTGACTGCACGGTCCACTATCTCCACAGGTTTTCACAAATTGGACACATGGAAGGTCGGATGAATATTTCCAAGCTCTGGAGGTAGCTCTAGTTTATAGGTAACCTTTCCAACTCTTTCAACAATCTTAAATGGTCCAACATATCATGGTGCAAGTTTTCCTTTCTTTCCAAATCTCACCACTCCCTTCCAAGGTGACACCTTGAGTAGGACATGGTCTCCGACTTGAAATTCCAAAGGCTTACGTCGTACATCCGCATAACTCTTTTGACGGCTTCTAGCTGTCACAAGATTATCGCAAATTTTCTTGATTTTGTCTGTCGTTTCCAGAATGAGCTCAGGTCCAGTAAGCTGAGCTTCACCGATCTCATTCCAACAGACAGGTGAACGACATTTTCGACCGTAAAGAGCTTCGAACGGTGCCATATTGACGCTAGCATGATAACTATTGTTGTAAGAGAAGTCAATCAATGGAAGATGAGAATCCCAATTACCACCAAAGTCTATCACACATGCTTTAAGCATATCCTCCAAAGTTTGAATCGTCCTCTCAGATTGTCCATCTGTTTGGGTGATAAGAAGTGCTTAGATTTAGTTGGGTTCCCATAGCAGATTGCATGGTCTTCCAAAAATGAGATGAAAATCGAGCATCACGATCAAATATGATATCCAAAGGGACACCATGTCGAGATACAATCTCATCAACATAAATCTTTGCAAGTTTATCAGCAGATAGATCCTCGCGAATCGGAATAAAATGAGCTGACTTCGTTAATCGATCGATGACAACCCAAATAGCATCATGACCTTTAGATGTACGCAGTAATTTAGTGATGAGATCCATCGCAATGTTCTCCCACTTCCAAACCGGTATCTCTGGTTGTACAAGCAAACCAGATGGTCGTTGAAGTTCAGCCTTGACTTTGAGACAAGTTAGGCATTTTGACACATACAAGGCAATATCCTTCTTCATACCAGGCCACCAATACTGAGTACGAAGATCCTTGTACATTTTATCAGCACCAGGATGGATAGAACATCGAGACTTGTGAGATTCGTCCATCACTAAAGTGAGAAGATCGTCTTGTTTCGGAATCCACAAACGATCCTTGAAATAGGGTAAACAATCGCCTTTCGCTTTGAGTTTAAGCTCAAGTTGACGTGGTAATTCCTTACCTATCAAATTTTGTGAAACACAAAATTGTTGAGCTTGATGGACACGAGTTTGAAGATCAGATAGAGATTGAATAGAATGAAGCTTGACTCGCTCCTTTCGACTAAGCGCATCGGCTAAGACATTCGCTTTACCAGGATGGTAGCGAATCTCGCAATCGTAATCACTCAAGAGCTCAACCCAACGTCGTTGCCTCATGTTCAGCTCCTTCTGATTGAGAATATGCTAGAGACTTTAGTGGTCTGTGAAAACCACATACTTTGTTCCATAAAGGTAGTGTCTCCAGATTTTAAGAGCAAAAACTACAGCACCTAACTCAAGTTCATGAGTGGTGTAGTTCTTCTCGTGAACTTTCAACTGTCTTGACGCATAAGCTATGACCTTACCTCGTTGCATGAGAACGCAACCAAGGCCTAGATTCGATGCGTCACTGTTGGTGCATTACGTCTGTCGACTTCGTCTTATATCGAGTCTTGTACTAGAATTGTTAGATCAGGGCACGTAGTACGAGAAATATAGGTTTTGTGTGTGGATGGTTAATTTCGCACGAAATAGCAAGTCTTGCTATTTCGCTTGAAATGAACAATCGTAATTTCGCACGAAATTACATTTGCTTATTCCGTGCGAAATTACCAAGCCTATAAATAGGGAAGCTGTCATTTCATTTGTAAGGTTCATGTTTCCGGTATCGAAGTACTGCCGACGTGTCTACTGATCTGTAAACGTGTTAAATCAATAAAACAAGACATTTAGAAGTATTTCAAGCTGTTTACAAAGTCTAATCAATGAATTCCGCCTCTGATTAGACCGAGAACTCTTCTGATAGACTCGTTTGGGTCATAGATCGATCCTACATGTGGTATCAGAGCTCAGGAGGAAGAGTTCTTACCAATTCAGCTTAAAAATCTGATTTCTACACATTCTTTTTCAAATTTAACAAGATTTTACGGTCAAAATGACTTGAATTTAACATATAATAAGCGAAACAGTGTTTTAATGAATCCTTGAAAGAATTGGACATTAATTCGATCTAAAATTGGTAAAATTCGTAATTTCATTTGAAAATCAGATCGAACATGATGACGTCAGCAATATTTCGCGTGGAATAGCATCTTGATTTCGCACGAAATTACTTCTTGTGATTAATTTCGTTTAAATTGTTGTTAATTTCGTACGAAATCAGATTTCGTTTGAGGCATTTCATACGAAATTAGTATTTCGTTCCAAAGGTGCTATTTCGTTTGAAACCGGTATTTCGTGTGAAGAGCTGATTTCGTTTGAAAAGGCTATTTCACACCAAGTTGTTATTCCGCACCAAACTAATTTCGTATCAGTGTGTTATTTCGTTTGAATTCATATTTCGTGTGAAAAGTTCTGATTTCGTTTGTGTTGTTATTTCATTTGAAGATCTTTTGCAGATTACTGAATCATGGAAGAGGAATTCTACAATGCGTTTGCTACACCAGTTGCTCCTGTTACAGCTGCTGAAACTCTTTACAGTGAGAATGAGACGGGAACTTATCAAAAACCGCCGAAGCTTATGTACATTGAAGATTTTAGAGGATGGCAAAATCGATTTGAGAACTAGGTACAAGCTTATAAGTTTGATGCATGGTGTTCATTAGAGAAAGATTACGAGAAACCGAAAAATGAACGTGGGCTTGAAAAGGCTTTTTGTGACTTTTCAGAGATTGAAAAATTGAAGTATACAAGTGAAAAGATGATGATTAGTATTCTTCAACAAGCAGTTAAAGAAGATATCTTTGTTTTACTCCAACATGAGGGTACTGCTAGATCAATTTGGACTGCATTAATTCAAAAGTTTAAAGGAAGTGCAGATATGATCAAGAACAAAAAGGCTTTACAGAAGAAATCATTTGATATGTTTGTAGCCTTAGAAGGTGAAACAACAAAAAAGACCATTGATAGATATTGTCATTTGGTTTTGGAAATGGGAAGATTGGAAATAAAGAAAGACGACGATGAATGGGTTGATAAACTAGCCGATGCATTACCACAACAGAAATGGGGAACTTATTTGTTGATCCTAAAACACATGAGAAAATCTGAAAATATGAATCTGGCACAGTTTATTCAGAAGATTGAAGAGCATGAGTTGGATATCCAGAAAACTGCTATCATGTCTAATCCAAATGCTCAACAAGATGTGAGTTTATACTACAGAGGAAACAAATTTGAAGTTACTCCAAGCCCAAAGATTCAAACTGGTTTCAGTGCTGATAGTTCTTCTGGAACAAATGGAAGTACTATGACTCAAAGTGATGGATCTTCGTCTTCATATTCAAGCTTTGATCCAAATTTTACAACACCAAGTCCTCAACAAAAGAATTCTACAAATCTGCAGTGCAATGTTACCTTGAACATTCAAAATGGTCAAAATCTTTCTCCGGAAATAGCTAAGCAACACATGGCATCACTCGTTGCTATGTTGGAATCATATGAAAGTTTGATTGCTGGCAGAATTGGAAATCCGATGCTTACCAAAGAGGATTATGACCAAATTGATGCGGAGGAACTTGAGTTGATGGACATCAAGTGGTGTCTAGCCAGTGCAGTTAGAAGAGCAGAAAAATTTACACAAGTCACCGGAAGAGATGATTTTCAAGAAATGAGTGCATCTCCGATAGGGTTTGACAAATCAAAGGTCACTTGTTTTCGTTGCAAAGAAAAAGGTCATTTTAAGCGTGAGTGCAAAAACAAAGAAGCAAATGGAAGACAAGATCAGTCTGGAAAAAACAATTATTATCAAAAATCAATTTTCATCAGATTGCTCAACAACCACAAACTGCACATGCACGTACTATTGAAGAGAAAAGAGCTTGTTATGGTATAATTGATCAAGATGATGAAAAGGTTGCAGAGGGATTTAGCTGGGATAAATACATTCCACCGGGTTCAGGACTTGTTGCTAGAATCTTGGAAGAACAAGAAGTCAAAAGAACGAAGATCTTTAGATCATCAGAAAGTGAGGATGATACTGATGACGAGGAAGAGTACATTAATAATGCAAGAAAAAGTTTAGACTCATTTAGTTTTAATTTGTTTTTTGCAGATAAAATTGAAGTATTGAAAGAAAAAAGAGCTGCTCGTCTGAAGAAAGAATTAGAGATAAAAAGAATTGCTGAAGAAAATGAAAAACTAGAAGCTAAGAAAGCTGGAGTTGAAGAAAGTTCAACAAAGAAAGTTGAAGAAGAAGGAAGTGAGGTAAAAGTAGAATTTGATGAAGAAACAGATGTGATTGAAGAGGTAGTTGAGAAAGTAGTGGAAAAAATTATTGAAGTTGAGAAGATTGTCGAGGTTGAAAAGATAGTTGAGGTCATTAAACCTTGTCAGAAATGCTTAGAATCTTGCAAAGATTGTGAAGAAAAAGATAAGAAGATTAGTGAACTGGAAGAGATGAAAGAGAATTTGTTGTCTGATGTGAAGTATGTAAAAGAATCATATGATGTGCTGAACAGAACAGTAAATGGTCTGAAAAAGATAAATTCAGAAATTGAGGTTGCTATGACAAAGATGAGTTCTACATTAATGTCAAAGCAGAAGATCATAAATGAGTATATTGAAGACTGTGCAAAATTGAAGTAGGATTTGGAACTCTAAAAGATAGAAAGTGAAAGAATCAAACGTTTGTTGTTGAGTTATACAACTTGTGATTATTTGATTGATCGAGTTTATCCTACTGTTGCAGGTCTTGAAGCTTTTCAAGAACAAAAGAAAGAAGAAACGGATGCTGGTAAGAAACAAAGTGCTAAGTATAATAAGTGTCCGCCCCCGATCTTTGAAAGTTATTCTCCCAGAAATCCAAATAAGGAACAATTAAAAAATGCGATCAACATAAAGTTAAAGTCTGAAATCATTGATGAGTTACCAGACAATATTGATGTCACATTCACAGCGTCTGACACTGATCATGAGTCCGAGTTGTTAAAGAAAGTGGTCGATCAGGTGTTGGATATGGATGAAGAGTCAAAGTCGGAGTCTAAATCTGAAAGTTCGAGTTCGTCAGAAAAGAGTCCGAGTTCACCGGTCAAGCGGGTTTATAATAAAGAATTCCTGTTATCCAAATCTAATTTGAATGATGGACCAATCAAAGTGGCATATACTTTGAATGATTCAGACAAATTATATTCTGATGAGGAATTTCCAATAAGAAGTGTCAAATCTGAAATGATCAAACAGGTTTTCAAATTAACAGAAATTAATATTTCTAAACTAAAAGATTTAAATCTTCATGAACAACCTAAAAAGTACACTTCAAGAGTTCAACAGAGATTGAACAAGAAAAAAGGTTACAGTTCTGGTTCAGGTTATCGAAAGAAACCAAACCATAACGGTAATTTCAAAAAGAAAGGTCTTGGTTTTAGTTCTTCAGAAAATTATAAAAATGAGAAAAATTATAAACCAAAAACAAAATTTGTTGCAGGAGGAAGTTCTGAAGAAGAGTAGAAGAAACCATTCTGGAGACAGTCAAACCAAGAGTTTCTTGCTGAAAGGAAGAAGAATATGAAGGAGTTTGTTCCAAGAGTTGACAGAAGAAAATGTTTCAAATGTCACCAAATTGGACATATTGCTTGGAACTGTCAACAATACAACAACACACAACAGGGAGTTTCTTTTAACTCAAAATTGGAAGAAATACATGTTAATGGAAAGAAACAACCAATCGAGAAATCTAAAGTGTTTGAAAATTCAACTTTTGAAACTGGTGATGTTTCAAAACATTTTTACAAAAGAAAAGTTGATTTGAACAAACAAAAATGGGTTGTAAAATCTGAGAATAGTTCTGACAATGAATCTGATTCCATAAAATCAGAGGAGTCATCTGTTGAGAAAAAGAATGAGAATTCTTTTCCTGAGTTGAACGTTGAAAATTTTCCACCATTGCGGGCAGAAAATCTGAAATCAAAAGGTAGGTTTGAGATTTCAGGACAATTCTTCTCTGGTAAAGAAGAATTTGATGCTGAAAAAGCTTTCAATGGGAAAGTCAAACATATATTTGGGAAGATTGGAAAGTAAAGGATGCAAAAGAATTTTACAAATCAAAATGTTGGTGGGATAGATGTGTACCAAAATCACCCAAGGCTGGTCAGGCTTGGGTGACTGCATTTTCAAACTAAAAATTCTGACTTGCCAGAGCTCCCAGGTTGGTAAGAGTGGAGCAGGTATCGTCATCATTCTGGAAAGTGTTTGTTTGGTAAACCTACAAGTGGTAGTTTTCTTGAAATTGTTATATTTTGTTTTTATAAGTGGTTTTGGTTGGTAAGTGAACCTACATGTGGTTGAAGAAGGTTTTCACTTACAAATAGTTTATCAAGGTCATTAAGTTGAACTTGATTTAACTTTCATACAAAATGTTTGGAAAACAAGGTGATGAATTGATCCCCTAACCTACAAGTGGTTTGTAAAATCAACAAAACTAATTTTCTGGAAAAACCATTTGATTAAAACAAACTTAAGTGTTTTAAAATCATAATAGGAAAATAGTTTGTTGTGAGGGGGAGTTCTGATTGTTTATGCCAAGTGGATGGCGATTTGAAGGGATTCGATATCAGTTGTCACTTTACCTGTACAGTTTGTTTTCAAATTTCTTTTAATGATTTTGAATTTTAGGGGGAGTAAGAATTTTCAGAAAATCCTAAAACATTTAAAAATTTTTGAAAAAGGCAAAAACATGATAAGATGAAAAAATGAGTTTTGTTGTAAAAAGAGGAAATGATAGTACATCAGTGGACTATCACAGCATGCTAAAGAATTGGAAAGTTAATAGGTGATAAACGGTCTCACTGATAATGTGCCAGTAGGTTTTTGCACATTTAGTAAATTGTGTCGAGATATAAACCTAAATTTCAAACATGCTTATATCGTGGAGAACATCTCTCGGATATATGGGTAACCCCCGAAATCTTGTTTGAAAGGTCCCTCTTTCTGAGATACTAGGTCTTTATACTCAGTGATATCTGGGGTATTATCCCGGGACTTCTGATTTTGCGGAAGCAATGGCCTAGTCCCCGTATAATACTTTTCGCTTGCTTGAAATATAGCACACCCCTCAGCATAAAAAATGATGAAACATTGAAAAATGCTAATCATGTGCTGTTGAAGAAAAGATTCTCTAAAGGGAACACACCAAAAGTCGAAGCCGTCATCTCTCTGATTTTGCGGAAGCAATAGCCTGAGCTCTCACGGCCCTCGCATTTAACCCTTTACAGATATCATCTAGGTATACTCACCTGTAAGACTGAATATTGGGATCTGGATATGGGAGTATATTCTGAGGTGGGACACGCGAATAAGTTTAAGTCCTTAAAACATTAATATCGTATCTCGAAACAGTTGAACTTTGTGTGAAAATTTAAGTGGATCTGTATACTTACAATCTAAATGAATCGTTTAGAACTTAAAATGGTTAAAGCTTAACGGTGTTGGTGATTTGTCTCATAAACTGATATGATCCTCTTACACAAGCTCACAAAAATATTGTTTGTATATATTTCTTTTCTGCATTTTATTATTTCAAAAATCCAAAAAGATTTTCGAAGTGTTTTAGCATTAAATTTTGAAAATTCAAAAAGATTTTAGACAACTGATGTTGAAAAGCTGATTTTCAAAATTCTGAGTGCTAAACATGATGAACAGGTTTGGGAAGAGTTTGTTAGAAAATGATGTTTTTCTTACATGTGGTCATCAGAAATTAAAATGGTTATATCAATAATTGACGGTTTGATCTGAATTCATCAAGTGGTAAATAGAGTATAAATTTGTCAAATTTTAAATTTGTGAAATTTATTGTGTGATTAGAAATGTGTGCAGGATAATCGTGTTTATACCTGAGCAGAGTGTGAGCCAGGTCACGATTCTAGAACTTGTGAAAGCCAGACTACGATCCCAAGCATTTTTTAAGGGGGAGTCTGTAAATGAAAGAGCCATAGTTTGATTCTGAATCTGATCAAGAGATCTGATAAAGAGAATTAGAGTGAGGAAAGAGCCAGATGGAGATTCTGAAGTCGGAAAGAAGAGAAGATAGAGGATGCTTACTCTGTCAGATATTTTGAAAGAGCCTGAAGACTGATCAAGGCTGAAGATTGTGAAGACTCGACACTGAAGACTCGTCAACATCCGAGGGGGAGTCTGTTGGTGCATTACATCTGTCGACTTCGTCTTGTATCGAGTCTTGTACTAGAATTGTTAGATCAGGGCACGTAGTACGAGAAATATAGGTTTTGTGTGTGGATGGTTAATTTCGCACGAAATAGCAAGTCTTCCTATTTCGCTTGAAATGAACAATCGTAATTTCGCACGAAATTACATTTGCTTATTCCGTGCGAAATTACCAAGCCTATAAATAGGGAAGCTGTCATTTCATTTGTAAGGTTCATGTTTCCGGTACCGAAGTGCTGCCGACGTGTCTACTGATCTGTAAACGTGTTAAATTAATAAAACAAGACATTTAGAAGTATTTCAAGTTGTTTACAAAGTCTAATCAATGAATTCCGCCTCTGATTAGACCGAGAACTCTTCTGATAGACTCGTTTGGGTCACAGATAGATCCTACAGTCACAATAGACAACGAAATCATCGTTTCCATCAGGCAAAGATAGAACAGGAGCATCACATAGCTTCCGTTTCAGCATTTGGAACGCTTCTTCTTGCTTAGGTCCCCACTTAAAAGGCTTATTCTTCTGAGTCAAAGTAGTGAGTGGAACCGCGATCTTCGAGAAATTCGAAATAAACCGTCAATAATATCCAGCGAGACCAAGGAAAGAACGAATCTCTGTAGGTGTCCTTGGTGTATTCCAATCCTTAATTGCAGCAATCTTGGATGGACCCACATGAATACCCTGCTCGTTGACTATATGACCCAAGAATTGAACTTCTTTAAGCCAGAATTCACACTCGGAGAATTTAGCAAAAAGTTGTTCCTTCTTCAGGAGTTCCAATGTCAAACAAAGGTGTTGCTCGTGTTTGGCTCGAGACTTCAAATAAACAAGAATATCATCGATGAACACAATGATGAACTTGTCTAAATAAGGTTTACAGACCCTATTCATTAAGTCCATGAAGATGGCTGAGCATTCGTCAAACCAAAAGGCATGACTGTGAACTCATAGTGCCCATATCTCGTGCGGAATGCAGTTTTGGGAATATCTTCTTCGAGAACACGAAGTTGATGATACCCAGAACGTAAATCGATCTTGGAAAAACAGGTATCACCTTGCAGCTGATCAAAGAGATCATCAATTCAAGGTAGGGGATATTGATTCTTGATGGTAAGCTTATTAAGCTCACGATAATCGATACCCATTCGAAAAGATCCATCTTTCTTTTTCACAAAGGGGACAGGAGCGCCCCAAGGTGAAAAGCTCGGACGGATAAATACTTTATCAGATAACTCTTGAAGCTGTTTCGATAATTCTTGCATCTCCGATGGTGCAAGTCGATAAGGTGCTTTCGCAATCGGGTTGGCATTAAGATCAATATGGAACTCGATGTGACAACCCTCACTAAACCAGGTATCCGTACGACTTAATTAATAATTAATTACTGCTTAATTACTGTGCTTGCTTGAACTTGTGAATAAACTGCTACTTGAATACTAATACATGTACTTACTTGCATCATACTTTACTTACCGTCACTACATTATTTACATGCTGAACCTTAGTGACAAACATGATGCACAAAAGCACAGTAGCACTATAAACGGATAACCTATTGAACATGCTGATAAAGCCAGCATCAGGCAGACACTGCCTCTAAGGCCTGTATGAGCCAATAATATTTTGCTACACTAGTGGTGAGTGTAGGGATACAAGGGTGGTAGAACTGCGTCTCTAGGAATAAGTTACAATGACGGAATGTGCCTAAAACGTGCTCTAAGCACAAAATTCAGCACTTTACATAAACAATTCAGCATTTAGCTACCTAATAAAGTGCCAAAACATGAGAAAAATATTGCTAGACACTTTCCAAAGTGTCAGAAATAAGTTGTGTCACTAAAAAGGGTATTAACGACACTTTGAAGCTTTGTTAAGCGCTTTAACGGATTACTATCCAACCGAACAACCGGACTTTATCCGGAACTTGAAAATATTGTTATTTTCATTATTTATCTTTTTCTGAGCCAGTTAGGGTCCCTGAATACCCTAACCCACACCATAACGCATGACACACCACTAACCGGGTTAAGCACTTAACTAACTTACTTAACCTAACTAATTTACCTAACTACTAGTTGGAAATGGACTAGACCCCCCCCCCCCCCCTTACGATTTCGGTCACCATGGGGTGACACCTTTTGTACCTTTGTGATTATTATAATCACCATTGTCTAATATCTAGAATACATAAGGACCTTCGGTTAATGACCAAGCTAATTATCTATAAGATCAACCTAAGGCACAACATAACTTTCATCACTCATCACAACACTCTCACACTCCTCTCTTGCCCTCTAAGGCTTCGGCCGAGATCCCCTTGCCCATCCATCATATTTTTCGAGTTCCATCTTCACATTACAAGATCATACAAGCTTCAAGGATCACGTATTAGGAAGATTGGTGCAAACGGAAGGCAAAGGACCTCTTTCTCTAGCTTTTATCCACCTCATTTGCGCGTAGATTCTTCCCTAGCCTCGAGCTAGTGGTATGATGTTTAAATCCCTATCTTGAACTATTCTAAAGTGGTTAATACGATTTGTAACGGTTAAAACTCGAAATCTTACAAGATGATACTTTAAAGTCTACTAAAAATGCTATAAGTGTTGGATAAAAGCTCATATGTTGTGTAAATGTTGTAGTAATTGAAATTTGTGATTATTTAGACCCGATCTATGTTGTGGTAGCTCGGATCATCACTTAACCCGGTTTGGTCATAATCACGAATCATGACATAAGGTTGTTTTGAATAGAACAAGGGTTAAAGGGTGAAACTCTACCACACGCGAACCATGAACTTGTGTAAAAATGTTTTACTTGTGGAATAGTGTTTAAAACTAGCAGATCTATGTATCTGCAAGTGGTATTTTCAAAGGACCAAGCGTTAAAGAAATCATGCTTTCTAAAAATGGATCTTACACTAACAAGAATGGTTTCTAGAACACACAAGTGTGTAAACACTTGTGTAACACAAAGTCTCGACAAAATAACTATTTTTGTAAAAGTTGACGAGAAGTTGTAAAGACGGAACTTCCATAAAAACGAGGTTTTTACAAAATCGGATTGTTTTATATAAAGATCCACTAAAAGCAATGAGATTTACTTCACAGTTTGGATAAACCACAAGTTCATGAAATTATGCGATTTATATACATATTTTGACTAGTTTGTGATTTGAACATTGTTTTGGTTGAATAAGAAGATTGTTGGTTTGATTTATAAAAGAAAATGATACGCTTGAAAGCGTGGCCACCTCCAGTTACAGAGGAAACTCTGGCGAAATTTTTCCAAAAGCCTAACACTTAGAAATATTTTCACTATAAGTGTTAGAAATACATTTTGACTTGCTTTCAAAATATAAGTTTCGCCACAACTATATTTACAAAACATCGGAGGTGGGATTTTCACAAAATAAAACGTGATACATATATATATTTAGTATATATTCTTCTTTCACAACATCACTTGTATAAGTGTTTATGATTATTTTGTGAACTACGTAAATATTATTTTTAGAATAAAAATAATATTACTAAGTATTATTTTGGGAAAATCACATGTATTAAGATATAATATTTTTGGGAAGAATACTTATATTTTGAAGTTGGAAATAAAATATATTAAGTGAGACTTAATAGTGAAATCCGAATGTTACGAACACACATGTATTAAATCCCCCATCCTTGGGAAGGAAAAATAACTACCAAGTATATACAGAATGTAAACACGAAATAGTTGCCTAACTATTTCCCAAAAAAAACTTAAACCATAAAGCTAAGGCACGGCCATCCGTCTAATAGAGTTAGCACGTGTAGGTCGTCATACAGCTGATCGATTTGGAGGCATACTTGGTAGAGACGCACCACTGTGAGTTCATGTCCCCCCTTTCTCTTAACTGTTTTCAGTTTTCTAAACTACGGGGGTGAAATACATGTTACTTTGATTACAAGTACTTTATACATGGTATGGTTAGCGTAAGGAGGTTTACTACTTAGATCATGTGAGTGGGTAGGCGTGAACTGGAGACCATTAATCCTCATTGTAGGAACCGAGGGACATAAGAGGTAGATCTATCTGGGTGTAGCGAGCCCAACCCCTGAGCCCGCATAATGGACCAGGTGGTGACTTTGTACCCATCGCCAAATACACTAGGTTTGAGTCTTCCTACTTGCACTTCACACATATCATTGGCTTTGCAACCCAATGGTGATCTCTTTTTCCTTAGTTGCTACATACCAGGAATTTTTATACGAACAGACATCTTTACAAAGGTTTTACTTACTCACTTACACATGAACTCGCTCAACATTATTGTTGATTTTTCAACTTACATGTATTTCAGGAAATTAACAGATCTGGCGCGGTATGGCACGTTTTCCCGCTGCACTAGTTACGAGGTCATCCGGGTTTAGGGAATGTGGCTCTTTCCTGGACAAGTCACAGCCCTTAAACTATGCTTATGTTATGTTGTTAAACAATGTTTATGTCGTTAGGATGTCTTTCCGTCAAGACAATGTTATTGTATTTGGTTTTAAAACTTAATCGAATGGATGATCTTGCATGATTTTATTTCATATAGCTTTGTTATGGTTAAGCTATGGTATTAAGAAGTCATACCAAAATAACCACTCTTCCGCAAAGCCAGGGTGTGACAGCATTCCATCTTTCAAGTGAGCGGTTGTACGCCGGAACAACAAGTCCTATACGTTTCTGAGCTGTTTCTAGATGAAGCCCGATTATGGTGGAATCTTCAGACCCATTTAAAGGGTGCTACTGCAGCATATGCATTAACCTGGGGTGAATTGAAAGGAATGATGCATAAGAAGTATTGCCCCCAAACGGAAACCCAGAAGTGGGAAGATGAACTTCGGAGCCTGATGATGGAAGGTCCGAAGGTGTTGGAGTACGTGCAAAGACTTCATGATTCGTCACGAGTTGTTCCGTACCTGGTGAAACCAGAATTAAAGAAATTGGAACAATTCATTTGGGAACTGGCGCCTCAAGTCTTGAGTTTGATGACAACATCAACGCCACCAACAACTGAGGCTGCAAGTAAGATGGGTCTGGCACTCGTTACGGAAGCAATTAGACTAGAAAAACTTGCAAACCCTGACAAGGAGACTCAGGTAGAGTCGTCCGGAAAGAACAAAAGGAAGCTCACCGAAGATACCCGAACGAATAATGATGAACAAAGATCTATTCGAGGTTGTTTTGACTGCGGGGACAAAGGGCATTTCAAGAAAGATTGCCCTAACAACAAACAGGCCAATGATAAGATTTACTTAGAAACTAAACCAAGACGTGCTAGGTGCAAGTATCACCACGATTGTGGATGTCGGAAGCCTAGGTACAGGAGGAAAGGACACAATAAGGATGGTTGTGGGATGAAGGGTCCCAGACAAGGAGAAAACAGTAACAACGCTCAAGGTGGAAATGGGAGGTATCCAGGATGCTTCCATTGTGGGGATGTTGGACATCTTAAGAGGGAATGCCCGAAGTTGAAACAAGACCGTGAAAAGACATACAACATCGGAGCTTGTGTAGCATGCCAGGATCCAGGCGTGCCTACTGGTACGTTCTCTATCAACCAAAACTTTTGCATCTATTTTGTTTGATACTGGTGCCAATTATAGCTTCGTATCGTTAGAATTTAAGAATATGCTTGGTTTAGCCGCTAATAAGTTAGATATTCCGTACTCCATCGAATTGGCTAATGGGAAGTTAGTAGAAGCCAACGAAGTAATCAGAGGCTGTGTGATAGAATTGGGAGAGCGTGAGTTACTTTGGATCTACTACCAGTCCAGTTGGGAAGCTTCGACGTGGTGGTAGGAGTGGATTGGTTATCAGGCAACAAGGCTGAGATAGTTTTTCACGAAAAGGTTGTTCGTATCCCAACCGAAGATGGCGAAACAATTGTGGTTCACGAAGAGAAGCGTGATACGCCGTCGAGAATTATCAGCTGCCTGAAAGCGAGAAAGTGTTAGCAGAAGGGATGTGTTGCCTTCCTGGCACACATTGTGGATAAGAAGGCTGCTGAGCCAAGAATAGAAGACATCCCTGTCGTGAGGGAATATCCAGAAGTCTTCCCAGAGGACTTACCTGGACTGCCACCTCAGAGACAAGTAGAGTTCCGCATTGACTTAGTTCCAGGCGCCGCGCCTGTGGCTAAGGCACCTTATAGACTTGCTCCGTCTGAGATGCAGGAACTGTCAACACAACTTCAAGAGTTGTTAGACAAGGGATTTATCCGACCAAGCTTCTCGCCTTGGGGAGCTCCGGTCCTGTTTGTCAAGAAGAAGGACGGTAGTTTTCGTATGTGCATTGACTACCGGGAGCTGAACAAGCTGACGATCAAGAATAGGTATCCTCTGCCAAGAATCGATGATCTATTCGATCAACTGCAAGGCTCAAGCTTTTATTCAAAGATCGATCTTCGATATGGATACCATCAGTTAAGGATACAAGAGGAGAGTATCCCGAAGACAGCCTTCAGAACTCGTTATGGACACTACGAGTTCCTTGTTATGCCGTTTGGTTTGACAAACGCACCTGCAGTCTTTATGGACTTGATGAATAGAGTTTGCAAGCCGTACTTGGACAAGTTCGTGATAGTGTTCATCGATGACATCTTGATTTATTCAAGAACAAAGGCCGAGCACGACCAACATCTAAGAGCTATTTTGGAGTTGCTGAAGAAGGAACAGTTGTATGCCAAGTTCTCTAAGTGCGAATTTTGGCTACGTGAAGTCCAATTCCTTGGACACGTGGTAAATGGAGATGGAATCCATGTGGATCCAACCAAGATCAAAGCGATCAAGAATTGGGAAACGCCAAAGACGCCAACCGAGATTCGACAATTCTTGGGTTTGGCTGGCTACTATCGAAGGTTCATTGAGGATTTTTCAAAAATCGCTCAACCTTTAACACTCCTCATGCAGAAAGATAAGAAGTTTGATTGGGGAATCAAACAGGAAGAAGCATTCCAGATATTGAAGGATAAGCTCTGCAATGCGCCAATCTTAGCACTACCGGAAGGTACAGATGATTTTGTGGTATACTGCGACGCTTCGCGTCAAGGATTGGGTTGTGTGTTGATGCAACGCCAAAAGGTTATTGCTTACACATCACGTCAATTGAAAGTGCATGAGAAGAACTATACCACACATGATTTGGAACTTGGCGCAGTGGTATTTGCATTAAAGATCTGGAGACACTACCTTTATGGTACAAAGTGTACAATCTTTACAGATCACAAGAGCCTACAGCACATATTCAACCAGAAGGAGCTGAATATGAGGAAAAGACGATGGGTTGAGTTGCTGAACGATTACGACTGCGAGATAAAGTATCATCCATGGAAGGCGAATGTGGTCGCCGATGCCCTAAGTCGAAAAGAGAGGATCAAGCCCATAAGGGTTAGAGCTTTAGAAATGATTATCCGAACCGATCTTTCCTTGCGCATTCGTGCCGCGCAGAGAGAAGCTCTCAAGGAAGGAAACCTTGAAGAAGAATATCTCCGTGGGATGGAGAAGCTACTGGTACCAAACAAGGAAGGAACGTTATGTTTTGAGAAAAGGATTTGGGTTCCTTTGTTTGGAGGTTTAAGGAAGGTTATTTTCGATGAAGCTCACAAATCGCGGTACTCTATCCATCCAGGAGCGGATAAGATGTACCAGGATCCCAAGGATTATTATTGGTGGCCTAGGATGAAGGGCGATGTTGCGGTTTATGCGAGCAAATGTTTAACGTGCGCTAAGGTTAAAGCCGAATACCAGAAGCCTTCAGGACTTCTGCAACAACCTGAGATTCCCAAGTGGAAATGGGAACAAATCTCCATGGATTTTATTACAAAGTTGCCAAGAACGCCGAGAGGCCATGACACTATTTGGGTAATAGTGGATCGATTAACAAAGTCAGCACACTTCTTACCTATCAGAGAGAAGGATAATACGAGCAAGTTGGCCGAAATATACATGAGAGAGATCGTCGCACATCATGGAGTGCCTCTCTCGATCATCTCTGATAGAGACGGAAGGTTTGTGTCAAGGATATGGCAATCCTTCCAAGAAGCTTTTGGCTCACAATTAAATCTGAGCACTGCGTTTCATCCGCAAACCGACGGGCAAAGCGAGCGAACGATACAAACTTTGGAAGACATGCTGAGAGCGTGTGTTATGGATTTGGGCGGTAGCTGGGATAAGCATCTGCCTTTGGTCGAATTTTCATACAACAACAGCTACCACACCAGTATTGGTGTCGCACCATTTGAAGCCCTTTACGGACGCAAGTGCCGATCACCCCTATGCTGGGCTGACGCAGGTGATAGGCAGCTTGCTGGTCCCGAAATCGTCCAAGAGACGACGGACAAGATTGCGCAGATTCTAAAACGCATCGAAGCAGCTCGCCACAGACAGAAAGCCTATGCAGATCCAAACCAGAAACACTTGGAATTTCAAGTGGGAGAAATGGTTTTATTGAAAGTTTCACCCTGGAAAGGGGTGGCACGCTTCGAAAAGCGTGGGAAGTTAAATCCGCGCTACATTAGTCCTTTCAGAATTTTGGAAAGAATAGGACTAGTAGCATACAAGCTGGACTTACCTGCTGAACTCCATTCAGTTCACGATACATTTCATGTATCCAACCTGAAGAAAAGTCCAACTCAAGATACCATCGCCATTCCCATCGACGAGATTCATGTTGACGACACGCTCCATTTCGTTGAAGAACCGGTTGAGGTTACGGATTGGAAAGTAAACAAGACCCACCGGAGCAGTGTCAAGCTCGTCAAAGTTCGTTGGAATGCCAGACACGGTCCTGAATACACCTGGGAACGTGAGGACCGGATGAAAGAGAAATACCCCCACCTATTTCCTGAGAACCCTGCATCTACAAGCAGAACTTAAAATTTCGGGACGAAATTTATTTAACGGGGGGAGAATGTGACAACCCTCACTAAACCAGGTATCCGTACGACTTAATTAATAATTAATTACTGCTTAATTACTGTGCTTGCTTGAACTTGTGAATAAACTGCTACTTGAATACTGATACATGTACTTACTTGCATCATACTTTACTTACCGTCACTACATTATTTACATGCTGAACCTTAGTGACAAACATGATGCACAAAAGCACAGTAGCACTATAAACGGATAACCTATTGAACATGCTGATAAAGCCAGCATCAGGCAGACACTGCCTCTAAGGCCTGTATGAGCCAAGAATATTTTGCTACACTAGTGGTGAGTGTAGGGATACAAGGGTGGTAGAACTGCGTCTCTAGGAATAAGTTACAATGACGGAATGTGCCTAAAACGTGCTCCAAGCACAAAATTCAGCACTTTACATAAACAATTCAGCATTTAGCTACCTAATAAAGTGCCAAAACATGAGAAAAATATTGCTAGACACTTTCCAAAGTGTCAGAAATAAGTTGTGTCAGTAAAAAGGGTATTAACGACACTTTGAAGCTTTGTTAAGCGCTTTAACGGATTACTATCCAACCGAACAACCGGACTTTACCCGGAACTTGAAAATATTGTTATTTTCATTATTTATCTTTTTCTGAGCCAGTTAGGGTCCCTGAATACCCTAACCCACGCCATAACGCATGACACACCACTAACCGGGTTAAGCACTTAACTAACTTACTTAACCTAACTAATTTACCTAACTACTAGTTGGAAATGGACTAGACCCCCCCCCCCCCCCTTACGATTTCGGTCACCATGGGGTGACACCTTTTGTACCTTTGTGATTATTATAATCACCATTGTCTAATATCTAGAATACATAAGGACCTTCGGTTAATGACCAAGCTAATTATCTATAAGATCAACCTAAGGCACAACATAACTTTCATCACTCATCACAACACTCTCACACTCCTCTCTTGCCCTCTAAGGCTTCGGCCGAGATCCCCTTGCCCATCCATCATATTTTTCGAGTTCCATCTTCACATTACAAGATCATACAAGCTTCAAGGATCACGTATTAGGAAGATTAGTGCAAACGGAAGGCAAAGGACCTCTTTCTCTAGCTTTTATCCACCTCATTTGCGCGTAGATTCTTCCCTAGCCTCGAGCTAGTGGTATGATGTTTAAATCCCTATCTTGAACTATTCTAAAGTGGTTAATACGATTTGTAATGGTTAAAACTCGAAATCTTACAAGATGATACTTTAAAGTCTACTAAAAATGCTATAAGTGTTGGATAAAAGCTCATATGTTGTGTAAATGTTGTAGTAATTGAAATTTGTGATTATTTAGACCCGATCTATGTTGTGGTAGCTCGGATCATCACTTAACCCGGTTTGGTCATAATCACGAATCATGACATAAGGTTGTTTTGAATAGAACAAGGGTTAAAGGGTGAAACTCTACCACACGCGAACCATGAACTTGTGTAAAAATGTTTTACTTGTGGAATAGTGTTTAAAACTAGCAGATCTACGTATCTGCAAGTGGTATTTTCAAAGGACCAAGCGTTAAAGAAATCATGCTTTCTAAAAATGGATCTTACACTAACAAGAATGGTTTCTAGAACACACAAGTGTGTAAACACTTGTGTAACACAAAGTCTCGACAAAATAACTATTTTTGTAAAAGTTGACGAGAAGTTGTAAAGACGGAACTTCCATAAAAACGAGGTTTTTACAAAATCGGATTGTTTTATATAAAGATCCACTAAAAGTAATGAGATTTACTTCACAGTTTGGATAAACCACAAGTTAATGAAATTATGCGATTTATATACATATTTTGACTAGTTTGTGATTTGAACATTGTTTTGGTTGAATAAGAAGATTGTTGGTTTGATTTATAAAAGAAAATGATACGCTTGAAAGCGTGGCCACCTCCAGTTACAGAGGAAACTCTGGCGAAATTTTTCCAAAAGCCTAACACTTAGAAATATTTTCACTATAAGTGTTAGAAATACATTTTGACTTGCTTTCAAAATATAAGTTTCGCCACAACTATATTTACAAAACATCGGAGGTGGGATTTTCACAAAATAAAACGTGATACATATATATATTTAGTATATATTCTTCTTTCACAACATCACTTGTATAAGTGTTTATGATTATTTTGTGAACTACGTAAATATTATTTTTAGAATAAAAATAATATTACTAGGTATTATTTTGGGAAAATCACATGTATTAAGATATAATATTTTTGGGAAGAATACTTATATTTTGAAGTTGGAAATAAAATATATTAAGTGAGACTTAATAGTGAAATCCGAATGTTACGAACACACATGTATTAAATCCCCCATCCTTGGGAAGGAAAAATAACTACCAAGTATATACAGAATGTAAACACGAAATAGTTGCCTAACTATTTCCCAAAAAAAACTTAAACCATAAAGCTAAGGCACGGCCATCCGTCTAATAGAGTTAGCACGTGTAGGTCGTCATACAGCTGATCGATTTGGAGGCATACTTGGTAGAGACGCACCACTGTGAGTTCATGTCCCCCCTTTCTCTTAACTGTTTTCAGTTTTCTAAACTACGGGGGTGAAATACATGTTACTTTGATTACAAGTACTTTATACATGGTATGGTTAGCGTAAGGAGGTTTACTACTTAGATCATGTGAGTGGGTAGGCGTGAACTGGAGACCATTAATCCTCATTGTAGGAACCGAGGGACGTAAGCGGTAGATCTATCTGGGTGTAGCGAGCCCAACCCCTGAGCCCGCATAATGGACCAGGTGGTGACTTTGTACCCATCGCCAAATACGCTAGGTTTGAGTCTTCCTACTTGCACTTCACACATATCATTGGCTTTGCAACCCAATGGTGATCTCTTTTTCCTTATTTGCTACATACCAGGAATTTTCATACGAACAGACATCTTTACAAAGGTTTTACTTACTCACTTACACATGAACTCGCTCAACATTATTGTTGATTTTTCAACTTACATGTATTTCAGGAAATTAACAGATCTGGCGCGGTATGGCACGTTTTCCCGCTGCACTAGTTACGAGGTCAACCGGGTTTAGGGAATGTGGCTCTTTCCTGGACAAGTCACAGCCCTTAAACTATGCTTATGTTATGTTGTTAAACAATGTTTATGTCGTTAGGATGTGTTTCCGTCAAGACAATGTTATTGTATTTGGTTTTAAAACTTAATCGAATGGATGATCTTGCATGATTTTATTTCATATAGCTTTGTTATGGTTAAGCTATGGTATTAAGAAGTCACACCAAAATAACCACGCTTCCGCAAAGCCAGGGTGTGACACTCGACTTGACGAACTGGAGGCAAACCAGGCAGTTCATCAGGAAACACTTCTGGATAATCCCGAACAATCGGAATATCCTGAACACTCTTGTTCTCGCCTTTCTCATCGGTGACATGTGCCAGGAAAGCAACATATCCCTTTCATAAATAACTTCGGGCTTTCGTACACGACATGAGTTTCAAACCACTAGAAGGTTTCTCGCCACGAACTTCCAGAACGCCGACAGATGAAAGAGGAATACGAACAATCTTATCGAAACAAACCACCTCAGCATCATGTTTGGTTAACCAATCCATCCCAACGATAATGTCGAAACTCCCAAGTTGCATCGGTGTGAGGTCAATAGGAAAAAGATGGTTATCGAGGTTCAATTGACAACCACGAATAACAGAATTGAGTACAAGAGGTTTACCAGTAGCAATTTCGACAGATAAGGGTTTCCTCAGTTTAGTTCTAGGTATCGCAAGCAAAGGCTCAAAAGATAATGAAACAAAACTCCTATCGGCACCAGAATCAAAAAGAACAGAAGCAAGTTGATTGTTAACAAGGAACGTACCATTAACAAGAAAGGTACCATTGACAACAAGGTTGTTAGCTCGAGCCTCGTTTGCATTCAGATTGAACGCTCGTCCTCGAGCGGGATTCACATTGGCATAGACATTCGGATAAACAAAGGAGGTATTGAAAACATCGACAAAACATCAGGAAGGCGATCATTCGTTTGTTACCTCGAAAAAACAAACGACACGCAGTGACTAATCAAAGTAAAAGGGTCATAATAATGTATCACCGAAGACATGCTCACCTATAAGTGAACACTCACCCCAATAGTTCCCAGGTAAGAGTGACTGGTCCGATACTGCGGATTTGTACGAACACTCTAGTCTTAGACAGAAAACTCAGGGTACATGCATTCACTCTTCCAGTTTGCACGTTTGTGTTTGTGTTTTAATTGAAGGTCTGAGATGTTTTTTATATGTAGGATTTTTTGGCGGTTTTTTAGGCAGGATTTTACTATCATTAAGTTTGGCGTTTTATATCTAATGGCGTTTTTACTTAGAATGGTCTGTGATTTTTGTTTTTGACGTTTTATTTCATGAGATGGCGTTTTGTGTGGAGAAGTCAAAAGACCCTTTTACCCTTAATGAAGCGCGTCCACGTAATAAAATTGATTTTATTTACGAAAACGACACCGCGCCAATCTAGTCCATAGATTGTTTTGATCGGACGATCGATGAGCTTTCTCACCGTTCTCACACTTTCTACCGTTTTCTCTAAATCCCGAACCTATATATATATATATTGGGGAAGATTCAAATGAAAACCACTAGTTAAAGTGAGAACTCGAAAACTAATTAAAAAAATCTTAAAAAACATACCAAAGTTTTTATTATTTTTTTTTTTACCATTTTTCGCTAGTTTTTGTGTATAAAAAAACTTTTTTTAAAAATAAAAACAAATTTTGTAGTGCACATGTGTATTAATATTACACATGTGCATTACAATTTTTTTTAAAAGGTTCTTTTTATATATAAAAAATAGCGATTTTTAATAAAAAAAATTGTAAAAGAAATTGATATGTTTTTTAGGCTTTTTTAGTTAGTTTTCTAGTTCTCGCGATAAAAGGAGTTTTCACTTGAACCCTCCCCTATATATATATATAAACGATTTGAAGTGTGAGAACAGTGAGAACGATTTTCAGCCATAGGATCTTTGTGATTTGTGGCTAAGATGATGAGGTGACATTTTTGTAAATAATGGGAACCTTATAAGTACCAGGAGGGGTAAAATTGGAAGATTCAAACAAGGGTGCACATGCTAATCACATGCCATTTCCTCCATCATATTTAAACGCCAATAACTTTTTTATATGTGATTATTTTTCTAAAAAAATTACACCATAAAACTCAGCGTTTTTTTATCTTTCCAACGAGTATACTATTGATATACTTTTCGGAAAAAAATGAAATGGGTTTTATGGCGTTTTTCTGAACCGGGTGTTTTATGGCGTTTTAGACTAGTTATTTTTATGGCGTTTTTCTAAACTATGTGTTTTTATGGCGTTTTAACTAGGTATTTTCATGGCGTTTTTCTGAACTGAGTGTTTTAGGGCGTTTTAAACTAAGTTTTTCATGACGTTTTTTTTAACTGAGTGTTTTATGGCGTTTTAACTGGGTATTTTCATGGCGTTTTTTCTGAATTTGGTGTTTTATGGCGTTTTACTTGAACACCCAGATCATGTGTGTGAATTTTTTGACAATATTACCCCTTAGTGTAATTTAGCATCAATGCCACATGTCAACTCCAAAATCGTTCTCACTGTTCTCACACTTTTCACTGTTCTCTCTAAATCCTGACCATATATATATATATATATATATATATATATAGTGGATACGTCAAATGAGAAGACATTGTTTGTAAAAATAAAAAGAAGAAATTTCAACCAATAATAATGCTTAATTTTACTTTATTTAATTATAATTTTTATATTTAATATTAGTGTAACGGTATATTGGTAAACTTAGATAGATTATTAATTAGTAGTCTTCTTTTTTTAGTAGCTACTATATTAAATTTATAACCTATGTTCAAAAACTATATTTTTCAAAGGAAAAAAAATAATTTAAAGTGTGATAAATTACGAGGTGTGAAGGATGAATTATGAGTTGTGTATGATAAATTTCTATATGTTTAGGATCAAATTCAGAACGTGTAGGATAAATTTTAATGTGTGTAGGCAAAAATTTTAGTGTGAATGATCATCGTCTTTATGACTAATTAATTAGTCAAAGATAATCATAAACAAGATAAAAGAAAAGCTATTTAATGTTTTACCATTATAGTCTTTGTTATTTTTTTTCTAAAATGAACCTCTACTATATATATTAACCTATCAGTAAAAGTTTTATTGTTTTACCGCTGTTTCCTAACCACCATGCCTAGTTACTAATGATTAATCAAAGTTTCTTGTTGCCAACTGAATATTAGGAAAATCTAATAAACGACATGGTTGATGGTTATGAACTTTGTATGGAGGAGCTAGAAATTTCATAGTCATAGCTACAACCTGCATTATTGACCTGCAATAATTAGCATGATTTTTGATGTAGCAGATTTGAAATTGTTATTCCACAAATGATATCAATTTTTCATAGTCAACGTATGAATTATATTATTGGAAGGAAAGATGGAGTGAGCCTCACAACAAATATATGTCATGCTTTATATAGTCATCAAAAAGTTAATATCATTGTTTTTAAATAATTAAGTTAATTTGATGTTTGTTGATAATTATACTTTGACATCTTTGAAAGGATAAGTTACAACAACTATATCCCCTATAATCTCACCCATAGCTAAGCTATTAGTAGGGTCTAGGAATAATTACAGGTTGAACCCGAGGAGTCCCCCAACACTAACACCAACACCAACACCAAATCCATATCCTTTCATGAGAGTCCGACGAAACATACAGGTATATAGCTACCCCAAAACAGGGATACATAGGGTACTAAAAAATGCTTATTAAGTTACCATCCAAAAGACATATCATATAAATCCACAAGCAAGCGAAAACATGCAAAGCCCACTAAAAAAAGCTAGGCTCCCAAGAGAAGGCTCTAATACCTAACAGTACCATCCTTCTAAAATTCCTTAGCCCTAATCCTACGTCTTTCTCTGACACATCTTGTCCTTGGAGATGTTAAATCTATCAAATCATGCCTAATCAGCTCCTACCAAGTCAGCTTTGGCCTACCTCTATGTGACAACCCGAGTTTTCAAGGTCTCTATTCGACTTAATCTTGTACTTATTGTTAAGTGTGTTTGTTTTATATTTTCTTGATGTGCAATACATGTGTGTGGTTGTAGATTGTAGTATACATGAGGCGTGTATAAATGTGATATATACATTGTATGGATTATTAGATTGTGTAATTGAAAGCAAAATGGTGGAGCCTAGCCGAAAACAACCCCCATCCGAAAACACTTCCCTCACGAAAACACTCAAGTGTTTTCGTCATCTATGGGTCCAACGAAATCAAGAGTGGGCCTTTGGGCCCAGTAGCGATCAGTTATAACTTATTTTGATTCCCTTACGCGAGAGTTTATTCGGCAACCCTAACCACCTATCACATTACCTTTCTCTCTCGCTCTCCTTTGAAACCGAACGGCAGCCGTGAAAGACTTGAGCCCATACATCAATCGATTTGTTATCTCTTCTGTTTAGGTTAGTAATCGGCTATCGATGATTGTTTGATCGGATTCATTATACATTGTTTGTTTATCATTCTGTCATGAGTTATGATTGTGAGCATATGATTGAATAGATTTGTATGTAATGCTAGGTCCAATGGTTTTCTAGTAATAATGTGAATGTCAGAGTACATTGATTTTAAAAAGTCAATATCATTAACTTTGTGTGCACATGTAATCGGACATTTGAATCGGCCCAATCATTCTATTTCATTTAATAATTGTTGTCATATCTTCACATGAATGGCTTCAGGAATTGAGATTTAAAATTGTTGTATAGTTGTCAGATCTAATATCTTGGTCCAATAGAATTTTAATAGGTTGGTGTTTGGTCAAATTAAAATCAAAAGGGCATGTGATGTGATTAAGTGTTTTTGCATGAAAAGTCATATATGTGTAATCAGTAAATGCTCTCGTCGATCGATGATATCATAATTGTGTCTAATGATTTGTTTTCAAGGATATGTTTGGTTGAATATGCTAATGATTAGGGTTCGGTGATGTAACTGTTGGCGATGACGAACCAGACGAAAACACAAAGTGTTTTCGTCAAGCATTATGTCCGACGGAAACCCTTGGTTTTCGTCACATGTGATTTCGCCCAAAATGAGATTTCGTCGCATTGTGTGTTAGTTTGTAATTCCGAACAGTAACTCTGTTAAGCTTCGCATGCAACTCTGTTAAGTTAAGTTGATTGATTTATTAACCCTTGTTAGCCAAATTAACTCTGCTACCCTTATTAACTCTGTTAATTCAGTAACTCTGTTAGTTTAATAACTATGTCAGTTTGTTAACTATGTTAAATCATTACCTCTGTTAAGTTATGCATGTAACTCCGTTAAGTATGTAACTCTTATGGCTTGTTAACTCTGTTGGTTGATTAACATTGTTAATTATTATCTTCTGTTAAGCCTGTTAACTCAGTCTAGTATGTTAATGTATAACCATGTTGGAATAAACTGTGAAAGACACTTATGTGAAGCATGAAGTGCATGAGATTGATTAATTGCTTATACGATACATGAGATTAACTGCCAAGCACTTTGTGACATAGATTGTATGTGAGACTTGACCAACATGAACTGACTGTGTGTAAATGCATTACCTTAGGCCTTGATTGATTGATTGATTGTTTGCGAGCACATAGTTTAGCATACCGAGCAAACCAAGGTGAGTTCACACTTTCTACAAAGCATGGGATTCCAAGGGGTTGGGAATGGGTTAAGGAATATGGATTCCTCGTCCTTTCTTGGGTAGGACAGTACGGGTTCAGGAATATAATTCCTCGTCCTCTTGGACAGTTTACATTTCACTAGACCAAAACTCTATCACGAAGTCCCTCCTTTTTATATCGACTTAATCGCCGGGCCAATGGCGAGCAGGTCATTAGTTAGATAGCGCTATTTAGGTTTGACAAACCTCACACCGTTGCCGGAGAGGACGGGCGTGAACTAATGGATCTGGGCACGTCAATGATGATAGACATTGACAGTTCAGGGCACATAAACATGACTACAGTCAGCAGTCGATATGGTAACGAGTCTAGTAGTATATACATGGGGTAGCCCCCATGGCCGAAAAGCCAGATAACTAAACATGGGGTAGCCCCCACGGCTGGATTGCCAGAGTAAACGGGATTAAACTAAACACGTTTTCAACTATGGGGTAACCCCCACGGCAGGGATGCCAGTTAAAGGAAACTGTTTTCGAAACAACTTAAAACAAACACCCAACTGTGAACTCGCTCAACATTATTGTTGACTCGTTACTACATGCTTTGCAGGTCAATAGGTACTTAGCTGGAACTTGCAGGGGGAAGAGTCGTTGTGGGACATGGATAATTGTGTGCCATGTTAAACATTGAAACATTTGAACTTATATTTGGTTTTGGATTTTAATCGTTATGCTTCCGCTTGCAACTTAAACTATATTTTGTTTGGACACCAATTGTATTGGTTGGATTTTTATACTTACTTACATGCTTGTTCAATATGATTGGTGGCTGGATCCTGGTCAGTCACGCCTCCAAGCAGTGATATTCCGCAGGTGGATTTTGGGGGTGTGACAGATTGGTATTAGAGCCATTGGTTATAGTGAACTTGGTTTTAATAAAAAAAAAGTTTTTGTTAAAACCAGACTATAACCTGAACAGTGCTTAACGATCCACAACGACGCTTCGCTCCACGTGCAAGACTCGACATTCTAGGTGATATGAATTATGTTTACATTGCCTACTTGCTAGATTACATAGAACTTTGCTCATGGTATGCTTAGATGAACGTAACAACTATTGATTGAAAACACATGTTTGCTTACTCTCTTCTGTCATCGCACTTTCGCGAAACCTCTCTCACTCATGTTTTCCTTGATATGAAGATCATAAGTGGACGCGTTAACCTAACTCAAGCCCAGTTGGCGGCCTTGATCACTGAACAAGTTACTGCAGCACTCGCAGCTGCCCAGGCAGGAGGTATAACCTGCCATCACAACTTACTCTAGGATCTTTAGATCCTACTCTCATAAACCAACACTTGTGCTAAATTTTGTTTACTCTTACGCACACGACAGGTCAACACGCTCAACCTCCTGTGTGTACTTTCAAGACCTTCATGGACTGTCGCCCCAGTACTTTCAGTGGCACTGAAGGAGCCGTTGGACTCCTCCACTGGTTTGAAAAGCTCGAATATGTTTTCGAGATGTGTGAATGCCCAGAGGCACGTAGGGTGAAGTATGCTACCGGTACTCTCGAGGGTTTAGCGCTCACGTGGTGGAACGCTCAGGTTCAAATGCTGGGGTTGGTTGCTGCTAACGCCACCCCATGGAACAACTTTAAGGAAATGATCAAAGAGGAGTATTGCAATCGTGATGAAATTCACAAACTGGAAGTCGAGTTCTTCAACCTCAAGATGACGGGGTCGGAAATTGAAGCATACATGAAAAGATCGAATGAGCTTGCTATTCGGTGTCCTACAATGGTGGATCCTCCCATCAAACGCATTGAACTATACCTTAAGGGCTTAGTGCCAGAGATCCAAAGTCATGTGACTTCGGCTAACCTCGCCACCATTCAGCAAGTTGTTCAATTGGCTCATCGTCTCACTGATCAGGCGGTGGAACAGAACAGGTTACCAAAGCGCATAAGTGCTACAACTACTTCGGATGCTCCTACTGACAACAAACGGAAATGGGATGGAGCTTTAAGCAAGGGTTCGACTTCTGTTCAATCTCAGTCTCAGCAGAGAAGGACTGACGACTACAAGAGCCCTAGTCGGCAATCATCTGTTAGTCAAAGTCATGGTGGGTACAAGGGAAATCACCCCAAATGCAATCGCTGTAACCTACACCACAGCGGGCCATGCACCAGGAGTAACTGTCATCGGTGCAACAAGCCAGGTCACGCCGCAAAGGATTGCAGAAGTTTATACCCCGCAAACCAGAATCGTCAGCGACAACAAGCCTCACAGAATCAGCGCCAGCAGCAGCAGCAACAAGTTAACAACAAAGGGTGCTTTCAGTGTGGAACTGAAGGCCATTTCAAGAGAGATTGTCCCCAACTGAACCGGAACCAGAACAACAACAACAATAACAACAACCAGGGGAATGGAAACAACGGGGGTAACAACGGCAATGGTGCAAGGGGTCGTGTATTCGTTATTGGCCAAGGTGAAGCGAGGAATGATCCCAATGTTGTGACGGGTAAGTTCCATCTCGACGACTTTTACGTTACTGTCTTATTTGATTCGGGTGCCGATACTAGCTACGTGTCTTTAAAAGTTAGCCAAATGCTTAAGCGTACCCCAACTCTTTTGAACACCAGACACACTGTAGAGCTAGCTAATGGTAAAAGTATAGAGGTCACGCATATAGTCAAGGGTTGTAATCTTGTTCTTGCTGGTCACACTTTCTCTATCAACCTCCTTCCTATCGTTTTGGGTAGTTTCGACGTTGTCATTGGGATGGACTGGTTATCCCAACACCAAGCAGAGATTCTTTGCAACGAAAAGATTGTCCGTATTCCTCGTTCAGGTGATGAACCTCTTATAATTCGTGGCGATAAGAGTGGTGCTGTTGTGAGCATCATCTCCTTCCTTAAGGCCTAGAAGTGTTTACGAAAGGGCCACACTGCTATTTTGGCTCTCGTTACGGACACCTCGAAGAAAGAGAAGAAGATAGAAGATTTTCCGATCATACGTGACTATCCTGAGGTATTCCCTGAGGAATTACCTGGCCTTCCGCCTCATAGACAAGTCGAGTTTCAAATCGAGCTAGCTCCTGGAGCAGCACCTATAGCTCGTGCACCTTATCGCCTAGCTCCATCAGAATTGGAAGAACTGTCCACGCAACTACAAGAACTTTTGAATAAGGGTTTTATTCGTCCTAGCTCTTCGCCATGGGGAGCTCCAGTGCTATTCGTGAAGAAGAAAGACGGTACCTTCAGGATGTGTATCGACTATCGAGAACTCAACAAGGTGACTGTGAAGAATCGCTATCCTCTTCCACGTATTGATGACTTATTCGACCAGCTGCAAGGGTCGAGCTTCTATTCAAAGATTGACTTGAGATCGGGATATCATCAACTGAGAGTCCAGGACGAGGACGTCTCCAAAACAACATTCAGAACACGCTACGGCCATTACGAGTTTCTGGTCATGCCATTCGGATTAACAAACGCACCGGCAGTCTTCATGGACCTTATGAACAGAGTGTGCAAACCTTATCTTGACAAGTTCGTTATTGTTTTCATCGACGACATCCTGATCTATTCTAAGAGTCAGGAGGAACACGAGCAGCATCTACGACTTATTTTGGAACTCCTTCGAACAGAACAGCTTTACGCAAAGTTCTCGAAATGCAACTTCTGGCTTCGTGAAGTCCATTTCCTAGGCCATGTGGTAAACAAGGATGGGATTCACGTTGATCCATCCAAGGTAGACTCGATTAAGAACTGGCCTGCACCTCGTACACCAACGGAAATTCGTTAATTTTTGGGTTTGGCAGGTTACTACAGGAGGTTCATTAAGGATTTTTCCAAGGTTGCACAGCCTCTCACCTCACTAACGCAGAAAGGCGTTGTTTATCGATGGGGAAATGCACAGGAACTAGCATTTCAGCACTTAAAGGATAGACTTTGCAGTGCACCTATCCTTTCATTGCCAGAGGGCACAGACGACTTTGTGGTTTACTGCGGCGCATCAATTCAGGGTCTTGGTTGTGTATTGATGCAACGGGATAAAGTTATAGCCTACGCCTCACGCCAACTTAAAGTTCATGAAAGGAACTACACTACACACGATTTAGAGCTGGGAGCTGTTGTTTTTGCACTTAAGATATGGAGACACTACCTGTACGGTACCAAGTGCGCCATCTACACCGATCACAGAAGTCTCGAGCATATCTTCAAACAGAAGGAACTGAATATGCGACAACGACGATGGGTCGAGCTACTGAATGACTACGAATGCTCGATCAGGTACCACCCAGGCAAAGCCAATGTTGTGGCTGACGCCCTCAGTCGAAAGGACACTACGCCTAAGCACGTACGAGCTTTACAACTCACTATTCAATCTAGTCTTCCTGCACAGATACGAGACGCTCAGGTAGAAGCATTAAAACCAGAAAACATCAGGGCTGAAGCCCTACGCGGCTCAAGGCAACGATTAGAACAAAAGTAAGACGGTGCTTACTACGTAACAGGATGCATTTGGGTCCCACACTATCCTACGAGAGCTTGTGATGGATGAGGCACACAAGTCTCGCTACTCAGTACATCCTGGTTTGGATAAGATGTACCACGACCTCAGAACTACATACTGGTGGCCTAGCATGAAGGCCCACATAGCAACTTACGTCAGCTAGTGTTTGACTTGTGCGAGAGTCAAAGTCGAATACCAGAAACCTTCAGGCCTACTCCAACAACCTGAGATACCACAATGGAAATGTGAACAAATTTCCATGGATTTTGTTACTGGCCTGCCTAGATCACAGCGTGGTAACGATACTATTTGGGTGATCGTGGATCGACTCACAAAGTCTGCACACTTCTTGGCTATCAAGGAAACGGATAAGTTCTCCACTCTAGCAGACGTATACCTTAAGGAAGTTGTCTCGAGGCACGGGGTGCCCACCTCTATTATCTCGGATCGTGATGCACGTTTTACTTCAGAACTGTGGCAAGCAATGCACAAGTCCTTTGGCTCACGTTTAGATATGAGCACAGCTTATCAACCGCAAACGGATGGGCAGTCTGAACGCACCATCCAGACCCTTGAAGACATGCTTAGGGCATGTGAAATTGACTTTGGCAATGGCTGGGAAAAGCATCTACCACTTGTGGAATTTTCGTACAATAACAGCTACCACACCAGCATTAAAGCTGCTCCGTTTGAGGCATTGTACGGGCGTAAATGCCGATCACCTCTTTGTTGGGCAGAGGAGGGGGATAGTCAGATCACTGGCCCAGAACTTGTGGTAGACACAACAGAAAGAATTGCTCAAATACGACAACGAATGGCGGCAGCTCGTGACCGTCAGAAAAGCTACGCCGATAAGGGCAGGATACCACTCGAGCTCCAGGTTGGGGAGCGAGTGCTACTCAAAGTTTCACCCTGGAAGGGTGTGGTTCGTTTTGGTAAACGAGGCAAGCTTAACCCACGATACGTCGGACCTTTTGAAATCATCGAGAAAATAGGCAAGGTGGCCTACAAACTGAACCTACCAACAGAACTCAGTGCAGTTCACAACGTTTTCCACGTGTCAAATCTGAAGAAGTGTCTGTCAGATAAGACCCTCGTAGTTCTTTTAAAGGAGCTCACTATCGACGAACAGTTACGATTCATCGAGGAACCAGTTGAAATCACAGACCGGGATGTTAAGGTCCTCAAGCGCACTAGAATACCTCTTGTTCGAGTTCATTGGAACTCACGTCGTGGCCCAGAGTTCACCTGGGAACGTGAAGATCAAATGAAACAAAAGTATCCCCAATTGTTCGCAAACAATACAACCACTACTGAGGCTGAAGCTACCATGGAATTTCGGGACGAAATTCCAGATCAACGGGGGGAGGATGTGACACCTCAGGAAAACCAGTAAACTACGCAACACTACTAGCTTCCTCAGTAACCGCGTGCTAAATTTCGGGACGAAATTTCTTTTAAGTTGGGGATAATGTGACAACCCGAGTTTTCAAGGTCTCTATTCGACTTAATCTTGTACTTATTGTTAAGTGTGTTTGTTTTATATTTTCTTGATGTGCAATACATGTGTGTGGTTGTAGATTGTAGTATACATGAGGCGTGTATAAATGTGATATATACATTGTATGGATTATTAGATTGTGTAATTGAAAGCAAAATGGTGGAGCCTAGCCGAAAATAACCCCCCTCCGAAAACATTTCCCTCACGAAAACACTCAAGTGTTTTCGTCATCTATGGGTCCAACGAAATCAAGAGTGGGCCTTTGGGCCCAGTAGCGATCAGTTATAACTTATTTTGATTCCTTTACGCGAGAGTTTATTTGGCAACCCTAACCACCTATCACATTACCTTTCTCTCTCGCTCTCCTTTGAAACCGAATGGCAGCCGTGAAAAACTTGAGCCCATACATCAATCGATTTGTTATCTCTTCTGTTTAGGTTAGTACTCGGCTATCGATGATTGTTTGATCGGATTCATTATAGATTGTTTGTTTATCATTCTGTCATGAGTTATGATTGTGAGCATATGATTGAATAGATTTGTATGTAATGCTAGGTCCAATGGTTTTCTAGTAATAATGTGAATGTCAGAGTACATTGATTTTAAAAAGTCAATATCATTAACTTTGTGTGCACATGTAATCAGACATTTGAATCGGCCCAATCATTCTATTTCATTTAATAATTGTTGTCATATCTTCACATGAATGGCTTCAGGAATTGAGATTTAAAATTGTTGTATAGTTGTCAGATCTAATATCTTGGTCCAATAGAATTTTAATAGGTTGGTGTTTGGTCAAATTAAAATCAAAAGGGCATGTGATATGATTAAGTGTTTTTGCATGAAAAGTCATATATGTGTAATCAGTAAATGCTCTCGTCGATCGATGATATCATAATTGTGTCTAATGATTTGTTTTCAAGGATATGTTTGGTTGAATATGCTAATGATTAGGGTTCGGTGATGTAACTGTTGGCGATGGCGAACCAGACGAAAACACAAAGTGTTTTCGTCAAGCATTATGTCCGACGGAAACCCTTGGTTTTCGTCACATGTGATTTCGCCCAAAATGAGATTTCGTCGCATTGTGTGTTAGTTTGTAATTCCGAACAGTAACTCTGTTAAGCTTCGCATGCAACTCTGTTAAGTTAAGTTGATTGATTTATTAACCCTTGTTAGCCAAATTAACTCTGCTACCCTTATTAACTCTGTTAATTCAGTAACTCTGTTAGTTTAATAACTATGTCAGTTTGTTAACTATGTTAAATCATTACCTCTGTTAAGTTATGCATGTAACTCCGTTAAGTATGTAACTCTTATGGCTTGTTAACTCTGTTGGTTGATTAACATTGTTAATTATTATCTTCTGTTAAGCCTGTTAACTCAGTCTAGTATGTTAATGTATAACCATGTTGGAATAAACTGTGAAAGACACTTATGTGAAGCATGAAGTGCATGAGATTGATTAATTGCTTATACGATACATGAGATTAACTGCCAAGCACTTTGTGACATAGATTGTATGTGAGACTTGACCAACATGAACTGACTGTGTGTAAATGCATTACCTTAGGCCTTGATTGATTGATTGATTGTTTGCGAGCACATAGTTTAGCATACCGAGCAAACCAAGGTGAGTTCACACTTTCTACAAAGCATGGGATTCCCAGGGGTTGGGAATGGGTTAAGGAATATGGATTCCTCGTCCTTTCTTGGGTAGGACAGTACGGGTTCAGGAATATAATTCCTCGTCCTCTTGGACAGTTTACATTTCAGTAGACCAAAACTCTATCACGAAGTCCCTCCTTTTTATATCGACTTAATCGCCGGGCCAATGGCGAGCGGGTCATTAGTTAGATAGCGCTATTTAGGTTTGACAAACCTCACACCGTGCCGCAGAGGACGGGCGTGAACTAATGGATCTGGGCACGTCAATGATGATAGACATTGACAGTTCAGGGCACATAAACATGACTACAGTCAGCAGTCGATATGGTAACGAGTCTAGTAGTATATACATGGGGTAGCCCCCATGGCCAAAAAGCCAGATAACTAAACATGGGGTAGCCCCCACGGCTGGATTGCCATAGTAAACGGGATTAAACTAAACACATTTTCAACTATGGGGTAACCCCCACGGCAGGGATGCCAGTTAAAGGAAACTGTTTTCGAAACAACTTAAAACAAACACCCAACTGTGAACTCGCTCAACATTATTGTTGACTCGTTACTACATGCTTTGCAGGTCAATAGGTACTTAGCTGGAGCTTGCAGGGGGAAGAGTCGTTGTGGGACATGGATAATTGTGTGCCATGTTAAACATTGAAACATTTGAACTTATATTTGGTTTTGGATTTTAATCGTTATGCTTCCGCTTGCAACTTAAACTATATTTTGTTTGGACACCAATTGTATTGGTTGGATTTTTATACTTACTTACATGCTTGTTCAATATGATTGGTGGCTGGATCCTGGTCAGTCACGCCTCCAAGCAGTGATATTCCGCAGGTGGATTTTGGGGGTGTGACACTCTACTTCTCTTTCCATCCACAGTAAGAGTTATACAATTCTAACTATGGTCGTCGTCTATCTCCTCTTGACATGCCCAAACCATCTCAACCTCTCATCCCTTATCTTATTTGATATACTAGCTACCCATATTCTATCCCTAAAAACCATTTTCTTATCATATCCAACCTACTGTGCCAATACATCCACCTCAACATTCTCATCTCTACTACCTCTTGTTTACGCGCATATGTCTTCTTGATGGCCCAATAATCTGTTACGTATGGCATAGTAGGTCTAATTGAAAACCTATGTAATTTGTGAGTGGACTAATGTCTATCGCCTCCGTCAATCGTCTAACGTAGCATAAATGGAACAAGACACGTTTCAAGAATGAAGATTATAGGGAGAAGTCCATTCGGACGGATGGAGGAGAGCCCATCCAGACGGATGGAGTTAGAAAGTTAAATGAGCCTTCATTAGGCCTTCCCTATAAATACCCCATGTATTGTTTCATTTTAGAACTTGTGGTCATTTTGCTACATTTGGAGCTCTTGGATTCTAGAGAGAGAAAGTAGCAAAAGGTGGTGATTCAAGGTATAAAACTTTATTATATCTTAATAGAATCATCGGTTAATTAGTTCTTGTGTTCGATCCACACGCGTGCACGGATTCCGCACGTCGTACGTGTCGTTAGCAATCGTTCGGGAGTCAAATCTGATCCTACAAGTGGTATCAGAGCGGGAGATCGATTGCACGGATCAAATTTACAAGATTACATGTGATTCCATCAGATTCAGAGTCAATTGTTCATCAGATTCTTCATTTCTTCTACATCTTTTCTTTTTCACACTTTTTGAACAAAAACTCAAAATTAACAAGGATTTTACGGTTAAAAATGGCTGAATTTTTGATATGTGATGCGCAAAACATGATTTTATAATCCTACAAAGTTTCATAACAAAATTCAAAGTTTTAAGGGTTCAAATCAAAGTTTTTCAGTCCGAAAAAATGGTTTTTCGCTGCTGTTCATGTTCATATGGGTGTCCATCCAGACGGATGGACATGTTTTAGTCCATTCGGACCCTCATTGTCCATCCGGACGAGATTTTTGTCCATCCGGACCTAAAAAAGTCCATCCGGACTGTGTGGGGTACCCATCCGCTCGGATGGAGTGATATTGAGTTCATCCGGAACATTTTATATCCATCTGCTCGGTTGACACAAATAATAGGTCCATCCGGCCGTTTATATTAAAACACTTCATCCGGACCTTTATTATCATCTTGTCCATTAAGAGTTGTGGTCCAATAGAATTGTTGATTTGTAGAAAGGTGTCAGGTAATTTGGTACGGTCCATTTGCAATCACAAGTTTCTAGTCGATTTAATCAAAAAGCATCTTCATGCATGGCTCAATAAAGCCTGTTAGCATGTAATGAATGGCAATCCAATAAAGCTTTTCAGATTCTCGATGAAATAAAACAAAAGCATTCATTTGAAATGTTCAGTTCATTCGTAAAAAAAAGGGGAAGTTTATTATCAGGAGGTCTTCGAGATGTGTTGTTGTACTAAGTGATAATTTTCAATTCATGACAAAGTCTCACGTGACATATTGCTTTTGAAAGGTGCATGTCGGTTCAATAGAAGATTCAAGATTTAGAGGTCCAATTAAAAGTTAGCCATCCGAATATTAATTTTAGAGTCCATTCGAAACATTGTGTAAAGTGATAAATTTTCTAGAAGTTATTTCCATCTGCTCGTATGGAATAGTGAGCCCATCCGAAGGTTTGTGAAAAAGTCCATTCGGACATCAAATTCAAAGCTCATTCGTTAGTTGAAGTCTTTTGAAAAATGTCCATTCGGAGGTTATTTTTAGTCCATCCGCTTGATTTTTATTCAACAGCAAACCCATGGCCTGTTCGGACTGATACTATGATAGTGGAGGTCCAATGTCATCGATATTCATGTAATACAGATTATTGAAAAGATGGTTCGTTTGGTCCAATCATATTGGTAGTTTGTGAAAGTTGTCAAATTAGTTCACTTATAAATTTTTGTGTTATGTATTTGCACAATTACTCCGCTGAATATTGTGAATTCATCCGGGTCACATTGTGTAACACACCGAAAATATAAATATTATATTGTAAACTGAACATCGGTAATAGTCAAGATAAAATAATTAGGAATAAATAACCTAGTTAGTTAGTGTCTTGACATAATAGAACAAACATGGTTAAAATACCCTTTACAAAACTTGAATAAGTAAAGGGGCTAATGTTGAACAAAAGTTAAAATGGGTTTTATTTATTAAAAACAAAACACCAAAACACACACTAAAGTGTGTGTTCTGGTCGTGTAAATCACAGGAGCCAAAAGAGCTCTCAAAAACCCAAACCCTAGCTTACAAAATTGATCAAATCAAGAAGGCAAATCAAGTTCAAATCAAAAACCAAGCTCAAACTAGTGATCACTCAAGTGAGGGGATCACAAGATATGTTGAATTTAGTCTTTTGGTTTCGTTCTGATTTCTTGATGAACACAAGTTTTGAATGCTTCCGCAATAATCTAATCTAGTTCAAACCATGTTGTTTTGTAAACACTTCTAAACGTTGAATATTTTAATCTAGTTAGCTGACTATGTTCAAATGCTATAATGAAGTACATATTAGTTTATTAACTAAGTTTTTGTTAACTATGTATTTCATTTTAAAAAGTCTGTATTTTATCATTAAACAATGGAATTATAAGAAGAGTGTTACAAGTTGGTAATCAGAGCTCAAGGTTGTCAACAAAGTGTGTTCGGTTCAAGCTTGATCAAACATCCGGTAAGAATTAGTCATTTAGTAAATTTTATTTGAATATTAGAAAAAGGAAATTGATTTGATATGCACGGGAGGAGCGTGTTAACACACACAAACCCGGAAAGTGCACTAAACATGAATGGTTTAAGCAAGTGGTAAACTTGGCTAAACCAAAGCGAATGATGCATATGTTATAAAACGAAATGTTTAATAGTGACATAAACATTACGGATTCGAGATGTCTAGTGTTGATAAAAGATGATTAGGTAGTATAAACCCTAACCATAGATTGACTATAAAATAAGTACTTATGAAATAAGTATATTTAAATGCCTCGTATAATAAGACGGGCAACATTGAATAGCAAGATTAATAATAAATTGGAAATGTTCGAATGATATGATAACCGCATCTGAAGATGACGGGAGATAAATAATCTAAATGAAGGAAGGTTCGGAAGCATGACAAAGAACATGCTAGCAAAGAACTCAAATCAAACGATGACTTGAGACAACGAAGTACATCAGGGCGAATATCAATCAGGTACACGTTATAAATTACGATAAGTTAAGTAGAATGCAATAATTCACATAATGAACGATAGTTGCATATGAGCATATATGATTAGTGAAATGAATGAATTATGTAAAAATATAAGTATATATATATATATATAAATAAATAAATAATGACGAGTATGTGAAACTGAGGTAAAAGTAATCTCGATAAATATTGCAATGGGAAGGAGTGCATGTACACTCGAACCCGGGAACTTAATGAAGTGAATAAATGTTTTGTTGGGAAGGAGTGTAATTACACCCGAACCCGGAATTTGTAATAGTAGTAAATGGCGAAGACAAGGTTATAGACTTGGCCAAACCAAATAAAACATGTAGGAACATCGTTTATACTGATAAACGATGTGGGCAAATTCCATACAACGACATGGAATAATAAAATGAAATGAATTGATTTCTGTTATTGTTACAATGGAGTGCTGTCAACCATAGTTGGCGACAATACGGTATTCCTCATGACTGAGGAGATGCGCGAAAGGAATAACGCTTGAAATAGTAAGGAAAACGCAAACTAGCGAAATAAGAATGTTAAAAACATTAAGATAAAGAACCCGGGTAACGGGTCGTAAGGAAGTATAGGTAAGAACCGAGTAACGGTAAACGTAGGACAAACCGACGTGTAAATGACGTTAGAAGTCATAGAGTTGGAAGGATAATTCGGAAGAAAACAAATGTAGCCTTAGACTTCGGTCAAGGTCCATAGAATTTGTAAGGACCTTCAAAAATGTCCCAAAACGACCCGTAAGTGAAAACCCGGACCCCTGAAACCCTAACGTGCATGAAAAAAAACTAAGAAATCAAGGTTTTTGGGTTTCAGGCGGGCCGCGTAAGCCATAAGAGAAGCTTACGCGGGCCGCGTCAGACTGTGGTTGACCAGATAAGCGTTCAGGGCCACGTGGCAACCACGTGGCAGGTCTACCGATGACATGGAAGCCCTAGTCTACGATTAGCTGGCCCTCGCGGGCCGCGTAAGATCAAGAGGAGGCTTACGCGGGCCGCGTAAACCTCAAATTTTGCTATAAATTTCCTGGGCATCGAGCTTTCATTCTGTGTCGAAAGTTTTGATCAAAAACGAAGATTCACTGCTCAAATTCGAAATTTAGGGTATCAAGACGCTGCTACGATACAGGGTATTAACTCGATCGATTGAAATCAATCCAATGGATGTTTAAGTGCTGCCCACATTAGGGCTATACTTTGTCATTTGTCGTGATTTCGATGGATGTTTAAGTATTGCACTTTGTCATTCGTTGTGAGGGTTTTAATCTCGTGAGTTATCGTAAATGCTGTATTAGTTACTGACCTAGTTCGTGTGCATTGTTATTTAAACTAGGTTATCAGGCTTATCAGTAGGCTAAACTCTGCCCATTTAAATCTACAAAGTGAGTCATTCTCTTTTATTAAAAGTGTTTTACAATACTCCAATTATTTTCAAAGGTTATAATTACAGGGATTAAGTCGTGGTTATCTTGAATCACTGGCTAGTGGGGTATTGTGCACATTACTAATTTCTCACGGTTAGGCTAATAAATCCTAACAGTGATAATCATCACTACTTGGGTGAAAGGACCCAATAGTGGTATGACCATCGTCACCAGGAGGTGACACGGCGCCAGATAAAAATAAGATAGAAGCCATTGTAATCGCTCTTATGCTGTAAATTTATAACTATGTGTCGTTTTATTAAACTTGAGTGACTCGCCAGTATTTCCCCGTTGATAAAATATTTTTAAAACATGTTTCAAGCGACCTGCTATGAATCAAGGAAAACGTGCTACGGAGCACTAACAAGCTTGAAGAGGTGGCTCAGTTAAATAAATAAACATGTTTTGTAAACCAGGGAATTTCCTTGCGAATTTCCTCTATTGTAAATTACGGGGGCATTTTCAAGTTTAAAAGATTCTGTAAATCTTCCGCTGTCAACTCAATTAATAGATACCACGGGATTTCTGTCCCGCGGCTCCTGGACCGGGTAAAACCGGGACGGGGGCCGTGACAGAAAAAGGTGGTATCAGAGCCATGCCACTGATTCAAGCCAAAGAAGTGTTCTGCTAACACTTAAGTTTTAAATTCTGTGTTAGGAAATAATTTATGTGAATATGTGTTTTATGTTACAGTATGGGTAAGCAAAGAATTTCGGACATCTATCGTCAATTAGATAGTTCACCAAAAGATAAGGGAACCTCATTTCAACCAAATTCCTCAAGATACTCAGCAGATACTGAGGAAGGAATATTTATTCGTAAGGCACAGTTTGAGAAACCACTTACCTCTAATAAAAGAAGTTGGATTATTAGAAAAAGTCAAGAGAAAATAATGAAGTCACAACAAAAAAGGAGTGATGATTAATAAGGAAACTCAGGAAATAGGCACTAACCCACCATGGGAAGATAAATTAGACAAACAATGGGAAAATCTCTACATGTTAGCCACTACAGCGGTAAATGCTGACTTATAGTTAAATCGCCAAACCAGTACCAGCAACTATGCCACCTTCAAGCTAGAAACTTTAAAAGAATTTTTATCCAGTAATTAACCATTAGTATATTTCAAATTTCAGTTGTAAATTATAATAGATATATATCACAATATTTGTTTCAATAAAATGGTTTGTATAAATTAGATATTTGTAATTAATATTTAATTTTTCTGATTGTCATTCTGTGATTCTGTGAAAATTTAATCTACCAAATTTTAACTTAGAATTTTGTATGTTTCTTCATGTATGTTAACAACATGAATGAACTATCAGAAGCACTCCAAAACTTTTCTATCCATAGTTCAAATATGGATATCACCAGTACCTTTACTGACTACCAGGCTGACATTGAAGAGCCAATGGTATTTCAAGCCCAACCTCAGGAAAAACCTAAACCAAAGAAAAGAAGAAGACTTGTAGGTTGGAGGCGTGTGCGTAGGAAGAAACCCGCAACACGAAAAGTTATAAAGACTGAGGATCCAATGGATAAAGGCAAGGAAATAGAGATCGGAGAGAGTTCAGGGCAAGCACAAGAAATGCCACCCTGGGAAGATGTCACGACCCCCGATCCACCCTGGAAGGAATCGGGAGCCGCGAACAGCCACGTGGTACCGGTGATTATTTTGAAAACGTTGCAGCGGAAATTTCATCAGGACCATGAGTTAGGAAAAATATCAGAGTTTAGAAAACACCGGATTTTATTTATTAAATAGATGGGATAAACCCATGTTTTACAAGGGTAGCTTTAATAAAGATAAATTTGATTACATAAAACAATATTTCTTAATTTGGTTTAATTAATAAAATAAGCCACTTCTTGAAGCCTTTCAGTGCCATATCCATCTCTTACTCCAATCTATTGTAATTACCTGAAACGCGTTTTAAAAAGGTTTTGTCAGCAGGAAATACTGGTGAGTTCATTCATTTTGCTAAAACAACACGTTTGTTATAATTTACAGTATTAAGGGAGATTACAATGTTTCAGATATCAACCAACTACCCACAGTATTTGTCACTCGACCGGATCTGTGACCATGGTCATATCACCATTGGCCACCCGTTTGTCCAATGGCAAAGATTATCAAGTAATGTATACAAAACCCCACATACTGGCTGTAATTTGGTGATTACATAAACTTAATCCCTGTAATTATAACCTTTGAAAATAACATGATTTTGAAAGTAATTTGATAAAAAGAGAATGACTCACATTATAAGCATGCAGATTCATACGGGCAAAGTTTAATCTACAGATAATCCTTAATATATTGCAGATTTATACAGGCAGAGCTTAGCCTACTGGTTAGTCTTGTAATCCTAGTGCACACGAACTAGGTAAGTAACTAATACAGCATTTACGATAACTCACGAGATTAAAACCCTCAGAACGAATGACAAAGTGCAATCACTTAAACATCCATCAGATTCACAACGAAGGACAGAGTATTCCCCGAGTTCAGGTGGTACTCAAACATCCTGTCAGAATCACGACTAATGACAAAGGATAGCACTTAAACATCCATCGGATAGTTTAAATCGACCGGACATTGAATCGTAGCAGCGATCGAGTTAATACCCTGTATCGTAGCAGTGTTTCGTGTTTGTGTGTGTTTGTAGTAAACAGAAGATATCTTGGTGCACGAAGTGAGTTTTATCGTCGTTCCAACTCCAGAAATCAAGTCCCAACATCCTCTATTTATACTGAGAATTTGACCCCCTCGCGTGACGCGAGGGGTCCCCCTATGGGCTTCGCGTGACGCGAAGGTCCACCTTATTTCATATGGTTGCCACATGTGTTTGGAGTTCAGGTGAGCCGACGGAAATGATAAATTCGTTTTAGACAGCAAGATATGTGGATAATCGTTAATAGGGAATACCCCCCCCCCCCCATGAGTTTTAGGGGCCCTGATCCTGATTCTGATTGTTCTGAAAATTTTAGGGTTTATGCAGGATCACTTGGGGGGTTTTAATTAGGGTTTCTTATTTGTACAATATATAAATATATATAATAAGAAAATAATAGTTTTGATGAGAGTTGTTATGGTTTGGAACATTTTGAATATATTTATATTCATAAAGAAAAAGGGAATAAAATAGTGAGAAAAGAGAATGGACCCACTTTGTAACTTTAGGGTTTAACTAGAAAGTCTTCTGGTAGAAATTTTGGGTATAACTTTTGAGCTATTGAAAAATATATAATGCACTCGTGTTAAGTATAGTACCCCTAATTCAACCTTGTCCCGATGTCCCGAGACCGAATCCCAACAACTTAGTCGGGCAGAGCCCTGACATATATTATGAGGCTCAGATCAATCGGAAAGGGTAGCGGTGATCGGGAGTTAAAACACCTAAAACCGGACAGAGCCTTATTATTATTATTAGGAAAATAAAAATAAAGATATAGAGAAAGTGAGATTGAGAGGGAGGAAGATATGAACAGAATTCCTTTGTGTGTTATACATTCTATATATATTTGGTTTGATAGCTTGCTTTTCAAGTTGCCTGTATTCTCTAATTGATTACAAAAGAGCCACGTATCATCTATTTGAAATTTATTTGTACTTGCATAGTAAAAATTGGCCACGTACCTTTGAATTTTTAATTTAATATAATTCTAATTATCATGTATTACTTTATTTATTATTTTATAAATATTTTATTCTATACGAGTAAGACCTTAAGTGTTTGTTATTATTTATTATTTTATTTATATATTATAATTAATTTAACTGCTTTACTTATTTGGCTCGTATAACTTGTAAAATATACCGTTTTATAAAATAATGAATATGTCATTAGAACGAGTATATTTTTGTCTACATTTGGGTCTAAGTTTTATTAAAAATAGAGTAGGTTCAAAATACAATGTATTTTATAATTTAATTATTATATGGTTCCTAGGCCCGTCTAGGAACTTCATATTTCTAATAGTTAACTTACCCGTAAGCTACCTGTCTAATAATATAAGTTTTTATAGACTTTTATTTTATTAGAATTGTCACCCGTATACAAGCCAATTAATTAATATAATATTTTGACCAACTCTCTATAAAATAGTGTTTAAAACTATTTGGGTTGAATATTTATATTAAAAATAAACTAGTTACTAGTGGTTAATAAATTTAACCAAACCTATAATTCTTTATAAAAATAGGAATGTTACATTCTCCCCACCTTGTTTTAAATCTCGTCCTCGAAATTTGGGTTATGATATTTCTTTTAGACTTATGTTATATTTTAGTCAATAAAAACAATATTAAGGTCGATGGTACAGAATTAAAATATCAAATTTTATGAATACGAGTTGTATAATAAGTAAGATTCAACGGTTCAACTGAATTAATTCAAAAAAATTGATGACAAACGAATGAGATGAAATGATATAATTTCCAAAGTGACTAGGTTCAAGCCAAAAGATATATGATCAATAGATAATTTAAAATAAATAAAATTCTTTGTCAAAAGAAAGCTTACTTTGATTGGCAACTGAGGAAGATTTAGAATTGACAGGTTCAAAATGAAATAAAAGCATGAAAAATGATTTGTCAAATATTTATGATATGAGAAAATCAAAGTGTTGAAATGAGTGAATTGTAAAGATACAAAAGACAATAGAGTTAGTGTATCATTGTTTAGAGTTCCAAGTTGTTTTAATTGTGAAACAATGTGATAGTACACTATTAGTGACCATATTTTTCATACTATATCCTAGAGATCGAATTATAATAAGAACAAGTTGTTTTGGCATGACCAACCATTATATTATATTTGTAAAGCAAATTTAATATATATTATTTGTGTCCCTGTCTGAACCGTATCTTACATATTAAATATAAATACTCTGTAATATATATTATTTGTTACGCATTTTTACTATATGTAAATGGTCACCACTTTTAAATAAATATTATTTTAGTATTTTACTATATTATGTAAAATAACTTATATTTACTATGTAATATATATTACAAAACACCGCAATGAAGTTATTACATTACAAAATATTTTAGTATTATTATTTTGTAAAAGAAATCACTATTATTTATAACGTTAAATGAAAGTTGTAAATAAAGGTGTAAAAATATTTATTGTACAAAAGTATTTGTAAAATATTTTGTAAATATATAACACTTAATGAGTCGATTCTATGTGATTACTTATTTTCATTTTGAAACCATATAACGTTGTGAATGTATTTACAAATGTGGTAAATAAGTGAAAATGGGGACTATTCTTATATATTACAATGTTCCCCTAATCCAACGTAGTTGATGACTACCATATTATTCTTATATGGTCATTTTCTTGTCAGAGCGTTACGGTACATAGTTACCACAAAACATGTGATACACAATTATTTATATAATTTTATTCATCCCTCTAATTCTTGTATTTGTTTTATGAAAATATGTCTTTTCTTTACAGTACAAAGTATATATATTTTTATATAATTAAAATTTACCAAAAAAGTATGATGACTTAATTTATATACATTAACTAGTCATTATCATGGTTGGATATTGGTTAGTGCTGCCTTGTTTAAGCATAGGTGATCAGTCCATGCCTAACTAAGGCTAGGCTATCCAATACCTGCTCCTGATAATAACCCTAGTACTTAAAAATAATATTAACACTACTATTATTAATATATTATTATTAATATTAACTACCAAAAATAAATAATAATAGCTAGTCATAACCTTAAACGAGAGTATTCCTTAAACAAAATTTTATATAAAAATATAAATTCTTCACCTCAATGGTTTAACAAGAATTTTAAATATAGGAATACTATATTGTAAATTAGATAGTTACTTATGTAAGTTTTCATGTATAATTAATTAAATTTATTTTTAAATTTATATAATGTTTTTCGATCAACGATGATAAAGCAATAAATATTACGAAATGCTCGATTGATGTTGTAAGAACTATTAAGAGATACACGGAAATAGGACATGAATTTGTGTATCATTATCTTAGTACACGATTGTGTTAAGATTGCTTTTATAGAATAAATCAACAAAGCGGATTTGATATGAACAAATAAATAAATAATTAAATGCAAGCTTTTATTTTATGAAAAATGTCACCACAAGGTGATCGTAATGATTTAATGAAGTCGAAGACCAAACAAGCATGTTATAGTTTAAGAGAATTGAAGTGCTTGTTGGAATTATTTCGAATATGATGGCTTCAATTCATCATATGGGACCTTGAATTGAATACGTAATGCGAGCAAGTCAAACAATTGAACTTGGTTTAAACAAAACGAGTTTTAATAAGAAAGTTCGGACATGGTCACAACAAAAATCATGTATGCCAAAGAAGATTGAGTTTTTCAAGAATTTCGTTGACTCAATATCAAAAAGTCATCGTTTTACAATAATGCGGTTTACAGAGATCAAGTATAGCGAAACAATATTTGAGTTTGGATAAAATAACAAATTGGAATGATTCCCTCCAGTGGTCTTCATAATTCAAATGAATCACATGCACAACAAACAGTGCATGTGTAATGTGTGAATTTACCAAGAAATG